>CM062532.1:73018452-75475118 GCA_031439595.1 Pterocarpus santalinus
GTTATGTCGATTAGACACCCATTTTTTGGGGTTCATATAGCACCTCCCTTATATATTAGAAGTAGTTTATTTTTTTATAGACACCGTAAATAAAGAAAAAAAAAAGAAAGTCTTGATCTTGTCTATTTATATAAATGTTATTTGTACATTTATTATAGACATCTCTTAAGATACTATGTGAGTGGAAAGTGGAAAATGAGGAGAAAATAGTTTGAAAAGAAAAATGTTAAAATATCTTATACACATGAAAGTGAGGGTGTCCATGGTTTGTCTATAAAAAATGTGTATAAATAACATTTCTTATCTATTTATGTCTTTCTCTCTTTGTGTCTTTTAAAAGTGTGTCACTTTGAATACACAAATAATATTACTTATTCAAAAGATAATATTTATACATAAAAATTAATCATCATATAAAACATATTTAGAGAAAGAAAGATACAGAAATGATAGGTGTTGGAAGAAAAAGAGTGATAAACCTATCACTTTTACATCTTACTTTCTTTATATATGTCCTTAAAATGTCTAATCTTTTTTTTTTTTACGTGTAAAATATCTAATCTTTATATCAAAATAACAATTCTCAAATATAAATGATAGGTGGTGCCGTGGTACATCTTTAAGGAAAAATAATAAAAAAGGTCTACAAGTAATTATATGAAAAACTTAGGGAGGCAATATGTTAAAAGCCCGGCACCTCTGTATATATCAATTTTAATTTTGCTTATTGCAAATAGTTTTTATTTTCTTAAGTTTGAAAATTAACTCAGTGAATCTTAAAAGAGAAAAAAAATTCCCTACAGTTTATTTTGTCGTTAAAAAGTGGGAAAACACATAAATACATGTAAGCATATATAAACTTACTAATATTAAAAAACAAAAAACCAAAGGCACACAAAAAAACAAAAAGATAATCAAATTTTCAAACTGGAAATATCAAAACATAATATTCGTATAGTATGTACCTGATAAAATTGAAGAAACCAGTATTGAAATTAAAAATATTAGTCAAAATATTAAAAAAAATCGTTTTCTGAAATGAAATTTTATTTTTTTCATGAAAAAAATGATTTTTATTTTTTTATTGTTTTAAAAAAGGAATATATGTTTGGTCTCAAAACGGGGCAATATCTAAAAATAATGGGTTGGATGGTGGCCCTTAAGGTATGGGCCATGGCAACCCTAGAAGGACCTTTTAGGTAAATCTTCTGAGGCCTAGGCTTAAACGGAACGAGCCGAATCAATGACCTTTATTGATAGTATCTATAAACTTTGTAATTTCGTTTTGCTTTGTTGGGGGACACAACACAAATATTGTCTTCTGTGTCGTAGGTACCAACAGCAAAGGTAAGCACTCTTCCATCTCCATCTCTTCCTCTTTCGATCAATTCACTTTTACTCACAATAATTTACTTACTTGTCCTTCATATTATTCCTATCGTACACCATTCTCTGTCACTTATTTATTCATTTTTTTTAATGAGTAACTAAACTGTTACATATTGTACCCCATATGTTTGCAAATGCATCCACGGCTACCCTTTTTGAAACTTCATCAAGGTCTTAACTTTTTGTGCTGTTCTAATGTATATAGTAACCTCATATTTGGAGACTGTTCAGCTTTGAGAGTTTTAGTGTTTACATTCTTTTTTTTTTTAAAATAAAAAATAATTACTGGAGTTGCGCAATGTACTGTACGTTGAGATGTCAATTAGCTCTAGCTATGTACTCAGAAGATCCTCTTTTATGATTTAATTCTAGTTATTTTTTAAAATATTCTTTGAGTGTTTAGCTTCAATTTTTCTTTCTTATTTTTTTTATTTTTTTATAGAAAAAAAATATTACTAGTAAAGAAGGGAATATATAAAGAGGATATGATATCCTCATAATAGTGCAAAATACACACCTAAGACCTAAAGAGATAGACTATGTAAACTCTCGATTTAACGCTTAAACTTTTACGAGTGTATGAACATACCATATAAAAATGAGTTAATTAGCATGTAAATTCTCTTTTTAATGAACTCGTACGAGTTTAAGTAAACTCCAACAAAATTCGTAAACTTTCTATTTTATTAGCTAGTTTATGAGTTTAAATTTTGTTTAGTTTTGCATCAATTTGCAAGTAATTGATCTTAAAAAAATTTAATAAAAATTCTTAAACAACAATCATATATATAATATTAGAATGCTACTTCCTCTAAAATTTTTATGTAAAGTTTGTTTTCCATTTATATTATATGATTAAAAATTCTAAAGTTTTCATATAAAATTTATTTTTCATTTATATGTAAAATTTACTTATCATCCATTCTATTTAAGAGTAACATCATAAGTACACTATAAAAAATTACTCTATTCCAAATGTCATGTAAAAATTATTTCCTTTTCACATTTTATGATTGATAATTTATAAAAATAATTTAAAAACTCTCATATAGTTAATTTTTTATAATTTATTACACATAACATATTTATTGAAAATGAAAATGTGAAAGAGAAAAAAAATAAAAGAGAAAAATTAGATATATTATATGATTTTAATTTTTTTAATAGGTTTCATATTTTAACTAAAATAAAAATAAAAGGATTCATTTTGATATTTTTTTAATTATTTTTTATGGAAAGTTGACTAATGAAACTCATATTTTTATTTTTCATTTAGTTGTGCTTAAGGACAAACAATTGAGAAATATATACTGATAATCATTAATCACCATTTTGTCTTTCAAAATATTAAGATGAATATAAGTTCAAATAAATTTTATAAATACTAGTAGAGCATATTTATTAGAAGTAAAATAGTTACATATTTGATTAATTTTAATTCAAAATTAGTATAGGTTTATGTCATTTAAAGGGGAGATGGATTCAATAACTTTAATTATCATATAAATCCATAAAAAATAAAAGAGTTGATTATACATTCTGGATGTATAAATAAATGGATTAAGTGATTTATTTTGAAAAATAAAGTTAAAATATACGATAAAAGGACAAAATATTAGAATTATCAATCATTGCTATTACACATTATTATTTAATAAATTATCTAATAAATTATTAGAAATTTAAGTGATAGAATATTTTTCAATATTTTTTTTATAAATTGTAATTAAAAAATTACTATTTCATAATTTATTACATATTTTGTCATTTAAATTTTAAGAAGAGTATAACATTATAATAATTATAAATTATAATTAACTTTACAGGTATATTTGCATAGATTCTTAAATATTAATCTAAATATGTTTTTTAATTATATTTAATTACCAAAATATATTTTCTAAATTATATCTTTTTAATATATATAAACCCGTAAACTCTTACAAGTTTATAGATTAAATTTATGATTCAAGTGAAATAAAATTTTATAAATTTACCTAAATTTTTGAATTTATCAACCTTATTTACAAAACATTATACAAATACTGCCATTATTATCAAAATCATAAGTTAACTTGCAAAATGATCCGAAATTTACGAGTCCAGACAATAAAATTGAGTTGACTTAGTCAGAAACTCATTTCTAGATCAACTCAAGACAAATTCGAGTAATATCAAGCAAAATCACTTAAACCGGCGAGTTTGTTCCCGATTTTTTTAGTTGGATGGGTTTCTTGTTAATTGCGGAAGTGCGGGGTCAAAACGATGCCGTTTTGTTCAACCCGCTTCCCCACATTCACGCGGTCTCATTTTCAGCCCCGTTCGTGAGTCTCTTCTCTAACATTGAACCCTAGCCTTCATCGCTGGTGCTGTCTCACCACGACCATCACACTTTGGCCTAGCATCTTACCTTCATTTTGGAGCTCACCGCCGCCACTATCTACCATTGGAGCCACATCGCCGCTGCACGTTCCTTTTCGAGCCTAGCCCCTCGTTCACCCCCGTTCCTCATCGCTAGTGCTGCCCAGCCACGTCTGTTCCTCCTCGTTCACCGTTGTTCCACCTCGTTCTACTGGGCAGTTCTTTTATTTGTGGTCCTCCTTCAACTATGTTAATTTGCATTTTGTCTCAATTTTTTGTATGCATAAATATTGTGAAATTGGTCCTCCCTCAATGTGATATCAAATCAATTGTTTGTGCATAGATATTGTGAAATTTGGTCCTCCTTCAATGGTTTTCAACGACGGTGATATCTGTTCTTGTGGGTTGTGCTATGTTTCAATTCAACTTTCATGCCGCAAAGTATTTGTACTCGTGGGTTCATGATATGCTCATTTTGTGGGTTCTGATGTTCTAAAATCTGCTATGCTATGGTCATTTTGTTGTCAATTTATGTGCTTTGAAGTTGAAATGCTTAATTTTGCATTTGAGGTTATATTAGATTATATTTATATAGTGTAATAATTTTTTAAAAAATGATTTTTAATAATAGGTAAACTCTTACGAGTTTATGAGTTGAGCTTGTGGAGGCTCCATGAGTTTACTTAAACTCTTGAGTTTGACAACTTTGCATGTAACAATGCATGCTAATCCATTTGAATGTCAGTTAGAGGAACACCAATAAACTGACCATGAGCTGAACACCAAAGGGAGGCTAAAAAAGTAATCCTATCCCTCACAAAATCAATAGTCGAAAAAGGATCATTAAAAACCCTAGCATTCCTTTCCAACCAACTACACCAAAGGATTGCAAAAACTTAAGACTGCCACAGAATTTTACACTTTTTACGTGAGCCAAAACCTCTGAAAACGGTCTTATTTTTTATTTTTTATTTTTTTTTTTAATTTGTTATTGAAAATGGTCTTTGAAATAAATTCTGATTTATCTTGCTTAGATATTCTGATCCTCACTTTGCTGGCTAATTAAAGTAATTGAATTTCCCCAAGAGTGGCCACAACCATTGTAGTTGGAAACTCTGCTTGCATTGTTCACAAATTGTAATTTAAGTATGTTCAGTATCTGCTCCCCAAAGAAATTCCACTCTCCCTCTTGTGCTATGAAGTTGAAAGTCTTGAAAAACCATAAGTCTTATAGTTATTGTTGCCACGTGGTGTTGCATTCGCATATTAAATTTTGTGCCAGATCTAACCATATCATTGATTTACTTTCCATATTCACATAATTGTGATCCCAAAAATAGCAAGACATCTGCTTAACAAATTATCATAACATTACGACTGAACAAGATTGGATTGGAATTTCAATGTTTAAACATTTCAATGTTTAAACATGTCTAAGATATCCCTGTGTGGCACATAGCCCTATATTAAATGATATTATCTACTTTGAACAAATAGTAAATAACATTTTTTTTATAACGGTTAGCTGTCTAGTTTTGAGATTTTGAGAATATGTTGTAATGGCTTTGTATTTCACATTGAACGACCATGTGATGTGAGCCTGTTTTCATGAGTTAGACATTTGGACAATTAGACTTTAATATTGCAATATTATTTTGAGGATCTCATTGTTACCTTATACATTATATAGCCTCACTATTTTCTTTCTAACTACGATGCTTACTTTGTTTATGCTTTCTTATCACTGAAAGATGTTCTCATTTAATTTTTTTTATTTTTTATTTTTTAGGGTTGCTTCGATGGAGGACAGCCAAGAAATTGAGGAGCAGGCACAGGAAGAAGTGATTTCAGACAATGCACCTGAAAAGAAGCAGGAAACTCTTGATGAAATTCTTTCACGGCACAGGTGACTCACTTCCACAAGATTAACATCATCAGGCCTTGCCGTTTTAATGGATGTGCTTAGTCTTACATATTCATAGGGATGGGCTCTCAAACTCATACACAAATAGGCTTTATTTGTTATGGAATCTGTAGTATTAAGTCATTCCTTTAGTTTATTTCTGTTGCTAAGCAAGATAAAAGGAGTTCATGGTAATTAGACAGCACCATAGCTACAATAGCTTAATCAGTTATTTCATGGACACTATAAGAAGAGTATTTAGGATGGTGTTTCAGTCATAGTTGTCAACATCAGATGGCGGCTCATGGCGGTGAGCCAAAAATCCGCCATAGAAATATGGCGGATGGCATGGCGGCCTATGGCTGAAGCCATGGTGCGTTAAAAAAAAAATTATAATTATATTTACAAAAAAAATCTGCTAAATATAACAAATAACAATAACTAGTAACTTATGTCAAGAACACTAAGATTAGAAAAATACTCTATATAATAGATTCAGCAAATGCATCACAAAATCAAGGGGGAAAAACATAAATTACTCATAATCAAATGCAAACATAGCATAATCAAAGCCTCAAAGGCATAATCTCATGTCTTATAAGGCATAATACTCATAATCCCTTGAGCTTTGTGAAGATTGGCTTGTCATTTAAGCTCTACTTCTTAAACCTATCAAATTTAAAACTAAATTCAACGGCCACATTCACACAAAACTATTGAAATTATATATATAGCTGAAACAGAACAGCAAAGAAAAAAAAAAAGGAGGCTGAAACAAAACAAAACAGAAAAAAAGGAAAAAAGGGGGAGCCCGAAGCAGAGCCAATAAAGGAAAGGAAAAAAAAAGGATGTTGAAACAAAACAAAAAATGAAAAAAATGGAAAAGAGGGCAGAGAGAAACAGAATAGAAGGGAGAAAACGAATAGAACAGAAGAAGAAATAGAAGGAACAGAACAAAAGAACAAAGAGTGGGAGAACAACACTACCAGATGTTGGGTTAAGGTCACCGCTGCTGAGAGGAGGTGACCACCAACAAGTGGCATCGTCGGAATCAGGCCGCTAGCGATTGCAGGGGTCTCTGGGTTGGTGTCAAGCAGAGATGGAAGCAAATATGAGAGAAAGAAAAGCGCAGAGAAGGAGGGGGGTTGCAGTTGTTTTGAAAAGGGATTTTGGGTTTCATTTTAAAACCCAAAAATCCCTAAAATATCTTCAGAAATTTTAAAAAAAAAAAAAACAAGAAAAGAAAAAGTTCAGGCCGCTTTTTCGGCCATGACCCGCCATGGCGCCATGGTGAATGGCAGCCGCCATGACCCACCATGATAAACGGCCAAGCCATACACCTTTCCATGGCGGATTCTTCAATTTCCACCACGCCATGGTGGGATGGCGCTGCCATGGCCGATTTCTAACAACACTAGTTTCAGTAGATTAGTGGAGATGGAGGCCTACTGCCTACGTGACCATGTCTTGAAAGTAATCTTGGACTTCAAATATCACTTGTTAATTATTCATTCTTTTGATCTAATATATTTTGGATAAAGGCTTGCTACTTTTTGATCCTTTTTTTCAAAATAATGAAAAATAATAAAATGTTTGCCAATAGCTCCATCTAGTAATTGATATGTCAGTTTTCCCCCACAACCATCCAGATGCTCAGGGTAGGTGTGAGAATGACCCTGTGCTTACATAGATCTAGGCTAGTTGTCGCCTAGTAGAATGTCTGGGCAAGGCATTAGGCACCCCTTTCAAAACCGTAGCATATTTCTTGACCCTCAACCCAAGAATACCAATGAAAAGGTTGCCATAACTATGCTTAAGTATGTTTCATGGATTTCGGAGTTCACTGTGAAACTTTATCTCTGTTCTTCTGAGCTAGTGCTACTGCTAAGAGATCTGTTACCTTCATTGTTTCTCTGCTTTATTTTAACCTGTGTTCCTCTGCTAATGCACACAGAACTTACTAAAACTTCCATCCATGTTACCTTCCTTAAAAGTAAATGCATAAACTAATATATTTTATTATTTTAACTTAGGTTTTAATTTTTCCTTGATATGTATGAATGAGATATCAAAGATCAAGGTGGTCAAGAGTTTTCGTTAGGTTTTTCCTTTACATTTTTAGACATTTCAAGACACGATTTGAATCACATTACTGATCTCAATTCTCAAACTTATATGTCTATATTATTTATTTATTTATTTTAAAGTAAAATTACAAAGGATCACTTCATTCACTCAAGTGTTTACTCCCTGCCTTAGCACCTTAGCCATTTCTGTTCCTTTTGCCACTTTCCAACAGCAGCAACAGTGGAGCAAATAAAACCAGGCATTTTATGGTTTAATGTTTGTTAGTTGAGAAGATCCATGATTTGGCAGCACAATGATATTCTATTTCAACTATGTGACTTTCTACTGCATGCCACATTTGTTTTGCATGTAGACAACGTACTTGATAATGGCATAGCTTAAGTGTCCTTTGTTTTCCAAATACTTGGTTGTTTATTTATTTATTTATTTTAAATATTCCTATTTATTATTGGTTCATATTTGAAACTCTAGACTGTATAGATTTTTGTTACTTCTTAAGTTATTCTGGTTCTCATCTCATGTGATGCATACTTTTCCATGATGACTTATGTATTTTCAGGAAAGAGATATCACAACTGCAGAAAAAAGAAGTTGAAATGAAAAAGGCAGCAGCTAGAGGTAGCAAGGCTGAGCAGAAAGCTAAAAAGAAACAAGTGGAGGAAGAAATTTCTCAGCTTTCTGCTAAGCTTAAAGAGAAACATTCCAAAGAACTGGCTGCATTAGGCTATAGCAGTGGTAATGGAAATGAAAAGAGTAATTTGGACAGTTTGGTAAAGGCCATAGCTGGAGTATCTGTTACTAGCCAACCTGACCGAGCAAGGGTCAGCAAGGCCCAACAGAAACGTGACAGAAGAGCTCAACAAGAAGCAGAAAGGGAGCATAGAATCCAAGCAGAGCAGAGTGACATTATAAGTGATCGCATGATTGAAAATGAGAAATTGGAAAGGAAGTTAAAGCCTCTTGGTTTAACTGTTTGTGAAATAAAGCCTGACGGGCACTGCCTCTATAGAGCTGTCGAGGATCAGCTGGCCCTCCTCTCTGGGGGTAGATCACCTCATACATACCAAGAACTTCGAGAAATGGTGGCTGCTTATATGAGAAACCATTCAGCTGATTTCCTTCCATTTTTCCTCTCAGAGAATTTGATTGAAGATGATTCTGATGAAACACTTTCTCAGAAGTTTGAAAATTATTGTAAAGAAGTGGAGTCCACAGCCGTATGGGGAGGGCAACTAGAGCTTGGTGCCTTGACTCACTGCTTGAAGAAGCATATTATGATATTTTCAGGGTCCTTCCCAGATGTGGAGATGGGGAAGGAGTATAAATCTGATGATGGTACTGGCTCATCTAATTCAAGTATTATGCTTTCCTACCATAAGCATGCTTTTGGACTAGGTGAGCATTATAATTCTGTGGTCCCAGCATGATCTAATGGGTATATCATAAGGATGCTTATCATGTTGCCTTATAGCATTTTTCTTCACAGCCAAGCATTTGGCTGATGGTCTCTTGAAACCGAAGTTGTTATTTGGTAATAGCTATAGCTGTACATTTCTTGTCTGTAATCTGGATAATTATATATCAAATTTTCTTTGGCATCTGCCTGATTTTGAATGGTTTGCTAAATCTTCATATGGGATGAGTTGGATCATTACAGGCACCCTTGTAGTGCTGAATGAAGTCACAGGATTGAATGAGTGGTGTCTCAAAAAACTAATGCACACTTTAATGCATTTATGTCTTGATCTTGATTGACATAAGAAACAAGATATAGTACTGAAGGGTTGATTCAGATGCAATGCTCCTGGTCGGCAGCTATAATTGGTGGTTTATGAATAAATTGACATATTATAGGTCAATATTTGGCCGTTTAAAATGGTTTGACGGTTTGACATTTGTTTTTCTTAAACAATATTTCAAGTTTTAGTTCCATGAACAAAAATACTAGCATTAGAAGAGTTTAATCTCTATAATGAGCTGAACTCAAGTCGGATTAAATGATATTCAATAGATTATGCATATTGGTAGTATAGACAAAAAAGAATGAATAGATCCATGCTGTGCTTCCCGCACTCGTAGTGATGATATTATGGCTTACTGTAGCTAAAATCAATCAAGATAGTGCAAGTGCTTAATCTAGCCAACTTCTTATTATATATTATCAGCATCCTGTTTCTCTTTGGCGCTATTCACCCGTAATTATGTGGCGTGATGGATGTTTGGTAAATTAGAAAAATTAAATAATTAGATATAATGAGATTTAATTTTTAATAAATATTATTTAGTAATTATTTAAATATTTTAAAATTAATTTTTATTTGAATTAATTTAGATTTAAAATCAGTTTTTAAAAAAATTAATTTTAAATTAATTTTATTTTATCTCAATTTTTTTCTATTTTATATCTTCTTATTATTTTTTTTTCACTTCATATCAATTAATCCTTTTTTCATTGACTTTATCAACTATTTGTTGCTGCCAACCACCACCATTTATCATTGTCCTCCACCATAGTCTGCTGCCAACTGTCACGGAGGCTGTTATTAACTGCTGCTAGCTGCTACTAATTGCCATTGTCGGTCACCGCCACCCGCCATGTTTACCACCGTCTGCCATCACTAACCACCACCATTTTTCACCACCTGCCTTGTATGCCATCTTCTGATGTCGCCGACTACCACTATTTGTTGTTGCTGCCAGTCCAATTTGTCACCGCTTGCCACCATCGTTTTCCACCGACTACCACCGCTCGCCACCACTGTCCGTTAAATTAATTTTTTGATGACATAGGTAAGGAAAAAGAGATATAAAAGAAGAAGAAGGAGGAGGAGAACACATATCTTAAAACAAATTTTTAAGTTGTCGAATTAAACAACGTCGAATAAAAAGCTAGTTTATTTTTATACCTGTTAACATAATTGGTTATATTTTATCATATTAACTTAGTTTTTGAGATTGCCAATCATCCCCTAAAATTTGCCACGTGAAGAATGCAAGAAAACAAGTATTTTACTCGAAGATTCGACTCACTGAATCCTATGCCATTGACATGCTCATTGAACCGTTGTGATCCGCGTAAATGATTTTACTGGTCATAGTTTAAGATCTTGAGCCGCGCAAAGAACGGGCTTTGTTTTTCATCAGATGCTTTAACATTCAGTATGGAGAATATAAGCTCTGATTTGCATCTAGAAAAGGGTTAAAGTTGAAGCATATATCATAGTCGGAACAACCAGAGAGAAACAATGTCTAGGTTCCTTAATTTGCAATCCATGCATCCTATATGCTGAAAACCGTCTTCGTTTGCTTTTTTGGTGTCCTAGTCACGCTCGTCCACAACTTTTACTATATATTCTTATTCCCTTTCTATCTTTGTCTCTTTTTTAACCACTTCTACAATATATTCGTCCTACCAAATTGTTACTAAGATGAAGTTGCAACTTATGGATGAGGTGAGTAAGGATTACAATAGAGGCCTTAAGTTCAAGCTTTGGGAATAACTCATCAATGAAACCCAGAAATTATTTTGTATATAGTTTAGGCTAAATAGTCACTAAACATTATATATGTCCGTGATTGATGATCACTGCTTAACAAAATGCCAAGGTGGAAACATATGGAGACAATATTCATGAGGCTCTATGGTTTCTTGAATAAATGGAACATAATTTAGGGCATGTTTAGTTCATGGTTGGTATTTTAGAGTGGGATTTTAAACACACAGAGACATGAGAGATCTCGAATTGTTGAGGTAAAGAAAGTGAGAAATAAAATAGTAGAATGAAGATGGACAATGGAGAAAAGCTCGAGAGGCCATACCAATATTTTTTCATTGTGTTATTATATTTCCCTTCATATTGGTAGCGTTGGTTATTTTATATACCCATTATATAATTAGGAATTATCTTTTACGATTGTAATAAATCTTTTTGATATATGCATAGTTCAAAAATATATAATACAATAAAGGTATATAAATATTCTTAGCCATAAAATAACAAATATTCCTTTCTTTTTTTCTTTTAATATACCTTATTCCAAATATATTTTACTACATTTCACTCCAAAACAGTTGGCAAACCATAGTTTGGCTCAACAAAAAAATAACTTTTTTTTTATTAAAAAAACTTCTACTCAAACAATGGATTGAAGCTAAAAATCACGTCGGAATATTATTAAACGTGATCTTGCAAATATGTTAAAATGAGTTGAAACTCGGTTTACATCATTCAAACCATGGTTTGGATTCTCCCAATGCCACAAAGACACACACTTAGGGTGTGTTTGGTTGAAATGATTTAGGAAGAAAGGAAAAAAAGAGGAAAGAAATAGGAAGGAAATGAGTATATTTTCATTGTTTAATTGGAGGGAAAAGTTGGAAAGGAAAAGGTGAATAATATCCAAAATTCTGTGAGCCCCACATGAATAGTAACAATTTTTTTTCCTTCTACATGTGGGTGGAAACTCCAGGGAAAGGGGGCGAATTTTTTGTTTCCCCTTCTTGCCCTCCTCGACTCAGACAGAAGCCGAGTCCAGAGAGAGAAGAGAATGAGATGATGGGGAGAATTTAGGGTGCACAACACTACTGAAGGTGTTGTGTGATCTCTCCCCTCTTTTCTTTTTTGTCAAAACAATACTTTTAAAAATTTTATTTAAACAATTTTAATTTTTTTATTATTATATTATTAAAAATAAATACAAAAAAAATCCAAAGTATAAGCTGTATAAAATTTTAAAATTTCTCCATTTTATTTTGAATAGAATATAATATAGATTTTAATTTTCTCTTGTGCCATGTTAAAAATAGTGAAATTTTTTATTTGATATTAATTAATATAGTTGGAATACCTTTTATAATAATATAAGGGTAAAATTATTATTTGACAGTATTATCTCTTTTTTTCTTTTCATTTTTTCACATAAACAAATAAGGGAAAATCATTTTCTATTTTTTTTCATTTTCCTTTCATCCAAACATACTTATGGAAAATATAAATTCACTTTATTTCTTTCCACTCAACTTCTTTCCTCTCTACTTTTTTCCTTCTAATTTCTTTCCTCCCATCCAAACAAAGCCTTAATGATATATCTTGATACTAGGATCAAACCTACGTTTAGGGCAGACTTCAAGAACCAAGATGATAGATAGCCAGGAAGAGGGACCATGTTTAATGTAGTGTTGCTAACGCAAGTTGGTCATTACCTAAACATTATTTATACGCCAGTCCGCAGAAGCATACTACACAACTGCATTGCTTGTTTTTGAGTTATAACAGAAGTGGTCTCATTCAAGGTCATCAAACCATATGTCAGTGTACTGTAATCAAATACATGACATAAATAGTATGTATGGAATTGAAAACATTTGGACTGCATAGTTCTATATTACTTCTGTCATTTGAATGGGATATAACTGCTAAGGATGTGTAATTTTTGTTGAAAAATAAAGTTTAGGATAGTAATATTTTATCTAATGTGACAAATAGTCTCCTGTGTATATTTAATTAAAGTTCAAGTCTATAATACTATTTAAATACTATAATATATCTATTTATTAAATATTTTCATATATAAATATTTATTGAAAACTCTTTATAAGTAATATGAGACTTCTTCCTTAATTAAAATACATATGGGTAAGCTAAGTTTGCAATACATCAAGATCCATCTATAGACAACAGTTTTTAGTGCATACGAGAGTACATGTACCAGCCTACTAATTAGGTTATATGCTTTAAACACCTTCCTGCACGGTTTGCACGGTCCTGCACGGCCATTATGTAGGGCGTTTGATTTTGTCTTTAATGAGGGTTCCACATCTTTTGCTTTTAAGTTTTAACAATTTAATTTTATTCTTAGTTGCTTCTATCAGCTTTCAAGTTCTATGGATTGGAAGGGCTGAGAATCTTATGATGAAGGGAGAAAAAAAAAAGTTGCTCAATGTTATAGGTCCACTTCTTTCTCAAGTCTCAACCTTAGCAGATGCTCCAAAATAGACAGATAACAAGACACGCAGGCACATCCATAACTATCAAAGTGGTAATAGGCTCAGTTTTGTTCTTGCAAACTACATATCATGGTGATAAGATGGGGCACAAAATAGAAGGATTTGGTAAAGATATGCCTCATGCACGACCATGAATCTTATTCTTGAAGAAAGTTTTGGATTCATTAGATCGACCTTAACAGCTAGCCAACTTGTTATGATGTTATCTACAACACATGCGGTGCGGTACAAAAGGACAGTTATCGGGAATACTCTCGAAATTTGCTTCTATGATCTTATTCCTTTTCAATTTTGACTTATGGGGCGGCAATGCAATCCCCACCACATTGAAACCACCTTATAAATAACCCTTCAACAAAGCTCAGTTTACACATAGCCAAAGTAACGATATCAACTCTTCATAGGCTCTATCACATTCACATTGCATTTTCATCTACTTTAAAGTGCTGTACTTGTAGGTAATCATGGAAGCAGTCAGAAGCATGGTGGCTGAGAAGCCAGTGGTGATATTCAGCAAGAGCACCTGTTGCTTGAGCCACTCCATGACATCACTGATACGTAGCTTTGGGGCAAACCCCACTGTTTATGAGCTTGATGAGATAACAAATGGGCAGCAGATTGAAGATGCATTGCTTCAAATGGGGTGCCAACCAAGTGTGCCAGCGGTGTTCATAGGGCAACAACTCATAGGTGGCTCTAAAAGAATCATGAGCCTGCATGTCCGGAATGAGTTAGTACCACTGCTGAAGAATGCCAAGGCTATATGGGTTTGAGACAAAATGTAATCATTACTACAACTATAAGAATAGTTACATTTCTGAGTTGAATAAGATAATTTTGTAGTCTTGCTGTGTAGTTAATTAACATTATTATCGGCGTCATAAACATATGGTTGTATGATTAATATTAGATACGATGGTCCATGTATTATATACACCTAAACTATTAGCTTGTTCCTTATTTCTTTTCTTCTAGTGAATGAATGATATCAATTATGCGTTATGACTTTTTTCACTAATGAAAACTTAGCGTGTTATTGCCATGATATATTTTTTATGGTCTTTATCTCTTTCCATTTCATCAAAACCGCCTCTACAAGACTCATGATACTAAAAATATAAGGCTTTCCTAAATTATAATAGGTTTAATTTCATATGACGCCATATGAACAAACATGCATGACCCTCATCTTCACTACTTTAAAAGTCATGCAAATAGGAGAATGTAATTAGACGATAGTGCAAAATATTTTTATCCTGTTAGTACATATAAATTAAATCTAATTATAATATTATTTTAGAAGTGATACAATACATGTATAAATTAAATATTATTGATATATAAACATGCTGCTGATATTTCACGCAGACTGGTGTTTTGTTGATTCTAAATATGTCTAATTACATAGAGTGAAAAATGGAGTGGAATATAAAGTTTTTGCTTTTCACTCATGGTGTTGCTGCAAACAATCACTTTCATAATATGCTGAATGGCAAAAAATTTGTGAGGTGGCGCGTAAATGAGTGGCACTCTACTTTTAACATTCTCATATGTGTCTTTAGGTAACTGAAAATTTAGTTTAATGGAAAACTCAACCTAATCCAAGGTCAGGCATGTCCTCTATTTCGTCAAGCGTTTACATAAGTATGCAGAAAACTAGTAATCAAACTTCAAGTTGTGGCAAAACACGAATGAAAGGCTTACCAGGAAAGCCAACTCCATTGATAGACATTCTCACATTTTTACCATATTAAGTAAGTGTGGAGAGATTATCATTCCAAATTTTCTACCTTCATATTCTTTCAATTGCTCGAGCAAGCATAGTATGAAAGCTTGTACTAAAAGCAGATATTGTCTTGTGAAAGCAACGTTTCCGTTTTTCAATCAAACACTAACTTAGAAAAAGAAAAGATAAATTGATCTCTTGATTTGATGGTTACTTTTTTCAGTCGGGTCTAGACTGCAGATGCAGATAATTAGTGAAAGGATTTATCAGGATCAAGTGACCGTACTCAAGGTGACCCTTTGATTTATGTTTGAGCCGTTTATTGAGATTGATGGAACATAGTTGACACAGCAGAAACTGGAACAAGGAGCCAAGGGTTGCTTTTACAAGCTGGAGGCACGTGGAAAATTCTGTTGCTAGAAGATTACAAATAATGTCTGCTAATGAACATGTATTTTTTAATGTTATCTGGCTATGGAAAAATGCCTTAGAAAAAGTAAGATCCCCATTGGATGCAAATCTAAATCGCTACGATATTGAACTACTAGATATTTTGTTCTTTTCTGTAGCCAAATGGATGCAAGGGAATCACCCCCTCCTCTCCTTTTACTACCGTTCACATTGTTGTGGAAGTAATGACAACATTTCAAGACATGGTGTGGATGACCTCCTTCACTATTCTTAACCAAGCATTAGTTGATTTAATATGTTATTATCACGTAACGGCATTTTTGACATTAACCAGTGGGAAAATCACCAAAAAGCATAAGCTCTATAGGCATAGAAAGCTGCATCAAAAGTTGCTGGTCAAACTTTGCTTGTTTTGTTTTTGTTATGTTACATTTCTCAGTTCACACTTCAAACAGGATGACATGTAAAATAGGAGCTTTGTAATCAATTAGACTTTGGTTAGTGTAATACGAAAAAAATGCCTTGACAAGTTTCTTATACCATCAGTCAACAAAAGATGCTCAAGAAAAGATTAAGCATCCTTATCACAAGACTATCTAAGATAATTTCCTTAAACAAAAAGTAATCCAGGAAGAAAATAATGAAAAGTCTACACACCCAATACTTTTTTGACTATGGTATTAAGCAGTATTTAATACCGATATAGTAACCCTCTATAATTGGTGCCTAAATAGTATATTAAAAATGCTTTCCATCCCTACAATCATACATTGAGAGGAATAGCCATAACCCTGTCCAAAGTTACAATTATTTAATGAAAACCATATGCTATAAGCGGAAAGCACATAAATACTTAACATCTTCCCAGCATCTTCCTCCCCAATGTGTAGTGCAAAGTGCTAAAAAAACGGAAAATTCGGTGGCTACCCAACAAATAGCGTTTTCTGTTCCCCATTTCTATAAGGATATTATGTAGATTTTCATGATATGAAGGGCCAATCAACCAGTTTAACCAAGAAAAGGCAAATGCTATTATGTTGTGTACCTTTAAATCAGCATCTGTGATCTGCCCCCACCCTTCCAAAAAAATAATCTTTATATTTCTTCACCTTTCAACTTAGCTTTCAGTATTTGAACTTGGTGCGAATCTTGTTAAGGGCATGAAAAAAGTTGCTACTTGCTGTCGATTAGATAAACTCAACACATCACACTGACCAGATTCGCAGTGAACAAAAACAGGCGCAGCTGAGTTTCTATCGCGTCCAAAACAGAATAGGCCAGTTAAACATATAATGCACTTATGTTAAATTTTTAACATTTCAGTGATTAATTGATTAAATTCCATGTCCAAGAAAAAAGATTGAGATGATTAAGTCCACTCCTGGAATAATTTTTTTCACAATGCCCTTTGCAATTGAATGTGCCAATATTCCAAAGGTGATCTGCAAATGACGGTGCTGTGCTATGCTTAACATAGCCAAGAACATGGGTTGGATACAATGACTCAACCATGAGTTACTCTTACATCCACTCTGCAAAAGCATATATGGGGTAACAATCAAGCAATCAGAAAGGGCAATTTGGGAATCCACCGATAACATAACTTTTTTTGTGAAACGTTTATTCTTTTTCGGATGTTTATTCTTCTATATGTGAGTGAAAGAAACCATCCAATGTCATCTACCAGAATAAACCAGCTTCAGCTGATATAAATAGACCACCTCTTGATCTCAAGTTCCATATAGCAAGCCAAACCAAACCAAACTCTAAATCAAATACTTAACCTAATTCTCATTCTCACTCTCTTTAGTTATTACCCTATTATATTATACTATATTATATTATAAGCTATATATAGCAATGGATGTGTTGACAATGTTGACTGCTGACAAGCCAGTGGTGATCTTCAGCAAGAGCTCTTGTTGCATGAGCCATACTGTGAAGGCTCTCATATGCAGCTTTGGTGCCAACCCTGCAGTGATTGAGGTTGACAAATTGCCAAATGGGCAGCAAGTGGAGAGGGCACTGGTCCAGCTTGGTTGCCGCCCAAGCGTGCCAGCAGTGTTCATAGGACAGCAATTCATAGGTGGTGCTGATGAAGTCATAGGCCTCAATGTTCAAAACAAGCTTGCCGAATTGCTACTACGGGCTAGAGCTATATTTATCTGGAGTCGGTAGCTATGCAAAGTAAACTCACCCCCCTCTCAAAAAAACAAACAAGAGCAATTAATTAATAAGAGGTTCTAATCTTCTTCTAGTCCCATGCTTTGAGAACCGTTACTATAGACCTCCTTCTAGCCCATGCTTCTTGTACTCTCCTTTCTTCTCTTTTTGTGGAGAATAATTGCACTCTTAATTTTGTATAATGCAGATCAAGCTTTAACCGTAGATGGCCATGTCATGTAATGCTCCCCTTTTTGAAGAGTAATAATCCCATTTTGAAGAGTCTTGTTCAAATTCAGTGTGCTATTTGTGCAATATAAAAAGAGATGTAATCAATAATCGACAATATGCTAATAACACTAACATAGACAACATCAATCGCAAATTTATATATTTGGTTCGCTTCATATCACAGATTGCCTAGCGAAAAATACTATACCACCTCGGCAGTTAAGTTATACCACATAATTGATACTACCTGGGTTGTAAAAATATAAAGTTGTTAGATAACAGTAATCGAAGAATGGGTACGTAGTATTGTATACTACTATTCAGAAAACATGAAAAGTTTAGAAGTTGGAAAAAAAAAAATCTACTGCATCTTTTTGGTACCCTGAAATCATGCCACATCTTAAATCGACGACCACTATTCAAATATCTTCATGCATGTATTTTTATTATTTAATTTTTCATTTACGTTTTCTTATTGCAAAAATATTAAAAGCGTCTTTATTTTATTTAATACATGTAATAAATTTATAAATATAATCGAATAATTGAAATTAAATTTGGAAGCTCTTAGATATCTGCACCGCATATTCCCTATGGATTTGTCTCACTATTTTTATTCTTTATTAAATACTAAGTTATAGTCTACTGTAGTCAGTATAATGTAGAGAATAGTAATCAACAAATTAACAATTATTAAAATAATATTGTTGTGCTCAATTTGTTTTGTTGGAAACTTCTTCATCAAGGATTCTTAAATCTCAATACTTTTTAAACCAAAAGTCACCAAATACTGATACAATTTTTCCCAGAGTATTGTGTTAACTGTTTTTTTGTGCAATACATAGAACAACTTAAAGAAAATCATGTGGCCTAGCAAACAAGCTAAATAGCAGCTTCTACACAAAGATGCCATAACCAACTCAATAGGGGGGGTAGCAGAATGCAAACTACCAAAACTTAGATTTAGCTATCGTATAATATGAGTCTATATAACACACAGTCCCCTATCAAAATAATAATAATAATATAACACACAGTTCACATATACATTCCTCGCTTTATAGGTGGGATATCCTAAGATATATTACACAGAGGCAGAGGGAGTGAAAAGTAAAAACGTGAAAAATATACAAATCAATTCTCAAAGCAGAAGCATTTGTCGAGGAATCCAGAGTCCCCACTCCCCACTGTGATGCCAAGAACTGGCCTCGCACTAGTTTTTCTGTTCTATACTTGCAACGCATATGCCAAAGTCCTTTTCATTTTTTGTTTTACAAGGATTGGTATATGCCAACAATAATTGAACACGAAAAACTATTTCTTCTTATGCTTGAACGCATACCTTTATAATTTATAGTCATTTGGAAATTTTTTTCTACGAATATTCTTAATGAAATCGAAGGTGGCTAAAGCCAAATACTAATAAATTCAGCATTATGTTAGCTTGATTTATCAAGATATTAATAGCATATTTGGATCTGCATTTGGGAGGTCCATAATTGATTTTAACTCCCAAAATTGATTTTATTAATTTTTAATGTTGTGAGTGATTTTTTTTTTTTTTTTTTTGTAAAAATCACCTTTAGAGAAATTATCAAATATAAATCACTTTACTTCAAAATCAATTCTACAAATACAAAATCAAACACACACTAAATACCATTAAACTTTTGCAAAGCAATGCATCAATAGATCACAAACAAACGCATGAGAATTAAGCTATAGAAAACCAGAATCTTCGGGTCCAAAAGGGTTTTTCACTTTGGCCAGTACTTCATAGGAGCGTGGTTTCTTTACCTTTTAGCTGACAAAACCACCGAAAGCTTTATACATGTTCAATAAGTGGGCTAAAGAAAACCATATTTAACAGGATAATACAAAGATAATGGAACTGCTTCATTTCTCTCCCTAGTCCATGAATAAGATTTTCCACAAAACTTTGGCCTCTTAAAACGCTAACAGCATAAGATTTTCCACACTCTTAGTGCACTTTTGACGTGTTTTACATCGTTTCTTATTCATGCTGTGACTGCATAAGCGGCTAAGGCGAACTTTCAGCTGAACTTTACTCCCCGTCATTCAGCAAATGTCAAACGCTAACAGCATAAGTAAGGCAAACGCAACTAAATTTTAAAAGTTTAATATCATTCTGCGAGATAGGTGAGCATAGATAGGCAACAATTGCGTTCATAGGCCTCCATGGTTAAACCAATAGATGGACTTTAAATGACAAAAGAAAAATGACACCAAGCAGGGAAGAAGAAACTGAGGCATGATTCATTTATTTTATTTCTCTTTGATGGAAGCAAAAGTTTAGGAACTGAAGTACCATAAAACATTAAAATTTTGCTCAATAAGAAGTGATTAAGCAAATAGGAGATATACAGAAGACAAAGTGTATCACCCCGAACAACAAAAGAGACTATCCTCAGTCACTCTAGATCGTCATTATAGTAAACATAATTAGTGCCAAATTTACCAAAGTTCAGATATTATTAACTTATGATCTCAAACTTATCATCACTTTACAGCATTGAAAATCTGAGTGACAAGACATCTGAACAAATAGGCTCAACATCTCATCACAAATAAGTAAAGAAAGGAATTTGCACCTATGATAAAATTTTGGTGTCAACTAAAATTTGGAGGATCTAAAGATAGCACTCTCCTCACATACACATACTTTGTCGAAGATGAACTTGTTAAGGGGTAAAAATATGGTTGCAGTCAGAATTCCTTTACTTCTGAATATAGTCTTTTAAAACATGATTTCTGTCCTGCAGGCTTGCATTGGTTCGCCAATTGGCCACTGCTTTAGAGACTGTGGCATTAGCCTTACGAATCTCCTCAGCAGAAAACTTATGCTCTATGATTCCCAAGGGTCCAGGCTGCAATACCTTAATCACGGTTTCCATCTCTTGCTCAAGCTGTCTGTCAGATATAGAACGAAGTGTAGCATAAGAAATAACAACTTTAACAAAAAGGAAAAAAGCTCCTTTAAGTTGCACAAAGCTTGTTTTTTTAAAGCAAGTATGCAAGGATATATCTACCCTGAAATTATCTAGTGGGTTAAGAACACAATATTGAATTAAAGGGTATATATATAGCCACGAAAAATACAAGGAAAGTCTCAGGAAAACTAATAGCGTTGATTTGAATCAGGCTAATGAACCAAAACAAGGTGGGGATTTGCCATCATATGTTCAAGTTTAACCAACCTGAATTTCAAAAATGCTTATAATGTTGAAATCTCAAAACTGCACAGAACATCGTCAAAATACTCTTTAAGAATTTCCAACTCTGCTAATTTTTCAACAGGAAGAGTTTCCTCTAACTCCTACTCCTACTCCTACTCCTACGCCTACCTTATAAACTAGTGCAATCCGACAGAACATTTTATTTGTCCCAAAAACAATAGTCATGTAATTGTAGAATATAAAGGCAATGTTCCCAAATTGATATTAACAGAACCCTAATTTCATATTTGACGGGGAAAGAAGAAAAAGAAAGAGCAACGAAGCAAAAGAGAAACGATGATACGATCAAAGATAGCGTTACCTAATTATCCCAGAAAAGGTCAACGGACTTCGAAACCCCATCCTTCACACTCAACAGTGCAACAAACTTAACAAAGTTGAAGGAGGACCACAAATAAAAGAACTGCCCAGTAGAACGAGGTGGAACAACGGTGAACGAGGAGGAACAGAGGTGGTTGGGCAGCACTAGCGATGAGGAACGGGGGTGAACGAGGGGGCTGGGCTTGAAAAGGAACGTGCAGCAGCGATGTGGCTCCAATGATAGATAGTGGCGGCTGTGAGCTCCAAAATGGAGGTAAGATGCGTGGCCAAAGTGTGATGGTAAGGCTAGGGTTCAATGTCGGAGAAGAGACTCGTGAACGGGGCTGAAAATGAGACCGCGTGAATGTAGTTCAGTGGGTTGAAGAAAACGGCATCGTTTTGGCACCATACTTCCGCAATGAGGTATGTTATTTGTACATACCAAAATCTCCAACACCCTAACACCCTCTCTCAGCTTTTTCTCTCTCCATCAATCATTTCATTCTTTTTATTTTCTTTTACAATTTTTTTTCTTTTTTCTATCTCTGGATATTCAAGGTATCTACCTACCCCAGTAGTACAAAATATATTTCTCTTCCGCAATTTATGAGAAATACATCCAACTCATAAAATCGGAACAAACTCGCCAATTTATGTAATGTTACTCGAGTATAGTCGAACTTACACAAGTTTACTCAAAAACAAATTTATAAGCGAGTCAACTCGATTTTGCTATTTAGACTCGTAAACTCAGATATTTTATCAAAGTAAACTTGCGATTTTGATAATAATGACAACATTTGTATAATGTTCTACAGGCAAGGTTAACAAATTTGAGAATTCAAGTAAACTCGTAAAATCTCATTATTTGAATTCTCATTAAACTTGAATAATAAACTCAACTTATAAATTCGTAAGAGTTTACATATTAAAAAGATATAATTGGAAAAATATATTTTGATAACTAATATAATTATATAACATGTTTAAATTAATATTTAAAAATTTATGTAAATATATGCGCAAAATTAATTATAATTTATAATTATTATATTGTTATGCTCTTCTAAAAATTTAAATGATAAAAAAATGTAATAATTCATGAAATAGTAATATTTTAATTACAATTTATACAAAAAATATTGAAAAATATTCTATCACTTAAATTTCTAATAATTCATTAAACAATAATGTGCAATAGCAATGGTTATTGATTCTAATACTTTATCATTTCTCGTATATTTTACTTTTATTTTTTGAAATAAATCACTTAATTTCTCTATCTATACATCTATAACGCATAATCAACTCTTGTTATTTTTTATGGATTTATATGATAATTAAAATTGTTGAACCAATCTCCATTTTTGAGTGACATAAACTTATATCAATTTTGAAGTGAAATTAATGAAATATGTAATTATTTTATTCCCAATAAATATGCTCTATTATTATTTATAAAATTTATTTGAAATTGTATTCATCTTAAATTTTTTGAAAGAAAAATATTAATTAATGATGATCAGTGTACATTTCTCAATGGATTGTCCTTAAGCATAAATGAAGGAAAAATAAGAATGTGAGTTTTATTAGTCAACTTCCTACAAAAAATATCAAAAGAAATCTTTTTATTTTTATTTCAGTTAAAATATGAAACGTATTAAAGAATATTAAAATTATATTAATTTTTCTCTTTTATTTTTTTCTCTTTCATATTTTTATTTTCAATATTAAAATTATGTTATGTAAAAAAGTTTAATTGGTATGCATTGACAGTGTAAAACAGTTTTACACTATCAACTAATAGAGATATTGAAAATTGAGAAATTATGGTAGGCCTCTTATTATAACGAGTGATTATTTATATGAGTTGGTACTTTCTACTATTTTTATTGGTTGACAGTATAAAATTATTTTATATTGTCAATATATTTAAATTAAATTTTATGTAATAAATTATAAAAGAAAATAACTATATGTCTGTTTTTAATTTTTTTTTAAAATTATCAATCATAAAATGTGAAAAGAAAATAATTTTTGCATGACATTTTGAATAGAGTAATTTTTAATAGTGTATTAATGATATTAGTCTTAACTTGAATGGATGATAAGTAAATTTTTCATATGAATAAAAAATAAATTTTTCATAAAAATTTTAAAACTTCTAATTATACACTATAAATGAAAAATAAATTTTGCATAAAAATTTTAGAGAAAGTAGTATTCTAATATTATATATATGATTGTTGTTTGAGAATTTTTGTTAAATTTTCTTAAGATCAATTGCTTACAAATTTATTCAAAACTAAACACATTTAAACTCATTAATAAAATTGAAAGTTCACCAATTTTGTTAAAATTTACTTAAATTTGTATGAATTTATTTAACCAACCTGAATTTCAAAAATGCTTATAATGTTGAAATCTCAAAACTCCAAAGAATGTTATCAAAATACTCTCAGAATTTCCAACTCCGCTAATTTTTCAACTGGGAGAATTTCCCTCTAACTCCTACTCCTACTCCTACTCCTACTCCTACCTTGCAAACTAGTGCAATCAAAGAGAACATTTTATTTGTCCCAGCAACAATAGTCATGTAATTGTAGAATATAAAAGGCAATGTTCCTAAATGATAACCCCAAATTGATAGTAACAGAACTCTAATTTCATATTTGACGGGGAAAGAAGAAAAAGAAAAAGCAAATAAGCAAAAGAGAAACAATAATCCGATGAAAAATAACGTTACCTAATTAGCCTAGAAAATGGCAACGGACTTCGAAACCCCACGCTTCGCGCGCGACACCGTAACAAAAGCCGGAAGAATCGAAAATTCGAAATGCAAGATGGTGCTTTCATTTTTTATCTTTTTTGGTGGTTCAAAAGTGTTTACGTTAATACGGCGTCGTGTGATGAGGCCTAGACGTGGGTCATGCGATTGGGCTAATGGGCTTGCTAGCTCACAGTAATTTTGTAAATCGAATGTCTACTAACGAAGGATGCTGGTGAAGCCTATATAACCAGCTCCAAATCTGCACAAGCAACAAAATCTCCGTACACTGTAAAATACATTAAATAAATTTAATCTAATTAATTTTTTTTTTGATGGAGTTTAATATAATTAAAATTGTTTTATATAATTTTTTGAATTATTATAACATTGCAAAAAATTCAATTATTTTTTCTACATAAAATTTGCACTTTGCCATTACTACATATAAAAAGTGAAATATTATTTGTACACTTAAAAAGAGATATACTGTGGATATATACATAGAAAAAAAAAAAACACAATATTAGATCATGGTGAATATTAAGAGAGAAAAGTCAAGACTTTTATCTTTCTATCTATTATATGTATAAGATGTCTACATTTCTTAGAGAAATAATTATTGCTACGAAAACTATCTTCGTCACTTTGTACCAAAGTGTGTGATTGGTTAGTTTTCAAGTAGTTCAATATCTCATTCCGAACTCACACATATTTTCCGCCAAATAACTTGCTTTGATTGGCTTTCATCTGCATTTCGTACTACATGGCATTCGTGCCATATAGCAAAATTGATTTTTTTTTTTTTTATGTCCAAATAACACTCCTCATATAAAAACAAAGTGGAGAGTAGGAAATATAATTGTGACAATTTTGTTGTCTACATAAAATGGTTTTTGTATACTTTGTGCATTGTTTCTATCTCTCATCTTTTCCTTATTTTTGTGTGTCTCTTAATGAGTTGTTATATCTTAAAATTCATGACTAAGTTTGGCTAAAGTGATTAGGTGCTTTGGCACATAACCAGTTGTTTTGAATACGATATTTGGGAATAAAAAAAATTCTCGCTAAAAGACCTAAAACCTCCTCTGGACGTATACGGATCGAATTGAATTAATCGGATTTCTGGTAATAGAATTCGATGCACCAGTGGACTTCATCCAAAAAAATATCAAAAAATTCATGGTATTGCTAGAATGCCATCAGGCTTATATCACATGTTGTCAAATATCAAGCTTCACTCAAGTGACAAATTCTTTTGGGCCCTGATTCGCAGCAGAAACGCGAAAATTTTTGTCTAAGAAAACTGCTCTTTGTTCCTCAGAAAGTGTTTAGCTCTACTAGATCAATCTTATCAAAATCCTGATTCGGAGGATTGAGCATCCTAGTTCAGCACGGTAATAATGCCAATACTGAACACAGCAACAGCAACCAAGAAGCGTAACTCAAATACTATTGACTTGAAAATTGACAAAATCACACCATGCATTATGAATATGATTTATGCATGCTATATACAATGTGGCATATATTGCACATTCTAATGTGATGTAATCATGAAACTGAGTGACGCCTTCGCTTTGGAAAAGGGAACCGACTTTCTGAACTAGTTTTGCCACCAAATGGCTTAACAACAATGTTTATCCGAAACAGAGAATTAAGCTTGCTTAGTTTCTTGGTGAACGATTTAAATAACTTGTTTGCAGGATATTGGGACTTCACAAGCTCTTGCTTCATAGAAACATGGTCTTTCTCCAAGTCAGTGAGCCTCATCCTCATCCTTGCAACCTCAAGCTTCAGCTCTCGGTTCTCTCTTCTTACTGATGCATAGTTGTCTCTAGGGGAAATGGCACCACTTCCTGCACCACTCCCTGAACGCTGAGGGAAGTGGCTACCAAAGAAGAACTGGTTGTTGTTCCCTCCATTCATTGCGTTTCGGAGCCTGATTTGCTCGAAGTAAAGAACTTGCACTGCCATCTGCACTGGTAGCCTTTCATTCTGTGCTGCATGGCTGCATGCTTCTTGAGATAGTTTCTGACAATCAATGGTTTTGCATAGGCGGTACCGCTCTGCGTCCTTTATATTTGGATGAACCTATGTAAGGAAAAGCAAACCAACAAAAGGTTATGGTTTAGAAGATATTAGGACTTTTCGGCCCATTTGAACTGCTGATTAGACTAATCCTCATTCGACTGCTGGAGCACAAAGGTTATGCAGCCTCCCACAAGAGTTGTCTCCCTAGGATTTGAACTCGTATCCTCTTCTTAGGGAGAATCTTTGTGGATTGACTTGTAATGGAATTAAGAGTGAAGTAGAGAAGGAATTCTCACCTTAAGGAAGATATCAACAGCTCTATAAAGTCCATCACTTACTATGCGTGCATGATCTGGAAGTAGGTCGGCAAGTGCTGTGAACTTTGATGGCAACAAGTTTGAGTCTAGTGCTACTTCAGCGAGATAATTGTCCATTAGTTTGGATACCTTAAGAATTGAGCTTTGTTTTGGTGATCCGGGGCTGTCAAAGTCATACACCATTTGGCTTTCATCTCTGAAGTGGCTATCTTCTTCATCCTCCTCATCCAAGTTCAGAAAGGTTGAGAAGATCCTCAGAATTGAATCTGTGTCATACATTGTGCTGTGGGTGTTTTGATGCGAGTTTGTTGGAATTAGAATGTCTTCAAGTATTGCCTGGTCAAGTTGTAGACCGATTCGCCTCTCCAAATCAGATCTGCAAGAAGTTGATGCTGATGCTGCTATTGCAGCCTTGAACATACATGAGAGAAATGCCATCGGAACTGGGCTTTTCCTTGACTGGGAAGGGAGTAAGCCAACTATGGCTTCAACAATGATCCTTTGTTTCTTCTGCAGTTCCAAGTCAATTAAACTTCCTTTGACAACCTGGAGGTCTCTAACACCAATCCCATGAAGAGAATTATGTGCATAATTTATCAAGATCTTGCTGATCATGTCTTGTTTTAGTCCCTTGGACTTCAACACAGATATAACTCTCTGGAAGAAATCAAGACCAAGAACATTGAAAGATTTCCCCCACCAATCTGAGGCTGTTTCTGGTTCCATGTTTGAGATGGCTTTCGAAGGGAAAGTGTGGTCAAGTTTTAGCAAGCCAGAGGTAAGCTGTTCTTTGCATGCATTATTTGCAATTGCATTGATTAGCCGGATAACAAGGTTAATGTTTTCTGACATAGGCAGAAGAGTCTCACAATGGTGAAGAACACATATAGTGTTTGGTATACTAGGGAGCACCGTCTCCTTCAGATATGCTTCAGCTCTGGACTCCAAGTTTTTGTCTGCAAATTCTTCAGTCATTTCAAGGAAATGTGCTGTGCAACGTAGCATGGCAACATTTGACAGGGTGAATTCAACATTGATTCCATAGCAGAATTTGGAAGCTAGCTCAAATGCCTGTGGACCACCAGGCACATTTGGGAGACATATGCGTGAAACTTTTGACTCTTTAGCTTCTAGCAGCAGTTTACGAATTCTTCCACTCCGAGAAACAAGAGGAAACTAGGGAAAAAAGTTGCAAAATACTCAAGTTCACATGATATAAGCCCCAGGTAAAAGCATGGAGCACAAAATTTCTTCAAAGGTGCTATTCATGCAATATATATATATATATATATATATATATATAGAACAAAAGAATGACAATCTACTCAGAAAATTGACAACTATTTACTAACACCTATAATGTCAACCTAAGAAAATCATGCTGAATATGGATTAACCTATCAAAGAGGCAGCTTGTTTCCTTTACCTTGTGAAGTGCAAAGCTTGACTCTCCTACTTCGACAGTAAGATCACTAGAGACATCAGATATTGGCCTGCAAAAACAAATCTAGCTGAATCATTGCATGACATTGGCATGGAAATTAAATTTCAATATAAAGCAAACAATCGGGGCATACATTATCAAAAATGAAATAATCGAAGACCTTGAAAGAGCCTCTTGTAGCATGTATTTGCAATTTAATGTTAAAAAAAATAACTTAATCTTCCAAGATCAAAATCGTAGAATAAGAATGGCCCCAACTCAATAAATACAGAATTTGGGTGAGACGACTTAAGCAGTACTGCAGAGGACAAGGTAAGTTCCAAGATGAATTTATATTGTAGGAATGGTTATTGCCACTGAGTGGAACCCATTAATGCAAATCATTGACCCCCAAAGATAAGAAGGGGAAATCATTTTAGCCACTCCAGTATGGTCAAGTTGATGTTAACGGCTGTCCTATTAAATATGCAGCCAAAAGATTTTCCTTAAGTCGGTGAGCTCTTACAACATCATCTCTGCACTCATTTGGGGCCTAAAGATAATAAAACCTCAACAATAATTGATACGCAAATATTCTTGACCTTCACATTAGCCACACATGAGATCTGAACATTCACCAACATGCAGCGCCATACCGCTGTCTGGTTGGTAAAGGACTAACATCAAGGTCAAGCTCAGCGTTTAACCAATACCATGAAAACTGAAGTGTTGTTTTCTAGCATTAATTTCGATAGGCTGTGACTAAGTCAGATGAGAAATTCTTGGAACATTGAAGGAATACACATGATATGCACTAACACACTGGCCAGACAAGGCAAAAGAAATGTTGTGAAATGCAAAATCTACTTGCAGGTCTGTGAAAATGACTGTACAGGAAATTTATATATTTTTATATATTATATGCTTTTGGAATATATAGGCTATTAGATCAATTTCTTGAATTGTCTTTGTTTATTTATCATATATGGAAAAGAATCAACCTCATTATTCATGTATGTAAATGCCACATGTAGGATTGCAATCAACACTAAATGCTGCAGAACTTCATTAAGAGCTAGAAGATTACCATTCAGTGGCATGTCTTATGCTTGAACTCGGGCGACAGGTCCTTTTCCCTGAAATAGTAGGCTTCAATTCACCAACAGTTACAACTCCCATCTCCACGAAACTTGACTTGTGGTAACGCTGCAGCACCAACCCTATAAAAGAATCGTCACCCTGCATGTGATTTGACTATGTTAATAACTCGAAGATAAAGAAAACCACGTGTCTCGTTCTTCTGACAAATTCTGTCTCGAGGACCACTTCAGCCTCTTACTTCCCTGTCTGTGTAAAAGTTGTAGTGAAGTGAAAGTCACATGAATCCATGCAGGCCTAAAGGGGGGAGATGAAAACTTTGCAACATAATTTATAATAATCTTAAATCAAGGCAGATAATGATTCAAGTAATTCGACACTTATTCAATTAAACAAGGTCTCATGTTTGAGTCGTGTGAACAAAAAAAAAATTAGGTTGGAAGAACTTTATTCTAGTAGTATTATATCCAAACTCAAGTCAAATTAGTTAAAGTCTATTACACTTCGAACATTGGCGATTTAGAAAGAGAGAAAAAAAAAAAGTCAAGGCAAACGCAGGTGTGCTTCCACTTTTCGGTGAAAGGTAGTGACTAAGTGGCCTTTGCTTTTCTTAACAAGGTTTTTGTTCTAACAAATTGCAGGAATCTGGAAGAGTTGCAGTGCTTTTGAGAATTGTAATAATGGCTGGCTAAAGCTACCCACGTAAAGCTTATCATAAATAACTCTAAATATTATGTGTAAAGCTCCGTAAAGTGGGAATTAAAGAGCGAGTTGGATTGCATCTTATCATGAGAACCACACGGTATACCAGATCAGCTTAAATACATGAATAAATTAAAACGATTCAAAATTAGCATGCTGCAATCTCTGATGCAAAGCTTTGAATCCCATTACTTAAAGCTTAAATTCATAAGGCTTAGCTTTAAGAGCAACTAGTATGCAGCCCTGAGCCCATAATGTTTTGAAACCCACAAAACAACTACATTAATCTGAGGCTAAGAAATAATTACATTGTTGTAAGGTGTAGGGTATGATTTGAGCTGATTCAGTGGACTACCAAATGAAGTTTAGTACATCAGCCTAGACAGAGAAGAAGACTAAAATGAAGAGTAACAAGTACAACTAACAAGTATGCGTTAAATAAATATCAGCTCATGATACAGGCACTAATGTAGTTATCACAATTATTAATGTGACAACTATGGGATGAATGATGGTCTCAGACTGCATCGATCTGGGGGTCATGATGAGGCCATCAATTTCTTTGGTTGAATGGCTGAATAGTCCCGGTGGGTCATCATCATAACTTAATACTACCAAACTAAATTAAAGATATTTTGATTTTCTATGGCTGTGGACTGTGGCCTCCTTCATTTCATTCCCTATTGTGTTATTGCCTTTGTTAAATTTGTTCCTAGAAAGTGTCAATTTATCCGAATCAACATTTCAGGGTTTACAGCCAACAATCCCTCCTCCATCCAAGGAAAATGAAAACCTGGCAGGTGGTCCTTTCGATGTTACTACTCCTCAATTTAATCCTGTCAATCTGCAGTGAACTGAGAGCAGCTTTAGAGTCAAATGGTAAAAGTGACTTACATTGCATGAACATATTTTCTTTAATTGACCCTTAATTATCTTTATAGGACTCTAACTTCAATGTGGACCAGGTGTATAAAGGCTCCAGAGTGAGACCCCAAAGCACAACTTTTATGTGGTTAGCCGCTTAGCCATACCTATTTTCCTTTCTTCTTAAGTAGGAAAAACAAAAGAATAAAGCTTTGCTTTTTATTTTATTTTATTTTTCTCTAGTGAAGTGTTTCGTTTCGTTGTTGGATACGGCATATATTTGATATGCAAAACAAGGCAAAGGCAATACAAATTCTTGTATCGAGTCTGGAGACAAGAATCACATATGCGTTGATTTATGTCAATTTGTCTTGCATTTCAAGCAAACATCCCCCCTCCCCACTCTTTGTGGGTGTGTGTGTGTGTACGTGTGTGTGTGTGTGTGTGTGTGTGTGTGTTAAACAAACAAAGTAGCTTTGTTCGGGCGCTTGCTAAATTTAGTTCATGAAAACTAATAGCTCTATTGCGAACTACTACTAAGGTTCTGGCTACATATTATGAAACGCATGTCTGAAGAATCAATTATGGGTTTTGCTTTATTTGAAAAGGCATGATTGGTTTAGCTAATATTTATGGAAGAGGCTACGGTCCTTCTTAATGATTTAGAAGGATCCTCACAAAATTTTTTTCTGAAAGCTTTATATAAACAGTACAACTGTGATTAATAAATAATTTTGGAGGATTTTTAATTATATAATAGGAATTAAAAATTTTCCTTTTCTCAACCATGAAGAAAGATAAAATTTTGAACTTTATATTCAAATATATAATAGGGATAAATATTCAAATTTTTGAGAATAAATGTTCAAAATTTTCTCTGCTTAGTGCTTTCTCTTTCTCAATCTTATACTTGAATATTACTAAAAATTTTCACTCTTCAATTGAAATCTCCTAAATTTATACATGAATCTCCATCAAAATAATGATATGATAAAAAAGTTGAATAGAAAAAAATCAATTATTTAGACATCTTGCAAAATGAGGTAAAATCCTTTTAAAACTTGGTGTGAGCAAGCAATTCTCCATGTTTGGGAGGATTGTAGACAAACCAAAAAATTATATTATATTTACATTACCATTTTTTCAGTCTAATAGAAGTAATAACTAACTGAGTTTAATATAAATATACTGATAGTATAAAACTTTTTTATACTGTCATTTAAATATATAATGTAATATCAGTAAATACATAACCCTCACCCCACTACTCCAAACGTCATACAAATGGAAGAATATGATTGAAATGTTATATTGTTAATACAAATAAATTAAATCCTAACTAATAAGTAAAGTTAAGCTTTGATACATCCGACTCGAGACAAATTAATTACTACTTTTTAACTTACAAAGGGCATGTACTTATACATTTCAACTAAAACATGTTCACCATTAAAAATTTAAGTCAAAGTAGGGAGTAGCCATTGCCACTTCTCTATGAATATTATCACTTCTACTTTTGTATGTTTTTATTTAGTTTTACCAAAATAACCTTCTTCTATTTTAATCAAAGTGATAGTTAACATTAATTAATTATTAGTCATCATAATGTTATCAAAAGTTATTATTGTTAATTTAATTAAAAATTAATTTAATGACTAAAAATATTTACCATTTATCTCATTTTTTTGTTTTTATATAGTTACTAAATATTACAAATATTGATATCTAATTTATTCAATATAATTATTTAAATCTAAATATTAAATTGTTTCTGAAATTTTTTGTTACAATCATTATCTAAATAATACAACAATGAGTATTTTTAAAAATAATAAGTAAAAATGAATAACAATAAAGATGCACTAATAAATCATGGTATACAATTACATACCTTGTTTTGTAACATCTAGTGTTTATATAATTGAAAAAAAAATCAAATAAACATATAAGGCCATGATTTATTACTATTAACCATTAATTTTTACTATATTATTTTTTTGTTTGTTATTCATGTATCAAAAATTAAAATAATTTGATACATTGAATTAGTTATATATTTAATTGGTATATATTACCATTAATAGTGTATTGAAAGACACATATCTGCTTGTCAATTAGCTGCTTCAATTTTTTTTTCTAATTTATTTAGAAGTATTCCCATAAAAAAAATATATTAGCAGTATGTAAAGTATAATTTATCTAATAAAAAGTAAATAATTTAGCTTTATACTATGTGAGTGTTGATAAAAAATTTTTTAACCTTTTAAAACCATTTTTAATGCTAATAAGTAATTTATTTAATGTATCAAATTATCTTGATTTTTAAGAACATGAATAACAAACAAAAAATACTAGAGTAAAAATTAATCATCAATAGTAATAAATCATAGTAAAAATTGGTACGGTATGTAATTGTATATCACGATTTATTAGTATATTTTTATTGTTATTTTTTTCAAAAATACCCAAGTTTATATTATTTAAATAATTATTGTATGAAAAAATTTTACAAATAATTTAATATTTAGATTTAAATAATTATATTAAATAAATTAGTTATTGATACTTGTAATATCAAATAACTATATAAAAATTTTGTGAAAAAATAATATAAAAATTAAAAATACTAAATATTTTTAAATCATTGAGTTAATTTTTAATTAAATTAACAACAATAACTTTTAATAATGACTAATAAATAATTAACGTTAACTATCTTTTGAGTAAAATAGAAAAAAAAAAGTATTTTAGTGAAACTAAATAAAAACTAATAAAACTGGAAATGACAATAGACATATAAGAGTGACAATCGAAGAACTAAACTTTAGTTTTTATATCATCAAATCCTCAATCTCTTTTCGTTTTTGGGACATAAAAACATCAAAAGCATTTTTCTCCGCGGCAGCCATAAAATTGGAAAGACAACCAACTCTTTTTCTTGAAAAAAAAAAAAAAAAAAATCTCCTTCACACACTGTGATGAAGGAGGCTAATTTATCATTAATGTAGGTGTCGAAAAGGTGACTACAATCATGGTGTGTAGTAAACATTTGACCCCACCCTTTTAGAACTTATGAGTGGGGACACGAACTAAAATTCTATCTTGCATCGCCCGTGCGAGCCTTATACCGCTATACGTGACGGCATTGTGTTTATGCAGCTAACATTACATTCAATTTGAGGTTCAATAATAAAGAAATAACGTGTCTTCCTGACCATTTGCCAATCTCTGATGAGAGAGATCTCTAAGACAAACAAAATCGTACCGATTTATAAGAAAATAAATATGCCAATTTACCAAAAAGTGAATATGTGAAGAATACGGTTGGTCTTTGTTCATTTTCTTTCTTTTTCTTTTTTTGTTTGTCTTTGCTCATTTTCTACAAAGAATTATTGAGCTGATATGTCCGGGCCCCAATGTGGGCCTCTAAGAAAATTCATGGGCCACACTGGATTCAAGAGCCTGGGATGCTCAAGCAAACTCATCATCATAAAAAATAGAAAACAAGAATCATCATCATCATAATATAAGCATGCGCGGCGTGCACAATTAACCATTCAACGAATTTGCCTAATAGGATCGTCCATCAATTCTTTATTTTAATGATGAAATCTATGTTATGAATGCTAAATGTATCATAAAATTTAACATTGGTATTTAAGATTGCATATTATTAGGGTATAACTTAACTTGAACTTCCCCCTCGAACCCATCCTCAAAACATAAAGCAAAGCTGTCAGAAATGCGTCCAAGAGCCAACCACGTTTGAGCCAAAGTATTTAACGCCATAGATTTTCAAATATTGGTAGCTTAGACAAAAAATAAAAATAAAATAAATTACATTAACCTCCCTAAAAGTTAATCAAAATTATATATAATATCTTTCGATTTGTCACACTCACACCAAATACTCATATAACTAACGCACTTAGATGCCATTCATTTAGATGTGATTTATCCGATTTACCCTCCATTATTCTGATAAGCTGAATGACTGTCAAAGCAAATGATGCATTAGAATCCTATTTATATTCAAATGCTAAATAACTAAAAATGTAAAATTAAAAAAAAATGAAAATAATAGTGGTACAAAAATAATTTATCTAATGAAAACAATTATTGTAGTTTTTTTATTTTAATTTTTTATTATTATTCTCTTAAATTGTAAAATGAAAAGGAAAGAAGCGAAGTAAGATATATTTTTTTTTCAATTTTTTGATTTCATATTTTTGTATTTTTATTATTAATTCTTCTTAAGTTACAAAAGGAAGAAAAAAAGAAAAGAAAGCAAAAGTCAAGTAATATATAAAATAAGGCATGTTAAAAAGAGTGATTTGAACCAAAATATTTCTAGCAAAATATGGCATTCACACTTCAGATATATTCTAGATCGGCAGATAATTCTCGCAGAGGGCGACTGTATTGGAGCAATGGCAGGATAGGATCTTTGAGACTGCTACACGGAGACTATTTTTCGATTAGCCATAGGTGTTGTATTTGTTTTGTGCTGTTTTTCTGCTTTGGTCTATTTATTATTATACTTTAAACTTTTGCTCCACTGCTTATGCTTAACAGTTCTGAGCCTTCAACTTCGAATTATCCCGAAAAAATAATTGCATATAAAGTATTGGTGTGTTACCACTTATAATTCATCAACTCCCTTATACACTAAAATCTGTTAGATTTAAAAAAATAACAAACATTTTTAAGTAATTATAACTAAAGTAATAAATATTCAAATAATAATTTTTTTTCCAATCATATAATTAAATAATTAACAAAAATTAATTTATTAAATTTTTTTTATTATAATTGTACATATAATCCAAATTATTTGTGATAATAAAATAATTAATACTGCGCCACACATTACATAATATTAAAGTTTTAACAGGTCCTTATACTATTTAAGAATGGAGAATATTTTAGAATAATTTAATATTGAAGTTGTGTGTTAAGTTTATAAAAGCATAAATTTTAATACTTTTTAAAAAACCTCATGCTGAGTTAGTATAATTTTCTCAAAATTTATAATACGTTTATGTGCATACCAAAGAAAAAAATCACCTAGAGAACAAAAAAAACAAAGAAAGAAAGAAAGAAAATATTCACCCTCGCATTATTTAATAAATTATTATTACAATACATTTTATTGTCTAAGAATAAATATCCCTCACTTTGCCATTCTCAATTTATAGAGAAACTCATTTTAGAAAACTCCATGCTAGCTTACTGTGCCCCTCGCGAAATACCAGCAGTCATTCGCGCTCTTCCTTTTCGAGTGAGGAACGTGATTGGAATCGCCGTTTTGCAGCTTTGGTTTCGGTATAATCTGTTGGGTGTAACACAATATTAGAAAGAAACTGAAATCCGAGCCCTCTATTTCTCCACGTTTGTAAGGTTGGAACTAGGATGTCTCATCCAAAATTATCATCCACGAAGACCATAAATGAAGAAAATAGTACTCAAACGGGAGATAGCTTTTCTATTTAAGCTTATTCCGGACAATAACATATAATCAGATAATATGAACATAATGAGAATGACCTACTGCAGGGTAAACTTAGATTGGACAAGAGTGACGAGGGAACTTCGACCGGTTGCAACTAAATATTCATTGAGACTATAGACAGAAGCAAATGGAGGCTTGTGAAATCACACCCAGTGATGCTGAGGAGACATTTTCTAGTTAATTAGCCTGCTAAACGTGTGTCACCACTTTTTATCTGGTGCTTCGGCTACTGCTTAGAGGGGCAGAACTCTGACTTGAGAGTTGCACATCAGAGAGTGAGACAGATCCACCTTGTGAAAAAATTAAACTGACAGAACTACTGGAACTATTTCCAGAAGAAGGCATTCTGGTTTTGGACCCTGACATCAGTTCAGGCCTAAGCTCTGAAGATGTTAAGGAAGGAGCCAGGGTAGACAGCAAAGACCCAACTGGGTATGGAGTAACTGGCACATCCATCAGGGAAGACGTTGATGGACTATATCTCACAGGCCCGAAAGGATGGTCAAATTTGCATGTGGAGCCAAACTTGCAATGCCCATTTTGCAAATAAAATGCACAAGGTTGAACCCCCTGTTTTCTAGAAAAGGAACTGATTAAGATAAAGTCCCAAAGGAAAAGTACATCAATTATCATGCTGCACCACGACGCAGAAACAAGTAACTCATATTATGAAAACATCTACAACAGCATTGAAAGTGACAGGCAATATTGAACATGCTCCTACTAATCTCTTAACTACGTATGATTACCTAATTGAGCGCAAATCCAAAAAAAAAAAGTTGAGTGTTCAAATAATATTCTACAATGAAAAGTTCTACAATCCCATGACAATATGATGAAATACTGATCTCAATGAAAAGAAAAATAATATTCTTGGTTTGGACTTTGGATGGTTATACTGAAAATGGAGCAAGTATGAACCAGAAAGTGGCAACCCCACTGAACAACTCATTAATACTAGTCACTATATAACACAGTAAGAAAGAGAGAAATTACTAAGCATTACCGCGAGACAGAAATGTACAATTGTTTGAAGGACTCACTTGTCAAAGTCAAAACAGTCAACAATTAAAATTGCGAATGAACAGAAAAATCCTACAGAAGAAGACAATGCCTAGTTGCCTACCTTTTCAATCCTCACAAAATTAATACTTAGAAGAAATACTATTAACTCATTCAATCAGCCCATGTCTAAACCCTAGCAAAAACGAGAGGAAAAACAAATATATGAATTGACAAGCCAAGATATAATCAACAATTAATAAGCAGTAAATTATAAAAATGATTGCACCTTCTTTATTCATCTTTGATAACATCTAATTCTGCTCAAGATGATTTTTGTTTCTTGGAATCATGATCTGTCTCGGTACATGATTCCCAATCCTACTGCTACCGAATTTGACCCTAGTAACTGAGGCCAGGTTATGACTCCAATGCCATGCAGAGGCACTTGATACCCTCAGAGGCTTATTCATTGAAAGAGCAATTTCTCTAGACCCCCTATTAATATTGGTTTCTGAATAACTAATAACTCCTAGTGGCGTACCCTGTGTTGAAATACATGTATCTATTCAACATATATGTAGGAAACTTCAGTTACAGAAAACAAATTTAATGCAACAGTCCAAAATAAATTAAATAAAAAAAAAAATCAAAAATAACTTCTCGATTTGCAAACATGCATCGTTTTATGCATGTAGATATGCACAACACAACCAAAATGGTAGGACCACAAGAACAAATATGGAAATAATGGTCAACATCTGGGAATTCAGTGCGCATCTGTGCCATCCAGAGCCATAGAGAAGAAGTGGTCGTCTATCACACTGACCAATATCAAAAGATATAGAGAGAAGGAAAACACTTAACTTTTAATTAACATCTTCACTTTATCAAATAGCCACAAAATATAGGGAGTCATGCTTTTGCATACAGACACTAGTTGACAAAGCTTTTCCACTGGTATGTGTTTTACTTGTCTCAAACAAACTGCTAACATACATGCTCCAAGAAAAAGAAAGAAAATTATTTACTTTATGAAGTTCATCAAATCAGATCACGTTTTACCCTCTAATACAGGAAACTGTGATTGAAAAGGGAGAAGAAATAAAGCCCTTAAATTCCAAGATCAGTGTACAGTACATACAAAGTCAATTACTTAGCTGATTATCCTAAAGAGGAATAAACAAATGTTCAGGGAAGAAAAAATGTTGGTCAACCACAATAAGTACAAATTTGCACGTTCAATGCAATATAATTGAGCCAAGATCTACAGAATTTATAGCTAATCAGATGACTCAGAAAACATTTAGCTGCAAGTCTTCAGTTCATTCCAGGGCAAAAGAGAGTAGAATAAGCAAATAAGTCATTGAGCCTACAACTGTGAAATTGCCACAGACGAAAAAGACAAAAGGTAGAATTATTTGCATAATCAAGTTTATAAAATATGTATATTAGAAATATCTTATTGCTGCGGACTGCTGGTTCAGTTACAGGTTGTCCAGTAATAAAAGTAGCTAAGGTAAGGTATGAACAACCAATTTAAAGAAAATATAGAGAACATCATAAATTATAATTTTAAAATACCACATAACATGCCAAAGTTAAATTTAAGGGAATTAATCAGTAGATCAAACAAAATAATCAAATCAAGTGAGAACTCATACTCACCGGACGTAGAGGAAGACCAATGGAGCTTAGAAGTGGCCGTGTCACAACCCTGTCCTGAGGGTGATGATATCGACAAGCTGATCCAAATTTACAGTCTCCTGTTCTAAGATAGTATTGGCATTCAGGTTGACCAGGCCTTTCAGGAAATACTTCTTCCTTCTGGCTACTGCCTGAAGGGCCAATAGAAGAGGGCAGAGGAGTATATGGTCTAGCAAAAGCTGATGTTGATGAAGACAACTGGGTCACTCCGTATAAAGAAGTAGCGCCAACAGCAGGTTGAGCACCAGGAGATAACACAGGACTTACAGGTGCCTGCACCAATTTATCAACACCAATAAAGTAACTAATCAAGAAAATAAAAATGAGAAGACTTTCTACCTGTGATATTTCAGAGGAAATATATTTTTATCTCACCGAATAAGGACTCCATCCAGGAAATGGAACAACCCCTGGGGAAAGAAGTACAGGACCATAAGCCCCTTGTACATACGAACCAGGCAACATAGGAGGCCTACCCACTCTCAAGCTCGTGGATGCTCCCCCATATTGGTCAGGCAGAGGAACCGTAGGACTCTGCACCTGTTGATAAAATTGAGGCGCAGAAGCTGGCAATGATGTGCCAGCAGGTTGAGGATGATGGAATTTACAAGTTATACCAAATTTGCACTGCCCCGTTTTCAAATAATAGGAGCATTCTTTCTCACCCTATTGGGGAAAAAAATAAAAAAATAAAAGGCACGGTTTAGCCATTGCATAATTTGCTATCAGTTAAATGAGAGAGCAGAAAAAGGAGACGAGTCAAACCGGCCGTAATGGGTATCCATAAATATTTAGTGGTGCTTGGCTTAAGGATCCACCTCCATATTTCGGATGGTGGAATTTACAGGATGCACCAAATTTACATGTTCCAGTTTTTAGATAATACTGCGCATCAGAAAAGATAGATAATCAGTATAAACAAAAGACATTCATTTCAACAATGATGTAAAGATCCCAATTGAGGCTGGGACAACAGAAATGGAAAGATAAGAAAGTTCAGGATTTTACATTGCATATATAATAAAAATATATATATATGCACCTGACATGGAGGTTCCCCCACTCTTTCTGGGTACTCCCCTGTAGCTCTTACAGCTGCAGCAACCTGAGCAGTATCTGACTTAATTCATATTTATTAATTTATAAACTTATGCAATCATATTTTTCTTAATAAGATTAGATGAAATGAAATATCAGTCATCTACATTGGTGTTGAAAATTTATGCAACACGAAACAAAATTACTCGCTCTACTGCATTCACTCCACATTGACAAATTCCAAACCTAATTCCCTTTCTCCACTAAAAATCACAAGTAATATTAAAAAATAATAGAATTGATTAAAAATTCCACAAAAGTACCAAAATAGAAAGTTAGTAACTGAACATTAACCTTTTAGCACGCAACCCTAATTCCTAAAGTCAGCAGTAATTAAAAAAACAATGTATGCACCACAGAACTAATACAGATAGGAGTGTGGCACTTTCCATCGAACCTAACGCAGATATTCTTTATTCAAGAAAACGATGAAAGGGTTACCGCAGCACGATCACGAGGGTGATTGTAACGACACCTTGCACCATATCCACAGAACCCGGTTCGCATGTAATAAACGCAATTCGGAGCACCGGGTCGCTCCGGGTAAGATTCGCTGCTACCCAGCGTCAACTGCCACATCGATTCTGCACCGAAAAACAACAAAATCAGCCGCAGCCTCCAAACCCTAATTCTCACATTAACCAAACCCTAACACAACCCACACCCCCCAAAAAAACGAGAAAATCGATGCGAAACGAAACGAAACGAAACGAAACGCGAAGTTCGATAGGGAACACCTTCGAGACCGGTATCGGGGCCCGGCGAGCGCCATTCGGGTTGATTCCCCGGGTTCGACCCGTTCCTCGCCGGGTTTCGACCGTACAACTCCATAAAACCGGGTCTTTTTCTTTTTCCTTTTTTTTTTTTTTTTTGGGGAAAACTATGTACAAGTTTACAGAGTGTTACAGGAAGGGGAAAAAAGGGAAAACTTGTTTGTTATTGTTTGCTTTACAGGGATCGTGGAGAGTTCTAGAATGTTCTGGAAGCGAAGATCGGAGAGGTCCGCTCTCCCTTGGCCGCTAAGGTTTGCATCGCGAATCCGAGAGAGACAGAGATGGGTTTTTTTTTTCCCTCTTTCCTATTACACTGTAACGGAGCGTGTGCGTGTGTGTGTTCTCACTGTGTTGTGTCTTTGTGCTTGGGTCTGTGTGCTCTCTCTTTCTCTCTCTAGGACTGTACGGTCTGGTGTAGGCTTCTTTTCAGCACCATTCTCTCTCTCTGTCTCTCTTCTTCTTATATTTTTTTTTATTGTTTTTTTTTTTTTGCGCGTACCCGCCAAATGGCGCGCCTGGAAAATGTTAATATTCGGGGGGAATAGTTTAAAGATTGGGAGGAGGAACCGACACTCTTCTTTGGTGAAATGACGTGAATGTCCTTGGGGGTTCCAGCCTGTAATGATGGAATGGGTGTGGATTTGGTTGGTGAGTTGTGACAAAAATGGGCTTTGATATTACAGTTCTAAAGGGGGAATGTAATGGGACGAATTTGTCATTTGAACTTTACTCCTAGCCCCCACTTTTTATTGGTCTGTTCAAATTGTACTACCCTGGTTCGAGTTGTTCCTTTTTTTCTTTTTTTTCCTAAATTTGGAATTATTTTTATTTTGATTTGATTTGGTGACATATTTAGACTATAACTAAGGTAATTATGTGGCTCTCTTTAATTATATGCAGAATGATAAAGTTTACTCTATTCAAAAGGAAGAGAAAAGCACAATGGCCAGGGACTTTCTTGGAAGCTCATGAAATGAGTTAGTGTCAGGTAATTTAGCCTTATTCAACTTGACGTGGCATTTTAGTCAAAGTTAATATTTGGGGTCAAAGTCCTGATCTGGTTACTGAATAATGATTATATTGATTTGAAAGATAAAATAGGTGAATTGTACGGTCAAGTGTTATATTAATATAAATATTATCCTATAATGTACAAGATAATAATTGAAGTTAATAAGTCATATATTCTATAGATATGTTCAAGGAATATGTCTTATGATACTATGTAGTGTTAATTCAGGGAGTCCAACTCGAAATTTTAGTGGAAATGTAAAGATTTTAGCTCTAGTAATAGCAATAGTGTTGTATACAAAGAGAACATCACTATGTTTAGACAACAAAATTATAATTTTGTCCTTATTTTAAAGTATTATATTGTATCAAGTTAGGTTGGACTAACCCAAAATGTGACCTACTCCTAGCTCAACAACATATGATAGATAATTTTTAATCTTAGTCTCAGTTCAATTAGTTTTAAATCTGGCTAGTTATTGAGTCATTTTGAGATTTTTAGTATTTCGAGTTAAATTTTTTGTTTGAAGAGGCTCAGCTCATAGTTTGGAAGATTTTTTTTTTTTTAACTTTTCTTTAAATCGTAATTTTAGGATAGGATATCATATGGAAAGCTAAATATGTTAAGAAAAAGATTTGTCTCGTAGTGTTATTATTTTGAATTTTATATTGAGAATAAAAATGTTTGACATAGCATTAAGCCATAAAATCTTCTTACTCAATATGTTAGGTTAAGCTCTCTTTATAGTTGATAATAATGAATATTTTTGGCAAGAATTTAATCACTATAAAAAAATTATAGGTTAGATTAAAGTACAACAGTGCAGATGTTTTACCAAATATTAACAAATAAATAAAGGCATAATAAGTGTAAGTTCACATTAAGCAAATAATGAAATCAAATCGTCATACACCTAAGTTATTACAATTGTTGAAGATCATAGACAATATATAATGCTCAAAGAGGGGGAACTATTTTGGAGGATTCAAGTATGGTGAGGCGATCACACATGGTACCTGCATCTTCTTCCCTTAAAAGATTGGTAATAATAACGGGTTTAATTTTGGTATGAATTCATAATATAAAAACAATATATGTAGTTTTTAATGTAATTATTGATATTGCTGAATGTTAAATTATTTTAGAATAGTATAAAACCTAATCAACACCCAAAATATAACCATGAATAGGGTAAGAATTTTTTTGGACAAAATTATTCAATAAACTAATAGTTCTACAGGCTGAAACACTTTAATTAGGCTAGTGATGTAATACCTTTCTCTGTCGCATTAAATCACAGTTCATAAGTAGACAAAGCTTTTAAAACTTGATTGTTATTCCAGAGTGGGTTGTTGTGAGTACTCCACTAGCATATTTGGATTGGTGTTAGGGAGTTTAAAATTGATTTTGATCCCAGCAAAATTGATTTTATTAATTTTTGTTGTTATTTGTTTTTAATAAATGAAATCAATTCTTGCTTTTAGAATTGATTATGAAAAAATGAAATTTTTTTTACTTTTCATTGAAATTATTTTTAAAGAAACTACGAAATATAAATAATTCTACCTCAAAATAAATTCCAACAAAATTAATTATATCTCGAATCAATTCTACAAAAACAGAACCAAATATGCTGCACAATTATTTGCGTCAAAGTGGTAATAATGTACTATATAAATCTAAATATGCCATAAAACATAGTACGAACTATCTATTTTGAATCTTTGTACCAAAATAAATCGTATTAGAATCTAGTTTATTTGAGTTGTAAGTTTCCATATTTTTATTAGAGTGAGCTTTGAAATCCGTCTCTAACAATATTCTCAGCAATATATTGGTTCCTACGAAAAAATAATTAGTCTTTTAGTCTCTAACAATTGCCAAGTTTGAACAATTTAGTCTTTGACTCACTTGTAATCAGTAAAGAATCTAATGTGAATATAAAATAATGATTATAACTTTTCTAACTCCATCTCATTTGGCACTCTTTAAATGCAAATTTGCATAAGTTGAACCCTCCCCCAAACGTACCATTTTAATTTATCACACCCAACTCTAATCTTCAAAACAATATTTTTGTAGAAATTTTTTAAAGTTATGTAAATTGTGTATTTAGAAGGTGCCACATACGATAGGATTTCTATTATTATTTTACCTCCACATTAAACTATTTATCTGTTGCAACTAAGTCAACCATGGGTATCTAATTATTGCAATTGTCAGAGACCAATATATCCAACTTTTGCAATTATTAGAGACCATGGGACTAATTATTTTTTGTGAAAGGCTAATTTGTCCATAAAAAATATTGTCAAAGACTAATTTAGAGATTTACCCTTTTTGTTATGCACTTAGTTTAATTGCTATTAGCCTTTCAATTTTGTTATTGGCATACATTTTAATTAATAATTTATTTAAATTAAAATAATTCATTATCCATTGTATAACTTATGGAAAAATATGCTCGAAAAAAAAAAATTACAGAAAAAATATGAAGGGTTATTTTTTTATAGACTGCAACCATACTATATAATAAATATAGGGATTGGTAATTTTCATACCTTCATGTCCACATTTTGTTCTGAACAAAAAAATTACTTACCCTTTTTTAAAGCAACTTATAATCATAAGAATAATTTTGTAACTTTGTTTTACTTACATTAATTACTGCTTTAGCATTTTCTTTTACTTCAATAACATCATCTCTCTCTTCTATTACTGTCACCTTTTTTTAAAAAAATGATATTATAATACCTTGTAATTAATATTAAAATACATGTCATATTATTTTAAAATAAAATTTCTAAATCACTTTTCTCAATTTTTTTTAAACCCATCCATACAAAAAAGGCATTGAACTGTATATTCACAACAAAGGTGCATGTTATTAAAGTTTCTTCCTACGTTTTCAAGATTAGATGTCAATTGATAGGTAATAATTTTGGTGTGAGGTTTTAAGTGATAACTATAGAAATTGAAGTGCAAAAATAATTTCCCATATGTACGTATCTCCTTTTATAGAGTTTATTTTATAAATTATTTATGCCACTTGAATCTATTGAGCAGTACATTCTTCTACATCCAAAAAAAAAAAAATGTTCATAAAATAGTTATGCTGTTAAGTGTCCCTTTTTTGTAAAAAATTATTTTTTAATAATTAATGGTTCATATTTAATTATGAGCTCATTTAATTGAAATATAATGATATGTAATTTAGTATTAATTACAGGGTATTATAATATCATTTTTTGTTTTTGAGAAAAATGCTAGCAATGGAAGAGAGATATGATACTATTGAAGAGATAGAAAATACTAAAATAGTAATTAATATAGGTAAAACAAAATTACAAAATTATTCCTATGATTATAAGTTGCTTTATGATAAGGTGAGTGATTTTTTGTTCAGAACAAAATGTGAAAGTTGCTAATCTTCACATAAAAATAAGGAGGTTAATAGTTTGCTATGATATTCATAAAGATACCAATTTGTAAGGTAAAAGTTTTACAATTTTAACTTGTGATTCGTGTATGCGTCTATATTTGAGTGTTTGCTAATATGCAATAAAAAAATTTATTTTTTGAACTCTAAGCAAGTTACCCACTCACATTGATAGCTCTTAAGTAATTTTTTGTTTGAAAAGCAATGGAATAAGAAGATGAAAAGTTATTGTTAGTATATTTATATACAATGTCATGAGAAAATAATAGCTAATGGCCAATATGAAAAAAATTAAACATTAAAAAGGTTATTTCCTTTTTAATTAATAATTAGTAGTGTATAATAGAAGTAATCGATAATAGAAGAATATGTGATCAGACAATAAAATTATATTTTAAACGATAATAAAATTAAATAAAATTCTTTTTTGGGTAGAAAATTAAATTTAAACCGAAAAGGCTTCAGGAATACTGAAATTGCATAGCAGTAGGGGTTTTTTTTTTTTTGTCAGAGTAGGGTTTAGAACTTAGAACTCTGATTACAACGAAAAGCTTCAGCCTTCATGGACAAGTCCATGTTGATTTTTATGGGCCCAAAGTTGATGCTGATTAAACAGCCCGGCTTGAGACAAAAGCCCAACATCGTGTACAAACCCAACCAAGCCCGTTTATCAAAATCTAATCCCACACCACACCACGCCACTGTCTCGCTGTCTCTCTGTATTTCTCTTTATCCGATGCACTGCTTGGTTGGCGAACTTGTTGTTCAATCTTCATCCCCTCACACTATGAGTAGCTTAATGGCAAGCGCTCGCATATGTGCTTCTCGCACCGACCTTCTCCCCATACGACGTCGTCCCCTTATTCAATGCACCAATAGTCGCGTCGGCGTCGCTGTTATACCCAACACTACACTCAGACCCCAGAGAGCAAGAGTCACCTGCATGGCGGTACTTCATTAATTAAATTGCGTTCCATTTTATTTTAGCGTTACTTCAGTTCAATGCACTGGTGCATTCGCTTATTTTGTTTGTTTTAAATTTTAATTTGTGGTGAATTATAGGAACCTTATTTGATAACCAAGCTGGAATCCGCTGAGAAGACCTGGAAAGAATTATCGGTATCAAACATTATTTCTTTTCATGAAAATTTGTGACAAACAATTATTTGAATATATTGGATTTATTTATTTATTCTTTCTTTCTTTCTTTCTTTCTTTTTTGGTTTTTTAGGTTAAGCTTGCTGACCCAGACGTTGTGTCTAATCCGAGTGAGTACAAAAAATTGGCGCAATCAGTTGCAGAGCTTGATGAGGTACTGTGGTTTGTAATGTATTGCTCCTTGTCGTGCACCCTTTTTTATCTTTCCATTTGCTCCGTGTTTATGTAATAATGTAATATTAATTAAAATTGTGATATAGATTGTGTCCACGTATAGGAGGTTTAAAGACTGTGAGAAGCTTCTAGAAGAAACCAAAGGTTTTGCTCTGCTCTCACTGCTTGTTCATTCTTTTTTACAGCACTGTTAGAGTTTTAGTTTAGACGCTTGGAGGATGATTGAGATATTGACCACTTTTTTCAAACTGTACTTGATCAATGTGTTAGCTTTGGCAAAGGAGGATGGCAATGATGAGGATATGGTGGAAATGATATCTTCTGAAATCGACTCTTTGTCAAGGCAACTCACAGAGCTTGAAGACAAGCTTAAGGTTTGTCTTGCACCTTGTATCAACTATCACTAGTTACAAATTATCATATTCTGTCATTGCTCATGTTTTAATCTCCAACGCCCTAATTCGAAAAGTCTATTTTATGGTCCTCGGGAAAATTATATTCTTTTTTTCGACATTTCAAGTCACTAATTCAAAATGTTGAATCAGCTGAAATTTCAAAACCATGAGGAGGAATCCTAATCGCGAGTTTTTATTCCTTGTCTTTCAAAACCATGACAAGGAACTTCCTCTCTTTTGCCTTTCTCATCATTCATGCCTGTTTTGCTGTTGGCTATCGTGAATTTTCAAGTTTCTCTTTCCCTTTTGCCATTTCCCCCAGTTTTTATAAACTTGCTAATATTGTCTTTCACAATGATAGGTGTTACTGCTTCCAAGTGATCCTCTGGATGCAAGAAACATAATGCTTGAAGGTACATCGTCTCTTTTCTATACAGTATACTGTTGGAGCTTGGAGCCAAATGATTTTACTTTATGGCTTGGTTGAATGTTTCAGGACTCTGACTTATGGTAGAGAGCATAAAACTAATTTTTAAAATTTAAACATTGGTTGTATTTTAAGTACGGGGAAAATAGAAAATATACCAAATTAAGGAATTTATTAAGTTGATAAAAGGTGAGGATTTGATGAAGCTTATAAATTGCAACATCATCCGCGGGTAACTGGATTGACTTTTTTGTTATTTAGTTATTTATTTTTAATTTTCCTGTGGGAGGATAACTGAGCTTAACATATAGATATATTATTTTCTCCTACTCTAAAGATTATTATCATCATTCACATTTGCAGTACGAGCAGGTACTGGCGGTGACGAGGCTGGAATATGGGCTGGTGATCTTGTAGGTACATGCTTTCATTTGTCCTTTCTAACCCATGGCCTCAAAATAGGGCATGCCTTCATCACTGCTTAACACAATGTGCAAAATGGCCAAAAGTGACATTATGTTGACTTGCGTCGCATGTAGAATGCATAAAGTGCGCGCACACACAAAAGATAATCCTGTTATTGGATCATTTCTGAATTGTTTAACTTCTGCAAAAATTTATTTCCTTCCTCTTTCCATTCTGGCCTCTTTGATTGGTCTAGTTTAAATGTTTAGGAAATGAACCATTGCTATGAAGTTTAATTCTAAACATAATCTGATGCCATTTTGATGTTAAATCAGGTGCGAATGTATGAAAAATATAGTGAACTCAATTCTTGGAAGTATTCTCTTGTCTCAAGCTCTGCGGTATTCCTCATTAAATCTCTGTAAAAAATTAGTTTCTAATTGATTTGTAATTTGTATAATTGTTTCTTTTGCCATCATATAGGCAGAAAAGGGAGGATACAAAACTTATGTGATGGAGATAAAAGGAAATCGTGTCTATAGTAAATTAAAATATGAATCTGGTGTCCACCGAGTTCAACGTGTTCCTCTAACAGAGACACAGGGCCGGGTACATACTTCTACTGCAACAGTGGCCATCATGCCAGAGGTAGAATACATATTTCGGGCCTTTTAGCAATAAATTATTCACAACTTTGTGACATCTAGGTTTGAGAGCTTTAAGTCTTTGCATTTGGACAATTGTTAATTTGATATTACTGCTTTTGTATGCATATCTATATTCCGAATCGTAAAAGCAAATAGCTAGCTTAAGTCTATAGTGTTTCAAAGTAGATGTAGATGCCGTGTTGTCTCAAATTTTGTTGCCTAGTCTGGTGGAAGGTAGGTTTCACTTTGTGATTGAAGATTGATGCTTTGTTAAATTGTTTTCTTTTCTAAATTCATATGTGCTTTAATACATAGAATTTGTAGCCTAGTGATACAATAAGAATATGGCTTCCTTTTTTAAGGACAACATCTAAATCTATAAATCTGAAATCTGAAATCTTTATTTAGGCTGATGAAGTTGAAGTGGTAATTGACCCAAAAGATGTTGAACTGACAACAGCGCGTTCTGGGGGTGCCGGAGGTATAGATCTATCAACATGAAACTATTTAATTCAAATAATCAATCTTTATATTTCCTGGAACAACTAGATACAAATCCCTCTGTCATTTCTCATGCAAAGATACCTTGCAGGCCAGAATGTGAACAAGGTTGAAACAGCCATTGATCTTTTTCATAAACCAACGGGAATCCGCATCTTTTGTACTGAAGAAAGGACTCAACTTCAGAATAAAAATCGTGCTTTTCAGTTGCTTCGTGCAAAACTGTAAGCATTAGTGTTGTCATGTAGTTATTTTTCTCAACTTCACTCGTTTGATAATTATGTCTATGTCTGCAGTGTTGTCAACATTCTCTTCTTATACATGTTCACAAGATAAATATCTCAAATCCTTGCTTGAGTTCAATTGTACATGAGGAACTAAAGAATATTAATATCATGAAGTCAAAACTGACCAAATGCTATTTGCACATTAGTAATTTTGCTAGTATTCTCTTCTCTTTAACTTCCTTTAGTATGTTGCATTCAAAATGACTCAACATTCTTTTTACAGATATGAGATGAAGGTAAGGGAGCAGCAAGAGTCAATACGAAATCAAAGGAAATCACAGGTGTGCTGCTTCTTGTTGATGGCTTGGTGCTGATTCTTTTGGTTCTTTGGGTTATTTGTAAATGTTTTATCAAAGCACATTTATGTAACCCTTATTAGCCTTCGCCATAATAGTACTGTCTGCATAATTCATTGTTACCTCGGATATCATATGCAGCAAAATTATATACATAGGCAATATGTCAGAAGAAATATATAGCATCTTTTGTTTTCTTTGAAAACTATGATTTTATTCAACAACAAACACAGCAGAACGGCATCAGCAACAATAATACAGTAATTGCAAACCCCACTGCTTCAACTTGTGCATTTTTGCTAGATTATCAACAAATATAAGCACCTCTCAACCCTCCCCTGGTTCAATTTCCAATTTCCTATTTTGGCATGCTTGACATTTGTCTATTGTGATTTGCTTCAGACATAATTTATTTGGTGTACTTGCTATATGGGAGAGCCAACAGATACTTAAATAAAATTCTTTGCCATACTATCTCAATTTACAGGTTGGTACAGGTGCGCGTGCAGAAAAAATTCGGACATATAATTATAAGGTACACAATGTAGCAATGTCTGTGTTTTTCAACGGTTACACACATACTCCTTAATCTCTCCAATCCCCAACCGAAATTTGAAGAGTTTCTATAAATTATATTCATAATAAATTTTCCCTCTACAACTTCTTAGCTGAGAAACACTATGCTGTTTAGTTACAAGGAGAAATAGGAGAAGAAACATGTCATAATAAATTATTTTTGAAGATCCCTCATAATCACAATTCTTCAAGGGAAGTGAATCAGATTCAGTGGTCTAGAATTATGTACTATGTAGTTCCAGTCAGAATAGTGGCTTGAGGTAGAAAAGCTGCAAAATTTTTATAAGTTGCATTTTGTATTGATGAGATTGTGGTTGTTTACTGGCAGTCTATGACTCTTAATTTTTTCTAATTAGGACAACAGGGTTACTGACCACAGATTGAAGATGAACTTTGAGCTTACCTCTTTTCTTAATGGTAACATCGAAGATGCTGTTCAGGTATACTATCTAGCACACCTCTCTTGCCAAGAACATGTTTTTCTTCTGATCTATTTCCCAGTGTGGGCGGGCTTTGGAAAGGAATATTTGGGTGCTGAGTGCTGACGAATGACGATGCTTCTTTAACCAAAATTCTCATTAATAAGAAAATAACTTATTTATTAAATTATGCCAAAAAAGCACACAAGGGTGAAGACTGGGGAAATCCGGCAGTACAAAGGCAGGGACTTCGCCCTATCGACTCGCCCCCTTGCTTGGGCTTTTGAAAGAAAAACGTGAAAACACAATTAGCACAGCACAAAATGGCACACACTAGATGACGCTGATCAAAAGTTGCATTGGTGTAAATTAAGAAGGATGTACTATAGACTTAGCTATTAATATGAATGAATGAAAGAAGATGCTGAATCAATAACATGGCTCTGCTTCATTGAGAAATTTTCTTCTTGCAGTCTTGTGCTGCAATGGAGCAAAAGGAGCTTCTGGAAGAACTTGCTGAATCTATAGGTGCTCCAGCTGGCTGATGTAAAGCAGATTTCGCCCTTGTGATTGGAAATTTTTTGATGAACTATACATTTCACAAATGGAAGATCTGCCTTATTGTTGTTCTCTTGAAATGTGCCCCATCTTCATCCAAGTTTGAGACATGCCAAGTGGTTGCTAATGTGTATATGGCGCACTTTTACATGTAACATTTCACTATACAGTACTCGAATGGTATTTATTTATTTATGTAAAGTGATGTATTTAACTTTTACACTGCAGTGTATGTGCTATTGATCTGTGAGTTCAGTTCCCATTTCCCCCATTTTAGCTGCAAAGCCTAGCTATGCCAAAAGGTTCATGCCTTCTTGTTTTATGGTCGTGAGTTGATGCCTATGTTTTGGTAAAAGAAATTCATTGTGGGTTATGACATCGAAAATTGTGGGCTAATCACTACTGTCGTGCGCTCCTCAATTAAAAATTCATTGCTCCAGGTTCGATGGTGCGCTGATTCGTGGGCGCCATTAACAAACAATAAACTCTATGCAATATATTAGTAATTTTATCTAAAATACTGATAATTTTATATAATATGTTAGTAATTTTATCTAAAATATTGATAATTTTATATAATATTTTAATAATATTACCTAAAATATTAGTAATTTTGCTAAAAATTTTGACAATTATATACAATATATCGATAGTTTTTCAGACAAAAAGAACGATAATTATGTGAAATTTAGCTATTCAAATATTTTTGTCACTTTCTTTATTTTTTTCCGTATGTATTGTGATTTTATGCATCTTACTGTCTAAACTCTTATGATAAAAAGAATAAAATTGATATAACACGATGATATGACAACATAAGAATTATACTAACACAATGAATTAGAGTTAAATCCAATGAAAATAAAATCGAATTATAATTTGTTGTCCTTTATGTCATCATTTAACTATGTGTTAAATAACTTTGAAAATAATCTTATAAATCGAAGCCTTTTTTTAATTATGACATAATATAGGATTAAAATGTCACTGACAAATTAAATAACTTAAAAAATCAATAAAAGCAACAAACATGTAATTAAAAATACGGACACGTTTGAATTAATTTATTATTATTTTATGCTTGAAAAGTTGATAGCTAAAATGCTAAAAGAGAACCATTAGTAAAACGACGTCTTTGTATGAGAATTAAATAAAGCTACACATGCAGGGAATAAAATAACATAAAATAGGAGGAGAGCTCCCAAGTTTAATTTAATTGATTATGATTATTTATTGAGTCCTAAGATTTATCCGTTTGTAAGAGAAGGATGGGAAATATGGGCCACCTGTCCATGGGAAAAGAAAGAAGTATCAAATTGCAAGCGTTGCGAAGAATGTACACATGGCAGCTCATAGGAACTCGCACTCTGACTCTGATGATAGATACTCACCAACACCAACCCTCTTTTACCTCCTTGCTCACTCTCATTCTCCTTACTCATAACTATAACACTAACACATTCACCTCCCTTTCTCCCTAATAATTCTTCTATGCTTCCCAGGCTGCTACACTCTTCTTCACTTCTTGGTCATCGCATTTTCTCTCTCCATCCCCAACCCACAAAGTTAAAATTCCCATATTACCCTTTCTCACCCCGACCCTTTCTTCCTCTCAAAGTTTCAATGGCATCATCATCATCTCATTCGCGCAAGTATACCAATCGACTAGCTTCCGAGCAAAGCCCTTATCTTCTCCAACATGCCCATAACCCCGTAACCACCTACTTTCTCTGTTGTTGTTACTCTTCCATTCAATTTTCCTTCTTTCATTTCATTTCTTTGCTTTGATTATTCAAGGTTGATTGGTATCCGTGGGGCGAAGAAGCTTTCGCCGAAGCACGCAGAAGAGATGCGCCTATCTTCTTATCAAGTATCATCCTCTTTATTCATTTTCTTTCTTTCTTTCTTTCTTTAAAAAAAAGGATGAAACTTTGTTTGTGTACTTAACTTCTTGTTGTGGTCTATGGTATTAATGGCGATTTCTTTCGAAGTTGGGTACAGCACTTGTCACTGGTATGTATATGACCACCACCCGAATTCTAAATGAATCATGTCATGTTTGTTTGGATGCGTTGGGATGGATTGAATGACATTTTCGGAATCTAAACTGTTTTTTTTTTTTTTTTTTTTGTAAGGTGTCACGTTATGGAGGTCGAGTCTTTTGAGGACGAGGGTGTTGCCAAGTTATTGAACGATTGGTTTGTTAGCATTAAAGTAATAATTCCCTTTTTGTTTTCTGTTTTCTCTTGCTTTCAACTGTAACAATCTTCTATCCATTATTCTTGTTGAAGATTACTTAATTCCATTTTAATTTGTAAATATATCAATGCCACAGGTGGATCGAGAGGAGCGACCAGATGTTGATAAGGTGACTTAACTTGTCATTTGAAGATGTATATATATTTCAAATATCAGCAAGGATGTTATCTCCAACTTTGTGTACTATTTTAAGGACGTATAATTGCCCTTTGTTAATGGAAAAGTCCCTTTTTTATGCTTAAATGGATTGCTTGGTTTTTTTCATTGCTGGGATGTAGTTCCCTGACCCTTTGAATGGTTGAGATGCTTAAGTGTTCCACTGTTGACAAGGTGCGCTAACAGATTTTCTCTTTTCAGGTGTACATGTCGTATGTGCAGGCTTTGTATGGTGGAGGAGGCTGGCCACTGAGTGTGTTTCTTTCACCTGACTTGAAACCTTTAATGGGTGGAACTTACTTTCCGCCTGAGGATAAGTATGGACGACCTGGATTCAAGACCATTCTTAGGTGAGAATTTATTCACATGGCAGCTTGAATCACCAACTTGCTTGGACTCTTTGTTTTTCTCAATAAGTTTGGTGAATGGCATGTCTCAATTTGTTGAGTATAAAACTTCAGGTCAATGGCTTAAAATTATTATTCTGGCTCATGAAGTTCTTATTCATGTGATATTTTTCCTGTATTGTCCAGAAAGGTAAAAGAGGCTTGGGATAGTAAGAAGGATGTGCTAGTTAAGAGTGGAGCAGTTACAATCGAACAGCTTTCTGAGGCGTTGTCTGTTAGTTCAGTTTCTGATAAATTGCCTGATGGAGTTCCAGATGATGCATTACGTCTATGCGCTGAGCAGGTAATGCTTTGCACATCTGCTCGTCTAGTTGGTCAAACAACCTCCCCCCCCCCCCCCCCCAACCTTCTCTATCCTCCCCCTTTCTCCATTTTAGAGACGTACAGAAGGGGATACAAGGAAAAGGAAGATGTTTCTCCATATATGGTCTTGCTATCCTCTGTTATTTCTGCTCTGTATGTGAGTAATGGGGAAGTGTGAAGAAATTGTTAAAAACGTAGCAATCTTGTTTTCTCAGTTAGAAAAGTGAATTTAAGGCTGATAGCTAGCAGTGTTCTAAGATTTTCATATTGCAACAACGCAGACCAAGCAATATTCTTTTCTTTTTCTAACTTGAGAAAATTTCTTGCATGTATTTGGATCTTCTTTTTACTAAATCCTTAATTTATGTTGAGGGTCTCAATTCTTGAGTATCATTCAATCTACTATTTTCTTTTTAGCTCTCTGGGACCTATGATTCAAAGTTTGGTGGGTTTGGATCTGCACCTAAGTTTCCCAGACCAGTTGAGATAAACTTGATGTTATACCACTACAAAAAATTGAAGGATACTGGGAACTTGGCCGGAGCTAACGGAAGTCAGGAAATGGTTTTCTTTACCTTGCAATGCATGGCAAAAGGGGGCATTCATGATCATATTGGGGGCGGTTTTCACAGATATAGTGTGGATGAATGCTGGCATGGTAAGTTTATCTTGGACAACAGTCATTTCTGTGAGTAAATCTTTTGGTATGTTTCTGACATGTCTATGACTGTAGTCCTTAATTTTGCTGCACATATCAGATGCATTGGCATTTTGATTTTGCCATATTAATTAGGGTGTGCTGTTATATTCAACGCTTTTTGTTCTGAAATATTGTTGAGATGATTAAATTGTTGAGCTGTGATGTCTTTGCAGTTCCACATTTTGAGAAGATGCTATATGATCAAGGGCAGATTGCTGATGTTTATTTAGATGCTTTTTCTATCACAAAAGATACCTTCTATTCATGTATATCACGGGATATCCTTGATTATTTAAGGAGAGACATGATTGGTCCAGAAGGTGAAATCTTTTCAGCAGAGGATGCTGACAGTGCAGAGACTGAAGGAGCTACAAGAAAAAAGGAAGGAGCATTTTACATATGGACCAGCAAAGAGGTCTTTCATCCATATCGTATCTGCCTTTTTCCTTAATGTTTTTATTAAAGATAAACACATTTTAGGTCTCTGAAAAGTACAGAATTTTTCATTCTTTTCCCCAAAAATAAATTGTTTCAATTAGGTGATTACAAAACTTTTATTTTTGATTTGGTCCAAAATCATACAGATTGCAGAGCCAGCAGGGGCTGACATAAAATATTTGTGACTTGGCCTTCTAGCTGCTGAAATGGCACAATAATCCACTGATGTGGTCAGTCAATTGAATATTTTTAAGGAATCAATTGAATCTATTTATTTTACTTAGACAAAAATAAATAACTATATTTTTCAAGAGCACAATGTGTTATTTAGCCAATTCCTGACTATTAACTTTTAGTTTTCTAAGAGACAAGCTAACTAGATTATTTTTACAGTTTGATATTTATTGCACAAGCATGATGGAGGATAATAAATTTTCATGTTTGTTTGGTTAAAATAGGCCTCTTTTACATACTTCCAAATAGAATACTCTTGTCGATAATGAGGAGATCAGAGTTCTGTGTAAATTCTTTCTGAACATGTCTAGCTCTTTACAGCAAGGCATCTTGTCCTGATTTCCTTTTGTGATTTTGCAATTGTATCTACATTGTCTCAACAATTTCTCATAGATGTATTGTAATTAATGATTGGTTGGTTTGTTATTTTTGGAGGTGGCTTTCAACATTCTTTTATTTTGGGTTTAGGTTGAAGACATACTTGGAGAGCATGCTGATCTTTTTAAGGAGCAGTATTACATAAAGCAGTCGGGTAACTGTGACCTATCTAGAATGAGCGATCCTCACGATGAATTCAAGGGAAAGAATGTCTTGATTGAGAGGAAAAATCCTTCAGAAATTGCATCAAAATATGGCATGTCAGTTGAGACCTGTCAAGAAATTCTTGGAGAATGTAGGCGTAAGCTGTTTGAAGTAAGATCAAGGCGGGCAAGGCCACATTTGGATGATAAGGTATCCCCCTAAACAAGCTTATTGATTTATTTAGGACCCTCCAACAATGATTTCAGTTTCAACATTTTATGTATGACTTTCAAGAGATCCTGTGCTTCTAGGTAATCGTATCTTGGAACGGACTGGCAATCTCATCTTTTGCTAGGGCTTCTAAGATTCTCAAGGGTGAAGCTAAAGGGACAAAGTTCTACTTTCCTGTTGTTGGCACTGAAGTAAGTTTTGCTAAATACAGCCATGTACTTTAGAGAGCCTTTGATATTATATTTTGCTGAATGACTATCTATAATTTCAAAGATGGGAGACACTCTTCTTTTATATCACAGATGTTGCTTCTGAAAGAAGTCTGTAAATTATCATGATGGGATACAATTTTATACTGTTGATCACAATTCTCGCTTTGGAGAATAAGTAGTTTCTGAGTTAGTGGGCATTGGCAGTCTAAGGTATGAAGGAATTGTTGGTGAGGTTGTTGGAGGAACACCTGGAGCCAATTGGAGTCTCTTCTTTTGAGTTTTGAGTAATTGATAATGTATTTGACTTTCTCCTCCTTTTGGTTGTGCAAATTCCAGCCAAAGGAGTACATGCAAATTGCAGAAAAAGCAGCATCCTTTATTAGGAAGCAACTTTACAATGTGGAGGCTCAAAGGCTACACCATAGTTTCCGAAATTCTCCTTCCAAAGCTCCTGGTTTCTTGGATGATTATGCTTTTCTGATTTCTGGATTGCTGGATCTCTATGAGTTTGGTGGTGGAATCAACTGGCTTCAATGGGCAATTGAATTGCAGGAAACCCAGGTAAAAATTGATGCCTGGATTTGAAAGAATTTTCATTGTGCTTTGCCAGACCTTGAGTTGCTCATGAGATGAGTTGCTTCCAGGATGCTTTGTTTCTTGACAGGGATGGAGGTGGATATTTTAATAGTACAGGAGAAGATCCTTCAGTTCTTCTCCGTGTGAAGGAAGACCATGATGGGGCAGAACCCTCTGGGAATTCGGTGTCCGCTATAAATCTTATACGATTGGCATCCATGGTTGCTGAAAGTAAGGCTGAGCATTATAAGCGAAATGCAGAGCACCTTCTGGTCTGTGAACCCCTCCTCCCTTTCCTCCTAGCAAACTTGTTTCTTCTTTATATATGCTCACATTGGTGGGATGGGATTATTAGTTGGAATATCTGTTACCACTTACTAGATCACTGGGTCGGTTGCAATTGACTAAGATTCCCCTTTACATGGTAGTGCAGGCAGTTTTTGAGAAAAGATTGAAAGTTTTGGCTATGGCAGTGCCTCTCATGTGTTGTGCGGCAGACATGCTGCGTGTATCTTCCCGGAAGCAAGTGGTGGTGGTTGGAGAAAGGAATTCCGACAAATTTGAAAGCATGCTTGCCGTAGCTCATGCATCATACGATCCCAACAAAACAGTGAGCATAGTTACGCTTTTGTTAGGTTGATACTCCATATTTCCTTTTGGTTATTGTCAATAACTTCTGTGCTGGTGTTGATGGTAGGTTCTTCATATAGATCCCAACAACAAAGAAGAGATGGATTTTTGGGAAGTAAATAACAGCAATATTGCTCTGATGGCGAAAAATAACTATGCAGGAAACAAGGTTGTAGCTCTTGTATGCCAAAACTTCACTTGTAGCCCCGCTGTGACTGATCATTCCTCACTTGAAGCTTTACTCTCCAAAAAATCGTCCTCTTCGTCAACATAAGCAATTGTTTCTGGTTTATGAGAAGGAAATAAAGTGGATGTCAGTGAAAGCTCCCTCTTAGAAGTCCCCATTTTCATATACAGAACCCGTTTGGTTCTGACTTCTGTATCAAATAAACGTGGGTAATATTCTTCATTGAGAAGTAGAGGGATTGATTCATTTGTCTCTCTTCTGCCTGTGCTTAAGAAGCCAGAATTGTCCTTCAAATTTGATACAGAATGATGGACCTATGTATATTTTTGTAGTTGAAGGTTGAATAAAATTGTTACTGTCTACAGTTTAGGTTTGTTCACATACGTTTGTACTTCATTTTTCTCAATGAACTGGCACAATAAAGTCATCATGGCATGGCTAGGATATTCTTGATGTGTCTGTTGGTAATCCGGGGGCGCCTTGTGTTGCATGTCTCTAGGAGAGTCACAAAAATGTCTCCGATTTATCTCCAATATGCGAAGTGAAAAGCTTATAGAGTTTTGAGTATTATCATCATTTCAGGTGATTTCTCAGAACATTGTGTAATTTTACTATAAATCATATGCCCTTGATATGGTGCTTCGAATTGTTATGACAACAGATACTTTGTTAAGTAAAACTGCACCTACAATATGAAGGAATTATACGTCTCTTAGTACAGTTGAGTTCAGATGAAGATTTGTTTTGCAGTTATGATGTTTAATGCATTTGTATCCTGAATTGCAAAACATTTATAGAAACCTACTAGCAGATGGAATTTTTATATCATTTTTATTATGTATTCTTATTGGATTAAGCATAATGCCCACTAACGTATTCGGTTTTTTTTTTTTTTTTTCAAATCACATAATTTCCCTTTTTTTTTAAGATAGGGACATAATTTCTTATTATATGTTAAATATGCGAATGAATTGAAATATGAGAGCCACCAAGAGAAATAACAAAAGGGGAACGATATTCACAAAATATGATTGTCAGAGTAATAATTTTTATATTTATTTGAATTATATATATATATATATATATATATATATATATATATATATAATTTTACTAAATAAACATACCGTCTTACTAATTTTTTACGAAGAAAGTGAGAATGAAAGACCGGCCTAGGAATGGAGGGTATCAAACTAGTGGATTGTGGTGATTCGGGTCATGTTCGATAGTCCAGAAAGCCATCCCAAGAGAAACGGGTCAACGGGTCCTTTCTGCTAGCTGCTAATTTGCTGTCACTTCCACTCTCAAGTCTTCAAGTCTTATCCATTGTCATCTATGAATACGATGAAAGCAATCCAGACACCAAGGTTGTACTATGACCCATTCCATCCCACAAAATGGAAGCAATCCGTTGGAGATTCATGCACGCGACGAACACTCACGTATTTCCAGCACCGAACACTCCCTAAACCAATCTTCTGCAAGGTCCAATCTCACCAACCCAGTTTCACCATCTCTTACCTCATTGACTCATGTGGACTCTCTCCAGACACTGCTGCTTTGACTTCCCAAAAGCTTCACCTTTCTTCCTCTGAAAGACCAGACTCTGTTCTGACCCTTCTGAGAGAACATGGTTTCTCAAATTCCCAGATTTCAAACATTGTCAGAAAACGCCCATTGCTCCTTTTAGCCAACCCAAATGAGATTCTCTTGCCAAAGCTACAATTTTTCCTTTCCATTGGGATTTCCAATTCTGACCTTGCAAGAACCCTAACTGCTGATCCAACCCTTTTGACCAGGAGCTTGGATAAACAGATTATACCCTCTTACAATTTCCTCAAGAGTGTGTTGCTTTCTGATGAAAAGGTTGTAGCTTCCTTGAAGCGCACCTCTTGGGTCTTTCTTGAGGACCACAACAAGAACCTCGTACCAAACCTTAATGTCCTCAGAGAATTGGGTGTTCCTGAATCATGTGTTACACTGTTGCTGACTCATTTCCCAGAGGCCTTGATGCAAAAAAAGGAGAACTTTGCAAAGCTCTCTGGGGAGATTAAGGAAATGGGGTTTGATCCAAAAAAGACAACGTTTGTGTTGGCTATTCATGTACTCTCAGGTGAGGGTAACAAGTCCATATATAACCGCTGTTATGAGGTTTATCAGAGGTGGGGTTGGTCAAGTGATGACATTCTTTTGGCATTCAAGAAGCACCCACACTGTATGATATTGTCAGAGGATAAGATAATGAAGACAATGGATTACTTGGTGAACAAGATGGGTTGGCCTTCAGGGATGATTGCTAGGTGCCCCGTGGTGTTGTTTTTCAGCCTGGAGAAGAGGATTAAGCCTAGGTGCTCGGTTGTTAAGGTTTTGTTGTTGAAAGGGTTGATTAAGAAGACTTTGAGCTTGACTACTTTGCTCTTGCCTGAGGAGAATCGTTTTTTGGAGAAGTTTGTGATCAAGTATGAGCAGCATGTACCTCAGCTGTGGAGTGTGTATCAAAGAAAGATGGATTTTAAGAGTGTGATTTGAGTTTACAGAATTGGTCAGATAGCTACTATTTGTATTCTATTTCTCTGAAAATTTTATATAATTCATAAAGTGCCCTTGCCTTTTTTTGGCATCCTGGCGTCTCTAAATGTCTTGTTTGCAAGATGAATGGTATGTGTTTAGAGAGTAAAAGAATGAAAAATGAAGAACAACAGTATGATATCTTAATTTGGTTCTCTATTCAATCATCACACATTATATATAAGAGACATTAGCTACTGCTATTATTTACAAGAAGACATACTGATCAATTGATCATGTTATTTTCAAAAATTCTTCTATCATCTTCTAACTTACAACATTGAATGAAAATGTAATGGTAGCACATCCAATGAGATTCCTGATCATAAGGTGGCCAAGTTCTTTGCAGAGAATACATGGGTATGGATAATGGAGTGTAACTTTGACTGGTATCTCCTTTCCAGGGTACTGTGGTTATGTGGTGGGGATTCCATCCTCATTTGCCATTCCCCCTTAAAGCCCAGTGGGACCTCACTGAAAATGCCACATCTTGGAACTAATTTTCGGATGTACTTTGGTGCTAAATTCTCTTCTGGAGCGAAGGTGGTGCTTAAAAGTATAAATCTTCTCTGCAAAGTTGTGTTCCTGTGTCATTTTGTAAACCAAAATTAACTTAAAACTTATACTTGGCACCGTGCATAATTTTATAAATCATACATTCAAGATGCGTCATATACTCATGTCCCTGATAATGGCGCCTACTCTGAAACACTAAAATCAACACGAGATTTTTCACCAAGCGGTCCATATGCTAGCCTAGTAATGTGAAAGCCACGAAATTTGGGTTAAGATTTGCTGTTAGGTTGCAGGCTTTGAGATGCAATTGTCCAAATATGATATTCCTAGTTATTAGCCAGCAGCAGACATTGCAGATAAAGCTTTTGTGGCGGACAAATCTGTCCCTATAGAATCCAAGTTTGTTAACAATCTGCTGCTTAGTTTGTTACTTTAGAGTCACACTACACAGCCAAAATTTTTACATAATCCAATTAGAATCATAAGGTCTGCTATAGATAAAGTGGTAAGATTTGTAATAAAAATTACAAATGTTATCAAAATAACATGATAACTCATTAAAGAGAATGATCTTTTTTTTTTTTCCATCAATATTAGAGATATAATAAATTTTAACTAATCTAATTTAAGCTGATTTGATGGAGGGATAATTTTTTTTTAACATAACTTTTTCTTCATTTAAAATAGTTGAACTGAGATTTTTATTTTATTTTTTCCAAAAACAATACTGAATCACTTGAATTAATTTGTTAAAAAATGTATTGTCTAATATCGACCAAAAAAAAAAAAAAAAACAAATGCTTTGTTTTGATAAAGAACTGCAAATAGTTAGCAAACGGAGGCCAATGTCGGTGTGTCAACTGTATCAGTTAGCGCTGTGTTCCTTGTGGTCAGAGCATCATCCTGAGAGAAAGCGCACTGAACTGAAATTGGCAACAAACTAGGGTTTTTCTGTAAAAAGGATCGTGGAAATGGTAGAGAGGAGGAAGCCCCTCGTTCTCTCTTCCACCAAACACCTCATCAATTCCTTGTTGAGCTCGTCCCCAAGCAACGACCCTGCACCCACCAACACCACCCTTTTCCGCCACCATGATTCTTCCTCCACCTTCTTGCACTTGCCTGCGGGGATTCTCCGATTCTCCAACCACCCAAATCATCATCCCCAGTTCCCTTCTCTTGACGATTCTGCCCTCATTGGCCTCTCCACTTCACTCCTCAAAAGGCTCTCTATCACTTCTGGCTCACTGGTAATTTCAACGCTTCACAAGCTCCTCAACTACCTTCAATTCAGATACCCCTTTATAGAATTATTGCTTTTCTGTGTTAAAAGTATTGATTTTGGGGAAAAATTTTGGAGTTTGTTAGGTTCTGGTGAAGAATGCTGAGATGGGTATGCAGAGGATTGCTGTGGCCATTGCTCTTGATCCTCCAGGCACCACCACCCCCGAGCCTGGTTCTGATTCAAAGTTATCATCTTCTTATCATTCTTCTAGAATAATGCTTGTGTTTCCTTCTTGTGATTTCCCTCCGAGTGGGGCCTTGTTTTTTGATCATGAAGTTGCTTATTTGTCTCCTCTTTTAGCCTTTAATCTGAACTTGCACATGTCATGCTTAAAATCGATTCTGCAACATGGGGAAGACACATTAGCATCTTATTTCACGCCTGAAGGGGGTGATGAGGATGCTGCTAAAAGCATTAAGGATTCTGTTATCAACATAGAGTTGGCACCTTTTGCTCAAGCTCCAACGTTTGCCTCACATTTGAGGGTTTCTTTTGTGAAGATTCCAGAATGTGGCATCCTTGAATCTATTAGAGAAAGTTCACCTATTGAATTCAAGGAACGGCAAGACATGATTGACTTGGCATTGCAGAAGTACTTTGAAGTCGATAGATATTTGTCAAGAGGTGATGTTTTCGTGATTAACATAAATTGGAATTGCAATTCTGCTATATGCATTCCGTGCAACCAAAAATCACAAAAGAAAAATGACAACAAACTTATCTACTTCAAGGTATATTTACTTATCTCTTTTGTGTTTTTCATAAACCTCAGAGAGATATATCAGATTCTTGTTAGAGTGTAACTTTTATCTTCAGGTCATTGCTATGGAACCATCAGATGAACCAGTTCTTCGTGTCAATAAAACCTCAACTGCTCTGGTGCTAGGAGGGAGTTCCCCATCTGCCCTTCCTCCAGATTTATTAATTGCTGGGCCAGAAGGGCCTGTGCCCTTGCAAGGAGACACAGTAAATATATTGGCTTCAATACTTACACCAACTTACTGTCCATCAGCACTTTCTTCAAAGTTTAGAATTTCAGTTCTATTGTATGGCTTGGCAGGTGTGTTCTACATTGTCCTGCTCTGTTTTCTGAAGGAATTGGTGTTTCCTTTCTATTCTTCATAAAATTATTTGTGATTTGGATCACCATTTTATATTCTCATTTATTGTTGTTTATTTAAAATAAACATACACATTTTGAAAAAGTCACACAGAAGGTGGTTTTGACTTTTGAATTGCATCGATGGTGCATATTGTATTTTCTGATCAACATAATTATGCAGGTTGTGGGAAGAGGACTATAGTTAGATATGTTGCTCGTCGACTTGGCCTGCACGTGGTGGAATATAACTGTCATGATCTAATGGTGTCTGAGAGGAAATCCGTTGCTCTAGCTCAAGCTTTCAAGACAGCTCAAAGGTTATATTTTGAATATTGCAAACCTGGTTATGTCAGGCTCTGAGAAGCTTACTGCTTTGGACATGCTTTCTCTAAGTTTTTGGTCTGCACTTATGGAATCATGTTGTTACAGATACTCACCAGCAATACTTCTTCTACGTCATTTTGATGTTTTTCGAGATTCGCATTCGCCTGAGGATTCGCTAAATAATCAAAGAGGCAATACATCTGAAGTTGCATCTGTTATCAGGAAATTCACTGAACCAGTTAGTGAACATAGTGATAGCAAATCCCAGGGGAAATCAAATGGTGAATTTGTAAGATCTAACTTCTTTGAATGTTGCTATTGCTATTGTTATTCTTTGGTCTAGAACTTTTAGATTCTGCACGTAAGAAACGTTATGTCTTTATTATATTACAAATCATAGAAAGAAGTAAAACAAGAGAACATCAACAGAAACGAACAGACCAGATAACTAGTAAGCAATAATAGCAGTTTATGTAACAGAAAAAAATGTAATGAAAGTAAAATAGCTTCTGGGAACTATAATAAGTTGAGGAAACCTCTCAGCTGCAAATACTGGCTTCTAAAATTGACTATTTCTTTCAAGGGAAAAAGTACTACCAAGCAACGTGCAATATACTTTCAGAGTAAGATACATCCTGCAATATACTTCTCAATAATTTATGCAACTTGCACTAAACATTTTTAAGACCAGAGTATTCTCTTCTTGCAATGTTCAAAAAGGTATATAAACCCATGTACGTGTCTTTTTTAATTATGCCTGTCAATGGACAAGTCCAGATCAAGATTGAAAAAAACTTGAACTCCAGAGTTGCTTTTCATTTGTTAACAAATAGAATTGCAAGGGTATTTACTTTTACAACATACCGTTGAAGGTTGAGAAGAATGTTGAAAAGACAAGCGTGCATCAGGTACTCTTGATAGCTGCTGCTGACAGCTCAGAAGGTCTACCTTCAACTATCAGACGCTGCTTTAGCCATGAAATAAGTATGGGGCCTTTGACTGAAGAACAAAGAGCTGAAATGCTATCCCAATTGCTGCAAAGTGTTTCTGGACTCCTCTCTAATGTAAGTGTGGAATGAAGATTCCTTGTGTGTTATACCTTCTTTTGGTCATTTTTATGGTTGATTAGTGGTGACATCTCCAATGACAATTTTGTCTCTACATTTCAAAACTTAGTTTAAACTGATCTAAAAATTAACTTGGTAAAAAAAAAAAAATGATATTGAAAGTAAGGAGTGGATGGAAGAGTTGGGGCCATATGATTAATTTGAAATTTAACTTTCCTTTCTCTTCTTTGTTATAGTTAAAGTATAATATTGGGCTTTATGGAAAAAAAAAAAAATGGGATACCAAATGTAGAAACATCATTTGTATAGCAGTATAGATGTTCAATGTAATATCCCTTAAATTATTAGGACAGGCATTTGATTGCACTTTTGTGCTCTTTTGATCATTACTGTTGAATTTGATCAATCACATTGTTGCTTCTTTCAGACTGATTCAGAGGGTTTTGTAAAAGAAATAGTTGGACAGACATCTGGTTTTATGCCCAGGGATATGTGTGCTTTAATTGCTGATGCTGGTGCCAACTTATTTCCCAGGAACAATGATGTAGTAGACAAAGATAGGGTTGAGGATATAGGTGGTTCTCTTAGTTCGAAAGTGATGGAGGACAACCACTGGAAAGTTTCATCTCAAATTCCTGGGAAAGAAGACTTGATGAAAGCTTTGGAACGATCAAAGAAAAGAAATGCATCAGCATTGGGCACTCCAAAAGTAAATTAAGCAATCCAGCTTTTATGATAGTTTTCTCATCCGTGTTTAGTAGTTTTCAAAATCCAGATCAAATTATTATTGTTTTATCGCTGAAAAGTTCATACATTGGCACATGATATGTCTTCTAGGAGAAAACATTTTCCTCAATGTGTAAAAATTTTAAGTATGGAACTTTTTGCAGGTTCCAAATGTGAAATGGGAAGATGTTGGTGGGCTTGAAGATGTCAAAAAATCAATTCTGGATACTGTTCAGGTGGCCTCTTGTATGGCATAACTGTATTGATTTTTGCATCTTTTTCCTGATTTGAAAGCACAACGCCAACCTTTTATGTGATAGATGATGCCTGTCACAGCAACCTGAAAATATATTTAGTAGAAATAAAAACTTCTGATTATGTTTAAATGTACAACATTCCATACTTAGGTTGTCATATTTTGTAAGCGGATTAAGTCGAATTTCAATCAAGGTTACACTCAGGTATAAAAATAAAAATTAAAGGAGAGAGAAATAAGGTGCTTTTGGAGAGTCAAAAACAAAATTTGAGTGTAGTCTACTCCTAAAGTTCGACACGGAAGCTATCAAGAGTAAATTCTGCTAAAAGGAGATTGTAGAGACTTTCTCTGCTATATCATCTTGGGGCAGAATGATAGGACCCTACCAGAAATGCATACAAGTCAACTTTTTTTTGTTTTTAGAAAATTTCCCTGGCTTGTTTCTTCTCTATTGTAATATTTATCTTGCTAAATCATATGCAAGCTTGGAGAAACTATTTATAGTTTGTAATTTCAGAATATCTAATTTGTTTTGTATTTCATGTTTTAGTTGCCTCTCCTGCATAAAGATCTGTTTTCATCTGGATTACGTAAGCGGTCTGGTGTTCTTCTGTATGGTCCCCCTGGAACTGGCAAAGTAAGTTGTAGGGTACCTGTAAATGACAATCTTCTACCTGTTTCTTACTTTTTGCTTACAGTAGTTTTTTGACTCCATTTTTCTTTTCTTTTCTTTTTTATTTTTTATTATTGCATGTCAGACATTATTAGCAAAAGCTGTTGCTACAGAATGTTCCTTAAATTTTCTTAGTGTAAAAGGTCCTGAACTGATCAACATGTACATCGGAGAGTCTGAGAAGAATGTTCGAGACATTTTCCAGAAGGTACAGCAATATTTTTGTTGATTTGATCTAAATTATCTCTGAAGTGTAGTTCTATATATATACAAGGTAGACAGTTTTCAGACCATATTTGGATTAAGTGAACTTTCAATGTAATTCACAGGCCAGATCAGCACGTCCATGTGTTATCTTCTTTGATGAGCTTGACTCTTTAGCACCAGCTCGGGGTGCTTCTGGAGATTCTGGGGGTGTTATGGACAGGGTGGTTTCTCAGGTGATTGCCTTTTCCAAGCAAGACCATGATGTTTGCAGATTATTTTTTTTCCCCGGGTTTCCTAATGAAATATGTTTCCCTTGTTATTAGATGCTTGCTGAGATTGACGGCTTGAGTGATTCAACACAGGTTTTTTTTTTTCCCCCTCTTTTTGAAATATTTATCTTTTATCATAATATATTATCCTATTTTGCTTCTAATAAGTGGTATCTCTGTTGCTGGCTTGCTAGGATCTATTTATTATTGGTGCAAGTAATAGACCAGATTTGATAGACCCAGCACTTTTGCGCCCTGGTCGATTTGATAAGCTGCTATATGTTGGAGTTAACTCCGATGCATCGTATAGGGAGCGGTAAGCTATCTACTTTTCCAAGCTATCTACTTTTCCAGTTCTCCTTGTTGGTGAAGTATCTGTTGTTTGATATTTTTCATGACACACTGTTGTGCACATCTGATCTCCATGTTTCCCAGGGTCTTGAAAGCACTTACCCGAAAGTTTAAATTGCATGAAGATGTTTCACTGTACTCTATAGCAAAAAAATGTCCACCGAACTTCACCGGCGCAGACATGTATGCGTTATGTGCTGACGCCTGGTTCCACGCTGCGAAGCGCAAGGTAAGTTCAGCCAGGATCATTTGTACGCATTTTATTTCGTACTCTTGCGGGCAATGCAAGTATTTAGAGGGTACTGATCCTCAGTGCTTTCTGCTAGGTTTCGAGTGCAAATTCGGAGTCTTCCAGCCAAGATAATGATGCAGATTCTGTTGTTATTGAATATAGTGATTTTGTCCAGGTAACTTGCAATTTTTTCTTCTTAAATTTGGTCAACCATAGCTCAAAGTTCGAACTATGATACCAAGTCCAGAGCTACAACTTACCCATCATTTGCTTTCTCAAGTGTTCCTACTTCCCAGTCTCTGATTGTGTGTCTGCCATTTCCTGAAATTTCAGGTCTTAGGAGAGCTGCCTCCTTCACTCTCCATGGCTGAACTTAAGAAATACGAGCAACTTAGAGATCAGTTTGAGGGCACCTCTAAATAAATTCTATTGCTAATAGTCTTATTTTTCATGCAAACTGGCAGCTGTTTTTGGCCCTATGAAACAAACTTGCATTAAAAATTATTTTGGTGGAAAAAAAAAATAATAAAAGAAATGTACATAATACATACCTGATAGGCACAGGTCTAATATGAGGATTCCAACCACAGACCCTCATTGCACACCTAAATAAGGGAGCCGCTGACTGTAACATGTTACTGTAACCTGTCCATCATGATTATTGTCATTATTTTACTCATTTTTCAGTAAAAGAATGATGATATGTCATGCTTAATTTAATTTATTTATGAAAGTAAAGATAATTAGTTTTAAAACATCCGAATCAAAATATGAAAAATAGAAAACTGTCTTAGAGTTCTATTTAGAATTACAATAGGTAGAGTTCTTTTGAGATTAGCATCTCCGTAGGTTTTGGTAGACGAAAAACTTAATTCTCTTTATAAGCTAGTCAAGTTATAAGAATATTAAGTCATTTTTGGTAGAGAAATTATTTTAAGAGTAAATATTTATTTTGGCCTTGATAAAAATTTCAAGAGACAAATAAGTTTTTCAAGATTAAAATTTTTTTTAGTAGTTTCTCATTATTCAAAAAGAGTTTAATTGATATATGCTGATAATGTAAAGCAGTTTTATACTGTCAACTAATAGAAATGGAAAAGTGAGAAATTATGGTAGGTCCTTCATTGTAATGAGTGGTTATTTGTATGAGTTGGCATTTTTTACTATTTCTATTAACTGACAGTATAAAATTATTTTATATTGTCAGTACGTGTAAATTAAATTTATTCAAAAAAAGGAAATATATTAATTTCTTCGTACAAATTTATACGTTAAAAATTCTTAATATTTCTATATAAAAGAATTAATGTGTGTTCCTTTTAAATAACGAGGGACTTTCGTGGTTTTTAAATTTCAAGAAATTAATTTATTCTCCAAAAATTTTATTAAGAATAAAATAAGTATTTACTCTTTTATTTTCTTGTGCCGCCTTTCTCCAAGTGGTTTTTTATTTAGGAGTCCGTGGGGGTGTGACCGTGGTACCCCAATATGGTTCAAATAATGAAACCCATGGCTATGAGTCGTCCCCCTTTCATTTTCTTTCAGACATCACAGCAAGGTCTTTTTCCTTCTTTTTCTTTTTTAACGTTTTCGGCTGCTAGCCAGCCCCCTAGAGACCTGTCCATTAGTATTCTCGTTGCCATCATGGATTGTTTTATGCTGGTCTCTGAAAGAAAAGATCGCTACTGATCCTTTTCTTTGTAACCTTTAGATTGGAAATTTATTAAGTTTTAGATTATTTCTTTTGAAAATCCAATGATAAAGACAAGGAAGACCGGTACTGGATCCCTTCATAGAAGTCCAGCATAAACGCATCCCACCAGCAGCCGTGCATTCCTAACTTTTCTCTCGATATAATTTTGGATAAAAGAATTGTTATCCAGAAAATGTTTGTTACATTATTCGACAGAAGAGAAATGTTAAATTCTCTTAAGTAATTTGGATAAAAATTCTCCTAATTTAAAATTTCATATATATTAAATTGTTCTTAAATATTATGTAAATTATAATTTATGTCATTGTAAATGAAATTTTAAATTATAAAAAATTTTAAGTTGATTATTAAGAGGATATATCAATACTTTTGAAAGAATTTCAAGAAAAAAAATTGAAAATTTGACAGAATTCATGCGATTGTTAAATGAATAAAATGATAAGATTTACTTATTTATCTAAAAAAATAGCATGTTATATCATTTTGATAATTTAATTCTGTCAAAAAGTTTTGGCTCTTAAACATTTTTTACGCTCAGGCAACTTATTAGAAATTAGTGTAATTATCCCCCTTTTGTATTTTTATTTGAAAAAGTATATTATCTCTCTTACTCTGTCACTTAAAGGGAAAATGATGAAAACAAACATACATAAAGTTGGCAGTAGAGTATGAAAAGTGGATGAGTGTTATTTTACACCTCACAATCAAAGGTACATTATGCACCTTATAATCTAATAGTATAGATTTGATAGTATATTAGTACATTAATTATTTGTGATATATTGTAGTAATTTATTAAATTTAGTCAAATTTTGAAAGTGGTCAAATGTATTTTTAAAAGTGATCAAAATTTATTTTTGTGATCCTAAAATTAAATGAAATTTATTGGGAATATTCTGAATAATTCCAGAATATAACAATATTTTTTTATTTATATGCATGATTTTAAAATTAAATGGAATTATCTTAAAATTAAAGAAAATTTTTTTTGTGTTATGCTTAATACTTATAAGATCGCACAAATAAAATTTAATCACTTTTAAAATACATTTAATTTTTTTTTTTTAAGTTTAGACTAAAATTAAGAAATTATTATAACATACCACCGACTTCTAAGGTGCATAGTAGACACAACCTCAAAAGTGTGCTAATTCTCCCGAAGATGAGATAAAAGGGGTGTAACATAGACCGAAAGTACAGGTTCCCCGTTGTCCACCTTAATTCATCACCGTAAAATACATAATCTTCCCGGTTTTCGGGCAAGGATACTGCTCATAAATCGTTTTTTTTTTTTTTTTTTGCTAATAGAGATTCTAATTTTCAACTTCGGAAAGTAATAAATAAATTTAATTATTTCAAAGTATCAGGAGCTTTGACCACGGTACAGACTAAGTTTGAGAGAGTCAATTTTATTCTCTTACCTGATTTATAAGCAGCACGAAAATCGTGCAATATATTAGACACGGGCTTGGATAGTATGTATTCCCTCTGTTTAAAAATATCTATATAATTTTAATATTTTAAAATTTTAAAATATTTATCTATTACTAATATCAAAATATTATTAATTTTTTTAATTATATTCTTAATTTAATTATTAGCTACTGTTATTATAATCAAAATTGAAGAATATGATAAATTAATCTATTATCATCTATATAAAAAGAATAATTATACTATAATTATATTAACAGAAATATATTTCACTAAACAGAGGTAATTTTATGCATTTATATATTTTTATGCCACTATTAAGGTTAAATTTTTTTCTTAATTTATGTATTTTTTGATTTCAGCAGATATTTTAAAATGGAGAGGGTATAATATTAAGAATTCGAATTTCATTGTGGTATTAAAAAATATGCACGTGTCACACAGTAAGGCTTGGATTATTTATGTCAACTTGAGCATGTTGTTAATTGTTATCCTTTTGTGCCTATAATATTTTTCTTAATCTGTAGGTTCGAGGCGCAATTCGGATGGCATATTCTGGCCAATATGCTTGGAAAGAGCGAATGTATATTCCAATGGTGCATGGGGACAGTGCCTTGTCACTCTTGAATGTGGCAATTGATGGATATGCTTTCCATCGCTTTCAGCTTCCAAGGGCCCCAACTAAAGCATGAATGATTACCCCACTCATGTGAATAATATTCGTTGTCTGGGTCGTTTTATCATGGTCAACGTGAGCAGCATGAACTTTATCCCCTCTCTTCTCTTCAATTTTGAATCTACCAAGTTTTCCTAATTTTGAGTTTTGTGGTCAAGGTTCTAAAGTTGAATAAACGTAAAGAATATGATGTGGCAATAGTCCAACTCTTGTACTGTGACAAGCAAACTCTTATTCAGTGTATCTCATGAATTGATGAGATTTTTTTTATTTTGCAATAAATTAAACCCATCATAATAACATGAGAGATTATAAAGTGAATTTTTTTTTTAATTAAGAATGCAAATACATAAAGTATTACTGTAGAAAGAGAATATTATGCATGTTATTTTGCTAAATTTGAAGCTCTTAATATATTTATATTTAGTAATTGGTTATAATAAAAATAGATCATACTCAGACGAACTTAATTTACAATGTTTTAAAGAAAATAGTATTTCATACAATAGAGGGAAAGGAGGAAAGAAGGTTAAAAAAAACCAAAAAAAACAAAAAGAGAGAGAGAGAGAGAGAGAGAGAGAGAGAGAGTAAGGCAAAGAACTCTCATGGATGTCTTCTATGTTGGGGTTTAGCATACAAGTTAAAATAAAGGATGCATAGTGTGTAGGTAATGTTTGTTAAAACTTAGAAAGTAAATATTTTTTATTGAACCTACCACAAGAAGTAAAGAAAGGAATTAGTTGAGTGAGACTTTTCATCTTTGTTTTCCATAAGTAATTGGCTCAAGATCTCCAAAATCATCACCGGCATAACTAGTTTAGCGCAGATATTAATTAAGCTTTACTCCAAGTATTCGTATTGGAGCTTGGAACTTGTGGCTTGTCAACTGGTGAAGGTTCAAAGGGTTTTTTAACATTTCAAGTTCAGAATTGGCGGCGAAACCCCACCCACCATTACCAAAACGAACCAGTTTTGCCACCAACGGAAAGGAGAATTATCCATTATCAGTTGTCCCATGCTCTTCCTCCTTAGAATTTCTTTTTTTACTTGCTCCTCTGGTGCCCTATAGCAATTGTTAAGGTACTTGTTAATCTCACAATAGGGGGAAAAATTCTAATTGAGAAAAATTATTAAATTAGTATCTTTTTTGTCAAAGGCTACTAATGTATAAATTAATAATTTTTTTATTATTCAGAAATACCAAGAATTTTTTTTTATATACAAAGAAATACAGATGTGGATCTAGGTATTTATGAATATTGAATTTTATTAATCTAACTGTTGAATCGAAACGTTTTGCTAGGTAGATCAAGTGTATAAAATTTCATAAAATTGAAAATAATTTGATATTTCATCATACCATTTTATTTTAATGTAAAATATAATTTTGAAAATACAAGTAAATACTAACTATTAGATTACATATTCATTAATGACCAAATTTTTTGAAATTTGGTAGACTTGATTATCAAGATAATATTATATAATTCAATGGTTGGATTGATGAAATTCGACATTTATAAAGAGTTATTTAATGGAGTAAGTATACAAGACTTACTCTTGGAGTAAGTGGATCTCCATCCAAAAAATATCAGGATTTGATTTTACTGATTGAACAATAAGTTACATTTAATTTAATGATAGATGTTGTTTGAATAATCTAATAATTATTATCACTTATAATTCTCTGTTATTGTATTTTACCAAAATGGACTAATGCAATGATGTATTTAAAAATATATCAGTTTCACTAAATTAATGATTTATTTATAACGGGCTTAAAGAAGTTAATACTTTATTAATATAATGTGATAAAATCTGTGTACGTCTTAAATTAATGGACTTTCAGTAAAAAGGGTTCACTAAGTTATTTATATACGACTAAACCTTCTCTGAACTTTATAACTATAACGAATTGTGACTTGTCTCGTTTATAGCTGATATAAAGTGAAATGAGAGTTATACAGGAAGTCTTGGTTTCGGTTGAGATTGCTCTCACCATGCCTTAAGTAAGATATAACTGTGCTTTCTTTCTTTTTTGGCATTTCCACATGTATTGGATGTGACATTAATCCTGTTTGGAGAATTAAGACTGCCTCTCAACTCTTCAATCACTTCATTATAGTTTGCTTATCATTTAAGTTGCAGCTTATTAGTGATGTGTACAATTATCAGTTTTTTTAGAAGATAAATGTATAGTTTTTGGTCGAAATCACTTGTATCCTCCTATTAAATACAATCCTACTCAAGTCAAGTAAAATTTTTATAGATAACTAAAATTCTTTCTTCCTAATTTTAATGCAGTTATATATTCCAAGATCAAACCCAAGGCTTTTAGTCAAGATAGGACAACCTCTGCTAGTTAATTTATGCGATTGTTGATAGAGATAAATATGTAACTATACACTTATTTTAATTTTGTTATTATCCAAAAAGTGATCAGTTGTAGTAAATGTAAACTGCAACCCTAGATGAACTTTATTACATACATTGTCAGGGTTTCAAATCTTGAAGTTGCTATTGTATAAAAGGTTTTGCTTAATCACCATTCCAAACCAAAAATTGCATGAGCAATTCTTAAAACCAAAAGGAAAAATCCATTATTAAGAAGCCTAATTGAAAAACCAATTTCGTAATACCATTTTTTTAACATCTGAAAAATCTCATCCATTTTACTATATCGTTGAATTATTATTGTACCATAATCATCTTAATATCTTTTACGTGAAAATAATTGCAAGATCCTGTCTCTTTTGAGGTATGAACTAATTACTATTTACTTGTCCGGTGGCGCATTAGAGCTATTTTGTACTAACACTTAAGAATTATTGAATTGGAGAAAATCAAAGTTAGTTATTTAACACAGGAAAAACTTAATTAGAAAATTGTGATTAAGCGAACTAACGTTGGAGCGATGCTATGCCTATGAACTTTATGTTTGTAGAATCAATAGCGAATTTTATTTTTTAAGAGCTAAATAAATGTTTTGGCTATATTAAGAAAAATCTAAAACATTTTAAGCAAATTTATAAGGTTTGGGACCGTACCGCCATGTCCTGCAAAATACCAGTCCTCTGCCCTTGAACTTAAGTACTTCATTGAAAATTTCCTTACAGTTATAGATTTTATGGGAGTGAAGTATTAAGTATATATTTTAAATGTACAAAAACAAAGCCTTCTATGATATTATATGCCACCAATAGAAACTAATGTGTCAATAGCTTTCCAAATTCCAATCCATTAAGGAAGCGGGTTGGTCTCAAGTAACTTTCAATGGTATCTTAGCCAACAAATATGTCACCAGCAGAAATATAAAAACAAGTTTACGGAGATAGTGAACACTTCACCAAAGTCTCTGGAACAGATCAAACAATTTTCAGCAATTTGAGCATTCTCTACGCTTCAATATTCTTTCTCCTCCATGACCATAGTTGGCATGACATGTCTTTATCCTTTTTCCCAGTTAGCCCAATTATAGTTATTTTCAACCCTTTATTCCGTCAATGCATGGCAATAGTTCAGTTCACAAAATTAGCGGACCCTAAGCTATGAAAGCATGACTAAGTTAACACTTCCGCGTGTTCAAATTTGTTTAGTGACACGATATGCACAATCATTAAATTTATGCGCGTATTAATGTATAGGCATAACGAACAAGTCACTACATCTACTCATAACTTCAGGCATGCTTTTATACTGCTAAACATCACATTCATTTACTCTTAAATGCCTACAATAGGGGTGTGGAAATCAATTCAAATAGAGAATTCAAATCTAAAATCAAATTTTAAAAAAATAAAATTTAATAAAATTTTCTTATTAATATTTTTTAAAAACAAATTAAATTGAATCAGTTAGCTTCAATTTCTTGTTAATATTGTGAAATTATAAGAACTAATAATTTTGTTTTAACTTACTTCTACTTAAGTTTATTTTCAAAATAAATGAATTATTTTTTTAATTCATTTCATAAGCACTACTATTTTTATGTTAATAATTTATTAATCAAACAAGTATAATATATAAATATTAAAATTGATTTGAATTGAATTAATTTCAAAATCTAAAATGAATTAGTCTAATCCAAAGTACGAATTGGCGTAAATCCAAAGTCGATTCAAACTGAAATACAAATAACTTTGCTTCTAATTATATAAAAATTATTAGCATAAAAATAGTAGTGTTAATGAAATGAATTAAAAAATAATTTATTTATTTTGAAAATAAAATTAATTAAAAATAAGTTAAACAAAATTATTAGCTCTTATAATTTCAAAGTATTTTGATTTTAATAGTTATTTTTTTAATTTTCGTTATTATAACTTTATTAATTTGAAATATAATCCTTCAAGGACTTATACTTTAATATAACATTATAACGACAGGAACCAAAATTTAAAATTATAAAAACACTTGAATTAATACAAAAAGAAAAAATTATAGGAATTAAAACTTAAATTTAATGAAATTATTAGAATTTAATATTTTACTTCAACTTGAAAAAAAATAAAAATAAAAATAGTCAAGCACGTAGAACGACGCGCCGTAACACAGCGTGTGGGTGTATTAGTTGTGACTAGGCTTTTCGGACAAGGTAGGGATGGGGAACATAAAAACGAGGAGCCAACAAAGACCAAAGTGGGTAAAATGGTTTTCTTTCACTTTCCCTCATCAGCTTCTGTCCTCTCTTCTCTTATTCCTGTCCCCTTTCCCTTCTCTTTCTTACCGTGGCATCAAATTACAAATCCAACTTAAATAAATTATCGTTTTTAACCGAGACAATAAATAAATAAAATTAAAATTAAAGGAGGAGAAAAAAAAAAACGCGGCTGCTGTATTCACCAAAAACAGAGACACGGTGTGTGTGAGAGAGAGAGAGAGAGAGAGAGAGAGAAACTCTGTGTTGATCGATCCCAACTCCACAACAACAAGATTCAATTCAAACTTTCTCAAAATCAAACACACAAACGTTAATTTTATTTTAATTCGTGGTCCTCTGTCTTCGATTTCTTAATTATCGTTCCAAGCTATTGTTGCAAGCTTTTGAGCTTGCGAGATCGTGTAATATTTGTTTTTTCTTCCAACTTTTGGTTGACCGTTTTGGTGAATTTTCGATCGCGAGGTGGAAGAGAAGGTAGGGATTTGGATGGAGGATGCTCAATGTGGAGGTTTAAGTTTGGGGGTTTGAATTTCGTGTTTTTTTGTTGGAATTTTGTTGGATGATTTCTGCAGGAGGTAGGGATGCGAGAAAGGGGCTAGGGCTAGGGTTAGGGTTAGGATTCGGTGCTGGGAGGAGAGAGATGGTGGAGTCTGAGCTTGAAGAAGGTGAAGCATGCTCATATCAGAACCATGAAGATTGCGACGCCACCGTTGATCCCGATGTTGCTCTCTCTTACATTGTAAGGCTCTTTTTTAGCTTTGTTTTTGCTTGGTATGCTACTCTAGTTTGTTTTTTTCTGATTCAGAAGCTTTGAATTTTTGGTGTTTACTTGTTCTAGTTTGTTAGATCCAAGTCCTGAATTTTGTTTCCGTGGTTGGTAATGAGATGGTTTATGTGCTTTTGAGATTTGCTGTGCTGAATTGTATTTTGTTGTGAGTTGAATGGATTTTATGTGTGTTTTACATAGAGGATGTTATAGAAGGTTTTGAATTCCCCGTGACCTGTGTTTGTGATCTCGACTCGATGCATTTGGATTATTGTAGAATTTGTGATCAACCTGTTTGATCAGATGCTGATGGAAATGCTGTTTGAAATAGCTTGGTGGTGTAAAGGATTTCTCTCCCTCTCTCTCTCTCTCTCTCTCTCTGTGATTTTTCACTGTCTTCCTTTTGTGAGGTAGTAAGTTAACCATTATTGATGTGCTTTTGCTTGTGACTTAATATTTACACTTTAGGAATGCTTTTTCCCCTAGATAAACTTAAATACAATGGCCACTACGCACAGACAAATAGTGGAGTTGTCTGTGTGTATTCTTTTTAATTATGAGACAGCATGAATCGCATATATGATTTCAGGTTCATAAAACTCTTATCTTGGAAACTCTGTGTATTGAGAAAACTTCCTTAATTTGAAAATTGGCCAACTGTGAGATGGCTAGTTGACACATCCTAATGCATTGGTGTTTGTTTATGTATTATTAACATGTCCACATTACACCTCTTCAGCTTCATCAATCTGATTGAGCCCTTTTCATTTTTCAATCATCCATTCTTCTATCATTTCTCTCAATTATTTACTTTTGGATTTCTTTTTATAAGGATGAAAAAATCCAAGATGTTCTGGGACACTTTCAGAAAGATTTTGAAGGCGGGGTGTCTGCTGAGAATTTGGGTAAGTTTTAATATGTTAGAAATTAGAACCATGATTCATCTAGTGTAGGCCTACATAATAAAGAGCTTTTTGTTCTAATGATATTGAGTAACCAAATCGTCATTACAGGTGCAAAATTTGGTGGTTATGGATCATTTTTGCCTACTTATCAGCGCTCTCCTGTTTGGTCTCATCCAAGGACTCCACAAAAAATTCATGGTCAAAATACACCCAGATCTCCTAATATTTTGCAACTGGAGGTACATTTGTTGGGGCAAGCGTGTCTATAATACATTTTTTGGAATTAAATTGATGATATATATGAGGTTTTATGGCTTGCCATTGTGTTATTTTCCATTTTTGATTTACTTCAAAATAATATTGTACTATACAGGGTGGGCAAGGGGATGCTGTACAAATTTCAACTGGAGCTCAGTCCTCGAGATTTGGCCCAGGTTCTACCACCTCCTCAAGGATACCTGCAGTTAAGGTACCCTCTGTAGATGATGGAACCAATCAAGAAAAATGCATGTCAACCAGTGGTGCTGAGGCATTCGCTTCTAAGTGTGAGTCTTTAAACATGAATGCTACTAGTATATCAGACCAGAAGACACTGAAGGTTCGAATCAAAATGGGTCCTGACAATTTGGCAACACGTAAAAATGCTGCAATATACAGTGGACTTGGTCTTGATGTGTCGCCATCATCATCGCTGGATGACAGTCACTCGGAAAGCGAAGGAATTTCTCGTGGTCCTCAAGATGTTCCCTTTGAATCTCCTACCAGTATCCTTCAGGTGAATTACTTCCTGCAATTTGATTCTTCTTATTTTCTTCATATTGCACTTGATGATATTAAAAGTTTATTTATTTATTTTTTAATGGTGTATTGAAACAGACTATGACAGTGGCCCTTCCTATGCTGTTGTCACCTCTTCCCGATGATCTCGTTGAATTAACTGAAAAGACAATGCATGTCCGAGATAGCATTCCTGGTCCTGTTCCTATGGATGACCCAGAAAGTTCTGGCATGTTACTACATGAATCTTATATTGTAAAAGGTGACAGAAAATTGTCAGGAGGGAAGAAAGTGAAGTCTATGGAGGGTTACGAGTCCTCAATGGAAGTCAAGGGTTGTAGTAAGAAGAATACTCGGAATGATCATGGAGTTCTGTCAAGGAAAGAACAAGGTAGAGATGCATTGACTATGGAGGAGCTAGTCTCACAAACCTTGAAGCTGCCACTTTTATCCAGTTCATGTTCTTTCAGTGATGACTCGGTAAAGGCTGTGGATGGGCCATGTAATTCATTGAAGGAGGCCAACAAAGGTATGGTAAGGGAGAAAACCTTCTCTGATCTGGCACAAAAGGAACGGGTGGAGCCAACATCTAATGGACTGAATGGTTTTGCTGAGAGGGTAAAGGGAGGTTCAGGAAGAAGAGTTGTGGGGGATAAGGTTTCTCAGGATGATTCATCATCGTATGCACCAAAAGATAATCCTTGTGGAGATAAAATTTGTGACTCAATAATAACTGAATCTAATGTCTCCAAAAGTAAGACAGCATCAAACACTGAATCTACAGAGCCTCCTAAGAAGGCTTATCAGAGAAGTAGCCTGTGTGAACAAGACAATATAACATTACCTGGTGTGAAAGAACATCCATTTCCTGGGGGAAAGAAGAGGTCAAAGGGAAGTAATGGCACCATGGCTGCAGAGAGGGAGAAAGAAAGCTTGAAGGTTGGAACCCCATTGGTTACTAAAACAAAAAAGAGTTCTGATGATAGTTCAGCATCAAAAATTGAAACTGAAGATGTCAGAGCACAGAAGGGTCTAGTAAAGGCTAGAGATACATACAGAGATTTCTTTGGGGAATTGGAAGAAGAGGAGGACAGAATGGATTCACTGGAAACCCCTAAGGAAGCTAAACTGAAGGAATCTGAAGTGGTTGAGAGGAGCCTGCATACGATCAATTGTGGTGCAAAGGAGAGGTCAGCTGATAAGAAAGTTGATGAACCATTAACAGCTGAATTATACCCCAAAACGGCCACAAATGTCTGGTGCACCGGAAATGCACACATTTCTGATGCAGAGAACGGAAAAGGTGTTCCTGTCATGGTGCCTCCTGTTGCAATGGAAGATAATTGGGTACAGTGTGACAGGTGTCATAAATGGCGTCTTCTTCCTGTTGGCAAAAATCCTGACAGCCTACCTGAAAAGTGGCTGTGTAGTATGCTGAATTGGCTGTAAGTTCTAATCCTGTGGTTAAATGTTTTAAATATATTTGTGCATAATTAAAGTACCGAGTGCCTATGAGTATGTAGCTCGATTTGAACCTACTCCAGTCTTTAAGATTGGGGTGTGATGATGATGTTGAGGTTTGATCCTCCACCAGGCCACCTATCCTCCTCCCCTACCTAAGTGCTTGTACTTCCGTTGTGACCAAAAAACAAAGGAAATTATTTTACTTGGTAACATATAATCTGAAATACTTATATTGATTTAGTTGAATAACACATTAAAGTCAGTACATAAATGTTTCTACCTCAAATTAACAATATGTGCACAATTGTGCAGGCCTGACATGAATCGATGCAGTTTTAGTGAGGATGAAACCACGAAAGCCCTTATTACATTATACCAAGTGCCTCCTCCTGATGGTCAAAGCAACCTGCAAAATGTCTCTGGAAGTGTTATGGTCGGAGGTACTGTGGCAACTGTCCAGCATCCTGATCAGCACCAGCCAAATAATGATCTTAATGCAATGCCTGGGGGGAAGAAAAAAATTGTGAAAGATATAACCAATTCTGCTAATAAAGATGGCTTTTCTCAATTGTCATCTTCTCTAAAGAAAAACTTGCCGTCATCAGTGAAAAGTAAGAGCTTAAATGAAGTAACCAAATCCCCTGCCATGGTTGAGGCTGATGTTCCAGGGGAGAAACACAAAAATAAGCAGAGGATGTTGGAGCACAATTCTGATAGAGGTAACTTGAGCCACACATTCATTGTGCTTATTAACTCAGTATTAACTAATATGCTGATGTTCAAAGACCTCTTGAACTTCTAAAGCGTTATCTTCATTTGTCAAAATGTTTTGACAGGTGATACAAAGAATATGAAGGTGAAAAGCAGGAGGGATCCTGATCATGATTGTTCTAGGCCATCCAAGAAAGGTAAGACTGACAAGGTGCATTCTACCGATGAAGAGTGGATTCCCGGACAGAGTGGGACCACTAGGAAGGTGGGTCATAGCTCAAATAGCAGTTTTCCAACTACTTCACTTGGCAAAGATCGACCTAGACAGAAAGACCGCTCTTCTTCAAGGGACTCCAAATCAGGAAAAGACAGGCTACAAGTTTCTGCTGAAAACACAAAAGATAAGGGTCAGGATTCCTTGGATGAGGTATCCCCAGATTTGGGGAACTATGATTCCATTGCTAATGTTAAAAAGAGGAAATTGAAAGAGTATCAGGATGCTCAAACTTGTAGTGCAGGTAATCCCCACATACTGGAGAGCAGAATTTCTGTGCAGGAGTTCAGCGATTCCAGGAAGGAAAAGAAGGCAAGAAATTCAAAATCTGAAGGTAGAGAATCAAGTACTAGTAAAGGCAGCGGTAGAACTGACAAAAAGGTTAGTCATATAAAAAACCATAAATTCAGGAAAAATCCTGGGAGTACTCTGTCACAACAGAGCTTGGATGGCATGGACTGTTTAAAAAGGGACATGGGGTCTGTACAGGCTTCTGTTGCCGCCACTTCAAGCTCTTCTAAGGTTTCTGGCTCACATAAAACCAAAGCCAGCTTTCAGGAGGTGAAAGGCTCACCTGTGGAATCAGTTTCTTCATCGCCTATGAGAATTTTAAATACAGATAAGTTGACAAACAGGGTAGTTGTGGGGAATGATGAGTCTCATGATACTGCTGTTGTAGATAGTCCAAGAAGATGCTCAGACGGTGAAGATGATGGTGGGAGTGATCGATCTGGAACAGCTAGGAAGGACAAGTCTTTCACCGTGGCCTACAGGTCTGATTTTCAGAACAAGGGTATTGATCATAAATCATTTACTAAACCTAAAGCTCAAACAACCAGCCACTATACCAATGGTGGTGTGGACACTATTGCCCAAGATGGGACATATCGTAGCAAAGAACAGAACAAAAATCAATGTGAAGACAGGACTGATACATATCGTGCTAATGTGTCTTGTACCCTGAAGAGTGGCATAGAATCAGATGTGAAGGACAACAATGAGAGCAGCAAGTCAGAGACCCCTGCAGAAAAGGTCAAGAATACTAGTTCTCCTATTCAACAGCAAGACCAGTCTCCTCTATGTGAGGCAAAACATAATGATGGCAAAGTTAAGTCGCAGGAGAAGTCTGGGTTCAAGCCTGATCACAGTGAGAATATACATGCTGGCAAGAAAGATTATTCAGGAAAAAATGAGAGTAGAAAAAGAGAGAATCATTTTAATAGAGGGCATGACTTTCAAGAAGTTGGTACAGATGCCATAAGCAAACAGGAGGCATTACATGCTCCTAGTCAGAATCAGTTGCCAGACTGTGATACTGAAACATCTTCAAAGAGGCCTCTTTTGGAAAGAACTGATAAAGCAGTAATTGGAAAAGGGAAGTCTTTGTCATTGTTGCCCTCTGGTGGAGCTCAAGTTGAGCCATCGAGTCATTGCCCACGAGCAGTTGTTTGTTTTGGCAAAGGAAATGGAGATGTGGATGTTGATCCTTCCAAAGTTGATGATGCATCAAAGTTGCAGAAAAAGCAATTAAAAAAAACTGATCATCAAAATGGAACTCAGCAAATTGGTTCAAGAAATCCCGTGCTTAATGGACATGGCCCTAGTCCAGTTAGAAGGGATTCTCACAGTCATGCTGCTAACAGTGCTCTAAAAGAAGCTAAAGATCTTAAGCATCTGGCTGATCGTCTTAAGGTTTTTTATACATTCCCTTTTATGGTTTTATGCTTTTGCTCTTCTTGGTGCTTATTTTCAAATTCGTGGGTTTATCATACAGAATCCTGGATGCACTCTGGAGAGCACTAGTCTTTACTTCCAGGCAGCCCTCAAGTTTCTTCATGGAGCCTTTCTGTTAGAATCTGGCAACAATGATAATGCTAAACACAGTGATATGATTCAATCAAAGCAAATTTATAGTAGCACAGCAAAATTGTGCGAGTAAGAACAGTTTTTCTTCGTCATCATGATGCTTTAATTTGTTTTAAAGTTCATTTTTTATTCTCTTGTTTTAAGTACTGGTATTGACATTTTTCTCTTTACTTATAGTTTAAATAGGTTGAGGTTGCAAACATGTCTCGAGACATCTTTATTATACTTTGCATTAAATATTTTGTTTAGGTTAATTTTATGTTATATAAGGTTGACCTTTTATGATTGGATTTTTTTTCATCATGGTCATGATATTTTCCATTTGATAGGTTTTGTGCCCGTGAATATGAGAAATCAAAGGACATGGCTTCAGCTGCTCTGGCCTACAAATGCATGGAGGTGGCATACATGAGGGTTATATATTCTTCACACGGTAGTGCAAGCAGAGATCGACATGAGTTGCAGACAGCTCTGCATATGGTTCCTCCTGGTAATGAATTTTGTAACTCAATTTTTGTTGTGCTTGCAAGGTGCAATAATTCTTCCATTTTGAAGTTCTCACCTTCCATTTTAATTTTGTTTGACATCCTACCATCTCTATCTGATAAGATATATGAACTTATAAACTTAAGATTCAGCATATAAGTGTAAAATATTCTTTTTCTTTTTTTCTTTTTTTTTTTGTTTTTGGGAAAAACTATCATGCCGCATGCATTATAATAGATTATTGGAACATTGACCATCTGGGAATATGGCAGACTCATGGATACAGATCTCTTGGGTTGTTGTGTGTGATTTAATGCATCAATATAGAGAGGGAAAGAGAATAAGATTAAGAGAGGAAGAAAAAGAAGTTAGATATGGCTAATATGTTTGATATTGATAAGGCTAAAACGTGTTTTTCCTTTCATCGTGTGGATAGACAAATGTTGCTCTTTTTCTGGAGCACCGTTGGCCATAAGATTATGGTGCTGATGATGTAATGGGTGTAGATACAACTCTGATATTTCTTTTTTTATTTTGGACTTTGTTTCATTTGTCAGGTGAGTCTCCTTCATCATCTGCCTCAGATGTTGACAATGTTAACAACTCTACAGCAACTGATAAGGTTGCCTTATCCAAGAGTGTTAATTCGCCCCAAGTTGGTGGGAACCATGTTGCTGCTGCACGAAATCGTCCCAATTTTGTGCGGTTGCTCAATTTTGTAAGTATATAGTTACTTCACAAATGAATGATCATAACAAAAGCCACCTTCCTTCCTCGCATGGTGGGGGAGAATAGCCTAAGAAACTTGATAGAAATCATTGTGAAGGAGAATGTGTATATAAATTTTACTTCATAATGATTTTAAATTCTGGAGAATAAATAAAAACACTTGGATTCCTAATTATGTGAATCCTCTAACTGTGACGTGCACAATGCTTTGGCAATCAATGTTATGAAGTTGGGTTCTACTTAGGATCTTTGAGGGAGTTTGCAAGTTTGAATTTATCAGATTGAGGATTGTTGGTTCCTGGAAAAAAACTGGAAGTGCTAAAACTTTGATAAAATCCCAATATTGAAAACTGTAACAAAATTAATTACAGTATGTCATGAACTATACGCAACATGCCTTTTTCAAGCTTTCACATGGAGAGAAGTACGTGTAGGTTTAGCCTTTGTAGCAGTTGATGGCTCATGGCTAACAAAAAGAAATAAATTGTATGTGCTCACTAAAAACAGCTATAGCTTTAAACATGTAAAGATAAGGATGGCTAAAAGAAATCTGCAAATAAGCTACCTGTTCAAATTCCCAGCATCCTGGTGTTTTCTATCTAAATCCAATTTAAGGAATGGAAATCCCCACAAAGTAAGCAAACTGTAAAGGGTAGACGACTAAGATCATTGTAAAGGCTGAATCTGTTCCAGATTTTAGGAACTCGGGATATAGAATTGTAGCTTATGTGGAATGGCAGCTGTGTAAATTTGCCTCCCCAGACTTCATGAAGTGGGAGCCTCGTGCAGCGGGTTGCCTTTTTTAATATGTCTGTTCATGTTATTCATGAATAGGAAGATTCTTCAAATTACTATAAAAATCTGGTAGTTCAATAGATACAATCCTATGGTGATCACATTTGATTCCATTTCTATACCTGATTCAGATTGCTATGCCATGTTAATATTGTAAAGTTGTGTGGTCTTTTTCTATACCACCAAACTTGAAGTCTACTAAACAACTGCTGTGCTAGCTTACACCCTTTGTTATATCTTTTATGTGTCTTGTACTCTTGTTTTGGTTGCATATCATGATTGAAATAAATGACATGTATCAATTGCAGGCTCAGGATGTTAATTTTGCCATGGAAGCCTCAAGGAAATCACGGAATGCTTTTGCATCTGCTAATTCAAACCCAAGTGTAGGCAAGAATGCAGATGGTATCTCCTCTATTAAGAAGGCTCTTGATTTTAGTTTTCAAGATGTGGACGGGTTACTACATTTGGTACGGCTTGCTGCAGAGGCCATTAATCGTTGAGGGGCCAGATAGTCGTGGGATGATTATGGGCCGTGATAAGCATGGGTTTCTTGGTCATGTTTAAAACCTTCACCGTGACAGAAAGATTATCTAAACACAATTATGAAGGGGAAGGCTTATTGTTGAATCTCAAACCACTATTGCCAACTTGTGAAGCTAGTGTTGTATATATATATATATACATGTGCTTGCCATACACAGTGAAATGGAAGTTTCAGTTAGGAGAATTTAGCTGCTTTTTGTTGGTGTTCAAGAATGAAAGCTTTGGCAAACCTTGAGATAGTGTGGAGGCTTCGGGATTCAGAAGTTGGCTGCTGTAAAGCAGATTCTGAGATACTTTGATATGTCGAATGATGCTACATCAGGATTATAAATTGAAGATATAATATGTGGATATGGATGGACTTGAAAGTTTGAAGTTAATTGCCATCTTTTGTTCTGTTCTCATTCTGGAGGGATTATTATTTCATCAATCTGTAAATGTGTAAATGTGTAACTGCTGGAGAGGGGAATTTTCCTCCATTAACTGCGATTATCCTTCTACCAGTGGGAACTGCTCTTTATCCTCTTGGTCCAATCTCTCTTTAGGGGAAGGAGAGTCAAAGAGAGTCAGACTAAAGTGAGCCTTTCTTTTTCTTTTCTTTTCTTTTCTTTTTTCCACCCCCCCCCCCCCCACCCTCCCCACCCAAAATACATGAACATGCCCGTGTTCCTTTAAAGGTAGTTGGATGTTCTGTTAGCTTAAATTTTATTTTTTAATGGCCATATTTTTCTGATTTCAATTCTAACTTGTATGCAGGTTGTCTTGTACAAATTTGGGATTAGTGGTAGATCTATATTCTTTACTCTTCTTCTTGTTGATAGAGAACAAGCAGAAAACAGGAAAGGTGGGATTTACAGCAAGAATTTTTTAAGTGGCAAGCGATTTGTTCGCAATGATTTGTCAACTTAGAGGTACACAAGTACTTCTCATCTTGTGAAATTATTTGGTTGTTAGCAAAGTGAATGTCAAAGCTCTCTTAATTCTTGATTGCATTTCATCTCTCTTCTTTCTTCCCTTGAAGGACACGGTAGACGTGTAAATAAATATCATCGGATCCAAGTTAGAGACAGCGCAAGCTGGTTGCTGCCTTATGCAGAATCTGACAGGTATGTTGTCACCTTGATCAATGGCATTCCATCATATTACTGTTAAGCTAGCACTATTACTTGTGCTGTGCTTGGGAAAATTTCATATAGACATTAATGTTATAATTTTTCATATAAACTTCAATTTTAATCACTTAAATAGTTCAATATAGAAGAAGATTATAAATGCATTCTACCAAAAGAGGGGGAAAAAAATCACAAGTGTGTATTATATTGCTATTTTCGATTTGATCAGGATAAGAATATTATATAACTTACATATATTTTAGAGATAAAACACTACAACCCATTAGTTCTAACATCACATGTATGTGTGTTCACTGCCCACTTTTCCTGTTCTGAGCTCTGAAGTGCGTTGAAGATTTGATAGTACCCTTACGAGAATACTACAAGTTTTACAATGTTTAATGCGAGGATCTACATCGAAATTTTCATGCATGCACGGTAACAAATTACCAGAGCTAAAGATAGGGTCGTTTCTTAGCCAAAAACAAAACAAAAAGGAAAAAGAGTTGTACGAGTCATTTGAGCTGCTGACTACTAAGCCTAAGACGTCGCTCCGTCTGGGGATGTTGTGAAAGACATACTCTTTGTTTTTTCTACTAGCATTCTGGTTTTATATTTGTATGTTATTTGTGTGTTCACTCTGCATTGCCCTTTTGTTGTAATTTGATTCCAACCTAAAAATATCTATGGACTATGGTTGCAGGTTGAGCAACTGACGCAAATTCCAATGGAGCTGTAGTTTAGTTGGCCAACTCTGTAACTGACCGAGACCTTGGTGGAGATTTGTTTTTTTCCCACCTTTGTCAACAGGATTGCATGTTTAAAAATAAATAAATAAATAAATGTCAGTAGCAAGTCTTGGGCACTAAATTTTTTTTAATAAATAATCTTTTTAGTCCTAATATTTTAAAATTGACATTAATTTGATTTTGAAAAAATTTGACATCAATTTAATTTTAACATTTTTAAGTCGGCATTAATTTGTTTGTAAAAGAAATTGACATTAATTTAGTTTTGATATTTTAAATTTTGATATTAATTTAGTGTTAAATTTTTTTTTGTAAAATTAAATTTTTTATCAAATTATTAATATGGGATTAAATAATGACAAATTTTAAAATATTAGGATTAAAAAGTATGTTTTTTCTTTTTTTTTTTTTATCTTTTTTGGGAAAAGGGCAGGCGGGGTTAGATTTGGCCATTCAATATTAAATTTTGACCTACCAGATTATCTGCTGTGATTTTTAATGTACTGAGCTAGCTACATGTTCATTTACCTAATATGATTTAATAAACTGGGAATCTTCTTTGGGTTTGAAAACGAGTGCTGTTTGCTGCATCTTGTCTGGTCAAACAGGATGAGTCAAAGATCGAGAAGTATTAGTTATCTACAAGTTTCCCGTATTTAATGTATAATATTTTGTTTATTTACGAAAGAGGTTGACTTATGAAAATAAAGCCTTTAAAGCTATTTTAGGGGGACTATTTTATCTTGTTTGATTTAGATTGTATTAACACCATATCGTGGCCAGTGTTGATGTTTTAATGTGTCAATAATTTCACGTTATTTGTAAATTTGTACTAATGGTTAATTGTAAGATTTAAAATCACTATTAAAAATGAAATTTAGTAAAGTAATGCACACATTTCATAATATTCTGCATCAAGGAAAAATTAAACGATTTAACTTGTTATATCGTGGGTTACAATTTCACAATAGGCAAGAATGAATTTAAAATTACGTTTTTTTATATTAAATGGAATCAGTTATATGAATAAATTGATGTAATCACATTCTATCATAACACTAAAATTTCTTTATTTTGTACTTTTAAATGGTGATACAATAATCCAGTGGTGATACTGTTTTATAACGGGGAAAACATTAAAAAAACACTCTCCAAAACCATATAACTTTTTTTTGGCTGGCATATCAAGATATTTTCACTCGCTGTTGATGCAACACTAAATAAATATGTGAAGAGTGAATCATTTATTTGATTAATTGAAAATAAAGTCTCTGAATATTAAAAATTAGAGTAAATTAACGATTCAAAAAATAACATTCATCCCAGTGTAATACTTCTTTTCCCTGCGAATGAAAAAAAGAGACCCCCACTTAGTTTGACTGAACTATAGAGTTTCGTTCCAATTGTACCAATTGTATCACAAAGTAAATAGATATATGATCAGTAGCCCACGGATGGGCTTGTCAGTGTAACTCAACGACCGGGCGGAGTCGTTACCAAGCACGTTCAAAGTAAATATCAACAGCGTAATCGTTAGATCATCTTGCTGCGCTCTTATATCTCAACAAAATAAAATGATAACTAATGCTATTTTTCAGGTATAACCAAAAAAAAAAAAAAATCTTGCTCCCAGTAACAAGTTTCTTCAATCACTGAATTAAGTAACTGACTACTAACATTTACAGCATTTCGTAGGAAGTTATCAGCTATATTTTCCTAAGAATCGGGTTCAGACAATCCCAATCCCAGTGCTCATCTGCAGGCCTCAACAACGGCCGCTTTATACATTAGTAGCTTCCATTACGCCAGATACCTGAACGTGTTGGGGTTATCTTTTTCCCTTTCCAGATAGTCCCGAGTAATCAGATCTTCAATCCGCTTCTTAATTGCTTTAATATCAGGCTATAAATCCAATCCCAAAAATGCCCCCCCGGGGCCCCAAAAAAAAAAAAAAATCATTCAACTGACCAATATATAGAAATTATAGTAATTTTGCATCAAAAGCTCATTCACACTAACAATAATGAACTAAATTTCAAGCATTGTTTTACCTTGAACATGCGGCCCAACTGCTCAACGCACTCCAAAACTAATTGTTGATGGCCCAAAACTTTCCTACTCTTCATAATGCGCACAATTGCTGCATCTATAGCATACCGCCTATCCTTGTCAACATCTTCAATTACCTTCTTCCTTTCATCAACTGGTGGCAGCGGGATCTATAATCGACAAGTGCAAGATTTATTAGCTATTACCTTGGATATAGAAAATAACCTAGCTAACATATAGAAAATAACCTAGCCAACAATGCTTCTAAATCAAATGGGTTAATGAAACAAAAGATGAGAGTTATGGCTAAAAATAAACACACCTTGATCCTTCTCATTTTGTCAGTAAATTTGGAGTTGAACTCAAAGCTGTCGTTTGGAGATATAGTTTTAGTGTTCGGCTCCTTACTAAGTATCTTATATTTTGCACAAGACAGGGAATGCAGTAATCTAACGACATCTTCATGAGTCAAGTTCAGCTGCATCATAATCTCTGAATAGCTCAACCTATCAGCGGTGTTGAATAGCAACAGGGCAGCAGCCTGTATAACGAACAATTTCATGCCAGAAGTATGAACTCATAAATCTTAAATACCATAATGCCACAGTTCTAAGCACAATAAAAGAGGAAGGGTCATGGAGGGAGAGAATTACCTGATAGGTTGAGACGACTAGTTCAATGGTTTTTTGTTCAAACTTGCCATTAACATAGCAAGTTCCGAGTGAGTAAATCCATGTAAGTTTTCTGTGTTTTGTCTTTGTTTCATAAAACTCCTTAAAAACTTCCACGCACTTGACCTAAAACAGAAAATTAACATCACATATTAATGAATAAGACCTATCTTCTTCACCACGAAAAAGAACACAATAATGGAAGCTTGAATAACTAGCAACATTTTCTTACCATCTCTGATGGGAGGTTGAGATCAAACGACTTATAACTTGGCCAGAATCCTGTGGTAAGCACAGTAACTGTCAGGTCAATTCCAGGATTAACATGTGTGTTGCTACCAAGATATTCGTCAAATTTCAACTGATTATCACGAGCCAATGTCAAGTCCATAACCTGAAAGATAGTTATATATATCAAGTAAAGCCTCAAGTTGTTTGATCTAAAGAAGAAGAAGAAGAAGAAGAAGAAAAAAACCAAGAGTTAGCCTGGCAACAAAATCAACTGACCATTCCCTCCATCTTAGATGTGAACTGGCCGCCGCACTGCTGCTTTAACTTTGTCAAAATACACTTTTCATGGTCCTCATTGGCACTCCGGTCAAAAAGCAATCTACGGGCAAGCTTCTTCCTGCAAATGTAAAATATGTTAAGAAGGATTTCACACTATAATGCAGAGCCTAAGAACGATATATAACTAAAAAATTTAAAAGAAAAAGTCACCTGTAAAATTCTGCAAAGAGATCCTTATCACTGATATATGCAAGCAGCTTGACTACCTGCATAAATGAAACAACATTGGCAACACAAATGATAGTGCTGCAAAATGTGATAACAAAAAACCTAAAGCTACCTTCTCGAGAGTTTCTTCAATTGCTTCATCGCTCAGCTTCTCACTTCCACCCTTTTTAAGGATATTGTCACAGAATGTAGCTAATAGTTCTGCACTGGAACTACCAGCAACATTTTTATTGCAGAAAACCTCAAATGCTTCCTTTAATGCCTATAAAAGCAACCAAAATCAAGTATATTATTTAAAAATTGTAAGTAATTCTAATATTTAGCAAGTTATTCAAAGAAATTACTGAATAACTGAATTGCCTCAACAAACCTTGTGGAACAGTGTGTGATTCATAAAGCAATCATTAACATATGCCATATACTTGTCATGGAGCTCTATGAATTTTCTGACAAGGACCTGCAATGTCACATGATTAACCTTCAAAACTTTCATCTGTTAGTATTACAATGAAAAGTTAGGTAACAATAAAAGATGTAGGGACCTACTTGTTCCTGAGCGCCAGACCCACTTGTAGTCTGGAGAAATAGAAATGAAAATTTGTAAGCAATTAGCAACAACCAACTACCTAACAGATTGAGATGCAGGTATGTATGTAAAAATAATACAACATGGACATTACCTGAGAAATATAATCACACTGACAATATTTTATTCCCCCAAAAAAAAAAAAATCACACTGACAATAGTTCAGCATGCTTAAATTGCAAAGCAGTGAAAAGCAGTGAAAGAAATGATAAAATATGCCAAAGATATCAGATGTTAACAATAAAAGCTCATCAAATGTTTGAAATTTAACAAAATTATGGGTTGCATTTTTCTGTATATGAAATAGGCTATAAAGCCATGCGAGATATATTTATATGATTAAAATTTTAAAAAACATACTTCCTCATACTCATCCATTCTTTCACTTCATGAAAATCACTTGGTAAACTAATCTGAAAAGGCACTTCAACAGAGTACCGTTAAAATAACCCATGCATTCAATTTGATCCTCTACTTGTCCAAAATGCTTATCCAACATTATCCTTTATATTAGAAAAATGAAGAACAATCATTAAATTTTTAGATAACAAAACAAAAATGGACAGATAAGTGAAATAATATCCAAAGCTAAAGATTGAAGAGGCCTCCATTATATGCTCACATGGTATTGATATTAAACAGCCTAAAAATCTCCACGTAACTATTTGAACAACCAAATTCATCGCCCAGAATTCGGTAAGCCTCAGCTGGAGCATTGCATGGAGCAGGTAAGTCATCATATTGATTTGTCCCCCAAAGTACACGAAGACAAATGACTAAATTGAAGCACATATGAAAACAAGAGCATACATACATATATGCCAGATTATAATAAGAAACAAAATTCCTCACACCATCCACATTTGATCACAACCAGCCAATATGGCAAACTTTTACATACATATTGAACTTGACCTATAACCCCATCACTGTCCAGTAAACTTTAATGCATCTACGAAGGTTCTATCCTGGTTTAGTGCATCCTTTTATTATTAAAGCTACCCCCACCATAGATGCTAGCTAATCAGATAACTAAATAGCTATCAATCCACTTAAGACTGAGTTGAAAGGGCAAAGAAACAACAGATAAAATGCCAATGCAATCAACTTGTTCAAACATGTATTAAACCTGATTGCTAGAAGCTTCTTCAGCCTGTTGGACCAACGCTGTACCCTCAGCTGTAATATGCTGCAATCAGACAATCATCAATAATATATGACATTGCAAACAGACAAAAAAAGAGGGCTCAATTTAATCACAAAACATAACGCAAAAACTAAAGAAACCAACCTGCTTGAATACATTTGCAACAGGATCCAAGCCTCTAGGTATTTTATGGTATAGTCTATACATCCGAGAGAGATCTTCCACCTAGGCATAAAACAAATCAAGAAGATTATTAACAAATATATACATGGGTAAAATGATTTAGTACTGTCTTGGTCAGATTATCAAATAACTTATTTCAAAATTTTGAGTTTGTCTAGGCATCATTAACGTAACAAAACATGTGAAGTACAATTGTGGGGATATTTTCAAAAAACTACATGGGTCCACTTGTTTAATATTCTTTTTTGGGGTTCAACACAGGAATATGGTTAAAAAATATAGCTGAGCTGATTTCAAGGTCGCTTTGCAAACCAAACATGATAGCATGGTGTTTAAAGCAAGGTGAAGAGGTCAACTGGGTTTCGAGCATTGTAAAATTTAAACCAGGCATACACTATATTCAGATCATCAAACAATTCAGTAATGCAACAGAGTCAAGTACCTTATCATCTCCAAGCAAGGCACGGCAGCCAGAGTGCTCCTTCTCAAGTAATTGATTAGCATGGGTCACCAGCAACTCATGTTGCACTTTCTATCAAAATGAAAAATAAAGAAAAATAACAAATGGGAAAATAGATTCTTAATACTTGGAGGGGAGGGGGCAATAATTTTAACAGAAAACTATAAAAGGAAAAATGTTCAATAACAAAAATATATGTTTGTGAACCAATTCAATCACTCTTTTTCAATTATAATGTGTAATTAAAACTTCTTCCCCCAAATTAGGTTGAGCATGTGTAATAGTAAAATGTGCTTAGCATACTTTATCATCTCTATAACAACTAGCATACATTGGTCCATTTTTCAACATAATGAGGTGTAAGTTTGCCATACAAAGAATACTAATTATCATCATCAAGCAGTGAATGATGTCTGCTCCAATTCTCCAATAAATGTATATCATAGAGAATAGGAAAAAAAAAAATGAGCATCTCTAATCGTCCAATAATTTATGAAAATAAAAAGGATGTTAGATATTTATACTGACCTCTACCAATTTCTGCTCAGTGCTAGAGTGCAGGTAATGAGACACTCTCTCCCTCTCCCTTCTCAAGCAATCCTCAGCCTATGAAATTATAAGGGAAAGAAAGGTATTATAGCATGTCAACTAACACAATAAAATAAAGCAATCCCGACCCCGGAGGATGAATGTAGACAGACTTGCCTTTAGCATATAATCTGGACAAGAGTCAACCTCAATCCAGTTTGTAGCCTTACTTTTGTAGTAATCAGCAGTATCATCAAGCATCTGTATCTCAAAATCCTGTTCATATTGATCCATTTCACCCATACCAATCTCAACAAATATATCAAGAACATTTTTTGGCAACGATCTATCAATCTGTTCGCCCTCGCGTTCTTTGTCAATCTGTAATAGGAGCCATGGTTATTCCAACAGCTGTCATCGGAAACAAAATATATCATCACAAAGTGCAGTGATAGACTTACAAGAGCGATCACAGCTTTCCTAGTGTTAGCTCGTACCTCCATGTAAACCTGTAATTAATAAAATTGGGTGCATCCAAAATAAATTCAGCTATACATAAAGAAATGATTAGAGTAATGTTATAAAAGACAGTAGTATTGCCCTTCCGAAGACAGTTATCGACGAGATTACAGGAAAGCTAAAAGAGATTGGTAACTAACCAAATCACGGAAGCATGTAAGCCCAACAGCATTGAGTGCAGGCAGGGAGCGTCGAGCAATGAAGTACCGATCGAGATAATGGAAGAAGCGTGAAAGCCACCTGACCATGACCTTATGGTTTATCCATCTTTGGACAAGCTCCCTCAGCATGAATTCATCATGCTTCTCTCTTAGAGATGGCAAAACCTAAAAACGAAATACATTGAAAGAGAAACAAAATTTTCATACTCGGTTACATATGACAAAAGCATTTAAAACAAAAGTTGTGTCAGTAAAGTGGAGAAACATCAACGGCGGAGATTTTCCTACTGTAGATTTAATGTATTCATCAAAAGCCTCCTTGTATTTATCATAAAGCTGTTGAGAGAAGTCATGCGGCGGCTTCTGAGTACACATATTATAAATGGTTCTGCACCGGTTAAATTAAGGAAAAACAGCCAACAGGATCCAAAGCTTGGCATTAAGGGAGGATAATACAATAAACAACAACAATAGTGTCGGCAACAATAACTCAAGCCAAGATTCCCTTCAAAAAATAAAATAAAATAAATAACTCAAAACCAAAAATAAAAAGGATACGTGTATAGCATTATGTATTCCTCTGAGCTGAAAGGAGGTTCTGGTAACCCTTCAAGAATTCTCTTCAGCTTGGTAATCCCCTTCTGCATATAGTCCCAACCTTGGTCTAAATCAATCGTCTTCCGCTCCATAGTGGCTGCAGAAACATCAACAATCATATAGAAACCATCAAAATCAATCACACTGCACGTGCAAGGACATTAACACATCCACGTCAAGTAAATGCAGATTTCAAGCATATCCATAAACACACCATTCACCGCATGAATTTCAATAACCAATGCGCAAACCAGTACTAAACCCTAGCAGACAATAATCAACAGGATTTCCGAACAATGCTCAACATAATGCAAGAGTTTCAAATTATCAATAAGCAGATAGCGAGAAATAAACCCTAGAGTCCAAAAAAAAATATAAAAAAAAAAAAACACAGCGATGATCGAGTGAATAACAAAACAAAAAAGGAAATAGCAAGCGATGAAGTTTTGAAGGGAAAAAGAAAGATAAGAATACAAACCCTAGCTGTTGAAGCAGCACGAACACGATCTGGTCGAGTGACCTGTTTGTGTTGAAGAGCAAACAAGCTGAAGTGAATGGCGGAGAAGGATTCTTATTATTGTTATTTTTTTTTTTCGCTTTTTTATGGGTATATATTATTAATATTTAATATTTAATATTATTAAAAGATTAAAAGGAAGAAGGATCCCTCGTGTAATGAGGAAACGCGAGGTGCAATATATAACGAGGGGCGGAGTCACGAAAGATCACGGTGTGGTAGAAAAGTAGAAAGTACAGACTACCAAAGAGTCACTCACTCACTCGCTAGCGTAGCAGGGACTGGAACGGAGGAGACCCTTGTGTCTATTCTATTTTTGCTGTTTCCACTTTTCCTCTTTTTTATATGTTTGGTTGGGTTGGGCTGAGCTCTACTCTCTCCAGTTGTCATATGAAAAGGCCCACCCAGATAAAACGAAAGCCCGTTTATTTGTAACGGTGCCGTTAAAACAGGTGCCGATGTAGGTTTTGGATGCGTTTGACCTTTGACTTTTTAAATTTAGGTGGATTTTTTTCTACCTTGTTGCTCACTCATCTTTCGATGCATGAATAATATTTTATTTATTGCATGCACTTTTTTTTTTATAGATTTTATACTAATCAAAATTTGATTATATATTTTTCTGTCCTTATATTAATGGAATCTTGATCATATATTTCTCTTTCCTTTTTTTCTGCCTTTGTCTTCTATAATTAATGGTCAATTTTATAATAAGATTCTATTAAATTTTTGAGGTTAATATTTTTTTTTATGCAAATATTTCTTTCATAATTCTGATGAATCGAGCATTTAAGATCATGTCACCTCTCAACAGGTGCATTTACCAAGATGGAGGATGAAGCTCTTTATCACTGCTCCAATATTTTGTTAATTTTTGGGGTAAATATTTGTGTGGATATCATAAATATTTAATTACTTTTTTCCAGCAATCCAAATAGGGTCAGACTATTCTTGTTTCCTTCTTCAAGCATTTTCATTTTCCTTTGTTGTCATTATTCGTCCATCTTATCCCATGATTTATCCATGTCTCCCTTGAATCATGATCTCCTTATGTGTTTCTTGACCCTTTGACTAAACTTCATACTCAATGAACAGCCAAATTTTTTAGTTGCACTAACCATTGAATCTCACCAACTAGAATTTATTAGATAATAGCCACAATATATTGTCCGAATATTCATCTACCAGTACTTTGATAAATTGTTACTGTCCTTTTTTCATTAAATATTTAGTGGTGTAGCAATTCTATTCAATGTGAAAACATTTTAATGAATGTTTAATAAATACAGATGACATCGTTTTATAAAAAATAAATAATAATCATGTGAAACAAAATGGAAGTATAAGATAATATGAAAAAATTATTCCACTGCTAATATTGTTTGTATAAAAATCACTAAATAGATTTTATATTATAGAAATTTCTTGGAGCGAGTCAGCTTTAATCAATTAAGTGTTTGTTGCATTCGTGATAGTTAAAATCTAGAAAAGTGGATAATTAAGAAAATACAGGCAAGCTACAAAGTTGAAATGTCAAGTAGTTAATGGATTGAAACAAGAGTAATGATTTCTTACTTCGAAAACTCTTAAAAAATTTTCTTTATATTAAATAACATTTATAACATTCATGTTTATACAAGGCACTATAAACTCATCTATAAACATGGACAAGTAGAAACACTTGTTCTTTCAAGCTATCTTTTGGGTAGGAAATTGAAGAGGGTTTGCATAAACCTATTCATAATGTTTGGCGCTCAAGATGGTTGAAGTGTAATGTTGATGGATTTGTGAGACAGACAAGTCATAATGCTAGATGTGGTGGTGTGTTTCAAGATGGTATGGGAGCTTGATTAAAAGGCTTCTCAAGGAACATTGGCTCTTCCTTAGTGCTTTTAGTAGAGCTATGGGGTATTCTAACTGCAGCAAAACTAGCTTTGCATAATAGCCTACACCCATTGGAGATCAAAGTGAATTTTTGCATTGTTGTGATTGGTAAATGAAGGGGTACCTCTCACCATCCAAGTGCCTTACTTTCCCAAGTTGGAGGTTATTTTGGAAGAAGATAGAGAACTAGTGTGTCTTATGTACTTAAAGATGGAAATAGAGTTGTTGACTTCGAACTTCCTAGTGGGTTATGCCCACACGCTTGCTTTGGGTCTTCATGTTTTTGTCAACCCTCCTCATTGTTTGTGGTAGAATTGTGCTAGATGATTTGGCTAGGGTATTTCTCATGATATTAGTTAGGATTTAGGACTTCAGCCACTCTTTAACATAAAAATAAAATTCGTGAATGTGTAATTGTGTATGCACACTCTAGCGATTTGCTTAGTCTCATCCCATTCGATGGGCCTGTGTTTGAGACTAGTGCACGCCATCATTCATTTAAATCACGATGTGTATGCTTGCATATATGCATTAGGTTTACATACATCCATGCTCAAAAGGGAGAGCTAATTTGGACTTAATATTTTTCTCACACCTCTACATTATTTAATTTGTGAACAAAATATTTTTCATGAAAAAGTTTATAGATTAATTTTGATATACTATATGTATAAAGTGTTTTACATTATCAATCAATTTAAATATTATTATACATGTAAAAAATTTTTTAGTGTGACAAAACATAATTGGACATTAACTTAACATGAAAATAAAACCATTATATATATATATATATATAGAGAGAGAGAGAGAGAGAGAGAGAGAGAGAGAGAGAGAGAGAGAGAGAGAGAGAGAGAGAGAGAGAGAGAGACTAATTATAACCATTAAATTTTGCATAAATGATAAAATCATAAAGAATTTGAAAGTCATATTACCATTTAACATATTCATATGATTTTAATTTCTAATATTTATCATTTATATGAGATATAATAGTTATGATTTATTCATTTATCTATCACAATAAACCACTTATCAAAAGCAATAATTATAAAAATCAAATACTTTTATTAATATAATGAAATATGATTAGATTACTGCATAGAATTTATTTAAAATAATAATGTATCAAACCTAAATTAGTGCATATTTATTGGTCTTTTAAGCATTTATACCCTTCGATACTATCATAACTAAGAGGTAGGTACACCCAATAATTGTCTTCTCGAATGGTGTGTTTGATAGATAGAATGAATTTTATTGCTGAGAATACTATTCTTAAAAATATTACTTCCAGAAATGACTTTCCTAGATATGATATTTAGGGGCGTTTGGAATACAAATTGAATTCTCAGATATCTTACAATTTTTATCTTTGGTTAACACCTGGCATTCCTGAGAATATTATATATATTTCCAAAATACCTTTGACTGCGACTAACGACGGTAGTGGACGACGGCCGACATATGGCTGGCAGCGGTCAATGGCAGTCGAGGTGATGGCAATTGGTGCGCGACAGGAATATTTTGAACCTTTTGCCTAGAGACAATATTTCTTTCCCATGAGAATGTTGGATTCTCTTAGAAAGAGGTGAGAATATATATCAAACATAGGAATCCTAGATTCCCATGTTATATTCCCAAACATACTTTTATATGCCCTCAATACCAAACGACCCTAGGATTTGAATATTTATTTTGTTATTAGGAATGGAACTTGTTTACCACTTTACCTAACCATTGTTGGTTAAATCAATGCATGTTTAGGAATGTTTGATTATTTCCCAAATTAGTTTCTTTTTTTCTTTGTAAAAGTTGTTTTCAATATAATATAGTATATTTATAAATATAGATAAAATTGAATATAGGGTGTGTTTGTTTAGAATTTTTTGGGTAAAAAATTATTTTTTATAAAAAATTAGTTTTCGTATATTTTGATAATTTTTTAAAAATAATTAGAATCTAAAAAAATATATTTTTAAAAATTTTAATTATATATAAATTTTAAGTTTTAAAATAATTTTAAAAAAAAAATTGAAGCAAATGCACCCATAGTCTCCAGCTTAGTTTATTTATACTAAAAGCAATTTTTCAAAAAAAAAAAGAAATTGAATATTTTAATTATAAACAAAGTTAATTATTTTAAAATTAGAATATTTTTACTGAATTAACTGTAAATATTAAATATTATATAATATAAATAAATTATTTTATATTATTTTTAGTAATTAATTATATATATAAGTAATTTTTTCATACGATAAAAACAAGAAATGCGATTGTTTCCTTTTATATATATATATATATATATATATATATAAATAAAGCGATTTTTTAATTACTAAAAAAATATTTTTCATAAAATTTGCTAATTTCAATTTTTAATAAAAGTTAAAAATATTTTTAATTTAACTTTTGAATAAAAGTTGAAATAATTAATTTCTGTAAAATTTTTTTAATAAAAATCATTTTTTTATTTAAAAAAACTTAATCAAATGTACTCAAAATATACTATTTTAAGGGCATTTTTATATTTAAATATATAATTGATTTTATTATAATCAATTATAATGAAAAATGAAAATGGATTATATTTACTATTAATTATTAATTATTAGAGTAATTTTAATTTAATATTATATTATATATACCAATCCACGTATTAACAAAGTTGTTTTAGCTTTTAAAAACCTTTGTTTTAATCGACATGAAAAGTTGTTCATGAAATTCAGCGGAATCCCGAACATGGCCTAATTCTCTCTCATCCGACCCGGGTAGTCTATCTGACTTTCTCTCTCCAATCTGATTCAAACCGAACCCTAAGTTCGATCCCCAACCGGCAACGGCAGAGAGAAGAAGCCTTGGGATTCAATCTCGTTGAATGTGCGTAGCTACACATTGCGGCGAAGAAGCTCAATCTTCGTTGTCGACGATGGACGCCTCGAACGACGATTTTCTGGAGCTGCAGATTGGGGATACCGCGGAGTCGTTCCAGAGGTTTTTGGCTTCGCAGAGCGAGCTGTTCCACAGCCAGATCGATCAGTTTCAGGAAATTGTCGTTATGCAATGCAAACTCACCGGCGTCAATCCTCTCTCTCAAGAAATGGTGTGCTTTCTATGCCTCTCTTCTGTCTATCTATTGCTTTTCGTGTTGCTCTGAAATATTTTCATTTCTGTCTTCTTTTTTTTTTTTGAACTAATTTTATTGTAATTATCTTGTTCATTTTTGGATCAGCTAAGGTAGTGCAATAATAATAACTGTTGATCAGCTAAGGACTATAGCCTCTTAGTGCATTGCGTCTTGTTTCAATGTTTCTGCTGCTTTGATTGAATGTTCTTTAGCTGTAAACACATTTTAGTTATAAATTTGATCTTGTCCATTCCTAATTGATTTTTGACCTTGTTTTTATGATTTTCTGTGCAGGCAGCTGGTTCTCTTTCAATAAAGATCGGTAAGTTTTGGCTCGAACTGTGTTATTGTTTTAGAAGATTTAAATTAACATGGGTAATTGAAGTATGTGGTTGCTTGCTTTATATTTCGAGCTGCTTAACTCTGGAGAAATTTTCGATTTAATCTTTTGTATATGGCTTACTTTTCTGTATGTATGGCTTATAAGTTATATCTTTCACATGTACCTTGATTATTGTGTTTTTTTCTCTTCCATATTGGAGTTCACTAGAGTTAATCTTTATCCAATCTTTGTTCTCATCCCAACTTCCACATAACTTGCAATGAAGATTTTAATTATTTCCTCCAATTTATCAGATGGAATAAGTGAACTGAAACAGAATTTTTGTGTTTATGTCCCCAACCAGTGCATGGGATGATATATCTGCCTTATTTTAAAAGAACTACTTTGTGCTTGTTTCAAACCTTTTGGCTGTTTTGTTTCATGTGTAGTGTATCTAACTTAATCCATTTTTGCAGGGAAAAGGCCTAGGGATTTATTAAATCCGAAGGCTGTAAATTACATGCAATCAGTTTTTTCTATTAAAGATGCAATTAGCAAGAAAGAATCTCGTGAGATCAGTGCTTTATTTGGTGTCACAGTAACACAGGTGTATATTACTCCACCTCCTGTTTGCATATCTCTCTCCCCACTTGCTCGTTACTCCTTTGTGTTTTGTTCCTTATGTAAGGATGTATGTAATGAAGATGCATGTTCCTTTGTTGTTACTCATCCGTATTTAGTTTGCTATCTATTCCAAGCTGTCATTAGATTCTTATGTACTATTCTTTTCGTGGACAGGAGGGGGAAACATTCAGTTTGAATTTTATTTTAAGATTACATATCTCCTAGTTTCTGATGTGCATTAACTTTTATGAGTCTTTGTACTTTGTTTGTAGGTGCGTGACTTTTTCACTAGTCAACGTTCCAGAGTGAGGAGACATGTTCAGTTGTCAAGGGAGAAGGCATTAAGATCTAGTTCTTGTGAAGAATCTCATGATGGGCTAATTAATTCTGATCCTATGAGACCAATAAATGCAGCCCCCTTAAACACTGCTGTCCCCACAAACACTGAAGAAGCATCTTGTTCAACACAGGAAGCAGCTTTATCTGACCTAGATGACTTAGATAAACAATTTGTTGATAACATTTTTAGTCTAATGAAGAAAGAGGAAACATTTTCCGGGCAGGAGAAATTGATGGAGTGGATATTGACAATACAGAACTCTTCAGTATTGTTGTGGTACATGATTAGTTTTGTCTTTTCAATGGCTTGGTACTGCTGAATTATAGTTATTTGTATTTTCTGATTTAGTTTCCGTGTTGTATGCTTGTAGGTTTCTGACCAGAGGAGGTGTGATGATTTTAGCAACTTGGTTGAGTCAAGCAGCTGTTGAAGAGCAAACAAGTGTCCTTCTTCTTATCTTGAAGGTAAATCTGGATCCTGCGGTTACTATCCAGTGTTTGCATTCCTTTAAGTCACACATAACTAAATACTATCAAACTTGCTGGTTAACTGGTTTGCAGGTTCTTTGTCATTTGCCCTTACATAAAGCCCTTCCTACACATATATCAGCTATATTGCAGAGTGTTAATAAACTGCGGTTCTACAGGACATCAGGTGTGCTTTACTCTTCCTGTCCTAGTGCCCATCTGGCATTGTGATTTGTTCCTTGTGCTCTCACCTTTCTGGATGCCCCTTAGTTTGGGTTTGTATTATCCTTTGATTGTATCTGGATTAGTTTGGGTTTATATTATCCTTAGATTTTATCTGGATGTCTTTTTTCGATAGCTAATGACATAGTGGAAGATATATGGTAACAGTAACATTTGTTGCTGCAGTAGGAAATACTTTAACACGTGGTTGGCTTGTCCCCACTTCACGGCCCTTCTTACAACATCATGGCTAATTCTATGTTGTCAGATGCTTGTTTCATTGTGTTTCAGATTTGTATATATATCTGTTTTCCTTGTGGGGATGTTGACTGAGAGACTAATGTTTGAGATATTATTTTCATTTCAAGCATGACCGTCTAGCTATTTTGCTGTAGTATTGATTGTTTTTTGGGTGTGTTTGGTTTTTTTGTTTTTTGGGGTGGAAATTTTCATGGATGAGCTCCATGTGTAACTCTTAATGGTATTATTGATATTAGAAGTATCAAGGTAGAGAAAAGCGGGAAGGGGGGAGGATGAGTTGACAATTGAGTCTAATTTTTCCTTTAATTGATAACTGCCATCTTTTATTGGACAAACATTAAATTAATAGATAAGATGTGTTAGGTTTAGTATTTGAGGTATAGAAGTCATGTTCAGGTTGATTAATGTAACACTTCAATCATTTCAACATTTTTTAATGCCTGTAAGTAGTTCTAAATCTGAATTTTGGAGGGGGTGCATTTTTCTTATCACTTAACCCAATAATTGTATCAACTTGACAAACTTTATGAATTATAATCTCACTGATTTGAGGATCAGACATATCAAACAGGGCAAGGGTTTTGTTATCAAAGTGGAGCAAATTATTAGCACGGGACCAAGCAATGAAGAAACCCAATGGTGTTAAACTTTCTAGTGATGGTCAAAAAGAGAAAATGCTTTCTCAGAGGCAAGCTTAAGTATTTTTCTCTTTTCCATGCAAAATTTGTTGAACCTCCTCTCTCAACTGTTATGATTTCTATTGTTGCAGTATTGGTCAAATTATGGGCTCTGAATATATGGATGTTCCTGTAAGTGTTTTCTTAAAAACATACATTTCAGCTGGCTTTGGCTTTTCAGTTTGCATTGTTTCTCAGTCATTCTTTCTTGTTCTCAGGAAGACATTCTTGCTCTCTCAAATGATCATTCAGATAATTTCAGGTGTGTATAGGTTGTGGCTGATTGCTTTATTGCGTTTATTCTTTTTTAATTTCATGATTCTTTCTGCCAATAATCCTGTATGGATTTTGTGCCATACCTGTTTAATTAGTATTACTTAATGCTCACATTTGTTTCTTTCTTTGTTCAGGAAACTGGGATCTTCCCAAGGTGTGAAATTGTTGCCACCCAGCTCAGATGATTCTAATAAGAAGCCTGTCCTTGGTTTATCTTCATCTCGTATCCTTGGAACTTTTTTTGTTGGGTTGACTATATCTTGTTAACTTCCTCCTTTTTACCCTTTTTGGTTGGGCAGAATGCTGATAGATTTCCGGCCATAAGCATTTCAAATTGCAAGACATATAATTCTATAGAAAACAAAAACTTTGAATGATGTCTTGAGTGATGATGGTGGGTGGCTCAAAAATAAAATTGGAGTAAACCCTCAATTTGGTCCTTTATTGATTTTTAAAACATGAATTTGGATCAGTAACATTAACTAGGTCCTCAAATGATAATTTTTAGTCATCAAATGACATTTGGGACCTTCTAAAAAATAAGTTTTGGACTATTTTGATGTCAAAACATTATTATTAGAGGACCAAACTGTAATAATCTTTGAAGATCAAATTAATGTTCCATAAGTCTGTGGAAGACTGCAACAGATGCTTAATAAAATTGCCAGTGGTTAATGTTAGTTGTTGAGTCATTTAAAATATAGATTTCATCTCTTTTCATATTCCTTAACACCTAACAGAATCTAGGGAGCGTAGAAAAGTGCAACTGGTAGAACAGCCAGGCCAAAAATCAATGACCAGAAGCCCACAGGTGACAAGAGTAGGGCCTGTAAATCAAGGCCGTCCCATGTCTGCTGATGATATCCAGAAAGCAAAAATGCGTGCATTATTTATGCAGAGTAAGTATGGGAAAAATGGTTCTTCAAAAGAAAGTAAAGAAGCAAAGATCGATGGTCTGCATAAACGTCAGACAAATCAGGCCAGTATTGCAGCTTGCTCTTCTAAAGTCCTTATTCCACCTAAAATTGAAGAGGACAAGAACTCTCTGTTGCTTCCCTCTAATAAGACCGCTAATAGGCTGGAAGTGTCTTATTCTAAACCGAAAATGGATGCAAATGAACCGTTCTGGGAGAAATGCAAGAGGGTGCAAATCCCATGGAAGACACCAGCAGGTACATTTGCGACTTTTTTGTTGGTTCCCTCAATTATATGCCTATAATATTAGCATAAGAAAATTGGTGAAACTCTTGGACAGCTGGGAAAAAAAAAATTGAATGAAAGACGGACCTACAGAATGAGAACAGACTGTTTTTAGAGGTTTGCTGATGTTGAGTTAAAAAGAGGTATATCTTAGTTGAATCCCAGCTCATGTTCTTGGAGGGCGATTCAGATGCTTTTTGCTACTTATGAGGCTAACTCGTTACTGACCCTATCCCCTTTTTGCGGCTTCTAACCTTATATAAATACAGCAAGAGTTGTGATCTAACCTCATGCTCTGTAACTAACTAGGGTGTTTTGGGCAGCTGTATACACTTCTACAATTTTAGTACTGTTTTCAAGAGATCAATAAAGATTGCTGTACAGATCTGTCTCTTGGATTTGAGATTCAATTACTAACATGGATTTGGTTGAGGATTTTAGGATCCTCAGTTATTGCCCACACATTGGCCACTGGTTCCAATTGATTTGTTTTTCCCACGCCTTATCTGCACACTTGTGCTAAAATGGTGTGATGTTCCTAAATCTATAATGAAGAATGAGCTTTAGATCATGTCGTTTTAGGACTTGATAATTGGATATTAAGAGCTATGCTAAATCGTAAATGTTGACAAGGTGATTGTAGTGATGAAGGGCCAGTTTCACAAATTGGCGATAGCCTGATGATCATTCTTACAATATTTTTAAAGCAATAATATTACTATCAGAATTTGATGTGAACAATCTCATATACATCGCAATGAGATGTGCGCTGTTCCTTTGCACTTTTGCCATGGCTCATGGAAATTAAAGTACATAGATATATATATATATATATATATATATATATATATATATATATATATATGGATATGGTTTGGGCGTGATCCAGGGTTAATCCATGTTATTACATTTTTTGCTGTATTGAGCAAATCAATAGGGAAATGCCGTGCTTCACTAGGATCAGATACATGGTACTGAACTTCTGCTGTATATATAGTAGTGACAGATATTGTAGGAGGTGCCTCAGCCAAAGTAAAGATGAAATTATACAATTCTGAATTTCTTAAAATATAACCAGGGTTTTAACTTTCCAGCCCCGCTTAAGTCACCATAGTCATTCTTGAGAACACTACAAACTTAAAAAAGTTAATTTTATATACTCTATCCGCCCTCATGCATTATAGTTATCAATTTGATAGTAATGAGTAAAAATGAGCTGAAGCATTGATTGTGGAATGCAGAAGGGGAATTCTTGTCCATGTGGGTATTTCACGTCCCACTTAAATATTTTACATCTGAAGTAGCGATTTCATTTTGTAATTTGTAATAATGATCAAAGATCTGGGTGGAGCATTGGTTCTTTATCTATGGTGTGAAGGAGTTTGTGATTTTATTCATGGCGTCTTTTTATTGCCTTATATGCTACAAAGCGGCCTAGGATATGAAGTATAAATTGCAAGTCTTGACTGATATTTGAATGTTTAAACGAAGTGGATATATGTGAACTACATCTTGCCATAAGTAACTTAAGCGCTGTACTAATCCCTTCTGAGGCTTGATTGGCGTCCATGACTTTATATTTGTTGGCTGTAATATTCAGGGACTATAAACAGCAAGTGATTGCCCATTTTCTTTGGGTGACTTCCATGCTAGATTCTGGTGTATGGCTAGACCCTTTCAAAATGGCAAGTTAGTATTGTATTTATCACCCAATATCCAATCCTTGAAAACCCATGAAGGACTGTGATCGTTTCATTTGTCATTTTAAACGAATGTGGCCTGCCTCATTTCCTTTTATTCCTTTTTCTCTTCCATTTTTGGCCATCTTTTCCTCCTCTTGAGGCACATTTTATTTTTACTATCATGGGGGGCTATGATTTTTTATTACTAAGTTCGCTGTGGAAGTTGTAAATCTTGGAATTTGTGAATAAAATGGGCAAATAAGGTGATGGAGATCAGTTATTGATATTGGATATTTTACAGTTTCTTAACAAGAAAATACGGCTGAGTTTCCTGTCTCTCCTTTTTCATTATTGAATTTGGCTGCGCTGCCTATCATTCCAATTGCAGCCCCAAAACATTCATTTTATGCTTGTATAGAATTTACTCTCTCCCATCAAATTTTGTAGGTAATCCTGGGAGAAGTGGAATTGCCATATGTATTTTGTTTCTGCTGTCGTTTCTGTGGTTCATGTAACTCGTTTAACCAATGGCTTTCTTCAACTTTTCAGTCACATTTTCCTTGGTTTTCAAATCTTTCCTTTTTTGGTCCTTTTCCCTTTTTGCAGAAGTTAAACTCAGAGATACCTGGAGAGTTGGTGCTGGTGAAAATAGCAAAGAGGTTGACGTTCAGAAAAACAGAAACCACAGGGAGAAGGAAACTATTTATCAAACTGTCCAAGAGATACCATCTAATCCCAAAGAGCCTTGGGACCTCGAGATGGATTATGATGACACTTTGACACCAGAAATTCCTATTGAACAGCTGCCAGACGTTGATGGTGCAGAAGCAGCAGTTGCCCCAAACCAGGTTGCAACTCATGCTGTTCAAGCGGTGGCCACAACATCTTCAACAAGTAATGCAGCTACTGCTGAACCTGATTTAGAACTGCTTGCGGTGTTGCTAAAAAATCCAGAGTTGGTATTTGCCTTAACTTCTGGACAAGCTGGAAGCATCCCAAGTCAGGAAACTGTGAAGCTGCTTGACATGATCAAGAGGGGTGGTATGAACTTGGGTGTAAATGAAAATACAAATGGCAATGGCATGAGTGCAAAGGCCACTGAGAAGGTGGAAGTTTCACTCCCATCGCCAACTCCTACAAGTGATCCAAGAACGGTGCGTGACTTGAGTTCATACTGCAACTATTTGTCAAAGATCTTATCATGTTTGATGTCTCCTACTGCAGTGCCATGCACATTCCACTTTAGCCATGTCAGCTTGTACGTGTTGAGAGTGGAGAGAGAGCAGATAGCACTTGTAGTTTAGGGTGTTGGGGAAAATGGGTTTTCCAGTGGTGGCCCAAAATAAAGTTATTTCTAACTTCTTCTCGATTCTTTGCTTTTTCGCTTTTTGGTCAAGACAAGATGTTGCACGGTCAAGTTCTTGGGTGTCACGTAAAAAGTATCATATATTAGCAAGTAACCAATTTTGGTGAAACCAATAGGTTTAGTCTCAAATTTTCATACTTCTAGGAGGGTTCCCTTGGAGTAGTTATGCTTATATTTTGAGTTGGCATTTGGGTTGTGATGCATGTCTCAGTATTTACGGTGCAAAAAGTGAAAAGCCTTTACCTGACCAAGAATTAATGAAGGGGCCTTCGCTATTTTCTTACAATGCCAACGTGCTAAAAACTGTTAAATCATTAATATAGTCATCAATATTCATCAATTAGTAAAAAGATTATTGGTTTGCTGCATTAACTGATGGCTTCCCATTTTATCAACTTTTCAGAGTGGATGGAGCACAGTAGCAACAAAGAATCCTTTTTCACGACAAAGTTTAGCACCTGATAGAGTTATCCACAGCTCCCCAGCAGTGGCAACTACCAACTTGTTATCCCACATTCCGGCAACCGGCACTGCAGTAAGGCAGCAGCCAGCAATGGTGCTTTCATCTTCAAAGCCCCTCACCAGCACAGCAGTTTCTTCATATTCACTGCCTCAGGCAACAAATAATGTTGTTCCTGAAAGGCAACCACCCATCGCTCTTTCCTCTGTGCCTGTACAATCACCATCCTCAGATGTAGGTTTAACCATGAAGAAGAACATAATGAGTGCAAATGCATCATCTTCAGTTAACTTACCTGGCGCACATTCACCTCCAGCAATGCGGGTTGATGGCACGAGTAATGTAAAACCAGTACCTAATGTGAGTGTACAAGAGGGTTTATCTAATTCATTCCCACAATCCTTCAGGTTGGCCTCACCAACGCCGTCATCACTTTCAGCCACACAGCAACAACAAAGACATGCACATTTGCCCCAGCAGCAGGCCCATTTCTGTGAACCTTCTTATCGTAACAGTGTACATTCCTATCCACCACGAATCGAAAAACCAGGTCCACTGTCGGATTCGTGGAGAGTTAGGCAGGATATGTCATCTAGTTACCATCATTCTCAACGAACTCAAAACAACTATAACACATTTGGTGGGGGGTCCATGCAAGCTGGTCCTTCTTGGGATAGAAATAATCATGCAAGGGAAGAATATGAATCATGGAGCCCAGACAATAGTCCAACTAGGAATCCTAGGTATGTTCCGGGTAGAAACTTCCCTGAGTCCAGAATGAATCATCATGGAAGAAGTAATAGGTCTGAATGGTCAAGGCAGAGGGGTTCTTCTGGACACTGGGACCCTGGCAGGCAGGGAAACAGAAAATGGCATGATCACAGACGATGATTATTCTGTTCACATTGATTTGGTCTAAGGGATTTTTTTTTTTTTTTACGTGACTCATTAATATTCCCGATGTACAGAGTTGGATTCTGATAGCAAGGATTTTCCTTTTGGTGAATGGTGATTAGAGAGTGGAGATGGAACTAAACCTGGCTTATAGTATGAAGTGGCTGTAGGTTAAGGGTAATATTCCAGTTGGTGCGGTTGCAGTGTCTAAAATGTCTCGATTCTTCCTTGTTTTGTCAATTGTAAAAAGATCTCAATCTAAATTCTGAAATCAAAATCTTCTCCTTTTCCGCAAAAAATGATTGTTTTTGGCTTTTTGCTTCCTTCTCTTTTCACAAATCCTAGGCTTATTTTGGGTTTTTTTGGTGCTTTTTAAGTGGCTTTTAGATTAGAAGTCAAGAGTAAATTACATTAATTTTCACTGAGAATTTTTCAAACTTTACACAATACATAGGACTATTGAAGTCGGGCACATTATAAAGATGTACGAGAGGCATATAAAAGGGAATTTCGTTATATTAGAATCTCTTTTCCTTAAAATTAAAGGAATAAAATTCATTTACTCAAAACTCATAGGGGTATAATTGATATTAAATAAACACGTAAAATGAATTCTAATTTATAAATATTTTAAAATAATTATAGTTTCACTCTTGGAGCTCCTGCCTTGGTCTACGAAGCATTCACGTATATATATATATATATATAACCGCTGACAGGAAAAAAAAATGGAAAACGGAATAATGATTTTAAATTATACAGTCGAGCAAGATGATGCACTAAAGACAAACTATAATGATCCTACTTTTGCATTTTATATGTAGAGTCTTTATTTCTGTTATTTTGACAAATTGAGCAATAATTGTTTGATGAAACGTTTGAGCAAATAACTCATTATTGATGGCTGCGTTAGTTTTAAAATCTTGATACATGAGGCTTCTCATTTTTTTTTTTTATGGTGTTATGGTGATATAATGATGAAAATATGATTATCTTGGCTATTTACATTATTGTGGGTTTAGGTATCTTAATCCGCCCAACATCCAGAATCCTACCAAGTGTTGGGCGGATTTTGGAACCAAAAACAACATTGAAAAAGAACTGAAAAGCAAGTGAAAAATGCTAACCAAACTCTACCACCTCTTGGATGGATTTGGTAGCATGGCAGGGAATCCCTGCAACTTTGACGTGACGCAGGTATGGCGGAGAATTTGTACAACTTCGACCGAGAACCTACAAGCTTTTAGGATTTTGAATACTTGGTGTACTGTTCGCTTGCCTGCGAGCTCCTCATGCTAAGTGTATATTCGGGGAGGCACATGAGCTATGGGCAGAAATGTTAGAAGTCTCTCTAATTTCAAAACACGATATCATGGGGTTATTTTCACTCAAACACCATATCCAAAAAATGGAGCCGATTCATGGCTGTTAACAATTTATAAATAGTCATAATGGTTTTGTGATTTCCTTCCATCCATGTTCATGAGATTTTAAGAGTCATAATTTCTTATACGCTGTAAGGTTTGGAATGAAACGATTCTTAACCGTTGTCCACATGCCTCTTTTAGATAACGAAATTTCTTTAGAATACTTGCAAACACATCTTACCGCCATCTTACCACCTTACCAAGCACAACTTCACAGTAAAAATTAGAGAGCACAAATTACGTTTAAAAGAATGCTAAAATATATTTAAGGGATTGTCATACATAAAAAAACCATACAAAAATTATAATCGCATGCCATTTACTTAAAAAAAAAATCTCAATTGTCTTGTAGATCCTGCAGTGTGACATATTACTCCTAGTCCCAGCATAGCAGATCAGAAAGGTAGTTTGCCTTGACATGGAGCACAACAATATTGTTTCTGCTTGGTACTAACATTGAAGGAATTGATAATCTCATCAGACATGCGAAAGACAGAAGACAATCATAATAGCGCTTCAGTTGGGAATAGATGTGGGAAGAAACCGAAGTTGACCACTGGAACATGCCATTCTCAATTAGAATAAAATCAACGAAATTATGGATTTCTAAACTTTCACCGATATGGGATTCTTTGGTTTTATTAGTAATAACTTGGAAGAGGTGGAATTATTTTTGAATGATACAGGAGTTTTGGCAATGAAATTTGGGGAATTGGCTGACACTCTCTGACTAAAATTACTTCTAGTTTTGCTGCTTGAATATTTAATTCATGTGGAGAGAAAAAGGATTCCAATTGTCAATGGAAGTGAAGTCGATAACTTGATAGCTAAAGTCAAATTATGTTCGAATTACTAATGTTTTCCACAGTTACTACTATACATTATTCAAGTTGCCGTTCAGCAGTGTCCGGGGCAACCAATTCTACAGCTCAGCCATATTTGCAGTTGGTAAGCAAATTTCTTACGAGTCCTTGAACTCTTTTAGTATATTTAAGATTAAATTAGACTAACGGTACATTCCAGCGAGTAATTGACTTTTGACTAAATGGAAACCTGTCACTATGCAACCTTTTTTGACATTGTAATGATACTATATGTTAACATAAACCTATTTATATTATATCAAAATATAAGTTGACAACCCTTATTAAAAAAAAAAAAAAAAATTATAAGTTGACAATCAACAATACATTGCTTGTGCTACATGTTCCACCGCTTGGCCTCAGCTCTTGCTTGAGCATTAGGATTTATTTTCATTCGTAGTGGTTTTTTTTTTCCCTATTTTTTTCTCTTTTTTCTCTCTATTATTATTTTTTTTCTTATCCCCTGCAACCAAAATTATAAAAAAAAATACAGATTATACTTCTTAGTTTTGATGAATTATATCAAGTATTGGTATTATGATGTTATCATTAATTAAAATTTTTAATTTTTAAATTAATAAATAATTATATTGTCATTTTTTATTTTGACATGGTAATTATTATTATGACATCACATTACATGTAAAAAAGAATTAAAAAAATTAATATTAAAAGTTATCTGAAAATCGGAAATAAAAACTTTAAATATAAAAGAATGATTTTCTTTCAGTTGGGAGAGCCATTGATCAGATAATTGTAGTCTGATTGATTATAGTCCACAGTGATAAATTCGGAAGCAGGATATCATCATCTCAATAGCTCTCTCAATTCAATTGTTTCTTCTGTTCGTTTCTTTTCTGCATATCAACAACTGAAAAGAATGCCGCAATTCTATAGTCTAGCTATATATATATATAAAAAACAAAAAACAGAACATGACCAAAATCTGAAGAAAAGAGTAGAAGGCTCAGAAGGATCCATTGGTAGTTTTCTAATCATAAGGGGTTATTTTCAATTCCCTCATAAAATAGGTAGTTCTCAACATCATCGCCTTCAATAAAAAAAAAAAAAAAACCCAGCACAAGAAATTGAACAAGGAGAAGAAGCCAATTACCAACGATAAAGTGAAACAAACAAGAAAACCAAAACCCATGGCACAAAACCAGTTACCAACATGACAGGTGCACCTCTGTAGAAAGAAGAGACAGAGGCGAGGAGAAAGAGTACAGAAGAATGAACGGATTTTGCTGTATAAATAGAAGCGATCTAAGATTCTAATTAGGGTTAGGGTTTTTGGCCCATCAACAGCGAAAAAACGGCGGCGTCGCATCGACAATGACGGAACTACTTTCGCTCTTGTGCAGATGGGCCTTTAAGACGCCGATCTGGGCCTCGTTTCCTGTTAAGGTATAGCTGACTAGCCCATTGGTTGAATTGTTGGCCCAACTCGTTTCCAACGGCTGCAATGATGCGTTTTGCAATTTAAGAGAGTTTATGACCAAAAAATCTAAAAAAAAAATTAACAGAGCTTGTTCATCATGAGAGAGAGAGAGTTTGTTCATGACATGATTTAGACGATTTTCATAAAAATAATACTGATCCATTCCACTTTTTACTGGGGAAAGAATCCATATCTCCTGTTTTTAAAAATGGTGGAAAAAAAAATTTAAATGTCAAAATCTGTTAAGTTGTTAATTATGAACAATGTTTATACATTGTTTGATTTTCTACTATTATGCGTTTGCGGCTTGCAAGGCGAAGTGTTTACGAATCAGGCAAATAAAATCAAGCATAACAGAAAGCTCAACAAAATTTAAGTGGCTTATTTCATATTTGTGCCAAACTCTTCACGAACATAGTCCATGGTTGATTATATTTATAATTAATTTGAAAATAGAACATGATAAATAGCTGATAGTATTAAGCATATAAATTTTATCATAGTAAACTATATAATTAACTAAAGAATATTACAAATATAATTTTGAATCATTTCAAGGATACGTAGCAATTAACATGGTCTCATTTTTTAGTACTTGGATAAAACATATAAAAAAAATTATAACTGTCACTAACATAATATTATTTATTTTTAATAGTTATAGTCGTTCAAAATTTTATATACAAGCGGAAAGATGAAATAGAAAGTATGAGAATTTTCAATTTTGTCTTTTTTTTAAAAAAAAAATTAAAATCTCTGTCACACAAGAACATGCATGGACAAAGGCTACTATTCTAAAACTTAGTTTCGCATGCATCATTCTTTTGAACTCTGAAAAAAGATATCGAATGTGACATTCCCCCCTGGTTTGATTTTCGTTTATAGGTTTTCTCTTTTCATAATAATCATAAGATACAGACAAGCTTGAGTCAATTTATCAACTTGAACTTAATTATTGATTCACAAGGTAGACGCATCACAGGTTTCTAAAATTTATAAGTTTCACTAACTCGATCAAAAGGAACAATATGCTTTTTATTTCTATTAAATTTAAAAGTTTGAAAAGGAACATGGTTTGTGTCAACTCTCAAACATCCCACATAGTTTTCTCCAAAGCTGAATCCCCATGTGGAATCTGATGATGAAAGTGATTCATAACTTGCGACCTCGAGTGACTTAATGTTTCTAGTCTTTGTTGTTGATGTTGCTGGGATTCATGCAAATTCGCTCCTCTTGAAGTTGAACCCCCAATGCCCAAGAAGTCATGAATAGTTGTCATGTCACTCCCTCCAAGCCTCTCCATTGGGTTATTACCTTCTGATACATCTCTTCCATGGATCAAACTCGAACTAGTACTACCCTCTTGATCCACATTCTTCATCAGTCCAGGGTTGTGCTCAGTTCCCATGAACATTTGGCTGAACATTCCCATATCATTCATTGTTGATGCGGCAGTGTTAGCATCAAACAGTTGTGAGATCTCTTGTGGTCCTTTCTGAAACAATTGGCTGGTGAATGCACCACCACCGCTAACTCCAGCGATGTTAGGTTGATCAGGCTGCGGATTTAAGCGTTCATATGAGGGGTTATGCTGTTGAATAGCACCAACATATGGTGGTCTGGAAGAAGAAACATGACCAGGATCAGCCATGCCAGTGGCAAAGCTTTTTTGCATCATTGGGGAGTTAATGCTATTGCTTGCAGTGGCACCCATTTGTGCTGCTTTCTGTAACAAAGCTGTTGCTGACATGTGAGCTGAGCCTGCAGAAAGTAGTCCCGATCCGTTCTTGCTGTCTTGCAAGTAACTATTGAAGCCAGAGGAACCATTGGAACTACTGAGCTGAAGGCTTGAAGAAGAGGGAGGCATGGTTTTTGGACCACCAAAGAGTGCACCTGAAGTGGTGGAGAACATGACCCCACCCATGCTCATGGGCTTGAATGGTGTTGGGACAAGCTCCTGGGGGAGAGACTTGAGTGGGTTCTTGGGGTCATAGTCGTTGAATTCGGATGCTGTGCTGCTTAGAGGCATAGTGGACATAAGATCTGGCATTTGACTTTGCAAGTTTGGTGGCATGCCACTGGTTAATCCCTGGTTATTCACTCGGTTGTTCTCTTCAGTTAATGCGTCACAGAAAGCTCTGTGGGTGATAAAACTGTCTCTCCTGCATAACAGAAATTAATGGGTTGACATGATGTAAGTAATTAAGAAGAAATTTTATAGAGTAAGAGTACCATTATTTAGATATCAAAAGGGACGTCAAAAAAAACACATTTTTAACACCCTCTTACATAAATATACAATATACAATCTATGTATGTATCTTATCTTGATACACATGCATATCTTGATACTTCATCCATACTCACATTAGTATATAAAATACGTACGTTGTCTATGCATGACAGGTCCAAAAAACATTTGCCCATTTTATATCTAAAAACACCTCAACTCAATGGTGTCATATGTATTTGGTGTAGTGTTGAAAATGTAAGGATTGTACCGGGAAAATATGGTGCCACAATCACATTTGTATTCCCTTGTACCACAGGTTTTCTGGTGGGCTTTCCAATCAGATTGAACTGCATATCTTTTAGAGCACTTGTCACATTTCCATTTCTTCTCACCATGTTTGCGGCTATAATGCTTTTTGATGCCAGTGAGGTCTCCTAATGCACGAGCTGGGTTATGGTGGACGCACGACGGCTCAGGGCACACATAGACTCGTTTCTTCACCTCGGTGCTTGTTCTTTGCCTGAGCTTCCAAGGAAGATTGTGACCTCTGCGGTGCAACTGAAGGTTTTGGTCCCTCTGGAACCCTTTGTTGCAGATCTCACAGACGAATCTATTTGTTGCCATTAATGTGGTTGGTGATAAAGCAACAACTTCAGCATTAGGATCTATTTCATAAAACACATCATTAACAAGACTTTAGCATATAATAATAATAATAATAATAATAATAATATGCTAGTTATGTATACACTATAACTATAGGATTAATACCTCTTCTGAAAATTTGGAATTACAAGAGTATGCATAGAATTCGATTCATGAAGTTTACTGTTTCATGATGCTTTCTCAATAACTTGGATAGTGCTTTACAGCTATTGTTATCACTACTTAACTTAGCAATTAGCCAACTACCTTCTACCAAACTCTAATCCAATGTTTAAGCTTGCAAAGGACTGCCTAGAGCTTGACCAGCTGAGCTAGTATACATCATTATCATTTCAAATCAAGCAAAATTCAACTTAGTATAAGCACTTTGACTTCTTTATTTTATAGTTTCCATAATAAACATCACTGAACTACTGAATAGCCACAATAAGTATTTCTATATTGAAGGTAATTCAAACATAAAATCTCAATTTGTTAGGCTGTGATTATGTGCAGTAAAAAGAAAAATTGAAGCTCATGGGTATTTGACTATTTGCCTGGGGTTCCAGGTAGGTTCCTTTTCTTCTTGGTTGGCTGTTGTTGCTGTTGATTAGTTGAGCCATTGCTGTTGCAAGCACCAGATGGTCCTGAATTTGAGCCATGGAGGTGGTTTTGTTGTTGTTGCTGTTCGTTTTCTTGATGAACTTCTTCTCCAGTGTTTCCAGAGGAGAAGCTTCCTTCATCACCTGAAACATTTGACATTTGAACAAACGTATAGTGTATAAAGTTAATAGAAGCTTCTTTTGTGTCTGCTTTGATCTTTTCTATTCTTGTTGTTGGTGCTGGACCTAACTAAAAGCTGGGGCTTTTGTTTTTTCGGCGAACTCAAAACAAAGAATCCACTCTCCTCTGAGAGGAAGACAAAAGTTCAGAGAGTTCTCCTTGGTTTCTGTTGAGGAGTTAGAAAGCAATTCCTGCCATGATACAAATGTTGGACGTTGGTCCTCTTTGGCCTTATATAATATATAATGCTTATAAGAAGACAACCACTAGGTAAATGCCTCTACCCTTTTAATTCTTAGCTCATATATATCCACAGATTGTAGGACCCATTTATATGCAAGAATTAACTATTAGTGTCTTGAAGTCCCCTGCTCTCAATTTTCAACGGAATTCACCATAAGATTTTATTTTTCGTGCTCCAAAAATATTTAGTGTTCATTTATTCCATTCCATTTATCCCAATCTAACAATGGATATTACCATAGCCATAAAGTTTCAGATACCAGGTAGTACTTACTTTCAAAGAGAAATATTTTTTATACTTTTAATAAGTTAACATGCTAGCCGACCACTCCCTTGATTTGTAGGAAATGATGAATTAAAAAAAAAAATTAAAAGAAAAAATCAAATGCTTTCAACAATGAATTTGATGGGGCAAAAGAACTCAAATTTTAGTAGGGGCACGTGCACCCAACATATTATATATGCATCCGTTCCTATGAGGTGTCAAAAGATGTGTTGGGTGAGTAAGTACAAATATCACAACTCATTCTTAAAAAAGGATTCAGATTATTGATATTTAATAGAGTTTAAGTAGTTAATTTCTAAACATGAAAAGAAATAACCATAGGTAGCTAGGTTGGTAATTTTTTTAGAATTTCAGTCTTCTTCATTATGGGGAAAAAAATTAATGAGTGAAATGTAATGAAGGTTAGACATTAATGTAATTTCTTTAATGTAATTTCACTAATAATCTGGACCACTAGGTAGAGTTCAGACGTTAATTTCCTGCATTTCCATAGTAGGTATCTTTAATTTCTCTTTTTTCATATTTTAGGAGGAACATAGTAAAGGTTTAGATCTTACCTTAGTGAATTTTATCGGGAAGTTTGTTTTACTTGTATTTTTTCCGTTTTTCTTCCCCAAAAAAACTACTTAAATTTGGCGACTATCCTTCATATCTTCGGAACATATCACGTTATATAGTTCTACATAGTATACAATCGTGTTCAACAACACTTCAACTTGCTCCATTTTGTTCAACTGCAGCCTTCATGTTAGAGTCATTAAACTCAGATTTATTTGCAAATTAAACAAGAGACAATGACTATCATCATGAGCCGAACTCTGCATTTCATTGATCTATTCGATCGATGGAAACAAACCACGTAAGTATCTTCATTTTAAAAAAATAAAAAGTTTAAAAAAGGAAGGAAAAGTAGCTACTAATGACATAAAAGAGGGTAGCTACCGAGTTAACCTAGATTCAAGCTTTACCATAATGGCAACGACATTCACTAAGGGTATCCTATGGCCTCCTCAATATTCTGTTGTTTAAATATGACATGTGCTTGGAATAAAAAGGAAAAATCTGCTAGTGATCTCCTCAAGATAAGTTAAATTTTAATATCTTTAAGAGATCGTTTCATTCTAAATCTTGCTGAAAACTAACGAATGTTATACCATATTATTCAATTGATGAGAATATTAAGGGGGTGTTTGGCAACCTCAAAAATCAAGTTAACACGGTATAAAGTAGAACTAGTTATGTTAATCGGTATAAAAATGAACTAGTTTTTTATTAAACGTTACTTAATTCGACAATCTAAAAATTAGTTTTAATACGTGCTATCTTCTTCTTCTTCTTCTTCTTCTTCTTCTTCTTCTTCTCCTATCCCTCTTTCTTTTTTATTATGCCATTAAAAAACTAATGGTCGCCAAGAAGAATGAACGGTGGAAAACTATGATTTACTGCAATGGCAAAGCAAAGTGGACTATGGCAGTCAATGGCAATCGGCAGTAGCTGGCGGCAGGCAGTGGCGATCATGGTGGCAAATGGTAGCAGACAATGGTGGATAGCAGCAGCGAACGGTGGTGAATGGCGGTGCTAAACGTCGGTGGATGATGGCGGTGGATGGTGGTGGACAACGGCGGTAGACAATTGACAAGGTTAATGGAAAAAGAATTAATTGGTGTGAAGTGAGAAGAGAAAAAATTGGGATGAAATATAACCAAGTTAAAATTGATTTTTTTAAAAACTAGTTTTAAGTCCAAATTGGTTTAAATAAAAACTAATTTTAAAATATTTAAGTAGTTACCAAATAATATTTATTAAAAACCAGGCTCCATGATACCTAATTAGCCAATTTTTTTAGTTTGCCAAGCACATGCAGAAATGTAGCAACTCATACTTTGAAATGTATTTAAGATAAGAGATTAATTTTGATATAATATCAGTGTAACATATTTTATATCATTAATCAATTATATATCAAATATGTAACTTTTTAGATAATTAATGTAAGAGTTAAACACTTTTGATAAAATAATAGTATATAATTTAAAAATCATATAAAATTTTTTTATATTGTCAATGTATTAAAATTAAATATTTAATAAAATGTATCCCAAAAAAAAAAGGGTTTTTGATAATTGCTTGAAGGAGTCACATATAATCGCCATAGAAAAATTCTACTTTGTCATTTTGTTTATGTTGAATTTTACAGCTCCCACGCGCTTAATGTGAAAAAAGAAGCAAACAAGGGGACAGAAACTCGAATATCAAACATGAGCTAAGGTTCAATTTTTCAGTCGGATAAATTTATAGCCCTTCGCATTGCAAATACTCTCTTTTCATATCAAACTAATAATAATAACGACGACGAAAAAGACGTCTTAGAAATTATCGATGTACAGATCGATATATTTGATGAAGCTTGCGTACTTGCAACAAAGTAACGACAGAAGCTTGACAACATTTATATATGTTAATATCCCGCGTATTTCTTTATTATATAATGGTAAGCTCAATTTACATCCCACGGAATTTTGGTTTCTAATTCTTCGTAATTATTAATTAATTGATATGGTTGCTAACTGACAAAGACAAAGGAGCCATATAGATAAAACCAACAAAGGGGACAACCTGGACTATCCTTTCCCACGAGCATGTCTTATAGTTCCCTGACAGTTTGTTTATGTTTTATACAAGGATAGGTAATGCATAAAACTATTATTGTTGATATGGACGTGTTTTGATTAGGTGAATAATTATTAAAAAAATTTATTTTTTAGTATTTAGTCGTTCATCAAGCCTGCATGGAGTTTTCAGAGTTGGGAAATTGATGGCAATAATTCCATAATCTAAGGCTTAGCATTACCGTTAGATAACTTATTTTAATTATTTAATGGACAGGTACATGTCAATCTCGCGCCACGGCTACGCAGTTCTCGAGTTGAACATCTCAAGTCTAGATTAACATGGCACATTAATGAAGGCTATGCATAGGGAAGGCAGCGAAAATATAGTGTGATGGAAAAATCTTAGTTTTCATTCATTATTATAAATGAGTTGTGACTTATGAGATAGAGTATAAATGAGCTGTACCCTTTGCAGTCCATTTTCATAAGAAAGAAATATATGAAATGAATCACACGCTGCAACTTAGCAAATTTAACTCTATGAAGTAACTTATGACCAGAATTAATCTAACGTTTGAATGATGATTACTTGCATAATTAAAAGAGTGTTGGGACTCCTTCTAGTTTAAATAAAAAAAGAAATATAAAATGTTTTCTTTGCAAATTTTCTATCTTTTCAATTTTCGCAATCAATCAACCGTAGCCTATTACAATTATGTACATTCCAGTGTAGCTTTTTAAACTGGAATTCTCACTTACTTTTCAATGAGCAGTGCTACACTGATACAAAACTTATGCGCCTAAAAAACTTATGCTACACTGATACACTTATTTTTCAATGAGCAATGCTACTCTTTCACCATTCATGATTTGACATTTAAGCAATAAATATTTTTTTAAAAAAAATTAAAACTTACAGCAGTTACCCTCTCGAGTGATAAAATATGACTGTTGGGACAGGAAGTAAGTAAACAGGATTTGGAGAACAGAAAATTTCCATCCATACTACATAGTAAAACAAAATAGCCAGAATTCTTTATGAAAAATAATGATGATTGTTGAGTGAAATAAAGTAGAATAGTTCGTATCTAAGAGTCAACTTATATGTTATATTATCTAGATAAAGTTTAATAAAATTCTGGCTCTAACATTTTTTTTTCAATTGCAATTAAAAGATTTATTCGTAAAATTTGCTACAATTCACAATTTGCATTGAAAGTAACAACGGCGAGCCGATGAGGTGCTTGTGTCAGCACCTTAGGAGTTTAAGCACCTTAGGAGTTTATCATCATCTTTCTACTTCTTGATTGTGGTGTGCACAATCCACCTTATGAGTTTGGCTCCAACATCAAACCATAAGCCTGCAATGGACCAAGTGGAATTTTAGCCTCTGACCATGTCAGTGATTGAAGCACATCGGGTTCCTAGTCAATAATGTCCAGCGACCAACCAGTTTGGGCTCAAAATTCTATTGCCTCAACTTATTAAAGCATGTTTAAATATGCTTATGACACAATGAGGACACTGATAAAGAATATTGCTTAGTAACCTGTCAAATGGAATGTTGCTTAGTTTGCAAGTCAAATAGTTATTGATCTTTCATTTCCAAAAAGAGATTACTTCTATCAATCAATTCAAATTAGAGTTACTTTTATCTTGAGGGATGCTTACAAAGCTAGCCTTTTTTTTATAAAATCTACCCAAAAAAAAAAGACCTATCACCTAAGAAATACTCTATTCATTACTGACTTTGTGCTAATAAAGAGAAAATATGTGGTAGTTACAAATTACAACATTTATTGGATGGCAGCTTGTATAACAATGCTGCCTCAGTTATAGAAACACTTCTCTCAATCTGACACAAACAGAATTATGGAGGGTTTTTTTTTTTTTTTTTACTTTCTAAATTACCAGTATCTGGAGTTTATTGGACTCCAACTAACTAGAGTTGGGTTGGCCTTTTATGGATAAAGCTTTCACAGTATTAATTTTTTCTATTCATAAAACTCAAACTCAAGACTTTGTTTAAAAAGACTAAATATCAAACTACTTGAATCAACCAAGCATTGGTAATGTGATTATGGAGATGGTTGCCACAATTGTGTTCTCGTCAAATAATTGACATTCCTATCAATCTGATATGAAATAGAAACTACCACTTACATTGATTACCATACCTCTTGCGATATTTTCCCATTAAAGAGAATAATTTTCTCCTCTCTTTAAACTTAGGCAATAATGGTCCTTCGTCATTAAATCATTAATCATGGGATCAACTATGCTATCTTATTCTTCTATCAGCCACATTCTGAAAAAAGTAAGTGAACATAGACTGATAGCTTTGATCTTCTTGTATATTATGTATACACTAAAAGCAATGAAATTATATCCAGTTCAGCCTCAATACCGGAAATATTTTTGTACTTGATTCCCCTCAAGAAGCTACCCTATCCCTTGCACTAGTTATATTGAGCCTGTATTCAGATTGATGCTTCAGCTTTATGCCCGGATAACATTCTCTTCCTCTGCTCTTGTGTCAGCCATAGAATTCCCAATGCCGTTATCACAACTAGCACTAGCTACTGTCCCATTACTTACACCTAAACATCGGGACTTTGAATTATTTTCTGAAGATTCTGTGCTTTTTCTCTTCCTCTTTGAGTTGAGAAATCTGTACTCGAGAGCTTCCAGTGCTTTTGTGGTCAATGGCCGGTTTCTTGTGCTCTGGCGACGGTTGACAATGGTAGATTGCTGCTCTTGAGATTCCTGTATCACACTGAGCTGTGTTATAGCAGATGGAGAGGATGATGTGTTTGCACATTGATTGTCATTTTGCTGTATGGCCATCGAGGATGGCATTTGCATCTCAATCCCTAACTCAGGTGAAACTTGAGGAAAATTCAAGTCAATCAACATCATGGTTTCAGATTTTTCTGCAGAAACTTCTCCAACCAGGTGGTTCTCAGTGGCACTGCCTTCATTGCTCATGTTTGGACTGCCTTTAGCCATACTACTTGGGGAAGACAAAATTTCTGAACCCACAGACAAAACCATGCCCTCAGATGCTTCATGCTGATTTGACGGTGAGATTGGCTCATTCAAATCAAACTTTCTGTCCACGGAAGTATTTTCAGTGCTGTGGCTAAACCCTCCATGGTTGCAAGCGGTTAACTTCTGCTTTTTCATGTTATAGGGAAAATAGTTTGAGCAATCAGATGCCACCTTTTGAATAAATTGCTGCTCATTGATCTCCCTGGAATGGCTGTCATTATGCAGATTCGAATGATGTCTATGATTTTCTACTTCTAGTATGGTGGTGTTGAGGGCCTCAGGTATAAGAGTACAGTCTGATGAGTCTATGCTTACCCTGAATTCTTCAACAGGATTTGAAGAATTAGCTTGTTCAACCTGATCTTCAACAAGATTTGAAGATTCAGCTTGTTCAACATGATCTTCAACAGGGTTTGAAGAATTTGCTTGTTCAACCTCATCTTCCGACTCTTCGGACGTATCTTGCTCAGATTCACTGGAGCTGCTCGAGACAGTAGATAAACTCATAGTTTGAAAAGGTAAGCTTCTCAGCTGCCTCACTTTACGTTGATGCAAATCATGAAACCTGCTGGTATCTACAATTGTAAATTTCACAAGGCCTTGATTGCTCTTTGAACTAAGAGGTTGAAGGTAGCGGAACTGTTGCCTACTGGACAGACCATCTAGGCCGCATTTGTCCTGTCTGTTTTCCCTATCCACATTGCCCTCAGTTGCTTGAATTTCATTCTCAAGAAGCCCTGGTTCCGATGCTACTTTATTCAAAACATCACTTACAGAATCAAAGTAGTGGTTGCCTTTTACCAGTTTACTTCTTGAAAATTTTTTAACACCAGGTATAATAAAAACCAAAGACTGCTTTGAACCAGAGACAACATGATCCTTAGGCTGCTCAGAATGCCAACCTTTTGCTAAAAGACGTGGCCAAACGGCTTCCCAGAAGAGATCATTGGATCGAGCTTTACTTAACCTGAAATCTCCTGTGAGAAACTTGATTATGTCTGCTGGTGTGAGAGAGGAGCAAGCTTTTCCAACTGGTATTTCAGGGCGAACAGAGAAGTTGTGGTTGATCTTTGTTGGCTCAACAGCAGTGCCAGTGAGATCTTGTTTCCCTTTGCCAATACCTACTGCAGCTATAAGCAATTCAATGCCAACAGCATTCTTTAAAGTAAATACATATTCTTCAAATGGCATCTTTCCCTCCAGAAATTTCCTTGAAATCTGCAGTAAGTAAATATTTATGTGAATTCAGGAGACACTGCTTCTCTGGTTAGAAAATACTTGGGTTTATAGAAACACACAGGATGACAAGGCAAACTAAGCAGCATATTGTGCAATGGCCATGTGAACTACGGACACAGAACTTAGAAGGCAGCATCTATACTTAAAACAAATGGACGTGAATGACACTAGTTGAGTAAGCAATGTCATTTGGCAAATACTTGGATCAAGGCAGAGAAGTTATCATCAAACATGACTTGTCTGGGTGAGTGTGAAGCAAGAAACAAATCAGTTGTAATTCATCATACTGAGTATTTTCCTGATTGAGAAGCTAATAGACTTATATCAACAGAAGATGTAAAAGGAAAAGTTCATAATTGAAACCACAAGTATTTCTTTTAAGGATTTAATGACATTATTAAAGACTTTCTTTGCATATCCAATATTTTTAATGTCAGAATAGAACTATTAAAGGAGATCTACACAAAAAATTGTGCATCTAACTGATTGCTAGCCAGTTCAGTTTTCCAATTTTAAGCAGATATCAAGAAGGAATTTTTCATGGTTGTTAATTGTGTGCTGCACTCTCTGGGAGAATAAGAGATAGTACCAAAGACCTACAAACAAGCATGTATTAGTAAAGGACTTGATCTAATGGGACAAGATAGGAAGTATGCTGTATATCTTAAAATCATAAAAGAATGACCATGCCTAGTTCTGCAAGTTCCATAAAAGTGATGCTACCTCAGGCTTGGCAACAATATCAAACTATTCAAATGCACATAGACACAGATTGAAAGGAAAACTGTCAAATGAAACACAGATTGAAAGGAAAATTGTCAAATGAAAAATGCTTAAAGCTGGCTTTAGAGACTCTGCTACTTTATTCTCTTCTAAGAATTAACTGGGGATATGCCTGATTATCAAGCAATCTTCAACACCACATTAACTAATATAGCTAGCATCATGGCACCCATTTGCTGATGCTATTTTTTATGTGAGTTTTTTCCCCATTAACTACCATATGTATTTAAAGTGCAGCTTTCACGATCAAACATAGCAGCACATAGTTGCCGAAATTTGTGCTGTATAGCATTGCTGATTGTAAAAAAGATACTTCATGATAGGTTGGTGCTTAATTGAAATCTATGTCATTCATTGCAAGTGCACAAATTAGCATTCTCTTAGACCACTTCATGCAAAACTACTTCACAAGATAGCCAGAATGTTCAAGATATTTGTCCATAAGCTAGCTGACAAATTCTTAATGAAGATAATCTATCCCTGAATGGTGAAGAAGAAACAGTGTGCACACATATGTGTGTGGCTTGAATGTAAAATCAATGGTATATGACAAACCGAAGTCGATGAAATTGTATTTTTCAATTATTTCCCAGCATGACCATACAATCTCAAGCTTGCTGATGGTTAATATTTAATATCTAACAATAATAATCTACCTAATACACCATTGAAACAAATATATGTACATAAGCAACACTGACAAAAGGATTTCTTTCATCTCTATTTGTTATTGTTTTAATGAGACCGAAGCTTGCAAGATCAATGTCAATAATCTGTGTAATGTTTAAATCCTACAAGAACATTACTAGCCGGGTGGACATTCATAAGGCAATTCCCTTTCATTCAGATTATCAATGATAATGACTTGCATAAGCAAAGTATGTCATAGAGATACCTCAGCCAACATAGTTTGACACTTCCCTGAAACGTGGGAAAATATTCTTGATAGCAGTTCTTGTTGCCTCCATCCTGTGAATATTTTCTGGCCATATATACAGCGCCTAGTTCTCAACTTTCGGCACTCTGACCATCGGCAATATCCTTTAGACCTATAAAACTTTCCATAATAGAAAGACAGTATGTCTCCCATATTTTTACTTCCCACAAATCTCTTTAACAGATTGAGATTCTTCCCAAATATATAGAGGCCAAGAAGAAAACTGTTATATTCAGTGTCTGTCCAGGATTGATCAACCAACAAACCAGGGAGAAGACACTTGCCTTTTAAATGATCTAGTTCAGTTTTCAGTTCTGGGTACGAATCAATATCCATCACACCACATTTAGGAGAGGATTGAAGATTTGAAAACCCTTCCACATTCTTTCCTTCACCGAGTAAAGTAGTCTGAAGCTCCACTTTAACTTGTGGACATTCATTCCCAGAAATAACTTGCCCCCCATCACTTGTGACAGATTCTAAAGCCTCACAACTGCTTTCTAATTTACAATGTGCCCACATGAGAGGAATTGGTAATCCTAGTGAAAAAGAATCTGGCCTACTGACCGTGATTTCTGAATCTCTTGCCTTCTTTATAAGCTGAGAACGATATGGCGCTGCTATGAATGGAGGAATGTCTGCCTGGTACTGGTCTCCAACATGAGGGAGCACTTCTGGATCTCCAAATTTATCATCCAAACCAGAGAAGTCAGAAACAGGAAATCCTTCAGCAGATTTCATTTCAATGTCGTCTTTGTTGCCACCAAAGCTAAGAGAATCCATCTGCTAATTATATTGGACAGTAAGTCAAATAAAGAAGAACATAATATGCTTTCTCTATTGTAAACATCAGTACTCTTGTCCCTTATTGTTGCTCCTCATAGGATAACCGATTTCATTACTAAAATTCATCAAACCAAAGAAGTCAATCAGTCACACATTAAGTGATTCGGTAACGAACTGATGTAAATGAACACAACGGAGCCAATACCATAAATCAAAACCTTGCTAGCATTAAACACGAAATTTATAAATCCCTTGAGAAAAAGCAAAAATTGTAGTCATTTTTGTATCATATCATAAAATTAAAGTATATTTATTCATACACGTTACAGCAGAAAATATAGTTCCGTCATATTTCCTCTAAGTTAACTGCTGCGTTGCTAGAATAAAGAATAAAAGGGCAATAAAAAAGTGATGTGAATCAGTTCACAGAAAACCAATATAAACAGTTAAGAAATTACAAAATCGAAAAAATAAACAGTCAACTACGAACTAATAAGCTTTAAAAAAAAAAAAACGAAAAAAAGGAAGAAAAAGAAGAACTACCTTCAGAATTATATGAACCCAACAATTAATCAGCAGCCAAGTGGAAATGATATTGAAGCAATCACAATGGGGTTGTTATCATAATTCAGAGGCAAACCCATCAAGATCAACCTGAGAATTGGCAGAAGTAAACAACCGCATAGAATCTAAGAGGAAACAATAAAAAGCACAGAAGATTATGCATGTAATGTAAAAGTAATGATTAGAAATAAGACATGTAATGTAACCTTGAGGGGATAGGCTGAACGTGGAGGCCCCACGTGTGAAAATCGACCTGGGGAAAAGGGTCTTCGTAGAAACCTCGATTGTCAACTTGTGTTGTGTTGTGTGTTGTGTTGGTGGCGCCGTGGTGAGTGGTGGGAACTGAAAATAATAACAACAAAGACATTAAGAGGAAAGGAAACACGAGAATAATGAACAGCAGAGGCAACAAAGAGAGACATGTTAAGGTATTTTCATATATTACCTCGTATTATATCACAAACATAGTTGAACTTTCATGACAGCAAAGTTGTGTTCCGTAACTAGAGGAAGAGAGAGAGAGAGAGAGTGAGAGGACCAAGAAAACGAGCCATCAAAAGAATAAATAAAGGAAATTCTTTCCGAGGTTAAAACTAGAAACAAAGCAAAAGGTTTCATGGGGGGTAGTTTCACAAATAATTTGTGATATAAAAAAAGATTTAGTCATCAATTGTGGTATTTAATATTAATCATTGGTCGTAAAATTTTTAAAATATAAAAATATTTTATACTATTAATACATCAAAATTAAATTCATATAATATTATTATTAAAACATGCTTTATCATATCGCTGGAAAAACCTTCAAAAAGGAAAGTCTCAAATTTTTTAAGGAAAAGTAATTACACGCTTAAAAATGTGAATAAAAAACTTCATAAGATAGAATAATATCATTATGTTTATTTTTTCTCAAACGAAAATGGTCATAGTCAAATTCGTCTAATGTGTGACAACACATCGTGGTACTGTGAGGATAAATTAAAATTCAACAAATTACAAATGTCATATTTTAGGATTTTTAATGTTTGTTTGTTTAGATCTATGAGAGCCAACGTTCAAATCTTCGAAGCTGTGGGCACACCAGTTAGCGTTTGAATGGTTTTTTAAAATTGTTTTTAGGTAGAGATAAGCTTTCCATGCCTTTTTTCTGCTTTCGTTTTAAACCTGTTTGATGGTTTTCTAAGGGCTGCGCTTGATTGAACAGAAAATTACTTGAAAAATTACAAATCTTACATCCGCAATCTTCCATTTGAAAACAGAGTCTCTTTTTTTTACTTTCTTTTTTTTTTTTTCCTTTTCGTTCTGTGAATAGTTTGACTCACAATTAGAGTTAGTTTGATAATTTTATTTTTTTAAAAAAATAAATTTAAAAATTGCATGAAGAATTAAGTCAATTCACTCCTGAATTTTTCACTTCTATTTTTAAAATTTTTTTTTCGCAAGTGTCTTTTATCGAAAATAATCTTGTTCAAACACAATCCAACAAATATAGACATTTCTCACAATTAAAATTCAAAATATAGATTGTTATTATGGGAAGCTAGCCCCTCATGTTAAACTTAATACTCATTTGTCGCTTCTAAATTTTCTTTTAATTTAAATCACCAATATTTAAAATTTATTAAGTTTCAATTAATTTAACTTAATTCAAATCAGCCTACTATAACTGTAATCATTATTAGTTTTTTATTTAACTTGGGATTTTTTTGTCCGATTAATACTCGAACTTGAGAATGAGACATTGTTTTTTAACTTCTAAATTTTAGAGAATATTAAACTTGCTACTACTTTTAAACTAATAATAAAACTAAGATTATTCCCATTTTTATTGTATTATAATCATTGTGTGTCCAAACTTCAACCGTGTTGACTTTTTATTTATATATTCATTTGTTTTTTTGGTACATAATTTATTTTTTTATTTAAAAATAGAATGAAATTTCCTCACCGATTCACATTATAAATTAAGAATTTAAATTTAATCTCTTTTTTTTTATGGGATATATATATATTCACCCAAATTTTGTATATCTAGTTACTCTACATGGAGAATAAATAAAAGGCGTATGGAACAACTATGCAAATAATAAAATCACGGAGTCTAAGTACATGACAAAAAAATTAAACACTTTTAGGCTTCTCATTTTTTGAAGGCAGTACGATTTGAAAGAAAAGAAAACAATTTAGAATTTAATTTAAATACACTATATTATCAACTAATAGAAATAATGGAAAGTGCTAATTCATACAAATAATCACCTATTATAATGAAAGATCCACTATAATTTTTCGGTTCCTTTATTTTTATTGGTTAACAGTGTAAAATTATTTTATACTATCGATGAATACTAATTAAACTCAATTAGTATATCATAAGTGCGATTATATATATATTTTTTCACATTGATAATAGTAATTTTGTAAAGGCACTAGTGAGCCATGGGGCCAACTCCCTAGTCCGTGCTGGTGTTTGCATATTCTCATGCTTCATTCTCAATTCGAAGAGGAAGGTGTGTCAACTGGCACGTAGATTTTCCAGTCTTTTTTTCGTCTCGGTATCATAAAGTATTATTATTCATTTTCTTTTCACTGGGCTTGAAGAAAACAGTACCTTTTCCACAGGTGGCACGCATTCATCAGGTGCCAAACATGGGTGCAACTTTGGGCCCGACATTTTGGACTGCACTCCGATCTGTTAGTATATTCAACTTAAATTCAAGCACCACTCAGAATGAACTGGGACCCAAATAAAAAACAGGCCCAAAAAATGTCGCATTATATCTAACTACTGTTGACACTGTTTAGCCTTCATTGACTGTTTAGCCTTCATTGCCTGTTTCCGTGGTCTTAAACAAGTACAAATTTTGTATACTATGGGGGAAGAGCTGTTTTTTACTCTACATATATCTCAACCACAAAATAACTAAAAGTATGAGAAAGAGATAATAATAAAAAAAAACACTAAATAAGTGGTTGAAAATCAATATAGAAGAAAAGTATGAAAAAATAACTTCTTAACAACAAAAATTCTTCCTTAGCAACTGTATACCATCAATTTTTGTTTAGATTTTGATCGAGTTGGCAGTGCCATTTTGCAAGAAATAAGTGACGGAGTACCTATTCATTAATCAGGCGTACTTCTCACACCTAAGGTACAAGTGTAAGAAATCCAACAATAATTATTGACACTGTAATTAAATAAATCATTGAGGAAGCTTATGGCAAGTCCCTTTAAAATGGGACAACCTCCCTCAATCCTAAACTTTCTTTGTCAAAAAAATAGTAAGAACTCCATCTTATTAATTATCAAAGGATGAAAAAATAATTAGGAATATATACATTCAGCTCTGCATGCAATCTACTATTAGTAAGTAAAGTGCTAACTTTCCCAGATTATAATTTAGGCCTGGTTAATTTCTCTCCAATAACAAATTTCTTCCACGATGCTTTCTATTGTTCACTTTTATCATACTGCATGCTTCGCCTTATTTTTTTTTTTGTGAAAAAAGTTCTTTGATATATAAAATTATTTAGTTTCAATATGATCTCTCCAACGAGAAAGGAGCCTAGACAATCTATAAGCAGTACACTACAAAAGAAAAAAACAGCAAATTAACAAAAGGATACAACTTCAGAGAGACAGACAAAAAAATGGTATAGAGAACTATAATACAGAACTAGAAATAGTAAAAGCAATTCTGAAAGATTTATTGGGACCCAATTTTGCTCGTGTTTTCACAACATAATTGGCTTCCTTCCTTTGAGCAATAAAACATGAATACTTGAAGCATCTCTTAAGTGAATACAAATTATTTCAATAGAAATTCGTATTCTATGGATATTTTTATCCAAATCAACCCGACATAGAGCAAGTAATGAATATTATTCAACCATAACAAGAGTCTCCAAAAACATTGGCGTTGGACAAGAAATGTCTGAAAAAATAGATAATAGATATAAAGTCTGCTTCATTTAATTCACAAATACCTATAGCACAAGCAGCAAATAAACATAGAATATTCTTGTTATTATCTCTAAGAACACTCTAACTCTAGAGGAACCACAACATTCCACTTTAGATAGTGCCTATAGATGGAGGAGCTTATGTAAATGACGTAGTTGTAGGACATATGCCCTCTCCTTCCTAATCCCATCAATGTTTCATTTTTCTATTTCCATTTGTTTCTTCATGATTATGATTAATTTGACAGATTAATTAATTCAATTAAGTTGGTGACTAAAATATGTATGTTCAATCATTTTTAAACAATCAGATTAAATCACATCACACATAACATTTAATAAGTATGATATCACACTAACTTCCAGCCATAACTTTAACCTCTCTTACTGAAACTAAACTACAGCAAAAACAGAAGCACACGCTATAGCAATTTTACTGCAGATGGCAGATAGAATAGGACTCTGTTTAACCATGCTTAGATTAGGGATTCTGGGCTTTATGTATAGAGTCAGATTCTCTCTATCCGATAAACTAACCTTTATCCTTAGGAGATAATATCTTCACTATCTTAATTGCCCCTCATCTGTATATATAACTAATTAACTTATGAGGTTGGTTTATTAAGATAATGACAGATCACAAGGAAGAAGATGTAGGACCATATCTGTTAATTTAATATTATAATTTAAAAATTAAAATTAAATCTAATATTTTCCCACTTGGTTCATACAATTTACCACTCTTTATGATATTCTTTACACTGTCTTTATGCTTCTACACACAGATGATGCTGGTAGCTCCTCCTTCTCTAGTGAGTTGTACTGCCTCGGATTGCTTTTTTTTTTTAAACAAAAAAAAAAAGGAGGAAACTGGGCTTCATGTTTTAGTGTGCACTTGACTGATGCTGGGTAGGTTTTCTTTTATATTAAAAAGCTAGTTCTTTCTTTTGTAGCAGCAGCAGCGCCGCTTGTTGAAGGAGAAGAAGTGCGTGTGTGCACGCTTTGCAATTGAGAGAGTAAGAAAAGGGGGCGGGTGTGTGCTGTCAGCGTGGTTGTGAAAGAGATTTTGAGTGTATGCTTTATGTGTTTGCGGAGAAAGTTTTTTGTGAGAATTTGTTGTCAAGTGAATAAAGCTAAGGAGTAAGGTGAGTATTTTACTTTAACGAGAACTATATTATTTTGTGAGATTTGGTATATTAATTGGATTTTTGTTATATGTACTTTCAGTGTAAAAAAATTTTATATATAGATATTCAATTATATATTATCATATTAATAAAAATATTTAATTCAATCAGCTACTACCTTAAAAGTCTTACAAATATAAGTATTTTTATTAGATAATAGTATAAAACTCTTTTACAATGTCAATATATGAATATGTGCCACTTAGTTCCAAACCTTTAGGATAGGATCTCTTAGTAGTTTGCATTATTGTTTCTTATGTTTATCTAGTATTTTGAATTTTAAAATTCTATTACAGTAAGTGTTATCTTCTGTAACTAGTTTTATATATATAAATAAATTGTTTGGCTACTATGAACATGTAAGACAATAGATCTTGCTTTGGAAATGCTTTTATGGTATCAGATTTTGCCTATGGCTAACGCTAACTCCAACCTCAGAATGTCCAATTCATCTTCTTCGTTTGCTGCCACCAATAACTAGTTTCCTTACCTATCTACTGCTAATCTTAATATTGGTAACTTTGTATCTCTTGAACTCAATTCCTGCAATTATGTTCTTTGGCGCTCTCAGATGCATAATCTCATTGAAAGTCAAGACCTTGGTGGCTTTATTTCTGGCGAAACTCCAACTTCTCTTCTATTGATCCCCTCCTTAGCAGCCATGGCATCCCCTGGCAGGAGGTTCAACCAACCAAACCCAGAGTTCACTTACTAGTGATGCTTAGATCGTTTGGTTCGTGTTTGGATTACCAGTCAATTGTCTGAAGAGGCTCCTGCATTGGTTGTTGATTTGGACACTTCTTGAGAGGTTTGGCTAGCACTACAGGATGCCTATGCTCACACATCTATAGAATGTGAATTTTTATTAAAACAAAAATTGTCACTTTTATCCAATTAATCCACGACTACATCAAGTACTTTAAATCTCTTTGTGATGATCTTTCTCTCATTGACAAACCATTACCTAATCAAGACAAAGTTTTTCACCTTCTCTTATTGGCAAACCCTCCCTCACATTCATCCTCGATTGCAGTTAAGCGTCAAATATGCAAGACAAGTAATCATGAAGCTCTTGCATGTCCTCATCGGTTCAATCATACATATTAGCCTGAATCACTTTCCTCAGCCTTGGCAATTCTTGCTCTTCATGGTTTCAAGGATGCTAATGCATGGTTCCCTGATACCGGTGCAAGAGCTCACTGACTAATGATGCAAATATATTATCTAATCATTGTCCTTATACAGGTTCTACATGTGTTGCTGTTGGCACTGGTGATATTATGGACATTTCTTATATTGGTGATTCTTCTATCTCTTTTTCGAATGGCTCTTCTCTGCTTATTAAAGATGTTCTTCTTGCTCCTAGGATTCAGAAAAATCTTTTATCTATCAGTCAGCTTACCACTGAATATCCATGTGTTTGTGAATTTCCTGATACGGGCTTTATGAGAAAGGACAAGATGACAGGGCTAATTTTGACCAAGGGGATGAGGATAGGGGATGTTTGTTCCTTACTAAAGAAGATTAGTGCTAATTTTTCAACAAGATTTTAGAGTGCTGATGCTCAAACTTGGCTTGGACATCCTCACATGCGTCTTGTTCAACATTTGCATCATAAAGTAGCTATTAAACTTTCCAATAAGGAGTCTTTTCCATTTGTTTGTGATTCTTGTATGTTGGCAAAAGCACATGAATTGCCATTTTTTTGGTTAATAAATGAAGTTCTTTTCCTTTTGAGTTGATTCATTTGGATTTATGGAGTCCATCTCCAGGTACTTCTAGATGTGGTTTTTGATTTTATGCTTGCATTGTGGATGGCTTTACACAATTTACATGAATTATTCTTAAAAGCCAAATTCGAGTTTTTTCAGCATTATTTGTTGTTTCAAAAGTTTGTTATTCACCAATTTAATATCAACATTAAAGCCATACAATGTGATGGTGGAAGTGAATTCATTAATCAAAATTTTCTATCTCATCTTGCCTCCAATGGTATTCGGTTACAAGTTTCCTGTCTTAACACATCTTAACAGAATGGTGTGGCTGAGTGCAAATATCATCATCTATGTGAATTTGGTTTAACTTTAATTTTTGCAAGCAGGGTTCCTCTAATTTATTGGCTGGAAGCTTTTCAAACTTCATGTTTTCTAATCAATAGGTTGCCTTCCTCGATACGTGGTTTCACTAGTCCATTTTTCCTATTACACAAGGAGCAACCCGACTATTCTTGCTTACGAACTTTTGGGTCTCAGTGTTTTCCATTGATTAAGGACTCCTCTTCTCACAAATTGGCTCCTAAGTCTTTGTCCTGTGTGTTTTTAGGATATTTTGATAGACATAAAGGCTACAAATGTCTTTATGCAACCATTGGAAAATTTTTTATAGCACATAGTATGGTGTTTGATGAATTCCAATTCCCATTTCATGACCTCAACACCTTATATGAACCTTCTGCTGACCTCTTCATCAGCATCACACATTTTTCAAAAACGAACCACTTTTTGAACCCTACTTCCCTTCGCCATCCACCATGTTATGACACTAACACCCTACCCGAAATTAGCTCACATATCTCACCTAACTCATATGTTAACTCTACACCAAATGGCCCACCCGTATCTTCCCTAACAGATTCAAATATCACAATGGCCCCACCCTAACAACTTTCTTCTATTCCTACTCATTTGCTATCAAATATTTCTAGCCATTCAAACATCACTACTTCCATTTCCTTACATACCTTGCCTTTGACCCAATCTTCTCATAACCATCATCCCATGACTACCCGATCCAAGGTTGGCATCACGTGCCCCAACCCACGATATTTACTGCATTGTGAAACAATTCCAGTGGAACCAAAATTAGTAAAAACTACACTACGTCATCCCGATTGGAAAAAAGGCTATGGAGGATGAACCTCAAGCTCTTATTAATCAACATACTTTTGAGCTTGTGCCTCGTTCCCCCACTATGCAAGTACTGATAACCAAATGGGTTTGGAAAACCAAACTAAAATCTGATGGCTCCATTGACAAACTCAAGGCACGTTATGTGGCAAAGGGGTTTAATCAAATTGTTGGTGTTGATTTTTGGGAAACTTTCTCCCCTATCATCAAATACAACACTATTCAACTTGTCCTCAGCTTAGCGACCATGAATGGTTGGTTTCTTCGACAATTTGAAGTTAAAAATGCCTTTTTACATGGACCCTTGGATGAACCGGCTTATGTTTCTCAACCACCCAATTTTGTCAATCCTTTGTTTCCTGATCAAGTATGGAAACTACACAAGGCATTGTACGGTCTCAAACAAGCTCCTCGTCCATGGTTCAATCATCTGAGTTCTTACTTGGTCTCTTATGCTTTCACAGTATTGCTAACCTATCTTTATTTGTGTATCGTATTGATGGTATTCTCATGTTGCTGCTCATATACGTTGATGATATAATTTTGACTAGCAATGATCAACCTATTCTCGCTAAGTTCCTTAGTGATATTGGTTATTCTTTTGCCATCAAGGATCTGGGACGTCTTCAGTTCTTTCTCGAAGTTGAAGTTCAATATACTTCTTATGGTTTGCTTCTATCTCAATCAAAGTATACTAGGAATGTGCTTCAGCATGCAAATATGGATGCCTACAACACTGTTGCAACTCCCATGCAGGTTTATTCTTCTAATTCTGATTATATTGCATTCTCCGATCCTAGTTTGTATAGAAGCCTTGCGGGTGCCCTTCAATATCTTACCTTCACTAGACTAGACCTCACATATTGTGTTAATCATCTTTGTCAATTCATGCATGCTCCAACAAATGCCCACTTTCGTGAGTTGAAGAGAATTCTACGTTATATGAAAGGAATAATTAACCTTGGCTTACGCATTTATGCTCAGTTTGCGTCAAATTTATATGCCTTTTTGGATGCATATTGGGCTCGGTGCACGTTGACTTATCACTCCACCACGGGTTATTGCACTTTTCTTGGAAGCAATTGTATCTCATGGAGTGCCAAGAAGCAACCCACCGTGGCTAGATCAAGTTTCGAAGCTAAATATCATGCCATGTCCTCTGCTATTATTGAGTTAACTTGGCTCGGTTATCTACTTCGAGATATTGGTGTTCCTCTACTTGATCCTCCGTGACTATTTTGTGATAGTCTCAGTGCCTTACACCTCACTATGAATCCAGTCTTTCGCTCCCGTACAAAACATATTGAACTAGATTATCACTTTGTCTGTGAAAAAGTTGCTCAAGGGTCTCTTAGCACCGCTTATGTTCCTTCCTGCAGACATTTTTACCAAGCCATTGCCACATGTTGCATTTTTTAATTTAAGGTCCAAACTTGGTCTCAGTGACCACCGGCCATGTTTGAAGGTGGCTGAAGACGTGCCACTTAGTTCCAAGCCTTTAGGATAGGATCTCTTAGTAGTTTGCATTATTGTTTCTTATGTTTATCTAGCATTTTGAATTTTCAAATTCTGTTATGTTACATGTTACCTCTTGTAACTAGTTTTATATATATAAATAAATTGCTTGGCTACTGTGAACGTGTAAGATAGTAGACCTTGCTTTGAAAACATTTTTAACGTGTAGCAATTAAACTCATATTAATTAGGGTTTTGAATTTGAGAAAGTTTGTTAGATTGATGATTCTATTTTTGATAAAAATTAATAGATTGGTGATTCATGATCGTAGGTAGTATTTTATTTTAATTTCTTGTGTTTCTTTTTGCTTTATTTATTTGTTTGACTTGTATAAATTGAAGATTTTTTTTCCAAACATATATTACAATACAATTTCCTCATAGCAAAAGCCATAATTTAACTAAATAAACAAGTAGAATACTTATTTTGAGTTCAAACAAACATGTATGTCTTTCTCAAGCTAAATGTATGCAACCAAAAGGAGAAGACATAAATTAAACTAGAGTTTCATCATACCAAAAGTAACTCTTTAATTTTTTTTTCTAGTAAATAAAAATTTAGGTTAAGGAAAAAGTTTACCGTAGTCCAAAATCAAGACATGTTTCCGGACTAATTGAATGCTTACAAAGGTACTTAGATCTTTGATTAACGGAAGAATCTGATTGTCGAATCCAATTAATGGACATGCATAAGCCCAAGACCAACTAAGTGAGCTAATCTCTGTTGTCACATACCAAAAGAAGCTCTATACATAGCTGAATTGAGTCCCATATTACATTATCCATAAATAGCTTTGGTGCCATGTCTTTTGTTGAAGAATCAATACTCGTCAATTCAGTGGTTACGTACGTGTTGTGTCATTCATTCAAAAGAATTTAAGATTAGATCAGCAAAGATGCCCACTAAAAAGAATGGGAGCTAGCTAGAGGGGCGTTGGGAATGCTAATAAAGTCAGAAGCAAGGTAGGCTCTAAAAGAGAAAATAATTGGAATGTATATGAATTTCTTTCGATCCACGATGGAGAGCTTTAATAACCCTAGCTTTTCTTCGGTTAGTCAAAATCTCCTTCCTGGTACACCCACTTTGAATTTATATTTGTTTATTGACCAAGTATCGGGACAAAGAATTCCGGATGAAATCGTATATTGTCTTTCATTTATTGGTACGCTGGTTGTTCAATAATTCAATGTGCGACTATTCGATCTTGTCTCGAGACTAAGTAGGAACTGGTAATTAAGTATATTCGTCCCACGAGTTTATGTCCCCCACTCCTCTCTTTTTTAATCTTATTTTGCTGCAGATAAGGGTCTATTTAAAAATATTATTTATACTCATTTTATAAATTAATTATAAATATAATATAAGAGAGAAAAACATAAGATATTAAATATTATATAAAAAAAAAGTGATAGACCCATTAATATCTTTTTTCTTATTATATATTTATAATAAATCCATGAAATGAGTAGAGATAGTATTACTTATATTCGAAATAACGCGTAAGTGCCTAGGAATTAACCTACATGCCACTGGAAAGAAAATTCAGTTTGTAGCTGCAACCCATGGATATAAATGGGTTGAGGTTATATCACTTATCAGGAACTTTAAAACTAACGAATTATCAGGCACATATACTCTCTTTAAACTACTAAATCACTTTAGAGTAATGGAGCCAACTAACGCTAGCCTTTAATGCTTCGATCTTTCAAAAGACACTCGATCTTACCGATAAGTTGAGGTTATCAGCTGCGCCTAATTATTTGAAGATATCTATCAGACTTTAATTATATATGTTTAAAAATATTCTTATTTCTTCTTTTTAATTTTTTATTATATTTATTTTTATTTCAACCGATAAAATATATAATAAAATGTAAAAAATGATTAAAAAAACATTTTTCCAGCTTCATATACTTTCTTTAAAGAAACACAATTGCCCGCTAGAGATATAAAGAATTATTCTTAAATCTTCATTAACAGTTATAATTTTTAAGGATTGAGATAAATTAACAATAAGAGTGTGTTTAGTATATGATAAAAATGGGGGTTAAAATTTCATAGATTAAATTCATAAGTAATCGCAAGTGGAGGCTATGTGTATGTTCTCTTTTTCTTTTTTCTTTTTTTTTTTCCCTGTTATCTACTTGTCAAATATTATAAAACTTCATACCTTTACATTTTAGTTTTTCCCCCCTCTATTTAAAGACCAAGGAACTGTAACAGGACCACATGCCATATGTTTCCCTAACAAAGATTTCACGCCGAAAGTTGCAGTTAGATGGAGAGAATTGGCTAATGAAGCTGCCATAACATAATTTAACTTTCACGACTTGCGACAAAGAATTTGGAACAAGCATCAAGATGCACTACTTTTGATAGATCAACAACAATGAAATTTGAACCTATCAAGATGCACTACTAGTATATATAAATTCAAGTGAGTAATATTATTAAATAATTATGTCAAAAACTTTTGTCATTAAGTATACAACAAAATTAAGTACAAATTAATTAGTTTGAAATTATGGCAGCATTAATTAAACAAATTATGATTATTTATATTGACAAAAGTAGGTAAAAGTGTGGAGCAACTCTCTCCATAATTGATGAATCATAAGTCTCTTTCGTTGATCAATATGTAACATAATATATAATTTTGAAAAGTAAAAAGATAAGAATTATTTAATTACAATTCCACTAATATTTAACATTTTATTTTAACAAAATCATTAAGATATTAGATGCTTTAATTCAATGGTTAAATGAATCCGAAAATTACGTTAAGCAAAAAGCATTAACTAGTATATAAATATAAGTGAAATCTCACAAAAGAAAAAAAATTGTTATCTGTACAATACAAAACAAATTCAAAATACATGTGCATATGAAGAGAAAGTTTACGTACCACCTTTATTCTCTCGTCTATAAATAAAAATTGTATATTAATTAAGAGGATTTATATTATAAGAGTCTCTTATTTGTTCATTTTAGAGTTGGGCACTGATTAATGTTTCAAGAATGGTAAGTTTTCAAGTTTTTAATGTATTAAAAATTCAAAAATTTTATTTCTTCCGTAAAAACTTATCAGGCCACTTTTAAAACCTTTACCAAGGTACTAATTAATAAAATCCTCAAGTATATAGAAAAATTCTTAAATACTATTTGAGCAAGAGAAATTTCTTGCTCTAATTTATTCGTCATGAGGGTCACCTTTATCTTCTTATATATTCACCAATATTTTTTGATGTAACAAATAAAAAATAAATTAGAGAAATATTTTTGTTGCTACAAAAACTCCTAGGAATTTCTCCACTACACAGCACTTTTTTTTACCTCGATACACATTTGCTCAATACTCACCCACATTCCTATTCATATGTTATGTCTATATATATTGTATTCAAATAAAATTTTCCATAATATAAATAGGTACTTGCCCTGCCAGAGTAACGTGTCTGCGTTTGAGAGGATTGAAGTTTTTTGACTGTCTTCATACATATGGCCATGGGTGATGATATAGGCAAAGTGTCAGGCAGAGAAGGTTTCGGAGTGGTTAAAGAGCAAGATCGGTTGCTTCCAATAGCTAACGTGGGACGGATTATGAAGCAAATTCTGCCTCCTAACGCCAAAATCTCAAAGGATGGTAAAGAAACCATGCAAGAATGCGTCTCTGAGTTCATAAGCTTTGTCACCGGTGAGGCTTCTCTCAAGTGTCGAAAGGAGAAGCGTAAAACGGTGAACGGAGACGATGTTTGTTGGGCCTTCGCCACCCTAGGGTTTGATGATTATGCTGAGCTACTGAAAAGGTATTTGCATAAGTATAGGGAATTGGAGGGGGAAAGAGTTAACCAAAATAAAGCTAACAATAGCGAAGAAAATATATAATGAAACACATAATTATGGAGATGAGCCACCAAGGAAAGCCTCCGCTGCTTCCTCTGGTAACCCAATATTGGAAATTCAGTGTCACTGATAGGATTAGCATCCCAAAGTCCAGCCCATTTTCATGCTTCTAGTTATTTATCTTAGATATTGAAGGTGTGTGCTTGTAACTTTATATATGTCAGATGAGCTATATATATGCAATAGTTTCAATGCGGATCTTTGTTTAGGGTTAAAATTGTTGGGCTTAACACTAAATTAACATATACTAGCGCTTGAGAATCAGGTAAGTTATGACTAATATTTGTATTTTTGATCTGTACTTTAGTATGATCCGTTGACAACAGTCATGAACAACAGTATTTAACATCTTGACTTATGAATTGGGAACATGAAAATAGATTAAATTTTGAATATTTGTCTAATGCATATATACAAAACTGTTAATGTATTTTGTTGGACTATAATATTTTATTTTGTGTAATGATGATTACTGCTGTCATAGCCATAGACTGCCACTACTGTGGCTTAGTTACTATAGCAAGTTAATTTAGTTATTCCAGCAAGCTATGCAGTGAAATGATGGATACTTTTGATCATTACTCTGCCCTTACCCATCTTATGTAAGTTTCTTTGGTTGAATGAATGAAATGTGCTCAAGTTATTTTCATAATTTACCTTCTAAACTTACAAAAACAAGACTAATTAACAGGTTAAGTGTGTACTATTATTTTATTCTTTCGAATTATAAACTAATCAGAATATAAATCAGGGTTTCTCACTTTAAATAATTTATTTGTGGCGAGAACTTATTCATTTGGGTTTCCTATCAGGCCCAAGTTCCATTTTACTATCCACATGGGGAAAAGTGCCCTAACCGCATTTTGGTGTACCTTCTATAGATATCATAACATGGATAGGGGTTAGATAGCTTGATGTCAATTCATATACCAACCTCCCACTTTTTTTACCTCTAACCGAGACAGTAATAAGAGCAATTCCAGGTTTTGCTCTTTGCCTTATGGGAATGACTTCATTAGGAAATATATATATATATATACTATTTGAAGCAACTAGCACCATTATGCTTACGGTTTTGTTTTATCGAAAGGTTTTGGCGTACCCTTGATGAATGTCGGTGTTAATTTTATCATTTCTTTTTCTAGTTACAATCTAGATAAATAGTATTGCAATGTATGAAGTATGAACAATAAGTTGTTAATTATAGTAATTAAGGTTCATACAAATTTTCTCTTTGATCACCAAGGCATCCATTATAGCGTCTACATCAAATTCTTTGTTTTATATTCGTTCCTGATGATTGAGGGGATCGTTATCGCAGCCTACACATATGACGAATTTTGTCCTAGATATTGAAGATAATTTTATGATAATATATAGTACAATTTGTTGCGGCTAGCTTCGCATCATATGAGCATTTTTGGCTGTTCGAAAAGATCCAATAGATGAAAACAGAGGGAGATACATTTGAAGTAAGAGAAAAGCGGACATCTCATCACTCTATTTGCAAATATATAGTTTAATCTGTACCGAACAAAATCTGACAAGGTCAAATTATTCTGGATGTAGAGCTTCGATATAATTGAATAAAAAATTTCTCAATTCCAACCAAGCTATGGGTACCTCTATATGGTTAGTCTTGTAAATATTTTGCGAGTAAAATTTTGCTGCAAATGTTGACTAGCTGGGCAGATTCCTATTCTGATGAATTAGATTTTTTTTCCTAATATATTAAGGATGACTTAGCGGATTAGAAGTCATAGAAACACTGCTAGCAAGCCCAGCATACTTGCACAATACCATGTTTGGATTTCAGTTTGCATATTCCAAACCAAAAGTTTGAAAGATACAAATTGAATTTTAATTTATTTTAAACAAAATTATGTTAAATTATATTTTAACATAATTTTTGTCTTAAATTATAGATTGTGCAAAAGTGAAAACAATTTCATTGGAGCAAACTATAGTTTACAAATTATAAATCAAACACACTAACACACCACGTTAGCAAGTAGAAGTTAACCCATTTACGATTCTAGCTTTTATGTTTTACATTTATATATGTTATATTTGGTTAGAATACTTGAATTTTCACTGATGTTTGATCGATTTAAGTGTTTAGATACTTGTTTTTTTTTTAAACAATGTTGCAGGTATAAATTTTTTGAGAAAAAAAAGGAGAAAGAGATAATTTTACGTTTATAATGAACTTATTTGACTCGATCCAGATAAAGGAAAATAAAAGTTTTAAGAGAAATTCTTGATAAAACATAGTAATTCATATGCATTAATATATCTAAAGTAGCCATCAATTATGTAAAGAATAATTAATGCATATGATTAATACATGTGAGTGTGAAGAACAAGATAAAAAGCCAAGCCCTGGGTGCCCAAGTGTGACTGATGAACTTTGTAACATTCCTTGTCTTTGGTCAGCATATTCTTCAATAGTTACTCATTTGATCCGGTATCTATTGCAGATATTCTTGTTGTTTTTGGCGTAGGTGAAATTCCATTTTTCATCGTATTGGATGAAAAATAAGTATAAGTAATTATGATAAATTTGATGCTATGTATACATGTGCTAGTCTTACATGTAATAATAGAATACAAACAAACCACATAAGAATATTATTCTTCAGTTGGAATGCAGCTAGCAGCCTACATTCGTCCACAGTTAATCAATATAGCTGAATTCCAAACCTTAGCCAAGCCGTGGGACCACATATACATTTTCTTTTTTTTAATATATGTGGCTCCATCTTTCACGTTGTCGTAATAATAGATGGGTCTAGATGATGATGATGCGTTTTATGTATTCAAAAGAATTTGGATCATCTTACAACAAGTGAGGATGACTCCTACTGCCAAATAAAAGAGGATGACTTGGTGTCAAAGTCTTTCGGTTGTCACTAGCAGGGTTTTTCACTGATATATAAACCATAACAAATAGATATTAATTCTAATACAGTGTATAAGACGGTTTTGTATTATTATTTAATTATATATTTATATTTGAATTAAATATCTACATCAAACTTTTTTATATAGATTATGTATAAAAATTAAATTCTAACAAATATAAGCAAAGTGCAATCATCATTGATCTTTAGTGATAGTTTACCTGTGCATTAATATTTCCCAAAGTAATTCCAAGCAACATCTAATAATATAATATTCAAAAATATTGAGTACAGTAATTATGATCAAGTTATACTTTGATACTAGAAAATACTAGCTACATGGAGCATTTAGATGGATTATACTCACACCATTAGTAAAGTAACATTTTAAATAAACATATAAAATAAGATTTTAAGCTAAAATATCATTCTACTAATAGTGGGAGTATAATCCACCTAAGTGCTCTATCAGAACATAATAATTTATTATCTGTTTTTTCATACTAAAATTTGCTAGAGTAGATCAGTTACACGTCATCCTAAATTCTTTAATCATTCCATTAAATTAAAATTGAGAATTTCATAGTAGTCTTTGGCGTCAAAACATGCTTATTTCAACGTACAAGTTGTTTAATTGAACGTGACAATCTAATTTCTGGTTCAGTTAATTTAAGAATTGACTTCACGCGCTAGGTAACACATTCACATATGTCCAGACTGATTGTCATGCCCCCACACAGCGGGCAAAGCCAATGCATTTTAAATTTTAATTTAAACGTGGACAAATATATAACAGTAAAAGAAATTAATAACAACAAAAAAACCTTTTTTTTTCCTGCAATCATGTAAAAGTGATGGCACTTGCTTCGTACAATTTTGACTGGAAGAGCTTGTTATAACTTTTTTTTTTTGTTTAAATATATTTTTAATTTTTATAAATATAGGTTGTTATGATTTTAAATTTTTTTATTTTTATTTTTACTTTTAGTTCTTTTTTTTAATGTTATATTTTTGGTCTCTATTGTTAATCAATATTATTAAATAATAATATTTATAATGATAAAAAATATTATTAAAATATTTATAAAAATAAAATAAAATTTTTAATATTTATAAAAGCTAAATATATATGTTTTAAAATAATTTTTCGAACTAAAATTTAGAACGATAAAAACTAAAAACATAATATTAAAAAAAAAGAAAAACAAAAATTAAAAAAACTTTTTTTATAAAAATTAAAATTAAAATAACCTATATTTACATGAACTAAAAATTATATTTAAATCAACTTTTATTTTAGTTCAGTAGAGGCACCCACTAGAACCTTAGGAGCAAGGGAAAATGGAATGTACTAATTTAGGGGATTGAACTCTCTACCATAACTAGGAGAAGTACCTTATGAGCTAAGGTTTATATAGTTTGTACAGCGTAAACTAACCCTTTGTTTTTTCTTGATTTTCTCTTTTCCTTTCATTGATATGCGTTCAAAGTTCATAAGTCATTCCCACTTTGACCAAACGTTTGTGCGGAATATCAAATATTTTGTCACTCTGTCTCAAGTTTTTCTTCAAGAAGTTGTAGGCATAATCAATCAAAATCCTCTTTCCAATGTTAGCTCCTTTGCTAGCAATCACCTCATGTTCACCAATCAAGTGAACAACACCATCTCGTGATGCTTTTTCAACAGCCTCAATCTCTCTTTCAATGGCCTCTTGTAGCATCTCTTCATCACTAACGTCTTGCGCACCATCAACATTCAATCTTTCATCAGCTTTACCACTCTGAATCACATTTTGGGACACCAAAAACTCATCAGTTATGAATTCCTTCAATCTTTGAACCAGCAACTTCTCAAAAGGTTCTTGCTCATTGCGCACATCAGTGTATCCATATCTTACAACACACCGGAACACATTGAGTTCTTTCGGTTGTACTCGGCGAAAAAGGAACCGTTCTTCCATTGGAACCTTGCTAACAGGCAGGGACTTGATGGAAACAAAGACAAGGACAGAATGCAGCGCAGGCACATTTGCCACATAGTGCTTGAAAATGGGTGGGATACCTTGAACAAGCTCAGAGTAGAACATTGCAAGACCAGGAATCCGACACAAATTTGTGTCAGCAGCAATCTCTTTGAGCTTTTCTGGAGAAACCTTATGATCAAGTTCATAGTAGTACTTCCTTCGGTACACATTGTTCCAAACATACATGATGGTCATTAGCACCCCAGCAAATGCAAGGGGAAGATACCCTCCTTGGTCAAATTTGTATAAAACTGAGCTCAAATAAACAAGCTCCACAGAACCAATGATGAGCACATAGCTAATAACCAGAAGTATGTGAGTCTTCCATATCATGATCATGACCAGCACTAGAAAACCAGATGTAAGTGTCATTACAAACACCACTGCTATCCCTGCATTGCACAAAACCATATCCATATTAGAATTTTCATTGTCCGCAATACTTTACTCATAAAAATTGAGGTTATAAGAGAGTGATTTTACCATAGGCATTGCCAATTTTTGTAGTGGTTTTAAACCCAACAGTAAGAGCAATACACGCAATCATGAGGATGTAATTAATTTCTGGGATATAAACTTGTCCTTCATGCTTGGTTGATGTATGAACAATTCGCACACGAGGGAAACATCCCAATGACAAGGATTGTTGGATTATAGAGAAAGTCCCAGAGATCATGGCTTGAGAAGCTATGATTGCTGCCAAAACAGCAATCACAAACATTGGCCAGTATAGATGGTCTGCAAGACAATATGAAGCCACACTTAATTAGTTCCCATAATATATATACAATTTTATTTCTTTATTTTTGTTTTTCTGTAGTAATTGGATTCGCTGAGTTAATGGTTTAACAGTTTATAATTTTTGACAGAGTAGTTAGATAAAGTTACCTGGTATGGACTTGTAGAATGTGTCGCTAACAAGAGTACTATTTTTGCGAAGAAAGGAGGCTTGTCCAGCGTAAGCCAATATCAGAGCAGGGTAAGTCACAGAGCACATACTTATCTGTATGGACCGGACTGTGAAATGTCCAACATCAGCAAATAGTGCTTCAGTTCCTGCACAAGGAAAAAAATTCACATCAAATCAAGAGTTATATATATATATACTTTGCATTAAATTAGCCAATAGAGATTCAAGAAAACGTCAAATTATATTAAGTAATTACCCACCATAATTTGTCACTTTTTTTAATGTCTATTAGATGACAATGCTAAAGTTTAGTGTATAAAGATTATTCTCTATATATATATATATATTAGAAGTTATAGATGCAGTGTGAAATCAAGAATGAACCTGTTATGGCCAGCACAACGCCACCAAGAGAAATCCAAGCATCTTTCTTGTTCCTGGTGAAATAATCTACTATGTATTTTGGATTTATTGCTTTAATGACTTTTGGATCATACTTGATGAAATTGTACACACCAATGCCTCCGATGAAGGCGAACCATACACAGATAATGGGAGCAAAGCTGGAGCCCACTTTACCAGTTCCAAACCTCTGAACCGTGAAAAGGATGACCAAGATAGCTACGGATATCCAAACAACCATATCTGTGTACAAACAACAGAAATTGCATTAATTATTAATTTACCATAACCAATATTAATGAAACTACCCGCAAATATCACTTTTATTAATGAGCTAAAAGCTATTTCAAGTATTACTGTTGTTAGAGCTTTTAGCACCCTAACATTAATTTTGAGGTTGAAGGATTGCCTGTTTTTCAATTTTTTTTTTAGAGAGTTTGCCAATAACTAAAGAATAAAAATAAAAGTATTGAAAATAAAAAATAAAACATTTGATAGATTAAAAAGGAGTCAAGGGAAAAAAAAAAAAAAAGCACTTTTAACAAGTGCTCCCTCGTCAGTTAGCAAAGGCCAACTTCTTATGATAAGGTTATGACGCGTGGTGAGATTTTCTTTCCTTGTTTTAAGTCTACAACGTTATCATTTTCTCACCGCGTACAACACTACCAACACGGAAGAACATTGACAATTGTTGCTCAGGCTTGAGTTACTTTTACTTTTCTGTCATTTACTTTGTCTGTCAACTGAGATAAAATCGAAAGGGAAAAAAGAAAGAAAGAAAAGGAATGAAGAAAAGATTACTTACCATCAGTTATTTTACTAGTAGCTTGCTTGATCCCTCCCACAGCAGATAAAACTGCAACCAAATGAAACATTATTTCGTATGTTCGTCTCATGGTGAAAATGCACCCAAAAAAAAAAAAAGGCATTCTTCTTCTTATAATTAATTTATATTTTCTTTATAGACCGTTTTCTATTTTGAAAAAAAGAAAGAAACAAAAAGAAAAAAAAAAGGCGTGGCATAAACAAACAAACAAAAAATTACTAGTATTAGACTAACCAGACATGCAAGGGGTGAGAACACCATCACCAATGACCATGGAAGTTCCAAGCATGGTAGCAAATAAGAGGAAAAGCTTCATAAAGTGGCTATTCTCAAGCATAGACTTAATCTTTGAAGCTCTCTTCTCACGGTTGTTAGGCAACACAAGCTGGTAATTAGACACCTCTGCGTCCTCAAGTTGTTGGTTCGGAATAAGTCCCACTTTAGCATAACGGCATATCAGGGAGTATAAAGCAAAAGTACCTCCTAAAATTGTTCAAACAATTAGTTAGTCGTAACGCTACACAAATTTTATTATTAAATTTATATAAGTGAAAAATAGACAATTTTCTAACAAGCTTTTTTTTTCTAATAAAAAAATGTATGGACAAAAGTAAAACAATGAACAAAAAAATGCCTTTAATGCATAATCAATTTTGTCTTCCTTCCCCCTCCCAAAACTACATCCAGGCCTTTTTATTTTTTTTTGATAAACCTGTCATGCAATTTTTTTTTATCTCGATAGAATTATTGATATTCGGACCTTATTATTAAGAATCCAATTAATCCAATCGGACCTGATCCATTATGCAATTTTGAGTTACAAGGTCAGGCTTGACTTTATATAGTTCAAATTTTAAAAATAGGAAAATGGACACAGCGATTTTCAAAAGCACCATTGAAATCGTGAACTTTCTATGAACTAAAACTATCTCAAAAAGTGGATGAAAGTTAAATTTGGAATTTGCGTGGATGTAACCAGAATTTTAGTACGTGCATCTTTTCTCTGCTTTTCGTCTGTATTGACCAAGACGTTTGAAATGAATTTTCGATGAAGACAAAAAGAGTTATGTACACTCACAAATAGGGTTGCGTGAGGGTTTCTATTTCTACATAGTACTATTTCATTTGAAACAAAGAAAAATATAATTAATCTTTTTTCAGCCTTTCTTTGTTTTCTAGAGTTATATATGTATGTTTATATTGTACTTACTAGAGTAGAATAATAAGAGAAAAAGTTAGAATTAATGTAAGCAATAACCTAATAAATTTATATATGTATATTCATATTTATATTTATATGTAATTATTATTAGGTGTGGGCAAAGTAGGGCCTACATTTCATCGGCCAAAAGTCTAACTAATTAGTATACTAAATAGCAAAAAACACACTTCTAGTATTCACTGGAGAGAACAATCTACTGTCAAAGTAAAATGTTCATATCACAATACTAACAGAACAAAATAGGGTATAACTATCCCAGCCAAGAATCAAATTTACTACTAAAAAAGAACAAAATCAAAACACGAACGCAATTCCGATTAAACAAAAAATAAATCACTTAATTGGTTGCGACCATTTTTTAAAACCAACAGTTAACCCTCAGCCCTAATGAATATATCAAAAACAAAATCGAAACAAAAGGCATCATGATTGATGTGTGTTAAATCAAGATCAAATTATTAAAGAAGAAAAGACCAACTTTCATATATTCAGGATACTAAAAGAAAATAAAGAATGCAAATGAAGAGTAGCATACCGCCGCCATTATCGTTGGCCCGTAACACGATGAGGACGTACTTAAGAAGTGGGATGAGAGTAATGGTATAAAAGATCAAGGAAAGAACTCCCAGTATGTCATCGTCGTGCTTTATGCCATCCGTGAACGTGCTTGAATACACATACAACGGTGACGTTCCGATGTCTCCATACACTATCCCAACACTTTGGAACGCTAGTTGCAGTATCACCGACATAGCTGGCCCCTACCATCGTTATATCAAAAACCTTTTGGTCAATTTAGGTACCGCCAGGGCGTGGTCCACATAAAACAATAAAAGAAACAAAAAGCGATGCGAACAAATTTATTGTTGAGAAAAATTATTAGTTCGCTTATATTAATTCGTTGTATATTTGGGGAAAAAAAAAAGAAGAAGAGAAAACTAAATTTTTTATTTATAACTTTACAAGACAGTGTCATTTATTTAAAATGATAACATTTTTAATTAAATTGAAAATATTTTGTATAACCATGCTTAGTTTATATCGGTTTTTCCATGAAAGTTTGGAAGGCACCATGCTGACCGTACGCACGTACATGAACTTATGATTAATGTATAGATGAATGAAAGAGGAGATATATATAGTGTACTTACTTTTGAGGCATGAGTGTGGGAGCTGCGGAAACGGCGAGATTCCATTTCCAGAGAATCAGATCTTTTCAACTTTTGCAGAGAAAGCTTGTTCCCCATGAGGCCAGGATTATCAGAAACTTGCTGCTGATGGTTATTATGCTCCATCCCTTCATTGTTTTCAGTTTTCTCCACATCCAAAACTACAGCGTCTTCTAAAGGCATTTTGATGATTTTTGGTGTATTGATAACAGGTTACACAAATTTGCACAACTAATCAAATAACCTTAGACCCCTGAAATAGTCTCTCTCAAATTAAAGGTCACAGTTGAAGAAACAGTATGAAAGACTAATCAGATCAGAGGTGAAGCATAGAAGTAGTGATCATTATATTGATGATTGGTCACACAGCAATATGAGAGCACTGCTGCTTAGTTTGGTGGAGAGAACCATATGGAATGGTTCATGGAGGATTGTTTAAGTAGGTATAGAAAAGTAAAGAAATTACACTCAACTTGCTGAGGTGTGGTAATAAGAAGGTGCAAACGTCAGAATCAACATGCTGGCAGCCGCAGGCGCCCTTCCCTTTTTTTTTTTTCAGTATATTAAAGTCATTGAAACGAATTTAGAAATAAATAAATAAAAAGAAGTTGTTTTGGCTCAACGTCAACTTAGATATAAATGCAAAAATTGTAATAGCGAAATGTTATTTTTATATCTATTTTCTCTTACATATTTGACATCCTTTTTTTATCTCTATGCTCTTTTTCTTTATATTTTTATTTTTTTACTTTATTTCATAATTTTTTTTTATTTACTTTATAAATAAATATTAGAAAGTATCCCACTTTAAAATAGTATAAATAACGCCACTCATTGTAATAATAGCACTTTTACAGAAGGCACTGTGATTATTTAGAAGGCTTAGCGTTGCACCTTTTTGATTGGAGCAACGTGAACGCGGGACGCGTTGCTTTTCCTTGTGCTAGTGGCACAGTAATTAAAGTTGGGTAATATTCAAACCACCTGATTAGCTTATTTTATTTCCTTGTTACTTCTATCCTTTTATTTTCGCTTGAAACAAATAGCCTACAAGAGTGATGATAAAAAAATACACAAAATCTTATATATAACATATACAAAAAAAAATGAGAAAAGTAACAAAAATATTTGAATGGCTGAATCTTGTATAATTATTATTTTTATTATCTAAAAAATTACTAGCATATTGTATAGAGTTATTAATATTTTTAGTAAAATTATCAACTCAAAATATTAATAATTTTACCAAAAATACTAGTAATTTTACTGAAAATATTGTTAACTTTATATATTTTGCTAATAATTTTGTCGAAAATACTGATAATTTTGTTGAAAATAGTAGTAATTCTATATAATATGTTGATAATTTTGTTAAAAATACTGGTAACTCTTTATAATACTCTAGTAACTTTACTAAAAATGCTGGTAACTTTGTTAAAAATACTGGTAATTTTACCCAAAATAATAGTAATTTTGTTAAAAATATTAGTAACTCTATATAATATAATGATAACTTTGTTAAAAATATTGATAACTTTGCCAAAAATACAGGTAACTATATATAATATGTTTGTAATTTTGCTAAAAATATTGGTAAGTAATTATATATAATACACTGATAACTTTGTCCAAAATACTAATAATTTTTTGGATTTAAAAAAAATAAACAAAAAGAACAATAGACATGTGAAACTAATCATCCAAATATTTCGTCATTTTCCTTATTTTTTCCTTATACATCGCCCAAACATTTCTCATATTCTAATTCTCAAAATAAATAAATAAAAGTTGGGTAAGATTCTAAACATGGTCAAATTAATTACTTGCGTGCGACTCTGTTTGGTGTGGAAAAATTTCACTTGCATACACAATTCAAAGGGTGTATTTATCTCTTGGTCATCATTGCGGCACCGGAAAAAATCTCTTGGCCGTCATTGATGCTCAGATAAATTTTCCACAAGAAAATTGGCTTTATTTAACTAGAAATGAAAATATTATATCCTTCTAAGAGACAATTGATATAATAAATTTATAATTGCAAAATTTTTAAAGTTATTAAAGATTATATAAAATTGACACAATTATAATCTTTTGATGGAATTTTATATATATAATCTATAATATAATATAAAAGTTTTTCAACTATTAATATCATATTACATTTTTTGAATTAAAAATTTTTAAATTCTAATTATTCGTTAATTTCTCATTTCTTCCATTAACTATATATATTTATTTAAATTTATTTTATTTTTACTTTTCATTTCTCTCAATAGATCCTTTTCAACTTTCATCTCTATAATCATTTAACTATTTTATTTTTTTCTTAACTTTTCTCTCAATAATTTTATTTACTTTTCATGTTCTATCGTTATTCAAATTTTTGAAGATTGAGTAATAAAATAAAAAATAAATAGTAACGGGTTTTTCGTATCCTAGAAGAATTCACTAAAAATGATAAAATAAATATAATATTTTATTTAATCAAAGTATATAAAATTAAATTTATATAAATATTATTATAAACAAATTAAATTAGTCATATAATTATTAAATCTCAAATATATGTCTTTTGTTATATTTTAAAATATTATAATTTTGTTTACTTTAATTTATTTTATGTTAAAAAAATTAAATGTTTCCATTATAATTTAATTTAAATAATTTGTATAGCGCACATGCAAGATGCAACACTCGGAAGAAAATAACTAGCTAAAGTTAAACTTGTAGATACACTTTTGCTTGCATACACAATTCGAGAGTATATATAAGTCATCATTGATGCCCGAATGAATTTTCTACTAGAAACATATTTAATTTAAAATGAAAATATTATATTCTTCTAAGATACAACTAATATAATAAATTTCTAATTTTAAAAATATTAAAATTATAAAAAAGTGACAATTATAATGTTATAATTGATAAACTAAGGTCAAACTTTAGATAAGCTGAAAACAATGTTTACTGCTTGTACGATGCTGCTGGTTGGAATATGCTTTTCCTAATAAAATTAAATTCCTTTTATATTTTAATATATTTAAACGAGCTTTTTCTACGTTGATTCATCTCAAAAGAGATACTTTTAGTATCCGTTTAATTATATTTCTATGAGGCATAGAAGCCTTTTTATTATAATAAGAATGAAAGGTCTTTTGAAAATAAATTTTAATATTATTTTTATATTAATAATTAAAAGTAATTTTATTTTATTTTATCCAAATAAAATTTATTCTCCTAAACTTACTTTTGATATATTGAAATCAAACAAAAATTATTCTTTTAAAAATAATTACTCTAAAAGATATTTTTTTAAAAGATATTCTTTCAAAAATTAAATCAAATATACTCTTACTTAAAAAAAGCATATTTTATACTTTTTATACTTAAAACTTTTGTATAAATTAATTTTAATATATTATTAATATAAAATATATTATGTTATTATCGAATCATATATCAATATATTGATACCTTTTGATGTAATATTTACAAAAGTTAAATATATTTAATAATATAATAATATATGACTGAATAATCATATAAAAAACTTATACTGACATTACATTAAAAGTGGATGTATGTTTGTGTTTATAATTAAGAGACATTTTTTATCATAAAAAATATGTTCAAATATCATGAAAGGTCTCTTCAAATATTGCAGTCAAATATAAAAAAGAAATCTTTAAATATCGTGCTTTTTTTAATGCTTTATTTATAAGGAAACATTCAAACACATTAAAATGCATATAATTAAAATAATTAAAAAATATATATTCAAACAGTTTTCTTAAAAAAAATTTTTCTTGTTTGTAAATTATTTTTAAAAGCTCCCATAAAAAGTCTCTTTTTGAATCCCATATAAAACAGTTCGTATTATTGTATCTATGTCTCTGAAAAAAACTCTAGTTTATTCCCTTTATAACTATATGTAATACAGCCCCTAAACCTTTTTAAATATGTACTTTGATTCTTTTATTGATTTTTCGTGAAACATTAACAAAACTTGTTACAACCAAGTATCATAAACAAAAACATTATCATCATACAAAATTATTACAATGAAGTCACATGACTATATTTCAGATCAAATTTATTGATTAGAAAAAAGTTTAATTTATCTCCTTCAACTTGTGTTTTAGTATACTTTGGTATTGACACTTACAAAATGTGATAATTCCATTAGTATTAAATGAAAAATTAAATGAAAAGACTAAACGACACACGTTGTAATATTTAGAGATATTATTGAACATTTTGAAAATTGTAGGATCGACGTGCAAATAATCTCAAGTTAAAAGGTATAAATGGCATCAAGAATTTGTATTCAACTAATCAATATCGACTCAACTTTCTAACATGTAAGGATTATATTAATTTTAGAGATTTGATGCTCCGTACCATCTTTTCCCTTATAATATATACTATCGTTAACTTATGTACTAAAGAATTGCGTTGTACTAACTAATGTTTTGCAAATGTTTTCATAACATTTGCTAAGGATTAAAAACAGTGAGCACATTACTTTTTTTCAAAGAAAAATATGCAATACATTTTAAAAATTCTTTAGCAAGTGTTATAACGTAAAATCTTAAACAATACAAGGAATACTACATAGCTACAAGAATATAATTAAAATTTTTTACATAAATCATAATAATAGTTAAATAATATATAATGATGGGACTCATTTAAGAATCCTCTGCTTTTATTAAATTGAAGACCTTTTTGCTTGGAGCAGTGACGGAGCATCTTGAAGATAACGGGGAGCCATGGCCCCCCAAAATTTTCCTCAAAAAATTATAAGTTACATGCATATAAAAAATTAAATCTACATGAAAAAAATTAATTTACATACATATATATTAACTTAAGTCTATTTATCATACAAAATGTCTTTATATATATATAGATAGAAACTTTATCTGATAAATAAGTTTGAGTCTAAAGATGTTACTCTATATAAATTATGCTTCTTCAATTTAAAAGCTTATCACTTTAAGTTTTGATTAAAAAAACTAAAAGCTAGAAAAAAAACACATCATAATTAAGCATCATTTTAAAGTGAAAATAATAGTTGTTACAATAAATAAGTAATCACAAAGTTGAATAGCATATTCAATAATTAAATAATAGAATTGTTAACTAAAATGTACTTTGATTCCTAAGGATGTTTGCAAATTTTTTGATATTGTTAAGTGTGTATTTGAGAATACAAGAAAATATATTTTTTCAATAAAAGTTATTTTAAAATAATTTCACATGTTTAAGTAAACAATTTGAATGGATTATAAGTGCCAAAAAAAAAAATCTAATTCTAAGTTAAAAATCTATTTATAAGTGAAAACAGATTTTTAAAGTTTTTTATTATAAGTAAAAATTGATTATTTTAAAATTATAATATTTTTACTAAAATAATCATAATTATCAAATATTATAAAATATAAACGAATTATTTTATATCTTTTTTAGTAATTTGTCATACCAAACCAATTATTTTCACGTAATTCAAATAAAGCACATTATTTTAAAAAAATTTTAAGTCAATACATATAAATATAAAATTTATTTCAACTACTCATGATCTCACAACTAATTCAAACATATTAGCATTTGTATTTTTATTGATAAATATTATCCTATAAACTTTACTAAATAAGAGAAGAATAATTTATCTTTTAAATTTTTTTTTGTAGTGTTAATTATTTGTTTTAAAGTTTATATATATAATATACACTTAATTTTAATTTCTCGATATATTAGAAATAATAAGATTTGAATTTAAAATATTATATACTAAGTTTTAATTTAATTATTATTATTTAATTTACATATTAGATTTGTTGGGTCCCTAAATTTCTTTAAGCTCCGCCACTGACTACTGCGAGTGAGAAACTTTTCAAAACGACTCGCTGCTTTGGATTGAAATGTGTCACTTCTGTCATGAGACACGAAGCATTTTATTGATTTTTTTTTATTTTTATATTTTTAAACATCTTTTTTACTTTTATAGTAATATCCCAGTTTACTCTACTCATTGACCGTCACAGCTTGTCTCGACTTCTTATGACTCAATAGCAGGGATCGTTACTGTATAATCCTTTCAATTTAACTTCTTTTTTTATTTTTTATTTTTATGGTATAAAACCAAAGATTGAAAAGAACACAACTGTATGATATTGTCTATTATAACTTATTAATTATGATCTCCTGTATGTTTCTTTTTCAAAATATCGGTCTAATATTGTATGTTATTGTGTATGTGTTGATATTTTAATTATTAATTAAACTTCTAATTAAAAATTCGAGATTTTTCTTATAAACGTTATGGTATTTTTATAAAGACTGTTACAAGATTAATCTGTTCAACTCTATCACAATTAGAAGTTGAGATTATTAAATATAATATTGGAGCTTTAATATTATGTAAATATTTTTATTTATTAGTATTACTAATTAACTACCCATGTGATGTATGAAATAATTTAGAAAATATATAATAATATTAGTAATTTAATTTTTTATTATATTAATTTAAATATTTCCTCCTTCTCCTCTCTCTCTCTCTCTCTCTCTCTCTCTCTCTCTCTCTATATATATATATATATATATATATATATATATAATGTGACTTATCATAAAAATTTAAAATAATAATTTTTTTATGAAATATGCAATTTTGACATTTTATAAATCAAATACAAAATAAAATAATTAATGTTGATTCACTATCAATGTAATATTTTTTTTATACTATTATATAATCAAGGATTATGATGTTATTGAAAATGTTTGACTCTTATAATAACAATTTCAAAATTTATACAAAATATAATAATATATAATTAAATAAACGTGTTAATAACTTTATACTAATAAAATATTAATTAAACTCAAAAGATAATTAGCTTTTGTTATTAAAACTAATTAAAAGAATTAATATTGAATTACACATGTTAATATTGTAACCCATTGCATAGTAATATGCCATTGTGATATTCTATTGTTAGATTTTTTTTAATTTTAAATTTCATATATATTTGCATTTTATCTTATTACATTACAATATATGATTACAAACTATAGAATTATTTTTATGCTTACATATATTAGAGAAATAATTCTGGAAGCAGATGGTTGCGAGTTATATGAGTATTTTGATAGGCAAATGGATGACTTTTCATATAATGACACTAATTCATGAGATTTTGTACTATTGCTTCCTGGTTTAGTAAATTGAAAGCACAATATATTCCTAGATTGTGTAATAGAGTGGTTGATAGGCTAACCCACTTAGCAAAGGATCATGAAACAATAGAGTGAATTGGGTTTGTCCTATATTGTATTGTGGAGTTTTAGCTCAGGATATTGCTTTTAAATAAATTAGTAAATCTTATCAAAAAAACAAGGAACATATATTATTAAATTAAAATTATTATTATTGATTAAAACTAACCAAAGAATACTTTTAAAATAAAAAATTCTCAATGAACTTTAACAAACTTCTAAAAATTTACATATATATGTTCTTTTAGAATTTCATATATAAATGGACTTTATCTTAGAGATATTGCTTAGGTGATTTGTGAAGATTATGTTATTTGATAAACGACTATTATCTTAAATGTCAATAAAATTGATATATTTGATATTTTAAATTATATATACTAACAAAATTGTTTATTTTTTTTATTCGTAGAGATTTTTATTTTCTATAGATGAATGTTATCAGAAATACTAACAAAACATATTTGAGATTTTGAATTTGAAAAATTAACAAAATTGATTAAATTTTGATAACAAAACTGAATAAATTATTTTAAATAATTTTAATAGATATTTTATTCTTGCTTGGAATTATTTCGCAACAAAAAAAAAATCATTGTTATAGACTACCATGCTATAACATTTTCAGAATTTTGTTAATTGATTTTCCATACATTATATAGATTCGTGTATATAAATTATCTTAAAGTTCTTTAATATTAAAATTATGTAATTAGATAAAAATATTTAAATCAATACAACTAATTTCTAAATTATACATGAATTAATGGAATTCTTTTACTCTATAGGATGAAGAAAAAGAATAAAATAAAAGCTAAGTAATGCCCGTGCTACCAACTAGCTAACAATAATGCTTATATCATTTTAGCAATAAGAATGACGCATCGAGTTTTCTTTGTCGTCTAGATTCACGTGATGGATCGATGGACACGGGACACCGGTGTCAAAGGAGCGTGAAAAGGTTTGGAATCGGTCGTGGGCTTGTGAACGCCGACGTACGTGGGGCTTAACCAGTTGCTAGTTACCAGTGTCCGTCGATATCATATCATACACTCTTCCAAATTAATCGCAATTGAGTCAAAGTCATTAGTCACGTGCTTATTATTATTTCTGCAGCTTGCTTGCTGCGTTCATTTGGCACTGCTGCATTAGCCAGCCAGTTGCGACCTGCAATTTGCAATGCCCTCTTCACCTTTTGTGGCCCCATTGGAAAAGGAATGCCATCTTCGGAATTGTCAAAGGTTGTGAACTTCCAAATCTTAGCAGGACCACGTATCTTTCATATAGTATGTGCTATTTTTTGACGTTTTGTAACAACCAAAGTCACAGGTATGTGCTGAGGCGCACGGATCAATTTGGAACACTCTTACAAATTGAGGTGAAAATTAATTTGATAGATGAGTATATTCGTGAAAAGTCATTCTTAAATTTTAATTATAACCCTTAGTTTAGAAGGTATACGATATATCAAACTGATTATTAAAGAATTAATTAAGAAAAGAATATATTTATTTTCCAGAAATAAAACTTCTTGTATCTTTTGTAAGAATTGTCAGGCTAAATAATTGATATAGAGCTGGAAGGCATAATGGAAAAGGGCAACGGTAAATGATAAGAACAACAAGAGTACGAAAACTTCGACAAATTTTATCCATTCGATCATAACTTTCACGCGAACATGATTTACTATGCACAAACATCACTGCCGAATGGTTGGTTCGTCGCTTTCCACACTTAAAATCTTCGTACGAATTAGGATATAGCTCGTAGGAAAATATCTAGCTGCTGCTGTAATAGTAGCTAGCTAGCATGCTTTCACTTAAAGTGTCCGGTAGCAGCATTTCAAGGATGACGACTTTGAGAGACAAGAGAAGGGACCAGTGGCAAGTGGGCTATTATTGATGACCAGGAGCATCGATCTATTATCGAGCAACATTTCTCCATTGCCCCGCTTAAGGGCACAAAATTCCTCTTTGACCTGGACCGGGGATGGGAGTGGAAGCCATAATTTTGATATATATATATATATGAGAGGAGTAATTTATTATTAGAGTATTATTATTAGAGTAAATTTACTCTAATAATAAATTATTCCTCTTATATATATATATTTGGCATTCATTGTCCCTACTGTTTCGTGTATATTGTTTTTGTTAGTTGACTAACGTTAAGTACACAAACGTTATCCTACCACCTTTAATTCCTTTGTTATTAGTCACTGGCTCCAATTTATAAGAAATAATATATAAGGTAATGCATGGTGAAGAGAAAAATGAAATGTATTCTTTCATGCGCTATACTAATTTTACGCCTTAGTTTGTCTGAAGAAAAATTCAAATGAAAGAACTAAGTTCAATTCTTAATGCGCGATATACCTTCATAAACCATGGGTCTTTCACCTTTCTCAATTAATTTTCTAATGTGCCTTTTTCCATATAATTATGCTGTGTTTTTTGTTTGTAGGTGAAAGGGCATTGGGGTTCGGGAATCAACTGAAAACCTAGTTCATTATATATAGAATAAGTTTTCATCGTATGATTCAAAGTTCTAGGACGCAAATAAGTTGTCATTCATGGTTATTTTACCAGTACTTGTCATAAGCTAATTATGTAGGAGAAAACCTGTGGTGTTGCATGTGCATTCTATGCCTAAGTTTGTGACATAGGACTTGTCATCTTGAATTCGCGGCAAAATTGATATATGTTGGCTTCTTTATTTTGACCTTGGTGCTACAGAATTTAAGGGAACATAAATGAGACGATAATAACGTGATATACTTGATTACCTTTAATGTTGCTCCGCTTTAGCGATGGTCGTTGGCCATAGATAGTGTTCACATTGAGAGATCATACCCTGCTGATACGTATTGGCGATGAGGATCTGTGTTCATAAGATATGAGACAAAGAAAGATAGTGGAGAGATGAGAAGTTTAAAATTGGTTATTAGGTGCCACGAATGTGGCCTACATGTAGTTAGAACTAACATCTCACTTGAACATTTGTATAATTCACAAAACATACGTATGAAGGCTGAAGTGTGTCACAAATAAACTTAAAACGTACTATTTCTGAGTCACACGGGACAATATGAAGTGTTGAATCGTTAATTGTACTGGAAAGGAAAAGGAAGGCGGGGAGAAATTACACTCAAGGGAGGCTAAATGCATTGCATTAGAGAAAAGTGTATTCATGTAGTGGCAGCGATACTCCGACAGTCGTGAAAGTCAAAAATCACCAAGAACTGGCAAAAGTAGAGATGACAATACGTCAAGTCACTTACTAAACTTACGGTTTAATTTAATTTTAAATTAAATTACGTAGAATTAATTTATTTAACAAATAAATTAAGTTTACGTTTTTTAAAAATGCTAATTGACTTATTAAATTGCTTAATTCATTATTTATACATATATATAATCTTTGTCTAAAAGTTAAATTTATCTAAAAACTAAAAATGTTAAGTTTCTTAACTTGTATGAAAAAAAGTTTATACAATGTGAGGTTTCAAAGAAGTTAATTGGTTGATTTTAAGCTTTTATATTTTTACACATGGACTAGGCTACACAAATTTTTTTTTTGGGGGGGGGGGGGGCTTAAAAAAAAACTTACAACAGGCAAGAGGTTATACTCTAGTTGATATTTTATAAATAAATCTAATTAAATTAGGCTTTAAGCAAAAGGTAATCTAGCGTGTTCTCACCGCACAAGTCACAATCATGTTCAACTTTTCTTGTTCAATACTTTAGCATCTCGTTTAGATTGAAGTATTCTAAATTGATAAAACTCATTTTATAATTTTAATTATAATTTTTTATTAATATAACTTGTTCTCACCGTCATGCGCAAATGTGTTTTTAAATTAACTTATTTTATATTTAAAATATTTTATAATAAAAAATTCTTAAAATAATTTTGAAAGAAAAAGTTGATTATATCTTTTCCAAAATATGTATCGAGTATCATGCATTCCATAAAAACTCGTGTATTAATAAAACTGATTTCACAATATTAATTATAAATCATTTTTGTAAAGACAATTAGCCTACCTTAAATTTGTCTGCGAAAAAAGAAATAGTAAGAAAATATGGACTTAACAAAAATTTAATTCTAAAGCTTCGAATTCGTGAAAATCAATTATCTAAATCTGGACATTTATATAGTCATCTTCCACAACATACCACACGTCAAGCTAGTGTTTGGAATGGATAGAAATTAATTTGATTTGTAAATTAAATCTTCATAATATTTTCGTGAGAAGTCTTTAGGTGCCAATTAACAATTTTCCTCAAAAATATTAAGCTATTTCCAAGTTTACGCAGGAAGTGGTTGTTCCAAAATCATAGCGAAAAAGGATCTAATGCGAACACGCTTCAAGAGAATTCAAAACTTTGTCTTGTCCAAGCAGGTTTTGTGATTGGATTTCTCTAGTCAAAAGACCATCACTTCGCCGATCTATATCACAAGTTTCAGGTTTGAGGTCAGTTATATGAAAATTTGCCAAAAAAAAAAAAGCAAAATAAAGTTTTTCTAGTAAAAATACTAAAAAAGTTTTCAATATTAAAGTTTTTAATATTATGTAAAATTAATATTGAAATGAAACCTTAAAATTTGAGTTTTCTTATTTAAATGATGATGACTTAACATAACTCGGTCTGATCAATTGTTATCAGTCAGAAGGAATCTAGTTGAAAACTATGACTTGGAAGGCATAGGGCATGCGTTGTTATTGTGTTGCTGTCATCGAGCTTGAGTTGATTGATCGGTGGGGATGTCAGTAATATTGAAGATTGCATGAATATCTAGAGAGATCGCTGTCTATCACATTCTTTGAAGGTGAGCGATTCGTTAGTCCCAGTATGTTTGGGACTAACGTTAATCCGGGCATATGCAATCGTTGGATGATTTTCATTTAAGATTGTATGGCTTATATTTGTTCCATGTTTTTAAACAAAGAAATTAGTGATTAGTGTTTGTAGTGTTAATATTTGCTGATCTGTCCTTATCGATTTCACCGAGCCCCCCCCCCCACACACAAGAAAAAGCTAGTGCATGAGCATTAATTTGAAAAAATAATGACCTGAACTTTTTTTTTTAAAAAAAGAATCACATATCTCATTATCAATGTCTTCTTTCTACATTTGTAATTTCATATCATATTAAATGCTCTCTTCCAGATTGGTTTTCATTCCCTTAATCATCCCTACTCTAATGCATGATCTTTGTATAGTTTCTATACTTGTACCTGCAAGCTAATATCCTCCATGGCATCAACCGAAAGCTCTAATGCCACCACGACAAACATCAAATCACACACAAAGCTCTAATGGTTGTCATGAAAGCCAAAAATGCTCTCACAAATTTCTCCCACAGAAAACGGGGCTACCGATTGAAGGTGTCTTTATGGAAAAAAAAAAAAAAAAACACGGGGGCCATTTTGCAAGGACATATAAGGATTATTTTGTTATTTTAAAGGAAAGGACTAACGTTAGTCCTATACATATGGGGAACTAACGAATCACTCACCTTCTTTGAATCTTCAATCTACATTTCTACATTGTTCTTTCTATGTTAGTTCGTTGCACTTGTCAGTGATGAGATTCATCATACGAAACCCCAGCGTGAGTTGTGGTTTCATCTGGATGGATATATGGTTTTTCCTCTCACATTGTTGCTTGGGATGGGACCATCAAAATCAAAATCGTCCTAAACTCGCCATTACTTACATGAGAAGTCAATTTTTTATTTTTGGTGAAAAACTTTCTTCTCTTTTTTTTTCAATCAAGCGAATGGGAGATTGGGTGGGTGGGATCAAACCCAGAGTGCGGTGTTATAGAGACGGTGTATTTATTATTTACCAATTGAGCTCATACCTCTTCTGCTTGGTGAAAAACTTATACACCAAAAAAACCAAACAAACACATTTTGGTTGTTTTCCTTCCACATCTTGAGCTAGACCATCTCCCTCTCTTAAATGAAAAGTCAAAACATGCTTTTATAGCATAATTAATACAAGTTATAAAAATTATTCATGTTGCAGATGAAGCTGTGACTGACTAAAAAAGCAGCCCTGTCAGTGAAGGGATGTGAATTCGATCCTTTGGGCCTTCGGCACCCACCTAACCCCCGCCCCCCCAGCCCTCACCTCTGAAACCCCCCCCCCCCAAAAAAAAAAAACAAAAAAAAGGGAAAAACAAAAAAAATTATTTATGCTGTCGTGATTGAGACCTGAACTAAAGTGGCAAAATATTAGTCTCAGTGAACCATAATAGGGTTCGAATCTGAACCCACCCCATCTCCATCCCCGTCCCCAACCCCCTTCCCCAGGGTGCATGTTTCGGCCTTATATTATGTCCATTCCATACAAGCCTACTGGTCAATTCAAAGAGCAAGAGCTTATGAAGTTGCAGAGATCCCTTGAAAACATACTCAAAAGCCAAGTCACTTGTCAATGACATTGGTTGCGGATAATCAACTCTCATGGGCAACAGATTTTCATTTTTTCCGGTTCAGTTTTCCTTATTATGTTAACCTACGAAAGTGGTATAAAAAATGTGGCAGAAATCACGAAAGCCGATTCTTTCTAAACTTCAGTAGGCTTCTTTGCCAATTGCCATTTGCATATCTTTAGTCCATTACAAAATATACAGCAAATGTCTGATTGGACATTGCATTCACAATACACGCACCATGCTGGAGGAAAATCTGGTGCATTCTGTCCAAGACATTTCACAAAATTGGCCGACATATAATAATCACGACCGGTCTTCCATATACGACGGTCCATCCCAAAAAGACATACCTACCGTGGTTAATCAACTTTTGGGTGTTCTCGGGGCCCTGTCAAAAATTGGATTCTCTACCAACTCTCGAGCAGAAGGCCGCTTAACCGGATCAGGGTCCATCATGGCCTAAATGAATAACCAAAAAATCGGTTCAATCAACCAAAACAAGTTCCAACCCAAAAACAAAAAAGCACACATCAAAACAAGCATATCAGCACAATAAAAAAGTTACAAAACTAAACATTCCCTCCACATTTCAGATAAGAAAGGAATATACAGTACCTTGAGCAAGTTTTGAAATTGCAATGAATGACCAGGCAGGAGTGGCAACTTTCCCTCTTTAAGATTAAAGAATTGACATCCTGATTCTGGCAAAGGCAATCGGCGAATGAGCTCATACATAGAAGCTCCCAAGGAAAAGATATCGACCTTGTCAAGGTGATCATAGTTCTCATTAAGGATTTCCTGGGGCATGTAACGTGCATCGCCCTCTTCAACTGGGAGGCTATTGTCAAGAAGAGTTGCACATCCAAAATCACCAAGCTTATAAACACCATTTTTGACATAAATATTATCAGGCTTAACATCTAGATGAGCTATTCCCTTCTCGTGTATAAATCGCAGTGCATTGGCAGCCTATCCAAATTTGCATGTCAAATCAAAATATGTACAGAAATAACGGATTTAGTAAAAAATCTTATGTAGAGCTGTAAAAGGATGAAGCATCCAAGAGAAACAGAGCAAAGGGGAATTTCAACATATATAAACAAAATGTACTGTATGATGCTAGTCTGTAATGACTCCTAGATGCAAAAGAGTGGAGCATATACTGCTATATTTATTTAAAGGTGGTCATGAAAGGAGGTTCACCTGATATAAAGCATCTAACACTTTTCCTTCTGTAAATGATGCAGGGCAATTGTTTATGGATAAGCTGTGATCGCAAAGCTCCATCTGAATGTACAGCTGATCATTTTCAAACCAAGACGAATAGTATCCCACAATGTTCTCATGGGAACCTGAAGAGGAAAGTTTGTAAATAAGATTCAGAAAACATATTTGGTATAAAAGCCATTATGTAGAATGAAACAAGAGTTCAATATGTAATATACAGACCTAAGGCTGCCAACGCTTGAACTTCCATCAAAGCTTTTCTCCTGCAACATCAAAACATTAGTAAGTGGCTAAACCCAAGGGAATAATCACCCATAGGTATGAAGATGCTACCTTTCTGTTTCCTGGTGCAACTGTCTGGTGCTGTGTTTCACAGCATAAAGGCACCCATCTATTCGCTTTAATACTTTGAAAACGCTACTAAAGTGCCCTCTACCAATTTGCTGATACGAAAAGGAAAAGTTACATACAAAACCAAAAAGTTGAATTGCAGCAATCTATGGCGGTTACAAATTCTTTTTGAAACATAATACCTCAATCTCATGAAATTCAGTCCGATAGCGTGAAAGACCATCACCACCAGTATTTGCAGGGAACAGACCTGCAATTATATCATTATGTAGTTAAAATATTGCAATAGATGTGGACAAAAACCCAACAGGTATGACTCAAACTATACCTGCACATTTTAATCTTTGGTTTCCAAAGGGATCAGTTTCCTTTTCTGAAACATCTTTCAAATAGGGGTTCTTGATGCAGGGAGGAGGCATAACCCTGCATCGCAATGCAACTGCAGAATGTGACACATAATTTTGGGCCTTTGGTTTACCACCTGCTATAGTTTTCTCTACCGCTACTTCCTCCGCAACAGAGTCCTTTCCAAGTTCCACAACGTGTTGGTGGTCACCAGAAAAGGTAGGGTTGAGAGAGTTTACTGAGATAGCATCTATGACAAGGAGGGACATTGACCATAGAAAATAGGTTACTAAATTAACATGATTGAGAAACATGAAACAAATAGAACAATTATATTTATGGGGTAGGGAACCTTTGCGCATTCACATATATGTATCAAAATGCCTGAGTGAAGAATGATAATGAACAAGACAAACTATAATTACATCTGACGATGTTCCAATACTTTTGTCAGGCATGTTAAAACTTAACTTCAAAGGGTGTGTTTGGTTTACAATTTGCAAACCATTGTTTAATCCATCACTCCATCGGAAAAGCAATTATTTTTCTCTTATTCTCAAACAATGGTTCGAAACTAAAAAATCATGCTGAAATATAACTCAACACACTTTTTCCAAACATGTTAAAATGAATTGAAATTCAAGTTGCACCCTTCAAACTATGGTCAAGGTGTGCAAAAGTGAAATCCAAACATACTAGAAGTCTCAGCATAGACAAATCACAGCAGACTTCATCCACCTATTAGATCTACATAGTCTAAAAATCTTTGTAAATAGTGGCTTGATACTGCTGAACTAAAATAGATATTAAAAGTGTCCCAACAGCCTCATTTAAAATCAGTGTAAGGTGACTGGAGTATTGGATCAGATAATTTCAGCAGCAGATGACATTTGTTAATCCCATTAGTACATAAGGTGTGAGAGATACGGATTCCCTTTCATGCTTCACTTACACTGCTACATTTCCTACCATAACATACCACCTATGAAATTAGCACCTAACTTGAAAGTGATAATGCACGCTCCTTAAGAGTAGACATTTCCTGATATCATACATACTTGGCTCTCCCGTTATCAGTGTTAAAATCTCAAGGAGCATATGTCCACCATCCATACTAATATAGAGTATAGCCTCCAAAAAGCTTATTCCTAACTCACACAGCTGCATTCAATCAAGTTGTTCAGCGAACAGCATACTAATTCCCATAAACTTTGAGACAATAATTAGCATTCCACTAACTATTGTATTTTGCATCTGTACCGGGTTCCTTACAGTCACACTACTCAGATTCTCATATTCGCAAATCCCTCCCAATGAAAATACATACGCACGCAGCACAATCTATCAGACATTAGCGTCACAAAACGTAAGCAATTAATGAGTTCTGAAAGCTGTCTATGCATCCGGCATCCCTTCACTTCACACCACAGCACTAGTTAGTAAACTCCTCACGATGACGCAATTGCAAACGGATAGTAACAACATCCAATAAACTTCTTATGATGATGCGATTTCAAATGCATAGTAAAGCATTGTAAACTAAACTAGTCTTACCGAGCCGGCATCTCTTGCTTTTTGTAGTATTCAGCTTCTCCGGTGATTTGGGGCAAGGGGTGTTTTCCTGCCAACCAAAATGCCAAGAGCCATTAATTTTTATTTTCATATTTTGACGAATTTCATCCTGAAAGCTAAATGCAATGTATCATCATTCATCAATTCGATATAGATCACCTTATTGAAATCCAAGCCGTTCAAAATGTTCTGATTATCGGGGGTTATGTAATCTGGAGTGCTGCCACAGTAAACACCGCGAAGAAAAACAAATAAATTCCACAACTTTCGAGTCAAAAAAGGGAAAAAAACAGATGACCGAAGAGACAGAAACGTTTCGACGACAAACGGTAAAGAAAAGGACGAGGTTACCAAAAGAAGTCCTGGCTGAGAATGAAGTCTCTATCGTCCATGCTGGCGTCGACGGCGTCGTCGTTGACCGTAACGTGGGAGGAAGAAGCGGGGGGGTTGGGGTCGCGAGCTTCTGCATCGAGAAGGTTCTGGAAGCGGGAAGAAGCGGCAGAAGATGGGTTACGGAGGGGAAAGAGAGAGACTTGGCCGAGCTGAAGCTGCAAGTGGGAAGCGGTAGAGAGAGAGCCCTTCATCTTCAACTTGCTCACTTGCCTCTCCTTCTTCCCAATCCTTTGGCTTTTCCTCTTCGTCATCATCAGTCTACTGTTCAATCAACCCAATCTCTCTCTCTCTCTCTCTGTGATGAATTCGAGTGAGTGTTGGAGAGTGATCTGATATTCTGAATGTATAAATAAACAATTAATTTACAGACGAAAAACAAAATGGGGGAATGGAGAAGCAGAGTTTTTTCAAAATTGCGCGGGTTGCTTTTTTCATTGGCGGTAGGGGTTAGGTAAGGGGAGGTCCATTTTGGGTTTATTGCTGATTCGATCGTGACCGTTCGTACTTTTGATTGAAGGGGCATGAGATTTTTTGGACGGTGGGATTCGGGGTTGTGGGGGGGGGGGGGTGAGGAACTGCGTCGTTCGGAGCGCACGTGTTGTGCTGCGTGCTGCGTAAGCTGCTTCCTCTTTTTTGGCCCTTTCCTTTTTTCAAGTATGAATGATGATGGGCACTGCGATGGGTTGAGAGGAAGGACAGGACAGGTGACTGTGAGTGGTGACTGATTGGTGGAAAACGGGTGCGCACTGCGCATATGCCGCTTGGGCTCCTTTCAATTTTGAATTAATTATTAATTAATTAATTAGAGATGATTCTTAGTTGCATCAAAACATATACACAGTACATCCCTTTATTATTTTTATTCTTATTCTTATTTTTATTTAATTTAATATAATATAAAAGGAAGGAAGGTCGCACAAATTTTTATAATATAAATATAATAATATAATCATAGCTTATTAATTTTAGATCTTCTCACCGATTATTGCTGGCTTAACATGTATTCACTTTCCCATAACCGGGAAAAAAAAAAAAAAACATGTATTCCACTTTTATACCAAGATTCATCATAATTTATGTGAATAAATTTTTAGGCAGAATCATTCTTCATCGTAATTAATTGTGGATAACTATTTAATTTTTCTTTTGCCATAAGTTTGCTAGAATAATCTTTTGAAATATTTTATAGATGTAGATACTGGACATTTTTGTGAAAGAAAAAACACAATGATTATAACCTTTCTTTTTTTTTAACTTTGGCTAAACTAAATGCATGTTTGGGAACTATCCAAATAGCATTTTTCCTGAAAAAAGCTGTTCTCTAAAAATTAATCATATCTAGATAATTTTACATAATAGATTATAATCTAAAATTGATAATTTTAAACTGAAAAATAGTTTATAAGTATAAATAAATTTTTAAAACTTATAATTATAAGTAAAAATTGATTATTTTAAAATTATTATATTTTTACTAAATTAATCCTAAATAAAAAATTTATCACGTACGATGGTTTTGATTAGTTTGTAGTTTGGCATATATCCAAGGGCTCAATTTTAATGTATTGATAATATAAAAAAAAAATTACATTATCAACCAATCCATACTTAATTTCAGCTGCAGAACAAAAACAAAATTAGTTTTATTTCAATATATATATATTCTTAAAATCTTTTCAAAAGTAATGCTCCACTCTTTAAGTATAGCCATATTTACTTCGTTAATAAAGTATCTTATGACACATTTTACTTTATTATATTTCAAATTGTATTAAGAAAAAAATGCAAAACATATAACAAGAAAAAAATTTATCATTTGTTCAAACTTAGCTTTAAACCTTTTACCATTACCACTATTTGTTATTCACATTAAATAATTTTTTTTCACGCATGAAGTTTTTTTTTTTTTTTTTTTTGGATTATCATGTAATTGTCCAGTTAAAAAAAAAAACTACTAGGATTATTTTTATAACAGACAATCTTAAGAGAGAAAAAAAATTATTTTTGATTGAGGATAAAGAATAGTAAATTGCTCATATGAGTGATATACCAAAACTCATAATCATATATGTAGTAACAAACGATCATGTTCCAATTCAATTTACACATTCTCTTAGGCTAAAGATTATCATGCTCCTCGTCTCTTGGGATCAGGTTGTTATACTAGTTTTCACACAACTATTTATTCGTGTAACTTATAATATCATATCAATAAAAAAGATAAATAACAGTTTCAAATTATATATGCGTTGAGGGCTTCAATCTCCCTAAGTCGAGTTATGTTATTTGTACGAATATTTTCTCAGCCTCTATATCGACGCATTCTTATCCATTATTGGATGGAGTATGAGATCCAAATCAAATAAGATTCACACTCTATTCAGTAATAAATATGAGTATATTGACAGAAAAATCGAGAAAATATGCATACAAATAATATTTCTCCCCTAAGCCAAAAGTATGCTTGTTTCACATTTTAGATTTGGGTAAATAACATCCCCCACTCCTGAGGTATGACTAAATAACACTTAACTCAATTCTTGCGACAATTTAACACTCTGCTCGAATATTCATTTAGCACCGTCAGTGACCCAACTCCAAATTAACCAAGGTAAATCCACAAGTAATGTAGCTCATTGACCTCTAGTTAAGCCATCACTTTTACCAAGAGAAAGAGAACGTCTCCCCGTTGAGACAAAGGCCACACCTCCCTTGATTTTCTCACAACATGACAAAAGTAATTACATCTAACCTGATACTTTTCCTCAACATTTCCTCAAAAAGCTAAATGGCTTTATTGTCAAATCCATGGTGAGCATAACCAGCAACATTATATAAGATTACACCTCTATCACTATCAGTAACTCATTGGAAGATTTTCCCAGCATATGTGACATTCCTACATCTTGAGGACATATCAACCATACAACACTTTCTCACCCATATGAAGCCTTATTTTGAAGATATGCCACCGCCGCTGCCTCACACCACCGTAACACCTCACACCGCCGCCGTTGCAACCTGCCGCTTAGCCTCAACCTCACGGCGCCACGACATATATGAATCTGCCATCGCCGTGCTCCATCTGCTTCAGATTTGTGAGTCATTACTGCCCCACTTAGTATGCCGCCGTCGTGGCCACGCCACTGCCACCGCACTCCCTAGAAACACTACCGTCAAATTCCAACAGCCCAAAACCCTTATTCACCATTTTCTCCTTTTCTGCATGTTTCGTTTCTTAACTCGTTCATGTGTTTTGTTGTGTAGTTAGAACCGGATTCTAGGCCGGTCCAATCTTCATCATTAAATCGGATACGATGAAAATCGGTGTAAACTAAATCGGTCAAATCGGTTGACTGGTTTTTTTTTTTTTTGGTAAAAATGTAATTGTTTCTTTTATTTAAAAAAAGAAGAAGCTTAGTTCAGAATAAAAATTTATTTTTTTTAGAATTTTGATTATTTTAGTATACTTATTTACTATACATTTTTAAATTAATTTAAAAATAAAAATTAAAAATAATTATTATACTATCTAAAAAGAAATATAAATACAAATTAAAACAAATAGATTTTAAATTTAAGATATTTGATAAAATACCTCATAATAAATATTATTTTACATTAATTATATAATTGTTAATAATTTAATATAATTTTTATTTTTTAATTAATTAATTAATTAATTATATGTATAAATAATTAAATATATATTTTATTATATCATGATCGAATCTCTGGTTGAATCAGTTGAACCTTTGAGCTTTTGAATCTCTGCCTTGACCAATTTAACACCCAGCCTGATTTTCTTAACCTTGGTAGTTAGTATTAGATCATGAAATGTGTGGGTGTTAAGAGAGCAGCCTAGGCTATTTACATTTTTTCCCCCTCCACTTGAACTCTTTGTATAGGTTGAAGCAATTTGAACTAATTGCTCTATTTTTGTTTTCTATCTTGATAGGTTAGTTTTTATGAATTGGGATGACAATGACAATGGATAGACTGTTGTGAAAAAAAGATAATGTTGGGAGATAATGGAAATTATATGCTGGGTAGATTGGGTGACAATGTTTCATGCTTAGCCAAACTAAGGGTAGCTTGTATTGCACATATACCGAGCTCACTAATGATGATCATTGCATCAGCAGTTAGTGCTTTTGTGATTCTATACTATGAAAAGTTTTAATATTGCCTTGCATTGTTGTGATTTGACATAACCTGAACATAGAGCTGTCCAGACAATAGAATTTCTTTTCATTAGTGAATTGAAAACCTTTGGGGGCCTTTGTATGTTGCCTTGAAATGAATAGCTTCATTGTCAAATCCACCTCTCTTTGAGATATTGCAACGCAGAAAATGGGGGACGAAGGGACCCTGAATTTGGTATGTGGGAGTCGAGTGAGAGAGGATGAAGTAAAGATATTAAGTCTATTGATTGTTGTGGTTGGGTTTAGGTTGCTAACATGGGGATCTTGTTAGAAAGGAGGGTGGTTAGGTTCAGGGTTTTCGCCGCAACCTCTGTATTCACGGTGTGGATTAGGTTAGTAAAAAGGGATGTGTTAAGGAAGATGAAACTGCTCACCCAACAAACTTTTACAACTATAAATTCTTTCTTTTTTTAAAAAAAACATGATAACCATGGTTAAGTAAGAATATTCTAACTATGGTTAACTAAGAATATTTTGTTAGAATATTCTTACTTAATCCGTTAGTCACATTAGAGATTGGGGTGGAATGTTAAATTATCATAAAAATTGGGTTAAATGTCATTTACTAATACATCAGGGGCGGGGGCTATTGTTTACCTGTTAGATTTAGACACCTCAAAAGTACATTTCGTGAAATGAAAATGATATTGTATGGTAACTTCTTTGTCTGTCAATTTTTTCATGCTACTAAAAATATACTTCAAGTAATTAAAAGTATTTTTTGAAAAAATATTTTTAAAATTACTTTTTATTTTAGGGATGTATTTGATATAGAAGTAAAAGTAGAAAAAAATATTTCATAGAAGTTTTTCCCCATATCAAACACATCATTAAAAAATATACTTTTGAGATTAAATTTGACTATTATTCTTATATTAATAATTAAAAGTAATTTTATTTTATTTTATTTAAATAAAATTATTCTCTTAAATTTATTTTTAATATATTCAAGCTAGATATAAATTTATTTTAATTTTAATTTCTCTAAAAATAATTATTTTAATTTAATTTTATCAAAAATAATCCACTTAAAAATTAAACCAATCAGCCCCCAAATATTATGACAATCTAGGTCCGTATCAATACTTATTAGAAGAAATTTATTGCTACTTATAGATAATAAATATGCACTATCTAGTTAAGATAGCACTACTATCAATAAAGATTGCATATCATCTCAATCAATATAAAATTATAATGTCTTCTTAAGCTTAAAATATAGGAAAAATTAATGTCACTAACTAAAGAAGTATATTTAATTTTAAACATGAGATGTTTAAAATTTTAAGAGAAATTATATGAATTTTATTTATAGACAAATCCCACTATATTTTACTTAATAGACTAAAATACCCTGAATAAAATTAATAATCATTTAGTGACGTGAATAATCACACGTTAGAAAGTAATAACTACTCATGAATTATTTTATGACTTGATATATTTAATGACATTATTACAAATTTGATACATTTTAACTTTAAGTGTAAAAAGTTATAAATATTTACTTTATTCCCTTAATGCCTCTAATTTTACCCTATGTGCTTCTCACCTTCAACACCAAAAATCCTCTATGCTTCTATAACTTCACTTAACACTTTATTATTTCTCAATAATCCATATATTACATTCTTGTAGGTAGATTACCAAGTAAAGGGGTTATTATAATGTTTTGGGAAGTGATATCTTTCACTCCCAAAAAATTCTCCTACGTTAGTTCTTTTTTATCTATGACGTTTGAAACTTACAAGAAACGCACTTTAGTCCTTCTAATTGCATGAATTCAGATTCATTGTAAACTTCTTGGGGTGAAAACTATTTTTAATCATTTTAGGAGAAAAAGGAGTTTGAATTAGCGGAAATGCTTCTAGATATTATGTTAGGGTTTAAATTGGGGTGTTGAATTAGTTAGTAGGAAAAAAAAAATTTCCCTTAAAAATAAACATACGTATAGCACAGGATTACTTTTGTCGAAAATAGGCGAAAATTTTGACAACAAAATTCATCTCACTATAATACATGTTTAGGGAAGTCCAGAGATTGTATTGCACATTCTTTTATATGCAAGGGACAAGATATATATAACCCATAATTCAGGGCTAAAATGTATTTGCTCGTATCTTTTATCTATTTTAAAGTAACAATCGAAAAAATAAAATTTCATTAAAAAAATTAAAATAAAAAATTAATGTCTTTTTTTTTTGAAAAAATAAAAATAAAAAGGATCGGTGTCACCAGGATCAGAATCGTATTCCCAGGTGAACACATCCGTCCTCATCAATTGACTCACTGAAACACTATCTTCAGAAGACTACATTTTCAGCTCGCAGCTCAAATGTGGCACCAAAATACACTCCATGTAATTTTCCTCTCAAACCCTACTTCTACTTCTTCTTCTTCTTCATTGTGGCGTACTTGCAATTGCCATTTACAAGGTTTAACTTATGCTAAGAGGAAGCTCCGTGTCTAATCGTGCTTTAACATTAATTTTACAGCACAAAACAGAGTCAGATCAGAGCATTTCCGGTAACTTCTGCAGCCACGAATCCATGTTCATGCAAAAAAATTCTCCGTTCTAATTACCTTTTTTTATTCTTCTTCCTCAATTCGCAGATGAAGACGTAGATGAGCCAGACGACGCTTGTCCCAACGACGTCGTTTCACTAGACGACTCTGCCACTGCCACCAACAAGGTTCACTCTTCAATCCTCATAGACATTCAAACTCACTATCACTCTCTATTTTGAAATTCTTAGTAGAATGACATTGAGGTACATCTCTGACATGCATCATCTTTTTTTTTTTTTTAAATTTTTTTTAATAGGAAGAATTGCCTCTTCCAGTGCGGTTGGATTTTCTAAAGGGTTACTCAACTATCCTAATTGTTGATAGAATTTGCATTATATTTAACTGATGTTAATTATTGAGTATAATTATTAATTATGAGTTTTACACAGGAATCTCAAATCAAAAGTTGGCTGGGAAAAGCAGCAGTTTGTCAATTGAGGCATGTCTTACCAAAGTTATAGGGTTTCCATCAATTTTTCCAATTATTTGTTACGTGCAACTAATATTGCTGTGATCAGGAACCAACAGGTACACCTCCCGAAGATGAGGTTGAAATGCCCGAATTCAACGAGGGCAACGTGAGTAACATATCGGGAGAGGTAGTTGCCAATTCGAGCGATGAAGAAGTAATTTCTGAAGATGAGGTACTCGTTGAAGTTCATACAGAATATTTTGTTTGCGATCTTATAGCCATCTGTTTGTTCATTTGTCCAGCTTTGTTATGATTATATCCCTTTGTTGCTAATTAATATCATCTTTTATTTTCACTCTAAAGGGCAACACTGTCCTCTCAATTAGAGAGCTCCGCAAATATGGTCCTCAATTATTCAGACATGAACAAGTTAGAGCTACAAATGAAAAATCTGAAGCATTATTACATTCCAAAGAAAGTGCTTCATGTTCAGCATCACATGCATCCTGCTCCAAAACAAATAGATCTGGTACCTGCTACATAGTCAATAGAAGCTTCATGATTAGAGCATAGTTACTTGCAATACCCTGGGGAACCTGAAAATTGTTGTTAGAGGAGTATGTTGTTGAACTGATGTGCCTTTTGGATTTCTTTGGTGTCTTGTGTCATCCCAATGCTGATTGCAGCTGTTGCAGCAGCAATACCATTCGGCATTTATTATGGTCTCCATGCTACATGTCATGATTTGTAAAATAATTTCTGCACTGAAATGGAGTAAGGTCTTTCTTATCGAAGTTGAATTTTAGAGCTCTTCTCCTAGGCAGTAGCTGATGAGGCAATGAAAGTCTAGGCCATTGATTATCACATTATGTAGGTTGTATACAACTCTAAACATTTAGGATGGAAAAATAACTGATCAATTTTTTAATATTTTTTTCAAATGAACTGTAATTTGCTGCTTTCCCTGCAATAATTTTATTACATATCAGTTTTTGGGTGACTTTTCTTTCCTATTTGGAGAATCCCTATTTTTATTATAAAAGTTGTAATAAGGTTATACATTACCACAGAATTATTAGTCATCTTTCTTTAGAAACACCCAGTGTGGAATTGGAATCTCAAAGACTTTACCTTGAGAATGGAAGTTGAAATACATCATATGTTTCACGGTGGAATTAGACACTGTTCTTGTGAATATTCTCATGTTTTGACAAATGAAAGGATTTTTTTTTTTTTTTTCTCAGTAGTATCTAGATGCATGTTGGCATAGGTGGACATAATTGTTGTGTCCTCAAAATTTTTCTTTTCCCTTTACAAGTTATGGGATCTAGCTTTAAGGGTACTTCATTAGGATAGCAATAAAATTTATTTCTTCATTTTTTTTTTTGGGTGCATATGTTTACTTCAATCTTTGAAGGGTAATTACTGAACTATTCTATCAAATTGATAACTATTGCAGGCATTTGGAGTAAAACTAAGCCAACAATTTCAATGTCGTCACTGTCGCACAAATGTGGGCACTTTGGTCCGTCAATCTCCACTTTTGATAGATTGCCTAAAATTACGAAAGCTATTGAACCTGGGGCTTCTGCAACTTTAGATGGTAATCATCTTGAAAATGATGATTGTGTGGAATTAAATTCAGATACTGAGCCTGCTGAAACAGAAGCTCGTGCACGAGGACTTAATCTGCCCTCAATGGCTGATCTTTTTGACAACCTCCAAGACAAGACTAGTCTGGTGGGTGGAAATTTTAGAAATGCTTCCCTTATTCTTTGACCTATCTAATATCTATAAGGTTTTTCCTGCTTCCATGTTCCAGTATTTTCCACATAGTCAAAGCAAACAAAAAACAGGGCGCCTGTTTCAGAAGGGGGGTAGATCCCACTTACCCAAGGTAATTGCTGACAGTGAAGACTCCCCTGAGCTTGTGGGTAGTGGATCATCAAGTGACAATGAGGTACATATTTGCTAAGTTTGCTCGTATAGTTATTAGTTTCTTGTCATAACTAGCTCTACATCTATTCACTTTTACAGATGAATGATCAACATATGAAGATTACTTTCCCTGGAAAGAAAATGCTGACCATGGCAGATCGATTTCAGGAAGCTTTAGGGACTTCCTCTGTTATTGCTGAAAGGACTCATGTTGCCGTGCATAATTCATTGAGGTATGAAGTAGTAGTTTCCTCGTATTTTCATGCAACTAAAAAAAATGAATTAGTGAATTTGAATTAATTCTGAATTCCGTGCATGGTTGTCCTGCCAAATTGTGCAGAGCTGGAATATTTGGAAAACTGCAGCACGTCATGCAGGAAGAAAAAGAAAGAGACATGGACTTCTCAAAAAAGTTACAAACTGGAGCTAGGCCAGATAGTAAAACTTTTGCTTTTACTCTGCCCTTTCCATTCTTGTCTAAGTAAAACACCATTAAACACTTCTTTCATTACAGAAACCATCATTCAACAGTAGTTTCTTTTTTGGATTTTTTTTTTTGGGGGGGGAGGAGGTGGGGGTTGTCAGATGGGTGGTGCATATATATGAAGCAAATTTTACATGCACACAGACACCCACAGAGATATATGTAAATGTTATTTACTTTTAAAAAAAAAATTGCAGGTGAACTTGGCTGTGTTGATGTAAAAATTATTTCAAGATACTTGGATGGAAAGCTGACCGTTTGTCGTTGTTCATTTGGCAAGTTCACAGAGGTGAAGTTTAAAAGACCAGAAGTTAGCTGACACCTAACTTTCACAGATTATTGTATATGCTTATTATTGCTACCGGTATTTATATTCAACAAAGAGCTTGGTTGTCCTAGAATGCATGATCAATGTGACACAAGTCTTGAAGCATGGGTTAAGTTGTTAAATGACTGCCTTTTTGTCAATCTGCTTTATTTTTTAAAATGAAAAAGAACGGTGAGAATAACTACTCTACGAACTACTTTTTTTTTTTTTTTTATCCAAAATAAAGTTTGTATGGTGGGAGAACACCAAATACCAGAACTAAGTTTTTGTATTATAAAATAATATTACAAGCTGCTTGTAAAGGAAGTTTGGTTATTCAGCATGATTGTCTGTTGCATAATTACGAATAAGAACATGTTACTTTTGGTGGTAATCATGATGGGCTTTGGTAAAAGTCAGAATTAGCTTTTCATTCCATTTGATTTATATTCCATGACTCGTACTCCTAATTTGAGATGATTGTTTTGCCTGAAGTGGAACAAATGCTACGTGTAAGATATACCCAGTAACTGATTGAAGGTGCTCGGTTGTGTTTACAGAATTTTCTGTTACTAGATAACTCGGAAGGCATGGGGTTTGATGGCAGAGAAAGCACCATCATCTTTAGTCCAAGGGTTTGCGACGATGTTGACCTTGAAGTTGGGAACTTGATCCGTATCCACGCGCCATGGTAAGATTGTAGATTTCATCTTTTATGCTTTTTCAATTGAGCCAAGCCAGGTTTGGTTGTGCTATATCCTGGATATTTTATTTTCTGCGCTTGTCTGGGATTTCAACTTGCTATGATGCAAATGTTCTTGTTTTTTAATTTCTTTTGGTTTTGATTCTTGGACAGGAAGGAAATTCAGGTGGAAAATGATAATATTATCTTGTGCACATATTTCTCCCAAATTTCATTCGCAGTTTGATTCAATGTAGTCAGAGGAGACTATCAACATGTTCAGTTTCTTTGAGTTCTTAATCAAAGTCTAGGAAAGTAGGAAAAGGGCAGCCCTTTTTTTTTTTTTTTTTTTTTACGCACAGCCTTTCTTGCTTTCGACGAACGAGTCAAGCGCACCTTTGATTTGAATTGCCTTACAATTAAGGTTCGTAATCACTGTCCACTAATTTGTATCCAGCTGTTGTGAAATATTCATTGCTGACAGTGAATTTTTTAATGAGTTTAATCTTAATGTATTATTAGTGTAAAAGAATTCTATATTATTATTTAATTATATATTTTTATTTGTAAAATTTTTAAGGTAATAAGTGATAGAATCAAATATTTTTGCTGATGTAATAATATATAATTGGATGTTTATATAAAATTATTTTAGACTAATAGTGTATTAAAATTAATATTTTTTTAATTACTAATTTGGAAGTAATCTTACACCGTTTAATTCTACGAGCACCTCTATCCACGTGCTATGGTATGTGTAATAAGGCAATATGCAATGTTCTAAAACCGAATCGAACTGTGCGATTCAACTGGTTGAACTGTGAATCGGTGATGTTTCTGTTTGAATATTTTCTAATTTAATTACGGTTCAATTATATATTTGACGGTTAAACCAATTAAACCGTGAATGTAAAGTCTCAACGGTTTAATCTCGGATTAAGATTTTTTCCCCCTTTTTGATAAACTCTGATTAAATTTTTTAAACATGGGTCTTATAACATTTTAAGATCCTATAGTTTTTTCCTTTCAAAGTATAAAGAATCTCATCTCTTCGAATAACCTTTTTATGAAAGAAATATTGGAAAGAAATAAACATATGAGAGCAATGAATACCAACCTATCTATCTATCTATTTATCTATATATCTATAAAAAAGAGTTTTATGGTAGCGGAATTATACAGGTGACGCAATATGATATTTCCACTTTCTCACCTAAATCCTCGGCCACACATTTCAACCGTTCATAATTTAGTTTTTTTTTATTTTTTTATTATATGATATATTCACTATCTATCCCACTAAGGTCTTGTTTGGATAAAAAGTTTAATTAAACTCTTATGTTGTTATGCTCCTCACTTAGTGGGTTGAGCCTTTCTTGATCAATTTCTCGCGTGTGCACAGAGGTGGAGCTCTTATATGAAAAGAGCTTATCACAAAAAACTTGTATAAAAAATAACTTATAAATAAATTATCTTTTGTATTTGGATATATTGTCACAAAAGTCCTTATTTTAATTTGTAATGCTAGTTTCTAGAAAATTATGTAGTAGAGTTTTTTGGGAAGTTAAATATTTCAACTTCCCAAAAAACACTAAAAATGACTTTTAAGGGAAATCATAAGTTATATAGCAATTTGATTCAAACAAATACAAAATAACTTTTGACTACTCAAAAGTTGAAAAAATTCGTAAGTTATGCTATCCAAATGCATCCTAACTCTTTATTTCTCCACTATTTATGCTTATATGAGAAACTTTTAAAAATTTAAATGATGTTTCTTGAATAAGCTTTTTCATCTCTCTTCCGCCTATTCAACCAATCATAATTTTTTTGGTAATGTCAACCAATCATAATTTAGTTCAACATTTAGAACAATATGCTTTTCTCATTTTATTCTTTTTATATTTAGTTGTTTAGATATTTATATAAAATGAATTCAATTTTAAAATTCTTCAACGTAAAATTCATATATAGTTAATAATTACAAAATGATTAGAATCATTAGCAATGAAGTTTTAGTATTTTAATTTTTTTTATTCTGTTATACAATAAATTGCAAAGAAACTAAATAGCATGTAGTCATTATTTTGTCTTATATATTTAATTATTATGGATAAAAAATTCAAAATATATAGAAAATATTTGACTTTGAATATTGTCTCATTATGTGTAACATATCAATCATTTTTCTTAATAAAAACATGTTTAGATAATAAGATTAACACAAATTTTCTCTTATTAAATTAATTAAATTGTTTATATTTATTTTAAGAATTGCTCACAAATTTTGATTGGAAGTGGTGCTTAAATAAAAGTTTTTCATAAATATGTATTTCACAAAAATTGCATTTTGAGGTAATACTAAATATATATTGCATGCATGTAAACATATATATTGCACGGATAATAATTAATATACATAACCAAATTTAAAATTAAATATTTGAACTCTAAAACTTATAACACACTATTAAGTTATATCAATTTAGTTTTTTGATTAGTAATTTAAATTACTGTTAATTAATTGTTATATTGATATATCAAATAAGTGATATTAAACATGTATTACACAAGTGATGCAAATATAAAAATTGTATTTTGAACTGATGCTAAATATATATTACATAGGTGATATAAATATAAACCACACAGATAATAATTAATATATATTATAATTATCAATAGTTAAAACCAAATTTAAAATTAGATATTTGAACAGTAAAACTTATATCACACCATTAAGTTATATTAATTTAATTTTTTAACTAATAATTTAAATTATAGTTAATTAATTATTCTAATCTTATAATACTCAAATTGCATATCTATATTATATACTTATATCGATTAGATTAGATATTTAAGGCCTTAATATGTAATATTATTTACTTTTTTATTAATAAAAATGTCATAAATTTAATAGCTTGAAAAATATGGGATGAAGAGTTTTATAAGATTTTTTTAAAAATCTGCTCATAGATTGAAATTTTATAAAATTGTTAAATAACCCAAGAAATTTTAATGACAAAAAAAAACCATAAATTGGTTTTCTAACAAATATTGATACCTCCAATAGATAATACTAAACTTATATTATATGAATAATACAAACATAAAAATTGCACTTTAATCAATATATATCACTTCAATAACTTATCTCTACTATTAAATTTCAATAATATATTTTTAAACAAATTCATAATATAGAATAAATTAATCAATATATATTCGCATACAAATATTTTTATTATATTTATATGTTTCACATTTTAAACCAACAATCACTCATGCAAAGCACGAGTAAATACACTGGTTACCAAGTATTCTATTACTAACTACACGACATGCACACTTCATATTTGAATTTCAGTTACGGGCGTGATTAATCCAACAACTTTGAATTCAGCTTCAAGAATGCAGCTATCGCCTACTAAGAAACCACCATTTGGGTCTTTAAATTTAGCCAAGGCCACAAGCTGTCTGGAGCCCCACGCTGAACTCGATTTGGAGAACTTAACACAAGCTGTCATCGAAATAAATAAGTTCAAGTTATATAATCACTAATGATAGCACCGCTGGCACTCACCAAAGCTTTCAACCTAGAGCTAGGACTAACGTAAAACACAAACCAGCATAAAGTCACTAACTGCATTTTGCGAGGATAAGAGTAAGGAAAGTAACGGCGTCCAAAAAATAGTCCTTTATCTTTGGATAATCCTATTTCTACAATAACAATGAAGATAAAAATAGATAACAAGTGTGCAAAACTATTTGATTGCTTGTGAATTTGGGCATATAATATCTTTATATATTGACATTTCAGACCTCTATATACAAGTTCTTCATTGAAAGCATCATCTTCCAGTCAGTTTGGTAGGAGCATAAAATATATAAGTATGAGAATAAAAATGGTGTAAAATTAATTTATTGATAAGCTTTATTATTAAAATTGTTTTTAAAGCTTATTCATTCACTATCAAACTCCCAAAACAGGAATTGAGCTTGTAAAGTAAACATGGCATCACCTTTTGCTTCAGCATGGTGCCCACCGATTTGGTCTCTTGCGCGCACAGTGTAATCCACAAGTAACTTAGTGTTGCGTGGGAGAGTTGATACGTCCAATGCTAAAAATACTGAGATACTGTTGCCCTTGGCCTCAAGGGTTCCATTCGGGTATAAACGGATTCTCCTATGAAAAAAATAATAATAATAAATAAATAAATAAATAAAATCAGCAGTTTGGCCAAAGAACAAACTTTAATATTCTTCTTCTGCTTTAATTTGCATTAAGAACAGAACAGCAGTTAGCTTGGAAGCATTTCTGTATACCATTTATAGTTTCCAGCAACAAACGGCTGAGACTCATACTTGTCCAAATTTGCCAAGGAAAATTTGTTGAACTTCCAACTATACGAAAGAGTAGCAGGTTCATGTATCATTGATAAACAATTCCCGTTATTCATGGTCTTGACAATGAAAACCTCAGCTCCAAATACACAGGTATCGTCAATCAGATATCCATTTGAAGGGTCATTAAATGTGTCAAGGTCAATAAAGTTATCGATACCCCACTCAGTTTTCAGGACATGGAAACGCCTTATACTTGTATCTGCATGCATTTTAATTTATTAATTGACGTATAAGATATTACATAAGTTTCATTATACACTTCATCTTTTTCTTATGTGACATTAAAAGGAAGTTTTACCTCTCTGATCATAACATGTGACCACAAAAAAAGAGAGTAAGATTTATGTAACTAAAAAGTCACCAAAATATATATAGTCTAAAGATTGAAATATAATAACAACAAAATTAATGAATCTTACTAGTTCCAAGTGTGAATGTTGATAAGTTTGTACCTTGGGTTATAACATACTCATCATCAAGGAAATTATATACAGAAAAATTTACAATGGCGTTGACCTCCCAACCAACAGGTAACGAACTTAGGTCCATAGGCGCCAAATAAATAGAAATATGGTCTTGGCCATCTCTTTTTTTCTTCCCAGTTGGGTATATAGACAGAGTCCTGCAACCACATCCGTTGAGCTTCACAATGAATATATGCGATGGAAAAGTATAAACGGAGTCCCAACTCTCAAGCAAGAATAATAATGTTGTGGTCTTGTGGGTTAGTTAAGAAGGTTATTAAGTTTCAACTTCTCTGTAAGAGCAAAAAGAGCGATGACGGAATCAAATGGACAATTTGAAGGGAAGAAAAAGGATGCTTACCATTTGTAGCCCCCAGCTTCAAACTCTTCCGAGGCAACTTCTTCTACTGAGGCCTTGGAAAGCAATGAGAAGGATTGGATTTTGAACGAGTATTGACTTGGTTGAGCTTTTCTTCCTAAAAGATATCACCAAATATTGGACCCAAACCAACAGAGAGGCGTAACATGGTATCATTATTTTCAAGTAACGCACACATCTATTAACTCCACTCCCTAGCTTATTTTTTAAAGAAATTACAAAAAAAAAAAATGCACAAGCCATAATATGTGAATGGAACGAGAGGAGAAGAGAAGCGACACCTTTCATGTGTCTGATTGACAATATTGGATTAGCAGGTTTCATGTCCATGTCCATGTCCATGTCCATGAGTGATGCAGACATTCTACGGTGAATAGGACTAAGGAGTAAGAACTCATTTATTTGGCTTTTAAGGTTTCTCAAAGATTCTAACTTCGCGTGCAGGAGCAAGTCTTTCCGTTGGTTCAATACAATTTCTTCGCATTTCTCCTGCAACAAGGAAAGGATTGCGTGAGAATAAGTATTTGACTATAGCAAAGGTTAGGCTTTAAGGTAAGGATTCATTTGAACAGGTTCTTTAGTGTGTTCGATATTTAAAATATGAAATCAACTTGATTTGAATTTTTCTTTTTCTTCTTTTTTTTTTGTGTGGAAAAAGATGATATATAGTAAAGATAGGTTCTTTTGATTTGATTCATAAACTAATGTTCATGTCTAAAGCAAAATTGAAACATGATTGGAGTGGATTTGAAATTATTTTTCATATTTAAAACACCTTAAAAACAAGTTATTTTGTAATAATTCTATCAAAACAGCTTAAAGGGTAAAGCATCATTTATATCCTATATGTTTAGCGAAGATTTAAATTTTGTCCCAAAAGTTTTTTTTTTTTTTTGGGTTCTATTTATGTCTTTGACGTTTAATATATGTTACAATGTTGTTATTCCCATAGATACTGTCTAAATTGCAAACAAAAAATTATAACTTGTCCATTTGTGTAATGTTAGGAATATAAATAGAATATTAGGGTTTTCTTTTGTTAGAAACATAAATAGAATATTAGGTTTTTCTTTTCCCAACTCTTTTCTTATTATCTCTCATCTTCTTCTTTTTTTTTTCTTCTTCTTCTTCCTATGTTTTCTTCTCTGCTACTCTTCTATCACCACCATGCCTCTTCTACTTTTAGCTACATAACCTCTCTTACTCCTTTCAACCCCACACCACCACCGCCACCACTACCACCACAACACCAACAAAACTCTCATCACACCTTCTCCCTTTCACAAGCACTTCCCTTTTCCACCCCTTCTCTCTACTCCTGCTTTCCATCCCTAGTGCATTCTCCCTTGATTCGCTTCCTCTACCATCCATAGCGTCTCCCTTCACAATAATCTAGAACCTTCCAGCTCCACTTCTCCCCCTCCTCATGATTTCCTCCTCTTGGACACACTTCAAAGATGGGTCCACTTCCTCCCTTTGATTCTCCCCTGGTTTCTGACTGAAAGGACATGGATATGGAGGATAAAATAATGACGGTTGTGAATGTCAAGAAGATGAAGTTGAAGTGAAGAATAGGGGTGGGGGGATGAGAATGGTGAGGATATAAAAATATCAGATAGTTAGGAAAAAAGATAGTTGGGGGAAAAAATTTTAATATTCTATTTATATATTTAACAGAAGAAAATCTTAATATTCTATTTATGTCCTTAATATTTCACAAATAAATATGTCATCATTTTTTGTCTACAATTTGGGCATCATCTATGAGACAACATTGGCACGTTTATTAAACATTAGGGACATAAATAAAACAAAAAAAAAATTAGAGACAAAATTTAAATCTTCGCTAAATGTATCGAGCATAAATGAGGATTTATCCAAACTTAAATAAACTTTTTTAAGTATATGTAGTGTTATATATTGAAATATAAGTAACACATGTATTATTCTTTAATCACCTCATTATTTTTAGAATTTTTATATTTAAGGTGCAAATAAATAATATATGTATTTAATTTTGATATATTATCAGTATAAATTTTTTTTATATAGATCATATAATTATGTATTATCATATCATTAAAACTACATGATTGTTATGATAGCTAACTAAAAAATTACATATGTGATGATATATAATTATTGACAATGTAAAATATTTTATATTGCAAGTGCATCAAAATTAATCTCATAATATATATTATGTTATTACTAGAAAATAGCATCACAAGCCCTAACACATATTATCTAAATTTTGTTTTAATTATTTATTTATTTATTTTTTGGGAAACGGATCGCATGCTCAAAACATATATTAGAATAAGTATCTAAAACAACATTAGCCATATTTGTCTGTACCATAAGTGAGAAAGGAAGGGTAGCAGGTTGAAGTATTCAAATTAAACCATTCCTAGCCATACTATGGGCATCTAAACTATCTTGGCAAAGAGCACGTATAATGCCAATGGAGGAACCAGTTCCTAGTCTTCAACTGGGAAATAAGATGAACGACATATAGGAGCAAAAGGTGGGACAGATCATATCCCTTCTCAATTGGGTGCAGGGGTATTAAGTTAGTCTGTGCCTGAATGATGACATGAAGCAGCTATTCAACGACCAAACAAGATGAAGCCCATGAAGGATATACAGCTTGAAGCTCCGCATGGATGTTGAAACTAAACACCAAGTTGGAAGAAAACCCAACGCGAAAGCTCTCATTTTCAACCATAATGAGGCCACCGCAACACCTGAGAGAGTTTATTTTTTGGTAAAGAACCATTTTTTTTAACGTAATAATTGATTGATGAAAAGAATAAGGCGACGAACAAACATATATGTTTTGGTAGACAAATAAATTGGATAAATTAATAAAAGTAAAATCTTCAGATCAAAATAAAGAAAAATAAAATTCAAAAGATTCAAAATAAATTAGCAGCTAAACTTGATAGTTCTGGTTTTGTCGTCAAATATCGTTAGATTTATAATTGTGAAATTAATAAATAGTCAACAAGTCATTGTAGTATAGTGGTGAGTATTCCCCTTGTCACGCGGCCGACCCACATTTGATCCCCGGCTATGGCGGCTTTAATTATTTTGCATTTCCGTTTTACATGGTTTCTGTTCAGGAACTCTAGCCCATTACTCCGTTGGGCTTCCGTCACACAAGTTTGGGCCGAAGTGAGCACTGCAATTAACGAATAATCATTGAGAATAATTAATCACACACTTGATTTGATTACAGATTTATGACTAGTACTCCTAATTTGAGATGATTGTTTTTCCTGAAGTGGAAACACTTCCTACATGTAGAGGTGGAGATGGATCAGATGGCTTGTCGGGGCCTTCGGCCTAGCCCACATTCGGCCTAACTTGGTTTAGCCATTTTAGTAAATAAGTTAAGCCCAAAATTTTTAAAAAACCTTTATAACAAAATAGGTTAGAGTACAAGCTATGAAAAAAGTTTCTTAAGCCCAACAGTTGGCTTATTTATACTATATTAATATTATTATTATTATTATTATTATTATTATTATTATCATTATCATTATTATTACTTCATAAATTCTAGTAATAATTGAAGCTTTATATTTTATTGTAAATAGACTTTTTGATCTATTTAAAAAATCTTTTGACCTATTTAAGAATATATCTTTTTGATATATTTAGAAGTCTTTTGACATATTTAAGAGTAAATTTTTTGGTTTATTTAAAAAATAGATCTCTAAATAGATTTTCAGGCTAGGCCAAACTTTTAAAAAAACAAGATTAAGGCTCTAAAAAAAACTTATATCAGATAATAGATTCAGACTTAAATTATATATTTATAATGCAGGACAAATTCATTTAAGTTAAAACCTATGCTAACATATTTCCACCCCTAACTACATGAAAGAGATATCCAGTAATTGATTGAAGGCTTTCGGTTGTGTTTGTAGAATTTTCTATATTACTGGGTAACTCCAAAGGCATGGAGTCATGGAGTTTGGCGGCAGTAGAAAGCATTCATCTTTCAGTGCAAGGGTTTGCGACAGTGTTGACCTTGGAGTTGGGAACTTGATCCATATTCACCCCCCCCCCCTATGAGTAGGGACAGATCCAGAAAATATCTAAAGGAGGTGCCGAAAATATTAATCATATCATCTAATTGATGTTATAATGTGTTAATAAAATATATTTTATGTATATATCATACTATTATCAAAGTTGAGCACGATATTCTTTTAAACCATAAAACTTGTAAACAATAGCATCTGTATCAAATTTTTTAGCAATCTTTCTCTTAATATAAGTTAAAAGACAAACAAAGATGATTATTCTGCTCTTGAAAGAAAAATTTGCGATACAAATTGTGAGATTGAGATTGAGATTTTAAATTGAATTTTGCAAGTCAAATTCTAATTGCAAACCACAAATGGTGACTTGAGAATTTTAACGAGCAATTTTTTGTTGCTCCGTCTTGTCATGTTTTTAACATAGACTCACTTTTTGAGGTTGGTTGTCAATGGATGTAATAATGTGTGAAATATTTCACTCAAAATAATTGTACTGTAGAATTTTTATCCCAACTTTTTAAAATTTATCCAAAGAACCAACTAATTTGTTAAGAGAAATTAATAAAAATAAATCTAAATATATCTAAAAAGTAGAAATAAAAGTCTGAATAATCTTTTATTTAATTTTTTTGGTTGTATGTATATAAACTTTTATATAATTAATTAAAAAAATTGCCCCCCCCCCCCCAAAAAAAAAAGTGTAACCGTCCCTGTTGATAAGATTGTAATTTCAATATCTTTTATGCTTGTTCAATTGAGCCAAGTTCAGCTGTGCTATATCTTGGATATTTTCTATCTGCATTTGTCCGGGATTTCAACTTGTTATGAAGTGCATGCAAGCGTTTTTTTTTTGTGTTTTTTTTTTTCCTGTTGGTTTTGATTCTTGTACATGAAGGAAATTTAGGTAGAAAATGATAATATTATCTTATGCATTTATCCCAAACCTCATTTGCATGAAGCGGTTCTGAAATATTCGTTACTATTAGCGAATGTTTTATTTATTAAGAGTTCAATTTCTATGCATAATTGCTAATTAATAGAACTGCAAAAAAATTTCAAATTATGATAGTTAATTATCTATTATGATAACTATCTAGTATAATTTGGCATCTTATTATAATTGTATTAGCAGTTACATAATTAGCGCATAAAATTTAATCTCATTTAATAATTTAGAAGTAATCTCGCAGCATTTAATGTGCCAAATTTAACATCAATCAAACAAAATTTCATCAAGCAATATGCAATGTATTAAAATTCAAATGGAACTGCTTGATATATCGACTTGGTTGGAATGGTTGGACTGTCAATTGATTATGCTTCTGTTCAAACATTTTCTAATCTAATGACAATTCAACTATATATTTGACTAGTTAAATCAATTAAGAGAAATGTTAAATCCTCCAAATTCAAAATTTTACTCACATATATTAAATAGTCTTTGGATATTTTATAAATTATAACTCATGCCATTACAAGTAGAATTTTGAATTACGATTTTTTTTTTTAGGTTAATTGTTAGAAAGATATGTTATAACACTCATCAATTAAATCATGAACTAGAAGTCTAGTTGATTTAACTTTGATTTATTTTTCAAAACTTTGGTCATAACACATTTTATGATAAGTATTTGTTACAGTTTGTTTTTTTGGGAATACTTTTTATATATTGACAATATAATCATAGAGTTTAATTTTTATGTGCTAATGGTATAAAATATCTTTATATTATTAGCCAAGAAAAAAGTTGTCAAATCATGATAAGTAATTATTCATCATAATAATAATAATCTATCATAATTTGATAATTTCCGAATTTTTATTGATTGAAAATATAAAGCTACTTTACACTTTCAATGCACATCTTATTTTCCTTTCCAGCATATGGTGAATCTCACCTCCATCAAAGAAATATTGATAAAAATATATGGGAGTAAAAATAATGAATATCAACCATTAGATTACTAACTGGACGACATGCACACTTCATATTTGAACTCTTAAAGATTCATATAACACAATGTCAATCAGTTAACGGGCTTGATTAAGCCTAGCACTTTGAATTCAACTTCAATATAACAGGTATCGCCTATTAAGAAGCCACTTTTTGGGTCTTTAAATTTAGCCAAGGACACTAGTTGTCTGGAGCCCCCCCACGTGCTCGAGTTAGAGAATATACGACAGGCTGTCATCGAAATAAGTCCAAGTTAAAATCACTACTGTTAGGCAAACTGGCATTAATGTTAGAGCTAAGGCTGAGGAAAAAGACAAAACTCAGCATATGCTCAGTAGCTGCATTTGGGAGGAAAGGAGTAAGGAAGCAATGGCGTCCAATATAGAGTTGTTTATTTTCGGATAATGCTTTTTCAACTATAAGATAAAACTAGATAACAAGTGTGCAAAACTATTGGATTGCATGTGAATTTTGGCATATAATATCTAAGTATTGACATTTCAGAGCGGATTCTGAGGTGCATTACACATCTTATGGAATAAACGGTCAGATCTGAGGATGCACAAAGGTGTATTTGTACACCCTCAGATCTGACTGTTTATTCCATAAGGTGTGTGATGCACCTCACTTGTGAGATGCATCACAGAATCTGCCACATTTTCAGAGCTCTATATACAAAGTCAGTATATATTCCCAACGTGAAACATGGGCTACAGTTAAAGCAGGTGTCTCATGCATGACCCAAAATAAATAAATAAAATCAGATATCTTCATTATAAGTATCATTTTTCAGTCAGTTTGCTATGAACATAAAATTATCAGTATGGGAACAAAAATGGTGTAATTTATAGAAAACCTTTGTCAATAAAATTGTTATAAAGTTTTTCATGAAATTTTTGCTTCCATACCCGCTCCCTTAGAGTGTTGAGCTTGTAAAGTAAACATGGTATCACCTTTTTCTTCAGCATGGCGCCCACTGATTTGGTCTTTTGCACGCACAGTGTAATCCACAAGTAGTTTAGTGTTGGGTTGGAGAGTTGACTCGTGCAATGCTAAATATGCTGAGATACTGTTGCCCTTGCCCTCACCGTCTCCATTCGGACATAAACCGACCATCCTGAATTTTTTTTTTTTTTTTGAAACAAAGAAGGCAGGTTAGCCAAAGAACAAAATTAATACTTATTCTGCCTTTATTTGCATTAAAAACAGAACAACCATTTGTGATCAAAAACTTGGAAGCATTTATAATTTTATAATTTTATAATTACCATTTATAGTTTCCGGCGACAAACGACTCTGAAGTATGAAGCCCATCTTGATATTTAGAGGAAAAGTTGTCAAACTTCCAAGTATACAAAAGAGTAGCAGGTTCATGTATCGCTGATAGACAATCCTGTTTACTCGTGGTCTCGACAATGAAGACCTCAGCTCCAAACACACAGACATCGTCAATCAAATATCCATTTGAAGGGTCATTAAATGTGCCAAGATCAATGAATTTTGCGATACCCCACTCAGTTTTCAGGGCATGAAAACGCTTTACACTTGCATCTGCATGCATTTTTATTTATTAATTAATGTATTAGATATTGCATAAATTTTATTATACACTTCATATATTTTTTAAAGCAATAATGCTACACAGTCAAAATAGATTGCCAGAAAAATTGTTGCCAAAGCATTTGGCAATTATGATAAGAAAGACAAAAATCATAGGTGGGTACAAATTATGGAGTATCTTTCTCGTATTGTTCCACCTTAATTCGAGTAGCAAAGCTCTGCAAATATTTGAGCTGCCAAACAATTTCCCTTTTAAAGTGGAATTAAAAAAGAAGTTTTGCTTGTCTGATCATACCACGTGACCGAAAAAAAAAAGATAGTAAGATTTATTTATTTATTTTTTTTGGTTATATACGAAGAGACGATAAGATTTATGTAACTTGGAAGTCACTAAAATAGCCTATATTGAAACGCAATAACAAAGAAATTGACGAATCTTACTATTATTCCAAGTGTAAATGCCGATAAATTTGTACCTTGGGTTATAGAATACTCATCCTCAAGAAAATTATATACAGAAAAATTTACAATGGCATTGACCTCCCGGCCAACAGGCAATGGACTTTGGTCCATAAGCACCAAATAAATAGAAACATGACCTTGGCCACCTCTTTTTTGGTTCCCAGCTGGGTATATAGATAGACTCCTGCAACCACGTCCATTGAGCTTCAAATTGAATATATATGATGGAAAAGCACAAAAAGGGTTCCCACTTTAAAGCAAGAATAGTACTATTGAGAAGGTTACTATGGTTCCAACTTCTATATGACCAAAGCAAAGCTTAAATAAAGAAAGGCATAATTTGAAGGGGGGAAGAAAAATAAGCTCGCGTACGTACCATTTGTGATCCCCAGCTTCAAACACGTCCGAGGCAACTGTTTCTACTGAAGCCTTGGAAAGCGATGAGAAAGATTGGATCTTGAACAAGTATTGACTTGGAGGAGCTTTTCTCCCTGAAAGGTATCACCAAATATATTAAGAGAAATTATGTCTGCACTTATTCCCTGCCCGACTTGCTACTCGACTCCCTGAAGGAAAAAGAGTTATTGGACAAAAATGTACAACATTTGTTTGTTGGTGGACCCTATAATTTTTTGTGAGAGTATTTAGTCCTAAATTGTAAGTATAAAACTCAATGGAATAATGCTAAATTTTACCTTTCATTATTTTTAGAAAAATATTATTTATGTATTTATACCTATAAAATAAACATAGTGAGAGAAAAAGATATAAAAGTGGAGAATCCACTACATTTTTTCTTTCTGCACTCACCAGATATTTGTATATCTTTTTATAATGTCTACACTATTTTGTATATACACATAATATTTCTTTTATTCTCAAATAAAATACACATCTATGGACATCATCTTGGACATGCATTAGATGGGAAAGAGATAAAGTAAAAAATTTCAAAAGAAAATTTTTGGTGTTTTTTTTTCTTTCTTTTTTTAAATTAGATGTCATAAGATATTCAAGATTGATGGCTAATAGTTATGTCCAAATAACATACCCGCTAACTCCCTAACTTCTTTCTTATAGAAAATACCTAAAAAAAAAAAAAAAGTACAAGCCATTATATATGAAGGGAATGAGAGAAGAGAGGCGACACCTTTCATGTGTCTGAGTGACAATATTGGATTAGCAGGTTTCATGTCCATGTCCATGAGTAATGTAGACATTCTACGATGATTAGGACTAAGGAGTAAGGATGCACTTATTTGGCTTTTAAGGTTTCTCAAAAATTCTAACTTCGCGTGCAAGAGCAGGTCTTTCTGTTGGTTCAATACAATTTCTTCGCATTTCTCCTGCAACAAGGAAAGGATTGTGTGAGAATAAGTATTTGACAATACCAAAGGTTAGGCTCTAAGGTAAGGATTCATTCGAAAAGGTCTTTAATGTGTTCGATATTTAAAATATGGAATCAACTTGACTTGAATTTTGTTTTTGTTTTGTTTTATTTTATTTTATTTTATTTTTTGGGAAAAAAGATGATATGTAGTAAAGATAGGTTACTTTTGATTTGATTCATGAACTAGTGTTCATGTCTAAAGTAAAGTTGAAATATGATTGGAGTGGATTTGTAATTATTTTTATATTTAAAACATCTTAAAAGTGGGATATTTGTGGTAATTCTATCGAAAAAACTTAAGTAAACCTCTTTAAGTATATATGGTGCATGTTTAGGTGCCTTATAAAACATCTTTTTTTTTGTAGAAAAAGCTATTTTGAAAATTTAATCATGTTTGGTTCAAAAAATAAAAATAGATTTTAAGCTAAAAATAGCTTATAAGTATAAGCAATTTTTTGGAATTTATAATTATAAACAGAAGTTGATTATTTCAAAATTACTATATTTTTATTAAATTGACCCTAAATAACAAATATTATATAATATAAATAATCATTTTATACTTTTTTTAGTAATTTTACCATATAAAAGCAACTTTTTTCATATAATCCAAACAAAATAGATTATCTTAAAACTATTTTTCAGCTAAAATATCCAAACATAAATTAATTCTCATATAAACGATTATATAAAAAGTAATTATACAAATAATCGATTATTAAAATAATTTTAATTTTTCAGCTTTTCCAAACACATACATGCTGTTATATATTGAAATATAAATATAACACATGTATTATTCTTTAATCACCTCATTGTTTTTAGAATTTTTATATTTAAAGTGCAAATAAATAATATATGTATTTCATTTTGATATACTATCAATATAAAATATTTTTATATAAATCATATAATCATGTATTACTATATCATTAAAAGTATATGACTCTTGTGATAACTAACTCAAAAATTATATATATATGATGATATATGATTATTGACAAGATAAAATACTTTATACTATTAATATATCAAAATTGATCTCATAATATATATTATGTTATTACTAGAAAATAGCATCACAAGCCCTAACACTTACTATCTAAATTTTGTTTAATTTTTAATTTTTTTGGCACTCATTTACATGCCCAAATCATGGCGGATGATCCTTTGGTCCGGGATGTTAGAGAGTCACGTTAGTCCTGTACAAAAAATGATCCATTAAAATATATGTCGACCGTTGGATCGAAGTTTTTTGGAATCCGATGGCTATTATTGGAGATGTGTTTTAGTAAGTGAGAAATCAATTTAGTTTTATGAGTATTTGCAAAGAAACCCTTAGGTATTGAGGGTCACAGGCGCGGCAGCTGCACCGCCAGCATCGAGATGCGATGAAGAACGACAACGGTACAACAACTTCGCGACAGTGCAGTGGAGCGATGACGCTGGGTAAGGGTTGGTGGTGAAGATGTAGGCAAGGGCGACACAGTGGTGGCAGTTTCGCAGAGCAGCAGGTTCTGGTGGCGGCGCAGTGGAGATGATGGTGGTAGAGATGGGGTGAGGTGGAGACGAGGTGAGGTGTGTGGTGGTTCGAAGGTAGTCACCGACGTGGGCAGATGGTAGTGGCTAGGTGTGGCCTTTCACGGTGGGGTGTTGGCTTGTGGTGGAGAATGGTGGCTGGGTGTGGTGCGTGATGGTGGTTGAAGTACTGCATCTGGCAGTGTTCCCATGAGAACGCTCTGAGAGAGATCCAAGAGAACCAAACTGGTGAGGTCTCCTAAGCCTTGGGGCACTTCACCGATGTAGCTCTATTTGGTCCACACTCTTCAAGTTTGAAATGTTACTTGGGATCGCTAGTTTGGAATTCAATTTGGAAAAGATTGCCACTCTGCTTTTTTGGATGAGTTTCTGTGATGGTGGTTGGTGCACGTGGAGGGAAGAAACCCAAAAGGTTGAGCTTAGAGGGTGTTAGGACAATGGGGGCCAACATGTTTGGCCACAGTGGTTAACACTGCCAGAATAGATAATGGAAGGGGATACGGTACTAGAGTCTGGTATATCACCGGTGAAGTTGTTCTTTGAGAGGTCAAGTTAGGCAAACTCTGTCGAGAATTCCGACGAGCCTCTGACGAAGCAATTGTTGGAGAGGTTCAAGACACTTTAACTCGGAAACCTATGTTTGCAAGGAAAATACCATTTTGCAATTATTTATGGGATTATTTTATAATTTTAAAAAAGGGACTAACGTAACTCCCTAACATAGCTGGAGCAACATATCATCCACCGAAGATCTGGAATTAACAACAACAATGACAAATATGGGAGAATCAAAAACAACAATTAAGGAAGTGAATCAAGATTCAGATTCAACATTAACAGATCAGGAATCAACAGTAACAGATCCAGAATCAAACACAATCAATCAAGAGAATCAAAACAACAATGCAAATCAACAGCCACAACACCAGATCCTCGCGCAGCACAAGTAGGGGAGAACAATGACGGCGACATTAGCTTCAAGAGGAACAGCGGCCACGAGAGGGATGTGGACTGTAAGAGCAACGTTCATGACAGATCGACGGCTTTCACGGCGGATCCAAGATGTTCATGGTCGATCGACGGTGCTGCTCCACTCACGGTGACCAGAATCGGGCATGGAAAGAAGATAATGCAGGGGATGGCGATTGAGGTCAGAAGCACTCGCAAGGAAGATCCACGAGCGGCAATCGGTGGTTCGACTTCGATCGAGGAGCAGGACAGAGCAGCAATGGAAGGCGGATCAGATCCACGTACCCGTGGCGGCAGAGATCCTCAGGCGGCAGGGGGCGCCCCTTTGACGGCGGCAAGTACAACGGTGAGCACGACGAAGAAGGCGGTGACTCTTCATAGTAGTGGAGAGGCGCGCGGAGGACGTTGGTACGAAGCAGCGCCTCCTGTTCCGCCACCAGAATCGGCCGTTCCCGAACCCGGGTGCGGTGCTGTCATAGGGGAGAGATGGTGCAGCGCAGTCGACAGGAAGGAGGAGCAAGTGAGGGGATGGGTGGTAGGCTCCCTGTTTGACGTATTGGGCCAAGCCGATATGAGTTAGCAGAATCAGAGGGCCCTGATGAGAAATTTGGGTCTGATGTCATGAACCCAATTGAAGCAAGTGGAGACAGCAAGGAAGCACAAAGGCAGGACTCAAGGCCACCCAGTTTACGAATGAAAGAGGAATTATGTTCAAGTTATAGACAATGAGATCCTGGTGGAAATTATTGGCGTATGGTCCTTGAAATTTTTAAATTTAAAAAATTTATGAAATTATTTTTTTACTCTCATATAATCTTTTTTACCCTTACCTTCTGCATCTCTTTTTTTCCTCCCTCTCTATAGCCACCTTCCTCACCTCCAGGTGCCATCATCTATCCCCATTATTGGCAACAACCTGAGGTACATTGAGCACAAAACTATACTAAACCACTTGGCTCCTCCACCACCACCATTTTCTTTTTTCGCCAACCACCTTGCTATCCTCATCATCATTACCAAGATCCATTCCCCAAAAATCATAAAAGTTGCAGCCAAAAAAAAAAAAATGAAGGAACAAAGGCAGGAATGATGGGCAGGACGATCATGGCTTGGACTAGAATGAAGGAATGAAGGTGGGAATGACGGGCAGGACGATCATGCCTGGAACAATGACTCTATGTTTGCAGTCATTCGTGCTGGTGGCGACGACAACGAGAGATGGTGGGGGAAGACCGAAAGACGGATGAGAAGAGAGAGAAAATGAGAGAAAGAGTAAATAGTAAAATTATCTTTTAATAAATATTAAAATATAATTTTAAGTTATTATAATCTTTTTCTTTAATAATAAAAGCTTTGAATCTTAGCCACTTATTTCAACTTTAACAGTTGAGATTCAAGGACCAACTTGGTCTTTGTTTAAAACTCTCCAGGCTAGAAAGAGTTGGTGTTTAGTAATCTCATATGCTTTTTAGGAGATTTAGTTGAATGTATTTAGGAATCAAATTGTTGTGTGTGTTTGTCTGAGTGCTTTTTTTTTCTTTTCTTTTAGCAACCTTGAGGGAGTTTTTTCACCAATCTGTAGCACTTTTCATTTTTGAAACAATTTACGGAAGTACGGTTGTTTTCAGAGTATTTCTATGTCTGTTATAGTTTATGACACAATGGATAATTGCAAGATTTTTTTATTAAGTCAGTTACTTCCATTGGCGCAAAAGCAACCCGCGCCAAGTGACACCTACCATTTGGCGCAGGACAAAGATACGCCATTCCCAAAGCAACGACACAGCAAATGGAGCAACTTGGAGTTGCAACACCCATGGCACCTCAACGCGTGGGCGAATGGAGCAGTTTCAAGGATGGAGCAGCTTCATCATGTATCATCCTTTCCCACAGCAAAGACTACCCTTCTCTCACCTCTGCAACACTCTTCGTTTTCTTTGTTCTAGTGTTATATGAATTAAGTGTTTTTGTGTAGTTCATATAAAATTTATTTAGAAGTCTTGTGTAATTCAACAATTTCTATAATGGTAATTTATTTATTATTTATAAGTTTTAGATATTAAACTTTAATTTTTTACTGAGTTCAATTTTGTAAAAGTTATTGTGTTAAAATATTCTATTTATTATTTTTAAGATTATACTTTAATTTTATTATGAGCTCAATCTGTAAAAAATAGTATAAATTTTTTTAAGAGAGCTTGTAGTGAATTTTTTTTTGAGTTTAATTTTAAAAAGTTTTATCCTATTTATAATCTTGTTTCCAATGTAAGGTTTGGTAGAAACATTTGACTGTATAATGAAAAATTTATTAAAGAGATTATTAGGATATATTTAATATTGAATGTTGGGTTTTAATTTTCATTCTGAGTTTATGCTTCTAAAAATCATTGTGTTAAAAAATATTCTTTTTTTTTTTAAGATTAGACTTTAATTTTATCAAAGAGTTTAATTTGAGATAATATTATTAATTTTTTTTTAAAAAATGTATAAGATCATCTAGTTAATTTATTAGGATTATGTAGTATTGTTTTGAAAAAAAGTTATTAGACTAAATACTAATTATTATAGTACGATTATTATAACTTCAATAATATTTTTTTTGACATGTATCTTCACATAATATTTTTAAAATTTTGGTGGAAAGTATAACAAGTAAATTTTAAATTTAAATTACTATAAATAAATAAAGTAGTAAGAATACTATTAAATAAAAATGATTATATTACTATTTTATATATGTCATATAAATACTTTGATAATTATTATTATTTTTTATTTATATATATAGGTGAGGGGGAGGGGAATCTCTCCTATGAAGAATCGGGGAATATATAGGGAAAGGATGGTGCATGATGAAGCGGCTCCATCCTTCTAGGTGTCGCAACGCATGATGAAACTGCTCCATTCGCCCATGTGTTGAGGTGCCAAGAGTGGCGCAACTCCAACTTGCTCCATCCGCATTAACGCCGCCACATGTGGTTGCTCTAGGAATGACGCATCTTCGTGCTGCGCCAAACAGTAGGCATTAGTTGCCGCAGGTTGCTTTTATACCATTGAATTGACTGACTCAATAAAAAATTCTTGCAATTCTCTATCTTGTTGTAAACTACAACAGACAAAGAAATATTTTGAAAATAACCGTACTTCAGTAAATTATTTCAAAAAGTGCTATAGATTGGTAAAAAAGCCCCTTAGGGCAAGGTTGGTTTGAAACGGGAAATAGTTGATACAAGCCTACCAATAACTAGCTAGTTGAGTAATAGTTAAGAGTATAAATAAGTGATTAGTATTATTGTAACTCATAAGCGAATTGAATTAATTTAGATGAATTTTAGTTCATTTATAGTTCCCTCCCCTTAACTTAAAAGAAGGAGAATTTGGGTTCTAACACCACCGCAACACGTGAGACAGTTTATATTTTGGGAAAGAACCATTTTTTTTAACGTAATAATTGATGAAAGGAATGAGGTGAACAAACACATATGTTTTGGTAGACAAATAAATTGGATAAATTAATAGAAGTAAAATCTTCATATCAAAATAATGAAAACTAAAATTTAAAAGATTCATTAGTAACTAAATTTGATATTTCTGGTTTTGTCCTGAAATATCATTAGATTTATAAATTTGAAATTTACAAGTAGTCGACAAGTAGTCATCGTATAGTGGTGAGAATTCCTGCCTGTCACGCAGGCGACCCTCTGGTTCGATCCCAGCAATGGCGATCTTAATTATTTTGCAGTTCCATTTTACATGGCTTCTGACTTTTTGTTCAGGAACTTTGGCGCAGTACTCGGTTGGGCTTCCACCCCACAAATATGGACCGAAGTGAGCTCTTCAAATAACGAATAAGCATTGAGAATAATTAATCACATACTTGATTTGATTACAGATTTATGATTAGCACTCCTAATTTGAGATGATTTTCCTGAAGTGGAACACAAGCTACATGAAAGAAATAAACAGTAAGGTAGCATTTAGCAAATTACCTACTAAGATTGCGAGTAATGTAGATTATCATTTAAAAAGATTATCACTTTTTAAATTGTTAATAATATTAAATGTAGTGTTTAGTATGTACAGTTAATTTAAGTGGTAATTTATATTATCCTGTTTGGTATATAAAAAATATTACTAAGTAATATATGTCTTAAAATAATAATAATAATAATAATAATAGTAGTAGTAGTAGTAGTAGTAGTAAACTATTTATTATTATTAGTAGTAGTAGTAGTAGTTATTATAATACTAATTTTTAAAAATAATTAATCAATAAGAACAAGAAAATATAATTATTAATTATGATTATAATAGTTAATGTTATTAATAATTATTATTAAATAATAATTAATTATTAACCATCATATTATTGATAATTATTATTATTATTATTATTATTTATTGATAATTATTGTTATTATTGTTATTAATTAATATTATTTTTAATAATAATAATAATAATAAGATAATTGTCACATTGATGATAATCTATATTACTATCTTATTAGTAATCCCTATTTCTTTAAAAATCTGGATTGTTAGCAATGTTGCCAAATTAAATAAGGTAATGTTATAAATTCAGATAATTTAATCAAATATTATTAGTAATTCAGATGGATTCTTTAATGCCATAACACTACCTAATTAATTGAAGGCCCTCGGTTGTGTCTGCAGAAGTTTCTGTTACTGGATAACTCCATAGGCATGAGGTTTGGTGGCAGTGAAAGCACTCATCTTTTAATCCAAGGGTCTACGATAATATTAACCTTGGATTTGGGAACTTGATCCATATTCACCCGACTTGATAAGATTGTAAATTTCTTTATCTTTTGTGCTTGTTCAATTGAGCAAATTCAATTGTGCTATATCTTGGATATTTTCTATTCTGCACTTGTCTGGGATTTCAACTTGTTATGAAGTCTAAGCGCTCTTTTTTCTTTTTTTTTTTTCTAACTTCTGGTTCTGATTCTTGGACAGGAAGGAAATTCAGGTGGAAAATGATAATATTATCTTATGCACTTATCCCAAATTTCATTCGCAGTTTGATTCATTGTAGTCAAGGGAGGCGATCAACTTGTTAATCGTATGTTTGGTTGCACGTTCACTCACCTCAAAATCGATTTTGATCAATAAAATGGGATTTTTAGTTTCTTAATAGATGTTTGGTTTTGAGTTGATTGATATCACAAAATTGATTTTGGGTCCAAACCATGGTTTCAATGGAGGCGTTCCCACATGGATTGTATAAAGTATGGTGTTTGATACACCATGTAACATTTCCGGTGGTGGTGCTTGGTACACATACTCTATCTCAACCTTTTATCTATGTTTAAAATAAATAAATGACCTTTATTTATTGAGTAATGATAATATAAACTCGAGTTCACTATGAACTCATGTCTATATTGCATCTCAACTATTGAAAATATGTTTTAAAATTATAAATATATACATATTAAGAAATTAATTGTTGAGATATAATATAGAATTAGGTTTACGGTGAATCGAGTTTATATTATCATTTCTCATATTTATTATTGAAAACCTACTTATCAAATTTCATGGGAGAGAATTAATTCAAAAAGAAGAGAAGGGTGAAGCAGCCAAGGGCGGAGAGAGAGTGGCTAGTCCAGCTACAAATTTTGCTTCCCGATGAGAATCTCGTTGCGACTACTATTTTTTCTTACTGGATATCAATCATCATGCTTTATCGCTAATAGTAGTAAACACTTGACATGAAAATGTATATCTAACTTCACGAAAAAGCCCACATATTAGAGCCATTTATTACATTCCAATCACCAACTTCCTACTTCACACTCTTACTGGCCAATGACACCAACCAGAATATCTAAAACCCAAAAAAAAAAAAAAAGAATAGAAAATGGCATTCTCGGCATCTTTTTAGTCTTCCCTGTTTCTTTCAAATAGAAATAATTCCTTTCCTAGATTCTCTTCTGCCAATCAAAAACTAACGACCAAACAACACCCGTTCACAACCGTATATGCCATTGACCCAATCTCAATCGCAATCTTCAACCGATGGGACTATCAACCACCATGCCATACTTGCCATCTAACCTTTTATGAATCCAGTAACTTCATCGATGCAATGAAATTTACCAACCACTTGTACTTGCAGAGGAGATTTTGTGCTCCATCACCAAAATGGCGTCTTTGGTGAAGATTTCTCCTTGGACAACCTCCTCGACTTCTCTAACAACAATTTCCAACATGCTACCGCTGGCGCCAAAAAAACAGCTCCTTCACTACGCGCACAGAGCTCCTGCGAACGCAGGCTATCGCGCTCCTTCGCTCACTGGATTGAGTTTTTCATTTTTTTTTTAATTTTCTAGTACAAGCAGGTTTCCAATAATAAATATAGCCCATTCATTTATTTTAAACATAAATAAATGACATGAAATAGATATACCAAGCACCACCAAAAATATTACATGATGTATCAAGCACCATACTTTATACAGTACATGTAAGAATGAGTCTTCAATGGAAGCAACTATTTATTGCTTTCGTGGTGAACAACCATGATTCTAACATACTAAGTTTTTGGCTCATTCTGTGGTGCACCATATTAAGTATGGTGCACCACACACCAAGTTGCGTAGAAAGGCTCGGTCAGTGAGTTATTTCGCCACATTTATAAAATACGGTTAAAAACATTTTAAATGTGGTTAAATGAAAAATTCTGCAAATCCAAATCTGAAAAATTTGCAAATCCCGCCTGTGACAACACAAGAAGCTCCACTCTGAACAATCTTAGCTTCAAACATGAACTTTGGTTACTCTACCTAATCAAAAACCACAAAACCCCCACGTTAAAAAACAAAGGCCAGCACAAGAAACAAACAATTAGACCTTAACTCAATTTCACAAAAACCATACTTGGAAATCCAAAAGAAGTGGCACCTGGGTCCCTTCCATTTTGGCAGCAAGGGATAGACATGCAACTACAGTGAGCTGAGTCATCCACTGCTTATCCCTCTGAAACCTTAGGCTTGTTAGTTGTTATGAACCTATCAAAGTAGTTCATAGCAAGAATAGTGGTCAAAGCAATGAAACCATAGAATGCAAACTATGAACAAAGTAATTTTCCCCTTTTCGATTTCGTTGCTCTCTCCCAACATTTCCAATAAACTAGTGTGTGTTCCAGGAAAGTAAGAGTTGAATGATGCACAAAAAAAAAAAAAAAAAAGGAAGAAACTTTCAAGGCCCAAGATCATATTTAATAAAAATAAAATTAATAATTTAACCAAAAAAAAGTGCCTCTGGTTAATCGATAATGGCTTCTTGGTGAGCAAAGAACATGGGGTGTTGCTGGCAATGGTTATTGCTTTGGTGGCCGCCATGGTTGCTGATGATGCTGCTGCTGCTATTTGTGTGTTTGTGTTGGATGGATTGGAACGGGTGGGGTGCAGCCATGGATGGGGGTTTGCATGCTTGTACGGTGGTGCCGGAAGGAGTGGTGGAGGTGGTGGCTATTTGGTGGAGGTCGTAAGAGGCATGTGGGTGTAGTGCTCCACCCAATAATTAATGCGGATGCAGTGTTCCACCTAAGATTCCTCTAGCCACATTCTTAAATGCAATTAGCCACATTTGTTGAATGCGACTAAAAACTGGTGTATGGTGTATCACAGTTTACCTAGTGCATAGCAGAATGTGCCAATTTTTTAATACCTACATTTTAACCTTTATCTTTTTGTTTTTTTATTTTTTGGTGATTGAACAGGGCAAAAAGCCCAAAAGCAAATAGAAAACTACGAAGTCACCAGCCTGGGCATAGTAATCCCAGCCAAATCATCTCTAACTATACCACCTAAACCCGGAGGACAAAGCAAATAAAAGCAAACACCTAAATCCAACAAATGACCTCTAGCTGCCAAATAATCAGCAGCTCAATTACTCTCACGATAAATATGCTTGATTATCACCTGCCAATCTTCTCATCAATTCTTGAACACGAGCAATGACAGAACCATAAAGATGTTTACCATCTAATGATTTGTGGATTAAGGCCACAGTAGCTGTTGAATCAACCTCCAACAAAACCTTCTTATGCCCCTGTTGCCAAGCCATAAGAAGTGCATAATAAGCACCCCAAACTTCCGCAATAACTATGGGACAAGACCCCAGATTAGCCGCAAAACCACCAATGAACTGACCCATATGATTCCGCAATAAACAACCACAAGAAGCAAGTTGAAAGTGGTTAACAGAACCATCTGAATTAGCCTTGATCCAGCCTTCATCAGGAAAGGACCAAGCAATGTGCTGAACTCTAACAGATTTAACATTAAGGCTTTTGTCAACACAATCTACATAAAAAACTTGACTCTTAAACACCAACCAGAACTATGAAAAATGTCCTCGTCTGAAGCAACAATACCATCAAATATTTCTTGATTTCTTATGCGTCAAAGATAATGAATACTTGACGCAAAAATACTAGACCAATTTGGACCAGCAATGGGATTCTTTAGATCAAGATTCCAATGCATCCAAGATCTCAAAGACGAAGTATAGAAATCAGGAAACATTTCAGCATCCACCAAACAGAACCAATTTGTTTGTTTACTATCGCTGTTCCTGCACTGTTTTTCTTTTTCCTTTTTTTTTTTTTTTAACTTTAAACTATTCTCTCTACTGTTTTAATATTGCATAAAAAATCACAAAAATATACCATAGCTTTTTACTAAAAAATTTAACCTGTACATGTTCTTTAGTTATTTTGTATAGGATTTTTGATAATCACATAGTTAAAATCAATTTTAACTAAATTCAAACAAGAATAAAATATTAATACTACCTAACGATATAGTTACACGCTCAAAATTAATTTTATATTGTATATTATTATCTAAAAAAAATGTCATCAAATCATTTAAAAAACTTCACTTTAACGAATTTTTAACATTATTTTTAATCTTTATACTAGAATAAAAAACGCTTACATAATTTTTTAAAAAAAAACTTAAAAATACGATAAAATAAAAGAGTAAATCAAATATAAAATTTATATCTTTTTAGTAATTATATATCCAAAAGTAATTTTAGTTAATATTATCCAAATAATATCAATTTTATCAAAATCACTTTTTAAATTAAACTACCAAACATAAATCACTTTACCTCAAAATAAATTTTAACTAAAATCAATTATAACAAAATCAATTCTATCTAAAGTCAATTTTACAAGCACAAAACTAAACACACTATGTTTCTTTAAGTGTAGTTCTTAATCGAAGTGTAGGTCTAGGAAATAGGGAAAAGCACAATTGGTACCCCACTACAGCCAAGAAATACTTGCATGGTCCGAGGGCATCACGTGGTTATGCTCCCGAAACAATCATGTAAGTGTATTTTATATGGGACTTACCATTAACACATAATCTCATGCAAAATGCACTTATATAATTAGTCGGGAGTATAACCATATGGTGCTTTCAGACCATACAAATATTTCTCCACTACAGCCTTTCTTTTGACGAACGAGTCAACTACACCTTTGATTTCAATAACGACAAAATCAAGGTACGTAAGCAGTCTCCAATTACATGTATGTTGCATGAAAGAATGACTCGATGCATGAAGCGGCTTTGAAATATTTACTACTATTAACGAATATTTTATTTATTAAGAATTTGATTTTTATGAACTATTGTCAATTAATAAAATTGCAAAAAAATTTCAACTTATGATAGTTAATTGTCTATTATAATATCTATTCACCATGATTTAATATTTTCTTACAATTCTATTAATGGTTACACTATGATCATGCATAGAAATCACTTTCTTCGATTCATGATATATATCACTTTATCCATTTACATGGATATTAAAGAATCCAATACGAAGAGTTGATTGCAAAGATGTTTACCAAACACTCTTGATTCAAAACTAATTTATTGTATTAATATTTTATTGTTTATAGTATTTAGAATTGTGGGGAGGATATAATTGAAAACTTTGTAATAAATTCTTTATAGAAATATGACAATAACGTAAATTGAATCAAAGAAATTTACCTAAAATGACAAATATTATGAAGTGAAGGAGTAATCTCATTTACTAATTTGGAAGTAATCTTGCAGCATTTAGTTCTAAACAAAGGCGTCTTTACACACTCTACCATCTTGGTAATTAATATGCATCAAAACAAAATGTCATCAAGCAATATGCAGTGTTTTAAAATTCGAATTGCTTGATTAAAGAGAAATTCTTACATGGTTCGGGAGCATCACGTGGTTATGCTCCCGACCAATCACATAAGTACATTTTCATGGGATTTTGTGTTAGTGGTGGATCCCATGTAAAATACATTTACATGATTGGTCTGAAAATACGGCCACATGATGCTCCCGGATCATGTAAGTATTTCTCTTAATTGAATTGGTTGGATTGTCAATTGATTATGCTTCCGTTCAAACATTTTCTAATCTAATAACGATTATATATTCAAAAATGATAGGTGTGCCTAAACATATTTCTAATTTAAAATCTCACTCACATGATTAAATAGTTTTTAGATGTTGTATAAATCACAATTCATGCCATTGTAAAGGAAATTTTGAATTAAGAAGTTTTTTAGGTTGATTGAGGATATATTAGCACTTTTATATATTTGACTTGTTAAATCAATTAAGAGAAATGTTAAATCCTCCTACTTGATATGTCTAAAAATTTTTGTAATTCAAAATCTCACTCACATATATTAAATAATCTTTAGCTGTTGTGTAAATTATAACACATGCCATTGTAAGTAGAATTTTGAATTAGAATGTTTTTTAGGTTGATTGATAGAAAAATATATCAACACTCATTAGTTAAACAATGAATTAGAAGTCCAGTCGATTTAATCTTTGATTTATTTATTTATTTTAAACATTGGTCATAACACATTTTAAGATCAGTATTAGTTTGTTTCTTTGGGAATAATTTTTATATATTAACAATATAGCCAATAGCATTCAATCTTCATGTACTGACAATATAAAATATTTTTATATTATTAGTCAATAAAAAAACTATTAAATTATAGTAAATAATTACTCACTATAATAATTCTCTATCATAATTTAATAATTTTTTTATTTTTATTGGTTGAAAATGTAAAAATAGTTTATGCTTTCAGTGCATATCTTTTTCGGCATATGGTGAATCTCACCTCTTTGAAAAAATATATATATACACACCTCAACCATAATGAGGCCACCGCAACACGTGAGATAGTTTATTTTTTGGGAAAGAACCATTTTTTTAACGTAATAATTGATGAAAAGAATGAGGCGAACAAACATATATGTTTTAGTAGACAAATAAATTGGATATATTAATAAGAGTAAAATCTTCATATCAAAATAATCAAAGCTAAAATTTAAAAGATTCAAAATAAATTAGTAGCTAAACTTCATAGTTCTGGTTTTGTCATCAAATATCATTAGATTTATAATTATCGAACTTAAAAGCGGCCAACAAGTCGTTGTAGTATAGTGGTGAGTATAACGGTGATTTTCTATTGTTTTGCATTTCCGTTTTACATGGATTCTGTTCAGGAATTCTAGGCCATTACTCGGTTGGGCTTCCACCCCAAAAATATGGGCCGAAGTAAGCTCTTCAATTAAAGAATAATCATTTAGAATAATTAATCACACACTTGATCTGATTACAGATTTATGACTGGTGCTCCTAATTTGAGATTATTGTTTTTCCTGAAGTGGAACACATGCTACATGAAAGAAATAATTAACCAATAATTGATTGAATGCTCTCGGTTTTGTTTGTAGAATTTTCTATTACTGGAAGACTCCAAAGGCACGGGATTTGTTGGAGACGACAAAACGGGCTCAATCTGCCAGGTTGACAAGTCAAATTTGTTAAAAATAATGGATTGAAATGACATATTTGGCCTGTATAACCTGCAAACTTTGACAAAGCGGGATGAGTTGGATCCACAGGTTATGGGTGCCTTTTTTTTTCAGATACAAATATTTTTTTTTATATTTTTATTATAGATTATGTTGTTATTATACAGTATTAATTTATAGAATTTATATTATAAATTTTATGTTACGGATTTATAATTAGTTATTATTTATAAATTTTTTATTCATACATCCTAATTAATTTATTATATTTGTATTTGAGATAAATTTAAATATAAATTATATAATTTAATTATTTTATGTTATTTTAATTTATTTAAGTAAATTTTTTATTTAATATATTTTTCTAATATTTTAAATTTTTTAAAGTAATTTAATTTATTAAAATATTAAAATAATTTTTTTTATTTTATTTTTTGGCTGGTTGAACCAACCCTTAGATGGAACGGGTTAAAACGTTGAGTTCGTTTCCTAATTCGGCCCCTGTCCTACTTTTAACGAGGCAACCGATCCACTTTGCCAGAGAAAGCACTCGTCTTTTAGTCCAAGGGTTTGCGACAATGTTGATCTTGAGGTTGGGGACTTGATCCATATTCACCCGCCTTGATAAGATTGTAAATTTCATTATCCTTTATGCTTGTTCAATTGGGCCAAGTTCGGTTTTGCTATATCTTGGATATTTTCTATTCTGCACTTGTCCGGGATTTCAAGTTGTTATGAAGTGCAAGTGTTCTTTTTTTTTTTTTTTGACTTTTGGTTTTGATTCTTGGACATGAAGGAAATCCAGGAGAAAATGATAATATTATCTTATGCACTTATCCTAATTTTCATTCGCAGTTTGATTCTTTTAAGGGGGCATTTGGTAGACGGAATGGATTTTTATTCCTGGAAATAGGATTCCAAGGAATACTATTTTCGAGAATAACCTTCTCGGATATGATATTTTAGGAGCGTTTGGTATGCAAATTGAATTTCCAAGAATATTTGATAAATTTTCAAAATTATCCTTGATGGAGGTGGAGATCGACGATGATGACGGTGGCCGGCAATGGCGAAGGGTGGCCGGCGGCGGTGGCGAAGGTTGGTTGGCAATGGCCAGCGGTGGTGGAGGGTGGTCACTGACGGCCAACGGTGGCCGATGGCGGTGGGTGGTCAACGATGGCTAACGGCAGCGGTGGCCAATGGTGGCGAAGAGTGGCCGGTGATGGCAGCGACCACCAGCCATGGCGAAGGGTGGGTAGCGACAGCAACCAATGGCAGGGGCTGGCCGGCGAAGGGTGGCCGACAGTGGCAGCGACCAATGGTGGTAAAGGGTGGCCGGCGACGACAACCGATGGCGGAGGGTGGCTGGCGGCGATGATCAATGGGGAGTGGCGGTGATTGGTGGCGGATGGCTTTGAGTGGTGATAGGAGTATTTTGATCTTTTTATATGGTAAATATTCCCTTTCTATGAGAATGTTGGATTTCCATAATATTTTGGAGGTCAAACTCCTTTCCAGGAATGCAATATTTCCGGGAATGTTACTTTAAATCTCCTATCAAACATGAAAATATTTTAACATTTCTGGGAAAATAAAAAGATTCCCGCATGTTAAACGCCTGCTAAGTAGGAGTTCTTAATCGAAGTCTAGGAAACACAAAAAAGCACAACCGGTACAGCATTACAGCCTTTCTTTTGACGAATGAGTCAACGACACGTTTGACTTCAATCGCTGCACAATTAGGGTACATAAACAGTGTCCAATTACTGGTATGTTGCATGTAAGAATGACTCGTTGCATTAGCATGAAGCGGTTTTGAAATATTCATTACTATCAACGAATATTTTATTTATTAAGAGTTTAATTTCTATGCATAATTGTCAATCAATAGAATTGTAAAAAAAAAAATTAAATTATAATAGTTAATTATTCATTATAATAACTATCTATCATAATTTGGTATCTTCTTACAATTCTATTCACCGTTACATTATAATTAGCATATAGAAATTACTTCTTCTAATTCATAATATCTGTCACTTTAACTACTTATATATATGGGTATTAAAGAATCCAAAATCAAGGGTTAATTGTAAATATGTTTACCACACACCCTTAATTAATAATTAGTTTATTGTATTAATATTTTATTATTTATGGTGCTTAAAATTGTGTAGAGCTTATAATTAAAAATTTTGTAATAAATTTTTTTATAAAAATATAAGAATGATAGATAAATTGAATTGACAGATATTGTGAAGCAAAATGAGATATCTCATTTACTAATTTGGAAGTAATCTCGCAGCATTTAGTTATATACAAAGGCATCTCCACACACTATATCATGTTGATAATTAATTTGCCAAATTTAACATCAAAACAAAATATCATCAAGCAATGTGCAGTGTTTTAAAATTCAAATCGAACTGCTTGATTGAATTGGTTGGACTGTTAATTGATTATGCTTCTGTTCAAACATTTTCTAATCTAATGACTTCAATTAGACATTAAAAAATGATAAATTCTTCTAAATGATGTGCTTAAAAATATTTTTAATTCAAAATCTCATTCACCCGATTAAATAGTCTTTAGATCATGTATAAATTACAACTCATGTCATTGTGAATGAAATTTTAAATTAGGAATATTTGTAGGTTGATTGTTAGGAGGATATACCAACACTTTTATATGTTTGACTTGTTAAATCAATTAAGAAAAACGCTAAATCCTCCTAATTTATAAGCCTAAAAATATTTATAATTCAAAATTTCACTCATATGTATTAAATAATCCTTTAATGTTGTGTAGATTATAACTCATGTCATTGCAAGCAGAATTTTGAATTAAGATTTTTTTAGATTGATTGTTAGAAGAATATATCAACATGTATCAATTAAACCATGAATTAGAAGTCTAGTCGATTTAATCTTTGATTTATTTTTTAAAACATCGATCATAACACATTTTAAGATCAGTGTTAGTTTGTTTCTTTGGGGAATAATTTTTATATATTAACAATATAACCAATATAGTTTAACCTTCATGGATTGATTATGTAAAATATCTTTATACTATTAGCCAATAAAAAAAATTGTCAAATTATAATAAGTAATTACTTACTGTAATAATTATCTATTATAATTTGATAATTTTATGATTTTTATTGGTTGAAAGTGTAGTGCATATCTTTTCTTTTCAGCATACGGTGACTCTGACCTCTTTGAATATATTTTTTTTCATGAAAGAAATATTGATAAAAAAATATGGGAGTAAAAATAATGAATACCAACTATTAGATTACTAACTGCACCACATGCACACTTCTTTTTTTGGTCAGGATGCACACTTTATATTTAAACTCTAAAAGATTCATATAACACAATGTCAATCAGTTAACGGGCTTGATTAAGCCCAGCACCTTGAATTCAACTTCAATGTAACAGGTATCGCCTACTAAGAAGCCACTTTTTGGATCTTTAAATTTAACCAAGGACACAAACTCTCTGAAGCCCCACGCTGAACTCGAGTTGGAGAATATACGAGAGCCTGTCATCGAAATAAGTCCAAGTTAAAAACTTAAAATCACTAATGTGCACTCGGGGCACTGGTTTAGTGGAGGATATATCTGTCTCCAAAGAAGTGTATCTGGGTTCAAGCCAACCTCCCAGGGGACCAAAACAAAAAAAGAAAATCACTAATGTTAGGCAAACTGGCATTCATAATTTATCAAAGCTTTCAACCTAGAGCTAGGGCTGAGGAAAAAGACAAAACTTAGGATATACCCAGTAACCGCATGTGGGAGGAAAAGAGTAAGGAAGCAATGGCGTCCAAAATTTAGTTGTTTATTTTCGGATAATACTTTTTCAACTATAATAAATTAGAATATAAAAATAGATAGCTAGCGTGCAAAACTATTGGATTGCATGTGAATTTTGGCATATAATATCTAAGTATTGACATTTCAGAGCTCTATATACAAAGCCAATATATATTCCCAGCGTGAAACATGGGCTACAGTTAAAGCCGATGTCTCATGCATGACCCAAAAAAAAAAAATATGGTATCTTCATTATAAGTATCATTTTTCAGTCAGTTTGCTATGAGCAAATTTATAAGTATGAGAACAAAAATGGTGTAATTTATAGAAACCTTTATTTAGTAAATTTGTTTATAAAGTTATTCATGAACGTTTCACTTCCATACTCGCTCCCTTAGAGTGTTAAGCTCGTAAAGTAAACATGGTATCACCTTTTTTTTCAGCATGTTGCCCACCGATTTGGTCTTTTGCGCGCACAGTGTAATCCACAAGTAGTTTGGTGTTGGGTTGGAGAGTTGATATGGACAATGCTAAAAATGCTGAGATACTGTTGCCCTTGCCCTCACCACATCCATTCGGATATAAAAGGATATTCCTGAAAAAAAAAAAAAAAAAAAGGCAGGTTAACCACAAAACAAAATTAATATTCTTATTCTGCTTTTATTTGCATTAAAAACAAAACAACCATTTTTTATCAGAAACTCGGAAGCATTTATAATTTTATAATTACCATTTATAGTTTCCAGCAACAAACGGCTCTGAATTATGAGGCTTATCTTGATCTGCAGTGGAAAAGTTGTCAAACTTCCAAGTATACGAAAGAGTAATAGGTTCATGTATTGCTGATAGACAATCCTCTTTATCTGTGGTCTTGACAATGAAAACCTCAACGCCGAACACACAGGTATTATCGATCAGATATCCATTTGAAGGGTCGTTAAAGGTGTTGAGATCAATGAATTTTGCAACACCCCACTCAGTTTTCAGGGCATGGTAACGCCTTACACTTGCATCTGCGTGTATTTTAATTTATTAATGAATGTATTAGGTATTACATAAAATTTATCATAAGCTTCATATATTTTTAAAGCAACAATGCTATAGAGTCAGAATAGATTGGCACAAAAATTATTGCCAGACACATGTGGCAATTATGATCAGAAAGGCAGAAATCATGGATGGCTACAAATTGTGAAGTGTCTTTCTCATATTTTTCTACCTTAGTTCAAACAGCAAAACTTGGCAAATATTTAGGCTGCCGGACAATTTCCTTTTTAAAGTGACATAAAAAAAGAAGTTTTGCCTGTCTGATCATACCACGTGACCAAAAAAAAATAAAAAAAAAAGAAAAGAAAAGAAAAAAGAGAGAGAGATAGTAAAGTTTTTTTTTTGGGGTTACATAGGGACGATAAAATTTATGTAACCTGGGAATCACTAAAATATGGTATATATTGAAATGCAATAACAAAGAAATTGACGAATTTTACTATTATTCCAAGTGCAAATGTTGATAAGTTTGTACCTTGGGTTATAATATACTCATCCTCAAGAGAATTATATACAGAAAAATTTACAGTGGCGTTGACCTCCCAGCCAGTAGGTAACGGACTTTGGTCCACAAGCACCAAATAAATAGAAACGTGGTCTTGGCCGCCTCTTTTTTTGTTCCCAGCTGGGTATATAGATAAACTCCTGCAACCACGTCCATTGAGCTTCAAATTGAATATATACGATGGAAAAGTATAAAAGGAGTTCCCACCTTAAAATAAGAATAGTACTACTGAGGTCTGGTTTGAGAAGGTTAATATAAGGTTCTAACTTCTGTATAAGCAAAGGAGAGCTTACATAAAGAAAGGGATAATTTGAAGGGGAAAAATTAAAAATAGAAAGAGGCACACGAAAGTACCATTTGTGATCCCCAGCTTCAAACACGTCCGAGGCAACTGTTTCTACCGAGGCCTTGGAAAGCGATGAGAAGGATTGGATCTTGAGCAAGTATTGACTCGGTGGAGCTTTTCTTCCTGAAAAGTATCACCAAATATATTAAGAAAAAGATATGTGTTATTTATATATAATCCATTTCGTACCCTGGGCCGACATACCACCCATCCATCATTAGATAGGTGTGGGACCCAGTTTAAGTGGAGATCACACACCCATCCACTAGTGGATGAGTGATATATCGGCCCGGAGTATAAAGTAGGCTATGTCAAAATATCATTTCTCTAAGAGAAATGATGTTGGCATCCGGACTCGTTGCTCACCTCACTCAATAAAAGAGAGTTATTAGACAAAAATATATGATATATATTTGTAGATGAACCCTACAAAATTTTGTGAACCTTACAATTTTTTGTGAAAATATGTTGGATAATAAATCTCAAATTATGAGTATAAATATCAATGTTTTAATTGGACCCAACCCAATATACACGCGAATATCGTGCACCCTTTTACGCATGTCCTAATATAATATGGAACAATGCTAAATGTTACCTTTCATTGTTTTCAAAGAAATATTATTTATGCATTTATACATATAATCTGAACTTAGTGTGAATACAAAAAGAGAGATAAATATATAAAAGTGGTGAGTCCACTGGATTTTTTCTTTCAACACTCACTACTTTTTTGATATTTGTATCTCTTTTTATCATGTCCATAGTAATAATATTTCTTTTATTTTCAAATAACATACACATATACTAATTCTGAGGAATGACCTTTTTATATTATTTATAGACATCATCTTGGATATGCATTGGGTGGGAAAGAGATAAAATAAAAAATTTTCAAAAGAAAAAATTTAGGTGTTAATTTTTTTTATTATAGATGTCGTAAGATATTTAAGATTGATGCCTAATAGCTATCTCCAAACAAGATAGCCCGCTAACTCCCTAGCTTCTTTGTTATAGAAAATACCAAAAAAAAAAAAAAAAAGAAGGAACAAGCCATTATACACGAAGGGAATGAGACAAGAGAAGCAACACCTTTCATGTGTCTGATAGACAAATTTTGATTAGCAGGATTCATGTCCATGAATGATGCATACATTGGTAATTATAGGACCAAAGAGCAAGATGCTTTTATTAGGCTTTTAAGATTTCTCAAAGATTATAACTACGTGAAGGACGCAGGTGATCTTTACTCTGGTTCAATATAACTTTTTCACGTGTCTAGGGGAACAAGGAAAGGATTGTGTGCGAATGAGTATTTTGATTATACCAGAGGTGAGGCTTTAAGTTAAGGATTCATATGAAAAGATTCTTTAATGTGTTTGACATTTAAAACATGGAATCAACTTGATTTGGATTTTTTCCTATTTTTTTGAGATTTTTTTTGGGGGGGAGGGAGTTGATAGTAATTAAAAGTTGGTTACTTTTGATTAAATGATCATGTCTAAAGTAATATAGAAATATTAAACTACTAGGAGTAATTTAGTGATGAGAAACTTGAGTAGTATGTATAAGACCTTAGGTTCAAATTTTATTGGGATTGATTTACCAAAAAATAAAATAATATAGAAATATTATTGGAATTGAATTGAAATTGTTTTTCATGCTTAAAACATCTTAAAAGCAGATTATTATTTTAACAATTTTATCAAAATGAGTTAAATAAATTTCTTTATATTTGTGATGTTATATATTTTGAATATAATATAAAATTCACCTCATGGTTTTTGGAATTTTTATATTCAAAATGTTAAAAAATAATATGTGTTATGTTCGATCGTATTATAAAATAGCATCACAAACCGAAGAATTTTCATCTAAATTTTGTTTTAATTTTTATTTATTCGTTTTTTGAGGAGAGTTCAAATACCCAAAATAAAACTATATATTAGAATAAGTATTTAAATTAACATTAGCCATATTTGCGTGTTCCATAAATGAGAGGAAGGGTAATATGTTGAAGTAATTATTCAAACCATGCCTACCATCCTATCAGCACTAAAATTGTGATAACACATCTTCCAAGAATCCTTAGATGTTCTTATAAAGTAAGAAACGAAGTTTTGTTCTATATCATTTTTTTTTTTTTTTGGTAAGGAAGCTAAGAAAATTGTTCTATATCATTTAACATTTGACACATTAATCATTGTATTTAAAATATAAAAAAAATTAGTGATAATAATGACTCACAAAATTGTTATATTTAGTAGTAAATAGCATATATAGAACAAAACACTTTTCTTGCACTAAAAGAGTCTTCAGAGTTCCTCCACATTTTGGGGTCACCGTATGGCTATCCGTTACAGTTTTTTTTTTTGTTTTTGTTTTTAACCATAATAATATGGAGAATCTCATCTATTTAATTCTTTTATGAAAGAAATATTGAAAAAAAAAGGTGTATATAATGTATTAGATCACAAACTGCATAAACTATTAAAAGTGAACTTATGATAAGAAACATTCACAGTATATTTTTGAACTCAAAAAGAACCATTTCCGTACAGCACCATGTCGATCAGTTACAGGCATGATTAAGCCAAGAACCATAAATTCAACTTCAAGGAGATGCAGCTATCGCCCACTAAGAAACCACTATTTTAGTCTTTAAATTTAGCCAATGCCACAAGCTGGCTGGCGCGCCACCCCGGACTCGATCTGGAGAACTTAGCACAACCCGCCGTCAAAATCACAAGCGTTAGGCATCACTCACCAAAGTTTCAACTTAGAGCAAGGACAGAGGAAAAGAAAAACAGGTAAACTTCAACATATAGTCAGTAATTGCGTTTTGTGAGGATAATAGCAAGAATTATGGTATTTGTACATCAAAATTGACTGGTGAATAGTGAATACAATTAAAAAAAAAATCAAATCTTAATCTCATTCATCACCACTAAACACTATGTGTTTTTTTTCCCCTCTTTTTAATATGTATTATTGGTATTTACTTTTTGCGTACAAATAATATTACTAGACTGTTAATAATTTTAAAAAAAAAAAACTAGAAAGCAAAGTAACGTCATCCAAAATGTAGCTGTTTATTCTTGGATAATCCTATTTCACCAATAAGAAATTAAACAAAAATAAATAATAAGTGTGCAGAATTATTGGATTGCATGTTTGCGCACATTTCAGACTATATATATAATCTATATAAAAAGGCACGATATATTCTCATGGTGAAAAGTGATGTTAAGGCAGGTGTCCTCATTACAAGTATCTTTTTACAGTCAGTTTGGTGTGAGCATAAAAACATAAGTATGAGAATAAAATGATGAGAAAAATTATAGAAAAGCTATATCAGTAAAATTGTATTAAAAGCTTATTGATGAATTTTTTACTCCCACGCAGGACTGCCGTATAGTAGTTTGTCTTGTAAAACACACGTGGTACCACCTTTTGCTTCTGCATAGTGACCGCCGATTTGGCGTTTCGCGCGCACAATGTAGTCCACAAGTAGTGTAGTGTTGGGTGGGACTGGAATACGTCCAAACCTGAAAATAATGAGATGCTGTTGCTCTTGCCCTCAAAGGTCCATTCGGGTGAAAACGGATCATCCTGTATATTGGGTCTATAGTAAGTTTTATTATAAATAATGATGTAAATTGGGCATTGAATGTTCTATCTACTTGATCTTGGAAAGATCATTTTCATATGTACAGGAATTAGATTATCCGATAGCATGAAATGAAAATCTTATAGCACAATCTACTGAAGAAGCAGATATTGACATTGCTGAGGTTGAAATTCAAAAGCACATAAACCGAAGAGTTGATTTATTAATGCAGTGCTTCAACAGCTATATTTGCTAAAGTGACTATAATATGAAAAGGATCTTTTGTTTTCTCCTAGAATTCATTGTACAAGAATAGAAATATAAAAAGAAGAAGCAAAAAGATGATATACCAACTGAAGAAAAAGATAAGAAAGGTTTGTACCATAAAAGAAAAAAAGTTATAGCACAATGAAACAACATGTGGCAGCATGAAAAGACCATTCCATAGGCTCTTTGAAAAGCTCTTGAACATTCAAATCAATTGGGTGGAGTGCAAGTCACCTACACAAGTTAAAATATCTATAAATACTTATTTTCTAAACCTAGTTTGGTGTCTTTGTGAGATTGTTTTAGTGACTTAGTTTGTGTGACTTTCATTCATGATAGCTTTGTGCTTCTTATATTCAATTTCTTCTGCTTTCATATTATGAAATTATTGTAATTTAAATGAGTGAAACTTGAGAAAAAGGAAAATCTTGTGAGGTACATAAGTAAGAAAAACACCATTGAGAGAGGTCTCTTAATTGGTGAGAAAGGAATAACTCAAAATTGAGTGAAAGTTGTATAAAAACTTGGAGAAGCTTACTATAATAATTACTCATGGTGGAAAAATCCCACAAAGCCGTGAGGACTAGACGTAAACTCCAAATTGTGGAGATTCAATCAGTATAAATCTTTGGTGCAAATTTTTCTATCCTTCACTCTTTACATTTTAGTATTTTAGTCTTATTTTTTTTTGAATCTGAACTTATATTAATATAATATTTTGGAGTACATATTTTGTTCATATTTCGAGTTATTTGACAATAAAATCTAATAGGCACTTGCTAGATTTCTTTAACTATCTACTAGAAATCCAATTGTGAGAACTTTCTGATTTATGTGTTAAGTGTGCAGAAAAAACTATAAGCAACTAAGAACTTGATTCAACCCCCTTTCTCAAGTCCTTTGATACCATCACTATAAAAAAAAAAGGAAGAATAACCAATGAGCAAAATTAACATTCTTAATCTTCTGCTTTTATTTGCATTAAGAAGTAAGAACAGAATAGCAATTAATGATCAGAACTTGGAACCATTTATACTCTCCAGCGTCAAACGGTTGAGACTCATACTTATCCAAATTTGACAATGAATAGTTGTTAAACCTCAACTATGCGAGACAGTAGCAGGTCAACATATCATTGATAAGCAATCGACTTTATTCGTGATCCTAACAATGAAAACCTCAGCTCCAAACACACAGGCATTGTCAATCAGATATCTATCTGAAGGGTTGTTAAATGTGTCAAGATCAATGAATTTTGCAATACTCTACTCAGTATTTGGGACATGGAAATGCCTTACAATTGCATCTTAATGCAGTTTATAAACAATAGTCATATAATCATGTATTAACATATCATTAAAATTATTTAACTTTTGCAATAACTAACTCGAAAATTACACATTTATATAATTGTTGACTATCTAAAACATTTTACACTTATAATCACACAATATTAAAATTAAACTCATAATATATATTATATTTTTAGTAGAGAATAGCATCACAGACCCTAAAACTTTTTCTCTAAATCCGGTTTCAAATTTTTTTTTTTTTTTTTTTTTATTATTATTATTATTATTATTTTCGAGGGTTCACAAACCCGAAATATATATTAGAACAAGTATCTAAAATAACAATAGCCATATTTGCCTTGCCTGTACCATAAGTGAGAGAGGAAGGGTAGCAGGTTGAAGTATTCAAACCATGCCCAGCCATCCTATGAGCACTAAAATTGTCTTGGCAAAGAGTACGTATAATGCCGAAGGAACCCAGTTCCTAGCTAGTCTTCAGCTGGGAAATAAGATGAATGATATATAGGAGCACAGGAGAGATCACGTCCCTTCCCAATTGAGTGCATGGTAGTTAGTCTGCCTGAATGATGACATGAAGAAGCTATTCAACGATCAGACAAGATTAAGCCCACATGAAGGATAGCTTGAAGCTCCGCATGCATGTTGAAACTAAACGCCAAGTTGGAAGAAAACTCTAACCCCTAAACCATTCTGAGGGTTTATTTTTTGGGAAAGAACCATTTTTTTAACTTAATAATTGATGAAAAGAATGAAGCGAACAAACATACATGTATGTTTTGGTAGACAAATAAATTGGATAAATGAATAGAAGTAAAATCTTCGTATCAAAATAATGGAAACTAAAATTTAAAAGATTCCCCAAAAATAAAAAATGCTAAAGCTGGTGCGTGCTCCTAATAATTTGAGAATAATTAGTCACACACTTGATTTGATTTCAGGCTTCATGTCCATGAGTGGTGCAAACATTCTATGGTAATTAGGACTCAGGAGTAACGATGCTTTTATTTGGCTTTTAAGGTTTCTCAAAGAATATAATTTCGCACGCACGCTATGCTGCACAGGTACGGATATGGTACGGGTACGGACTAAGAAAACTCCAAAGGCATTCCTCTGTGTTTGCAGAATTTTCTGTTACTAGATAAATCCGAAGGCAGGTGTTTGGTGGCACGCTGAATCTCACCTCTTTGAATATTTTTTTAATGAAAGCAACATTGCGAAAAAAAAAAAGTATGGGAGTAAAGGTAACGAATATCAACTATTAGATTACTAACTGCACGACATGCACAGTTTATACTTGAACGCTAAAGGAAAACAGTTTAATATAACACAATGTCTCAATCAGTTAACGGGCTTGATTAAGCCTAGCACTTTGAATTCAACTTCAATATAACAGGTATCGCCTACTAAGAAGCCATTGTATGGGTCTTTAAATTTAGCCAAGGATATTAGCTGTCTGGAGCCCCACGCTGAGTCCGACTCGGAGAATATGGCAAAGCCTGTCATCGAAATAAATCCATGTTAAAATTACTAATGTTAGGCTGTAGGCACCACTATAGCACCTACCAAAGCTTCCAACCTTGAGCTAGGCAGAGGAAGAAGACAAAATCCAGCATATAGTTGTTTATTTTTGGATATTCCTATTTCAACTTTAATAAACAAGACAGAAATAGATAGTAAGTGTGCAAAACTATTGTATTGCATGTGAGTTTTGGAATATAAAATCTAAGTATTGACATTTCAGAGCTCTATATAAAAAAATGGTGTAAAATTTATAGAAAACCATTATTAGTAAAATTGTTTGTAAAGCTTATTCATGAACTTTTTACTTCCATATTGAATTCCCTTAGAGTGTTGAGCTTGTAAAGTGAACATGGTATCACCTTCAGCTTTAGCATGATGCCCGCCAATTTGGTCTTTTGCGCGCACAGCGTAATCCACAAGTAGGTTAGTGTTGGGTGGGAGAGTTGATTCGTCCAATTCTAAAAATGCTGAAATACTGTTGCCCCTGCCCTCGAGGGTTCCATTCGGATAAAAACTGATCTTCCTAGAAAAAAAAAAAAAAAAAGATTAACCACAGAACAAAATTAATATTCTTCTTATTATGCTTTTATTTGCATTAAAAATGGAACAACCATTAGTAACTAGATCTTGGAAGCATTTATAATTTTATAATTACCATTTATAGTTTCCAGCGACAAACGGTACTGGAGTCTGATGCTCAACTGGAGCTGCCAAGGAAAAGTTGTTAAACTGCCAAGTATACGAAAGAGTAGAAGGTCCATGTATCATTGATAAACAATCCCCTTTGTTTGTGGCCTTGACAATGAAAACCTCAACTCCGAACACACAGGTATCGTCAATCAGATATCCATTTGAATAGTCATTAAATGTGTCAAGGTCGATGAATTTATCGATACCCCACTCAGTTTTTAGAACATGGAAACGCCTTACACTTGCATCTGCATGCATTTTAATTTATTAATTGATGTATTTGATATTACATAAATTTTATCATATACTTCATACATTTTTAAAAGTGGCATAAAATGAAGTTTTGCTTTTCTTAAGATTTTTTTTATGCATAGAGATAGTAAGATTTATGTAACCTAGAAATCACTAAAATATGTTCTAGCTTGAAACGCATTAACAAAGAAATTGATGAATCTTACTAGTATTCCAAGTGTAAATGTTGATAAGCTCGTACCTTGGGTTATAAAATACTCATCCTCAAGAAAATTATATACAGAAAAATTTACAATGGCGTTGACCTCCCAACCAACAGGTAACGAACTTTGGTCCATAAGCACCAAATAAATAGAAACGTGACCTTGACCATCTCTTTTTTTGTTCCCAGCCGGGTATATAGATAGTCTCCTGCAACCACGTCCATTGAGCTTCAATTGAATATATATGGAAAAGTATAAAAGGGGTTCCCACTTTAAAGCAAGAATAGTACTATTGAGGTCTAGCTGAGAAGGTTAGTAAGGTTCTAACTTGTGTATGAACAAAAGGAGAGCTTACATAAAGGAAGGGATAATTAGAAGGCGGGGAATATAAAAACATGCTACGTACCATTTGTGACCCCCAGCTTCAAACTTTTGCGAGGCAACTTTTTCTATTGAGGTCTTGGAAAGCAATGAGAAGGATTGGATTTTGAACGAGTATTGACTTGGTGGAGCCCTTCTTCCTAAAAGGTATCACCAAATATATATTAATTGGACCCAAGCCCACTGACAGGCGTACGCTATACACCTTCATATGCATGTCCTAGTATGAAATAATTACCTCCCATTATTTCATAGAAATGTTATTTGTATTTACAAAATAAATATAGTAAGAATATAAAAAGAGAGAAAAAGATATAAATGTAGTAAGTTTGCCACCTTTTCTCTTTCAACATTTATTACCTTTATATTTTTACCTCTTTCTATAGATGTCTGCAATACATCATTTTTTGTATATATATATATATATATATATATATATATATATATATATATATATATAAAGTAACGTACACGTCTGATAACTCTGTAGAATGACTTTTTTTTTATATAATTTATGGACATCATCGTGAACACCTATGCATTGGGTGGGAAAGGGACAAAATAAAAAATTTCAAAAGAAAAATAGGTGTCATAATCAAGATTGATATCTAATGTAGCTATGTCCAAATAATAAAGCCTGCTAGAATGAGACAAGAGAAGCGACACCTTTCATGCATCTGATCGCCAATATTGGATTAGCAAGGTTCATGTCCATGATCAGTGATGCAGACGTTCTATGATAATTAGGACTAAGGGGTAAGGATGCTTTTATTCGGCTTTTAACATTTCTCAAAGGTTCTAACTTCACGTGCAGGTTGCATGTTATCCTTTTCCATTGGTTCAATATAACTTTTTCACATTCCCAGCGGAACAAGCAAAGGGTTGTGTGCGAATAAAGTACTTTGATTGTACCTGACGTGAGGCTTTTAAGGTAAGGATTCATTTGAAAAGGTTCTTTAATGTGTTCCACATTTAAAATATGGAATCAACTTGATTTCATATTTTTTTTTTGGGAGTTAATAGTAAAGATACATTACTTTTGATTTGATTCATAAATTGATTCATAGTGACTATTACCACTACTCCCATTTAATAACTCTAATTATTAATTTTATTAAAGTACTCTTCTTTGTTTTTTTTTTTTTATAGTTAAATAATAAAAATATTCAACTTCATAATATTTTATAAAATAGATTAGATCAATTTTTTTAAGTAAAAAAAAATTATTTAGCATCGACCTATATTTTATTATCATGATAATAAAAAAGGTTTGAAGGCTGGACCTAAATTTTACTTCACATATTTTTTAAGATCTAATATCTTATATACCTTTAAAGAGGGTCTATTATTACTTCTATGTGTCTATAGTTACTCCTATTTGATTAACTTTTAAATTATTTTATTTAGTTTATCTAGAATATTCTTTTTCATTTGTAATTAGACTAATTGTTTAAAATTATTTTTATTATAACTTCTAACTTTATTTAAATTCTTAAAATCTTTCAATTTTTTATTGTCGCCCTTCACTTTTAATTTTCTTGTGACAATTAAGTATATTATGAATTTATAAATTTACATATTTAATATATAAATTTAAACTTTAAGTATCAAATTAAGATGGTTTCAAGTATTTTTAAAGAACCTTAAAAAAATGATAAATTTATGTGTCAATTATAAGATTGGCGGCAGAAAAAGCACTCATCTTTTAGTCAAAGGGTTTGTGACAATGTTGACCTTGGAGTTGGGAACTTGATCCATATTCACCCGCCATTATAAGATTGTAAATTTCATTATCTTTTATGCTTGTTCAATTGAGCCAAGTTCAGTTGTGCTATATCTTGGATATTTTCTATTCTGCACTTGTCGGGGATTTCAACTTGTTGTGAAGTGCAAGTGTTCTTTTCTTTTTTCCCCCTTTTGGCTTTGATTCTTGGACAGGAAATTCAGATGGAAAATGATAATATTATCTTATCCGCTTATACCAAATTTCATTCGCAGTTTGATTTTGTAGTCAAGGGAGGCTTTAAGTTTCCTTCAGTAGGAGTTCTCAATCAAAGTCGTGGAAACTCGGAAAAGCACAACTGCTACAGCACCACAGCCTTTCTTTTGACGAACGAGTCAACGGCACCTTTGATGCCAATCACTGCACAATCAGGGTACGTAAAGAGTGTCCAATCACTTGCATCCTGCATGAAAGAATAACTCACTGCATGAAGTGATTCTGAAATATTTATTACTATTATTGAATATTTCATTTATTAAGAATTTAATTTTTATATATGATTGTCAATTAATACAATTGCAAAATAATTTCAAATTATGACAATTAATTATTTATTATAATAATTATCCATCATAACTTAATATTTTCTTACAATTCTATTAAATGTTATACTATAATTAGCACATAGAAATTATCAACTACAATAAATATGGACTATGAGTACATTATTCTAGGCCACATTTCAAAAGTGTGGCCTATAACTATCAAAGACCATGCTTTACTTACTTTCGACAACGTTTATAATGTAACGCTTGAAAAGGATGGCCATAGAGTAAAAAAACCACGTTTTACAAACGTGGCTTATTCCAATAAAAAAAGATACACTTTCATAGTTAATGGGCCATATTTTTTGATTATGCCTAATATTTTTAATTTGAGCTACACTTTAAAATGTGGTTTATAACATTTACGCTATAATTTTAATTTTCCCAAAAATTATTTAGTACACAAAGATTTAATGGGAATAAAAACTTAAAAGTAAAAAAAACGATACTAAGGCAAGAACCAAAACAAAAGCAATAATACCTTTTTTAAACAAAATCGAAAAACCCTACTCATTGTTCAATCTTACCAAACAAAAACTCAAAGCATTCTGCACTTCTATCTTCATTCTATTGCTGAAATGAGAGGCATCTTGATGGCTTATGAAATGAAAGGCAACACGAGGTGAACTAGTTCTTCTACACTGCCGCCGAGTCCACTTCCCTCTGTGGTGCTGTTTTCATTTTGTTTCAGGTGTGCCCTCCCTCTCTCTCTCTCTCTGCATGTCGTTGGGTGCATCCCTCATTGCCTTGAATTGTTTGATGATTAGGGTTCGAATTAGTTACTGCCTTAGGTGTTTTTTAAGCATTTTCTTGAAATTGAAGATTAGGGATAAGGTGAAGCAGTGGTGGGGTCTCCGAATGTGAGCTTGTGGCAGTGATGGTCGAGATGCAACCAGGAACGTTAGCTAGTTACGACGCTGCTGGCTTGCTGACGGTGGTGGAGTTCGAAACTCGCGGTGGTTGTAGTGGGGTCGGAGCTGGTGGCGGTGGAAGCAGCGGTGGGGTTCAATATTTGGTGTGGCAATTGAGGTTGGTGGTGCTCAATGGTTTTGCTTTTTCTTTTTTCTTTTTTCCTTTTGGCTGGGGCAGGATTTTGTATGCTGGAATATTTTTGAGTTCTCCTATTCTATGGGTATTGGGTTGATTGATTTTCCTTGGCATCTTGGCGTTCTACAGTGGGGTGGGTGTGTGTTTGATTTTGGATTATGGTGAGTTGGAGACAAATTGGGTTCTGATAAATTTTGAATGTGTAAAATGTTGATTGTGGATTGTGGATTGAATTCGTTTCTATTTGATTGGATTTGTCAATGTTAATCAACAAGTTTGATGTTAAAGGATCAAAGAAGAACATTTGATTTTCAGATTTTATTTGAAGTGCTTGTTTGATATAACAATAATTTAGAATTTGTGTGAGCTAAAGAAATCTTGAATTGTAAAAGATTGTGAGGAAGATTCAGGTCACGCAATATCGTCTTGCCCTTATGACTGTTCCTTTGGTGCGCACTTCAAATCTTCCCTTTCCTATTGCTAACTGCATCATTTTTATTGCAAGTGGTTCTTGTTTTTTTTTTTTTCGCATTTGAAACTTATGTTGCTTAATTTAATTTAACTGGAAACTTGTTTCTCAAATTCTGTTTTCAATGATTAATTAATGTTGCTAATATTTGTCATTGCATCTTTGCATTTAAATTTCATCTAGGAAGATAACCTTTTCAGATTGTGATTGTTTGTGGGAATTGTGATGTTCATCAATTGAATCCAGTGAATCTCAGTTGCTTAGAAGTGGCAGAACACTAGAATAGATTTGCTTTTGAACTCAATAGTGAGAGAAAGAAGAGGCATAACTCTTTTAGGTTTTGTACTAGTTATTGGGCGTGGTGGTGATTTATTCTGTCCTTAATAGTTGCATCTTTGCAAGGTGTGCCCATTTATTTCCTCTTTTTTATGAAGTTTCCTCTTTGGTAACTGAGATCTTCACTTTTCAATAAAGATGAAAAAATGCCCTTAGACCATATGAAGATTAAAATGTTTTATCAGTTAGTGCATAAAGGAGAAGAGAATAGCGAACAACAAAGTGAATCAACATGCATCTAGATCTTGTGAAGATAAAGTTTCTCTTCAATTAAATCGTAAGGGCCACAAAATATTATTAATAAGTCTTGCTTTTTGAGAGAAAATAATTACTAATAAGTTAATATCCAAGACGCTAAAAGATTCAGTTACAACTTACATGATCCCAAAGTGACTAGTTACCAATCAAGGCTTGGTTTGCCTAAGACCTTTAGGATTGGGCTCTGTGGAGTTTAAAACAAAAGTTTCCATAACACTTAGTAGTTTCCTTATTGTTTCCCTTTGCTGTTAATGCCATATGTCATGTGTGTGTGTGTGTGTGTGTGTGTGTGATGCTTTGTTGGATGGAATTTTTTTAATGTGAGAGTTGTAGTCCATGATATTGGTTGGTTTGTTGGTTGCTAGTGTAAGGCCTTTTGATTTCAATGTGCCCTCAACCTACCTTCAAATACATGTGGTTGATCTTTAATTTTATCTTTCAACATTTATTTTGCTTTTTAGCTATTTGGTCAGCTAATAATTTATTAATAAGAAAGAATATACAAAAAAAGAAGAATACAAAGTCAATTGGCATGGTATGGTATTTTCGTCGGTGCATATTTAAACAATATTTAGAAGTTAGACAAAGTTCCACTAGCTCTGAATTGCCTTGCTACTGGTTTCGATGGAAAACTATACTTCCTGCTGTGATGCTTTCTGGTTTTATGGTGGATGAATATACACTTACGGTTATAACATGAATATCGAGAGGTACACTCTGGATGAGCTCTGTTGGGATCTTACAAAAGCTACTGACTTCATTAGTATGAAGCTTGGGTTGAGAGTTTCACCAAATTTTTGGTTTCATCTCCTTTCAGCTGACGCCTACACAAGGACATGGACAGTGAAATCTGTTTCTTCTCCTGACAGGCCTTGTTGTTTGGTCTGGTTTATTCGGTTCATTCGTGTTAGTGGTTTTAGTTGGAGTAGTTTTTTCGTGTGTTGATCTTTTTCTCTTTTATCCTTGTCCTATTGGTTTGCTCCACTCTCACTTTCACGGGGTGTTAAGCCTTGTCTGAACTTATCCCCAAAAAAAAAAAAAAAAAAAAAAAAACCTATGAAAGACCATAACATGGTTGACTATAATAGTTATCAACAACTGAATATGGTCTACTATATATTTAACTTAACCTCATTCTCGAGGATATCTTTATATTCTCCACATCTAGCAAGAAATGTATATAGGTTACGTAGAGTGATTGATCACAATATGTAAATAATAATAATAAAAACAAACTAGCTATAAGAACTACATCTATTATTTAATCAAATAGTGAAAGTGTTTACTGTGTTGTTTGAAAGTGAAACTTAAGACCCACATTCTTGTGTGAGGTACAATCAGATTTAGTTTTACCATATGCATGCTTTAATTTGTCTGGACTATGCAGTAGCAAGTTGGTTTTGATTTTGTCCTGCAATAGCTCAAATGTGTTTTTTTTTTTAAATTTTTTTTATACATGTCCTTTTGTATTATGATGAGTGACAATTAACAAACAAATCAAAGGCTATAGCTAGATCGCCAAAGGGGGCCGAGAGAGATAAAGAGATTTCACTAAGGTGGGATCAAGTGCAACATCTTTGCTTTGGAATCCCAAAACATGTGCATCTGTTTGCACATCCATGAATGGTGTTTGAAACAATTAAAACACTCTACATATGGTTAATATGCAAAGAATCATGTATATTGTTGGGCGAACTTTCTCTTGGGATGTTAAGTCTTTATTTTTAAATTTAAGGCATGTTTTATGCTAAACAGTGGAATAATGTTTTAACATAACTGTTCATGACTAGCATCAGCATGTCACTTTCTTTCTTTTTCTAGTGCTTTTAACCATTTTGTTTGGCGTTCTGTTATGACTAAATTAACATTTGTCATGTTCATGTAGGTCCAAGGATTTGCAATGATTATTTAATGAGAGATAAACAATTGTTGAACAATTTCTTATCTACAAGATACTAGCAAAAGAGGTAAGTTGTCTTAATTTCTTTAGTTTTTGTAATTTGTCTTAGTATTGAAGTTTCAAGCCTTCCATCTAAGATACATGTAGTTTGTCTTGGCATTACAGCCTCCCATCTTGTTGTAGAGAGATCAATCTAGCAGCGATCCTCTGAATTCAGTCAGCACTTACGGAAATAATTCTATTGCCATCCTGAACGTGTGCTTTGTAACTTCTCTTTATGTGAAATTCTGGTTTGCTTTAGAGAATTTTTTTTCTTTTTGGGCTTAGCATGCACCAAGTGAGAGTTACTTTATAATCTATAGGATAGGAAAATGTTCTGTATTTTGTATACTGTTTCTTGTTATGCCTTGTGGTATTCTTTTATTTGTCTACAGGAACTATTAATGCATCATATCCTGAGATTAGCTAGATTCCTTTATTTGTCTCTTGAGGGCCTATCTCAGTTTTTTCTTTCTTTTTTAAATTCCTAGCTTTCAAATATATTGTTTGAATTGTCTTATTTAATCATATATGTATGGCCTATATTTCAGGAATCATGTGCCTTGGATATTTTAGTTCTTGTATGGTAGACTTGCCAGAGTATGCAACTTAATGGATATGAGCATGATGAATACAATAGAACTAACAAGCACACCATTTTCTTTTTTTTGCTCCAAAGAAAAGACTAATCGATGTGACTATGGTGAACCAAGTTTTCTGGAGCATGATGAATCACCAGGATTCGATATTGTCACATGCTTCTCAATACCATTGCAGGCACTCCAAATGACCAAAGTCAGTGGTTTGCTTTAACTAGCAACAATACAACTATATAATTCATTATTAGAGCATGCAACAAAGAACAAGATTGGCTGAAAGTATTAAGATCTTAGTTGGCCTTACTAAATGTTAACTAGAAGTTGGCTGTTAAATATCTCAGCAAAGAATCTGCTGCCTCCTAAACCCAAATAAAAAATAGGAAAAGGAGCAAAACAAGTTTCTATAGATTTATTATTCTTTGGGTTTGCTTCTAATTAACGTGCGTCAGCCTTATGATATGGCCTTACTAAACTAAGTACTAATATATAGTAGTAGAGTGGTCAATTTGGCCCCATTTGTGTGCAATATTATATGTGATCTCTTGTAGTCATAAGATACAAGCAGGAAAGAAGTGTCACGAAAAATAGGACATAGAAATTAAATAACTCAAATAATAAAATAATAAAAGTGTCCCTTTCCCAATTTCATTCTTCAAGATAATCTTGAAATAATCAGTGTCTATTTGGAGTCTAAAACATGATTTAGTCTTTATCCAGTTTCTGATTTTGGGTAGTGAACAGGTTTCTTTGATGTGTGCATACTGGACAATTAAATCATTTCTGTTGTGCCAAATGGATTATAATAGTAATGGTGAATCAAGAAGAGTTGATATTTCAAAAGCGATAAAGAATTTCCTGAGATTGTATGAGTTGTAGGTTGCTTTCTTTAATTGACTGTGGAGCTAGATAGATTGATGTTTGTCCATTATCCTGTCACTTGAAGTTGAATTAGTGAAGTTAATTAGTAGCTTAGGATTTATTCATGTTACTGAAATTTCCCATCAAGGGATGATTTTGCATTCGGGTAGTTTAGAAATGACTTAGGCAGGATTTGGTTGTTGAGACAGATATGATTATTAGTCTTAAACATGAGCTCTTCCTGAGATTAGCTAGATTCCTTTATTTGTCTCTTTAGGGTCTTTCTCAGTTTTTTCTTTCTTTTTTAAATTTCCCAGCTTTCATGTATGTTTTTAATTTTTATTTTAATGTGTGTAGGATAATGTGAATGATGCATTGGATGGCAAGGAGTATCTTAAGCTTTGGCATTGTAAAGAGAGATGGATTATGAAGATCATGTGTTTCATACATTTCGTGACCAATATATTGATATGTTCCTTTTTATCTTGTTTATAGACTTATAATTAGACTAATATTTAAACTTGTTTCTAGCTAGTGCTTAATTAGACCAATATGTTAAATTTATTTCTAGTACTTATTTAGAATAATATGTCAATGTATGGTACTTCAGACAATGTTAATGAATTATTGATGTGTCTTTTTGTTTAATGATTCTTATATTTAAACAATTTATTTTGATAATACACATTGGGAGTATATGAATGTGTACATAATTGAAAATTATTTAGTTGATGTTGGCTTTGTTAAAATTATTTGTGCATATTACACGATGAATAAAAAAATTAAAATTAACAATAATGAATTATGATTAAATAATGAAAATTTTAAAAATAATTTCTGCTTAATATAAAAGTTTATCATTTCAAAATTGTGGGCAATTTTGGAACTCAAAATGAATTAATTATGAGCAACAGTTGAAAAGTATGGGTTTTGAATAGCGGATAGACCATGTTTATAGTGTGGCTTAGAGTGAAAAGAAAATATCACGGTTTGAAGTGTGGCTGTAAGTCAAAAGAAAAGACCATAGTTGAAAAGTGTGGTCTTTAGGGTATAAAAAAGACAATGTTTAGAATGCATGGCCTTAAGCTTAGACAATATATAGCGCTTGAAAAGAGTGGCCTTAGGTATAAATAAATGGCAACACTTTAAAAGCGTGGTCGTAAATTAAAGGCATAGACAACACAAATAAGTGTGGCTTTAGATACTATTGAAAGCATTGTCGTTGCTTTGATCAAATATCACACTTTTTAAGTCAAAAGCCACGTTTTTATTGGAAACGTGACCTTTGCTTCTGACAAGCGTGGCCATAGGGAATAGGGTATGATTTTATAAGCCACAACAGGATAAACTTGGCCTATTAGCGAAAAGTGTGGCCTTTGATCAAAGGCCACACTTTTCATAATTAAAAGCCACACTTTTTAAGCGTGGTTCAAGGATATATTTGTTGTAGATCTCCTTCGATTTATAATATTTGTCACTTTAGCCATTTGCACATGTATTAAAAAAAAAAAATCAAGGATTGATTGCAAAAATATTTACCAAACATACTTAATAACTAATTTATTGTATTAATATTTTATTATTTATAATGCTTAGAATTGTATGGAAAGTAGAATTGAAAACTATGTAACAAATCATTTATAAAAGTATGAAAATGATAGAAAATTTGAACCAAATAAATTTACCTAAAGTAACAGATATCATGAAGCGAAGAGAGTAATCTCATTTACTAATTTGGAAGTAATCTCGCAATATTTTGTTTTATACAAAGATGTCTCTACACACTGTATAATGTTGGTAATTACTGTGCCAAATTTAACATCAAAACCAAATGTCATCAAGCAATATGCAATGTTTTAAAATTCAAATTGAATTGCTTGATTGAATTGGTTTGACTGTGAATTGATTATGCTTCTGTTAAAACATTTTCTAATCTAATGATAGTTCAATTATATATTAAAAAAAGATAAATCCTCCTAATTGGTGTACCTAAGTATTTTTTTTAATTCAAAATCTCACTCATATGATTAAATAGTTCTTAGATGTTGTATAAATTACAACTCATATCATTGTGAATGAAATTTTGAATTAGAAAGATTTTTAAGTTAATTGTTAGAAGGATACAATAACACTTTTATATATTTGACTGGTTAAATCAATTGAGAGAAATATTATAAATTCTCTTAATTGATATGGTTAAAAATCCTCTAAATTCAAAATCTTATTTATATACATATTTAATAATTCTTGGGTATTGTGTAAATTATATCTCAAGCCATTATGAGTAGAATTTTGAATTAGGATTTTTTTTTAGGTTGATTGCTATAAAAATATATCAACACTCATCAATCAAACCATGAATTAGAAGTCCAGTTGATTTAATCTTTGATTTAATTTTTAAAACATTGGCCATAACATATTTTAAGACCAGTATTAGTTTGTTTCTTTGGGAATAATTTTTATATATTAACAGTATAATCAATAGAGTTTGATCTCCATACGTTGATAATATAAAATATTTTTATATTGTTAAGAAATAAAAAAGGCCTATTCTGTAGTGCCTTTTATTAGTTGTGTATTTTATACATTTTTTATCTATTTCCAATGATAAGATGACGCATGCATTAATGATAGTGCACATTAGAAAACTCTCGGGATGCAATTAAAACAAAAAAAGAATAATTGGAGAATGTTTCCGAAATCTTCCTCCTATAAAAAAAAAAAAAAAAAGAAACCCTTCTCCTTCAATCTTATACTTGAGGACCGAAAATCCCAAATGAACCTAGCCCTAAATCGGAAATCGGTCGTGTTGATAGTCAGGACGAGAACATCATGGCTGAGACTGAGATACTAATAGCAAGATACTAAAATGTTGATAAATTTGTACCTTGAGTTGTAACATACTCGTCCTCAAGAAAATTATATATAGAAAAATTCACAATGGCGTTGACCTCCCAACCAACATGTAACGAACTTGGGTTTATAATCGCCAAATAAATAGAAACATGGCCTTTGCCATCTCTTTCTTTATTCCCAGTTGGGTATATAGACAGAGTCCTCCAACCACATCCATCGAACTTCACATTGAGTATATACGATGGAAAAGTAAAAATGGAGTCCCAACTTTAAAGCATGCTTACCACTTGTAACTCCCAGCTTCAAACTTTTCCGAGGCAACTTTTCCTACTGAGGCCTCGCAAAGCAATGAGAAGGATTGGATTTTGAACGAGTATTGAGTTGGTGGAGCTTTTCTTCCTTAAAGATATCACCAAATATATTAATTGGACCCAAGCCAACAGAAAGGCGTAGTGTGGAAGCGATGTATACTATACACCTTCATATGCATGTCCCTATGAAATAACATACTGTTAACTATCATTATTTTCAAGTAACATATATTAACTCCTAGCTTCTTTTAAAAAGAAAATAGCAAGAAAAAAAAATCACAAGCAATAATATATGAAGGGAATCAGAGAAGAGAAGCGACACCTTTCATGTCCATGAGTGGTGCAGACATTCTAAGGCAACCAGGGCTAAGGAGCAAGGATGCTTTTTATTCGGCGTTTTAAGGTTTCTCAAATATTCTAATTTCGCGCTCAATATAATTTCTTCACATATATTATAGTCTGAAAAGGATGAAGAAGACTAGAGAAAGGGGAGAAACAAAGAGGCTTTAGAGCGGTCTTATATCTCGGGATCCTCAAAATCTGATGGTAGATTTGAAAATTTATTAAAAGTAAGGAATTATTTGAATGGTCAAATTTTTTTTTACATTATAAATACATATAAATTAATTTTTAAGATTTAATTGTGTTAATTTTCAAATTCTATCAAAGTAGATAAAATTTAATAAGAATTGATTTAATTTAAAAAATACATTCAAAACAAATTAATTTCTGTTAGGAGATATTTCGTGAAAATAGAAACTAACCTCAATCCATTTTCAAAAGAATTATATCAATCATCCATATTTGATGATAGGGGATAGGTCATGGTTGTGGTGCACTAAGTTAATTATAATGCACTATACACTAAATTCATCAGATAGTTAGAAATGATAGTACATAGACATACTTAGCATTTATGATACACTATAATTAACTTGATGCACTACAATTTCGACTTAGAAGATAAAGTATAAATTAGCATAATATAAAATATAAAATATGTTTACATAATATTTCTTTTTTCAAAAATAGGTCCTATGAGCTCTTGGACGGGGGATCAAGTTCTGCTCAGATAGAGGATCGCCAAAAAGCAAAGCTAATCTATCTCTTATTTAGTCCAATACCATTTTTTTCAATAAATTATTTAGGCCAATATATATTCATAATCTAGGTACGCACTCTGCCCACTGTTAGATCCTACTCGGGTTCCCAGGAAATTTCTTTTATTTGGATTATTTGTGAACAATATAATTTCTACATTTAATTATTTCAAATACGATCTAAAGTAAATTCTAAACACAATAATTAATTTAAAATTTCATTTTAATACTCTATCAGCATAAAATATTTTATATAAATATTTAATTATATATTAAAACATTAACAAAAGTGTTTGATATTCTCATATTTATTATCTCAAAAATCTTATATATAGTAATATTTAGTTGATTGATAATATAAATTTTTTTGTATTTATAGTATATTAAAATTAATTTTTTAATTTCAAATGTAATTTTATATGATTATGAGTTTAATTTTTATACATTAATTGCATAAAAAAATCTTATATTATCATTTAATAGTATCATGTTATTTTTTAAAATTTCAGCTCATTTAACTGTCCATGATGGCAAAACAGTTTTTTACATTTCTATTAAATATATTATTAGTGTATAAAAATTAAACTTTATAATTATTCTAAATATAAAATTTAATTTATAAAATAATTTAATTTCAATTTTACTATTTTTTTAGGTGAAAAAGGAATTTATCAAAATAGCAAGACAATAGATAAAGTTCAGGTTCTGAATTTCAATTTTATTATTTCAAACACTACTTAATGATATTTTTTATTTATTTAATAAGAAGTGGTAGCTGCATTTATGATAGCGGTAGAGTACTGCTCCGATGATGACGGGGTACCACTACAACTTGCATGAATTTCTATTGAAACTGTTTGAAATGATTAAAATTAGAAATTAATTTGATTTGATTTGATTTATAAGTTATATTTTATATTTGGTGTGATTATATAAAATAAAATTTTAATTGATTTATAAAACAATTCTTATATTAGATAGTGTTTGAAATGAATAAAAATATGAATTGATTTGTATTTTAAAATTAAATTAATTCTTATCAATTTTGATCAAATTTTAAATATAAAACAATCAAATTCCATTAAATTTAATAACTGAAATCATTTCTTATTTTTAAAGCATCCAAACATAAAATTTGATTTATAAATTAAATCAATACTTATTTTTAACATTACTTTTTTTAATGACAATTAAAGTAAAAATTACTCTCTTTAATATTTATGTCTATTAGAGTTATTTTAAATTTTAAGAATAATTTTATCAAATAATATTTTTGTGACTTCTGCTTATTGAGAATAATTTTTACATTATTTTACCAAATATTATTATAGCTTTTTTACATAAAAGTTTCCTTGTTATATCTTTTGTTTTATTAGTGGTATATATGGATATGGTGTTGTGTTTGAAATATAAATATGGCGCATGTGTTATTCTGTGATCACCTCATTGTTTTTATAATTTTTATATTTAAGGTGTAAAACTAATAATATACACTATGTTCTTATTAGAAAATAGCATAAGAAAACTGTAAGCATTTTTATCTAAAATTTGTTTTAATTTTTAGTTGATGTCAAAGTATGTTAGATCAACCCTCATCCACTCATGTGCGATGATTGGCTTAAATATGAGATAGTCCGAACATGAAGTGAGGAGGCACTCCTCACCCTCGCCCGTATAGATACCATTCCTAAGGAAGATGAATGATAGAAGCACAAAGTGACAAAGATTTCATCCCTTCTCAATTAGGTGCATATATAATATTAGGTGTCTGCATGAATGATGCCATCAAGAAGATTCAACAACCAAACAAGGTGAAGCGCCATGAAAAATTCTTATATCGCATGCATGATGAAGCACGACGCCAAGTGGGAAGAAAACCAAACAGGATGGCTCCTATTTTCAACCATAATGAGGCCATTGCAAGAGATGAAAGACTTTATTTTTTAGCTAAGACCCATTTTTATATAACTTAAATAATTGTGAAAAAAATGAGGCGAATACATATATACCTATGTTTTGCTAGGCAAATAAACTATATAAATTAATACAATCAAAATCAAAATAAGCCGAATTCAAATCAAATCCGTTCTATACAGAAGTCCAATTTAAATGATTCAAATTAAATGAATTTTGTATGGTTTGTTATAAGTATAATGAAACGCCAATTACCAACCAGTCGTTGTAGTATAGTGGTAAGTATTCCCGCCTGTCACGCGGGCGACCCGGGTTCGATCCCCGGCAACGGCGATTATCATTATTATTTTTGTTGTAGAGCCCACTGCTTTATTAGTTTTAGTAGCACTTCAGTTATCTTCATCTAACGCTATAACCAACGCTTAAAGCTGATGCGTGTTCCTCAATTAACGAATAATCACAAAGAATAATTAATCTCACACTTGACTTGATTACAGATTTATAACTAACTACCACGTAATCTAATCTAACTGAAATGCCCTCAAAAGACGAAACAGCCCTCATCTTTTTATCGAATTCACGGATATCCTATAAAACACTCACAACGAGGGCCTCTTTTGAGGCGACTGTGCATACTCTAAGCTTTGCGGGAGAGTGAAGCTGAGAATCGTTTCAACAGCAACAACAACAAACCCAAAATCTCAATGGCCACTCTTTCTGCTTGCGCTTCCCCACCCTGGCCAAACCCTAATCCTAGCCCCAATCCCAATTCCAATCCCGACCCCAATTTCCTTCCCGACCAATCTCAAACCCTCGATTTCGATTCCCTAATGCCCTCCCAACCTCAATCCCCGCCCCACCACGCACCAACCGCCGCCTCGCCGGAATCCTCTCCCTCGGCGGCGGCAGATCCACCGTCGCTCCTCCACCTCTCCTTCAACCAGGACCACGCCTGCTTCGCCGCCGCCACCGACAACGGCTTCCGCATCTACAACTGCGACCCCTTCCGCGAGCTCTTCCGGCGCGAGTTCGATGGCGGCGGGATCGGCCACGTGGAGATGCTCTTCCGGTGCAACATCCTGGCCCTCGTCGGCGGCGGGTCCCACCCTCAGTACCCTCCGAACAAGGTCATGATCTGGGACGACCACCAGGGGAGGTGCATCGGCGAGCTCTCGTTCCGCGCCGCCGTGCGCGGCGTCCGGCTTCGCCGTGATCGCATCGTGGTGGCGGTGGAGCAGAAGATCTTCGTGTACAACTTCGCGGACCTGAAGCTGCTGCACCAGATCGAGACGGTGGCTAACCCTAAGGGGCTGTGCGCGGTTTCGCACTCGTCGGATTCGCTGGTGCTGGCGTGCCCGGGGCTGGTGAAGGGCCAGATTCGCGTTGAGCACTACGCGCAGAAGAAGACCAAGTTCATATCGGCGCACGATTCGGGGATCGCTTGCTTCGCTCTCACGCTTGATGGGCAGTTAATCGCTTCCGCCAGCAGCAAGGGTACGCTGATTCGGATTTTTGATACAGAAAGTGGCACGCTGCTTCAGGAAGTATGTGCTGTGCTATGCTATGCTTTGGGGTGTTTTTAAATTTTCCATAAATTTAGTTGTTTTATTTTTGATTGCTTTTTGTGTTTGGTGTTTGGGTTGGAATTATAAGTTTTGTGGGTTTTAGATTTAGCATGAATTGTTGGTGGTGGTGATGAAACAGTGTATGTTATTGGATGGTACTGTTGAGGTGCATTATGCTGTGATTCAGAACCCGTGACTTTAAGCTAAAGAAAGTTAGTTACGAAATGGCTATGTTGGTTTGGCATGATGATGATGGGATAATGAAGACACTGGGCTAATTGAAATTTAGAAGAGTCAATTAGGTGGGTAATGAGTTCCCGGTGTTGACCAGTTTGAATGTTTTCCTTCTTTCTTTCCTTTTCATGGCATATAGCAAACTACCTGGGTGGTGGAGATTATGAACATGAATAACTGCTATTGTTTTACTATACCTGGGAGAGCTTCATTATTTAGTATTTGGGGAATAAAGTGAGATCCTCGTTTATGAAATAACTTAGTTTTTAAGCTCGATTTATTTAAGGTCTATGTCTATCTCTGTTGGCTCATTTATTTTCTCTGTTTTGAAGCTTGAATTTACTGTGTGGCATTTCAAACATTTTGGTCCTCGTGTATGAATTTTATGGATGTCAAATTTAGGTAAGAAGGGGTGCAAATGCAGCAGAGATCTTTAGTTTGGCATTCTCTTCTACTGCTCAGTGGCTAGCGGTCTCAAGTGACAAGGGTACTGTCCATGTTTTCAGTCTTAAGGTTAATTCCAGTGTTCATGAGCCTGAAAAGTCAGAGAGTCCATCCGGTTTGGATGCTGCCATTTCCCCATCTAGCTCATCTCGATCGTTCATTAAATTTAAAGGTAAACTTCTAACTGTTTGTCTCAAGAATTTTAGTGAGAAAATACTTGGTTTGGTTGTTGTTATGCTATTTATTTTGACAGCTGCCTATATTACTGATTGTATTCCCCAGTTTGGTTGAGTTTCTCCTTATCTTCTCAATGTTGAATTGTTCCAGACTGGATGCTGAATATATATGGAATGCTTTATGGTTTCCACTTAGCTATTTATTTATTTATGCATTTCATGAATTATGAATTTCCTTTTCCCTTTATAACTCTGCGTTGCATTGCACTTCCAGGAGTGTTGCCTAAGTATTTCAATTCAGAGTGGTCGGTTGCTCAGTTTCACTTACATGAGGGCTCTCACTACACAGTTGCATTTGGTCTCCAGAAGAATACAATCATAATCCTGGGTATGGATGGAAGGTATGATGTATGGAAATGACAATGCAATTTTCTCCAAAGTTGTAGCTGATAGCTTTTCTGTTTATCTTAGATGCTGTAGGTTTTCTTTGTATGTAAAAGACGTTAGTCTGAAGAAAATGCCATGTCATGAGATGGAGAATTCTAAGTTTGCCACTACTGTCTTATAAATTTTCATATTTAAGATAAGATGAAAGCTAATAATGTCCCTAATTTCACTTCATGATTTCAATTGAGAGGATAGCTGAAAGCGCTTACTTGCCCTTCCGCATATAATCTTGTTCATATGCGTTGCATTGGGTCTCGTTCCTCTTCAGACATATCCCTTCCACATTATGTATGCTTTTTGGTATACGCTATATACCTGAAATGTTGCCATTTAGTGGACGTTTTTCTTTCTATCATCCTCCATACAAAAGTGGACTTTTTATGTTCTATCGATTTTAATGATCTGCATTTGACTGTTCTGTGCAGCTTCTATCGATGTCAATTTGATCCAGGGCATGGTGGGGAGATGACCCAGCTGGAATACCGTAACTTTATAAAGCCAGAAATAGCCTTGTGAGACCATCAGAGATGAAACCTTGTAAAGTTTGGCGTTTCAGCCTTTTGGTTAGGATTTCGGTAATATGCACCGTGCGTGTTCATAGTAATAGCTGACTGAAGTAACAGTGTAACACTGACCCCATTATTGTTGCTCAGTGTCGACCCTGTTGCTTCCTCTGTAATATTGTAATTATATAGTTTTAGTAATTTTTTAATAATAAATATTGACTGCTGTGGTAAAACCCTGCAATCTCTATCCTTGTCGCCGTTGTGTTGGTATTATCGTATGTGCATGAGCGCTCCGGTATTTTATCCATCGTTACAAATACGTTTTTTTCCGCGAAACTGTCTTTATAATTATTTAAAAGGATGAAAAATGAAATACCGTCACCTCAAAAACCGAAAACCGCAAACATTGAGTCAAGGGCAATAACACAGTATATTGCCCGCATGTTGGTAAAGGGCCCCGGCTGATAGGTGAAACACTCCAAGAAGAAGGCCATCATTGGGGTGTTGGGGGATTTTGAATCACGGCCCTATCCCCCATGTGGGTAGCTGACATTACAGCAAGACCAGCTTGGTCAAAGGTCCACGCCATGCAAACCAGAAAATTGGGAGGAAGCTGTTTCAGGATGTTCTCTGAAAGTTGTACCATGGCCCCAACGAGTTCTCTGAATTATGTTGTTCTGTTCCCCATATTCATTTTGAGAGTGATCTTTTTTTTTTTTTTTTGTTTCTTTTGGTGGGGAGTTTGAAAGTGATCGCATAGAATTCTGCCTATGTTGTACTTTATTGAAAATCTTTATAGAACCGAACCCAAATTTAGATAAAAGAGGAGGATTGTGTTAAGAAGTTAACAGTTAATATAAAACTTTATCAAATCTTCATGGACTCGTATACTATGCAGTCCAAGCCCTACAAATTTTGTTGAGAGGAAAAACTGAAAACATTCTTAGCGTCATATTGAAAATGTAACTAAGGATTTACTCTCCTTACTTTTACAGGAATGGATTAAGGATTTTAGTGACAAAAGCATTAAGAAATAAGAGTAGTTTAGTGTACTGACCAATCTGTTAACTTGGATACAGCTTCTCAGAAATAGAGAGACAAATCAGAAGCACGGCCCACACTCAACCATTTCATTACTTTCTTTTTTCTTTGTTTCATTGAATATAAGAATATGCTCTCCATTGATAAATTTCTCATTTGTGATTGAGATCAGAGTAAAATCTAATAGGAATGTATGGAATATGAATTCCATCAAAAGTTATTCATGGATTTCCAACGAAACAACATGACTGAGATCTAAAAAGGGATACAATGAATGGCACCATGAAATGTACAAATTTACATCCCTATTTGAACTTCAAGATTCCTATTATGGGAAAATGAGTCGAACATCCCAGTTCAAATGGTCCCCAAGTCGAGCTGCAATGTTTGTCTAATCATTTATCTGACCAAAAGACAGAGCAAGAAGTTCACGCAGCCAGTTAATTTGAAGGTCGATCAAGTATAAGTAATGCACTACATTGATTATCATCTCAAGTGTTAAACTGTATATCATGAGCAAGATGGCAGTATATTTTTATCCACGATGGCGAGAGTTGAATTAGTGATGGTGGTTTGTAAACTAATACCGGCTCATTGATGTCAAAGGCAGCAATAGCTCAACTGCTGTAGGTCCTCTTCAGGAAAACTGAACTGCAAATGGTTACTTTCTCAGCAAATGATGGTAAATTCAATCAAGAGGAGGCTTTTGAAACACATATGTGCAATCATCTATACCAATACCATTCTTGAATTTCATCAGCATTCTAGTCATCAACACAATACATGCAACCTGACTCACAGACAATCAAACACCAATTTAAAGGGAGCGACAACTGACAAGTATTCCATCTTGAGTTGCATGAAAATGCTGCAAGTACTACGCCAGAAGTTCGCCAACATGTCCTTGGCATTCAACCTCCACAGAACTACACCCCAAGTCCTTTGTCAGTTGCCTGTCTTTCATCATTCCCCTTACTTTCTCAACATCGCTCCATCTTCCCATCTCTGCATACAGATTAGATAGATGAACATAATAGGCAGTGTTATCTGGCTCCAATTCAACTAGTTTTCTGGCTGCAAACTCACTGAATTCCAAGTCACCCTGAGATTTTGAACTAACCAACAAGGATCCCCACATAGCTTTCGTTGGTTCGAAAGGCATATATCTTATGAACTTAAAAGCCTCCTGCAACCGCCCAGAACGTGCCAAGAGGTCAACCATACAAGCATAGTGTTTAACATTAGGATAAAATCCATACTTCCCATTAATCAAGTAACTGAAGATCTGTCGACCCGTCTCTACCAAACCTGAGTGACTGCAAGCAGAAAGAACTGCAACCAAAGTCACTTCATCAGGCCTAAGTCCATCCTTCTCCATTCTATCAAACCACCAAATTGCCTCCTCCCCACTCTTGGCTAAAGCTAGCCCCTTGATAACTGCATTCCAAGTATACAAATTCTTCTCCTTCATGCTCCTGAAAACACTCATCCCCTCTTCAACTCTCCCGCATTTCCCGTACATCTCAATCAATGCCGTCCCCAATATCACATCCAATTCCCACCCATTCCTCTTTATGATGCCATGTATCCAAGTGCCCATCTCAATAGCACCAAAACTAGCACAAGCGGCCAAGGCATTCACCATTGTGACCCTGTTAGGCACAGCACCCGCATACTGCATCTGTTCAAACACAAGCAAAGCATCATCATACTTCCCAATATTCCGGTACCCCATAATCAAGACAGTCCAAGAAACAACATCCCTCTGAAGCATTTCATCAAACAGTCGCTGACACAACACCATATCCCCACACGAAGCATACACATCAAGAACCGAGTTTTGGACGTACATATCATTCACATGACCCAGTTTCACAATATGGGTGTATACGCATTGGGCCTGAACTAATTCACGTGAGTCAGATAAGGACTTGAACAGGAAGGGGAAGGTGAAGTTGTTGGGGAGTATGTTGTTGCGGTGCATGTGGGTGTAAATGGCAAGTGGGGTGTGAGGGATATGGAAGTGAGAGAAGGCTCTAATGAGGGAGTTACAAATGAAGACGTGGGGTCTTGGAAGAAGGAGTGTGAAGAGAAGGAGGGAAGAGTTGAGAAGGCCATGGGATTGGCATGCAGAGATGAAGTGGTGAGCGATGGTGGTGTGGGAATGGAGGTTGTGGACGATGAGTTGTGCTTGAATCTGCTGAACCTGAATCCTAAAATGGCAACGGCTCAGCAGTGTCACTATCCTGTTTGCGAAAGCATTCACTTTCGACATGCTCATTGACCACTGTCATCAGTTTCTTCGAAACCTTAACATCCACGAAGCTCAACTTGAAAAAATAAAATAAAATAGAAGACGAACAAAAATAAATAAATAAATTAAATGAAAGGAGGAAATTGCGCATCCGGGGAATCGAACCCCGGTCAGTACCGTGGGAGGGTACTATGATACCACTACACCAGATGCGCTTGTTTGGCCAAACGCGACGTAGAAAAATGGTTATTGGCTACAGAAGAAGTAGTGGGAAGAGCTTCGCATTCGCGGTTTTCACGAAACGGAGAATGCGAAGGGATTGATTGATTGAATCGAGGGGGGGAAGGGGCAATGAGGATCGTTGGGCTCACCGGCGGAATCGCGTCTGGGAAAAGCACCGTTTCCAATCTGTTCAAGTCCCACGGCATTCCCGTTGTCGATGCCGACGTTGTCGCTCGTGTACGTTCCTTCCTCTTCTTATTCTCCTTGTGTGTGTGTGTGTGTGTGTGTGTGTGTGTTCGGAATTCGGTATGAAATTCTCGGGAATAGTGATCCTTAGCTGAAATTATCGGACTTCGCAGGAGGCGTTGAAGAAAGGAAGCGGTGGGCGGGAAAAAGTGGTTGCAGCGTTTGGAGAGGAAATCCTGCTTGAAAATGGAGAAGTTAATAGACCCATGCTTGGCCAGATTGTTTTTTCAGATCCCGATAAGCGCCAATTTCTCAATCGGTACTCAAAATTTTTTCTTTTTTCTTTTTTCTATGTGCAATTTCAGAACAATTTTGCATGAGGACTATCCAAAGCTGCCTTTTTTAAGCAGTATTTTTGGCTTTTTTTGTATGCCCAGATCCTAAATTTTGTGAACAATTCTGTGTCTTGAGCTAGTGTAGGCTAAAATTGAAGACTTTATAATTGTTAAGTCATGCCAGTTGCTTCAATTCAATCCTTCCTGCAATGTATCATTTTTAGGGATTTTGTTAGTATTAGATTGTTGCAGGAATTGTATTTGAATTATTGTTTTTTGAGTTTCGGTTGTGATCTTTGTTTTAGATTGCTGGCTCCTTATATATCCTCTGGAATCTTCTGGGAAGTTGTGAAGCTGTGGCTGAAGGGGTATAAGTTTATTGTTCTTGATGTGCCCTTGTTGTTTGAGGCCAAGATGGACAAGTTCACAAAGCCCATTATTGTTGTGTGGGTTGATCCTGAAACACAGATTAGGAGACTCATGGGAAGAGATAGATCAAGTGAGGAGGATGCTGGGAACAGGATTAAGGCTCAGATGCCTTTGGATGTGAAAAAGAGTAAAGCAGATATAGTAATAGACAACACTGGTTCACTGGATGACTTGAATGAACAATTTCAGAAGGTTTTACTTGAGGTGTCAAAACCCTTGAAATGGAGTGAGTTTTGGCTTTCCAGGAATGGAGCCTTGATCATTCTTGCTTCACTCACCTCAGGTGTTGTTTTATGCGTAAAGGCTTTTTCATAGTCACTTGTGCTCTTCAGATTTATTAATGTGTTCCATCTGAAGTCTAAACCCATAAGTGCTTTTCTACATCTCTTTCCTGAATTCCCCAACAAATAATGCTGGGGTTCAGGTTTCAAGATTAAATTTGAATTTGCACTTTACAATTTTAAAGATAACCTGCACATCATGATTTTAGCCGTCAAATGCCATCCTGTGGCAGACTGTTTGACTATTTCATAATTATGATAAGGATGACCACTATTTTTATCATTGATTGTATTGGGAGGTGGATCGTAGATGTGAAATATTGATAATTGTAGTCATTGGTCACTTTTCCGAAAGCCTGCCAAAACCATTAGCTTACAGAGAGTGGAAGATAAGCAGGTGTCCATTATGATATCATACTGTATTGATATTGATGTTTTTGTTCTCATTTTTAATGTTATGGCTATACTCTTTTCCAAAAGACTGCGTAGCGTCTAATATTCTATTTCAAGTGATTATTAGTTTGAAGTGGAACTCCTACTCGTTGGTGATAATCCATTGTTTCATGATTACCTTTTTGCTTGAGAAACTAGTATAGTTTTTTGCAATTTGCTGTCACTTTTTACTTGTCTGTGAAAGCCATGCATAAACCAGCTAGCATGTGGCTATGGTTTCGTTTTCTGATGGTAGTATTTATGAATTGTAATATGTAACTGCTTTGCGATATGCCATGGGAGATATCATTGTATATTGTTCATCATTCTTTGCCTTTAAAAGAGTTGATGTAGTTTGGGGCCTACATTTTTTATCATTCAAACTTTACACTGGTTGACTTTTCTTTCCTTCCATGGGGCAAGAAGTTGTAAGGCATAGCATAGACCTAAGGCATCTGATGGTATTGGTTGCTCTAATTTTTCGCGTAAAACTAATTTACTTAGACTGGAATTTGCTAGGGAGACTAGAGATAAGCTTATATTAGTTATGTAAACTAACTAAACAATTGACATATTATCACTTTTAACATAAATAACTGCCTGGCACAGAAATTTAGGCAATTGTTAATGAAAATATGGTGCATTAATTGTTTGTTTACTTTGTCTACACAAGAATTTCTTCACAGGGATAATTTTCTCCCAACTTCTGCTTATGGTGTGCTGGAGGGAGCCCTTTCTGTTGTGGTCTGTGGTTATCCTTTTGGATTTGAAAATTAGTAAATTACTTTTGCTCCAGTAGATAAGGTTTAAAAGCAAATCCTTGTGCAGGATTGGCTACTTGAACATTAGAAAACATGCTTTTGTTAACCTTACATGAATGTGTAGTTTACAGTTGCTGTACTTTGTGATTATGTTTTATACATTGTTTACTCAATATACTCAATGCCCTATTGAAAGCCATTTGCTTTGCAGAGTTGTCAAGTACCTATCTATTGCTTGATTTAACAGGAAATGGGGAAAAAGTTAGAGAAGAAAAAAATGGGAATATTTTGATGTTTCCTTTTGTTTGATTGTAGATTGAAAATAAAGAGAAAAGAAAAAGATGAACTTAGGTCTTATCAAAATGTTTATCTCCACCTATTTAGAGATTAGGAGAGATGTTATTCAAAACGTCAACTTTTGTCTATTCATTTCTCTTCATTATATATTGAGAATAAAGAAGTTTTCTTTTTTTGATTTTTCTCTCCAGAGTTAGATAAAAAAATGAACATTTTGTTCATTTTTTCCTCTATTTTCTCTTCATTTAAATAATAAGAGAGAAAAGAGTTTTTTTCTTTTTATTTTCGCTCTTTATCTTAATAAAATGTTGAGGATGGAAATCTACTGAGTCGAGCCTGACTCACTAAGAATTTGAGGCCATTCTTTTGGTTAAAGATTGGCTCACTTATTTGTGGAAGCATCATGCATTTATTTGTTGAATGTAAAGAGACAGTAGCACCAGAGCATGGATTGGTAGCGTGATAAATGGCACCTGAAAATCTGCACGGAAAAGCGAGATTATTGGGTGATCAGAATTTAAAAAACTTTCGTTGGGACATCGTAAGGCTACCCCTTCATACCAGTGAGGATAGATGGTTCATATGCATATCGGTTATTAACCCATCGAGCTAACAACTCACCAGGCAAATACCACTGTAAACTAACAGAGTGATGACAGGTAAATATAATTTTTCATGAGATATCGTATTGATTTATATTCTATTTATCGTTAAATAGGGGCTATAAATTCAATTCAAATAAAATTTATATTTATTTAATAATAATTAAGATGTAAATTAATATAATATTTTATAAAAATTATATTCACAAATTAATAACAAGAATGAGCATGCCATAAAAGAAGCCGTACAATTTGGTCATCGGTTCCTTCAATAGTTCAATGGCTTTGATTATTATTACTACATGTGTGTATGCATTTTCAAATCAAGATACTTGCATATCCGTCATCATTATATTTATTCTTTCTATAAGATTATTTATATGTGAAGTTGATTAAAAACTTAAGGCAAAAGTGGATAATGATAACACGTTGGCCATTGGGCATCTATTATTATTATGCCACACCTTTTGGCTTAATTCCTTTTCTCATCAAAGCCACCTGATTAGGCAGGGGCCAGGGTTATCTTATAACTTCTAACCTGCGTTAGTTGGAGTATAATCTTGATTAGCCAGGGTCATGATAGCATCATGAACCCTCTAGTCCCCAAGCTATGGATCATCTATGGGTGGTGGACCCACTATCTTACGGGGTTGTAGTCCTAGTGAGCTCTGCAATCGGAGTCAGAAACTGAGTGGTGCTTAAAGTGATGAAGGCCTTAAAACCGTCTGATATGACAGACAAGATGCCACAAAAGTTTATGCAAAGGACCGCCTACACTCTACAAATATTTTATTATTATTATTATTATTTTTACACTCTACGGAACCGGAAACGTAAAAACGAATCGCTTATTTATTTAACGTGTGTTTAGGAAGATTGCGAAATTAAAATTATTTTAATAATTATTTATTTGTATAATTATTTATATAAAAATTAATTTATATTTAAATATTTTATAATTTTAAAATAATCTGTATTATTTGAATTATATAAAAAAATTATTTTTATATAATAATATTATTAAAAAATATAAAATAATTATTTATATTATATAATATTTATTATTTAAGATTAATTTAATAAAAATATAATAGTTATAAAATAATCAATTTCTATTTATAATTATAAATTTTAAAAATTTGATTATATTTATAAAATATTTTTAATTTAAAATTATTAATTTTATATTATAATTTATACTACAAAATTACCTAAACATAATTAATTTTTAGAGAACAGCTTTTTTTGAGCTGTTTGCATGTTCCCAAACATGCACTTAAAAGTGATCAGGAACTTAATCCTATCATATATCATATATGCATGTGTAATAGTAAGACTGTGGAACTAGAAGATTCAATCGCTCGATAGACCTCATCTGGGTATATACTTTATTCACATGCCCACATGCTACCCCAGATAAAATATAACTTCAGGGTCACGTGAGTAAATCACGTGACTTTGCTTATGTGTCATAGGCATAGTGCTGGATGCTTTGAGCATATGTGATGTGGCATCCATACCAAATGAGTGATATGATTTCTCACAAATACTTTTCTTATTCGACCGGTTTTTCTCTTATTTAACTCACCCAATACTCCGCGTCTTCATTGCTCTCTCTACAACTTTGGGCAGCCAACAAACACACGCACACACTCGACACCAACTTTTCTCGTCCCTTAGTTTCCACTCCACAAAGGTACCAACCAAACCCCCAAATGGCAGCTAAGCCAGCTGAAGAAGCTCCTCCGGGAGAAATTCTCAAGTACCAGGTGATCAATATATGCACGCACATTTTCCCTTGTTCTCTCTCAAGTTCCCCTTTCACTTTTGAATTTTCTTGTGTACACTATACAATTAGTTTCACTCTATCTGTTAAGTATTCTTTTCTGATCAACTTCACTCTAATTACTCTATTGTTCATTCCACAGACGTGGGTTCTGAAAGTCTTGATCCACTGTGATGGCTGCAAAAAGAAGGTCAAGAAAGTTCTCCAGGGAATTGATGGTATGTATTTTATATAGATACATCTCCACTCCAAGCTTTTAATTATAAGCATGTCTCGTTGGTATTCTTTATAACTCTCTTAACATAGAAGTAACTATTCATATATCTGTATACGTATAGGGGTTTATACAACTGAGGTTGATTCTCAGGCGCACAAGGTTACAGTCACCGGCAACGTGGACCCTGAGACTCTCATCAAGAAGCTTCTAAGATCAGGTAAACTAGCGGAGCTTTGGCCAGAACCAGAAAAGCCTGCAGAGAAGAAAGACAAGAAGAAATCTGGGAAATCCAAGGGTGGTGGAGATGTTAATAAGGACAAGGAACAAGACCAGAAGAATAATGAACCCGTTGGGGATGGTGGTTCCAATGAGGGTAGTAAAGACGCTGCTGGTGGTGATGAAGAGTCAGACAAAGAAGATCAAAGTGATGAATGTGAGGAGGAGGGTGCTGGTGGTGGCGGTGGCGGCGAAGGTGGTAAAAAGAAGAAAAAGAAGAAGAAGAAGAAGAACAAGGGCGAGAATGGTGATGGTTCTGCTCCTCCTAATAATGGAGGAGGAGGAGAAGCAAATAGTAAAGTTAATGATGCACCACCAGTTCCTGCAAAATCAGCCACTCCTGCGGCTTCCAAGGATTTTATTAGCCCTCCAATTCAGCATGCCTACCCATACCCACCACAAATGTACTATTCACCTACTCCAGCATATGGTTTAAGCTACAACACTTCATATCCTCTCTCTAGTACTTCGTATTATGTTGGGGCCCCCATCATGCCCATGCATGCTTATACTACTGCATACCCTCGCCTGCCACCACCTCCTCCACCACCTGATCCAATCAGGAACTATGGTGATGATGAGGATGAATATGGAGGTGGATGCTCCATTATGTGACAGGATACCAAGTGGGGGATGATGTACTACTAGCTAGTGTTATTATTAGTGCTGATACCGAGGGGAAGTGGGGGTTAAATTTTGTGACATGCTCTACGAAAATAGAAATTAACTAGTTGAGAAAAAAGAAAAAGGTTGGGGACAAAATAAGAGGAGGGTATGTGCAGTTGTGGTGGGTCTTCAACGCTTTGGCCTTACTTACCTCTCTCTTTTTTTATTATTAAAAAAAAATCTTGCCGATAGTATAGCTTTTTTGGTTTGTTAAAGAAAGGCCAATAGCCTTGTTATTCTCTGTAAGTTGTAGGACCTGAAATCTCCCTTTCTCTCTCTACCTTATGTGTAAAGTATATTTTTTGTGTACGAACTTTTCCTTTTCTTTTTCTATTCCCATCTTGATTGCTAGTTACAAGCTGGTAAGCAACTGATTTCGCTTATTCTCATGCATGTGAGTGAGTTAGCTTGCTATGTAACTAGTCTTACCTTGTTAGCTATTGAAGAGTGAACAATATGTGTATATAATTACTTACTATGTATGCGAAATTATTGGGTGCTCTTGTGTGTCATGAGAATTATACTCATAATTAATAATATAATGATATTTTAAATAAGAGTATAAGTTAATTGTAGTTCCAATTTTAAAATATTATTGTATTATTAATTATAAACTTATCCACGTAGTGTTCCAAATTATCTTAGATTTTCTTCCTATGCAAATTTTTTGATCGTCTTTTGGAAAGCGATCGTCTTATTCCGTTAGACTTATCCCTCTTTTGATAAAATAAAATGGGGATATACTTCCAAGCGACTGAAAGCTTGTTTGTGTAGTTGTTGCTAGCTGCTACCTTTTATTTCTTTCTGAATCTAAAGAACGGATCGGCACGGAGACCAATAACAACAAAAGGACATGCTTCAATTCCTAGCTTTTTTTTCATTTCCTTTTTTTTGCTAGCTTTGGCTAAAACCCATGTTTGTGGTCTTTCATGTGTGCAGTCTTTACTTTGGTTGGAGAGGTAAGAATAAGCATCAAAATTGAACAAAATTTAATTTATATAATTAAAGTAAGCCATTTACTGAGATGGAAACAAATAAATTAAGAAAAGTGGAACATTATGATCCCGGTCGTCCTCACTTTACAACATCAACTGGATGGTTAATTATTAATTCTCAAGCTTCACCTTTTATCCAAGATTAGAATATTCATACAGGATTATAGCCCCTCTTTCATACTGATTTCATATATTAAAAGTGTGTGTATATAATATATGCCATCAAGATGTCACAATATCTTCAACAATAAGCAATTAAAATCCATGTCCCCAGCAGGTTAATTACTCCTATAGTTTGCCAATTCGCAGACCCACATCTTCACCAAATTTTGCTTCTTATCTTCCCAAAAGATTCTAGAAATCCCTATGGAACTAATTATAACTGTAAGACTAATTATTAGGTCAAAGAAAGACTAATTGACACAATTTGATAATCAAATAGCCGCTATTTGTGGGATAAATTTGTCTGGATTAATTATTACAACAAAAGCATTATATCCAAATTTCTTCTTTTCTGTAGCAAATATGGAGTGATATGATTTCTCGGTCCCTCTTGGCAGACAATGATTTATTTCGAATCTTTGGAATGCCCAGTTCCGTCCCCTTCAAAATCTCCATCCAGCTTTCTGTTCAATCATAGATTACCTTTGTAGCATTTCAAGGTTTCAGAACAAAGAAAAAAAAAAAAAAACTTGTTACTGGGGGATACATGATTGACGATTGCATCCGTTCTCTTGTGGGAAGAAAATGAAAGGTCACAATCACCCGTTGCTTTTAATTTTAAAGTCTCAATTTTTTGGTACAATGAAACCACAAAATTATGTTAAAGCTATTCGTTGGATATGCAATGCTGAGATCATGATGACTTCTTAATTGGAGGCTAATTGCTATTTGTTTTTCATGGTTCTTCCTAAGTCTTGAATACGATACTATAATAATTGTATGAAAATGCTATTTGTTATAGGATTTAGATACTTCTTGCGTATGGAGATTGGTGTGTAAATATTCAGGAATTTTACTTACATTTATAATGAATGAGTAATGCTATTAATACTAATTTTTAGGACATTTTTAAAGGAATATTTTTAGGTGTGCTTTTAAGATGTCTTAAAAAATTATACAAATAATATTTTTCTATGATGAATGTGATGGATATAGTAACATAATATTGAAATCCATAATTTTTAACATAGTTTCTACCAATACTTAGTTGGTCTACGTGATTTGGTATTTATTTCCCTTAAATAATGTCTTAGGTTCGAATCTTATGAATGAAAAAGAAAATATGGTTGGCAGAGTTTTGCCCCACAGTAGGTTGACCTGACTCAAGATAGATTAATTGGAATCCAATGAACTTTTAATATGGGTAATATTCAGTGGAAATCGATGAAATGCCGCTGATGCTATCTTATGCTATTTTTGGATGCACAATGCTCTCTCTGATGTTGTTTGGAGTTTGGCTATCAATTTCATGGTGTCCAGCTGCAAAATCTTCTGGCGTGTTTGATTGTTGTCCAAGTGGTCATGTTTACTTGTCTCTGGTGTTCTGGCTCTACGTGATGTAGGTTGTTCCACACCTGGCTTCCATGATAATTTCTACCACTTTTAGGGGGTTGCATGAATTGTATGGGTGATTAGATTGGGTTCTGTCTTATTGTTTCTAAGTTCTTTTTTTATTGTTTTTTTCTGTTTTGCTTCATCTTTTTCTATTTCTGGTTTCTGGTGTTTGTACTCCCCACTGTTGTGCTGTGGTGGGTTGTAGCTTCTATGAACTATCAATAAAAAATTTATCACTTATATAATTGAAATATCCACTTGTTTATACATGATTCTGCAAATATAAAAAATAATACCTACCATCATTCTGGACAAATAACTATCCTTGAAAAAGTTTGAGTGAATTGGAATTGTCTATTGTGTCAGACAATTCATTACAAACTTACAAAGAAAATCATCAAAAGCCTTCAAAATAAATAAAAAATAAAGCTTAGGGCTCTATTATTTGAACATCCAATCTTAAATACATATAGTGATATATACAAAGATAAAGGAGGGCCCACATTACTTTGTTCTCAGTCAGTAACGAATCTAGAAAATTTTGGTAATAGGGGTAAGAATAATATATAAGTATAATAAATGGTTAATTTCTTTCAATTATTTATTTTGTATTAGTGTGGGGTCAAGCTTAATAAAATAATAAAGGCAAAAGACATAAATCTATATGATGCTAAAAAATTTGAAACAATAGTGGGGGCATGTGCCCCCACCAACTTCAACATAAATCTGTCCTTGTTATAAGTGTTATCTACCTCCTTAACACTTGTTTTATACGGTATCATAAAAGTTATGTTGGAAACTCAATGTACAAATATCTTTTCCCTAAAGCCTAATATATAGTTCATATGTCAAATTTATTGATTTCAATGTGTCTCATATAGTTATATCTTTCCATAAATATAACTCATACTTTATCAAAGTTGTTCATGGTGCAATTTGATTAGTTTTTAGTGAAAAATCAAATAAATCCAAATAATATAATTTATAGTGATTTAAATGGGATCTTTTTAATTTATATTTAGAATCCAGTCCAATCCAATTTTGATCAGTTTGAATTGGATTGGTTTTATTGATTTTTGGTAAAAGAAAATTTTAACTTTTGAAAGTAACTTAAGTTAATAAAATAAATAAATAAAAATAAAAATAACTAATCTAATATATATAAAATGATATTTAAGTAAGAATGATATATAAATAAAAAAGTTGTGTAATAAATAAAAATTATTACATGGAGGGTAGCAAGGAACATTTTACCTACTAGATCCAGATTACTAGCAAAAAAATGCCCAAGTAAGGAATGGGCGTTATCCATGTGGAGAGAACACTGAAGAGGTTTGGCACTTGTTTAATTTTTGTCAATACTTTCTCTCTATTGTGAGTGTCTATGATGTGCAGGTTCAGGTGGACTGCAATACTCAGGATCTCCAAACATGGCTAAAGTTAGAGGTGCGCACGGAGCGGGTTGGGTCAAGTTCAAGGTGAAAAACTACCCAAACCAATTGAATAGGCTTGGATTGGGTTGGGTCGGGTTTCGGCACCCGAACATTTTCGAGTTGAGTTAGGTCGAGTACTTAGGTTGGTGGTAAGCCCTTTTTAAAAAAATAAATAAATAAATAAATAAAATTGGGGGTGAAAAACATTGAGACACTAATAGAGTTATAGAAATAAACCAAATCATGGTCAAAATCACAGCTCAACATTAATATAAGTAAAAATCAAGTAATCAACACTAATAAAAGTAAAAATTACCTACTGAATCTAAGGTCATAATCACAATCAACACTAATAGAAGTAAAAATCACACACTCTAAAATCTTTGCCTCACATTAGAATCTCACATTTATTGATTGATGCAGGCTTCTTGGCAATAGGGGATTGACGATAGCAGAGGCTTTGTGATTGACCAGCAGTGGCTTTCTTCTCTGTGGTGGCTTCCTTTTTCTCGAACTGGGCTCAATGGGCTAATGATGGAGGCCATGAATTGCTGCAGCTTCCTTTGTGCAGTTCATGCCATCGTCTATAGAAGGTGGCTTCCTTCGATGGCATGCGGTGGGTTGGTGGATAGGGGACGCGGTGGAGGGAAAGGGAAGATTGCTGAAGAAGGGAGGGGAGGAGGGGCAACATGCGGCGGGCTAGCGGACAGGGGACACGGCGGAGGGAGAGGGAAGAGCCAAAGAGGGGAGGATGAAGAGGAGAAGCGGCAGCTCAAGTATAGGGGAAGGGAAGAAAAGAAATTAAGGTCCTTTACTTCTTTTGTTTAAAGTGTTAATGGAGTAAAACACAAACACTCAATGACAATAATAAAAAAAAAATGGGGGTTCAGGTAACGGGTTTAATTTTTAAACTCGTTACCCCAACCAAACATAAGGCAAGTTAATCGAATTTTACCCAAATAGGCCTGGTTACTTGACCCAAATCGGATTTTTATGCGCGAGTCGGGTAGGGTTGTTTGAGTTCGTGGGTAAACCCATACCTGTGCACATCCCTAGCTAGAGCTACTACAAAACAAATACAATGTCAATTAGGGATAGAGAACTTGTGGCAGTACTTTGGGAAGGGGTATGGAGTCAAAGGAATCAAGCATAGCTACAAAAACCTACCTTAGACCCATTCCAACTTTTCCTGCAATGTGCTACCAACCTAAGGAGCTTCAAAATAGCGATAGATAGGGAGGATCACCATCAAATCGCTGAGCAACCATCGAGGGAGAAATGGGAAGCACCACCACAAGGAGTCTTCAAGGCCAACATGGATGGGCCAATCTTCGAAGAAGACAATGCATATGGTGTGGGGATAATCATCCACGAGTGGAAGGGGGAAAATTCATCACGACCAAAACCATGAGATTTGCGAGTTTAGTGGAGGCATCAAGAGCATAAACCATGGCAGCAAAAGAGGGGTTGTAACTAGCAATTGATTTGGGGATCATGTCTCTGATACTAGAGGGAGATGCTCAAATTGTGATGGACAATTTTGGGTCTAGATCAAATGACTTGTCTCATAATAGGCTAATTCTAATTGAGGCATATAGTATGGCTTTGGGGCTCAAATATTTTAAAGCCCAATATAATTGTAACATAATAACTAATAGATCGGCTAAATTAGCTAAGGATGGGGGCAACCAAATTTGGTCCAATGAGGCTCACAATTGTATTAGCGATATTCTTGCCTTTGAGGCTTGTCATTGAATAAATTCATATTTTATATCAAAAAAAATTATAAGTAATAAAATAAGCTCAATAATAAAAAATTACATCATCCAATACAAATTCAATTTGGATTGATTTTGAAAATTAAATTTAAAATTTGATTTGATCTAGCGGTTTTTAGAAAACAAGAACCAATCCAATCAAAATTTTTGTTTTTTTGATTGGTTTTTCAGTTTTTTTTTAATCGATTTAGCAATTTTGATTGGGTTGAACTAGATTTAAACATTCTTATACTTTATATTATATTTATGTGGATTTTAAATGCTACATATACTTGCCTTAGTTAAGGAAATTGGTATGAATTATAGCTAATGAACATTGGCATTTCTCCCACTTTTTAAAATTCCATATGAATGAATATATTTGCTCATCCTATATTTTTTAAATAAAAACTTTGTAAATTAATGTGTATCGCTAAAATTAATTTTTTTTAATATTCTTTAATTAAGACTTTTAATAAATTTAGTTAAATTGAAAAATGCTTCTCATGAATTTATTTTATTATTAAAAAAATCTACAAAAACAAATACCCCGACTCTTCTGATATAGTAGTAGAAATTTGTTTACATGTACAGTATTTCCCTTACGGCATGAAAGAACAAACCACAATGGGGAAAAAAAAGGCGATCTCTTAAATGCAAAAACGACCAAAGTTGGTGGATGTTAAAGAGATAATGTCAGTCCACCTATATTGCCATTCACCAACTACAGCGAAAGTAACACTGTGGAAGATGATAGATATCAAGATAAATCATATGAAGACAACATTCTTCAATGCTTCCTCTGTCTTAAAGCCTCCATCAAATTTCAGCGGGGCTTAGTTAACTAGTAGGTGTCGAACCACAGTTTGGTCTAATAATAAGAGAATTAATCCATTATAACGTGACGAATCACAATTTCAATTTCAATTAAAACTTACAGTATTTAAACATGATTCCCTTTAGTGAAAAAATATTTGTGCAAAAAAAAAATAAATATCTATTATCATTGGATAAATGTTATTATACGAAGACAACATTCTTCAATGGTTCCTCTGTTTTAAAACCTGCATCAAATTTTAATTAAAGCAAGAAATAATCCCGTTAGCGATATCAATTGTGATCGTAATATTTGTAAAATACTTTAAATTGTTGGATTAAAGGTTAATTACTGAACATTACGCTTAACTGTTATTTTTAATAAAGTGCGCTCAAATTGTCAGTGATTATGTAACCCTTTTTTTTTTCCCTATACCTGTACTATCTGTTGTACATAAAAATGACTATCATCATTCCGAACACATGCCATTAAGAATTCTAAAGAAAGGTACATATCAACATTGTTCCCTTTTCTTTACTATTTTCTTTAAAGGTATTCAATCAAGAATTATTAATATTTAATTTAACCAGTTTTAAATTATTGAAAATTATACCGTAAATTTTCTTATTTAATAAGTATTAGGAGTTAGTAGTCAGTTACTTAGAGTCTGTTGGAGTTTGTTATGTTAATGATAGTTAACAGTTTGTTATTGAACAGATCAGATATTAATAGGTTTCAAGTGAGCCTGTATATAAACACTAAACTAATTTGTTTTTTTATATATTGGTGACATTGAGATTTGCAACTACAATTTCGTGCAAATTACCAAAGTCCCTCACCACTAACCCAATCTTAAACTAAATTAATTCATTTTAATTAAATTTCAGTTCATTTTTTTCTATAATAAGCAAGTGTACTTTCCATCCGTTTCATAGTTAGTATACAATTTTTTTTTTGTACATGTAGAGTACTTTTTTGTTTTTTTAATTAAAGCATTTGAGGATGATTATGATTAGGTATATACATGAGTTTGCTATATTCTCCTAATATATTTTCCTAATAATTTCCTTAATATTTAATAAAAAGTATTAAATGAAAAAAACAAATGCAGTGCTCCTTTCGGACATGTCAGGGGTGGCTCAATGTCGCTATGAGGATTTAACATTTCTGAATGTGTATATATATAACTCTGTCCGCAGTTTGTCGAGATGAGCATGAAAATTTTTACAGTTGGCTTATTTAATTACTAGAGTTAAATGATAATTAACTTCTGCATTGGCTCATGTGTTATAGTAGTACTCAACTACTCAAGCACAGTTGTTTCAAAGGAAACTTGTTCGCATGTACATCACAAAATCAATCGTATGTTAAAATTATCAAATTTTAAAAGGAAAAAGGCAATCAATAAAAAATGATTTGTAATAGAAAAACTTGCTTTAGCTCTGGAAATCACGAACTCATTAGAGTCAACAAAAACGTTATCGTGAATGGTGTTTCTTTCCTTAGGCCGTAGCTTTTCTGCTTCTACTCCAAAGCACCAAATTGGAAAAACAGCGTATAATTAATTGAGAGATGCGACATAGTTTGAGAAACAAGCCTTTGGACTTATCATCTTCGTACCAGTACCAAAGGCCTTTCAAAGATGATTAATTACAAGGTTACCGATTCAAAGAAAATGATTATGAGGTTGAATTTAAGTGAGTTAACAGTGAGTGGTGGGTCGACTGTCATTGTGATTCTTTTTCAATCATAACATATGAAATATTTTGTTTTTATCTATTCTTGTCTTTTACTTAGAAGTGGGTCGAACTGTTTTTGCAATGTGACTCGGGTAGATCATATCAAACTCTTTACAAGTTTATTTTATTTATTTAGTATTTTTCAATAAGAAAATTGTATAATAATTTTACATGTTTTTCAATATACAAGTACATTAAAAATTTATGTAATTTAACGACAATTTGTTAAAATTAAATAAAAATATAAACTGTAACTTCAAAGTTGCCTACATATTATGTATAAATCATAGCAAAAAATAATGTCAGTCGCAGCAAAAAATCGTAGTATTCTTCACACACTTTCAATAGTTTTTCATGAGATTTTCAATATTTTAGACATATGAAAAGGATCATGTATAGTCAATGAATTATAAGTAAATTTGTATGAAATAATGCTTGATTGACTTTCATAAATGAATCTAAGATGCTAAGAATTGTAAACTTTTTTCTTTTGAAATATATATATATATATATATATATATATATATATATATATATATATATGACACTCACTTTTATTTATTACATTCTCTCTTGAAAATGATTTAATTTCTTAGTTTATTTTACTATTTTTTTGGTCATGATTTAATTTCACGATTTTACCTTTTTTGTCTTTTTTTGTTTTTGGTGACTATTCTATTCCCTCTTCTGACTTTTGCTTTTCTTTTTTGGTCAGCCTCCCTCTTCTTACTTAAAAAGTTAAAAGGGCCATCCCTTATTTCATTGCTTGTAAAGTTGATCACAGGAGACTCAATGGGGCTATGGCCTGTTATTTCGTAGGCTGGACTAAGCGCAACCATTCTGCTTCGGCGTGTATTCGGCGTAGACGGTGCAGCAATAGCCTCTTAAAATTGGGTTTTTGTGGCTTTTCTTTTTATTTTTTTTTCAGTAATTGACGTAATAGGCTCAAAACCCCAATATTCAAGGGCGAGCAAGACAGCAAGATGCAAAACAAAACAAAACCAGTACATCAATATCATTAGTTTCTAAAACTAATTCCAAAATCTAACGCCACATGATCTGCATTAGAAACATGATCTGACTTCGAGTAACACCGCCCCATGATTTGCAATAATACGTTGATGGCATCATAGCTGCAAGCACAAAATGTACCAGATCACCATTGAGTCCTCCTCGAGTAGTAGTATTCCATGCATTACTCCACATCTCACAGCCTTCTAATTTCTGTATGTTCTCTAAATTCTGAGCATTGTGTTTCAACCAAATCGATAAATTTCACCCTATTCAACCTCACAAATTTTGCAATCGTTCCCACTTTGCCTTCCCCTTCAATCTCACATCCATTCCAACACAGAAAAATCATTTAGGAACAGAAAGCTTACCTCTCACAGCCACAGTCTTCTTCTTCTTTTTGCGACCACCCTTCCTTCCTTCATTCCTTTCTTTCCATCCTTCCATTCCATTCTTTCCTCTATTATTTCTTGGATAACATCACCTTCTTTGAGTGTTGCTATTCCCAAAGATTTGCCCACATTCCATGTTTTGATTGCCTCCTCCCATTCATAGTCTGAAACTTGCTCTTTCTCTATCTCAAATGGTGGCATTGTTTCTTCATCTCCGTTCTGTTGCTGCAGAGAGTTAGAAACAGGTTCTTTCGCTCTCTCTTCTTTTGTAGGCTCAACGATTCTGTTCGATTTAAACCCTGGAGGAAATGTTGGGCCTGAGCTACTCGATCCATCATTATCTAAAACCCCTCTAGCAGCCATCCAGCGCTTTTATGCTTGTTGAACCAAGCTCTCCTACCCAGGCCCATTTGGGCATAAGCCCAAATCCTTCAGCACTTCAAGCGTATGCCTATCGTCATCCAATATATTCCGTGGTGGATGGACCTCATGTACATTATCATTTCCCAATACATGGGAAAACGCATTACTAGGACCCACTTCAACCTTCAAATGATGAGTATCATTGATGCTTGTGTAGAGTGGATAATGTATTTCTTGACACCTTGCAACTTATGCAAAGCACTTATGCGGCTTTGTTTCATTTCATGAATTCGCAAATTGTGCGTTCATATATTACTTATAAATGACGGGTTGATTTTTCCTTCTCATTTTTGGCATCTTAGATAGCATTCTTATAACATATTCTTTATGTTGTTTAGCTAAGGAATCTAAGTTTATATTTGAAAAAACTGTGAGATTAAAATTATTTTAATAATATCTTATCTATATAATTATTTTTTTATATAATTGATTATATGTAATCAATTTATGTTTGGATACTTTAGCTAAAAAATAGTTTCAAGATAATTTGTTTGTCTGGATTATATAAAAAAATTATTTTATATGATAAAGTTATTAAAAAAAATTATGACATAATTATTTATGTTATATAATATTTGATACTTTGAGTCAATTTAGTAAAAATATCATTATTTTAAAATAATTAGTTTCTACGTATAATTAAAAATTTTAAAAAAGCTGCTTATGATTATTAGTTATTTTTCAACTTAAAATTATTAGTTTTTGGTTATAATCTATTTTCATTTAATTCCCAAACATTATAGATTTTTCTAAAACAGCTCTTTTTTTTTTTTTTCAATAAAATGCTGTGTTGGAATGGTTACCAAACATGCTATAAATCTAATTTTATTTACTCAAATTTCAATATAAGAGGATCATCTTTTTGGCGTGTTTTAAAATATTCACCCTCTTCTGCGCACATTATCTGTAATATTAGATTTTTACGTTTTTATTCTCTCCATCCAATAAATATAAAATGATTATTTTACCCCTTATCTCACATCAAATTTTCTTTTCATCACCACCATAAACTCTCTTTTTTGAATAATATCTACATTGCCTCTCTATGTGTCACCCTCAGGATAATTCAAAAATTAGGATAGTGCTCCTTAATACTAAGAGCAAGTTTCTTATTAAGATAATACTCCTATAAAGCAGGAAAGTACAATAAATAACGTGCCAACATTAATGATAAAATAAGAAGAAAAAAAATTAAAAAACCCACGATTTGTTCATAGAGCCAATTATGGGCAAAAGTAGAATATATGCCATAATAAAATCGGACCACCACTTTTGATCCTCAGCCACAAAAACCACCATCAACCACCACGCATCACTACATAAACCCACCTTCAATCTTGCACTCGCATTGCCATCGCTTCACCTTACTTTGCCTTAATTACCACCGTTCCCACCCAATCTACACCTTCAACCTTCGAACTACCACTAATTGCCACCTTTTCCTCCATGACCACCATGCATGACCCCATGGCCAACAATGCAGCAACTCCTTTTGCCGCAAGCTTTTCTGAGCAGTAAGAAAGAATCTAACTCACAAATGGCGTCCTTTTTAAATACTGCCCTCCAAAAGCCCATAATCTTAACCTCAAAATTATCTATACTAGAATCCTATGTAAAAACCCTTTTTTTTTTCTAAAATAGAAAATCTTATAAAATATTCCTATGTCCTAGAAGATGCCTAGATAGAAAGTTCTATTCTTCCTTTTCTTAGTTCCTATAATATTTTTAGAAGAGAAAAATGACTATTTAGGTGGCTCCACAAAAAACTTATCTCAACTCCTTGACCAGGTGTAAAAGAGTACATCTAGACCACCAAGATGGATGAATGTGCTTTCCAAGCCGCCAGTGTTGAACAATATGTTGACTTGGAGATTAATCCTACTCTCGTCAAGCTTTAGCAAAGAAAAGGATATGTCAGCCTTCACCTTGGGACTATTGGGCTAGTTCTATTTCTTTATGGAAAAAAAGAACTTCCTATTATTGCCAAGGTCAGCCTAGTAGATACTACCTTCCAAAATCTCGAGCATGCTACTATCGGAATTATTTTGACAACACTAAATGCAGGCAATGTTGTTTTGACTATGTTTCCTAACTTTAATGTCTACCTTAGAGCTCCTGCTTTGACCTCGAGATTCAAGGTACAGGTTTAGCTCATAGGGGCTCTACAAGATGGAGTTGCTCTAGCTGCTTCACTATAGTATTAACTCATCTTCAGACTTCAAAATCATTGTTTTGATTTGCTTAACCTAAAAGGCTTCAATAAAAATGTGTTGATGGTTCATGCTACTTCAAATAACGAGACACCTTCTGCTGTCCAGATTCCAAAATAGATCCCAAAAAAGGAGCTCTTACAGCTTATGCTGCTTGAGTGGATAAATAATTATGAGAATTTCAAGAAAAATAGCACTCCTGTTGTAGCCATTGAAGCAACTTTTGAGAAATTTGTTAAAGAACTGTTATAACCATCTTTAAAAGGTCAGATGAAGAAGAACCTTCTAATGGAAACCTTTCTGTCTTTATACGATGATGATCAACCTTGGAGCAATAGAAAACGGCTGTCAATCTATACTATTGAGCCAAATGGACAGATCATTTATTCGGATAAAATTAATGGTCACTTTTTGTGGGATATTCTTGGATTATGAATGTATGAACCAAATTGTGACTGTGATTCATAGTTCTACTCCATGCCAAAAAATAATCTATGGTACAAAGCATGTACTTGAGCTTGCAAAAAGTGTCCTACTAAATCTTGCAAACCTCATCCTAAACCACAAACGAAGTTTGACCCAAACAACGGTCCCTGGGTAGGGATCTAAAAAAGGAAAGAACCCTTGCAAATCTATAAAGAAGCTCTTAAGATACTTCGGTAAGAAGGATATCTACCTCCACCTAAAGATCCTGATCTCATTACATGGCCACCACCACAAAATGTTTCAAATTCCTTTTCCTGTAAAGACTCAGAACCAGCACCTCCTATCCTGATAGTGCCAGAAATTCTATGTATTATGTTTGCTTCCTCCTCATTTACTTATTGAACTGAGTTTTCAGCCCTAAAAAGAAAAACAAATCCTACCATCCAAGCACACACCAAATCATTTATCTAGCCTACTAAAGTCCAATCAGATGGAAAACTGAAACCTCTGACTCAAGCTGAAAAAGTTCTCAACTGGCAGACAGAAAACTCATTAACCTAAAATAATCTATTAACAAAAATCAATCAAAAGGTTGATAGTCTTATTCTTGCCGTAGAACAAAGGTTAGGGGTATTATTAAAAAAATTACATAAATATTATAAGGAGACAAAAGCTAGAATTGAAGTCTTGAAAATGGAAGTCCAACAACTCCCTGTTCAGAATATCCATGACCAAGCTTTTGATAAAAGAGAAAGAGAACTTCAAAAGCTCAGCTATCATATTGAAGAGCTTTATGAATACACAAAAAGTCTTCAAAGACAGCCAGAGTCAGATCCATTTTTCATTCCACCACCCAAAATATTACCTAACCTATTACCATCCTTATAGCCACATAAGCCTCCATCATTATTACCACTAGTCCTACCATAAAAAATAATATTCTTTGGAGAAAGGTCTCGACCTTCTAGAGAAAATCCAAAAAGAAAAGAAGCTGTTGAATCAGCCGCTATTTCTCCAAACCAACCTCTCCAACATCCTAAATCCCTTGAACCATCTTCAAAAAAGACTCAAATATCAAACCTCAAAAGTTGATCCCGACACAATACCTTTGTCCTAAGCTAAGATGACCTCACAATCCTATTAGGATCAATCAGATAGTGATGATCAAAGTATCCAAACTTTAGCGAAAACTCCTAGTGGAGAAGAATATACTAATATCATTAGGATCCTAATGGCCACATCCATAGAAACTGAGATAGCCAGAGAACCACAATCATCCTTCTTGAATCCTTAGGAAATCAACACTCATCCTCCTTTTAGAGGACCATTATTCATTATAGATGATATCCCTTTATCTCAATAGAGAAAAAGATTTCTAGATTTCAAGGCTTGTATGGATACTAAGATGATTGCAGTAGATGCTAACCGATACAGAGTCATTGAGGAATTCTGTGCCCATATGACTGGTATTCTCAAAGAATGATACTGTAATCTTGGTCCTGTAAGGCAAGATAAGTTATACAGATTAGACAATACTAATATTTTTATTGCAGCTCTCCACCATGAGTTTATTGGCGACCAAAGTCTTATTCAAAAAAAGATTAGAAAAAAATACTTTGACATAAAGTGTTATTCTCTTAAAAAGTTGGATCCAGAACTCCATTAAAGGTCCTACCAATTAAATGGTTATGATGATCCTAATCTCAAGAACACTTATGTCAGTTCTCTTCCTAAAGAACTCTAGGCAAAAATGTATCAAATGGTCACTGCCATGCAAAGAGATGTTGTAAGCATGACTCTTGGAGAGATTTATCAAACTTGTTTGGCTATATTAGATAAATTATATAGTTAGCAAGTTCTCTTTGAAAATATTCTTAAAGGTAGGAAGAAGTACATTAAAGCCTGCAAAAAAAATTACCTTAAAATAAAATGCAAAGATAAGGATTGCAGTTGCCACTAACCATCCATCAAGAAACAAAATAAGGTTTTCACAGCCAAAAAAAGGAAAGAAAAAGAAAGTCAGATTCTTCAAAAAAAAAACCTTATTGAGGAAAAGATAGTAAGAGATGTTTCATTTGCAGAAAAAAAAGGATATTTCTTAAAGAATTGTCCAAATAAAAAGGAAAAGGCCTTCAAACTAATCCATTCTCTCAACCTAGCAGTAAATGATGATATTGAGTCTTGATATGATGAACAAGGTCAACCAGATGCTTTCACTACTTTCAGACTCAAATACACAGACTCCAGTTATAGCAGTGAGTTAGATTTATCTGATTTTAAAGAACATTTTTCTATCATGTAAGTAGAAGAAATTCCAAAACCCTCAAATCTAAAAATTAGTTCACTTGATCCAGTTCCACCATTGCCAAATATAAAGGTTCACATTCTTCCTTCCAAATATGATGTACCAATTAAGGCCATCGCATTCATGGATATGGGTACATAAAAGACCTTGATGAATCCAACTATCCTACCATCCTTAGCATGGGAACTCGGTGTTCAATTTTTTCAAAGCAACAAATGGAAAGATTTTCCAAATAGATCTAATTACCAAACACAAGATTGACATCAAATTTTTTTCAAGATGTATTATCTGGACCAAAGACGTTGGAATACATTTGCCTAACAAAGATTTTGTTATTGGCATGGATGTCTATACTCAAAATCATAGGTTTCAAATGTAACATCTCTAATTTTGTCTAAGTTAATTAGTTCAGTGATTCTAGCTAATTAGAGAGGTTAATGATTAACTGAGAACTGATCGGCTAATCTTGATGAGCAAGAGTTTAGTAAATTAAGTCAAGTCAATAATTGAATTATAATGCACTAAATATTTTAATTAAAACCTAATTATCCGAACCTCATTAATTGGTAATTTAGAAATATAATTAAGCTAATCTAATATTATAAATTAAATATAAGACAATTGTTTTACCTTAACCAATTGAGATAGATTAATTCTTACACCTTAATTATATAATTCATAAGAGCAATTTTTTTAAAGGAAAACGTCTTAAAAGTGTAATTAACCGAAATTGGTTAAAGACCAATTTAACTAATCAAATTGATTAACAACTTAGGTAATTCTAATAGTTTTGAAAATTTAAAAATTTCTTCTAATTGTTGCACTAAATTTCGGCCAAGGACAAGAGCAAAATCCAACCATTCATTTGCCTTCTCATCATGCACTCTTAGACCAAGGATCTAGATTAGTAGTATCTCTTTAGTCAAGACAAGAGAAATACTTTCCTCCATTAGGATTTTGCCATATAGAGTTATCTTATTCAATCAAGTCAATCCCAAGAGGGGTCCTTACCTTTAACCACTTGAAAAACACTAAATGGTCTTTATCCAAACACCAAGACTCAAGAGAAACACAACCCACCCTTGTACCCCAAGGTTTCTAGCTTTCTTGCTTGAAAAAGAAGTTAAATTTACCTACTTCCTCTTGCTTGTTGGAGAAGCAAAACACATCAGCCCACTCTCCCATTTCTTGAGCCAAAACTAGCCCCGCTCACTCTCTCATTGGTAATTTTTATCCTCTCACTATAAGCTCAAGCTCCCACCTCTCTCTAAACTTCATCCTAGCTCTCTTGTTCTTCCAACCTTTCTTGTTCTTCTTCTCTCTTTCTCACCTTATTCAACCCTCTTTCCCTTCACCACTCTCACAAACTTTTCAAGGACCACCCTCTTTGGGTCTTGAAGAAGCAAAAATAAACCCTTACTTAACCCCATTATCAAGCTTAAAGAGAAGGAGGTCATCTCCAACCATTTTCATTCTTCAAGCTTTCAAGAAAATTTTTGTTGTAGTGACTTTAACCCCTCTTTCTTCTATGTTTTTGAAGCTCTAGAGCTCTTAAACTCTCTATAGCTAGGTGGTTTTAGGACTTGCTCTAAAGGCCTCACGGCCATACTTTCATTATAAGAAGTTGTTTGTGATTTTGCCCTTTTCTCGGAAAATGATTTGTTGTGCAGTTATTTTTATTTTGAACCAAACTTTTTAGAACTCAAAATATTAATTTTTTATCGAGATCTCAAAGTATAAAAGTGATTTGGAAGAGAAAAGTGGTCACTTAAGGAAAAAACTTAATGTTTTTACAAGAAAACTTATTGAAACCAAAACTATTGAAGCTGAAAAATTCTAGCAGTCTGTATAGTGCGACTAATAACTCTTTCAATATAACGCCAAATGTAACGAACTAATTTTAAATAAAAATAGACTCATAGAGATTTTTATATATATGAAATACGTGAAATTTTACTTTAAAATGAGAGAGATATGAATTTTCAAAATGTGATGTCCCCAAATATATTTCTATTTGGGTAGTATGTAATAAAATCTTAATAACTCAAGTTATACAGAATATTTTTAAGTGGGACTAAATTTGCTAGAAAGTTAAGACATAGAGGAATATCCCCATAAAACAGTTTTATCAGATTCCTTGTGAGAAACTCCCAGTAAAGTTTAAAAATCACTACACTGAGAATAAACTTAAAAGCTGAGCAGTCAGAATAAAACATACATATCTGAAGTTACAAAATAAACTTTTGAGTGAAGTTTATTTTGTTTAAAAATAGACTCAGAGAACTATAACAATACCAAAATTTAAGTCAAGATTGTAAAAAATAAAATTATGGCAAATTTTTGAAATTACTGCCCCACTATAAAAGTAAAACTGATTATGGTTCAATTTAAAGGTTAATGAGAAATAAGTTTAAGATATTAATACCCTCAATTTAAGATATGAGAAAACTTCATAATTCAACTTAAAAGCTCCAAAAAGAATAATAGACAAAATTGGCCCTATACTTAATAAAAGAATTTATACAAGAGGCAACCTCAATTAAAAACTTGCACCAAATTTACTAAGTTAAGTTTATAAGACTTTGTGTGATATATATACCTCTATATGTCAATATGATGACAATGATATGATGATGATAAGGATGATAATGATATGATGACGATATGATAATGAATGATCATGACATGAATATGATATGTTAATGATATGATGCTTAATGATATGCGATAAAAGAATCACATTTGGGGACGACGATACGTAATGCCTAGATGTGGAAAAGAATTAGAATAATTTTGCATTATAAGTCTTAATAAGAAGAGATTGAATTAAGGGTTTGATCCTTCAAAAGGGAAGGTGACCTGTAATAAGAAGCTCCCCTCACCCATGACTCACATGAGGCATGGCATCGACCCAGCTAGTGTGAGTATAGGGAATAGGCTTACATGAGGCATGACATAACTCAGCTGGTATAAGTACCGAAAAGTTATGCTAGCAACGACCACGGTATGAGCTTATTACCACTTATATTTAGTGGATGAAAAGAAAAAGACCTAAGATAAAGTTAAGTTAAGAAAAGAAAAGGGACTTCGATCCAAACCCTTGAAGGGAAGAAGTTAAGAAAAGCTTATAGCACAGCCATGCATGTTTTATGTAATTATACTTGTGCCCATGTATGTTATGATATAAATGATTAAAAAGTATGTTAAAATTGAATCCGCTTCGGATATTCATATTTTCGAAAGCCTAAAAATTGAACTTTATGAATGCTCACTATTTTCGTTAATAAAACCGAAGTGACTGGGACAATGATGATGACATTTTCGTGTCGGGTTCGAATCCTACTGAAAAATCCCATTTCTCACTCTAGTTATTTTCCCTATCGTTATCAAATTCCGATGGCACATCCAATGAAGTGGAGTTTGGAGCCACCACACTATAAGTAGACGTATGATGGGGGATGCCAGACGAAGCTATTTTGGGACTTATAGTGTCCATCATTCTGCACCTTTACATATTCCTTATTGTGATGAGCTTTGTTATTTAAATTTGTATTTAGTATCTAGTATTTGGATCATGGCATGACCACGAGCCTCCTTAAATGTAATGCTAATATATATATATGAACCCATATGGATGTAATGATTAGCTATGTAATGCAATGTAATTGTGAATTACTATTTATATATCTTTCTCTTATTTTATGATATTGGGGTATGTATTTTATGCGACACGCTCTTTCTCTATCTATCTTCTCACTCAAGGCTTTACTTTTCAAAATGCTACAAAGTAACAACGTATTTCAAAAAAAAAATTTACCATATTTTTCGCGTAAATTAACTTATAAATGAAGTTTAGTTTTCCACGAGCATAAGTAATAACTAATAGAATATCGTAATATGACTTAAGCATAGTATGTGTTATTAGGGTGTTACACCAAATCCTTTCTCAGGGAATAAGATTCAAAAGGGAGTTTAAACCTTATTCTACTATCTCGAAATTATTTGCTCTTGCAAATGCACTACTGAGATATAAAGAAATAAGGAATAAAATTCTGAAAATGAGTGTCGATAGTCATGACTTTTTTGAACATCCTCAACCCTTATGGAAGAATGAGAAATTCTTTGTAGAATTGCTATTAAAACTAAATGAAGACATAAATCCAATAAAAGCATTCATTCCGGAATGTCACTATCTGACAGAGCAGCATCATTTGAGGAATGCTAACAATTGATGAAACAAGGATTGATTGAGCCAACTAAGTCTGATAAAGCATGCCAAGCCTTCTATGTGAATAAGAGATTTGAGCAAGTTTGGGGAAAGAAGAGACTTGTTATTGATTACTGTCTGTTAAATCAATTTCTTAAAGATAATAAGTTTCCTCTTCCAAAAATCTATTCTCTTTATTCTTACATCTGAAATGCACACATGTTTTCAAAGTTTGACTTAAAGTCACTATTTTGACAATTGGGCCTTGACCCAAAAGACAAGTTAAAAATAGCATTTCGTATTCCTCACCCATTATCAATGGACTATCCCTCTTTTTGGATTGAAGGTAGCTCCATCATTATTCCAAAAAGACCAGAGTTTTTGAATCACTTCTTGACAGTGTCCTTATTTACATTAATAACGTACTCCTTTTTTCACCAAACGAAGAAAGTCACAAGCAACTCTTAGAAAAATTCTATGAAATTTGTGACAAGTACAGAGTAATGCTCTCATTAAGAAAATCCCAGATTGGGACTATTGAAGTAGACTTTTTGGGAATGCATTTTACTCAAGGAAAGTATGTATCTCAACTATATACTACTGAGGAACTTCCCAAATTTCTAGATGAGAATATGTTTACAAAGCAGATTTAACAATTCTTAGGGATCCTAAACTATATACGGGATTTCATTACTCATTACTCGAGATACACTACTAAGCTATCCAAACTTCTCAAGAAAAATGCCCTTCTATGGGGATCAAAACAAACTGAAGCTGTGAAATTTCTAAAAGAAACAACCAACAATCCACTTCCTCTAAAAATACTAGGAGAAGGAAAATAGGTCTTGCAAATAGATGCCAATGATCAGTACTGGGGAACAATTCTCATAGAAGAAATTGAAGGGCAAAAATTTTACTGTGGATATACTAGTGGACAATTCGAACTTGCAGAACTCCACTACCACACTATATACGAAGCAACTCTAGCAGTCAAGTATGGAATTTAAAAAATTGACTTCCATCTTAGGGGAAATCAGTTCGAGATACAACTTGATAACTCCTCATTTTTAAAATATCTTGAATTCAAAAATAAACTTCCACTACATCCTCAAATCCTCAGAATAAAAGAATAGTTCTCGAGATATGACTTTTCTATGAAACATATAAAAAGAACCTAGAATCTCGTCCTAGACTTCCATTTTAGACCAAACCAAAACTAGGTAAAACTCATCACCGTCAACTCCTTCACCCATTGCTATCCTTTAATTATGATAAATACTTATCCATCCACCTCATCTGAAGAAAGCAAAATTCAAAGAATCTATTCTCCTGAAATACCTCCTAACACCATTCTTACTCCCAAATGCCTACGAGATTTTGTGAAGTCTCACATGTTTCTTTGCCTAACCACCTCTATCCAAACACATAACATTGTTTCTCAACCTACGTGGTTTAACCCAACTACACCGTACCTCACCATCTTCACATTCTCATAGGTATATCATTCATAGAATTTGACATGTGGTATTTATGGTGTGTCTCTATGTTATATTCCTACCTTATTTTGTGTCCAATCTTTAAACTGAGACAATTTCTAGCAGAACCAGATATCCATCATTTACTTTTTTGGAACACCTTATAGTGGTTTGCACCAATTAGTTGGTGGATTAAAAAAATTGATCAAGAGTTGTCCAAATTTAATATCTGAAAATTGGATGAAAAGTAGATTAATGATTTCATCTCAATTTTTATCATTCATTGTCCTTATTTCCAACATCCTCAGATTAAACTCTTTTGGACACAAAACCAAGCAAAACTGTATAGTACCTTCCCATGTTTGAAGACTTTTGTCAAAGATAATGAACATCCTTTCTACAAAGAAAATCTAATGCTCTACTTATCTTCAATTAATAACAAAGCACCAATAATCAATTCCACTTGTACTAAGCTCAAGCCTTTAGATATCATCTGTCTACCATTAGAAATGGAAATGGAATTTACTCACACAAGTAGAGCACCAGCTGGAGAAATATAGAGGGGCCAAACTAGCAACAGCCATGACAAAAATCTGATGCAAAGTCTCATTATGCAAGATTCCCAAAATCCAGATGAAGATATAGAAGACAAAGATATTGAAGCAACTTTGCTAGAAGCAGAGTTAAGAAAGTACAGAAAAAGAGAAAGTAGAGATGAAAGGGCCAACTTATCACCTAGTCACGAGCTTATTTTCAAATCTCATAGGTGGTAGAGGTGTCAACAATATAAGAAGCCTGACATCCAAAGACATCAAAAACAAAACCACAAATAGAGACTAGCCAAGCTTTGTCGTAGACTACTCAATAAGCTTCATAAAAAATTGGACAAGTCTTTTGTCTTCTTGTAAGTAAATGCAGTGTCCTTCTACAATAAATATGGTCAGGTACTTGCTGCCCTCTTGTAATAAGTATCACATCCTCGTCTTCAAGAGTTAAGTCCTTGTCAAGCTTATGACAAATGTCTTGTCCTTGTCATGTAGTGATAAATATAGTAGACTTATGTTTGTTTTCTCGTAAAATTAGTAATTGGTCGTAGCCATGCAACAAAGTTGCTAGAAGTCTTATATATGCTTCTTCGTCTATAAATGAAGAGGCTCACTCAGTGTAAAATCATTAAGCAACCAAAATAGTACCACAAAAATATTTCTATAATCATGAGCTGCTAAAATCTTTTCTTTCTTCCTGAAAATTCTTACCTTCTTGCTTCTAATATACTCTTGTAATTTCAAACAAGATAAAGGAAATAACTAGGCTATAGAAGATATAAAGTATACTGTGTATTTGCCTCTATCAGAGAAACCTATGCATAAACAATGTATCCGACCAATGATAAGTGTTTCCAGTCCTCTTTATTTTTAGTATATGATCCTTATAAGTAATTGTGGTTAGAGAAGTAGGCTATTATGTTGATACCGAAATATTCGCCTTGCCAAAATAAAGATTGTATATTAAGAATTGGGAGGCTCTCAGCAGAGTGGTATCAAAGCCTAAATACCCAACCATGTTATTTCCTTTATTTCCAAAAGATAAGGGAGTATATTATAGGTACTAGTGGCGAGAAAGAGTAACTGGTTACTTGATGACAACTTGATAAATTATAACATAATATACTTTCACCATAAACTAACTCAATGAATATTAACCATGAGATCTATTCATTTTTCACATCAAATGTGTAGAAATACGGTGAACATTTAATGTTCACCATTTGAGGGTGAACATTTTAAAATTTTTCCATCTTTCTTAACACAGTAAACTATACTTAGGATGGCAATGAAGATCTGTAGGGGGAGATATCTGCAAGAATATTCATAAATAGGGATTTGAATATGGGGATTTTTTCTCTGTGGGGGATCAGGATTATGCCTCAGCCTTGTGAGGATAGCCGTCCTGAGGATATATTGATAATTTCATTTGTAAAATTGATGTTTATTATTTTTTAATACAAAAATAAAGAAAATACAACCATAACTTACTTATCCTCTTACAATCTCATATATTCATTATTGTTTATTATGGTGTTCTTATGATAGACTGATACTTATGATATGATTTAAAATTTGAAAATTTGATGGTAATAATACAAGATTATGAGTCCAAAACTTAGATCAATTTTATATTATTATTTTTAATTTTTTTTTCAAATCAAGCTAATTAAATTACTTAGACATTTTTCTTAATTTTTTAAACTTTTTTTGGGGGATGTCCATAGATCCCTGCAGGAGGTGGGGAACCATGGGAAATGGAGAGGAATTTCTCTCTGCTGTGGAGAAGGGGGAACTCTAAAAGTGTGGAGTAAGGAGTGGGAGACTACTCTCCACCCTCAAGCTATCCCATTGCCATCCCTAACTATACTTATCAATATAGACTATCTCAATAATTCTACTAGTGATGTTTAGTTGCTTTACATTTTTATTTTGGGATTAATTTTGATGGATTATCAATGTAAAAAATAGTTATACTATCATCTAGCATATACTTCTATTTATGAGACTTTTAAAGTAATAAATAATTGAATTAAATATATTTATTAATATGATAATATATAATTAAATATTTATGTAAAAAAAATTATATTAAAAGTCCATCAAAATTAAATTCTTTTATTTTATGTGCTAATGACTGTGTTTGTTTTTTAACATCCCAAATAAAACTTAGATCACCAGTGCGGTAAGCTAAATGAATTTATGCTTGATGTGACATAGATAGCATATAGATAGAAACATTGATGAATCTTTTATTGTTTTTGTTTTTATACGTTGGCGGAAATGACATCTCAATCAATGTATCCAAAAAAATTATATTCAACAATGTTTCCATCTATGCTATTTATGTCACACCAAGCATAAATTCCTTTAGCTTACCCCCTTTAGTGATTTTTTTTTTTTTTTATTGATAGGGAGTGATCTAAGTTTTATATTACATATATAGCCGGTGCATCTGCACGTCTAGTTATCAACAATCATTAGGTTTTTTAGCGATCGTTAGAAAAAAGATAATAATAAAGGGTTATAAACACAATCTATATGAGTCATTCAGTTTAATTGGCACAAAGAAATACTTTTGAAACTATAAGCAAGGTATTTCTAATATTTATTTAAAAAACTAATTTTTTCATATATATCTTCGTTATGTTTAACATATATTAATTATTACTTACAAGGATTTAAAATATAATTGTATATAAAAGTAATTTGTTTCTTCTTATAGAATAATATCAGTCACATGACTGAAATTTTTAAAGATAATTTGTTTCAAAATATTAAAATTTATGAACAATTTAATAAATATCATAAGTAGAATCTATAAAAAAAAATTAAAAAAGAACGACATAAGAGACAAACTATAAAGAATCTAATAAAGTAGCTCTTTTTGCTTTTTGTAAAGCACAAAAAGTCATAAACCAAAAGAATAATATTTGCTACCAAGAAAAACTCGAACAATTCTAATCAACGTAGAACAGAAAATTTAATAGTTAGCTCTCGGAGAACTTTGCTTCATAGTCGGAGAATTTATTTCATAGTTGCCAACCTTGATTCAAATTAGATTAATTAGAATAAGATTTTAAATAAGAGTGATTACGGAAAAAAGTTTAAATTGAAAGGAAGAGTTATAGTAGTATGAGATTAGGGCATGTCTCTAGACTCATTGAACGCTTGTAAAGATATTCACAAATCACTTACTAGTGAGATAATTTAAAAATTAAACCCAAATTATGACAAATGAACGGAAGGTCGACCAAGTGAATCAACCATTGTTAGCGAATATTGATGACTTAAATTTTTAAAAAAATGTAATAACTACATATCATATTATATAAAAATTTGGGCTGTCCTTCTGAAAAAGAATTTAATTTTAATGTATTATTAATATAAAATTTTTTTATATAATTATCTAATTATGTAGTACTACATCAGTAAAAATATTTAATAAAATTATTTATTATTTTAAAAATCTTACAAATATAAGTATCTGATTAAATGATAATATAAAACTCTTTTCTATTGACAATATATCAAAATTGATTTTTATGAAAAAAGCCACTAATGATGACGTATTTGAGTAATGTACGTGGAGCCATAGTTTTAAACCTCAATACTGCTAATATAAAAATAAAGATAAAAAGGGCATGCAATTAATTTATTTATAGTTATATAAATTTATGATGTATTTATTTAATTTGAAACTTAAACTAAATAGGTACACTACGGTAATTTGATATTTTACTTATATTACACTTCATTTTTTTTTTTTTTTGTTTTAGCATGTATCCTTATATCGAAAGTAATCCTATTCAAGCCAAATAGAATCAATTAGGCAGCATAACTCTCACTTCTGTGTTTTAACATAATTGCATATTCAAGATCTCTAGTTAAGTTTTATAACTTGGTATTAGAGCCTGATAGACTAAGAGATCTAAAATTTTATCTTCATTTGCCCTTATTCTTCAAAATAAAAAATTTAATTTCTACATATAGTAGGATGGATTTATATATTATCCATACTCCAAATCAGAAAAGAGGCTCTTGTGTGAGAAAATATGTCAAGATAAAAAGTTATTCATATGCTTTTACCCAACAACTTAAACTTTTGAAGGAGATAGATCATGACATAGTTAATTTACGCGCTTGATAGTATATATTCCCACTTAAAAAAAAAATTATTTTTATAAAAAAATATCGAAGAAGAATATTATAAAGTGTGTAATGTTACGTCTCACTCTGTTACTCTAGTAGTTGAAATGTGACACCGCAGCCCAATCTAATCCACGCTGAGCTGATCTGTCTTCCAAAAACACAAGGAATCTTGTATGCCATATGAACAGGAAAAGGTGGCCCGAGTAAGCACCGCATACCTCCTCAGCATGTAATTTCTATATATACCCCCACTACCTTACCTTAAAGTTCTACTAAATACTAATATCCCACCCTTCGCCCTCCCTTGCATTTTAGTTACAAATACCTAGCTTAGCCACAATGAAACCTAACCCTTCCGGCGAAGGCTCTTTGGCCAATGAGTCAAGCAGATCCATCGGAGAGAAGCTCCACCAAACCTTTGAGGCGGCCATGGTGGCGATCGCCACCACGGATGCCACCAATCAACGCAGGCTTCTCATGTGTAACCAGAGGTGGAGCCGCCATGGAGAAGACCCGATAAGAACCATGATGTTCTTGGGGTCTTGGACTCACACATGACTCATGAATCATCTATGCCTCGTGCTGAAACTCTTATGAGTTGGGCTAAAATTGAATGATGAATCTATGCAAGGGCCCAAATTCATTCAAAATTGTCACGTACAATAAACCTTAGTGGTACTATGTTAATAATACACGTAGCAGCGGTGTATTTATTTATTTAATAAAAGCTAGAGCCTCACCAGAGGCTGTTTCCAGTTTGATACCACATGGCAGCACCCTGAGAGCTAAAACGCGCTGCATCTATACATGTACGTGCCTAGATCAGACATGTAATAATATTTTATTGGAAAAATTCGATTCTTTTCGATCTGTTCTTTCGGAAGCTTGGACACCCTGAAACACTGCTCCACATCAAATTATCAATTATCCAGCTCGTAGTGTTTATTTGGGCATAAATGGTTGAAATTAAAATGATAAACATTTGTATATATTAAACTCTTTATTGAGATTTTTTTTTTTTTTTATGATATGGTAAACTCTTTATTTAGATTAATGTTAATAAACAAATTATAATTAGAAATCGTAATTGTCGTTGTGGGAGTGCGATATTGTAGTAAGCAGCGACATAGCATATAAAACGACAAGTCGTCTTACTCAGAGACACGTTCATTCCACGCAAGCGATAAGAGTAGTACAAGACCATTACTTGTTCACAGGTCACAATCTCAGCGTCCACGGTCACCGATCAAATGGCCACCGTAATCGACGGCAAGGCTGTGGCCCAAACGATCCGATCTGAAATCGCGGAGGAGGTGCGCGCCCTCTCCCAAAAGTACGGCAAGGTTCCGGGGCTGGCGGTGGTGATAGTGGGGAACAGGAAGGACTCGCAGAGCTATGTCGGGATGAAGAGAAAGGCCTGCGCTGAATTGGGGATCAAGTCCTTCGACATTGACCTTCCCGAGCAAGTTTCCGAACCCGATTTGATCAAGCAAGTTCACGAGTTGAATGCTGACCCTGATGTACATGGTATTCTACTACTCTTGTTCTTGTTGCTTTCGATTTCGATCCTAGTGATGCATGATTGACATTTCGGTTTAAATTAGCAATTTTTTTTTTGGTAGCTGAATTTGGTCATGTTTGAGGAAATTACGAGCATGAATACATGGATTCGCATATTGTTTTGGAGGTTTTTGTCTGAAGGCTTGGTTTGTTTGTTACATGCACACAGGTATATTGGTTCAGCTTCCGTTGCCAAAGCATATAAATGAGGAGAAAGTTCTGAGTGAAATCAGCCTTCAGAAGGATGTGGATGGCTTCCATCCTTTGAACATTGGCAAGCTTGCAATGAAAGGCAGAGATCCCCTGTTCCTTCCTTGCACTCCCAAGGCAATTACACACATACTCTTGAATCTCAAATATATAAGAATGGGCTTGGTTATATCAACAAACAAATGAAATTCCCCTACCTATTTCCTTTCTTTTTAATGCAGTGTCATTTTCTTAAAAATGATTGAGACAGATGATTTTAAGTTTGGATTACTTAAATTAGAAGGGAAAAAGGCGACAAATCTATCAAAATAATCTGTAGCTTTTTTTTTTTTTTTTTTTCCAAAACAAACTAATCTGTCATTGATGTGTTGTTTTCATTAACAGTTACCTCTTCTATTAAGCATAATTTTTAGTTGTAAGGTTGCTTCTGCTGAGACTTTGATGTTTGGTGTAATGATTTTATGCTATATTGTTTTGGAGAGGTGATAAACTCAGGCTAAGAGTGTTTAATACCTGAAATATTTGAACTGTATCAAATATAAGAGTCGGAAAAAAGTTGCAGAGACAGTAATATAATCATTTGTAACAACTGCATTGGAGATTTTTTTCGTTGTTCGTAAAAATAGAAGGGGGCTTTTATACTTGCTACTAAACCCTCTGTTACCCACTTACCCTCCCTAAACCTGTGCGAAGTTTGCTGTAAATTTTGCTTTTCTCTAGTTTTCATTTAACTAATCTTGCTGATCAAGAATGTATAAATACAAGTTAGCTTGTGAAATACTTTGTCAAAGTCATATGTTATTCATTTACATTTGCTACTTGTATATAGGCATGTCTTGAGCTCTTATCGCGAAGCGGTGTAAGTGTAAAGGGAAAGAAAGCAGTTGTGGTTGGTAGAAGTAACATAGTTGGATTACCAGCTTCATTGCTGCTTTTGAAAGCAGATGCTACAGTTACTATTGTTCATTCGCACACAAGTCAACCAGAAAGTATCATACGTGAAGCAGATATTGTTATTGCAGCAGCAGGACAGCCAATGATGGTAACTAACAAAATATCTTATTTTATCTGCCTCTCTGTTCTCGGTCATTGCACAGTTAATATCACGTTTCAAATTTTATCTCGAGATTTGGATGGTTCTTACTTTAAGATGTCACAGATAACATAAGCCATTTTTGGGATGCATTAAGAATTAGCTTAGTGAAAGTTTCTCCGATATAACCTCCCCCCCCCCCCCCCTTTCCCACAAAAAAAAAAAAATCCTTGTTACATATGGGCAAATCTGTTAAGAGGTACAATATCGTAATAGTTGTCAAATGTAACTGGTTATGTTTAATACCATTGTTTTTACCTAAAGCTGATCTTCCTTTCATGACAATGGTGTACTCAATATCTGTCTCTACCCTAAAACAGAAGCCCCAGGAATTTTTGGAAAATTTGTGGTTCAGGGCCTTTCATGTCATGAAATAGCTACTGTTAATTTCAATCTTCTTCCTGATGGAGAGTTCACTTTATGATTCTCTACTTTTTTAGATCAAGGGTAGTTGGATCAAACCCGGAGCTGCTGTCATAGATGTTGGCACAAATGCTGTTGATGACCCGACAAAGAAGTCTGGTTACAGGCTTGTTGGAGATGTAGATTTTGAGGAAGCATCTAAAGTTGCTGGCTGGATTACTCCTGTTCCTGGTGGCGTGGGTCCAATGACAGTCACAATGTTGCTGCATAATACTCTGGAGGGTGCCAAGCGCTACTTTGAGCAGAATCACTGATATTCCCGTGATTTGAAATTTGGATTAAAAAATATGGCGTTTACTGTGTCGTGAAAGTTCTCTGAGAATCAGTTGTATCCACAATTTGGTTTCTATTGAGGTGGATAGATGTATTATATTATAGAACCGGAAGTATCAGTGTTGGAACTAGATTAATAAGCCTGTTTCGATTCGGAATTAATATTTCTGCTCCTGCACTATCTTCTGTTTCCTTTTTTTTCCCCGATATCCTTTTCCCTCCTGTCCTTTTATGTATTGGGGATATTTTGACTGGATTTATTGTCACTTGAATCTCATACTTAAGGTTCTCAAGATTAAAGCATCAAAGCCAGAGTTAGCGGAAAAGGCCTAAGCTTTTAGTCGATTAACTAATGCAGACAAATAATCGTGTTATTATTCAATTATCGGAAAAAAAAAAAAAAAACTAATGCAGGCAAATAATCTTATCAGGTTTCTATAATTTTATAGTTTTTTATGGATAGATATACTAATCGGCGCAGCATGTGTTGGTAGGTTGTGAATGGATTAAATACAACGAAGATAAAAAAATTTTTTGTAGCAAACCGTTTGAATTGCTGTGAGCTCTACTCGATGAACAAAGCTCTTTGGGAGCTTTCACAATCCGTCGTTTCTTCTACAAATTTTCCAGGCTCATGCCGGTGCAAGTTTATCACGCTATGATAAACTGCCGACTGCACGGAATGTGGTACACTCTTAAAAACGTGAAGATTTGGCAAAATTCAACGTCTCTAATGAACATTGGCCGCTGAAGATTGGACTTAGTGACGTTTTAAGGTATAGTAGGACCACCATAACGCTATTGGCATGTTATATCTGCCCTTCCGTTGATTAGCGTTTATGAATGTATAGGTGCTCTTCCCTTTGACCACTGATGCAGTAGAATTCTTTACCAAGATAACCGAAGAGTTTGAGTTTTTCTTGGTCACATAGTGTGCTTACATCTTTGCGCTTAGGATTAATTCCGGATGTCACTTGTAAATTAAGAAGTTCTAATAGTAAGTGACATTTAGAAGGCCAGTTTCTCAACCGTCAAATCAGTTTTCTCTTCCGGCCCTATGCTTGCAACCACAAGGTTTTTAAAAAAATTGAAAAAGATTGGGTTAGCATTCTTGTCCACAACAAGCTTACTGGATGTAATCTTTACACAGAGTACAGATGAAATAGAAACGTGCCATAGACCGCGTCTTTAACAATAGCTATTTGTATGTTGGGGGTTGGGCATATTGCTAGACTGGATACAGTTTGAATAAGCGACGTCGTAGCAATCAGAATCATATTAGCATCGTAATTTAAGATCCTCACCGTCCGTTTTTTCCCGAAATAGCAGAGACCTAGGGTCCAGATTGTGACTTGTTTGGATAACAGATTTAGCAATCACAGGGACAGTGGGGGTGCAGAAAGCAAGATATGAATTGAAAACATAGCAATGGCTGTGGTTGCAGTTGGTGTGCAGCAACAGTTCTTGTGCCTCCCAGAATCAAAGTGGAGGATTAGAGCAACGCCATGCATTGCCCCTTGCGGCGCCATTCTTCTACGCTCACACAAAAAGATTCAATTTTCAGTGATTGCATGTTCTTCTTCTTCTTCTTCTTCTTCTTCTTCTTCATCACAGTCACAGACCCCAGAATCTGAGACTCAAACTGCTGAATCTTGCGTCAATTTGGGTCTCCAGCTCTTCTCCAAAGGAAGGGTATTTTCTTCAACCCTTTTTCTCCAGTCCCTTCTTGATTTGGTTTATTTTCCTCTGTATCTCGAACCATTGGGTCTTCAAAGTTCGCTTTTTTGTGGACTCTTCAGGTTAAAGATGCTTTAGCTCAGTTTGAAACGGCGCTTTCCTTGAATCCCAATCCTATGGAGGCCCAAGCTGCTCTTTATAACAAAGCTTGCTGCCATGCATACAGGTATGGTATCTTTTTACAACGAATCAATGTGGATTCCACAGTTTTCCATTGGTAATTTCATTGGTTTTTGTAAATTTCTTGAAGCTAATCATAGAGCAGACTATTCCGAAAATTATGGCCTCTGAGAAGTGAGATTATGAGTGGTATGTCTGAGGGCACGGCATTTAATCAATCAAATTCGTTACCATATTGTAGTAGTTCTTGTATATTCAGATTTAACCCACTGAGTCATTGAACTTGAATTATGAGGTTGCAAGGCATTAAGGCAATGTATCTCTAGAAGTCTTAATGAGCTTTGATTTCTAATAATAGGGAGTTTCTAGAGTTTCTAGCAACCAAAATGACTGAACAAGTGGGTATCTCTAAACTGACTAAATTTCTCCAGTTCCTTCCACTTCCTAATTTATAGATTTAATCAATGATTTTAAAAAAAAAAAAAATCAATTGATTTACACAGGGTACTGTTTAGGTTATACTTCTATATTTATGATGTTTTCACTGGTGATCTCAGGGAATTTATCTTTACATTCTAATCTGGATGTTGTTTGGTTATTATTTTTACAAAGAGGGGAAGGAAAGAAAGCTGCTGATTGTCTCCGTACTGCTTTGAGGGAATACAACCTAAAATTTGGTACAATTCTCAATGATCCAGACATGGCCTCCTTCAGAGCTTTGCCTGAATGCAAAGAACTACAAGAAGAGGTTTCTTAATTAGTTCTCAAGGATTTTACAATGCCAAGTTGCAAAATCATTTGAAAGGAATTTATGATCCTTACTCTTGTGTCATGCAACCAGGCCAGGCTGGGTGGGGAGGATATTGGCTACAGTTTTCGGAGAGACCTAAAACTTATTAGTGAAGTTCAAGCACCATTTCGTGGGGTTAGGAGATTCTTTTATGTAGCACTGACAGCAGCTGCAGGAATATCATTGTTCTTTACTGTGCCCAGGCTGTTTCGTGCAATTAAAGGTGGTGATGATGCTCCTGATCTATTGGAAACTGCTGGGAATGCTGCCATTAACATTGGAGGTGAATAATGAACTATTTAACTCCCTGATGAAAAAATAAAGAAGGTTCAATTTATACTACTAAATTTAGTTTATTCATGTTTTATTAAAACTATTTTTTCAAATATAACTGCATTGTGTAACACCTGGGAAAGTACATTTTATGTTTCTTCATTTAATGACTAAGCACTGGAATCAGCAATGTGCAGGCATTATTGTTCTTGGGGCATTATTTTTCTGGGACAATAAAAAAGAGGAGGAGCAGATTGCACAAATATCCCGAGATGAGACACTATCAAGGTTGCCTCTGCGCTTATCAACTAATCGCATAGTTGAACTTGTTCAGCTACGGGACACAGTTAGGCCAGTCAGTATCTGTGTTCTTTTTTTTTTTGCTTCTCTACATTACATTATGATTATGTTGGATTTGTTTTTCTTTACTATTTATCTAGTTTTTCTTTTTTTTCTTCTTTTTCTGTCTTCTCTTTATTTCTTCCCTTTTTTTCCTCTTCCTTTTTAATGCTGAAGTCTATGCTTTAACTGAAGCTTGGGTTTTAGGTTATATTAGCAGGAAATAAAGAAACAGTATCTTTGGCTTTGCAAAGAGCAGAAAGATTTCGAACTGAGCTCCTTAGACGTGGTGTACTGTTAGTTCCTGTCATATGGGGAGAAGGTAAGGAAACAAAAATTGAGAAGAAAGGTTTTGGCCGCCAACCAAAGGCTGCTGAAGCTCTACCATCCATTGGGGTAAGGCTTGATATTACCTTAGCCTCCATAAATCTTACTCTTCAACTAAAAATTTTGTTTCTTTGATGACAATAACCCATAAAACTCTGTTAGGAAGATTTTGAGAAGCGAACACAGTCCATAACTGCAAAATCAAAGTTGAAGGCTGAAATTAGGTTCAAGGCTGAAGTTGTATCACCAGCAGAGTGGGAACAGTAATATGCTCTTATCTGTTGTCTTTATCATTGACATACCTACTATTTAATCTATTTTTCTTTATAAAATGAGGGGGGAATTAGCATCAACATAGATAATGAAAGAGTATTTGCTAATAGTTGCATGCTAACTCGTGCTAACTTATCCAGGTGGATAAGAGATCAGCAGAAGTCTGAAGGAGTTACTGTTGGTGAAGACGTGTATATAATACTGCGCTTAGATGGGCGGGTTCGAAGATCAGGGAAAGTAAGTGCCATTTCAGTGGAAACTTCTTTTGCTTTCCTTCGTTGATGTAGAATTGGTGTTTATTAGCTTGCTGCATGTCAACAAAAACTATAAGCATCATAAGACTTGATTTACAAGCCTTGTTTTTCTCTTCATACTTGCTAAAAGACAAGCATAAGATGAAAGGAATTGGATTTTAAGAATACTAAAAAAATTAATTCACCATTTTGGATTCCTTTCATGCTGTGATGACTTGTTTGTAAAGCTTGATAGTCTAATTTGAATCCATTTTTCATTTTAGTTGTCCGCAATTGGGATCTTTTTTATTTGACCAGCTAGAATTGCATTAAGGTGTACTATTTTAAAATATTTCTTCTCACTATAAACTGTCATCAAAGCAGTTTGATTCAAGGGAAATCTTGTTCTGGCGTGTTCTTAAGTTGTTAAAGAAATTCACTGCTTCCGTTTTTTTTTTTTCCCTCCCTAATTGCAATACTATTTCTTATGCTATGCCACTATCAGTAATATACCAATAAATGCTAATGTGTTTGCAGGGTATGCCTGACTGGCAGCAAATTGTGAAGGAGCTGCCACCAATGGAAGCATTTTTAAGCAAGCTGGAAAGATGAGAAGCGTACTTTTCTTGGAGAATTTGGAGGGTGCAAGTATTTTTTTTTTTTTTTCGCCTTTGTATCCAAGTGTCTTTAGAATCCTGGTATCCTTGGCGTTGGTAATGTCCCTCAGCAATATTTATCTGGACCATTAAACTGAACACTGTACATCTATTCCTCCACAATCATTACTGTCAGTTGCAAACTTAATGTTACAACTGAGAATTATTAATGGAAGGAAGATTAACATTGATATTCAAATATAGTTCGGTAACAACTCTATATTGTACTTAATCCAAGTTGTATATTTTTTATGCTACACAAATTAACAAGTGAATGCATGTCTAGTTTAGCACCTGAACCGTGCTTAAAGTAAATTTTGATACAGCGGGTAAACTTGGTTATAAACACCTAGCAATTCGCTCTAGATCTATTAGGAAAGGTTTATGTAAATATCATGATTCACAAATTGCGATGACACAAAATTGTTGCAAACTTTAGCCCTTAAGCCACATTTTATGCTTTCATCCCGTATTTAAATGAAAGTACCAAAGTCATGGATTTAAATCTAAGGGAGAGTCTAAATAAAAGACAAATTTATTGGGTAGGTAAGCCTTTAGATTTAAGTACATTGTTTGGTCGACATGGCTGTCTAATGTGGGATTTATAATGGACATCAGAAGGAATTCAAGAGTCACGCAAATTTAGACCAAAAAGGGTAACTCATGTTTTCACTTTTATTTGGTGTGATGATGCCATCATGGCCGTTTGTTTTGAAGAAATATTTTTTGGTTCAACAGTCAACAGTTTTGATATTTAGCTGGTCACATTTTAGAACTGATACAAGGGTAGCCAGTTTTTCATGTAATAAAAAGACTAAGCTCCCTATCGGGCAATCATAAGGGTGTGAAGTAGTCAAAGCAGGTGAACGCATCATTAACCATTAAATCAACCTGCTTTGGTCACACTTGTATGATTAAGCCTTTAACATTTACTGGTAACTGCGTGGAAGGTTCGAGCCATAACATGATGTTTGTCTGTATTGTGCTAAGAGTTTTAACTCTGAAGGAACTTGAATAAATACTCCCAGCCTCCAGAAGCTGTTCCTCAATGATAAGTATTTGTGGTGGCCTGGCGTGGCAATATTGATTTCAAACCCAACATCAATTTTTTAAGGGCCCAGATTCAATACAGTGTTGAATTAGACATCTGCGTGATCCATACATCTTAGGCCCAATATTAGACTATTAGCGTTAAGTAATTAATGCTTTGAATTCAGACCCGAAGAATAAAGTTAATGCTTTGAATGTAAACCTGGTATCATCGATGCTTCCTCATTCTTTATATCGTTTTCTTGGTAGGTTTGGAAGGCTCTCATTTATCGTCTATCCAACTTTCTTCACTGCAATTGGAACACATTTGAACTTTAAAATTATTAAGGTTATAAGCTATCACACTGTTGAGTTTTGTTGTTCTTCAGTTCTGGTTGTTAGGTTCTTGTTTTATTCTAAGGTGGTTGTTGTTTATTGAATTATCGTTGCTATATTATTATTATTATTATTATTATTATTATTAGTAACTCTTAAGATTGAGAGAACCAAACAATAGGATATTGTTTTATATCGTTTATATAAACAAAATATATACATAAGAAACCTGCATGACAAATTGGTAAAATTGTAATTCAAATGCTTATTAAACAAGTAGCTTACCCACTCACAATCTCCAAGTAAGCAACTTCTATAAAATGGTAGAAATAGAAACAATGTAAAAACTCGAGAGAAGAATAAGAGCCACTATCATCACAACCACAAACAATGGGTAGCACTTATTTTCTCCTAAGCTTGTACTTGTTCATGGTGGCCACGTCCATCTTTCCACCTAAGGCGGGTGCACTCGGCGACCACCACCTCCGGTGGGTGCCGTTGAGAGCAACAACGTGCCAAGGCTCCATAGAAGAGTGCATAGCAGATGGTGAGTTGGGGATGGACTCAGAGTCCCACCGGCGCATCCTAGCAACCTCACAATACATAAGCTACCGAGCACTGCAGCGGAACACTGTGCCATGCTCTCGGAGGGGTGCATCCTACTACAACTGCAAGCCAGGTGCGGAGGCTAATCCTTACACCCGTGGTTGCACCACCATCACCCGTTGCCGTAATAGTTAGGAGACATTGTTAGATGTTCTTATAAAAAATAAAAAGTGATGCTATGTTCCATTTATAGTTCAATACTTCAGCTGTCACGTTAAAAACGTAATGAAAGCAGAAAACAATAATGACTTGTAAAGCTGAAGTGTTGAACTATGAATAGAATACAGTACCACTTTTTCTTGCTATGTGAACACATAAAAGTCTCCCAATACTTAGAAGACACATCGAGTTTCTTCCAACCCTTCCATGTGTGTTATGTGTACACCTATGTTCCGTAGTTATGATGATCAGGCTTGTTATGTTTTACTTTTAATGGTGTTTTCCCTTTCATTTTCGTAATTTGATGTAAATTACAGTTGACTGATTGTTGCTGTAGTAAAATATTTGTGCTCTTTCATTTGCTAATTCCACCTTAAGCATAATTTTCCGTTTCGAAAATGGGAGGGACAGTGCAACGAGTGACAGAAAGATGAATGGTGTTCACCTAAATTTTTTGCTTTCATAATTTAACAATGTTATAAGGAGTTTAAACGTGGTAAAAAAGAAGAAGTCGCCAATTCAGATGGAGCTGAGTTTTAAATGCAGAATTGCAAATCTCAAAATCTATCTTTTTTAATGTAAATGTTAAATACACACATCTAAGCAACCATCGAGAAATGTAAGTCAAAAATAGTCAAATGAAATGGGTTGTTTATGTTAAATTTGTCAATCCATATGAAATTACAAACGGTCATCATCCGGGAGTCTTATAGCTTTCGTCGCTGCTTACTGAAGCTCTCACGTGCGGATAAAATAGTTTTTACATCCATATCTAGCTGAACTCTTCTTTCAAGAATATGAAAATAAAAAAGATTAAATATATCTAATAATAGATCAGGTATCAACTTAGAATTTAGAACGATCACTAACTACCCAAGAAAAAAAAGACAAATAGTAAAAGTTGACATCCGGCCTTTTATTTTTCTTGAGGCTGAAATTAACAATCAGCTTTGGGTTGGACGATTTTTATTTTGGCAACTATGGTGGATCCAGCTCCGTGAGACAGGGTTCCCATTGGGAGCCCAACTTCGACGACCACTGTTAAAACAATATAGACTATGGGGCTACGTGCCAATGGAAGAGTGAGCAAGTTGGGTCGGTGACAACGCGCGCCAGCATGTGAATAGATGTGGAATTGAAATGCGCACGAAGATTCATTCTATTTTCCCAGGAAATATATGCGAGCAGCAATGATTCATAATATTGGAATAAAATTGAAAAATTTGGTGTATTAGTGTCTAAACAGCTCCCCAGGACTTCACGACAGCGATTGCACGGCGCAGTTAGTGAAATCTGAAAACTGATGTGTAGAGACAGCCCAAAGTACGCGGAGAGAAGGGGGCAGGAGCATAACAAAGCAATCGCAAACTAAATAATAGGAAATATCCTCCACAAATAGCACCCAATCAATCTCATCTCGAAATGGAAAACAAACAATAAGTCAGCAGTACTTTTTTTTTTGGGAACAGTAAGATAATTTTAGCTACAAAGAAGATAGTGCACTCATAGGTACATAGCAAATATCTGAGTTCTGAACCACTGATAAAGACAAAGATAAACAGCACCAAAATCCTGATGTATCACGAGACAAGAACAAAAGGCAGTTGAACGCGAAAAGATATTTAAGCTGAGCCCTCTTCTTTGTTCGATTCTTCTTCCTTTGGTTTAGTAGGGGCCACAGGTGATGGAGAGCTCTCCACTCCCATCTCTGCTCTTAGGTCATTAATGCTTTGCTCCAACTCATTTATGCGGCTTCCCATCTCGTCAAGTGCATTGACGTCAAGGAAAACATTATTTCAGCAATTCGAGTAATGGACAAATCAACAATACCCATGCAGAATTGGCATCACATCCTGCCTTTGCCAACAACATGACACCACATATACACGACCTTTACACAAGTTGCATTAAGTCATGAGTCACAAATTATGCACAACTGCATAGGTGGATGCATTGTCTTTATGGTAAAAAAAAGGTGCAACTATGCAACTGTGCACGGAAATAACTAACCACCTGTTCAGCTGTGTATATATGCCATCATGTCATTGGTTTGACTTCAGATACGTAATTTTAAAATATGGGTATTGTAGAGTTGCTGCTGATATATAAAGAGTAACTTAAAATTTTCGAAACACAAACAATTCAACAATTTAAACACCGCATAAGCAAACTTAAAAGGATATTCTTTGTGACGATAGAGTCAGACATTGTCTGGAACCTATTTTGCTGCAAACAAAATTCTTGTTAGCAAAAGTGAAATATATACTAAATATCTGCAATGCAGCTCTAATATCCAGATTATACAACTCACCATCTGCTGAAGCAGATTTTGCACCTGGAGAAAGAGAGGGCGGACAAAGGTCAAAACTGATTGAAAATCAGGAGCATTAGAGCAAAAATAACTCATTTATCTAAAACCCGCCCCAAATGTAATCCAGTACGCTAATTTGTAGTTTCCCACTCTCATCATGGAACTTCAGGACAACCGGTCAGCATAACATAAATAGCTCAAAATTTAAAGTAGTAAGCTAAAATGCTCCTTAAATGTTACTATCAATTACACCAATTTGCATATTCCCACTCTCATCCTGGACTTTGGGATGCCAGAGGACAACCAGTTATCAATAATGGCTTAAAATGTGGACTAGCCAGATAGATTGTGCAAGATATCCTAGTAGCATAACATCATTGACATCATGAACGAATGCAATCATAGACCAAAACCATTCATTAGTTCTTCAGAGGAAAAGCTTAACAACTTACAAAAGCTGTCATATCAGCAGTGCTTTGCTTTGGGTCTTCTGAGTCATGTCCGTCCTGCAATCAAAAACATTACAAAGCCAATGGAAAAGAACGAAGGCATTAAGGCAAGAGCTAAAAGGGAAACATATGATGAACCAAACATAAACAGACGAAATAAAATTAAAATGACATATAACCATGCCAGAGGCTCCAATATTTCTGTCATATTCAGACTGCTAAAGATCCCTAATCAAGCCACACAAACTTAAAATGGAAACTAAATAGGTTATTGAGACTGCAAAAAGATTTCTAGTGAACGACATGGGAAAGAAAACAACCCCAAATTTGGGGAGAATTTTGTGTTTTGGAAAACGTAGACAACGATTCTCAATCAACGAGGCATAATTAACAGGCACATTGAGACCCGTCTTAGGGATTGAGTTCTGGAAACCCTAATCGGTTAAAAATTAAAATCGAGATTCAAGGAAGAAGATGATGAATCAATGAGGTCATGATGATAAAAGGAAATGAAGAAAAGGAGAGGCTAACCATGTTGTGATCAACGCAACACCACTACCTGCAACTGCAACTCCTTCAACTTTGAAAGCCAAAAATGCGAATGCGAATGCGAATAAGAGCACGCACTCACTCACTTACGTTCAGGTCCAATTTTAATCGTGGCAACGGATTGAATTCATGCTTGACCCGGGGGACCCGATGTGTGTAATTACAAAACTGACACTCCTTTTTTCATTTTAAAGAAAAATATCCATTTTGATCCTAATAAAAATTTTGAAAAACAAATTATTTCTTCAAGATTTTAAATATCTATAAATAATCTCTTATCATTTAAAAATAAGGACATATTAGTTTCTTTGTAGAGATTAGTATCACAAAAAAATTCTTAAAATTTATATACGAAGAGATTAATATATCCTCTTTTTAAATGATGAGAAATTACTTGCAAATTTTCAAGTCTTTATAAACTAATTTATTTTCCAAAATTTTTATCAGCGAACAAAATGAGTATTTTGTCTTATTTTGAGAAAACTATTGTCAAAGAAGGATTTTGTAATTTCTCTCGAATTTTTGGTCGTCATTCGTATTAGGTTATGGACATTCAACGTACCGTATATGGAGCTGATTATTTACGATACTTCATTTTTCAAATAAAATATGGATGGGTATTCCTGTCATTTGAAATCGGCAAGGTTGAAGAGTATTTTGAGCGGCATTCCATTCAATTTTTTCTTTTCATATTCAAATTTGAATAGCCCATGTCATGGCATTGTTGTTAATTATGCAATTTCATTTCACTTTTTCAAGTTTTATTATGTCACGTGGTTACACGTGAGGATCAATAGAGAGAATATTAACACATCAGATCAAATTGAAATAGAAAATTGTCACTTACCATACACTTAGCTTTAAAAATAAATAAATAAATAAAATACAGGTTTAACTTCTATTAGAAAAATAAAGTTTATACAAACCATTTCGGACATTTAAAATGAGCTCATGAATCACATAAAAAGGAAAATAAAAAAAAAGACAATAACGAAACAAATAAGAGGTTAAAGAAAATAATTGTGATGCTCATATCAAATAATAATAAGAAAAATTTAGAGATGGTTGTTTCGTAAACTAAGACAGTGAAAAACTATAGTTATTAATTTCCTCATTTAAATTATCAAATATCAACAATTATTATTTTCTAAATATTAATTGATGCTATTAACCTAAAACCTCCTCAGGTGCCTCTACGGTTCAAAGCAGATTAATCGAGTTCGTACCGGCAGGTTCACCCAAAAAAAAAAAAAAAAATTCAATAATTCCCTTTTAAGACACATGCCGCACTTAAGCTTCATTACTAAATTTTCGTGCAAAAGCAAAACTTCTTAAGTTACAAAGGAATTGAAAATAAAACAAAAAACTTATCGAAATGTGACCGTCGGGATGTAAAGTGATTGTCACTCCTATGTTGCTCGAAGATACAACACAAAAATTTACATCAAAGGGGAGGGTGATAGAAGGGAAGATACATTTATCCAATTCATTCTTTTTCCTCCACAAAATAGAGGGAGAGTAACCTTTGAACTATTTGTCTTTGCGAGAGGATGGTTTATCTTCTGCATAAGGATACCCGGGTGGAGTAGACCACAACCCCCAGAGAATAATTAAGTGAAGGCAGAGAAGTAGAGCCGATGAAAGGTTGTTTGAAGGGTAGATATTCCAGCACAGCTCCACTCCCACGAACAAAATCAAACTGCTTGATAATACAGAGAAATGGATCTTTAACGAATTTAATACAAGATAAAAATCATAAGAAATGAAAGCAAAGCAAGGGATGGGGATTAACCAACCGCAGCAATGTCGGGTATTGCGTTCTCCACAACAAGTAAGGTAAGCTATAGAAGTACCTGTACCATTAGCCAAATTACAGGACTTAGCACCATTGCACTTGTTACTTGGTTAGAATACAAAACTACAAGGGTGAAACAATTGTGTTTGATGTTCATAATATAAGAGAACCAGTAATTCGCCATCAACAGGGAAAAGTTGGCTCACACATCTGCACACAGAAGGACTATACTAATTGGAATAGCAGTGTATATGGAAACTTGAGAGAGAAAAGGCTGGCTGATAAAATTACACTAAAAATAATATAGCCAAATATAAGCAATAATAGATGGCAATGATTGGAAAAATATTTCAACTAAGAATGCCTTCACTATATTAGAAAGAGAACAGATAGGTTATAGGTTCATTCAGGCTGAGCCTTAGAATGCTCCACCATCTCACTACAATGTATAACCCAGCAGATTCTGTTGCAAGAGGCCCATTTTCCTGTTCTTTTTTTCCTATTGTTATTTTAATTATTTTGATAAGTAATATTAAACCGAGCAACTTCTGCATCAAAAGCTAGTAGTAGTATCATTAATACAAAAGGGTCATTCCCAGCAGACTTACCATGAATAAAACTGATAATGCAATGACCGAGCACATACAATGCCAATGAAGTTTCCAACAAACATAGTTGTCACAATATCTGATTAAAAGGCAAGATTTAGTATAACATGTCAGAAAAAGGGGAAGTACTATTATGCACTTAAATCCTGCATGAGACCAATTACTTACGCTCTTTGGTAAGGATCTTAATGGTTGATGAGCTGCTCTTGCCAAACTTCTGAGAAGCAGACGAAAAGAAGAGTGCAAACCTCAGCTTCATAGAGACAATTCTGGAATGCAGAAAGTTGAGAAGCCCTCCTTCATGTCTGTAAGCAACTAAATAAGTAAACATATAAAATCCAGCTGCATCAATATCTCAATCCAATGTACACCAGAATCCTACATATCCCAATTATGATATAAGCTTCCAGGAGGCAGGTCCTTGGCATGTCCAATATTAAAATGTTAGTCATGTTCGCATTATCTATTGCATCAAAGCAGAAGACAAAAAACTGATTGAATCTATAACTTGACAAGAATAACTGAAAAAACTTTTGCAGCAAACCTTTTCTGGATAGAATTATTTTAAAAAAGAGGGAAAAAAAAAAAACTTTTATACCTACTTGCACCATCTATAATGCGCAAATGAAGCAAGTAATATGAGGTGAGCAGCCAACAAAAAGATTGCAAATCCCTTGGATACAAATACTGGCTCGGGAATGAATTTGAAGTTAATGGACCTGATAACATACAATTAAAATAATATATCAGAAACCTTCAGCAGCTCATTGGCTTATGTACTGTATCTGGAGGCCCCTATCTAATTATATTCCTTAGTGCCAGAATGTCGCAGATGATCCTTGCATAAAATAAAACTTTAGAGACCCTTATGTGAGTTATGTCCCTTCTCCCATTCAACATCATTTGATCACAGAAATGCTTTCAGATTATAATAAAAGGCTATTTTTTTTGCAGAGTTTGTGGTTATCGAGCATACATCAAAATACAAAGACGTAAACAAGTACCAGAAATGGATGAACACACGGCCAAGATTGAAGGAGCTTGATATGTATGCAACTGGATGTGAAACCAGGAAAGGAAGCCCCAATAATATCTGTAGCAGTATTTCACCATATAGTAGTTAATGAATGACACCAAAATTGGGGCATTGCTCACTCTTGAGAACCCATCATTCTTGAAGCCTAAGAAAACCAACTCACCTAACAATGTGGAGAGAATATCTAAGAAATACACTCAAGAATGGGGCATCAAGAGATTTGTTCACGTAGTAAAGCATTTTGAATGAAGAAAGTAACAACAACAGTATACAGAATAATGGGGAAAAAAGTCAATTGCCAAATAACATTTATAACATCATAAATATACAGAGGAAACAGGTAAGGGACCTGAACCAGTGCTGCACCAGCTAATGCCAAAAACACCCCGATGATATCCATAGACTGCAAGTATTTGAAGAAAAGGAGACTACATTAACAATTTTGGGGCAATTGCAAAAAGATAATAAATAAAACATACTCAACTGTCAATATTATATGTACCTTTAGCATGAGGAGCAGTAACGGTGGAGCATAAAGAAGCACATTCATCTTTACCGAAACAGCAACACTAACAAATAATTATGAAAAGCCAAGTAAACACTTTAACCTTATACAAAGAGAAGTTTATGAAGAGAACCATTACCTGAACACAATCAAACCTAGATTCCACCTTCGGTGCATGAGTAAGAGTAATGCAGCATGAAGAAACATCATGGCCACACAATCATTGAAGAGACGAAGCACGAAGATAGAATGCACTCTTTTTGATAGAGAAAGTAAGCAAAGGGCCCACCATGGAAGCTGTTAGACATTTCAGAAGAGTGTGAATTAAAACAAATAACAAATCAGAAGGAAATAATAGAGTCAGGAGAAAATAAGAAGTCAATCCTTTTGGTATCCAAAATGTGTTTTACATGATGTACAGCTTGGCAATTTTTTATACGAATGACTAATAGTATGAGTTCCACGAATCAAGGCTATATGCGACCATCAGCAGAAGACTAAATATAAGAACAAGCACATGGGATAGGCATTATGGAGATTTCCTTACCACATCAGTCTTCACATAGATGTAGAGAATGATTGCCAGATTAATGATATACAAGATTCCAAACAAAGTCTGCAGAGACAAAAGATAGACAAGCAATAAGCCATGACATTCCACGCATTCCCTAGTCATTGAAACATAAAAAACTGATCTTCACTTTGGGTTTTACTTAGTTTTTCTTAGCTGCCCACATCATTGATAAACATATGAATAAAACATCACATCACTAGTATAGTAATATTAGGAACGGAATAATGCATCAGCAAATGCAATCTCAACTAAACAAAGTTACAACAATCCTTCAAATGTGTATTAAGGACTGAGAATAATGACCTGAGCAGGGTAAACTTGTCCTCCAGTAACATACTGGAATGCAGAATAAATGTATAAAAAGCCAGCAGGGTAAACAAGAGGGCCAGTGTCACCCTTCAGGTTGCGGTAATCTCTCTCCCCTCCTAGAAACCCGCTAACCTGTGACATGTAAGCGTCCCAATCTATCTTCGTATCTGAAATCAAATTCAACACACACGCACACACACACATAAAATCAGGAACCGTTGCATCTTTTGCATTCTACATTTCATTCAAGTTCCCTGAAAAAGATGAAGAAGAAGAGGTTAGAGGATTATCAAACTTACAGGGGACAAATGCGATTATTAGAGAGACGAGGACGGCATCGCCGAAGAGCAGAGCAACTGCGAAGGGTATTTTGGGGTTTTCGAGAAAGGTATTGGGTTTTGATCTCATTCTCGGCGGAGGTGCTGACTGCGTCACGGATTGAACAGCCATCGTTTCTGTGCTTCTCAATCTTCTGCCTCCAACTTCCATTTTCCACCAACTCCGATGATCAAAGGAAGCGAGATTTCCGTTTTTTTTTTTTAATTCGATTTTTCTATAAGTTGGAATTTTTTTTTTCTGGGCCAAGAAACTGAGTTGGGTTGAAACTGGAAAGGCGATTCGTTAGTATAATGTTCATTTTGGGCTGAACGTCGTATGCCTCATCTTCTATTTTTTTTCCTGGTTCAGTTAAAGGTAGAATACCCATGCGAGGAAAAGGACCTTATAGAATGAACTAAACAATGGTACAACTCACGACCCAAAAGATAATAATAATAATGGTACAACACGGATAAGATTAGAATTTAGAACACAAGACAGTGTGCTTTATACTCTCGAAGAGATGGGCCATCTAAAGTTTATTTCATCCTAAATTATTATCTTTCTATTCAGTTTTCACTTAAGCCTTGCTGACCCACCCCCCCCCCTCTTTCCAAAAGAAAAAAACAATGTTTTCACTTCTTCAACCTTCACCTCAATAATTAATATGATAGGAAATTAGAAGGAGAAATGTTGTTTGTATATTGACAACTAGTAGTCTTATAAACATTTAAGAGAAAGATAGATACAATTTTTTATTTTTTCTCTCTCATTGCTCACAATCGTCTAAAATTTTGTATTTATCTCTTTTTAAGATGTCCATGATATATCTATATTTTTTTTATGTACAAATAATATATATGAACCAAGAAGAAATATAGGACATAATTCAAGTGGCATGTGTTTTATTTTTTTAATTGGGATTTGTGTGGCATCTTGGGTAAATGGATAAGTTTTCAGAAAGTTAAATGCCATAATATTGAATTTAGGTCTTAAAAAGCGTTATCTATAAACTAATACAAAAGGGAATTCCCCTTCTTGGTGTCCAACTTTCTTTTTTTTCCATATTTTACCCTTATATAAGATTTACTCAAGAACTATTTAAAGGGTTAAAGAAGTAAGTTGAACAGCAAATGGGCAGTTAACTCCACTATATATGTGTAGTTTTCACTATCCACTATACATGCAGTTTTTATCCACTTACTATTCACTACGGAGTTCTGAATACAATTGTGCAGTTTCTTCTTCCCATATTCTGCGATTTTGGACACCGCTAGCGATGGAAGAACTTCTTCCAAGAATCCAAGTAATTCATTCCATTTTATTATTTACTTACTTTATATTTTCACTACTTTCGATTGTATATTATTCGATGGTTACATCACATCTATCAATCAAAATGTGGAATGCTTATCAAATTAACTTATAATATAAAGCATTTAACGAATCTAATATACCATATATGATGAAAAGATATATAAAAAGACGGACGTATATAATAAAATATAGCATTCACGAATATGGCATACGATAATATAGCATATTGTTTCGTAAATATTATTAATTTAATCTCACTTTGATTGACTTATGGTATTAATTTTTAAAATATTGTTACTTGGTATTGTCCTTCACCTCCTCATCATCAATTACTGAGACTTTTGTTTAACATATTACTATCTTTTTATCTACTACTGAACTGTTGATAGTCCATGTGCGTCCCATGCATTTTTTCTTTTTCCTTTTTATCTCTGTCACACTACATTCAACTATGTAGAAGAAAGATGATGAGGTTTATAACAGCTATGTGCCTATCAATCCATATTTTTTTTAGTGTAAATTTAAAATATTATTAAAAAATTAAAAATTAATCTTAAAAAATAAATTTAATATATAAGCAGTAAAATTTTAAATAATTTATTTAGGGTTTAATTAGGATACACTGATAGTGTAAAATAATTTTATATTATCAACCAATATAAATGCTAGAAAGTAAGAAATCATGGTAGATCTCTCATTGTAATGGATGATTATTTATATGAGTTGGCGCTTTCTAGTATTTCTATTGGCTGATAATATAAAATTATTTTATACTGTCAATACATTTAAATTAAATTTATTTATTTAATTAATTTTTATTATATAATTATTTTTTATTTTTGAAAGTTAAAAAAGAGTATCGGAAATCATTAAGTAGTTTTGAGTGTAGTGGTGGAAGTTATTGGATAAAAAATAGGTTTTACAATTTTATTCCATTTTTGCATTTGTATTTGATTTATTGTACATGGGAAAAGAGGAGAAAGAAAAAATTGGATACCAAATAGGACAATCCCCTTTATTAATAGTATAGATAACGGTAAATGAATGAATAAAATGAGATGGATTTTGTGTTTTTATTTTCAAAAAAATAAATGTCATATTTTATTTTCATGAATAATAATCCCAAAATATTAAATGTGAAGATTAATTGAAGTGTTAAAATGCTAATTATCAATACTACATATTCAAAGATAACAATGTTATTAAAGCTTCTATTTCCTATGGTTATGGAATATAACTGTTCTCTAAACTCATCCAAGTCTTACAAGGCTGGAGACTACTCGCAATAGCTGAAGTTTATAATGGGAGATATATTTAATTTTAAATACTGAATCACAAACTTTTGGTTTGCATATATATTTTATAAATTTATATAATGGTTAATATGGATATTTCTCATCTTATTCATTTAAAGTTTATTTCTTTATAATAAAACTTTATATATGATTATCTCTACTTTTATATCAATACCAAAAATAAAAAATAAAAAATACGTTCCTGTCAAGACGTTAGTACAAATAATTGAATTAAGAGGAGCAGCAATATTATTTCTCCCAAGTTCATACAATTAAACAGAAAATAAAAAGTTTTATATTACCGATTACAAACAACCATTGTGCAATTCAGAAAAAAAAAAAAATTTCCATTGTGGATCAGTTTAAAGTAGCTGAAGATATAGGTGAACTAGTTAAAGTTGCGTTAAGTGGAAAACGCATTTGGATCAGTTTCCATGTCGGGAATAATAGCAAACATCTGTATAAGGCTACTGTATATATTTGGACGCATCCCCTCTATGAATTCTCTTGACACATAAGGTCGAAAAAATCATAGACTCTTATACACACGTATAGGGTGGGTAAAATATAATTGGGTTTAAAGTAAATAACCGTTAAAGTAATTTTTTTTTACTCAAATGCATCGCCCACTTCCCACTCTGCCCCATCATCATCTTCTTCTTCTTCTTCTTCTTCTTCTCATAGCCTCTAGCCAGAACCTTGCTAGCAAGCTGAAACCGTCATCGTTGTGGGTGAAGTATCATCATGTCTTACCTCACTATCATCTTTCCATATGTAAAGCACCACCAAACAAAGTTGGCATTTGCCCTCGATTGTGTTCATCCCTTATCAGCCAACATGCACCCAACGTTGCGCCACTGTTGAAGCCATAGTTATTAAACTCGAATTGGTGATTGACTTGGCCTAGGTATTAGGTTACTAGATCATTGGTTCAACCAATGGATCACTGGTTGAACCGGATATAAATAAAAAAATCATAAATATATATTAATATTGAAACAAATATAATTGATGACATCAAAATTTTTAGATCAATTGGGCCCAATTTTTTAATCTGGAACTTGAGAATCCTTAACCCTTCCTCATAAAATGGTTTAAAAAAAAAAAAAACTTCTTTCTTCAAACCCAAAATCAACAGCAAAAGATGGATGATGTAGACCCAAGAAAGAAAAAGTCTGCAGCAATAGTGTGCAAGGAAGTATCCGGGCTCTTCAAGATGGATCTTTAACGTTCTCTAACCTCATGATTTCAGACCAAAAAAAAAAAAATTCTTTTCTTCCTAATCCCTTGTATCACAGCCTTCTCTCAACTTTTTATTCTTCTTTCCTTCTTTCTGAGCGGTGCAAAAAGAAACAACAACAAGTAGGGAGTTGCGGCAAAAAGCGATGGCAATGATGCTGAGTGCGATTGGGTGACAACGATCTCATGGGTGGCTCGATCTTGTAGAGCAATTACGGATCAAGCATAGACTGGCAGGTGGTTCAATGGTTGAGCTGTTGTCGAAGGTGAATGTGGTGCTACGAGTGGTGTCAGATTGTGATTATTGGCAATGGAGGTTTGATGACCGGAGGTTGATGTTGGGTTTGGGCAATTATTGGTGGTAGTGATGGTGGTTCTTCATTTAAAAGGGGAAAAAAAAAAAGCACAACCCAACCGGTTGGTACGACCCAGTCCAATTTAACCAACTGGCCGGGTCACCGGTTTTAACAAGAAATCGCTAAGTCAAACTGAGTTGCTCCGATTTTGCTGCATGTCTGATCCTTAATGTAACTCGAACCGCTAGTTGGTTAGTTCATCGATTTACCAATTTGACCGGTTTGTTCGAGCTGAGTTTCACAACTATGGCTAGAACGAAGCCAACTCTTGCCGTGTCTCCCTCCTTCGCCGACTCGCTCCCTTTCATCTTTAAGTTTGGACCCCCCCCCTTTTTCTATGTCTCCCTCTTGGTAATTTTTTTGACTCTATGGTTGCATGTTGGTCCTAGTTGGGCTACTATGGTTGTTCGCGAATATGTGATTTTGTGTCCTTACTGTTGCTATAGGTCACAAGTTGTGATAAAGTGTGACTTAATATTTTAATTTGTGATTTTACGGTATTATTATCTTAGTGATATGGTTATTATTTCAGCTAAATGCACTTATGGGCTGATTTATGGGCTTGATAACTCTAATAATTTCTTCTAATAACAAAGATTTGAAGAAGAAAACAAATTTACTATACTTGGATATACTGATAACCCGAATTAAATTGTTGGTAATTTATTCACAACATATTAGTAACTAAATGGATATGTTGATAACTTTTTAGATTGTTAAATTTTCTTCCAAATTCACTTGTGAGCTGATTTGTGTATTTGAGAACTCTAATTATTCCTCTTAGTAACTAAGATTTGACGAAAAAATTAATATACTATAACTGCACGTGTTGATAACTGGTAGCATATATTGGTAACTTTTTAATTGACTTAATTTTCATCCAAATGCACTTTTGGACTAATTTATGGATTTAAAAACTCTAATAATTTCTGTTAATACTAAAAATTTGAAAAAAGAAAAATAAATCTACTATATCCGAATGTATTAGTAGCTTAGGCCAATTGTCAGTAACTTGTATACTATATTTGTAACTGACCGAATATGTTAGTAACTTTTTAATTTGTTAAATTTTCTTCCAAATTCACTTATGGGCTAATATGTGCATTTAAGAATTTTAATAATTCCTCCTATTAACCTTGGCTAAATTGTTGGTAGTTAGTTCACAAAATGTTAGTACCTAGCCAAATACATTGGTAACTTTTTAATTGGCTTAATTTTTATCCAAATGCACCTATAGACTGAATTTTGTGGTTAAGAACTCTAATAATTCCTTCTAGAAACCTAGATTTTAAGAAAAGGTTAATTTACTATACCTAAACGTATTGATAATCTTAGCCAATTTGTTGGTAATTGGTTTTCAAAATGTTGGCAGCTGACCAGAAAACTTTGTAACTTTTTAGTTAGCTTAATTTTCAGCCAAATACACTTGTGGATTGAATTGTGTATTTGACAACTCTAATTATTCCTCCTAGTAATCAAGATTTGAAGAAAAAATTAATCTACTATACCTGTATGTATTGGTAACCTTGGCCAATTTGTTAATAACTGTTTACAAAACATTGGTAACTAACCGAATATATTAGTAACTTTTTAATTTTCATCCAAATGCACTTGTGGACAGATTTGTGGGTTTAAAAACTCTAATAATTTCTCCAAATAACAATGATTTGAAAAAGAAAGAAAATCTACTATACCCACACATGATGGTAACCTTAGCTAATTTGTCGATAATTTGTTTACAAGATATTGGTAACTAACCAAAAATATTGATAACTTTTTAGTTGATTTAACTTTTAAGCAATGCACTTATGGATTGATTTGTGAGTTTGAGAATTTTAATAATTCTCCCCAAATAATAAAAATTTGAAGAAGAAAGCAAATCTACAATACCTATATATGTTGGTAACTTAGGTCAAATTGTTGGTAACTGAAAATATATGTTAGTAACTTTTCAGTTTGTTAAATTTTCTTCCAAATTCACTTGTGAGCTGATTTATATGTTTGAAAACTTTAATAATTATTCTTAATATCAAAGATTTGAAGAAAAACTTTAATAACTTTGGCCAAATTAGTGGTAACTTGTTCATAAAGTATTGGTAATTAACCTAAAATATTGATAACATTGCAGTTGGCATGTTTTTGACCAAATGCACTTATGAACTGATTTTTGGATTTGACAACTTTAATAATTCATTCCAATAATAAGATTTGAAAAAGAAAACAAATATTTTACACATGGATTTGTTGGTAGGTTGAACCAAATTATTGGTAACTTTTGAATTTGTAAGAAAATTTTCTTACAAATTCATTTGTGGGCTGATCTTCATCATCTATCAAAAGATTATGCTTTTGGTACTACTTTAAAATATCAGTAATTAGTCTTTACTTCTACATCATCTCTCAAGAGATTATGCCTTTTGTAAAAATGAAGATTTGATAATGATATATAAGACAGAATGTAAAACAAATATGGACAAACATCATTCAACTAAAAGAACATTCAGATATCATTTCAAATCTTAGTTTGTAAGTTACATAACACATATCCATATGTAACAAAAGTGCAAAAGAAAGCCTTATTCCCAATATGAAAAATGAAGGCATAATAAAAGCAATTTTTTTTCTTTTTTCCTCTGTCGAGCTCACTGTCATAATGTTTTGGTATTAAAAAGTAGTTAAATGGTCCTGCATTTTTCTTATATTGCATAGAATCCCCAAAAAAAATGATTTTTTTGATTCATACCAAAAAAAAAATCAAATAATGGGTTTTCGTCTCTGTTAGTGAAATTTATCAATGAAATAAAAAGGAAACATGGGTTACTTTGATAAGTAGTCTCTGAATAGGATGATCTCTAAATGGGATTTACATAGGAGTGACAAGGTAAAAAATTACCAAATATAAGAGAAGAAGCAACTACTACAATTGATGGCAAAGAAAAAGAAAGTAAGAGATAGAAAATGCAAGATGTGATGCCCTTAGTTGTGAGTTGAAACTGGAACCCAAACTAAAGGTCTGAGCTTCTACTTTTATTCAGAGTTTCAGAACGAGGGAAAAGATGTGTTTGAGAAGGGAAGGATGGCTATAGTTTCAGAGTGAAGGAGAAATTATGTTTTAGAGTGTTTTTTGAGGTAACTATATACAAGAGTTGAAATTATTCTCTTTCATTTTTTTAAAATTTTTCTTTTATGATTTTTTTCCATAATATGTGAAGTATGATATATGGTCTTGTATCCTTCTCCTTCCCTTTTGATTGTACGCGTCATATATGGCATATGTATTGCAACTTTTGTATCCGCATATCATTTACCTTTATATATTTATTTTAAATACAATCTAATGCAAAATCATATATCATATATCATATTATATATATATATATATATATATATATATATATATATATATATATATATATATATTCTCTAAAGTCTGGTTCTGCCAATAATGAGAATGGCAACATGTCTTAATGAGAAAAAAATTGGTTTCCAGCCCAAAGCATGCTAATGCCTATTGTTCAACTGCTTTCATGAGAAGCTTTTTAAAATATCTCATGCTTTCTAAACGCTTTTTATCTATCACCTACCACCTCTTCATTACGTCAATAACAAGCTTTCTTATCTTCGCCATTTTCCACGAGAAGCTTATATGATAAGCTTTGTCACATAGCAAAAGAAGTTAGCTTGAAAATCTTTTTGCTTCATTTCTTCATCTTTCCCAATATTCCATCAGAACCATGCTTATCAATCCTTTCTTCTCTTTTTTTTTTTTTTTGGTATTAATCCTTTCTCTTCTTTAGGAAATCAATCCCATTAATTTCAATATCTTGCACCACCTATCTTATTTTTACTTATCTTTCTTCCTTATTCATCTCTTCATTCTTCATTATTCATTCTTCCAAGATATATTTTGTGATCTAGGCTATCTCAATTTCTCTTTTCTCTACAGTCTCCTTATATCTCACTTCTATGTAACCTAACATCCGCATTACATCACCGCATTTCTTGCTCTAACCTCACATCAATCTTGATGCCAACGATGGTGTCACTATCAGACGCTGTCGATAATGGCGGTTCCTATTGCATTGCCATTTATGGTGGTTCCTGCTACAGTACTTCAACAAAGCGCTTTTGAGTCTAAGGTAAATTTTTCACTTTATTCAGTTTTTGCTTTTTGTTCATCTTCATCTTATTTTGGTAATACTGAAGAGTCTTTTTTGGTTTTTGTGATCCTTAGTTTTTCATTTTTCATTTTTTTTTTCATTCTTAAAGGTATAATGGAAATGTTCTGTTACGGATTAGGCCAAAGGCCCAAAATCTTTATAAGGGACCAAGCCCAACTGTTCAAGGCCCAAGTTGGAAGCCGGTGGAAGAACCTCACTGAAACCATTATCAATTATCCTGTAACATACCAAACCGAATTTCGTAACATACGCTAATTCGAGATCGTTACCTAAGAATCTCAGAAAACCGTTATTACTTAGAACTCCTATAAAAAGGTTCATTCTAGAATTAAGTATTTTACTTTTTCGGAATACTCATACATTTTACTCTGACTAACTTGACCATCAGAGTCCTTGCAGGTACTCCCCATTCCTCCACTGTGTGCAGCCATCTAACCGCTATGTACGACGACTCAAGTGTCCCAAGTTTAGTTCGGAAACTCACTTTCCAAGGAATTAGAGCCCCACTTTCGAACATGTTGCTTTCATGGCCAATGGGATTATAGCAATTGAGAGTTGGCTTTTTCATTCTTCTCATTTGCATTTTCTCTATTTATTTCCTGCACATTTCCTCTCTAACAATTCTTACCAAGATTTTAAAAGATTTTTTTTTTATTCATGGTTGTTAAAAGTTCTTTGATCTCTTTTCATGCTCTCTGAATATTTATCATAGCTTAATGAGATTCTTATGTTATTGATTATTTGAAGGGTTTTTTTTATTATCTTATATAAACACTTATATTTTGTTCCACTACAAAGTTTTTTTTTTTTTATCCCTTCACTCAAACATATATGTTGTATGGGTTACACTTTCTCCTTTTCTCTTTCCTCTTTTTCGCATGGGCTTCACAATGAAGAGGGAGAAGAAGAGGTTGAAGAGTTGCGGGTTCGATGGCCTAGAATTTTTAACAGGGTATGCTAAGTATAGAGGTTTATAAATGGAAATAGATCCATTTGTGGTAACATCCACCTTAGTTATATAATTTTTTCTCCTAAATATATATTGTTATAAAAGGTATATAAAAATGCACTTTCATATGTCTATGCAATATTTTGAATGGACATGAATGATCATAAGTTGCTTTTCTTTTGGCTATTTCTATACATATGTTCTGAAAGCCACCATGTTTAATATCTTTTAATGCTTTTCAGCATTTTGTAGTAACAAACCACAACATATTGATGCAAGTAATCCATCCTTTCAATGTGACACAATCCATGCTTTTAATAATTCTGGTTGGTTGCAATATTCTTCATTGTATTCTCCCAGTTAATATTAGTTAATTAATTTCTTATTGTTCTAATATCTGTTATAATATTTGCATTTTATTTTTTACTCTGAACTATTTTGCTCTGGTTATTTAGAAATAAAATAGAAAATATTCTAATTATGCTATTATGATTCCTTTGTCTTTTTAGTTAATGAATTGCAACTTGCTATGATTGTAAGCAATCATAAAGCTCAATGGTATCTTCATACCCTATGTATGAATGAACCCTATCCCCCTTTTCTTTGATGTTGGTTATGCCTATATGTAATTAAGAGAAGATAATTCTTTTTGCTGAAAAGATGTTGATAGTATCTGTCAAAATTTTTATGCTATATGCCTTTATGTAATTAAGAAAAGGTAATTTTCTTTGCTGAAAAGTTGGCGATAATATCTGTCAAAATCTTTGTAACAGAGTGCATGGATGTAAGTTTTTCATTTGGTTTTAAGATTCGTAGATTTGCCTTTGATTTTTGCAAAAAATGGACAACTTCAATTGGAGAACAAGAGAAACATAGGTTGATTCTTGTAAGTGTGGTTGTACATTTAATATATCATACACTATTTCTTTTCTATAGAAGTTGACAAGGCTTCTATATAGATTGTGAAAGTCATGTACTCAAGTTATTTGGGTCTTAATTAATCTCATGTATGATGCAACATTTTTGTTCATTTATCACTACTATTATTTACGTGGATTCTCTTGAATAGATATTTGGACTCATTTAAATGAATGTCTTAAAGAGTAACATGCGAGAAAATGGATTGTACTTCATATAAGAGGTGGAAATGCATATAAGGTGTGATTCTTAAAGATCATTTGAATGAGATATTGTTTTGGTGTATGGTGTGATGTTTTCCCATATTTCCTAGATTTGCTCATTCTGCATATATATGGGTGAAATATATTTTGCTTTGGGTATTGCTGTCATTAGTCATGGTGTTGTAATATACTACCATAAGTACTGGTGCTTCATGCTTTTTGTAGAGAGCTCATATGCTAAGTGATTGATTTATATTACTTAGGTTACTCTTTTGCATGTACTATGTGAACGGCAGGGCTGCCAATGTTGCTTTGGTATGGTTTGTTACCCTTGGCACCCAATTCACTTTCGCTAATATATTTGAACTAGAACAAAAGAATGATATCTTTGGGGAAAGAGGTAAGAACTTCATGCATTGCTTTGTTTGTTGTTCTTGAAAACTAACTTCATAATTACTTTCCAACTCCTACTATGATTTATGGGCATTTTTTTCTGATGCTGTTGATGAAATTATGGAATCCTTATTTAAAATATGCACCAAAAATTGAATGGCCAAAGATCTGGCTTATAAGAACACTGTTAAATGCATAATAGTAATTATATCTTAAACGATCACATCTTAGGATTTATTTTCATGTTTGACTTTAGGTATCAACTATTTCTTCTATGTTTGAACTGAATCCCTATTTGACAATAGGCAAATCTGATATATTGCAGTTGATTTGTTTGTCCAAATGGATCATTATTTACATTTGTCAATTTCTATGCTTGCTTATTGATAAATAGATATATCTCCATTGGATCTTTGAATCCTCCAAAGTATATGCTCCTATTTCCATATACTTAGTATGTTTTCACTCTCATATTTTATTAGGAAGAAATGCAATGATAATTAAATTAGTTAATAAATGTCACACGTTAATATGTTCTTCATGGTTAAATTAAGGCTTGGATTTTGATTAAAGGGGTGGTGTCCAAAATTTCCATATGCTCTTAATGATGTTATTTGTAATCTGAATGCTATAAGATTACGGGGATCCAGAATCAGAAAATAAGTGAATTGGGTGCCAGGGACAAAATATAGAGTTTTCAATCCTTATCCTCAATGTGCTTGAGATGCGTGTCAAAGATCAAGGCGCCATGGGTTCAGTGGTGTGGGTATTTGCTTTGTACAGTTATGTGCAAGTTAGTCTAAATGAATTTTAGATTGCAAAGTTGCATTTGCTGCTATTATGATCTAATTGGGAATATCAGTAGGATAGAGATAGAAGAGAATGAGATAGAGGAATACTAATCTTATTTAGTTGCAGCTACTGGTGCTTTTAGTGATTTGATCATTTAGTTGCAGCTACCGATGCTTTTAGTGATTTAATTATTTAGTTGTAGCTTCTTTTTCTTTAATTGGTTTTGAATTGATTCTTTTCCTATTTTTGGTGAACAGGCATATGGACGTTGCAACTGCACTATTATTGTTTTGATATTAAATCTACCCTAAATCTACTAAGAATTTACTTTAAGTGACTTAAGCAGGAGCTTAATTTCATGTACGCAAAAATATTGTGAAGTTCTTAATGTGATCAATGCAGATTTTGGCCTTTACACGGCCTTCGTTATACAAGGATTTAGATTTCTTCACGGAACCGCTTTTTAAGGTATAATTGGATGAGAGATGACAAATATGTATTGTATTTGATATCTACGCTGTTTGAATTTTGCATATTAGATCTCCGGATTGCTGCATTCAAATGGAAGTTATTTCTTATTTATTCGGCGCAAACAATGGATTTTATTGTTCACTGTCATGGTCATTGTTTATTACTTGCTCTTATATTATTTTCATTAACCTTTTTCTCAGTTTAATATAATGTGATCTGATTTTTGCATTTTGTCTCTGAATTCATTGTTTTTTAACATTTTAACTCTACTGCTATGTTCCATGCTTCAGGAATCTGAAATATTGATATATTAGCTAATGCCTTATATGAACTCACAATTATTTATGACATTAGTCTATGAATTTGAACTCCACGTAGTTTCTCATAGGCATGACTGCTATGTTTTTTGTTTGTATTAAATGCTTTTTATTTAAACTTAGTCTATGTTCTTTGTATGTATAAACTGCTTAGTTTCTTATACACGTTTGAATTCAAACTTTGAAATTATGTGATTGCTGTGATGTCCAGTTTGGTTTGTATTTGTTGATTGCTTCAAAGTTGTTTCATTTTACATAATCTTTCTCGGCCTTAATTCAATATTCTAAACTAAATTTTTATTAGTTTATTCCTGAGTTAATTATTGTCATTTCTCAGTTACTTGTCCTAATAGTTGCAAAAAATGCTCTTTGCCTTGGTCCATGATTCTTAATTTGGTGTGCATGCAGAAAGTTTATATGCATGTCTTCCCAGTTTGAACTTAATGTTTTGAACTATCTCAAGCTAAAAATTTTCTACTCCAATTGACACCTTCACCTTCTAAGAGAGATTCTGATGATTTTGAGCAAGTTGATGGAGATACGTCCAGCAGTAAAGATCGAAGATTATTTTTTCAAGTGCTTATGTTTATTTTTTGCTTCGAATTTGTTATGTCCACTCCCTATTTTGTGCGATGGGATTTTTTAATGTAAGGATTTTTGGTGTATTGCTTTTTGTTATGGTTACCTTTCATTTTTGACCAAGTCAACTTTAATATTAAATGTCCACCTCATTTCCACCTTCAGATGGGAACGTTTTATTTTGTATATCATGGAATTTGGCTTAATTGAGAACAGCATTATCTTTAGTGCTTCTGATGCCAAATAATGCATGTATAAAATGAATTCTTAGATTACTTGATGCTTGCAGGTACAACTTAATTATCGATTAACATATGTTAATTGCCACAAGTATGGTATCATGCGGTTAAATTGACGCTAACTATTAATTCTTGTATTCACAAATAATTAAATAATTCTCTGATAAATTAGTTTTTTATTGGTAAGTATCCGCATTTCTTAATTTATCAAATAATTCTTAAACGCTATTATTCAGAAAATTGTTCAATATTTTTTAAGTTATTCAATTTATGTTAATATTTAATCAATTCTCATATAGAACATTTTTATCCCGTAAAATATTCGAATTTGAAACTAATAAAAATACTATCTACGGTACAAAAAATGAATTGTTGGACTTTTATTTGTGATTTGAGTATACCAAACTTATCAGTTTATAGTAAATAATATTATATCTTTTTAACTAAAATACTCTTTTATTAACATTTATATATATTGAATTTTTTTTAAACCAAGTAAACAATATCTATAACCAAAAGAAAATAGAAAATTATGTGACTGATAATAACATAAAAATATTGATGTGTGTGTGAAGTTAAATTTTTAATTAGTATAATATGAAGAGAATAAATTATAAATAATTAAACAAAAATAAGAACTAAATATTTTTTTAATTATCATTATATAAGGGAAGAAAAATGTTATTTACTCTAAAAATAAAATAAAACCAATTAAACAAAGAATAAGAATTAAATATTTCTTTAATAAATCTGCATAGAACTAAGTTGCCATACAACTGTATCTAATTTTAATTTAATTACTTAATTTCTCTGTTATTATTATTATTATTATATACATATAAACTTAAAAGGATTAAAGATGACAGTCAATTATATAAAATAAAAAGATACTTGTAATTTCATTATTTAATATAATTTGTATAGAGTGGGGATGGAAAATAGAAAGATAATACAATTTGTATGGAGTAAGGATAGGAGACGAGAAGGTTACACTAATTTAATCGATTACTATTAAATTTAAATTAAATTTAGTAATTATTATTTATATAGATCATTAAATTTGGTAATTATTATCAATTTAAAATTAAATTTTTATTAATTAATATTTTAAATTTTATTGGAGATCTATATATTATTGCTATATTTATTAGATTACATGCATTGAGTTTTAGGAACCTATCTCATTTATTCTTTGGTTAACAAAAATTCTATGAATTCAACAACACGAAGAAGCAAATAATTAGTAGTTTTAAGATGTGTTTTTAAATATTCTTATAATTACATAGTCATATCAAAATAATTTAATATATTTATCATTTTTAACCTTCCTGTGCACCGCCCTCGCGGGCAACGTCCCTAGTATGATACCATAATTGGAGTGCCCTGATACAGCAAGAACTACCTTCTTGTTTTATTTTAGTTTTTAATACCCAGGCGGTCAGTCGGCAAACGCAATTGAGCTCAGCATACATTCATACCTTTCAAGTCAGGTCCTATCCCGCGGACACCGGAGAGGGAGGGAGGCCTAATACGAAACCGCCACGTGCTGTTTCCACCAGCTTCCACATCCCTCCATCTTTAACCTTAATCAACATCATGCGACACGGACAGATATCTTCTAATTCGCATTCACATGCGCCTCTGTCACTGCCGACTGCTGTGTCTTGCACACGCGTCACGCTTCCTGGTGAAGCCCTTTCATATCTTCCACAACATCCATCCATCTGTCACCCTATCACTCCCCGTTCCCACAAGCATTGCTCGCGAGTAGTAATCCACGCTCCACCGTTTATTATAAACAAAACCAAAAACGAAAGCCTCTCGACTTCCTCTCAAACACTCACTTCTCTCTCTGTTTCTTCCTTTCTCTCTTTGCCATTTTTGTTTGTTGCTATTTTCCACTTTAAAATTCAAGCTCTTTTCCCATGGCTTCCCAAGAGCTCAAACAACGAGTCACACACGATGCAGACGCCACCGCCCCCAGCGCCATGAACGACAAGATCAAAGAAGGAACCAGACGGGACAAGAAAATGGCCATGGCCAAACGCGGCCTTAGGTCCCTCATCATAGCTGTTTCCCTCCCTCTCTCTCTCACCCTCTTATCATCTTACATAGGCTCCTCCATGTCATGTGACCATGACGCTCTGACCTCGAGAAAGCCCTTCTGGTTCCCACCCTTGTGGGCGCTGCACCTCACGTGCCCTGCTTCGGGATTCTTGATGGGTCTCTCGGCTTGGATGGTGTGGGCTGAAGGAGGGTTCCATAGGTACCCCATGGCTCTTTTGCTTTACTTGGCTCAGCTCCTCTTCACTGTTCTTTGGGATCCCGTTGTGTTCGGTGCTGGGGCAACGAGGGTGGGCATGATCGTGTGCTTGGGGATGTTTGGGTCCCTGATTGGGTGCATGCGTGTCTTTAGCCAGGTGAATCATGTTGCTGGTGATTTGATAAAGCCTTGTTTGGCATGGACTGCTTTTCTCTTTATTGTAAATCTTAAGCTCCTTTTTGTTTGAAGCTATACATATATCTAGATATAGCATAGCAGTGTTGTGGTGAAGTGAAACTGATCAGAGTTATGTAGAAATCAATGCTTTGTAAACAGTCAGCTCAATTACATGTTAGATACACCTGGTGTAAATAATGTATTCCCAGTATTTTGTACTGTGTTTTCTTTTCCTCTGTTTTTGGGTGAGATGCTCTGTACCCCTTTTTTTTTTTTTCTTCTTTGTCCAAATATATGATTGAAGTGTGTTAGAGTTGAGAACCAGTATTGTTTTTGCCATTGGGATTTGAATAAAACAATATATGTGCGCTTATTTTTAATGTAACTCTGTGGTCCACGTGAGAATTTGTATAAGAAAGATTGATTTTACTTTAATAAAAAAGAAAGAGAGAAACAAATGAAAGGACAAATCGGATAGCAGAAGCTTCTCTTGAACTCGTGCAGAAGAATGCTCTGACGCAACCTCGAGTTTCTAACCTCCTTCTTCATAGTGCATAAACACTATTGGTAATTTTTAAGGCACCAAGGTTGTTGCGGTTATTGTAATTGGCAAACGTGACAAAACCTTAATTCAGAGCGAACAACATGTAGTGTTGTTTGCAGACCAAGCTATACGTGACTGAATCTAACCGTTAGTCTGGAATTTCCCCCCTTCGCGGCCACAATCAGCTTTACGACTGCATATTTTATCGATAACGCGCATACAAAAGGAGTGCATGACACGAACATCTCACTCTTTCAAGTGAAGGAAGATAATTCAGTCAATTGCAATAATGCAAGTTGCAACCTGAAGTCTAAACTAATGATTGCTTTATTCATAGTACACAGTTAGATGGAGCCGACACATTCAACTATGCATACCATAGAAACATGATAGGAAGAGGAAAGCAAATGAGATTTGATCACGGCCTTAGAGAGAGGAAGGAAGCATAGCCGCAAAGTGTGTTTTAGGAATCTGACTAATCATAACATAACATAAAACCCTAACCATAACATAAAACCAACGATGCAACAAATCGTAGAAGGTTGAACTTGTTTCCTGATTTACCGCGGAGGAATCTGACTACTAAGACTCACACCAAGCAAATAGTAATAACAATAAAGAAAAGATCATGTGGGAAACTTTCCAAGAACTCAACATCATAACATACTTCCACACAACTATTTTACCATAACCGCTTTCGTGGCTTTGTAGGTAATGCCCGTCCCAACAATGTTTTATAGATTCTCAGCAAATTAAGGTCATGATTCTGATTTCATTCATGGAGAAAAAAGATCACGGTCTTTCAAACGATGAAGAAGTAGGGTAACTGCTATATATGTTTTGAAAAAGTTTTCGAACAATGTTAGAAAAATTTATTTTGAATTTGGATAGATAAATGAGAATTATTTTTAATTATTAAAAATATTTATAAATTTGTTTAAATATAAATGAACAAAAGTACTTCTTTTATAGCCAAATTATAAAAAAAAATTTAAAAAAAGGAAAGAGAAATAAGGTTTAATAAAAGATAAGAAAAGAATAATATATATTATAATTTTAATTAAAGATAAATGATACTTTTGGTTTGCTTTTATTTTTTTTAGAAATTAGATATTCCTAACTTTTAAAAAATATGGTAAATTAATTTTTTTTAATTGAAGCACTTTTTAAAAATTGTATATAAACAATTATAAAAAAATTATAAAAATACTTTTTTAAAAAAAATACTTTTTTCTTGAAAAAAAAGCCAATTCAAATGGCCCTTAGTACCTGGAATTATGAGTCACGTGCTTATAGAATTGTACTTTGTATGAGTCTGGTGAGTTCGTACACTTCGAAGCTATGGGAATGATATATTAACTTCGCAAACAAATGAGGCCATTCTTTTCCTAATTAGATGTTATAAAATGTTATAGAAAAAGCAGATGATAACAAAGCACTATATCCCATGCCACTCACATGAGAAAATAGTTTAACAGTGCAGTTTCAGTTTCAGGACCAACCACAAAATGCAGATATAGACAGAAAAAAGTAACAACGCAGACAAAAGATGGTTTGTTTTCTATCTCTATGTAAAGTTTATTTTCAATCACAAATAACAAAGAAAATGTGTGACCATCTCATCTTCTTCACATAGAACAAATTAAATTGTGGCTCGGTTGTTATGAGAAAAAAATGTGTAAGACAGGATTTTCATACAAGGGGGATATTATAATTCAATGCACAAGTGAGTAGCCTACATGTAGGACTGCGAGCTGATACCAACTTTCTATACCATTGATCACATGTAACATGGACGTAAGCAGCAGCAGGTGATCAAGAATCATTGCACAACAGCCGGTACTACTCCTACTCCTACACCTAATAATTAATCATCCTCACCAAAGTTTGTTTTGATATTTATGTTCAACTCCAACTTTTGTTAAAAACCACTTCCAGAGGTCCAAAATGATTGGAATGCAGTATGATATGAAATTCAGAGATTGAGACCAGCTGATAGTCCAATTATACTGTAACAAACAATATATGCAAAGCCACCCCTGCACCTTTTCCGTGACTTCATACAAATTTCAGTTACAATCCATGGATACGAAATTAGGAATAAATAATCTAGAAACTTGAAGTTGAGAATCTATAAGGCCAAAATATAAAAATAACAATAAAAATAGAGAAGCTACAAAATATTATGTAAACCAAAAAGTATACAAAGACTGCTTTCCTGTTTTTTACAGATATAATTTCTAAGGCAAATAATGACAATGAACCAAAAATTCTATTTCTACAACTAAATTTGCAAAACATTACAACAACATACACAGAATTGGCAAGCTTTCTCACTATTTACCAACATAAGAAGAAGACAGGAGCTCAGCTAGGATGATGATACCTCCACCGCTTTAAATGCCGGATGAAGCAAGCCAAGTTCATCTTTGGCCTCAAGAAGGTTGCTAGTCTCATTCCTTATTCTCTCAACACTCCTACTGGCCAATGACTTGTGGGTGAACCCATAAATCTGCAGTATCTGGTTATCCCCAAAATTGAAAGCTCTATCCATCTGCTTCAAGCACCTCTCAACCGGGTAATCCCCAAACTTCCCACAAGGTTTGCAGCCAACAAAGTGAGTCACCAAAGGCCACCTATGGTCACCAAGGCCGGGATGGTAATTGTCAATCATCTCCTCATACCTATCAACCAAAATACCCCAGTAACCATGCAAGTAATAACCACTCTCCAAATAAACCTTATCACCCCACTTGCTCCTCTCTTTTGCAAGCAAATAAACCATAGCTGATTGATCATCAGCTTCAAAAACAGGCCTATCCTTAAGCTCACATGTGAGCACTTTCCCAGCCTCATCCCTAACCTTCCCTTTTGGCCCCATTGGAGCCCATGCATCAAGAAGATCCAAAGACCACTGGCAGTTCCTCAATAAGAAGCTCCCAGTGTTCAACCCAATCCAATTCTTCTGCTCGTAAACCATCTCATCCCAACCATGCAACACCAAGTTATAGTCCTTGTACCTCTCCCAAGGCACCTCAAAGGCCATGTCCGTGAACATGGCATCACTATCCATCCACCATAGAAACTCCGTCTCAGGGTGTGACAACAGAAGCTTCCTTATCAATGGAAGCTTGGCCCAGAACCCTGCCATCTCAGCATCCAAAAGTGCCATGTTGTAGAACACCTCAATGCCATGCATACGACAATAATCAATCTTGTTCTTTATAAACTTCAACAAGTAGTGGTCCCCAACGGGATTCTCACAGGGTTTGGGCGAAGACCCAGTTACCAGAAGCACACGAGGCCTGTTGGGTCGAACGAAATTCGGGAAATTGGGGTTCTCATGGAGCCACGTGGTTCTCTGTTGATCCCAATCCGAGATTTTGGGTCCAAGACGATAAGGCTCATTCGGGTCGTGTTTTTTGTGGTATTCTTCTTCTTTTTCATCATCAACCAATATGGTGTTGATGTCGAAGGCGTTGTAATTGGTGGTGGAAGTTGAAGATGAAGAGCTATGGGAAGAAACAGATGAAGAGCTATGAGAAACAGAGGAAGAGGAAGACGACTTCTTAGGATGAAGCTCCACGAGAACGCGGTGGGGCTCGGAGAGCTTCCGGGGGGTGAAGAGGCGTGTTCGGATGTCCTTGAAATCTTGCTCCGGCGTGCCGAATTTCCCGGCGCCGATGGTGCCGCGCAGGACAACGACGGTGAGGACGAAGCAGAGGATCGAAACCTTGCAATGGCTAATAGCTCTGTGGAACCTTCTCGCCCTTTGAGCTCCCAAACACTTTTCTAACATTTTTTTTCTTCTGTTATTGTCGAAATCGAATCTGCGGGGTTCGGAAGTGGAATTGAAAATTTCGAAATGGAAAATTTCAGAGTGGAATTTGGATAACCCAGGGACAGAGGAAGAACAGGGGAGAACAGAGGAGAAGACCAATTTTGTATACGAATCGGCGTGATCTATTAGATGGCGATTGCGACGTCGCGATTCTTTTGTTAATTGTTACGCACCTGAAGAAAATGACTAAAACCAGACAAGTTTTAGCCAATGACAGTGGATTCTCCGACATGACACGTCGTATGATTTGGTTTGATTTGTAACATGGGATGAATGGAACTGTGAATTCACAGCAAAAAACAATTTATTTTTAACTTAAACATGCTTTTGTTCCTTATAAATACGGCGGTTGATCTAAAAATCAGTATCGTGAATATAGTAGCTATATAAATGACATATAAATGGTTTATAATACAGTTAATTTTATATAGTCTATCAAAGGTATTCTCTTAAAAATTCCATCAAGCACCACTAGTTCCGACCTTCGATGTCCAAGCTCAAAGTTGTGTTTTGCACTAATAAATGTTAATGCATGGATATCGGATTCCGAGTTTTAAGTTGAGTGTCACATTAACAAAAACACATAAATTTAATTTCGAGTTGAGTGTGATATTGATAAAAATATATAGAGAAATTTATAATATATTATATTTCATCAATTATATAATATATTCACTATACCTATTATTCACTCATTTGATAGAATAATATCTTCACGGTACTGATTTTTTAAGAGCAACCGCATACAAATATAGCGAATTTTGATTTTGGTGTTTGGAATTTTTTTTGGTTTCAATTCAAATATTTTACAAATGTCTCTATTTTAGTGGCTACCGTTAAAAGTTCCACTAATTACTTATGTGGCTAACGAAAATTCAACTCAAACATGTTACACCACCTATTTTTCCGCATCATCCTTTTTACACATCACCCTTTTCTTCTTCTTCTCCTTATCCATCTTTTCTTTTTTCTCTTCTCCCTCCCTTCCTCCACCATCACCACCCATTCTTTCTCTAATCATTCCCTCTAGCATCTATGCTGGTATAGCTTCAGCCGCTTGCTTTTTCTTTGCTTTTGTTCTAATATTCTTTGTCTCTTTCATTTTGCACTTCTCTTTATCTCATAAGACACACTTTCTAAAGATGAGACTAATTACTCTAATATAGTACAACAACTCTCACAAACAAACCATACAAAACAATGCCAAACACAAACCAACCTAAGAGAATTTTCGAATCATCCAAACCCAAACAAATCATACAAAATCAAAGCTAAATAGAAACCCATAACAAAATTTGCCACAATAGCCAAATCAAAATAAGAAAAAAAAGGAACCCATTAAAAAAAATTACAAAAGCAAAGAGCACTTCTACCTATGAGACAGAACAATAATCTCAACCCATAAAAACAAATCATACATGATCACTTGCTTCCCTCTACCATGGTCACACAACCACCTCCACCTCCACACTATAACTAAGCTTTGTGTCACATCCTGTCCATTACTCTCCTTTGGTGAGTTGCCACCTTGCCGCTAACTTGCATCCACCACTGCCTAGCTGTTGCCATTGTGTCCATTGGAACCAATAAAAAACAAATTAAAAGTGGAATCTTGAACCCATATGAAGCAATTTTTTTTTTTTAATAAAACCTAGCACTAGAACCAACAAAAGTGGAGCTTTTCGATTAAATGTAGAATCTTGAAGAACCCCCAAAACTAATTTTTTTAATTATAAAACATAGCATTGGAGTTCAGATTAAAGGTGGAGTCTTGAAGATACATCATGGCATGGAGAGATTTTTATGAAATAATCGTGGTGGAGGGAGGGGTTAGAAAGAAAATAGGTGGTGATGGAGGGGGAAGAAGAAGGGATTGGGTAAAAGAAGAAAGGAAGAGTGATGTGTAAAAATGAATGACGTGGTAAGTGATGAAAGGGATGTTGTGGAAAAATAGGTGCACATTCTGGTACAGATGAAAGAAAAATCTGCACATGAAGATGTGAATTGTCTTAAATGAGAAAATGGCATACGGACTGGTATACCATATAACTAATAACATATGATATATTGGAGAAGGACCTATTCACACTAAATATTCTCCCCTCTCTCCCAAACTACCCCCACTCTCCTTCTACCTTTGCAGACAAGCCTGGCCTTCAATAGATGCCAACAGTGGTCATTTTTCCTCCCCACCGCTTCACCAGAATAAGCCTGGAGGATGAGAAAAGATCACACATTAACATACAACAAAACCATTAATTGTCGCTTTCTTGAAACATAGTAAAAGATTAAACAAAGCACATAGTCCAGTCCAGCACTATCAAATCTTTCTAATCCCCAAAATTAGAGAAAAAGCAAGAATCCATTCTCGCTAGTGACCTCACAATGATTGCCATCGTTTGTTGTTGCATGGAGGAACCCGATCTCCTCCTCAATGATGCATGTGTCAACCACAAAGAGGAACGCGAGTGGAACCATTGGTGGCGCTAGGATCTACTAAGACCATATCCTATACCCGATGGTCAAGCTCTACATGTCAATTGTTGTCGGAGGGAGGGCAAATCCAAATCTTGGCAACAAAATCGATGACACAGACCCCCCAGTGGGTTGAGGATGGAGTAGGGAGCAAAGGAGGACAAGCATGGAGAGGAACCTCACCGTTCTGCATCCTCCCTCTTCAAGAGGTCTATTGTTACAAAGTCTCTGAAGTTGTTGAAGATGGCCTCACCTACTTCATGTTAGCTCCAAGTGACACAACCCACTATTAGAATCATCTTCCATATCACACTCCCACTAATTCCATTCTTCAAAATTTTCTCCTTTTTTTCTGCCTCTCACCCTTGATTTCCCATTCCCTTCACCTCAAAATGTAGTAGATCATAGCTCTCTACAAGTTTGAAGGTTGTGGCATAGTGTGAAAAAAAAAGTTTGAACATTTTCACTGCGTTAATGCAATGCACCATTTTTCCTGTGTGTGAATAAGAAAATGGGGAACGCGAAGTGGGGGGGGGGGAGAGAGAGAGAGAGAGAGAGAATGGGACGATGTGCCATCTTCTCATTTAAGACAACTCACATCTTCATGTGCAATTTTTTCTTCCATTCGCACCAGAGCACGTGTCAGAACAATATGTGTTATGGCATGTCTGAGTTGGATTTTTGTTAGCCATGTAAGCACTTAATGAAAGCCTCCTAACAATAGAGACTAAAATAGAGACAATTTTAAAAAGTTTGGACTGAAACCAAATTTTGTTTTATAGCAGCCAAAACTAAAATTTATTATATTTATAAGGACTAAAAATATATTTAAACCTTTATTATTTTCTTAAAAAAGTTCTTTCAAATTTCATTTTAGTTGTTTAGATATTTTTGATTAATTTATTTGATAAAATGTTACTTTTGAGGGCATGTTAATTTTTTTCATTTGTGTGTGACATGAAATTAGTTTTTTAATGCTCGAAAAGAAATTAACCTTTATGATAATTAATGACATTAAATTAGTTTTTAACTTTTTTATGAGAATCTTTTTTTTTTAATGTTAAACAATTGTTAGTTATTCGTTTTAATATCTCAAATGGATATTAGAATTATAAAATTATAAATATGCTGCTTCCTCAAATTACAGTTCTCGTTAATGACATACTAACTACTCCTTATGTAATTTTAATTTATTTTAAAAAATTGTTAATAACTATATAGTCACTGCAAGAGAGACACAGAAAAATTGTAGAGAATAAAATATAAAATGTAATTTTTGCTAAAAGTTAGTTATCCGTTTTGATATTGTCTATAAAATATAGTAAAAATTCTGTTATTAATACTACTATCAAGTATATTGAGTAACTATTAAAAATAATATTACCAATAAAAGCAATAATATTATTTCGTTGACCTTTACACGCCTTTATTGTAATTAACTATAGTGCAAAAAATCATAGACTTTAAGTTTGAAACTTCTCAGTAATATTGTTAAGCATGATTTGGTAAAACAAATTAAGGAATACAAAAGATGAAGTTGTAACTTATGGTATCAAGTTTGCTTGCTTTTGAATTATAGGCATTTACCACAAAAAAATGAAGAAGAAAGAATTATAGGCATTTTATATGGGGAGAAATTAACGTCAAGAGTCGATGACAAAAAGTATTTATTAATTTTAAAGGATATCAAATATTTAAATTATTAAAAAAAGTTATATAAATTGTATCCAAAATAAAAAAGATTATAAAATTTTTTTAGCGGGAACAACTATTAAATTTCATTTTCCTTCTAAACAAATTTAGAAATGGTCATTGCCTATCAACGAGTGATTATTTATTTTTAGCAAATTAAATGACGGAATAATGATTGTAAATAGTTTTTTTTTATATTAAATATGTGCAGTTATGAAGAAATTGTGAATGTTACTATTTTTTAGTGGTTATTAGTTTTTATTAAGTGGTAATTCGATTTTTAGTTAGAATAAATTAAGCATGAGATTTGGTCTAGTAATAAAGGGTTAGTCCACCAAAACGTGTTAAACCACGATTCAAATATCAGCTCAGAGTTATTCACATTTAGTATCTCACAGTGCTTGAATAATTGCCTCTAGTAAAAGAATATGTGTGGAAAACCAAAAGATGGTTTTTTGTTCTTTTTGAGTAGCTAATAATATCAAATACAATTTTATATTAAATTCATGAAATTTAAAATAAATTCATTAATGACTATTGCTTATTATTAAGTGATGATTTGTTCCTGCTAAGTTACTTTTTTAATAGATACATGATGTTATATTGTTATGGATAAATTTATTGCTATGAATGATTATAATTGCTTTATTTGATAACTACCCATTTAACATGAAGTCTTATATTGAACTTACAACAAAAAGAAATTTTGTAAAAGGCTATTGATTTTTATTAAAGTAAACCTCCAAATTAGTCCCTGATAATATTTTTGATTGACACATTAATTTTTGACAAAAAATAATTGGTCTCACGGTCCCAATAATTGTAAAAATTAGACACTCATAATCACGAATTCACTTGCAACTGATAAAGAGTTTGATGTGAAAGTAAAATAATGACTAGCATTTCTCTAATCTTATTTCATGTAACACTCTCTAAATACACAATTTGTATAACTTTAAAAAATCTCTAAAGACACTGTTTTGAAGTGTTACAGTTGAGTATGATAGATTAAAATAATGTATTTGGTGGGTTTTTTCAAGTTATGTAAATTATATATTTAGAAAGTATCACATAGGGATGGGGTTAAAAAAATTTTAATCATTATTTTATATTTATATTAATATTAGACTCTTTATCGATTACAAGTGAATTAGAGACCAAATTTTTTAATTTTTATAATTATCAAGAATCAAGGGATTAATTATTTTTTGTCAAAGATCAATGTATTCATTGATGATATTATTAGAAACTGATTTGGGGCTTTATTCTTCTTATTATGTGATTATTTATTCTTAATTAGGCTGGCGAAAAACTAATTTTTTTTATAATTAAGATATATAAGTTATAACAAATTTAGAAATAGTTATTCATTTCATTTATGAGATGTGGTTATTCGTTCCTCTTGAGTGATTGTTATTTTTATTAATGATATTTTAAACTATTAGTAAAATATAACGATGATTATTTTCTTGAAGTCAATTTTATGCAATTCTTATTAATAATTAAATTATATAATTTTTATTAAAATTAATTTTTCAGTGGTACTTTAACATTAATTTTCTCTGTTGTCTAGTACCTGTCTGCAGCAAAAGCGATTTAAAATAATGATATTAACTATTTATTATTTTATGTTATGCTATTTTCATATTTTAATATGATCCTCTGGCCAGTGGCTTGTAGTACTGGTTGATTCGGGTTGCCGATGCCATTACGGTGCAAAGTGTTAATCGAGTTGAGAAGGTGGGTAATCGAATTAAAAAATTATAAATTTAAAATTAAATTAATAATAATTAGTTTAGTTTGATTTAATTTTATTTTAAAAATAAATTGATTATTTAAATTAATTTTATTGATTTGGTTTGAATTTTTAGATTTATCGGATCAATTATACCCCTAATTTTAAATTCGGATAACTACCAAAATAATATAAAAAAATATTATTTAAACATATGAACACAAAAAGAAATGGGGGTGACGGGGAGATGTGAATTGAGAGGCAAGGTATATGAATTTCATGGAAGTAACATGTCAGGGAAAGATGGGAGAAAAAAAACAATTATAATTTTCATTTTTCTCTTTTATAAATAAAGCTCACTATATATTTATGTTATATGTTTGTCCGATGCTCCTCGCCTCGGGTGCATTTGCAGAAGCTATACTTTACCATCTGAGTTGGGGCTCGATTGCAATTGTCGTTCTTGCCATAAAAGGCACATGATATTAATTATATTTAATCGCATCATTATATATTGTAGGTCCACGTAAACACGACAATGATTGGACCTAATCCACATCCCGTGTGTATGGTTCCTCACTTTCAGATTGCTGCGTGTGGTTTCCCTTGCGGTTTACCTCTTAATTTAGTGGGCATTAAAAGTAGAAGTATGTTTCCAATTTCCATATCCTCATGGTTTTCAGTCTAGGAACAAATGATGGATTGACTAGAATATCAGGTTCTAGTATGAATGGCTGAAATTATAGAAAGATAAAGCATCCTTATATGACAAAAGTGGACACAAATGAAACTACATGGCCGGCTTAGTGTAAGAAAATTAGGTAAACTTTACGTGACAGTGAAGCCTAATCAATGATAGTGTGGGTTTGAAATTTGGTCTATATTTATATCTTTCGTATTCATGCAGCCTCATAACTTTTATCCTCCTTTCACAATTGGTTTATATAGGATAAAGTATCAAGACATTTTCATATTATTCATTAGAGAACTGATAGGGAGACGCATAAATAGTGGACGCATACGCGACGTATACTGAAAAGTGAAAAAACGACAAAAATGCTTGCATGATGGGTCCCATATAATCATTGTTACTTTTGTTCAAATTTTTTTTTTAGAAATTTACCAACATAAATAATGCATACATTGGTAAGTTTTATATAATATACACAAACTGACCATCGTGTATACTGTTCACACTAGTAAATTTTGTAAAAAAAAAGAAAGAAAAAAATTTACTAGTATTTTTCAATAATACGCTAATAAGTTTTACATTTTAGTTAGGGTTTAGGGTTTAAGAGCATTATATATATATGCAAAACTTACCAGCATATTGTTGAAAAAGGCTGGTAAATTTTTAGATAAAAAAATTGAACAAAAATAACGATAATTATGTGGGATCTATTATCTAAATATTTTTGTCGTTTTACACACTTTTTCCCTATACGTTCTATATTGCGTCTCAAAAAATGCATCCCCTAAACATTTTTCTATTCATTAACATGCGATTATCATATTGTGACATCACTCTTTCTAGGCGAAGGTTAGTAATATTTATTTTTTTCACTAGACCAAAATACCTCTTGTATATTTTTTAACCAATAATATATATATATATATATATATATATATATATATATATATATAATTAGCTATATTATGAATTAAAAATATTTTTCTCTCTTTTAATAATAATAAATTTTTATTTTTTATTAAATATATATTCATAAAATGAAATTATAATATCATTAAAATTTAAACATAAGTTAATACAACGTTATGTATTGAAAATAAAAAATGATGTTTCACAAATCAAAATATTATATTCCTACTCTTAAAAAGAAAAATTAAAAGTTATTATATTTGAAAAAAAATTTCTCTGTGATATTCTATATAAGTAAATTATTCTATTGTTATTTTTTGAAAAAATAATAATAATAATAGAAAATATAATATTTTGCAATAACCATTTTTTACATATTTTTTTATTACAACAATAAATTATAGTACTTTTAACTTAGTAAACGAATGTTAAAAAAGGCATTTATGATGTTAATAGTTATTAAGGGACAGAAATGTTTATTTATTTTTAATTAACGAAATATTAAATTACTAAAATAGATATCATCACTTTAACTCTATTAAGAGATGACAATAAGGGTATTTTAATCCAATTAAAAGAGTAAAGATTGTTAATTTTGGTTTCTTAAGTGAAGTATGAAGATTAATATTCTCCAGATATTTAAAGGGGTACGATAAAATTACACCAATGTATGTTCAAATAACTCTTACATTATTTAAAAAAAAAAAATCTTACATTATTAAATAGTTTTCAGTGAATCTTTTATAATAGCACTATTAGATTGAAAGTTTATATATTATATATTATATTTACAAAAATTCATATTAATATAAAATCACTCAATTATAATATATATAATTCATATTTTGAAAATGTATGAAATTTTTTTCATCACATTCTTATTAATATTAATATTTAATTTTTTTAATTGATATAAATGATATATATATCATAAATTATTTTAATTTTTTTTAAAGGGAAGGTAAGTTTGCTTGGGTCTAAATGTAAGGAATAACAATGACAATTTCAAGTATGGGCCTTAACAGAAAATAAAGGGAGAGTAAATTTTTTATTTTAAGACAAATATATTTTAAATTAGGAAATTTTCAAACAGAAAAAATAACATAATAAATTATCATATAACTTTTTGCATTTTCATTTTAAGATAATTTTATAACTTCCTAAATTTAAAAACAAAAAAAATTACTTTTTTCATTATTCTTTATTTCAAAACTCTCTATCCAAATATACTTCGAATTAACAAGGTTGATTGATTAAAAAATTAAGGAAAATTTTCTGTGCTTAAACTCATAAACATATTCTCTTATGAGCCCTTAAATATGTTGAAAATTATGAAATAAAAAATTTGAACACATTTTCAACCATAAATATCGTAATGGGTCGAAAACTGCGTCGAAAATTTACGTACAAGTAACACGTTACACAGCTGACAAATTAAAGCCAGAAAGCAGCGAGACATAAAAAGTCAAAAGGCCTAAGAGGTACTTGGTGTCAATAAAGGTCACCTGCAAGTTGAGTAGGGCATCCATTTGGTTGGGTGGCACAACGTCCAAGTGGCTCTTTTATTACTCTTATGTCGGCCCAACAGCCTTTCGCACCTTTGAACAGCTGATGACTCAGATCATATCAACCGCAAGCGACTTGGATGAGTCAACAACTAGGCACTATTAAATTAAGAAAAATATTTGATGGACGTATTTTTAATGATGTATTATGTAATATATATAGAAAAAATAAAAATATTTAAATGATAGATTTTATATAATTATTTTTATTTTTATTTTTTTATCTAAAAACTTACTAATATAAACAGTATTCCATTGATAAGTGTTGCACTATTTACGTTAATAAATTTTGTAAAAAATTAAAAAAACTTACCAGTGTTGCCCTAGTAAATTTTATAAAAAAAACTTATTTTTATATGTGCTACAATTTTATGCGTTCACTTATTATTACCCTTAAATTAACTAGAACATCAACACTTAAATAATTAGCAATGAATATATTTATTACAAGTGAAACGTATGTGCTTTGAACGGTGAATTATAATTTCAAATAAGATCTAAATAATTTAACATACAAATTTTTTTTACTATAATTAATAAAATACAATCCATCTTTCATCATAAATATCAAAATATAATATTAAAACTATTTTAGAAATAATTTCAGCACTAATATTATTAACACTAACTTCCATAATAATAAATCGAGTGTTACTGCAAAAACTATTGATTATTATTTCTCAATAACATCACAAATATTCCATTCTTTAATCTTAGCATATGATTAGGAGGTTCCAGACATTTAATTAGTAAACACGCAAAAAGAATGAATGCATAATAAATTAATAGATAATATAACAGTAAAAAAATATTTTAATCTATTCCATGACATCTGAAACTTTTATATTGATTGAATTTATTTATATGAAATGACTAATATATAATTTTATCTAAACAAAATATAAATAAAATGCATAAAAAGATACACGTCAAAGAGTATAGAAAAAATAATTAGTATTATGAAGTGATTATTTAACAGAAGAAGAATTTGATCATCTCTTCATCTAACATAAAAAAAGCTACAAAAGCAACAATATATATATATGATGAAAGGAAAACCACAATCATAGAAATATTACAAAGAATGAAGAGTACAATACTTTGATGAGAAATGAATGAATATATAGAAGTAAATTGTGACAATCTTGAAATAATCAACACTAATAGTGACAATTATAGTACCAATTTAAGAGCATTATACTAAGCCAACTTTCCTAGTACTAATATGGGTAGAGTAAAAGCATTTAAAAATAAAATACACATTATAAAAAGTAGGGCTAAGTACAAATGATTACAATGATAAAAATATAAAGGCTATAAAACATAGTTTTCAAAAAAGTTTGCCATAACTATATAGTAACAACTAGTAAGCTATATCTCATTAATAGTTAATAAGTTAGGCCTAATCAAAACCAAAATAATCCTATGACAACTAATTTTTTAATATAGTAGTTTAATATTTTATTATTTTATAGGCTATAACTTAGTGCCCAAGAGTAAAAAAATGGGGATGATTTAATATGAGTAGTTAAATTGATTATTATTGTTTTATTTTATGAATTTCTATTATTATTTTGAATTTTTTTATTTTAAAAATAATATGAGGTTGATATATGACTAATAGATTCAATGAGATTATATATATTAATGATAAAAAATAAAAGGCTATAAACTATAGTCTTCAAAAGAGTTTACCATAACTATATGGTAATAACTAATAAGCTAGATCTCATCAATAGCTAATAAGTTGGACATTATTAAAATCAAGATCACATATAATAACTAATCTTTCAAAATAGTAGTTTAGTATTATATAATTTTATGGACTATAACTTAGTGCCAAAGTTTCAAAAAATGGAGATGATTTGATATGAGTGGTCAAATGGATTGCCATTATTTTATTTTGTTAAATTTTTTGAATTTTTTTAAATGGTTAATGAGCTCAATGGGATTTAAATTGATTTAATTTGATTTTAATTTTGATTTTATTGGATTTTAATTTGATGTAATATTTTATAAAATTTTATTTGATTTTATTTTAATATTTGAATATAATGGTTTTAGTTTATGATTTGTCATTTACAATTTTATCTAAAATGTCACTTTATTATTGGGTAAAGTATAATTTAACTGTGACTCAAGAGTATCTAATAATAATTTCTCTAAAAAGAGAATATAAACTAGCAATACTTTATGTAATTTTCTTTTTAAAATTTTTTAATATTAAATAATATATATTTTTTATGTAACATTGACAATTTTTTATTATTATATTGAGTAATATATTTTTTTTATTAGATACACATAAAAATTAATTAGAAACCCCACACGGCAAATCCGCTCTTTTGTTTCTTGCATGTTTAGATTTAATTGACTTTCGATTTGATTTTAATTTGTATTTTAATCAATTTGATTTGATTTAATTTTGCTATGGCTATATGGTAATAGCTAGATCTCATCAATAGTTAATAAATTAGACTTTATTAAAACTAAGGTTACTTAAGACGACTAATCTTTTAATAAAATAGCTTAATATTATATTATTTTATAGGTTATAACTTGGTGCCTAAATTTTGAATAGTCGAGATAATTTGATATGAGTAATTAAATCAATTGTCATTATTTTATTTTATGAATTTTTTATTTCAAAAAAAGTGAAATTGACATATGAATAATGAATTGAATAAGATTTAGATTGATTTGATTAGATTAATTTGATTTAATTTTTATTTTTATTTTTATTTTATTGAATTTTGATTTGATTTTAACAATTGAATATAATGATCTTAATTTATGATCCATCCCTTACAATTTTATTTAAAATATTATTTTATTATTGGATGAAGTATAATTTAGTTAGTATTCCAATTATATTTAATAATAATTTTTCTAAAAAGAGAGTATGAGTTGGGAATACAATATGTAATTTTTTTTAATATTGAGTAATATATTTTTTTATGTAATATTGGCATGGAGTAATATATTATTTTTTATTAGATATTTATAAAATATCAATTGAAAATACCACATAACGAATTCACGCTTTTCTTTTGTTAGGGATTTAGATTTAATTTGATTTTTATTTATACTTCCATCGATTTAATTTGATTTTGATTTTATTTAATTTGGCTTGATTTTGAGTTTGGTTTAATTTAATATAATATTTTATTATATTATTGAATATTTTATAATATTATTTTTGATTTATTTTAATATTTAAATTTAAATATAATATTTTTAAAATTTTTTATTTCAAAAATTTGTGGAAGCGACCGGTGACACCTGGTTATTTAACTCTTCTAAATTGTATGTTGTATGGGTCTGAGCATATCTATTACAGTATATTGATATATATTATTTTCTCATATTAAGTGAATTGATCTTGATTGTCTAATCCTTTTAAAATTCAAATGATCTATTAACATAACGGATACTGGTGATTATAAAACTTCAGAAAATTAAACAAATTCACAACATTGATTTTTTTTTTTTTTAAGAATCCCCTCACATCTAACATAAGTAAATTTGACTTGTCTTATATTTTAGTCATTTGTTTGTCGACATATTTTAGCCTTTAAGCTCTATATTTTTTTCATCAGATGTTATTTTTTCCCCTGATAAATCTTATCAAATTTTGTAAGCGTAATTTGAGAAAAAGCAAACAAATAAACGTTGACGTGCTTTGAGTCTGACCATACTGCCTTTTTGTTTCACTAGTCATCGTATGCTCCATCTTTACTTTCTATAAACATAGAATAGCAGAAATTAATGGTAAGTTAACAATTTAGCATAATAATAATAAGTGGTTAGGAGGGTAGAGGAGGAGGATTTGCACCTAATCGGAAGGAAAGGGAATCATAGCCAAATCAATGTACATGGAAAATGAGCAATTGCGTATTAAAGTCCATTACACTATACCTTCCATAAATTGGATTACTAGTCTTAGACAAGACTACTAGTTGACTTGACCAGCGCACTTGCAATGCAACTGCTGCTCGTTGGCTAGCAAGAGAAATATTTGAATGATCCTATGTGGTTATAGTCATAGTTATAATATCATAATGCTGAAGATGAAACTAATAAATTAATAATAAATTCTATTTAAAATATTACAATATTATTAATTATGCCCGAGCCATCCATATATTTCTCCGCCCAGGTTGACTTGGCTGCGCTTGTTTTCACTCACTGTCACAGGCTCACAGCTGTGCATGTGTGTGCTTTTTCACATCCACTTGCACTTGGATTGGAGGGACCAACTCCCTACATAAACAAATTTCATCAGTCAGTATTATTTATTCCCCCTGTTTGCCATCTATGCATCCACAGCCCATTCCAACCCCGAAACGTCAAAATCCCAACGGACTCACTAACGTAACATAAACCTTCTTGGATCTTTCTTTTTCTCTTTCTTTTTCTTCTCTCCACCGCATCACAATCACGTTCCCAACCCCTCCTTATCCTATCTCTATTTGGCGTCTCAACAATTTTCTTTTAATTAAATCCGTAAATTATTATATTCTTTTGTCTAATTACTATTATTATTTTTGTATTAGTATTTATTCATTTTTTTACATATAAAACCAAGAACACAAGCCTTGATAAGGGGATCTGCCGCAATCATTCAGAGACACAGTCACATACCTCTCTCTCTTTCTTTCTTTTCTTTCTTTCTCTCCGATTCTCTCTTTTCTTTCGGCAAATTCTGTTCGGATCAGAGAATCGAAGAAGGGAATCCCCCGACAAAACGAGGAAATCACTAACATCATCATCATGGTCGAAACCAGACGCAGCTCTTCTTCTTCTTCTTCTTCTTCTTCCAAGCGCGCTCTTAATTCGCCTTCTCCTCCAAGCGCCAAACGATCCAAGGTACCATTTTTACTGATTTTCCGCGCGCCCCACGATTCCGTTTCCATGCAGATTCACTCTTCCCTCAAATGGGTATCTGAATTTCACCTCAATTCAGGAGCTTGTCAATCGGTTCCTAATGGGTCATGTTCCATCATTCTTGTTGAAAAACTGTAGGTGACGGAGGAGGCCTCATCAGCAGTTCTTCCCTCTCAGGAGATTCTCGATGCGGCCAACGAATCTGGGAACGGATCTGGTGAACCGGAGCTACGTCCCTCTGATCTGCAAGGTACGGATTCGTTGAAGAACGTTGTGGACGTTTGTGATGCAGAGAAGTCTCCTTCTTTGCCCGTTGAAGATGAGGTTATGGTGTCGCCTGAGTCTTTGGATGCCAAAGAAGAGGAGAAGACCGAGGCGGTTGGTGGCGGCGCGGCCGCGCTTCCTTGCTTAAAGAAACGCTCCGCGAATTCCTCGAAAGCAGCCCCGAAGGTTGCTTGGGGGAAACTCATTTCTCAGTACTCACAGGTTCATACTTCGTTTCACTCTTTGCATGTTCTTAATGAGATTGGGGGAAGTTCTTGGGGGAAGTTCTTTGTTCTTAAAGTGCCTGGGGGAAGTTCACTTCATGTTATTAATTTGATTGTTTTTAGTTCAGTGTTTGCATGCTCTTGATCGGATTGTTTTAGCTCACTGTTTGCATGTTCTTAATTTGATTCTTCGCATCCTGGGTAGTGAGTAGTGTGTTTGTGCATCTTTGATGACCGTTTTCAATGAGGGAGCGGTGAGTTTTCTACGTGCTGATGAATGGCTCAAACGCGCCTCAGGCACTGAATGAGGTTCCTAAGAGGGTGGAAGATGAAAGATGGCTAAAAGTTTGAAATGCTGCTAGAGTAATATGAGAATTCTTGTCTTAGTTGAAGGGAAAGTCCCCTTCCGCTAATGAGACATCCAGTATTTATAGGCAAGGCTAAGGGAGAAGAAGTGGCAAAAATCCTATGGCGAAAGGGATGTTGTACTCAGCCGTATGCCCTGCAGCAATTTGTGTGTTAGTACAAACGTCCTTTGGCTAAAGAGATGTTGTATTCGGCTATTTGCTACGCAGGAATTCAATGGTGCAAGTGTTAGGACAAATAGTATCATGGTTTTGTGTCATATTACCTCAGTGTCTGCTTTCAGGGACAGATGCAGCCTTGTAGCGAAGGCGACACTTGTCTCCTTCTTTTTGGTCTGGTGACAGCTGTTTGGCGTTTTGGGCCCAATGCCTCTTCCTCTTGGGACCCTTCAATATCATGGAGTGAGCACGCCACTACCCTGTATGTGCGTTCATATCATTCTGTGCTTGTCATGCAAGTGCTCCCTTGCCGCGCTGCGCCTTCATGTTGGTCTAATTTTTAACTTTAGGAAAATGGAAATTCTTGTAGTGCATTACCCAAAACCGAATGTCATTTTTTTGTGCTATATGACATAATAATTGCTGTTTCAGATTTATCGGATGCATCGTCAACACTTTACAGAAAATTTGGTATTACTTGGTGGAAACAAATATTACTCTTGATCTTATCCTAAAAAAGCTGATCTTGAAGGTAGACACGAGCAAGATCCACAACAATGGGATTTGCTGTTTAAGATGAAAATATTGATCCCAATGCAAATTGGGTGTGTCAATTGTTTCACATTTATTGCAAGGCTTCAAATGCTGTGTAGGCCTGTAGGGAATAGTGGAATACCAACTTGTCATTTCGTTATTGGAATTGGTGAACTGACATCCTATCTCTGTTTATTATCTCTCCTTAAATTCAGTGATCTAAAATTTCAAGCATTCTTTTTAGTTGGGCTCACTTATCAAGTGAAAAGGGCTTTTATTGCTTTGTCTAGTTTTACAGAGATATGGATATTACTGGAACTCAGAAGGGTCTCTGTGTATTCTGTAATTTTTTTCTTTATTGCCATCATTGTTATTATTTCAAATTTGCAGTCAGAATTGAATGTCCAAAGTAAGGGCTTGATAACTCGCTCTCTCTCTCTCTCTCTCTCTCTCTCTAATACTTGAAAGTATCGTCTATTTGTTGTTGGCTTGAATGCAAGCAACTGGGATGTGGTTTTTGCTTCTCTCTTCTTATTAGAGCTATTCTATTTCTGGTTGTACTATTATAGGTTTGGAATTAATCTTCTTTTGTTACTCATGGTTCTCCAGAATCCTCACCTGCTCATGTTTGATCCTCTCTTCACTGTGGGTCAAAGTCATCAGTGTCATTTATGGCTTAAAGATCTATCTGTTAGTAAAGTTTTGTGCAAGTTGAGCCACATAGAGGTAGAATTTCCTGTATCTTCTGTAGTGCTTTATTATGGAAAAGAAACTGAAGAAGATTTCTGTGATTTTTTTTTTTTTTTGTTTTTTTGGGATATAGATTACTGACAACTGTTGTGATTTTTTCTCTGCATAGCGTGGAGGTTCATCTTTTGCATTACTGGAAATCACAGGGTGTAAAGGTGCTGTTCATGTTAATGGCAGGATTTATCGGAAGAATGCTCGCCTGATTTTAAGCAGAGGTGATGAGGTGGTCTTCAGTTCTTATGGCAAGCATGCTTATGTGATAAATGTATCCTTTTACATATGTTTCAGGTGATAGTTTGCCATACTTGGAAGAATTTATCCCTTTACCCTTTTAGTTCTTGTTAGTTCCTTCCTTCTTTGCATGCTTTTGTGTTTTGACTTAATGAGGAAACCTGTTAGACATGTCTTCTGTGCACATTTTGTGTTGTATTTTGTCATAGTTTAACTTTATTTTCTGTGGGTATTTGTTGGGCTCCTTAGTGTTGAATTTAGATATTTCAGCCGCTCACCGATTGTAATGCTACTACTGGCATGCCTTCTGTGGGTATTTTAGAAGCCCAGAGTGATCCAATAAGGGGAATGCATGTTGAAGCTAGATCTGGTGACTCTTCGGCTGTTGATGGAGCATCAATATTGGCCTCTTTATCTAATCTTCACAAAGATATGTCGCATGTTACACCTCCCGCTAAAACTGGCAAGAATGTCCAACAGACCGCTGAGGTTTTAGCGCTACCTCCTGGCAATGAGGATGGTATTCCAGATAATGCAGTGAAGGATGGCACCAATGATAATGAACCAGCTGGAGTTGTTTCAGCTGAGAAAACTGTTCTTGCATCCTCTACCACTGTTAATGAAAATTCTAGGCTTGACAACATAGGAGGTGCCACTGTGGATGCGGATGGTGGGAAGACGAGTGGAGGTAGTTATGAATTACGACCATTGCTGCGGATGTTTGCTGGCGCATGTCCTGAATTAGATAGTATTTCCAAGATATCAGAAGAGAGAAGTGAGTTAAGAGAACTACTCCTTAAGTATCTTGATTCCCCAACAGTACTGGCATCTACTAGGCGGCAAGCATTTAAGGACAGTTTAAAACAAGGAATTCTTAATCATGACGATATTGATGTGTCTTTCGAAAGTTTCCCATATTATCTAAGGTGCAAAAAATTTCTTTCTTGCAATTAATTAATCTCTTGTTTGATTCTGCCTTAACTATAAGGTATCTCTATTGTGTTTATAATTAGATGTAAGCTGCAGCTACTTTGATATTTCTTTCTGGACTGAAGTGCTAGTAGTTACTGATTTTCAGAGATATGGGTAGAAGTTAATTTACACTATGTGGTTATGATGTTTTGTATTGTTACAGTGATGCGACGAAGAATGTTTTGATTGCTTCTACATATATTCATCTAAAATGCAATGGCTTTGGAAAATATGCTTCAAACCTCCCATCAGTGTCCCCACAGATATTATTATCTGGTCCTGCAGGTAGTCCATCATACTTGTTTATACTTATATTTTCCCTTTTAAGTAATGGAGAGTGATGTCACTCTATATGATTCTTGTGTAGGTTCTGAAATATACCAGGAAACTTTGTCCAAGGCACTCGCCAAGAATTTTGGTGCCAGGCTACTAATTGTGGATTCTCTTTCACTTCCTGGTGTATGTTTTGATAGGAACTTACCTTTCTGGTCTCAGATTTTTATAACTCTTTCTGTCTTTCATGCTTCATTTTCTGTCCTGCCATTTTCTACTTGGTTCTGTTGAGATGGTTTGTAACTAAATGGCATTAAAGTGCTCTCATAGTAACTGTTTTTACCATGCAATTTTTTTTTTTCAGGGCACACCATTAATGGAAGTGGACTCTGCTAAAGAAAGTTCAAGGGCTGAAAGAACGCCTGCATTTGCAAAGAGAATTGCTCAGGTTGCCACATTACAACATAAGAAACCAGTCTCTAGTGTTGATGCTGAAATAATTGGTGGATCCACATTCAGTTCTCTGGGGATACTGAAGCAAGAGACATCTATTGAATCATCAAAAGATAAAGCTCTTAAGAAAGGTATGCTATTTTTTCCACAAGAATGTGTACTATTTGCAGAGTGACATCTTATCATCTTATGCACTTTCATATGATGGTGGCATTTTGAAAACTAATGAAATCATTTGCACATAATTTGCAGGTGATCGAGTAAAATTTATTGGTAACATTGCTTCTGTCTCATCGCTACAAAATTATCCTGCTAGGTAATTGTGTTATGGAAGAATTATATATTGTAATATTTTTCAGTTTCTGTAGCATTTTATGTTGGGGAGGAGGATATACATGCAAACTCTGCTACTATATGCTTTAAAAGGCACTATAGTTGTGGAGTAATACATACACACATACATATATTCTGGCCAGAAGGTCCTCTTTTGCGGAGTTTAAAACTTTTATTTTTGTTCAAATTCAATTTCAAGCGGTTTTTCTTGGTTCTACCCGTGTACTTTGGTATAAGTCTAAAATACTTACTGCCAATCCTCATCATTTAATTTATTAAAATCTAAGGGCTCAAAACAAATCACTTATTCATCATAAGATCCTCAACTTTTTTCCACTGCATTGTGCCTCTCTGCAACATCCCAACACCCACCTCTCCTGGCTCTCACAACATGCCAATGCCCTCCTCTTCTGGCTCATTCTAATAACGTACTGTCCTTGTCATCTGATGTTGCGATAGGTGTTGTAGGCTGAATGAGAAATTGCAATGCACGATCCACTGTCTTTGTGGCATGTTTTTATTGGCAAATTGTATTAGTCATTAAGTGATTGGAACATAAGACAATAGTGCATACATTCATTTTCAATCAAAGTTCCATTGTTCAAGTTTAGGTTGTAGTTGATTGCAGAGGGTTAGCACGCACGAAGAACAAACAGCTGTGTAGGTGAATAGGGTAATTGTGCTGCTGCTAGTCATTTGAGGCTTTTGAGCAGTTGAAAATTTTGGGGAGGGCTTAACCAATTTCCAATACTGCAAGTGGCCCTATGAAATCTGATTTATCTGAATGTTACTTTTGAAAGGAATAAGATAAAGCTGCATACATAGCTTACGGCAGCCTCATTTGGCAAAGATAATAAATGGTGACAGTGCAAGAGAAGTGAATTTTGCGAGTTTGGGTTGGGAGAGGAAAGTTGAGGGTCACATGATATCAGTTTGAGTTATTTTGAGCCATTAGATTTCAAGAAATTAAACAGTAAGGATTGGGAGTTATTCTCTCTCTCTCTCTCTCTCTCTCTCTCTCTCTATATATATATATATATATATATATATATATATATATATTCATTTTCCATGTTTTTAACTTTCATGTCTATATTTTAGCCTCCCCCTACCTGTACTGCTCCTCTTATATGTCTAATGAAACTTATTTTTATATCAGTTCTTTTATTTCATTAATGTTGAAGGAATTGTGTGTTTGAAAATTTCTATTGAGTATGTGACTAGTTACTAAAGAAATTTTGTTATGCGATATTGTAAATATATTGCTTGATGAGAAAAAAATATATTCTTGTTAAGTACTATCCTATTTTTTATTTTTATTTTTTGTGTCAAATTTTGTTCTTGTGGGAAACTAAGATTTTTTTATATACTGCAACTTTATTGGGCAGAGGACCAAGCTATGGCTCCCGGGGCAAAATTCTCCTTGCATTTGAAGATAATGGGTCTTCAAAAATTGGGGTTAGGTTTGATAAATCAATTCCAGATGGCAATGATCTTGGAGGCCTTTGTGAAGGTGATCATGGTTTCTTTTGTTCCGGTAATTCACTTTATCTTTTGGATGTTTCTTTGGCTACATATTGGCTTATTGTATGCTATATTTGTGTTTAAAATTCATTGATGATTTGGGTTGCAGCTAATCATTTACAACGGGTAGATGGTTCTGGAGGGGATGACTTTGACAAGATTGTAATTAATGAAATCTTTGAGGTGGCCTCAGTGCTATACTTTTTCCATAGTTGTCCTCACTTCTGCAGGAGAATATATAAATTTTAGCATCCTTCTCTGATGTTGTGTGCACAGGTTGCCTCCAATCAGAGTAAAAGTGGTGCACTAGTGGTGTTCATTAAAGATATTGAGAAGGCAATGGTTGGTAACTCTGAAGTTTTGAAAAGTAAACTTGAAAGCTTACCACAGAATGTTGTTGTAATTGGGTCACATACCCAAGTGGACGGCCGAAAGGAGAAGGTGCTTTTGATTATTGTATTATGTTAGCTAGCTTTTATTTTACTGATCTCATGATTTTAGAATGTTGTTGCTGCTGATTTTGATGGCTAAATCTTTATGCTTCCAGATGCAACCTGGTACCCTTCTGTTTACGAAGCTTGGGAGCAATCAGGCATTGGTTGATCTTGCTTTTCCGGTATAATACATCCTTTGCTCAGTGTACCTTGATTCATGTAGTTATAGCATTGAAGTGATCAAATGCTTGTACTGCTTTATCTGCTCTACATGTGAACCACTTTTTCAAGGCTACATCTAGAATGCAATATGTAACTTTAGGTGTCATATGTGCTGCCTTTAATTTTAAACAGATTCGAATAAATTAACCAATTTCAAGTCTATGTTACAAGTGGTTTACTAAATAATTAATTGCTTTGTTTGGTTAATAGTTGGAATTGGCTAGTTTCGGTGTGGTTAAGAAATGCAAAATTTGGTTGTTTTAGTGGCTAACTAACATTTAGCCGAACCCACTAACTTGAATTATTTTATTTTGAAAATACAACATGTGGCTTAATTTTGTCCACTAACTACTTACAGGTATTGATACCCTTAAAAAAATAGAAGTTACCAGAGAAACCCCCTTAAGTGAAATCTGGTTAAAGCCATAAGTGTGCAACACCACTGAAATGTGGTTAAACCCCCTTAATTTCCATAGCAGTGTTTGTTCCACAGTTGGGTAGACAGTGGATTAATTGTTAATCTACTACAATGTTATCCCTTGTCCTTTATCTAGGATAACATCACTAGACTGCATGATAGGAGCAAAGAAAGCCCCAAAGCAATGAAGCAACTTAGTCGTCTTTTCCCAAACAGAGTGCAAATACAGCTGCCTCAGGTATCACATATTAGATGAATTTAACTCTGCAATTTATACTGTTGCTCTGTGCATTTCATATATCCAATTTTACTTCTAAACTTGTGCAGGATGAGGTTTCACTCTCTGATTGGAAGCAGCAGTTGGAACGTGATATTGAAACTATGAAAGCTCAGTCCAATACTGTCAGCATTCGCTCAGTGAGTCCTGTGATATCTAATGATCATTGTACTTATCATTCACTGTTGGATAGTGTGGCATCATCTGCATTTGTAATTTTTTCTCCTAGCAGGGTTAACATTTTCCTATCCCATTAGTCATCTTGAAAGTTGATTAAAAGGAGACATTTCTTCTTTGTTTCCCGCTTTTCAAGTCTACCTATCTTGTCCATCAATAGCATGTATTTTTTCAATTTCGTATTGTGTTTCTAATATATCTTAGAATTGCTGTATTAGATAGATGAAATTTCTCTGCAACAATAAATAATCCATTTGGGGCTGGTTTGTCAGACAATATGGATAGTTTCATTATGTCTCTTGCCTTGCTATCTATCAAACCTGTGGTGAGATTCTTCAGTGATTTCAGGTTCTCAACCGAATTGGATTGCATTGCCCTGACCTTGAGACTGTTTGCATTAAAGATCAAGCCCTAACAACTGAAAGTCAGTGTTTGCGAAGTTTGAACAAACTAAACTATCCCACCATAGATGCAAATACTGAGATTTGTGCTATATTATTGATGATATCTGTTAATTCTTTTTACTAGGTGTGGAAAAAATTATTGGCTGGGCTATAAGTCACCATTTTATGCATTCATCTGAAGGTTCTGTCAAAGACTCTAAGCTTGTGATATCTACAGAAAGGTTGTTCTCATAATTTTTGGACATTTTCATCATGTTGACCCTAAAAAAATTAAACAGTAAATCAAAACAAAGTTCTATGACCATAAAATCACCTGTTAACACTTCTACATTTTATTGGTGCAGCATTAAGTATGGGCTGAACATTCTACGGGGCATTCAAAGTGAAAACAAGAACTTAAAGAAATCACTGAAGGTAATTTAGTGACATCTGTTACAAATTTATCCTTTTCCCCACCATTGAAGAATGAGAATTTTTTCATACTGGTTTCCATCTTGTTTGTTTTGCCTGTCACAGCTTGAATCAAGTCATCAGTACCCATGGCCAACTGTATTTGAATTTTGCATGGTTGCATGTCAAACATACATATCTTTGATATGAAGATATTGAAACTTTAGTTAGTTGCTTTGATGGGTTCTTAACTGAAATTTTATGGGGACTATTCTTCTGATCTTCTTCTTCATTTTTTTTTTCAGGATGTGGTCACAGAGAATGAATTTGAGAAAAAACTGCTTGCTGATGTTATTCCTCCAACCAATATTGGGGTCACATTTGATGATATTGGAGCTTTAGAAAATGTTAAGGACACCTTGAAGGAATTGGTCATGCTTCCTCTTCAGAGATCTGAGTTGTTTAGCAAAGGACAGCTGACTAAGGTGGAAAGACTTTCTTTTTGGTCACTATTAAAGACTTGTATGTCATCCATTTTGAAGCAGATTGTGCCCTATGTTTAGCACCTCATTGCAATTACTTTTTATGCAGCCTTGCAAGGGAATATTGCTTTTTGGGCCCCCTGGTACAGGAAAAACAATGCTTGCAAAGGCTGTAGCAACTGAGGCTGGAGCAAACTTTATTAACATTTCAATGTCCAGCATTACTTCAAAGGTATTAATTTTATGAATTGGGAATTTTTTGTTGTATTGTCTACTTTATGCCATAGTGACAGAGTACATATCAATTTGTTTTTTTCAGTGGTTTGGTGAAGGAGAAAAATATGTGAAAGCTCTCTTTTCTCTAGCCAGCAAGATTGCCCCAAGTGTTATTTTTGTTGATGAGGTTGGTATAACATGTTAAGTATATATTCCTTTTATGTTTTCTTTTTCCTATATTATTTCTTGGCTTAATGGTCTTTTATGGCAGGTTGATAGTATGTTAGGAAGACGTGAAAATCCTGGTGAACATGAGACTATGCGTAAAATGAAGAACGAGTTTATGGTGAATTGGGATGGTCTGCGAACCAAAGATAAAGAGCGTGTACTTGTTCTTGCTGCTACAAATAGGCCCTTTGATCTTGACGAGGCTGTTATTAGGAGGCTTCCGCGGAGGTAAACTTGTTATTTTGATGTCATCTTCCATTTAATGTTTCACAGGCTATCTGTACTAATTCATGGTGTTTCTTCGGCAAACATGCAGATTGATGGTTAATTTGCCAGATGCTCCGAACAGAGAAAAAATTCTCAGGGTCATCTTAGCAAAAGAATATTTGGCATCTGATGTTGATTTGGAAGTGGCAGCAAATATGACTGATGGATATTCAGGGAGTGACTTAAAGGTTTTCTTTCTTCTGCTTTCATTATCATTTGCTAGAGAAGGTAGCATCTGCTTCTGCATAGATGATTCTCATTTATGTTTTGGTTGCAGAATTTGTGTGTAACAGCAGCTCACTGCCCAATAAGAGAGATCTTGGAGAAGGAAAAGAAGGTTAGTTTAACACATGCATACTACATTACCATTGTTTGAATTCTGTCTAATTCTTTTGAAATAAACAATATGTTTTATTTTAACCCTTTTCATTGAATCACTCTATAGACATAATGCAAGTTTGAATATTACATCCAAAAACTATAAATAATCCGTGCATTTTCTCGAGCACAAACACTTTTGACATCCAACTGTCTTTCAGGAGAGAAGTTTAGCATTGGCTGAGAACAGACCTTTACCTGGATTATGTGGCAGTGCTGATATCCGTTCCTTAAAGATGGATGATTTGAAATATGCACATGAGCAGGTATATTAGTTTCAGTTAGTTATCATCTTTTTCTTCTTCTTTATTTATTTATTTTTTTTGGGGGGGGGGGGTTGTTTTCACTTTTGAGTAAAGCTACCTACAAGTAACAAATGACATCTCTGTGGAAAAATGGCAGACATTGCCATTTAAATTTAAAATGTTTGTGCTTGATTGCTTGAACGTGAAGCTACTTTTTGATGATATGAAGTTCTTGACTTACAAACTCAGTTGCATATTTGGCTTTCATGGTGGTCAAGTATTGATAGATTCCTTTATTTGTGGCTAACATATCGTCTGAATCTATGTGCAGGTGGGTGCGAGCGTGTCATCGGAATCATCCAATATGAACGAGCTACTCCAATGGAACGACCTTTATGGAGAAGGTGGATCCAGAAGAATGAGATCTCTGAGTTATTTCATGTAAAGGCAAACAGAAGCTTCTTCCCTTGTATAGCATTTTCTTGGTTAGACCATTCTTCTATAACCCAAATGGTGCCGCTAACAAGACCAGCGACCAATGGGCATGGGAAAATTCCATGGGTGGTCCTGCCACCTTTGTATCATATCTTATAGGTTTTGCTTTGTCTTTATTCTACCTTCGTCCTCTCACCTTCCTCTCCAAATTTTTTCATAAATGGTTAGATTTGCTGACAATTCTCCGGCGATAAGAAGCATATTTTTAGGTCCTTATGATGATCCAATTCCTTTCTTCTCTTCTTCCCTTCTTATGTCTTTCCCCGGCTCTATGGGGCTTTAAACTCGTTGTAAATACCCCTTTTTCTAACCAATGAAATAAAATTTTTTGGCCAGTTTCTTAGAGAAATGGCTTGTGATTTGCACTTTTGCATTGTAACTAGAAATGGCAATGTGGTGTGGCATGGCGAGAGCAGGGAGCAGTCCTCCATGCCTCATGCTTCTAGAGTTTCTCTTAGCCCCATTCGCCCATTCTCCATAATCCCCCCCGGGGGGGGGGGGGGGGGGGGGTTCTCCCTATCTCCATTCCCCACATATCTCCACCCCTCTTCCATGAGGACACCCATATATCTTAAAAAATGTTTGAAAAGTTAAGAAAATATATTTAAGTAATTTAATTAGCTTAAAAATTTTGAAAAGAAAAAAATGGAAACTTAAAAATAATAACATAAAGTTGATCCAAGTTTTAGATGTAGTTTTATATTATTACTATCAAATTTTTTAATTTTAAATTAAATCACAATTATCAATCTATGAGAAGAATATCGTAATAAATAATAATAATAATAATAAATATGTGAGATTGGGAAGGAATAAGGAAATTAGGGTTGTATTTTTTTATTTTTATATTAAAAATATAATAAATATCAATTTTATATGTGAAATTATGTCCTTGAGGTGGATATTTCCACAAAATAGAGGTCATAATCCTCATCATCATATTTGGATCCCCACATGTGAATATCTCCACTTAGGGATATTTCCATCGACGCAAGAAGCTATATTGTGCAAGAATAAGAAATATGAATTTAACAGAATGTTTGATTGGAGGGATTTTGGAAGTAAGGAGAGGGAAGAGAAAGAAATAGGAAGGAAAGAATTGGGTTTCCTTTATTTGGATGTGGGGAGGAATGGGAAAGAAAAAATTGAACAATGCAAAATAAGTGGTAGGGCTCACCAAAATAGCCGCCCCCTCCCCCCGTTGGGTAAAAATGGATGGAGAAGGGGGTTTATTTCCAATGGAGCACCGTGCTTCGCCAGCTGTTGTAGCATTGTGGAGGGTGCAATTGCTAAGGCGAAGGCAAAGACGTTGGCATGACAAGGTTGCAACAATGTTGGTGTTGGTGGCGGTGATGTTGTCACTGTGAGACAAGGAAAGAGAGAGATAGAGACAAAGAGAGCGCAGATAGATAGAGAAAAATGATGAAGAAGGTCAAGGAGGAACTTAGGGTGTGCAACATCACTTAATGTGTTGTGTGGTCCCTCCTCTCTTTTATTTGTTTATTTTTTAATCATCATTTGTAAAATTTTATCTAAATAATTTTAGTTTCTCAATCACTATATTATAAAAAATGAATAGAGAAAATAACCAAAGTACAAGCTATGCAAAATTTTAAAATTTTTCGATTACTAGCGTTTTATTCTAAACGGGCACTTTATTTTAAATAGGATAATACATAAGTTTTGATTTTTTTTCGTGTTTTATCAAGAGTTTAAATAATAGTTTTGATATTATTTAGTTGGTAAAATATATTTTTAAGTAATATTTTTGAAATATTAAATTAATTTAAAGTAATTGTTTTATTTTAAATAATTTATTTTTATTAATATTGGTTTGATTTAATAGATTGATATTATTCTAAATTTGTTAGATTAAAAATAGTGAAACGCTTTTTTATAATAACATAAGGATAAAATTATCATTTAATACTATTATCTTTTTCTTTTCTTTTATTTTTTCACATAAATAAACAAGAGAAAATAATTTTTTATTTTATTTTCTCTCATTTTTCTTTTATCTGTATACTTATAAAAAATATAAATTTATTCAATTTTTTTTTTATTCAACTTCGATCCTCTCAACTTCTTTTCTTCATCCAAACAAAGCCAAACGTCGCATAAGAATGTATAGCATTTGAAAATGCATAAAACCCAATGACTCTCATGGTTTGTGTATCATTTCACGAAACTAAAATCGCATTATGCTGCATTGCTATTGGGCGTAATTAGGGGATATGAAAGTTAATTTACAAGGAATAATTTTTAAAATATCAAAATATTGACAGTTTAGTTTCTAGAAGATTTTGTTTTCGTGGTATCCTAATGATGAATGGACTTACAAATTTGCTAGTAAAATATTAATATATTAATAAATTAATACCTAAAAAAATAATTAAATAACAAATTCTTAAACTATCTTTTATTGAGACTAATAAAAATTATTAGAAATAATAGAATTTATCATTGAGGGATCACATATTAATAAAATATCTTTTAAAAATTAAATTATCAGTGTTTTAATTTTTTGGAGTGTCAAATTGGTGGTTATCTTAATTTACAAATAACAAAGGAAAATTAAAAGAAAGAAACTATGTACGGTGACTTATAAGTAAGTCACTATACGACAATACACTGTTACGCATGAAAGGAGAGCCGTTGAATTCCATGAACAAAAGAAAAAGGAGCCAGAAAAAGATAATATGAATGCAAGGGTAATGCAGGGACGTCCGTCAAGTCTATGTAATTGTAGCTGTGAATTGAAAATATAAAATAACTGATAAGCATAGTGTTTTTAATTTTAGAGTAGTGATAGGGACGCATCTTTTACTATATAGTATGTAATGTATATGGAAAAAAGTGAGTAAAATAATAAAAATATTTAAATAATTATTTTATATGATTATTATTATTTTTATTTAATTTTTTTAATAAAATTATCAACTTATTGTTAAAAAATATCAGTAAATTTTATACTCTAATGTATTGTTGAAAAATATTATTAAGTTTTTTAATAAAAAATTAAATAAAAATAACAATAATTATGTAAAATTTAGAATTCAAATATTTTTGTTATTTTTTTTTTTTGTGTATGCGTTTCGTTGCATCCAAAATATGCGTTCCGTACATTTTTCTTAATTTTATAATGGGGAGTACGGAAAGGATGGAATTGTAATATTGGGCGAAAGGTTGGGCAGTTGGTTGTTGACTGGTTCTTCATGTATTGCGGATTTCTAGAGAGTGGGCGCTCATTGACTTAGGCTGGGTTGCGTTACGTTGCGTTAGGAGGTGAAATTTTTATTTCCCTAACTAATTCCGCCTACCACCGCTACTCCTACTACTACCGGTATATTGAAGGATTCCCTATTGTCGGAAAGGGAGGAAAGACAGCGAATGAAATGAAATAGAGCGAGTGAAAATGGCGAAACGTGTGCATTCAATTCAACTCTATGATGAATCAACATGATATATTATTATTATTATTATTATTATTATTATATAAGACTTAAGACTAGAATAGAAGAGAGGAGTCAGCGTCAAAGGGTGGACGTGACGCGATGTGGGAAAGCAAACCGAAGTACATAAAATAACGAAACTAACAAAAAGGCAACGCAACAGAACAGGAATAAGGGAAGGAAGGGAAGGGAAGGGGATGGAGTTGATGAGTCACTGTTCAAGGTTCCTTCTTCCGCCGGATAACCTCGACCTCGACCTCAACAATAGTTCTGTAAGGTACGCTCTTGTTGTTCTGAATCAACGCCTCCCCAAATTTGCTCCTCTGCTCTGGGACCACGGTAACTTCCTCCTTCCTTCCACTCTTCTTATTATTATTTGCCTTCCATTCCATTCCATTGGAGAAGAGTCGAGAAGAGTGATTCATGTCATTAGTGATTGGATTGGTTGGTACAGCACAGGTGCGGGTGTGCGCGGATGGAGGTGCCAATCGGGTGTATGATGAAATGCCTCTTCTCTTCCCTCTTCTAGATCCTTCCCATGTTCGCTCCAGGTTAGGTTACTTCTTCCTTTCCAAAGCCGCCCTTTTTTCTTTTTTAATCTCTTCCTCTTTTTCCCCTTTCTTTTTAATAATAATAATAAAAAAAAATAATTTAGTTCTCAAATCTAGTTTCTGAGCTTAGCGTGGTTCCGTTTGTGGATGATTGTTTCACGCAGAAAACGAATTTGGTACTAAAAGTTCTGACTTCTGAACACCTTTTTTTTTTTTTTTTTTTTACCATCACGTCTGCTGGCATTCAGTGGTCCAGCACTATTTGACAAAAAAGCTTCAGACTTGTGCATAAAGTAATGGCGTCATGGCTACTTTCAAGCTTTTCTTTGACATATTTAGGCATAACGTCCAAAAAATCCCCTCCTGTCTCTGTTTGCTGACTTCTATGGTTTTCTTGCGCGTTTCAACGATCCTATTATTTGCGAGTTCTACATTAAGTATTTATTGGGGGCATGGGTCTCTTGATATTATTAGTCGGTGTATTATTTACGGTGATATAATCAGGAAAAAACAAGTGAGATTCATTTTAAAAATAGTAAACTTTTTCCCCTTGTATTGGATTGAAATTGTCGCATAGTGAAATTGCCCTGGGTAGTATGGCATTTCTAATTATATTATTATATTGACTAATTAATAGTGTAATACACATACTAATATAGAAATGGGAAGGATCCCCTCTCATTGTGGATCCCTGCATTCTAAGTAATTTCAACAGGTTTTTTGGTGATCATGTTCATGGAGTTCACATTTATTATGAGTTCATATATGTTACATCAATTCAATTCTGTGCATCATTTTGCCGATAATTGTAGTAGAGAAAGAATTTAATTTATATGCACTGAGTGCCATCCAATCAAATTCTTCCATTTACATGACTTTTGAAGCAGTAGAGGTGAGAGTCATGCATCATACATGTTTGCTTATGTGGAAGTATATGATTGGATGATAGTGTAAAAATATTTTACATTATCAATGCATACAAATTAAACCCTTAGAGAAATTCATCCATGTAATCATCGGTACAATTGGTCATCATGAAATGACTCAATAGATATTTGACTCTAACCTCTGCTGCTCAGTAACAACTAGGGCTTACTGCATTTTTCATCTCTGCTCGTAGTGGCACAGAAATCCTATCATATGTACTTATTTGATATTATCATATTTAAGACATTAAACCACGTTATGTTTCCTTATCTATGTTCTCAATTGTATGAATTGGGGTGGAGTTATCAGTTTTTAATTCATTAAACTGTAACTGTGATTACTATTTATAGTCTAATTATATTTCATTCATGGGTATATGTCATCTATGAGTGGTAGTCAACCATATCTTTCAGTTAATTGGTTTAATTTTTCTTGTAACATGCTTCGTTGTACAATTTTACTTTTGGGATTGGCGTCAATGGCAAAAGCAAAAGCTCTCCAAATGAACTTTATTTCCAACGCTACTGGTCTATGGGGTTTAATTGTTGAATTACATGGTTAGATTCAAACCAAGCAATATTGATTGCTTTCTGTGCCACTGGCAATAGTTGCTTTTCTTTTGCTAGTGACTGAGAGCATGGTTTGCCAATTGCCATCTTGATTGTTGAGTGCACAATTGCAGATGTCGTCTAATCTAACTTGCTAGGTTTTTAACAGGTACAAGCCTGATGTAATCAAAGGTGACATGGATTCAATCAGGACAGAAGTGCTTGATTTCTATACAAAGCTGGTATCTCTTGTTATCTATATTTTCAAGGTTTTCATGCGTTTTTGCCCAGTGTGTTAATGTAATGTAGAATATGAGTTCAAAGTTCAACATTCTGCTTTACTCCAAATTGCCATTTGTTTTATACTTATGTTACTGCTATATCTGCAATCTTCCGGAGTTCATGTCAAGGGTCTCATGCAAGTTTGCTTCCTGCAGGGAACTAAGATAGTTGATGAGTCGCATGATCAGGATACCACTGATTTGCACAAGTGTGTAGCATACATACGTGACCTCACACCAAATATTGATATATCAGCAGTAAGTTGGATGTCTGGTTATACATTTTATTTTCTATTTTTCTTTTGGAGGGAGGAGGTGAGGAGTGGACTGATGTCAATTCTAACAGGGGCTTAGTTAATTTTTGAATAATTCAAATGAATAAAGTCTGTTGTAGTATCTTCCTTTACTCCCTTTTTATTGTAAAGAGTTTCTATCATGTTATGTGTATTTAATTGTACCGTTGGAATTTTAATCTCAGCTGGGCACTGTTGATTTATTTTTCTTTGTTGCTTCTTTTAACGTAATGGCAGCTATGCATTCTTGTTGCTGGGGCACTTGGTGGGAGATTTGACCATGAGATGGGAAATATCAATGTGCTGTGCCAATTCTTCAACACACGAATTATCCTTCTTTCTGATGATTGCCTTATTCAGCTTCTTCCGAAGAATCACCGTCACGAGATCTTCATTCAATCTTCTGTTGAGGGTCCGCATTGTGGTCTGATTCCCATTGGGATGCCATCTGGAAGTTCTACAACCACCGGACTCCAGTGGGACCTCAGTAAGTATATCATTGTTTAATAATAATGTTAGATGATTACTTTAATTCTAAACCTGTAAGCCTGTAACTGAATGAGAAGGTGCTTCCTGAGGCTTTCATTGTGTCGGCTGTTAATTATTGGCGGTGATATTCCATTAAAAAATAATTGATTCCTATGTAGTTGTTACTAATCAGTGTTTAGGACGGGCACTTTTCCTGTGTTCCTAATCAAAATAAATAAATAGTGCACTAATTAGCAGTCTGTCAGAACATCAGCACACCATAGTATAAGATGATTTGGTGTGACGGGGTAATGATGGTTCTGATGAATTCATCATCTTTCATTGCCTTATCACCTTGATCTAATCTTGTTTGCCAGTGGAGTCTGACAAGTAAAGTTTTATTTTGGCTATTTCAGATGACGTGGAGATGAAATTTGGAGGTTTAATAAGCACATCAAATATTGTAAAAGGAGATATTGTAACAGTACAGTCTGATTCAGATCTTCTTTGGACTATTTCCATCAAGAAGGTCTAGGTTTTAGGTGTTCCCTATACAGACGGGTCCTATTCCATTTAAAGGCCAGAGCTTCTGCTGACCTTTCCCTATGTTTCATTCTTTTCATTTAATGTGAAATGTGGGTGGGTGGAGGGGAGTCATTCGTTTCGGTGTAATGTGGAAACTTGTATTTATAAATAAGCCTTGGAAATCCAGTTTTCAAAGAAATCGCCTACATTCCTTGGCTTAGTTGTATGTCATTGTTATCCATAAATGAAATTAGCAGAATAAGATTAGAAGCAGATGTGATTGGATGCAGTGTGTGTTGGCCTTCAATACAGCGTAACCAAAAAGGTCTGGGTGCATTGATGCAGTATATCTGACCATAAGTGGTTGAAAGTTACTATAGATTTTGAGATTTTTATGCTTGGCTTTAGGCTTTAATTCGTATTTTTATGCGTTTTTCTCCTGCCCGAGTAAGCACATTGAAAATGGTATTTCTGTTCAATCTTCTAGGAAAGGAAAATAAACCTGAGTTACAGCAAACAGAGAAATTGCTCTGTTGTTAGTAAATTTCACTAGAGGGATTCTGATATTAATCTTGCTTGCATCAAGCAGACCGTTCATGATTCCAGTTTGCTATAACTACTGCAGAAATGCTGCTGTACCATTATGTACTTCCTCGTTTAGATTAATTTGATATTCACAATAGATTGTAATAACCGATAAGCATCTTTCTAAAGTAGTTACATTTAAGAAAATATCTAATGTATGGATATCAGCTATTTATTTGGCATTACATTTCATCTTTGTTTATCTGAGGATTGATTCTTACACGAGTCATACATACAACGATGAAAATCTTCTCAACCAAATGATAATTCCCCTTTTCTAGAGATCAGTTTCCAATTTATAATTGCAATTAATGTTTCCCATGTTGATAAATAAGTTGTAAGAACTGAGGACATTTAAGAAAAAAAAAAAAGCAGAATTTAATTTCTCATAAATGTATTCTATCATCCTTTTTCATTTTTCTTTTGTTTATCATGTCTTGTTGGAGAGTCAATAATATTAAAGGATTCTTTTATCAAATTCATTCATGCAAACCTAGGCTTTATTATTATTATTATTATTATTATTATTATTATTATTATTTATATTTTTTTTTCCTGTATGTATCTTTTACTAGTAACAATTCTGTTCGAACACTAAATATAAGCTTCTCTTTCAATTTTTCTTCTAAACTCAATTCCAATTGGTAACTTAGGTCTTATTAAAAAAAATTGTAATTAACAATGAAAAATTTGCTAGTGGGAAAGTTTAACCAAGCCCAATCATCTTGTCATACAGATACGTGAGATCCACGATCAAAAAACCTCAAGAGAATTCCACATCCATAAAAAAAAAAAAAAAAAAAGACCGCAACAGGAATTGATTGTTAGAATAATAAAAGGATGTTTTATATTGTTATCAATCGTACAAGCATTCACGGCTAAAGAATGTCGTACCAAAATTAAATGAAAAGCTAATTGGATCGGACTGACATCTAATTGGGCCAGCGTGAACTACATTCGTACTAATAAACAAAAATCTTCTCATTAATGATCAATAGATCAGTAAACCTTAAAAAAAAAAAGAAATAAGAATTTAATTGGTGTACACTGACAGTGTAAAACTGTTTTACACTGTCAACCAATAGAAATAGAGGAAAGTGAGAAATCATGGTGGATCCCTCATTATAATGAGTAGTTATTTGTATGAGTTGGTACTTTCCACTATTTCTATTGATTGACAGTGTAAAATTATTTTACACTGTCAATGTATTTAAATTAAATTCAGGAAGTAATCAATAGATTATAGAACATATTAATAAAAAAAATTACATAAACAAAACTTGGACCCTACCAAAACGAAAGCCGTCTTTAAACAAGGTCGATTAAAAACGTAGAACAGCAACAGTGAAAGTAATCATAGAGGGTGTAGAAGGCAGACTAGACTGTAGTGTAGCGTAGAGCTCTTCCCTCCGTCTCGTCCCACCTTCGCATCCTTTTGTTTCGTCAAACGCAGATCATCGACGACGCACAGCCCCGCCGCCACCGCACAAACCACCACCCTTAACAGCAACCAATTCACAACATGGTGAGTTCCCTCCCTTTCTCCAACCTCATTTTTCAAAATCAATACCTAGATCTCTTCTCTCTTCCAATTTCTTTCTTTCTTTTTTTTTTTTCCCCTAACAAGCAAAATTTTTAAGTGGAAACCTGAATAGGTTTCAACTTCCCCACACTGATCATACGATGTCGTGTCGGTGTCCTGAACTCTTTCCTAGTTTAAGTTTTCTTATCAAAATCGAAAGCAGTGGGGTTACTGTTATCGTCATGCTTACCGTCTCTGTTCTTTTCTTTTTTATTTTTTTGTGTTTTTTCCCATTCTTATTTCTTAGCTATTCACTTGTTACTTGGTTGCTGTTGCAGCTTCCTCTTTCTCTTCTCAAGACTGCCCAAGGCCACCCTATGGTAACTGAGGCCTTTGCTCTTTAATTTCTACCTTGCAATTGTAATTTGTCTTTGTTTTGTTTCATTTGTAGCTTTTGTGAATTCCATTTTGAACATATGCATGTTGTAACAGCTGGTGGAACTGAAAAATGGGGAGACTTATAACGGCCATTTGGTTAATTGCGATACATGGATGAACATCCATCTCCGGGAAGTCATTTGTACCTCGAAAGTAATGCTCTTGTTGCTTTCCTTATTATTTACTGTCTGCAAATTTGTTGTCTGCTTCATTGTGATTTATGAATTATGATTATTGAAAGGTTCGTTGACAGAGTTTGATTGAAATTGGCAATGTAGGACGGAGACAGATTTTGGAGGATGCCTGAATGCTACATAAGAGGCAATACAATTAAGTACCTTCGAGTTCCTGATGAGGTCTGTACTGTTGGTCAAGCCTTCTTTTTTTTTTTTAAAAAAAAAAAAGAGTGAATAGGTTTAGATGAGGGTGAGCCTTGGCACAATATTAAGATTGCTACTGATTCGTGACCCAGTAGTCCCATGTGCAAATCGCTGAAACAGCCTCTGCCCTTAGACTACCTACAAATGGTTTTAAACTATGGTTATAGTTGCATTGCAATTATTGCGATTGCAGAGAAGAAAATAGGAAAAAATGTGGTTAATACAGTCACAAATGCAGTGGCAGACTACAATTTAAAACCAAGGACTGTCCACAATGGGGGAGCCTTGTTTGTTGGGCCACCCTTTTAGTGAATAGGATGAGAAACTGTTTTATGAGTGTTGGAGCTGTCTGCTAATCTTGCTTTAATGACTATTATTTTAGGTGATTGACAAAGTTCAGGAAGAAACCAAGAGCCGTGCAGGTAAGCATTGCTTTGACATCTAGTTGGTTGTTCCTCTAGATATTTAAATTGACTAGGTGACCTATAAGGGAAAAAAATAAGATTGCTATGCTTGACATGATAAAGATGCATATTGTTTTGTTCTTGTTGGTTCATAGTTTCAGGGCCAAACTTATTTCTTTCATAAATCAGCAAATAATAATTTCATATTGCCATTGTGAATGAGTTATTTTACCCATATATTATGAACTGTTATTCATGCAGCCATCCAGTTACCAAAAACTAGAAGTTTTTCTGATTAATGCACCTTTTTCAGATCGCAAACCACCCGGTGTGGGTCGTGGAAGGGGAAGAGGTAGGGAGGATGGTGGTGCTGGTGGACGCCAAGCAAAAGGAGTTGGGCGTGGTCTCGATGATGGTGGTGCTAAGGGAGCTGGAGGAGGCCGTGGCAAGGGGGGCCTAGGTGGAAAGCCTGGTGGAAACAGAGGTAAATCATCCCTTACATCCCCCCAAAATTCGCTTATTGCATGTTTACCGACTGTTTGTTATTTTCTATCCCTCAAATTTTCCATGTATAATGCTTTATTTTCATGTAGACTAAGAAGAGCTTCTGATTTGTAAGAAAATTCTTCCAATGTAAAAGCATATTATTATTAGGAGAACTCAAATTACTAGTTCTTTGATTTGTTAGTTTGTGTTGAAATTTGGTTTCTAATAGAACACAATGGCATCATTTAATCAATTGCAGCAGACACCACACATGGAAAAAGGCTTTTGCTGTGGTTGTTTGTGTCAAAATTTGTGGTTGGAAATGTCTTGCATAAAAAACACGCATCTTTTTTCTTTTCAAATTGGTAGCTGAAAGTTAAATCTTGTGAATGAATATCATCCAACATCTTTGCTTTTTTTGGTAGGTGTAGGGCGAGGTAGAGGTTGATACAAACAAGTGCTGAACTACTTCAGATGGGCCAGTTTGCTACTTTTAGAAGCATTTGTGCCTGTCTTTTATGCGTATCAGCTGCAGACTTTACTGCCTGTGTTCCTTGTGCATCCGTGGATTTTAATGTTCCGATGTTTTTCTTGTTGGTGCTATTATATTAATTGAGAAAGCTTCTATGCCTGCATTACCTTGCTGATGGCAAACTTGCTTTTCTTTCTTTTTCCCCAGTGAGAAGTCAAGATAAAGCAATGTGTTAAATATTAGACCTCGGTGTATTTAGATTTGTTCCATCACTTGTACATGAAAGTTCGGGTGGTCTTAACTTGAACTCATGTTCTAGACTTCAAGTAATTTCGAAGGCAGTTAGAGATTGGTTCTCTTTCTCATGTTGAATCTTGATTCTCGCCACTGTTCAAAGCTGATGTAACCGTCAAACTGAAGTTGCTCGCAGGGTTCTACCATCTCTGCAATGTGGCTCTCTCGCCCTCTCTCTCATGTATGTGTGCTTTGTGGAGGGGGCAAGCTGGTTGGCTTTAGCTTTTCTTACCGCATCACCAATGAATTACAACCTGAATTCCTAAGCTGAAGTTACTGGTGATTAAGTAAATGCTTGGTGCACTATGGTCGGAAGAGGTTAATGTTCCTATTTTTTTCAATTCAGAATTTCCCTACCTGTATTTGGCAAAGTTGCCTATGTAGTTTCATTTTTTAAGATCGAGTTTGGATGATGATTTCCCCACGCAGCCAACAAGCTCGGTTCTGCTCATAGCTCCTGCTTTGAAAAGATATCATGCACTTACAATTCCACTACCAAGAGAATAGGTCACGTGCCAATGTCGGACTTGTCATCAACTTACAAATAGAACGTGTTTAGATTCTACGCAATTTTTTGCTCGTGATATTACATATACCAAGTTATTGACTACCTAATTACCTATAGCATTTAATTCTTATTATAACACTTAACGTTTAAATTTGACATTCGTATAACATTACAGAAATATCTGGCATCATGCCAGCTTCAAAAATCAAGCAGTTTGCAAAACTCGGGAAAAAGAATTCAGGGGCTTATATAAAATGCCCCAGTGTAAATATGACGTGCAATCCAAAAAGGTACATATTTAACAACAATTGCAGGATTTTCATCGAAATCCAACCCATCCCAATCAAGGTTGCCGTGAGAAATAAAACTAACTACTTGAAGAAGAAAAAAAGAAATCTCCATAAGTTACATTGGCAAGCAATCGCTAGTAGGGGTGATGACGATTTTTCTTGCGAGTCCTTTCTGGTTTCATTATCAATGTGCTTGAAATCCAGGACTGACTAATTTGAGGGGAATCATCAGACAGCCAACAGCATAATCGACCATCTTCCCCACCGGTCCATCCAAAAATGCCAGGACTAGAACTAGGAGCAGCTCCACTATGAATTCTTGACATTGGTAACACACTCCTAATAACACCTGTATGGCCACCCTCAAGAATTGCTTCTGCAGCTCCAATTGTTGCCACTCCCTTGTAATTTACAGGAAAGTATCCCAAAGTACCAGCATTAGTGCCCCCAATCACCCATAATTTGTCAGCATCTATAGAGTAGTGACAATCAACAAAATAGTCAACCTGCCAAAGGAAAAAAGAAAAAAAAAAAAAATCAGTTTGTGGGCCTAAGGATAGGGATAATCATAATATATTGATATACTTTGTCCACTGAGGTATATATAAGTTTTTCTTTGGGGGGCAGTTGCAACCAAACTTTGGAAGATCATCTGCTCAGCCTATTCAATAAATCTCGTGTCTTGTGTGCGCATGTGCGTGTGTATATATATTGCTTCTCCTGGATTTTTCTACATGGCACTTCAATAGTAGAAGCTCCATACTCCCAACCCAGCATGGTGACAACACAAAAGTGCTTTATATGAGTAGAATTACAAGAAGCATAGCCACTTGCAATGGAAGCTACAGAGGAATATTAACCTTTAAGAGAGCTATAATTCTTTCAATATACCAACCCCCCCCCCCCCCTGTTATGAGTAGAAATGATACATCAGCTGCAAAAGATGCCCACATATCAAATCATGTATTTTTATTGAGAAAAACACCAGAGTTTTCATAGATGTTCATATCAAGCACAATGCTTTCCTAGTTCAATAAAATAAGCACATCCCATCAAATAGGGAGGAACTCACATGATCCAGATTCCAACTTTCAGAGGCTAAAGTACGGGCATCCGAGAAGGTAACTTCATTTCTACCATCATTGCGGTCCCAGATACTATAAGGCAGCAGAGTGAAATATTAGAATAAAAAATTGGAAAAGTGGGAAGAGTTAGCATACAAATGCTAGTCTATATAACCCAAATTAGGAGCATAAGAATATAATTGATAGCATAAACAATAGTGCTGGAAATATTATCTGCAAACATTATAAATATGCATCATAGTTGTTTCTTCTCTGTATGACGTTACCTTTCTTTAGCAATTATAACTAAATTGAATGCAGGACAAAATAAACCACCATTATATGCATCATTGAACATGAGATAGAAAGTATCTGGCTGTCCCAAAAAAAAATATAAAATAAAACCATCTACAGAAATAAATTGTACCCCAGGGTTTCAATATGCGTTAAACACCAAAGCTTCTGACTACTCCCTCCAAATATCCCCACCTTTGCAATTGAAGTCCCCATATTAATCACCTACATTTTTTGTAAACAAAAAATTAATTAATTCTGTATGAGAAACTTACAAGAGTCAATACAAAGGACTCAAAGGAACCTTTATTTTTCAAAACTTGAAGCTTGAGCTGAGCTCTACATATGTAAGCATCATATTAGTCATATTCATTAAATTACATAGCTATAGAAGCAAACTAAAAAGGTTACACACAGAAGAGGCCAAGAACACATTCCTATCCCAATACTTAGCTATCTTTTAATATCTTTGATAATTCAAGATGGTTGCAAGAACAATCAACTAATGGCAATTGAATTAGAGACCCAGACTTACTGATTCCAGATGGTCATCATCATTGATATCTCCAGTGGTATCAAATGTACAGATCAACCCATCTACTGAAGCAGAAATAAGTTTGCCTTGCTCATCAGGGACAAAATGAACCTAGCATCACTCATACACTTTAAACCAATCAGACATGAATCTATGCCTCACGAGGAATAATAACTTGCTGAAGCCTTATTTTAGAAAATAAAATGGATCACCAAGCTAAACATCCTTTTCCCTCAAGGCCATAATTTTCAATTAAGTTCATCATATCAAGTTGCAGATTAAAATCTAAATTTTAAATTGTCATCAGATATAATTCGAGCAATTTACACAGCACAAACCTGGGTAACATCATCCACATGACAGTCTTCCAGGCATGCAATTTGCTTCTTATTTCTCCAATCCCAGAAGTGTATCTGAGCAAAAGCATAAGGCTATGGCTTACATACTAGTTCAAATAATTTCATTCAGCATCCCAGAAATAGACAAAGCTGAAAGCAAACCTGCGATTTACAGCCAGCAGCCATTAAATTTCCACCAGGCCCTCCATAAGAGAAGCTGAAGACCTCTTGAGAAGGACCAGCATTGACAGAAGAAACCTGCAATTTGCCGTTCAATTCAATTCAACACTCAAGCAGCAAATTGGTCACATTTAAGAGCAATACTTAGAAACAACAAAGGAAACAAATCAAAATGTACCTGCTGAAATGTTCGCGTGTCCCAAGCTCTAACAGTGCCATCTGAAGAACAAGAGCTCAAAACATGGGGATTGGAAGGACCCGAAAACAGAATCTGGTTGATGGTTGCAGAGTGACCCTTGCACTCTCCAAAATATTGACCCGCCACTGGTGAATATAGCTTCACTGCATTCGTTGACAATGACACTGCCATTGAACTCCAATCATCCCTTTCATTCAGAAATCATAGTAACCCCCCACCAAATAATTAGAACCCAGTTTCGATTAAATGAAAAAAAAGGAAACTTTCGTATTCTTCAAAGAGTTTGAGTAGAATTTCATTACATGAACAGAAAATCAAAGGGACGTACTTTGGGACAATTTGGAAAACATAGTCGTCGCCGAAGTTGGTTTGAATGGAGTTTTTAAGGCCGAAGCGTTTAAGGTTAATGGGGCTGGATGAAGGTTGTTCCTCGACATCCATTGCCGTACTAGTTTCCATCTTTCTTTGTGTTTCTATGGGTTGCAGAGGAACAAGAGCAGCTTCACCTACTTGATAGAGTCGAGGGTTTTCGGGGTTTGATCCTATGCGGCGGAGTCCAGTTAAGCCACTTCCTAATACCCAATTACATCTTATGATGAATAAAACCTTCCATTTTATTGACCAAAAAGAACCTTCGATTTTTGTGATGAGATGGTGACGCACAAGGCACAGTGCATACAATTTCATACTCCCATTCAGCCTCAGGTGAATTATACGAATCATTTCAAACTTTTATAGAGAAGAAAATAACAAACTATTAAAGGGGAGATAATTGTTATTTGTAAATAATATTTCTAACATGTTATGTTGGCATACTTCTATTTATTATTAGATGGATGAATTTCCTCAATTTAGATTCTATATCCCATTTAATAGTAAATAAAAGTATATCGATATAATATCCCATAAATATAATATATAAATAATATCTCTCTAAACAAAATTATGGAAAGGATACTTTTGTGATACTTTTATGTGGTGATTTTTTTAATATATTGTAAATATAAAATTCTTTTGCGTATTCACTTACATCATTAAAAAAATTAATTCTTTTTATTCTTTAATAAGTTATATAAATAATAAAATATGATTAATTTGTTAATATAAAATTTTTTTATATAATCATTCAATTATATATTACTATATTATTAAAAGAGATTAATTATTTTAAGTCATATAAAATTTAAGCTATGATTAATTAACTATATAGAATAATTTACACTAACAATATCAAAATTAATTGACTTTTTTTCTTTTTCAGTTACATATGTGGTTTCTTTCATTTTTCTCAATTAAAAGTTACACAATAGTAATTTATTTATTTTTCAGTCTCATGGCATCGAGTTTTAATCCAACCTGAATCTTGGAATTTGATCATTCCAATGAATATTGGCATAGTCTATAGACAGAAGATTCTACATTCACCTTCATTCAAAGTAGATGACCGAAACTGCTCTTCATCTATCATCTATCAATATAAAGTATACAACAAGAGCAATTATAGTCTATGGATGTGTAGTTAGAGAAAGGATAAAGGGCATAGCAGTTGCAAAATTGGGTAAAACTATCGGTTAATATTAACATTCAGACCAAAGCAAATGACAATTTACATTAACATCCATTTTTTTTCCATTAAACTATTGATGCAATTAGCATTTCATTAAACTATCAATGAAATTAGTATAATTAGTGTAGTACCCTAAAGACTAATTGATGTAGCAATGGAAACTTAACATATGTTTAAAATTTAGATTTTAATCCTCTAAAGTGAACAGACCTGTAAAATGAGAAAGTGAGATATTAACCATCCTTAAATCATTTAATGAATCCCACTCATAATGAAAGTTATTGATTAAAGAATGATTACCTCATTACTTTCTCACTTTACAAATCTCGTCACTTTAGAAGATCATTTTCCAATAAATTCTATAAAGAAAGTAATTTGAGAATTACAATAATACTCCTACACTTCAAAATAAATAGTTATTAGAGCTGAGGCTTTAAAGCAACACTACGAGTCAATTCACTATTCCTTTAGCAATATGAAAAACCATGAAAGAGAAAATCGGACAAGACCGATCAATTGGACTGATTGGACTAGGAACCGGACACTAAGCCGATCCGATCATCCTCCTTGAATCGCCAACCTAAAAAATAGGTGGCAAACCAAACAGAACCGAATAAACAATTGAATCGGACTGGTTATATCAATTTAGATGATTTGATTTTTTTTTTTTTCTTTTGGCAAAACACTGGCATTTCTTTTTTTTAAAAAAAAAGGAAGCTTGCAAAACAACATCATTTTACAACTTCACAGAGAGCAACAACAAAATTAGAAGCAGCAACAAACTACAGATTGAGAAGGACCACCACAGGGGAGGGCCAACCATGGTAGCCATCACGCTCCCGCTACTATTGATTCGCCCACGCAGAGCGTTGACGTTGTCTAGGCTGAAGGGCGACAGATGGCGGCAAACTCATGGTTGTGGGTCGCATAGTAAAGTTCACCATAGTGGTCTAGTTGTAGCCCAAGCTCACCGCCGCTAAGTGGAAAGCAGCTTAGCAAACTTGTCACGGTCATGACTAAGGACTATGGAGGCAGGAGGGGACGGGTGGTGTGGGGAAGACGAAAGAGAGCAATGGACTTCAGGGGCTTCGTGGTGGATCAATAAACTGACCTATGCATACAACCAAAAATCTAATGAGCGCCACATCACTTGGTACAAAATGCACCACAAGCACAAGGTGCATAGCATGACTCACCTATATTAGGGTACCATTAAAATAATTCTTTATTTCTATTTGGTTATTGCTAATCATCCGTTAAACCTTCGAATCAATACCTTAACAGATTCGCTGCCCAGTCTGATTTTCTTACCCTTATGAAAAACTACTACACCTGAAAGTTATAAACTCATCACCCTGAAAAATTATTTTCTAAGGGAACATAAAGTTTGAGAAACGCTGGCCGTCAAATCAGAAGTAACTTAGCAAGCCCAAACTCGTATGCCTTGCAGTCTACAATAAATTCATGGCAATTCCGACGTTGAATTTCGCAGTTGTAGACAACGGAATCAATCGTCCGAACATAATCTCAAACATGGAAGAAACTAAAGAGGAGACAATATGTGCTAATGTTAAGCTAACACAGGAGAGCAACACGAATGTCACCACTTAAACAACTACCAATCGCTGGTTTCGGGTTTGAAATTTTCACTCAACAAATTTTATAAGCGTATCCAAAGGTAGCACATCATGAACAGCAGGGCTATTATGTGCTGGGGGCAGCTTCTTGTTTCTCTGTTGATGCCTCACTAGTGCTCTTGCCCGCATCTTGGTCGCCAGGCTTTGACACTTCTTGCTCTATTGCAATTGTCAAACAAATATATTTCAGTTAGCCCGGTAAATGGACACTAGAGTATGACAGAAACGGTGCAGAAAATAACTTCAGCATTATATACTCGAGGGATATCTTTGTAATTCCACATATCCATCTATATGCTAAAATTTGATTGGCATATATATTTGGTCATTAAAACAAATTGTAAACACAGATCAGCCAAATGCATGCAGCCAAATCTACCTGGCATCAAGCAATGTGAACGAGTAAAAATGACAATTTTTAAACTTTTTTAGTGGAAGCTGAGAGTATTTGAAGATATAAGATGCATGCTACATAAAGGCCATTGATAAAGAGTTATTAGGATTACAGAACGAGGAATAGAACTGTATTATCCATTCCTCTTTACATTTTATTCAATTTTCTATTGTTGATGAAAATAGTTATATGCACTAATCAGAAATCTGAAACTCTAACCAACTTCACCATCAGCAGAGGTGCCATCAACCACGAAGGTTATAAGCTATTAATTCATCCATGTCAAGGGCATTCCAGCTATATTAATTCACCATGTAACACTCCCTTCTTACAATAACTAAACATTGAAAAGGCATATGCAACAACTTGCTTAACTACCATCCTTAATTCCGACAATCATGCATGCTTTATTAAAGATATATATAGTCAAGTAACCAGCCAAAAAAATAAATGTTCAGCTACAAATTGCAGAGCATAGTTAGTTGGTTACCTTCATCATCACTCTCATCAATATCATCACCCATTGCATCATCACCCATACCTCCAAATTTCTGCAACAAGCACAAATAAGTAGGACAAAATAACATTCATACGAGAACAGAGAATCAACTGAGCACATCACATACAGAGAAATCCATTCCTCCCATTGCATCATCACCCATTCCACCAAATTTCTGCACCATACAAAAAATAATAAATACAAATGACAACAGCAATAGAACAGATTGAAATGAACGCATTACATACCGAGAAATCCATCCCTCCCAAGTCCGGCTCACCACCGGCACCTAATCAACAAACAATGTGGCAATTCAATCAATTTATACGTAAAATTAGATTGCCTTACATAATACTTCAAATTTTTTTCGTTAGAGATATGCATACCATCATCCTCATCCTCATCCACCCATTTATCCCAATCTACTTTCACATAATGTGGAGGCTTGCCTTCACCACGCAGTAACCTTTTCCACCATCCATTCTCTGCCTTCTGCACTACACAAAATATGCTTCTCACCCCTACATTAATTTTGCTCTCCTGAAAGAAGAAATAATGACGAAGTAAATGCATCAAAGTTACGTCAAAAAAAACCATGGCTTTCCAGGTAAACCATATCGGAAAATATTGCTAAGAGACAAGGATTATAAGAATGCATATAAAGCTAAACAACAATCAACACAAGGATTATGTGCAGGGCATATATCAGGCCATGTAATTATTCGATGCATTGGGGAGAGAGAGGGGGGGGGGGGGAATAGACATTATTAATGACGTCAAAGATACCCATAAATTGGGAACGTCTTCTCACCTCAACATTAACCTTGTCAAAGAGCTCCAATTTTAGCTCATATTGGTTGTCGGCAGCACCAGCACTGGCAGAGAAGGTAAAAGCGCCATCTGGGGTAAGATCCACTTTTGCATTTTTGGAATCTGGTAATTGCACTGTGATATAGACCTTGTCAACTCTCTGAGCCCACTTAATCTCAGGATGACGACTACATCACAACGAGATGACCAAAAAAAAGGAACAGGTTCAGAAATGCATATGGCAAGGTAAAAAGCGATAAGGAAAGCAGTCAACCTGGCTGCAAGTTCTTATATTAAATAATCACCAACCACAACCCACTTTCATTATCTTTGCAGCCATTTGGAAAAAATCCATATACCACAAGAAAAGAGGCAACTCATAAGTATATAAAGAAAAGGAAATATTGAAGAAATGTGGGTGAAGAAGGAGCATATTTGCCATATATAAAACAAGACAAAATGAAACTTTAATAAAGAAATGCAATCTGCAACATATCCTGCAAACTATTGGATATGCCCAAATCTAAAGCAAAATGAAGCAACTTCTACGAATATAGAAACCCTCGAAGATATTCATTCAGCACTGGCAGTGGACACCTATTTAAGTCTAGACAAGTATCGTTCAATTGGCATTAGTAGTTTCAAAATATCCACCATACATTTCTACTACCATCATTTTCATGTTCGCATTGCAACTAAAAACATACACGGAAATGAAGCTCCGAACGACTCCAAGCAGAAACAAACAATTTAGGTCGATAAGAATGCGATTTTAAGAGCACAAATCATAAAAGCAGAAATGCCACGTAGAGAATATCAATAAATATGCAAAGAAGTTCACAACCCCAAAGTGAGCAAGGTTCGCACCTCATATTCGATTGGCGAAAAGCGAGAGAGAAGACGCTGTAAAACCCTAGTTCCTTCTTCGCTAGCTACTCAGACAAACCCCAAAGTGACCCTCTTATGCCTCGACAAAACAATTGTACAACGTGATTATGATTATTTTATTATTTATTATATAAATAATTAATGTTGGTTGCATTGGACGGCACTTCTAGTATCTTCTGTGCGCTAAATCAATTTCTTTTTTTTTTTTTTGATTTTTGGTCATAGAGTTAAATCAATTCTAAAATATGCTAACTTACGGGGGAGACCTGAGCCGAACTTTGTATCCAATTGGGCTCACTGGCCCAGTTTCCTTGCCTCCGCCCCTGGTCACTGTAATGCAACTTTCATTTCTGGGCTCCGTTCACTCCGGAGGAGCCTACTAAGAGGCCCAAAGAGAGAGATACCTACCATGCGGTGGCCTAGCCTTTCTCCATCGGTGATAGTCGACGGACGATTGCATCAACATTTGTGGTATAGGGCGTGTTTGTTTCTTCTTTTTTTTAAAAAAAAAAAGAAAAAGTGATTTTTAATTATTAAGAAAAAAATATTTTTTATAGAAATTATTTATTTTAGTTTTTATTGAAAAATTTTAAAATAAATTTTTTCAAATTTTGATTAAAAATTAAATTAAATAATTTCTATAAAAATAAGTTTTAATTAAAATATTACTTTTTATATGAATATAAGCTCAACTAAACATATCCCATATCCGTGTCCCTGTTCCTGTTTCTAGCTTTCTTCTTCATATTTGTAGGCTATTTAAGCCGAGGTGAAAAAATAAAAAGGGAAACTGGAGGGGGTTTCGGGTAAAAATTTGTTAAAAATTATAATTTATTCTTAATAAATATTTACTAAAATGAACCATAATAATTTATATTAGGACATTAAAAGTATTAATAAATATGATAAATTATTTATCAATTATATCTCTCATAAGCACAAATAATATGTACAGTGCGACCACAATTTCGTCAGCCATGACATCACGGACAAAGAAAATAAATACATTGGTCAATTTATCAGGATCCAGTACACAAAAGTTGTTCAATCAAAAAAAGTACACAACAATTTTGATTCATTTATTGAGCAGATGGTCGCCAATTGCATGGACTCAAGATTGACTTCTCACTTGCACAGGCTACTGGCAAATTTTTACGTATTTATGAAGGGATGTAACAGGGACTCATTTTATTTTTTTTAGAATATTACTATTTATCTATTATTTGATAGGATGTGAACTTAAATTAAGTAAGATTTATATCCCATTTAATAATGAATGAGTGATAAGTCGATACGATACCTCATAAAAGGTGAGTTCCTTCAATATTTCTTATTCCTGAAATATTACATGAATTATATTAATGATTAATAATAAAATAATATTTTAAAATAAAAATTTAACTATAAAAATATTTAGATGATACTCTATAAATATCTAAATTTTTTTCTAAAATGCCACACAACTACTGGATTCCAACATTGATAATGAAATAATTATGGTATTATTGTGGTAGTTATTCAAGAACAAGTAGCTAGTAATGTCACGTTTACAGCATTCATTTGAATTTGAATGTTGATACGGGCCCCCCTATTATTCAAGAAAAATTTTAAGCCGTGTTTGAGATGTTTTAAAGATAACGAATGAGAACGATCGGTAATGGAGTATGATCAAAAAACAACGAATACAAAGAAAAGAGATATATATTACGTTTTTGTTTCATCAGCTAACGAAGAAAGGGAAATAATTTCACAAGAAAAAGAACTATGCTATTCCCTACTTGATTCTCTAATTTAAAAGTATGGAAAAATGAGAGTTTCGAATAATGAGAGACACTTTGCCTTTTTTGCCATTACACTTCTTTTCAAATTACTTCAAATATATAATTTAATTAATTTTGGTAATTTTATTCTTTTTCAATTCCAAACATAAACTTTGAAGGTTTTTTCAGCAAAAAAAAAGTTGTTATTAAATATTACTAATTCAACTCTAAATTATTATTATTATTATCATTTACTTGAATAACAATTTTAATATTATATAGGATGGGTTAAATATTTAAAAATGTCAAAAGCAAAACAATAATTTTCCTACTATAATAAACATTTAAGAATTTCTAATCGCTTCATGCCAAAAAGGTGGTCATCACCCTATCGTGTATGAGGCAATGACTCGATGTTAACTTTCCAACACTTGCAGAAATCTTTGAGTATTCATAGAGTATTACATAAATGTGTTGACAATTAATAATATAATAATATTTGAAAATAAAATTTATTATTAATTTATATTTTTATCTAAAATAATATTTTATTATTAATTATAAACATAATTTATGTGATGTTCTAGGAGTAATAAAGAATTTCTCAGCGGGTGTTTTCTTTGCCATTGCGAATGCCGGTCCACGGTCGTGGACGTGGCTCGTGAGACTGTATGAACTTAAGGACGCGAATTGCCACGTAAGTAGTCGCATCCCGTGTTGTCTACTTGTGATCTTATTTTTGAGCCAAAAGTTATATACCAGTGTAATAGCCGCAAAAGTCATGAGACTGATTATTTAAAAACCACTGTAGGTGAAATATATGCAAAAAGGACAAATGATTCTATAAAGCATTATCACAATGTTAAATATTATTGAAGTGAAAAATATATTTATAAGCAATTCAATAGTTCAACTTTATTGTAATAATTAATTATGGCTTTTAATTTCTAATTTTATCAATTAAACACTTCAATGTGAACGTAATAACTTAATTATATATGTCTCAATTGTATTTGCGGGCAAGCTCGTTTTGATAGCTTAAGTGTTAAACTCCCGAGATCTGCTCATAAATAGACCAAAGTGATAAATTAAAGTACCATAATTAGAAAGTTAAGATTTGGAAGATAATTTATTAAAAGTTTAAAATCGAATCAAGTGATTTATAATATAATCTTTTTAAGTTTGACAAAATAAATATGTATGTTTGTATTGTTCATGAGAATAATTTATATAAATAGATAATGTAAAATAATTTTATACAATCAATTAATAAAATTTTAAAAAATTATCATATTATAATAGATAACTAATTATTATAATAATTATATATTATAATTTATTTTTTTAAAATTTTAGTAATTGATTATTTTATATGAATTTAATTTAAATACATTGACAGTGTAAAATAATTTTACACTGTCAACCAATAGAAATGGTGGAAAGTGTCAATTCATCCAAATAACTACCCATTATAATGAGGGACCCACCATGAATTCTCACTTTCCTCTATTTCTATTGGTTGACAGTGTAAAACTATTTTACACTGTCAGTGCATACCAATTAAACTCATTTTATATTACCTGTGACAATTAATCCTATTGTTCATAATGAATAATTTTAGTGAATGAATAATTTTGTGAATTATGGTATAACTGAATTAAGTAAAGCATAGATTTCTCCTCTCCGGTCTTCCCAATTCTATGGCTGTACCCGGTCAACTGATCTCAAAACTTGCTTTTTTTTAATATATATTTTAAATGATCAGAAAATTTTATTAAATTTATTTCTTTAAAATGCTCATATGTGTCAACAATCAAGTACAGTTATTTATCAGCATCCACCAAAAAAAAAATACTGTTGTTTATATGAATTGAATTTATATATGCTGTTGATAAAAAAAATTATATTATTATCAAATTATATATTATTATATTAATAAATGTAGTCACGGCAATAAATATGTTAAATTTTATATTTATTACTTAAATAATCGTATAAATAAAAAAATATAATTAATTGATAATATAAAAATTAATATATTAAAATTAAACTCTATTTATATTGATGTTTAATTCCAAACATAGTATAGGGCCAAACTTTATCCGCGTGGAGATGGTGGACTGGAGAAGACCATTTCTCCACGTTGTTTCTCCCATGCCAGCGGGTTGTGGTCCAACTTCGAACCCTACTTCCGTCCTTTCTCTGTCCGAAGCCTTTCGCCCTCACGCTGCAAATGGTTCACCTTACACACTGCAACTACCACCGTGGTGCCGTCCTTGCGTACCAGGCTTTCTTATCTGGAAACCTCAAAATGATTTTTGCTACCAAGGAAGAATGGAAGGAATCACGTGTGTTCATTTTCATCCACTAATACTACAACCTGTACAATTCTTGAGTAGAAAGCTAATAACTATACATGGGTTTTTCACGTATTTAAAATAAAAAAATATTATTTATGGGTATTTTCTATTTTAATTTTTTTTATCAAAATATCTTATTTTATGAGATAGGGGTAAATTCGATAGAAGTTAGATCGAATTCATCACCATTCAAAATTTTTCTAAACGAAAATAATTCAATCTATAGTTGGTAGAATTCAATACTATTCAGGTGAATAGTATTGAATTCTATCCAACTTGGATCGAATTCAACACTATTAAGGTGAATAATGTTGAATTCCATCTAGGTTGGATAGAATTCAATACTATTCACCTAAATAGTGTTGAATTCTACCAACCCTAAATCGAATTTAACACTATTATACTTTATAGAAATCGATTCAGAGTTGATTGAATATGCAAGATAGAGCATATGCAAGAGGTGAGAAATTAGAGTGAGAGAGGTTATAGTAAGATAGAGAAATAATTTGGTCAGTAACAAAAGAAAGGGAGATAAAGGGTAATTATTTATATAGATATAATGAACTTGGTCATATTTCATCACATCTTAATAGACAGGTAATTTTAAATTATAATTTAGAAATTTGTTAGTTTAAATTTTATATTTTAATTGTAAATTGAATTTGATAATTTGATTGTTATAACAAATAGATAATTATAAGTATTTATTTTTGTTAATGTAATTTTATTAGTAGTTAATTTTATAATTAGTAGTATTTTATTATTATAGTTTAAATTTTATTATTGTAGTGAAAAAAATTTAGATATTTGATTTAGTATTAGATTAGTTTAAGAGATGTTAATTTAGTTGCAATTTAATTTCATTAATTTATTGTAATGATTATTAATTAAGAAATACCATAAATTTTAATTTTTGTCATTTATAATTTAAGGTTTAGTTTATTTTGTGTAATTTAGTAAATACTTTATTTATGTAATAAAATAAGTTTAAATATTTGAATTATGGTTAAATTAACTGAACTCTATTGGACTTAATTAGTAATTTATCTTACTAGTAAACTTTATTACTATTCTTATATTACTGTATTCATGTTATTATAAGATACCCCTTCATCTGTGTTTATAATTTTTAATTTATAGGAGTGTGTATCAGTGTTGAATTTCACCAACCCTAGATTGAATTCCTCACATTTAGGAAAAGTTTAAACAGTAATAAATTCGATTCAACCTCAATCAAATTCATACTATCTCACAAAATAAGATATTTTAATAAAAAATTGAAATAAAAAATAATCGTAAATAATATTTTTTTTATTTTAAATACGTAAAAAACCCAACTATTCACCGCATATTTCCGTAATCACTTCGGGTCAAAAAAAAAAAAAAAATGGGATCACATAGCACTTCTCTTTTAAAGTACCAATCTCCAATCCAGCTTTATGTTGTAAGAATTTTTATCAAAATAACAGCACATCATTTTTAATCTTTGCATGAATAATTGGTCCTAAATTCATTAACTTATTTAACCACTTTTCTTGAATCTTTATAAATTCTGAAAATAATTATAAGGAGTCATTCTAATTAAGAATCATTAATTTTTTAGTGGTTAATTTTAAAATATTAGTGTAATAAAATTTTATATTATCATTATATTATGTGCTGAGATTAATTTTAATATATTATCAATATAAAATTTTTTTATATTATTATTTAATTATATTTTTTACTTGTAAGATTTTTAAAATAATATATAAGTGAATCAAATATCTTTATTAATATATCTATATATAATTAAATATGAATTTAATTTGTATATGCTGATGATGTAAAATTTTTTTATACTGTCATCTAATGATATGCTGTCATATAAATAAATATATATGACCCTCATTCTCACTACTTCAAAAGTCACAAAAATATATAAATTAAATTTATTAAATATTTATATAAAAAAATTTATATTAATAATAATCAAAATTAAATTCTATAATATGCTATTAGAATATGAGTTTAATTGATATACACTGATAGTGTAAAATAGTTTTACACTGTCAACTAATAGAAATAGGAAAAAATAAGAAATCATGGTGGGTCTTTTATTATAATAGATAATTATTTATATGAGTTGGTACTTTCCATTATTTCTATTAATTGACAGTATAAAACTGTTTTACACTATAAGTACATTTAAATTAAATTCTTATTATATATGAGGTTTTCAAGATAACGAATACGCGAGTAAAACGTGACAATATATGTTTTACACGGACATGAAAATCAAATTAATTTTTTTATTTTATTGATTTTATTTTTGAGTAAAACCGAATCAGACTTTGAGTCTCTATATATACTATATTGTAGTATATGCCAAGAGGTATATACCATTGCCATTTCCTTGTTCATGTTGTCTTCTACCTCTTGTCAAGCAAGAGGCCGAGGCTCCACCGCCGAAGCTCTTCTTCCTTCCCTTGCATTTCATTCGGTGGGTCAGGTGTGGTTCAACCCTTTGTTCTTGTTACGCCATATGTGTTTATTTGGTGTTCTACTTGTGTTATGTGTTTTTCCGGTTTCCATGATACCATCCAGGGCCCTTTATACTTCGAGCTTGTTTTGACTTTATGGCCTTTTTCGTCTTTGTTTTGACTTGAAGCAACTTCCTGTATATTCCAAAGGGTTCCTCTCTCCACTTTCTCAAAATACCGTTGGGAAGCAACTTCCTGTATATTCCAAAGGGTTCCTCTCTCCACTTTCTCAAAATACCGTTGGGTTTGGTTTTCTTGCTCGCTCTCAAAACTTCTCTCAACGTCTCTCACTTTGCCATATGCGTTGGAGCATTTTATGCTGCCATGTTTCTAAAAGACATGATCCTTTACATAAAAGAAAAACTGTTTGTTAATTTTCATATTGCAAATGGGTCGGGGTCTGAAGATTCTGCGGTAGAAGAAGCAAAATTTTTTAAGGTATTCCGCGAACTCGTGGAGCACGAGTGCTGCAAAAACAAAAAAGTGCTCATTGAGCACCCCAGGAAAGCTCGGGGGGACCACTTCTGGCTTTGTTTAAGGTTGTGAAAGCCTTTTTCTGGTTGAAACAAAACGTGCTTTCACGTATTAAAAAAGTGTAAAGCGCATTTTCCAGCCTAAAGTTTTTGGTTTTCTGTCGTCGCGAGACTCGTGATGATTATTCGTGTCATACAGATTTTCATTTTGCGCCTTTTTTTGGTTCAGACTACAAACTTTTCTTCCTTTTTTTTTCCTATGTAAAACCGTGATTTGTGCTTATTTTAAGGAACCCTTTCAATTACTGCTCACGAGCCTCTATAGTCTATTCATAAGTGCTACGATTTTGCCTCACACCTTCGTTTTGTAGCTGTCTATGTAATTTATTAATTTAATACATAGCCCTGATTCTTTCGTGGCACTAGGTTGATGAGAATCAAACATAGATAGCAGAGAGTACTGGTTGCAACACAGCTGAAGTTTCTTCAGGTTTCAGCACAGAAACATGGCCTCTCCAACTGCAACATGGATCACGTCCCCTTCATGTGCATCCCCTGTGAAACAAACCTCAGGAGACACGTTCATCTCAACTCTACCTCAATGGCTGAGATTCATTTTCCTCTCTCCGTGTCCTCAGAGAGCTATGTTCTCTGCCGTTGATGTCTTACTCTTGTTCATCCTCTTTGTGTTTGCTGTAACGAAGCTCTATTCAAGGTTCACCTCCGATGGCTCCTCCACCAATGAGCTCAACAAGCCACTTATCAGAAACAGCAGAACATTCGTCAGAACAACTCTATGGTTTAAGCTAACTCTAACTGCAACCGCTGTTTTGGCCATATTGTATACGGTTGCTTGCGTTCTTGCGTTTACCAGTTCAACTGAGATGCCATGGAAGCAAGTTGATGGAATGTTTTGGTTAGTACAGGCCATAACACAAGCAGTACTTGCAATCTTAATCATCCACGAGAAAAGATTTCAAGCTGTTGCTCACCCAATATTGCTTCGAGTTTATTGGATTGCGAATTTCATTTTCATTTGCCTGTTCACAGCTTCTGGGGTTATACGTTTTGTCTCTGTGGATGTGGATGGAATCAGAGAGTTCATCTTCAAGGTGGATGACATACTCTCTTTCATTTCTCTGCCTCTGTCACTGTTTCTTCTTTTTGTTGCGGTTAAAGGGTCCACTGGCATTATGTCCACCGAGGAAACACAACCACTTATTGGTGAGGAAACGAAGCTATCTGATGATACTCTGAGCAAATCCGAGGTTACTGCTTTTGCTTCAGCTTCTATAATATCCAAGGCGTTTTGGATTTGGATAAACCCCTTGTTGAGTAAAGGGTACAAGTCCCCCTTGAAGGTTGATGAGATTCCAACTCTTTCCCCTGAGCATAGAGCTGAGAGGATGTCAGCTCTCTTTGAATCAAAATGGCCTAAATCAAATGAGAGGACGAAGCATCCGGTTCGAGTCACGTTGCTGCGGTGCTTTTGGAAAGATGTGGCCTTCACTGCCTTCCTTGCTGTTGTTAGGCTGTGTGTCATGTTTGTAGGGCCGGTTCTCATACAAAGTTTTGTTGATTTCACCTCAGGGAAGAGAAGCTCTGTGTATGAAGGGTACTACCTTGTGTTGATTCTCCTTGTTGCTAAGTTTGTAGAAGTTTTGACCACTCACCATTTCAACTTCAATTCTCAGAAGCTTGGGATGCTTATCCGTTGCACACTCATCACTTCTTTGTACAAGAAGGGCCTTAAGCTATCGTGCTCCGCTCGGCAGGATCATGGTATTGGGACTATTGTTAATTACATGGCCGTTGACACTCAACAACTCTCTGATATGATGCTTCAGTTACATGCTGTATGGATTACTCCACTTCAGGTTGTCATTGCCTTAGTTCTGCTTTACAATTGTCTAGGTGCCTCAGTGGTTACGGCCTTACTTGGTCTTCTTGGTGTTCTTGCGTTTGCTGTGGTTGGCACCCGTAGAAACAACCGTTTCCAATTTAACGTGATGATGAACCGTGACTCCAGAATGAAAGCCGTGAATGAGATACTTAACTACATGCGTGTGATCAAGTTCCAGGCTTGGGAGGAGCATTTCAACCAGAGAATTATGGGGTTCCGTGAGTCAGAGTTTGAGTGGCTTTCCAAGTTCATGTTCTCGATTTGTGGCAACATTGTTGTGATGTGGAGCACACCGTTGTTGATATCAACTCTAACATTTGGTACGGCTATTTTGCTAGGAGTTCGACTTGATGCAGCTACGGTTTTCACCACAACAACTGTTTTTAAGATCTTGCAGGAGCCTATTAGGACATTCCCACAGTCTATGATATCACTCTCACAAGCAATGATATCATTAGGGAGGTTAGATAGGTATATGTTGAGCAAGGAATTATCAAATGATTCAGTTGAGAGAGAGGAAGGTTGCAGTGGGCAAACTGCAGTGGAGGTCAAAGATGGGACCTTCAGCTGGGATGATGATAGCCTGCAGCAGGACTTGAAAAATATTAATTTGGAGATCAGAAAGGGAGAGCTTACAGCAATTGTTGGCACTGTGGGGTCAGGAAAGTCATCACTCCTTGCATCGATTCTTGGCGAAATGCGCAAAATTTCTGGAAAGGTATGATTTTGAGTTGAGAGTTGAGAACTATGTAGGCCTTTTTTTTTTTTTTGGTTGACTCTTTATTTGTCACCTAATCCAAGTAGCTGGCTCTACTTAGTGGGACAAGGCTTAATTATTGCTGTTGTATGGAGGTAAGAGTTGTTCACAGCTGAGTCTAATTGTGATTATATATTTATGCTACAGGTTCGGGTTTGTGGGAGTACTGCTTATGTTGCACAAACATCTTGGATTCAGAATGGGACCATTGAGGAAAACATTCTCTTTGGTTTACCATTGGACAGACAGAAGTACAATGAAGTCATCAGGGTTTGTTGCTTGGAGAAAGATTTAGAAATGATGGAGTATGGGGATCAGACAGAGATTGGAGAGCGTGGCATCAACCTCAGTGGAGGCCAGAAGCAGCGTATACAACTTGCCAGGGCTGTATATCAAGACTGTGATGTCTATCTTCTTGATGACGTCTTTAGTGCTGTTGATGCTCATACTGGTTCTGAAATATTTAAGGTGATTATTCTTGAAGTTCCAGTTTCCTACTCAGAATTATGTTTAATTTTACTGATTCTTATAGTACTGAACATTAGCAGGCACATGCTAGTTTGTTGCTTGAGGTGAACTTTCTTGAATTTTCACTATAAGAAATGATACTGAATTCAGTATGATTAGTTGCTAATTTAAGTGGGTTAAGCTTGTCTAGTGTTTTTGGGATGATATAATTCATTTGGCACTATGACCAAACTGGCGATATTTGGCCATTTACACGAAATCTAGTGTTAGTGCTTGTTTGGGTGTTATTGTTTTGATAAAAAAAAAGATCTTTTAATGTGTTTTTGATATGTTTGGGTAAAAATTTTTAGTAAAAGCAGAATCACTAAAAAAACACAAACAGATCTTCTTTGAGAAGTTATGATTTTTATCTAGTAGAAAAAGATCTTTTTTATAACATTAAAAAGATGTTTAAGGATAAAAGAAGATCTTTTAATATTATATCAAAACATAAATTAATTTTACATCCAAATATAAAATAACTTTCACTTTTTTAAAAGATTTTTTTTAAAAAAGATTATTTTAAAAAAGATCTCTTTGGAGAAACTCATCCAAACAAGCCCTTAATCTACATAAATATTCTTGGTTAGCTTAGCCAAAATCTTAGACTTCAATGTTTGTCTTTAATTCAGGAATGCGTGAGGGGGGCTCTAAAAGGCAAGACCGTAATTCTTGTAACACACCAAGTGGATTTCCTACATAATGTGGATCTTATATTGGTCAGTATCTTCTTCTCATCCAGTAATGCTTCATTTCATCTGTCCTTATTCTTAATCTTCAATTTGACTTTTAGAGTAATTCAAATACTTATATTTGCTTGTTAAAGGTGATGAGGGATGGAATGATAGTCCAATCAGGAAAATATGATAATATACTAGATTCTGGACTGGATTTTAAAGCTCTGGTAGTTGCACACGAGTCCTCTATGGAAGTAGTAGAGCAGGGTTCGGTCATTTCTGGTGAAAATTTGAACAAACCATTGAAATCTCCAAAAACAGCTTCTAATCAGGAGGGAACCAATGGTGAAAGCAATTCTCTTGACGAGGCCAAGTCTGGACAGGAAAGTTCTAAACTCATCAAAGAAGAGGAGAGAGAAACTGGCAAAGTCAGCTTACATATGTACAAACTCTACTGCACTGAGGCTTTTGGGTGGTGGGGCATTACAGGAGTATTGATTCTTTCTTTGTTATGGCAAGCATCTTTGATGGCAAGTGATTATTGGCTGGCGTATGAAACATCGGAAGAGCGGGCTCAAGTTTTTAACCCTTCGTTGTTTATTTCCATCTATGCAATTATTGCTGCTATTTCGGTTGTTTTGGTAGTGATAAGATCCTACTCCTATACATTCATGGGGCTAAAGACAGCACAACTTTTCTTCACTCAAATTCTTCATAGCATCTTGCATGCGCCCATGTCTTTCTTTGACACTACGCCATCCGGGAGAATTCTAAGTAGGGTAAGAACTTTAGTGCCGAATTTTGCTGTGTCAAACATTATTTGGAATATTCTAAATTTCTAATCCTCGTTGATATAAACTCTCACATTTTATATGTTATGCACATTCTTATAATAGCTACATTTTCGTTATGTTACTTCTACAGGCATCCACTGATCAGACCAATGTTGATGTCCTTCTTCCCTTGTTTTTGGGAATTGTTATTGCTATGTACATTACGGTGCTCAGCATCTTCATCATCACATGTCAAAATTCTTGGCCAACAGCGTTCTTGTTGATTCCTCTTGTTTGGTTGAATATATGGTACCGGGTATGAGCATGATTTACCCCGTTTGTCAATTGCATTGCCAAAGATGTATATCTTGTGTACTTTGTTAACAATTTCCTTTTTCTTTTTTGGACTTGCAGGGCTACTTTCTTGCTTCATCTCGTGAATTAACTCGGTTGGATTCAATTACCAAAGCACCTGTTATTCATCACTTCTCTGAAAGCATTTCGGGGGTCATAACAATCCGAGCATTTAGAAAGCCGAAGAGATTCATTGAAGAGAACGTTAAACGGGTGAATGCTAATTTACGAATGGATTTCCACAACTATAGTTCCAATGAGTGGTTGGGATTCCGCTTAGAATTCCTTGGAAGCTTAGTCTTTTGCCTTTCTGCTATGTTCATGATACTCTTGCCCAGCAATATCATAAAGCCAGGTAAACTGAAACTTCTAAAGTTGTTGCCTTTGCTGATCCTTGACAATGTTTTCCTTTCTAATTGATCCTCACCAGATTATACAACAGTTATCAATCTGCTTTCCTAGTAGTTAAAAGATTTTCTGCCACTAGTATGAACTCTGGCAATAGGTGACTGTTTCTGTACATGATTCTTTGCCAAGCTCTGATAATACCTATACAAGCTCCATCACTGTAAAGTTCTGTTTGGGTTATTAGTTTAGTTAGGTATTAGTACTTCTTGAATAAGGCAAAGCAACAATAACTCGATAAGAGTGCAATTAGGTAAAATACAATATAAAAAATTACTTGAGGTCTTATTTAAAATTTGAGAGTTAATATTATTGCGTGTCTGTTGTGTGTTTATAAATTAGTTATACCTTGATTAGCTTATTTTGTAGACCAGTGATGTTTATGTCGCTGTCAAAATTTTATTGACATAAACTGACTGAATTGTTCTGGTTGATGTAGAAAATGTTGGTTTATCTCTATCTTACGGTTTGTCCTTAAATGCGGTCTTGTTCTGGACTGTATACATGAGCTGTTTCATTGAGAACAAAATGGTATCTGTTGAGAGGATAAAGCAGTTTACAAATATTCCATCAGAACCAGCATGGACTATTAAGGATCGTCTGCCTCCTTCAAATTGGCCAGGTCAAGGCAATGTAGATATCAAAGACTTGCAGGTAACTAGAATATGACCAAATTGATTATATCCTGTGATGAAATTAATTATTTACATTCTAGTTGAAGTCTATGGTCTATAGTATACCCAAGGGGTTCTTGCAATTCATGTGGGGTGTTTTTCATTATCAATATGCGTTAAGAAACACCACTGTTTCCCTGTTGTAATGACTTGAACTTCTGGCTAACAGGTCAGGTATCGTCCAAACACTCCTCTGGTTCTCAAAGGCATTACTTTAAGCATTAGCGGAGGAGAAAAGATTGGTGTTGTTGGTCGAACCGGAAGTGGAAAATCAACTTTAATTCAAGTTTTCTTTAGGCTGGTGGAACCTTCGGGAGGGAAAATAATCATTGATGGCATTGACATATCTGTCTTGGGGCTTCATGATCTTAGATCTCGCTTTGGTATCATTCCTCAGGAGCCTGTCCTTTTTGAAGGAACCGTCAGAAGCAACATTGATCCGACTGGACAGTATACAGATGAAGAGATATGGAAGGTAAAATATACGCCATTCCATCTTTATGAGGCCTTAAATTCATGCTACACGAAATTTCCTGTAACTTTATTCTGTGCTCTAGTGAGACCCATGTGCATGATTAAGTTTTTGCAACCATTGGTCTAGTCTAATGGTAGCTTTTTATTGCTGTAGAGTTTGGAACGTTGTCAACTAAAAGAGGCAGTGGCTGCTAAGCCTGAAAAACTTGACTCTTCAGGTACAAAAGAATTTCATCATTTCTCTTTGAGCTGCTTGAATTTCATCATTTTACTAATAAGAATGTTGTTTTAACCTTTCAGTGGTGGATAATGGTGAGAACTGGAGTGTGGGGCAGAGGCAGTTGCTTTGTTTAGGGCGGGTCATGCTTAAGCGAAGCCGGCTATTGTTTATGGATGAGGCAACTGCTTCTGTTGATTCTCAAACCGATGGTGTAATTCAAAAGATCATTAGAGAGGACTTTGCAGCCTGTACCATCATCAGCATTGCTCACAGAATACCCACGGTCATGGACTGTGATAGAGTTCTAGTTGTAGATGCAGGTATGATATTCTCTTGAGAGATTCTTGCATGAGCACAATTTTAACACTTCATATTTAGATACACTCATAATAAAAGTGGATTCTGCAAACTTTATTCAAGATTCATTCACTTGTTTATGGATCCTACTAACTTTATCGTGTATGTGCCCAGATACGAGTTGTTAGATTTGTTTCAAATCTAGAATTTTTCTATTCTCTTTGCTTTTTCCATTCTCAATTAATGATCATATTTGATCTTTATGTTTTTGACCATATATGCAGTTATGTACTATAGCCTAAATTCTGTTGTTGTTCTTTTCGTAATAGGACGGGCGAAAGAATTTGATAAGCCTTCAAACTTGCTTCAAAGGCCATCCCTCTTTGGGGCATTAGTTCAAGAGTATGCCAGCCGCTCCACTGGACTATAAGAATAACGCTAGTGCTCCCCGTGACATGACGTGTCTGGCTCTGCCATCACATTGCTAGGGAGGCAAAAATAAAAAATGAAAGATTTCCTAAAGGCACAAGCCATTTTGGTTGATCTTTGAAGTACCATGTGAAGGACATGACCATTCTTGTCGTTACAGAAAATTGGCGAATTGGTATGTGGAGGTGCGGTCAGTATTGCCAATCAAGCATGTGCTGTTGTCGGTGAACTTTGACAATCGAAACATGGGCACTGCGCGGAAGTTATCAAAGGAATACGGCCAAGATAGTGCTAGGATACGAAATTGTAGCAGTAGTAGTAGGTATTGATTTTTGACACTAATAACAGCTAGTGTAATAATTGGTACCATTGGCTTTGCTATAGGATTACATTCAATTATTAATATGACTCCAGAGAAGTATAGAAACAAATGAAAAATAAATAAAATAAAATAAAAGCGGTTGTTGTGTTGTTTCAGCAAGCGTACTTCCTGCTTTCATGAATATTTTAAGGGTTGAGAAATGTTCATTTGTTATAACTAGGACAAATATTTTATGTACCGAAAAAAACTAAGACAAATATTTTCGCCAGCTTATTAAAAAAGGGACCGCAAAATACTATATTTGTTGATTTACAATATATAAAGTTTTATACTGTTAATATATTAAAATTATTTTGAAAAAAAAACTTAATAACACTTTATAGAAATGAGGAAAAAATATTAGAATCCCACTTCCATTTTTTTTTTTTGTGGTGCTAGCAATACGTTAAATCTAAGATTTTGATACACCAAACACATTCTTAGAGAACGTGTGAAAAAAAAAATCCAGTAATAAAAAAAGATACATCCTTAAAATTAATTAATATTTATGTATTTTGTTATATGAATTAATATCTATATTAATGTTTGGTTGATTCTAATAATTTAATACAAGTTACTTTTAATTAAAATTTTGAATTAGAGTTTTATAATAAATAAATAAAGCACTGCCAATGAAACAGTATGCGCGCTAAAACGACACCGTTCTGGTAATCGCGAATTATAGTCTATCTTGACGACGTGTGCCCTAAACCCTAACCTCAGATCACAGTAAACCCTTTCTAATTCTATTGCCCCTTTCTCTGCAAGGTGCGCCCAAATTCGTGGTCCATCAAGTCTGGTGCAGAGAGAGGATGGGAAGGTCGCGAAGAAAGTACAAGCAATCTCGGCCCAAGGTCCGCGTGGGGTTGCCGAAGAAGAACCCTAGGCTCTTCAAGCCGGCGTTCTCTGTTCCGCCGAAGCTGGCGGAGTCGATGGCAGAGCTTGACCCCAAATGGGACGACATGGGAAGCGTGATCCAGAACTACAAGTCCTTCGGCGTCGTTTCGAACCCAAACTTGCTCAGCGTCAGATCTCGCTCTCCCCGACTCGTCGAAACCGATTCCCTTCAGGCTCCCCCTCCCGCCGCCGACGACTCCGCCCTCGATGATTCCGGCAGCGATCTCGAAGAAGACGGTCTGCCACTTTCCGTCTCTTCGATCTTCTATTTTCCACGCTTTCATCGGTTCTGTTTGCTATTTCGGATTTTTCAGAATTTCTTGTGATTTGTTGGCTGTGATATACTTAATTGGCTCTGGTAAATAACTGAATAGAGGAGGTGATGGTGGAAAATATATGAGTTGAAAATTTGAAATTCAAATTAATTTTTATTAGGATGCTTAGTGAGATGTACCTTATCCAAAAAAAAAAAAAAATGTGGCATGAATTTTCATCTTTCGCTCTATATTAAGAGCCTTGATTGAAAATCAAAACATTTACATGTTTATATACCTAGAATACCCTGAATACATCTGTACATGTTAATTTTATTTTGTTGAAGTTGGGATTATCTTTCAACTTGTGTCTCTAAGTTAAAATGTTTCTCTAGATCTCTAGTTCTTGTTTTAACTCTTAAGCTTAATTGACCTGAGGGGAAGTTTCCTGCTTGTGCGTCTAACTCTAGTAGTCTTAAGTTTTCACTTTGGAAGATGGGTGTTTTGGTCTATCAAACTCGTTTGCATATATCAGTTATATGGTTGTTATCTTCTGCACTCATAGCTTTCAATATTCTGTTGTTAAAATTGGATTGCGGTGGTAGGTCATGTTACTATCTGTCAGGCATTGTCTTATTCCATATATCTTCTCTTTGGTTCATGTAGACCTGAAATCAGCATTAGGAAAGAAGCGGAGAGATGGTAAAAGCGCACTTCCTCAACCTTTGACTGCAATTCAACGTGTTCATATCGGTCGGCTAGTAGATAAACATGGCGATGATTATCAGGTTGGATATTGCTTTTATTTTCAGGACTTTCAAATTGTTAGATGAGTGCTTAGATTACATGTTTGTCTTCAGCTGGTTACAAATTTGTGAGATGGGTGCTTACATGTTTGTCTTTCTTTTGGCAGAGTATGCTCATGGATATAAAGCTAAACCCCATGCAGCATTCAGTTGCAACTTTAGAGAAACTATGCAAGAGGTATCACATGCATAAAAATAAGAATCCCCTTATATTGAGCAAATGAAATATTCCCCCTATAGATCCTTATAGACTAGTTGTATGACGATGCCATACGAAAGGTTGTAATTTTGATCCATGCATGTTGAGACTTTCGATTATTATTCTGGTTCCAAATCAAATTTTGCGACACTGAGGATGTGTTTCTCATCTCTTACATGTTTTCTTTGACGCACTATGAAACTTAACGAGTAAGATCATTAGGAAATGTTGTTGATGCTTCCAAATCTTCATATGGGTGTAATTTTTCTATGAAGATGAAGCATTCCTCCAAAAAAAAAAAAAAAATACCAATAAATAAATGTAATTGTTATGGATAGAATATGTTTATATATAATTACCCTGGTCTTGTAGCGTGTCTTGTTTGTGGGCAATGTCTTATACTCGGAGCACATTACGGATCGGATGAATTTGGAGTTTATCATTTTTCAGAAACTAAACATGAAGGACTCGGGTTGTGGTTTGATGGCAATATCATTCATTGACCATGGTATGTTTGAGGATTTTTGGTTTGTCATCCTGTCAACAACGGAAATGGAGCTCTACGTAACCAAAGAAAGGCAAAACTTTGTTTTGGCGCAAAACAACAATATATCCTGTTCTTTTATCTCCACTCTGGTTCTTACATTTGGTTATACACGCAACAATTTGCGGAGTCTGGTTATCATCTGATCCGGCTAGGCTGCTGCACCTTAATCAAATGGCTAGAAGTTAAATGCATCTTAATCAGATGGCTAGAAGTTAAACAATTAGGTAATATTTGGAATGACTGAGATTAGGATTTAATTTGATTTGAATTGATTTATAAGTTAAATACATGAGGTTTTAACTTCAACCGTCATTGTTATTGATATACCAAAATATATTAGATAATATTTAAAATAATTAAAAATATAATTGATTTGTTTTAATTTATACTTTAATTTTAAAATTAAATTAAAAGCAATTAATCTATAAGATTTGCCAAATGAAATTATTTATTATTTTTAAAACATCCAAATAAAAATTTGACAAATCATTATCAATTCTTAGGTTTTCCATCCCAAAAACACACTTATTACAAGCTACTCGAGCGCCATACACCAATCATGGTACACAGTAAACGTAAAATGGCACCCAAAACAATTGGCTTCTCATAGCTGGGTTCTTTCTTTGTTCCTTGAAAATTTTAAGCTATGTCACAAAGGAACGCCTTTCTTACCACCGTTACTGAAGAAGAACCCCTTATAGGATCACAGTCAGGTAAGAAGTGAGAACACAGTCATTAACAACCTTCTAGATTAGTTTACAAGCAGTTTCACCTTATTCAGACAGAATGTTACACACAGACCATATACAAAACAACAATCAACAAATGTATATTCACATTTAAGCCTGAAACTACCACAGAAACTAAGTTGCTTTTTCTGCTTTAGACGCCCACGAATAATCTACACTGCGATTCCCAGTGCTCCTTTATTTGCTTAAGCCTCTCTACCCTCTCGGCCTGAAGCCTTTCCTCCCAGTATTCCGGACAGCTGTACAAGTATTTAAATTAATAGGTTAATAGACTTGCAAAGGATACAGCACAAACAAGATGATACAAAAACAGTTTTGCATTTGCATCCATCTCTTGCTGAACGGTGAACACCCTACTCCTCCAAAAATTAAACTAAACGAAAGTTTGATAATGGAACAAATAGGATCATACCTTCGGCCTAACAGAATACTTAGTTCTTCCAAGCGCACAGCTCCTTCATAAACTCCCCTCTGCAATGTGAAAAGAAAAAATTAGTATAAGTTGCCAATTATTTGAATTGGTTCATATTCAGGAAACAGAACAAAAAACTTCAAATGCATTTGGTTACCGGTTCTTAACTGACCCGCACTTTATGGTAGAAGCAAGAAAAGGATCAATTATAGCTATTCGGCACTAAGGTAGTAAGGTGCCTTAAATTTGTGAGCCCTTGAATTTAACTCATTATGGGAGATCTAAGTTACTAAATATTTCATTGGTAATACTTAATGGATAGGCCTTAATATTTGAGCTCTAGCAAATTTCATGTAAAATATGCTCTTTTAACCAAACAGCAAATGAAGCTTAGAATAGGATCTTGATCTCATGAGCAGATGCAATTATTCAAATTCTAGCGGTTGCTTTGATATTACAAGTATTTTTAGGCCATTGCATCATGATTAAGTATACACGCAAGGTCAGTGACTATCCATTGGCTCTAATGGCCAATAAAAGAAGAAATCATGTGTTATTAGCATGAATTATATGCACCTTTTAACAAAAATTTGGATGCAATTATCAGAATGGACATCTTTACACTTCATTTGCAAATAAAGAAGCTGCAGGAGAGCTTGCAATGTACATGTCATATCTGATAAGTTGGTTACCTCTCGGCATAGAGGACATTTCTTTTTAGGTTCTGCTGCCTTAATTCCATCAACAATAGATACCGATGCAGCCGAGCAAGCGCAAATAAAGCAGAATATATGGCCACAAGTCAGAGAAACTGGATCAAACACTGTGTCCTGTCATGGAGGAACAAGAGGTGATATTGTTAATGTACTCCAAAACTTTAAAAAATAAAAAAGGAAGTTAAATGCTTTAGAACAACAAGCCTAGAAAAATATTGGACAATTTTAGGGGCTGGATTCTGAAAAATGAAAACCGTTGATATATATGAGATGTTTGAAACCATGACAAATGAGATATTTTATGAATTATGAGGAAGTATCTTCTTTTGTTTTGATGAAAGCAGAAGCTTCCTTCAGTTTGAAATTCTGACACAGAATCTTTAACTTGATTAGATCCTGCTTGCATCCAAGCGACAGTAATCTTCAAATAGACAACCACAGTGGATGTGGCAATCTAAATGAAAACAATCAGAATGTGAATAATGCACAAAAATTGAGGTCCGGCATCTGATACTCAGTAACTTACCAAGCATATAGAACAAGTCAAGTCAATATCAATTTTGATGGAATCAAAGAGCTCACAAGTAAGTGCTGGTTTTCCATCCTTAAATGTGAGAGAACATCCATCAAAGAAAGCAGGCGCCTTCCTTGACTTGACCTTGGTTTCCCTCAAATTGATGTGGAAGGCCATAAGCTCACAAAGCCAGGGACTTTGAAGAATTTCCTTATGCATACTCTGAACCTGTGACTTGAACAATTGCCCTTGCTTGGAATAGTGTATCTGCAGTGACAGTAGAAATGAGAATATATATATATATAAACAATAAGCACTCCTCATAATTTTCACCTGAATTGTCAAAACATAAACATACCTTATCATATTTCTTTAGTATTTTTCGAATTGCAATGGCATTTATCAGTGCATAAGTAACCAGGTCTTTGCCTTCTTGAATTAGAGTGATATGGTTCCCTTGTAATTTGCCTTTGAACCAGAAAAAGTACTTTCTGAAGCCAGAAGCGAGGTGTAGCTCCAGCAATTTCTGCGCCCGCTGATTAAAGGACCCTACTATCGCTGACATTTCATTGAGAAGGGAAGGGAAGAAGGTCCCATCGCACACTGAACAATTACATTAAGTTAGCTCATTAAGAAGTAGCTGCAAATGCATGAAACATTGAAAGCTCAAACATACCTTATCTCTCCCTATGGGACCAAAAATGCTTTGGATATTTGTCTATAGAAAGCACAATAGATCATGCATGCCAAGGCAACAAAGGAAAAAATCAAAACATTGAAATAGATAATTTTGTTTGCGTTTTTTGAATCACCTGGGCAATGATCAGGGCAGGTTTTGACTGGAAGGGATCCGTTGAGGGCTTTCTGGGATTGACAATCTCTTCTGCACATCTTCAAGATCTTCTTGAGCTTCTTGAAGCCAACCCCAGGAAGCTTCTTCTCCTGGCCTTGCATGTACTGTTGGTATTTCTTGCAGAACTTCATGTCTTCCTACAACCATCGAGGAACACAACCCCTCCTTATTACTGCCTTGTGGTTCAAACGATATACGGATCTCCCTAGAAACAAGATGACACAAAGTGAAACAAGAATGAATGAGAGATTCGGTGTTAAGGTTTTATGGTGTGGTTGGATTGTGTTTGTGTTTGTGTTTATTTTTGTGACTCCTTCTTATATATCTGAAACTGAAACCATCTTCTGAATTGTGTTGCCTACGATAGCGCCAGCGGTTAGACGTGTACAAATAATAAACTGAGAAAGTGACACCTTGCGCCTCCTCCTCTGTGAAAAAAGTCAAAGTATCGGATGTTTCTCTCTACAGTAATGCAAGAGAGGCCAGAAAACCAACAAATCGCCTCGTAAATGAGGGAGTAAAGGATTGGATATTACTCGCTCCTTAGAAATTAATATTTTATATTAAAAAAATATTTAATATTAGAAAGTTATGATTTTTTGGTGAAAGAAGTTTAAGGTGAATTTGGAATCAGCAATCCTATCAAAACTAAAGCACAATCCTCAAGTTCGTCGATCATTTTACTAACATCGTGATACAACTCCTAGGCTTCAGTTATTCCCATGAAAGCCAAGCTCATGATCTCGAGCTAGCATTTACAAGAAATATATGAGATCATCTATCAATCAGATACTTACAGTAACAACGAAAAACGAACTCGAGTCTTTTATAGATAGGAGCTCAGTCCTTTCCAAATGCATAAACCTAGAAAATTTTATTTAGTCTCCTTAGAATATAAAATAGTTTACTGTCTATTAATGTCAATTTTTGAGTATTGGAAACTGGAATCTCTTCCCGCAAACAATTTGAACATATTACCGATAATCCATAGATGCAATGTATGTAACGCTATATATCTTTGAAACAAATAATGGAAATCATTTTAAAAGAACTGTACATAAATTTAATGTTCTTTCTACCTTTTTTTTGGGGGGTAAAACTTCCATGCCTGTTGTTTACAGTGTTATGATTTTATGCACATTTCTTAAATTGAGATTTTTTTTTTGATAATTCTTAATTTAAGATAATTCAACTTTATATTTATGTCAATTAATACTCACTAGTGTGATCATACATATTTAAGATTTTGAAGTTAAAAATCTTTCTTATATGAGTATGGCAGAAAATGTTAAAAATATAAACTTACTCATAAATGCTATTTAATAACATATTTTAAGAAAAGTATCAGTGCTAAATTATAAGGTAATTATTTTTTCAAAATAACTTATTTATTAAAAATAATAAATAATTTTCATTTTCATTTAACTATCTGTTATCACGTCTTTGGAAATAATTTTTGAGTTTAATTGGTATGCACTGACAGTGTAAAATAGTTTTACACTGTCAACCAATAGAAATAGGGGAAAGTGAGAATTTATGGTGGGTCCCTCATTATAATGGGTGGTTATTTTGATATGTTGGCACTTTCCACCATTTCTATTGGTTGACAGTGTAAAACTATTTTACACTGTCAGTGTATTTAAATTAAATTCATAATTTTTTTATTTAACTGCAAGATCGTGAAAGTTATGTAATCTTCTTAACGTACTTTTTTAAAATTTAAATTTGCGTTTTTATCTCATAAGATTTCAGTTAGTTACTATCTTTAAGTTCAGTTCTGTTAACATCAATGTTCAATCAAAATTAAACTCAAACTGTATTAATCAATCCAATTAGTATAGTTACAATAATAGTCATTCAAGCATGATGAAATATTGTACATATGTAGAGTAATTACGGACTCTTTTGATTATATTTTGGAATTTAGTCAACGAGAAATTGGGGAGCGTATGGACAACGTCAGGTGTTTTGCGACGTGTAAATAAAGCAGCAGCTACGCCCCATGAACATGAATGCGATTTAGATGACCCTGGTTGGCTGGTGACGCTTTTTATGCGATTTAGATGATCTTGGTTGGTTGGTGACGCTTTTTATAAGGTCCCACGGGACCCACGCGCACACACCACACACAATGCTGCAAAATCAAATGAAGTGATAGATACGCATCGGTGTACAGTGGTCATAGAATATTTAATAGAGATATTGATGATTATCCTACCCAAAATGTAACCCTTTTTCAAAGGCCACAGCACAAAAATCACCACCGAGTCTTTGCCAATGCCACCTCCTTTTAGGCTTCTGTTCGGTGCAATTGTGGCGAGCAGTGGCAATAGTGAATGCGGTTTTGCTCCTCTTTACGTTGTGTCCACTAAACGAGGTGGCCCTACACCTTTCTCTCTTTTTCTTTTTTTTGATGGTTGCCAACTTTGCCCTGTATATTGCCATTAATATTTAGCACGTTCTGATCTCAATTCGTATCCTTTCTTACAGTTGTATGTTCACATGAAGAGACATGTTATAAACTTTATGTGTTTGTATTAAATTATCAGCTAGCATCTGTTTTCAATTACTGTGCCATGCATTATCATACCATGTTGGTTCATGTGATCAAAGAAAGAAGTAGTCTTTTTGACTCTTTTCTTATAAATATCTAGCCACCAAATCTAATTTAAATGGTTTCTCTTCATTTTAAATTTTAAAGAATGTTAAGATTGCCTTTTTCAGCTTTAGTATATTTAAGAACTGCTAATAATGGAATATTAACCACTAATGACGTTGAGAGAATGTGGATCAATAGTATAATCCAATTAGTCGCAGAGGTAGTATTTTTGCTAATTATTACCTTGTTCTTCTCGAATCTTTTCATCAAGTGAGGTTGCTAAACTATCACAAGCGCAATGAAGCATCCTTTCTTTAATTTATCATATTATTAGCACTCAGATCACCTGGACACACAGCACACTGGAAATTTTGGTGGTGGTGGTTTTGATTGAACCCAACGACGGATGAAGAAAGTGCCATAATAATATATGTTTGTTTTGGATCCAATATTGACATCTCTATCAACACCGATCAATATTTTATGCCCCACAGACACTTACAGTACAGGTGAGATCAAATCATCGTAAAGTGCTTTATATGGATGGCTGTGGTTGTGGCCATTTTTTTTGTTTTTCGTATTCTATTCATTTAGAAGCCAAAATAGACAATAATCAATGCCTTTTTACAGTAAGTGGAACGATCACTACGAAATGTCGAGCAATCCATCACATAAAGGCAGCGAAGAGGGTAATTTATATATTCTCCTACTAGAAATATTTGCACAATTCCAAAACATCTCATAAAAGTGCATTTTATATGAGACTCACTATAAATATGATTAACTAGAAATACAATCACGTGGAGCATGTCCACCATGCAAATATTTCTTTTATCTTACTCTTTCACGCCGCCATAAGTATTCCATTCGTGGATAACCGGTTGATATTGTGCATCCAATATCTGCGACTGCAACGACCCACTTTAATTTGGGGAAGTGGCAATCTTTTCTTGGTCAGAATCAATTCATTGCTTTGCATTGCTCATTTATTTTTTAAATCATCTTGGCACTTAGAATTGCTTTTCCTTATTTGTTCGAGCCTCTACAAGTCCTATAATTGGCTTTCCACCTGAGAAATTGTTGAAGTCCTATGCGAGAAACTGTATATTATTTAGTGCATATAGAATTCAAGAACATGAGAAAAATATCGTCCATACTCAGGTGACCAAAATTGACGATGTAAAATCGATAGGGTTTAAAAAATGCTGAAACTTCTAAAAGTTAATGTTAACTTATTTCCAACTTTTGACCGAAAATTGGAATTCATGCACTTAGCTTGAAGATTAAAGGATATAGATAGACTTAAACAGAAGTGTTTTGCACGTAAGCATTTCTAATACCGTAAAACGTTTTCAAGTGTTTAGGTAAAGAAATGTAAAGAGATCAACGCGTACATCTCATATTTCATTAAAAAAAAAAAAAAAACTTAAAATTTATGCAATATATATATATATATATATATGTTTTCTGCCTATTTGTTTTTTGAGAAAATCAAAATAAATTTTGTTTACAGTGTTGTTTTTTAAGTCAACATAGTGTTATATATCCCAAAAATTGAGAAAGGAAAAAAAAAAAAGATAAGATGGTAAAGTTATCCGAATTTAGGGATGAGCAAAATATAGGTTAGGATGGTTTTAATCGAACCTAAAGTCACTTGGTTTTCATATGATCATTTTTTTGAGCACAGACCCGGCCTCATAAAACCAGATCAAACTCACTCAACTTGATATTTAGTCATAAAATTTTATAAGTAAGAAATAAATTTCAATAGATATATTACAATATGTGTTTCAAAACAAATTACAACAATCTATCATGTTTAGGGTAAAATGTTTCATAACAAATTATATTAATATATCATATTATGCAAAATGTTATAATTAAAATCTAAACATCTTCTAATTTATAATTAATTTTTAAAAAATATAATTTTTAAAGAATTACCTGACTTTACACCCAATCAGAACAACCTTAAAGCAAAATTTGAACCTGATAAAAAAAAAAAAAAGGAAGGTACTAGATTAACATGCCAAAATTCGAACCAAACTCAACAGCCTTCGCGGTAAGATGGGTCCCTTTGGTTTTTAATTGTTCTGCGGTAAAATGGGTGTTCAACACGCTTATACGGATCCCATTCCCTCATGGGTGACCTGGAAAGGTTTAAAGCACAGATCGTATATAAGCAAATGATGGGCTACAGCGGGCTTCAGAGTTACGTGTTTTAGAAAATACGGCCTTGGTCCAATTACATTTTCCCGGGCCCATCTAAGGGATTGAGTCCAATATTACACCATCATTTTAAGTTGTATTATACACTATTGGGATTTAAATAAGGGTTTCTGTTGACTAAAAAAAAAAAAAAGGCTTTCTGCAAGGACCAAAAGCAAAGGCTTTCTGCTTGTCCTGGTCGCCTTCTCAATTTCGCTGATTTTTTTTTTGTTTGTTTACATCAAATAAAGCATGTAAGAATAAGAACTAGATAGAAAAGCATGGCATCTAGTTTTAGATGGCGGTAGCATTCTTTTGAAGTGATTTGAGGAATCCGGACTTTGGTAGCATTTCTCTTGAAGTGACTGAGGAACAGGAATCTTTGCCAAATGACCGGATGACAAATAGACATTTACTCCCTAAAGCATTGTGGCCTATCTGGAATCCGAAACTCCAGATAATTCCTTTATTTATTCCTTTTATATTATAAGATTTGACATATACCAAACATAGAACGGTAAAATGATAAGACATTATTCATCTGGTGAAATTCATAATCCTAAAATATATTTTAAAAAAAATAATATTATTTGAACATCGTAATTAAATATTAGGTATGGTGTATGAGGAAAGGTATGTTCAGGTAACTTAAATTCTTGGACAGCAAAATCCTTAAAAAAAAAAAAAAAAATCTATTCTGACAAAATAGTAAACAACTGTGTTTTCCATCCAATCATGATTCATGGATGATGACTCATTTAGCTGAATAAAAAAAAATCTAAATATATTTTTAATTGATGAAAATATATATTGTTTTAATTTTAATCTCTTTAATTTTTTTTGACTTTTAGTTTTCTTTTCTTAATATTTCATTTTTTATCTTTATTGTTAGTCAATAATATTAAAAAATAATACTTATAAAAATAAAAAAATTTATTAAAATGTTTATAAAAATAAAATAAAATATTTAGTATTTATAAAGGTTAAACATATATTTTAAAATATTTTTTTAGACTAAAATTTAGCACAATAAAAATAAAAAATATACTGTTAAAAAATAAAAAAATCAAAATCAAAATAATTTTGATAATTGAGCTATTTTGACCTACATAGACTGACCGGCATTGGCATTCCATCATCCCATGACAAAAAGCCATTTCAACGTAATTGAATCGTTGGTTAAAAGGGGTTTGTTGCCGGAAATCAGTAACATTCGTCCGTTGTGGATTCTACACAATACACGTCTCCAGTTTCCACGCAGTGGTAGAAGAGTCAGGAAGTAGATAGAGTAGAATTAATCCCGAATAGCGCGACGTTGTTTTCAAACAGTGGAATGAGACATGGACATCAAGATTAGAAAACATAAGTAAAAAGAGGAAAAAACATAAAAGCTAATGGATTTACGACCTTTTTCTCTCGTCAGCTACTATCTCTATATTTATTTCCTTTAACTATATTTTCATATATCTCGAAGAACCCGATTCAAATGCCTGTACAGTTGCACCCTTTCGCATACGAATAAATCCCCACTGTGGGACTGGGCGCAGTAGGACCACGCCACTTGCACAGTTTCGCCGCTAATAAAGTAGCATAGCACTTTTGCCCTGGTTTTGTTTGGTTGGTTTATTTAGTGTTAGCGTTGGAGTCAAGTTAACTCAAACGTTGAGGAATCACTAGACTCCAGAGGTTGCATTCAACTGCAAAGTTCCAAGTCCATGGCGAGTTGCTGTTCAAAGAAAGTGTCCTCAGAGGGGCAAGTGATGGTGGTTGGCATCGACGACAGCGATTACAGTACCTACGCCCTCCAATGGACTCTCGATCACTTGATCACCCCCTCACCCAATCCTATCTTCAAGCTTGTTCTTGTTTATGCCAAGCCTTCTGTTGCCTCCGCTGTTGGCCTCGTTGGCCCTGGTATAAATACATGCATGCATACGTACATAATATTTTACTTATATTACAAACATTCACACACACTGACGTATGATTTGCTTGTCATCGTTTATTTTTGTTGGTGATGTTGATTTTGTAATAATGTTTTTATTTGCAGGAGCCGCTGAGGTGTTGCCTATTGTGGATGCGGATATTAAAAGGACTGCTGCCAAAGTCATCGAACAAGCTAAAGAACTCTGCATCAAGAAATCGGTAATCTATTTAATTTAATTTAATTTAATTAATACTACCACATCAGTTTCTGTTCCGTTACTTTGGTTGCTTTTCAACCTTTTATCAAAGAATGTATATTTAATATTTATACGGGTTGCAGTTAAGGCTATATTTAGATTCATAGGATAGAAAGGTTAATTATGGAGTGGAGTTGGACAGAAGGACTGGCTGCCTATTATTTAATTAGGAGTTTCAAAGTAATAAAGTGGATTAATTAGAAAAGAAAAGGAACAAAATCCAAACCACTTCTTACCACCCCAGGTACCCACTATTTTTTATATCAATGATATATCTCATTTCTTCTCTTCATTTCTTCATTAAACTACTCCAAACATAACTTTCCTCCAAACCACTACACGCTATTCCTTTCAAAACTGACTAACATAACCCAAAGTTACCACTCCTTACACTATTCCTTCTGTAATTCCTAAAGAAGATCCTTTCCCAAAGGTTTGAAATTTCTTACGGGAACAGAAAGAGAAAATGAAGGGAAGGTCTAATTGCTGTGGCAACATAATATTGATATTTATGATCATCGGTTATGTTACTTCTGTTACTTGCCTATATGTTGAGCGATATGCTTCGGCTCAAATTTTTGGCCTTGATATGTCGATGCTGCGTTTCTCTGTATCTTATGTGGTGCTTACCAGATATATTTTGCTGTTTTGCATATATATATATATATATATGTTCTGTGACTTGTGATGCATATTTTATCTTCTGGCTCTGGCTTATGGTAAATGCTGCGTACTCGCGGTTTTTCCATGCTGATAATCTTCGCTGTGCTCCATGTTGGACAAGGAGCCCACTCAATGGTGTCAACAAGATATATTTGCATTATGCTGTTCCAGTGGCTGAACATGATTTAAACTTAATAATGATGCATTACCAGAGTTTTTTATTAAAAAAAAAAAAACTTAATAATTATGCATTATGCTCAAAGCTGCAGGCTGATGTTCATTTGTTTGAGGAAAGAAGCTAATGTGATAACTAAGATATGTCACATCCTAGTTCCTAAACCCTAAGCCAGGGTCAGGTTCCATTTCATGGTTGATTATGTATTAATTATTAGCTTCAATTGCTTAATGAGTCAGCCTAGCTTGGAGATGCATTGATTTACACTATAAATTTGGTGCCCGTTTGTCCTCCTTTTGTTAAAAAGAATTACTAAAAAGTGCCGAATAGTGCATCCATCTTTCGAGAAAATGTAGCATTTGAATATTTATTGTGATTGTTTTTCCTCTGCTTGAGGGGGGAAAAAAAGGGAAAATAGAGAAAATTAGAAGCTGTATCATATTTCTGACGTTCCAGAACATCAATAGAATATGTAGGTAGGTTAGTAGGTGCATACCTGTGGAAATATTATCTGATGACTAATATTTTATCAGGTAACTGACCCAATCGTGGAAGTGGTGGAAGGTGATCCTAGAAATGTTCTTTGCGAAGCTGTGGAGAAGCACCATGCGTCAATATTGGTTGTGGGTAGTCATGGTTATGGGGCTATAAAAAGGTATAACTTCATTCTGATCCTAATTATCATTCTATCGTCGTGCAATTTTCTGAAATTTATGAATGGGGTATGGTATACCATGAACATACTGTATGGAGTTCTAGCATTCTCGACGAACCAACATCATCACAAAATAAAGTTGCTTAGATGTTAGTTGTCACACCTAATTTAGCTTTAATTTGACACTGCTTTTATTTGCAGGGCTGTATTAGGTAGTGTGAGTGACTATTGTGCTCATCATGCTCACTGCACTGTGATGATCGTGAAGAAGCCAAAAAACAAACACTGATCTCATTGGCTGTGCCTAATAGTACTGCAGCAATGAATATAATCTTTTCAGCAAAAGGGAAAGAAATGTTCTTGAAAAATAATGATGTTTGTTCTAGGTCATGTTGAATTTATGCTAGGTTCAATTTACTTATTATTTCCAAATATAGAACCGACAAATAATACATGTAAGCGCTGAACTTTTTCCCCTTCCCAGCCTTCCAGGTGCTTATTGTATCTTTTCGAAAATGAAGTACTTATTATATCTTGTTCATGAGAAAATTATATAAACGTGATTGTTCTATGCATAAATGACTCATAAAAGGGGGGATTTTTTTTTGGCCTACTTAAAAGTGGAGATTTGATCGCATTCAATCATATTCTTGTTTTTTTTCTTTCTAATATATAATTTATGAACATGGGCAAGTGGTATGAGTTTATAGTGTTGTTTCTTGGTCAACATTGTGTTAAAAAAAATTGTGTAAAACGAGAAAAAGACAAGATGGTAAAGTTATTATGCACAAAGGACAATTTGGACCGGGTTTAGCTCAACTTATCTTCACCTGTTTTTTTCTTCTTTTTTTTTTTTTTTTTCTCTAACAAATTCTTTGAACTCAACACAATTTGATGATGATCCGATTAATAAATAATAACTAGATCAAATTGGTCAGTCAACCCAATATTTAGACAAAAAATAGAATTTTGAATATGATGTACAGTGAAATCATAAAATTTATATGAAATAAACTATATTTAAAAGATATTTTGGACTATATATTTCAAAATAAATAACATCAATAAGAAAATAATATTGAAATCTAAACATCTTATAATTTATTACTAATTTTATAAAGAATTTAATTTAAATATATTGACAGTATAAAATAGTTTTATAGTGTCAACTAATAGAGATAATAGAAAATATCAATTCATATAAATAATCACTTATTATAATGAGGAGTTTATTATGATTTTTTACTTTCTAGTATTTTTAATGGTTGACGGTGTAAAACTTTTTTACACTATCAATATATACCAATTAAATTCTTTTATAAAAAATATTCATTTTGATGCACTATCAATATAAAAGAGTTTTATACCGTTATTTAATTATATATTTCTATTTTTAAGACTTTTAAAATTATAAGTCAATAAATCAAATATTTTAATTAATGTGACAATGTATAAGTGAATGTATATATAAAATATTTTTATATTAACATTGCATTAGAATTAAATTCTCTCAGGAAAAACTAATTTTTTAAAATTGTTAGATTTTAGACCGGGTCAAAACAACCCAAAACATGATCTAGAGCCAATTTGAATTAGTTAATCATTCAAAGTTTGAACCTCACCCAACAGTTTGGGGCTGAGATGGATCTTTTTTTTTTCGGTCGTGGGCCAAGATGGATCTTGAACACCCCCTGTCCGAAATTCAGGATCCCATTCCCTCGTGGGTGGCCTGGCGTAGGACTTGTCATCTGCCTTTGTGGGTGTGCACTGTGTGAACCAATCGGTATTTGGCTCTGTGGCGATCAGAAAACCTGTTGAAGAGGAGGATTGCGGCTCAGCAGCTCTGAAGAGACAATTTGAGACCAGCATTGATTGGTTGTTGCCCAAAATAACAGTTGAGAGTGATGCTCTCCATGCTCACTACTAGCCTCGAAAGGTTTTCAGCACAGATCATACAGAAACAAGTGATGGGCTAAAGTGGGAAATATGGCCTCGGTCCAATTAATAGCCTTCCTGGCTTACGGACTTCTGGAATCTGAAACTCCAGTGGATTCCTTTACTTACTCGTTTTATGTTATTAGATTAGATTAGATTTCACACATGCCAAACATAGAACCATAAAATAATAGCTTTTATTCAATTGATCAAATTTTTAATCCCAAACCATATTTAATAAAAAAGATTTCTTAAGGTTGTGGCACCCCATATATAAAGGTGAGTTGTCTGTGTACTTACAAAAACTATCATGGTCATGTCCTATTAAGCCATATAAGATTTAATACACCCTTCTCATATCCAAAATTGAATATCTAGAGTGTAAAATTTATAGGACTAGATATCTATAGGTGGCACAATGAGGGTTCTTCAATCTTTTATAAAGACTATCTTAATCATATCCTTAAATAATATGAGATTTAATAATTCTATAGTAAAACCCTTTAACCAAAAAAAAAAAAAAAATCCATTATGGCCTAATAGAGTAAACAGCTAGAGTTTTCCATTCAATCCTTATTCATTAGTCATTTAGCTAAAGAAAAAGAACGTAATAATTTTCGTAGTTGAATTATTTTGGTTTAAATATAGAGAAAGCTGCATGCAAGGCGTAGTTCAAGTGGTAAAGCATTGGCCTCTGCAAGAATGCACCCCAGGTTCGCTCCAACCAGAGGCTGGAAGTGGTAAAGAACCTTCCCCCCAAACCCCCCTGGACCAAAAAAAATATATATATAAAGTTTATTTATACATATTACAATTGATATTTTCCCAACAATCATGTTTGATTAAAGATATGTATTATAATAAAAAAAATTAAAAAGAAACTATAAGACTTTTTTCATGGTTGGATTTGATAGTGTGATTAAACTATGTCAAATGGTTATGTAGAAATAACCATACCCGTAAATATAATAACAAGCACTATTATCCCATGACTAAAAGGCCATTTCAACATAATTGAATTGTTGGTTTAAAGGGGTTTGTTGCAAAGTAACTAACAACAACCTGTGTTGTGTTCAGATTCTACACAGAAGATTAAGAGTGTAAGTGGATTAGGTAAATCTGATGAACCCAAAGTAAACCAATTAAATTAGTTTAGGTCATTGGCTCCAATCGGGATAGAATATGACTAAATTTGATCATTATTAGTTTGGACATCAGGTTTGATCATTTTAAATCCAATGACCTAATACTTGAACTAATAACCTAATTTCATTTTTTTAATTTTTTTACACCTTATTTAATTTATGATAAGTTATGTTATGTTGTTATTATTAATTATGTTATTGACTAGTGATTTATGTGTGGTTAACATGTTATGTTTTGCTAATTGTTGTGATAAAATTTGATTATGTATTTTCTTGACTAGAAATTTGTAGATAAAATTAAGAAAATTTATGCCAAATTAAAATTGTTGATGTTTTGTGGTCACTTTTAAATATATTTGTCAGCTAAAATATTTTTTCAAGAAAAGAAAAGGTGAGACTGATCACTCAAACCAATCGAATTTTGTCAAAAGAATTTTTGAACTTAAACCAAATAAAATTAATTAAAATTAATTGGTTCAGTTGTACTAAAAAAAAGAGTGATTGATTCAAATTTAATTTTCTTATATAAACCCAAACCAACTTGACTTGATTATACTTCAGATAAGATTGTTAAAAAGTGCAAATTTATTATTGTTAATTGAATGAATTACACTGACCTCCCCTGAGATCTAGTATAATTATACTCGGTATCCCTTTAATTCACTTTGCCCGATAAATAAAGAAGTGTCAAGTGTAATTATACTAAATTTTAAGGGAGGTCAGTGTAATTCACCCTTATTAATTTGATTGGAGGAATTCAATGGAAAACATGGAGTTTGACATAAATCACAAGGGGCGTGATGGTAAAAGCTATTCAATCTAATTCGCTAAGAGATTTTTTCTCAAACTATTCAACTTCTTTCTATATAAACACATGAGTGAATCTTTTCAATTGAGAATTTCACATGATAAAATTATATGTTGATTTTTACCATTAATTAAATATTCTTATAAATTTTATATTTAATCTCATATTCTTAATTAATAATAAAAATTAACATATAATCATTTTCAATTAAGAGGATTCTTTCCTATACAACACACACAAACTTCTGCACCACGTATAGTATTCTTCACCACTCATAGTAGTAGAAGAGTCCAGAAGTAGATAGATTAGGATCCCTTATAACGCGACGTTGTTTTGAGGAACCCGATTCAAACGCCTGTGCAGTAGCGGGTGCAGTAGCAAAACGCCACTTGCACACAATTGCACCGCTAATAAAGTAATATATAACATAGTAATTTAAGGTTGGTTTTTGTTTGGTTTATTCACTGTTAATCTGTTATAGTGTTGGAGGCCATAGTTAACTCAAACGTAGAGGAATTACAAGACCGAAGAGGTTGCATACAATTCTGCAAAGTGCAAATCCATGGGAGAATCATCAGAGAAGCAAGTGATGGTGGTTGGCATGGACGACAGTGATTACAGCACCTACGCCCTCCAATGGGCTCTCGATCACTTGATCGCACCCGCATCCAATTCTATCTTCAAGCTTGTTCTTGTTTATGCCAAGCCTTCTGCTGCCTCCGCTATCGGCTTCGGTGGCCCTGGTATGTATATATATATATATATATACACACGCATGCATGCATACATAATATATATTTATACTGTTTACATTGTGGTTTTCTTATCGTTTTTATTTTTGCTGCTGATGTTGATTTTGTAATAACGTTTTGCAGGAGTCGCTGAGGTCTTGCCCGTTGTGGAAGCGGATTTCAAAAGGACTGCTGCCAAAGTCGTTGAACATGCTAAACAACTGTGCAACAAGAAATTGGTAATCTACTTAATTTAATACTAGCAGTATCAATTTCTGTTTTGAAACTTTGGATGCTTTTCAATCTGCTATATACATGTACATGTATATAAATTTATGCATGCCAGCCAGTAGCATTTAAGGCTATCTTTAGGTTGATAGAGCTGAAAGGTTAATTAATGATGGAATGGAGTCAGACACAAAAGGATTGAGCCTATTATTTAATTGGGAGTTTTCAAAGTAATAAATTGGAATGAGGAAAAAATGAAAAATCCAAATCACTTCTTACCACCCCAAGTATCCACCGACCACCATTTGTTACATCCTTCCCCGGTTGGAATGATACGTCTCAGTCCTTTTCTTCATTAAACTACAAGCATAACTTTCCACCAAATCACTTCACGCTACTCATTTCAAAAATGCTAACATAACCAAGATTTACCATTCCTTACACGATTCCTTCTGTAATTCATCTTTCCCAGGGATCACGAAAGGTTTGAAATTTCTTACAGGAACTGAAAGAGAAAATGAAGGGAAGGTCTAGTTTTCTGTGATAACATAATTTCGATATTTAAGATGATCAGTTATGTTACTTTTGTTACTTGCCTGATATCGATTAAGTAACTTTTGTTAGTTGCCTAAATGTTGATATATGGATCGGCCATGGCTCAAATTTTTGGCCTTTGTGGATAATGCTGCGTTTTCTCTGTGTTTTATATAGCACCTACCTGGTATCTTTTGCATTTATTCCCTGCCTTGTGAGGCACCTTATCCTCCGGCTCTGGCTTGTGGTACTCACTTCTCAGTCTCCCTATTCCAGTGGCTGAACATGACTCGAGCTTAATAATGATGCATTTTGCTCAGAGCTGCAGGCTAGTACAGATAGCACTATCTCTACTCTACTAGCTGTCCTTTGGTGCTTTTCATTCGTTGATTGCAAAAAAAAAAATAGCGAGAGTGAGGCATTTTTCGTAATGCAGTGTATAATATATATGAAAAAAGTGAATTAAATCGTAAAAATATTTATATACTAGATTTTATAGGATTATTGTTATTTTTATTATTTTTTTTAAATTACTAATATATTGAATAATATGCTAATAAATTTTGTTTATATTCAATACATTGGTAAGCATTTTTAAATAATATGTTGGCAAATTTTTAGATAAAAAAATTAAATAAAAATAGTAATAATTATGTAAAATTTATTATCTAATTATTTTTATCCTTTTATTCACTTTTCGTATGTATTACATATTAGATTGTAAAAGATGCATTTTTCTTGTAAAAATCTAACTCGTAATTAAGATATGTCACATCCTAATCCCTGCTATAGAGTCAAGTTTAACTTCACGTTTTATAAAGTTAGATTATACTGGCTTTCTCTAAATTAAAAGAATATTTTATATATTTTTCAATTTATAAAAATATAAAGTAATTTTTTTTTAAGATTTAAGTAATATTATATTTATTATTAAATACTAAATATTTTATATATAATATATAATATTACTTAATTTCAAAAAAATATGTATAATTGACTCTTTTAATTAATGACTTCAATTGCATTAATTTACATTATAAATTTTGTGCCTGCCGTTTGTATTTCTCTTGAAAAAAAAATAAAAAACTCAAAGTTGTCGAATACTGCATCTATCTTGCTAAGAAAATGTGACATCTGATTTATTGTGTTTCACTTTTTTTTTTTTTAGTCTCAGAAAAAAAAAAGGAAAATACAGATAAAATTTGGTGCTATATCTTTACATTCTTAATTCATTTCTGATGTCTCAGAACATCAATATTCTATATATATGTGGGTGCATATCTGTGGAATTATTATCTGATGACTAACTTTTTATCAGGTAACTGACCCAATCGTGGAAGTGGTGGAAGGTGATCCCAGAAATGTTCTTTGCGATGCTGTGGAGAAGCACTATGCGTCAATATTGGTTGTGGGTAGTCATGGTTATGGGGCTATAAAAAGGTACATCTTCATTATCCTAGTTATCATTCTAGCGCCCTGCAATATAGGAGCATTTTAAACACTATTCTCTAACTTATGAATGGGGTACGATATACTATGAATGTACTATATTGAGCTCTAGCATTCTCAAAACGAACCGACATCATCGCAAAATAAATTTGCCAAGATGTTAGTTGCCACAACTAATTCACTTGTACTCTGACACTACTTTTATTTGCAGGGCTGTTTTGGGTAGTGTGAGTGACTATTGTGCTCATCATGCTCGCTGTACTGTGATGATCGTGAAGAAGCCAAAAACCAAACACTGATCTTATTGGCTGCGTTTAATGGTTCGCAATGAACATAATCTTTTCAGCAAAAGGGGAAGGCATGCTCTTAAAAAATAACAATGTTTGTTCTAGACCATGCTAATTAACTTTGCGCTAGGTGCAATTTACTTTTTATTTCCAAAGATCAAACTGAAAAATAATACTTGTAAGCACTGGAGTTTTTCCCTTTCCCGGCCTCCCAGGTAATTATTATATCTTATTTATGAGAAATTTACATGAATGCGTTTGTTCTATGCATAAATGACTCTCAAGTGGAGAATTGATCGCATTCAGTCATACTCTTGCTTTTTCTTAAATCAAAGTTGTGAAAATGGGCAAGTATGGTTTGATTCAGCCATTTAATTTTTCTTAAAATTTGATTATAGCATATCCTTGAAGTTCTACACTCTGGATAGATTCTATTCGTATTTGTTTATTCTAGTTCAATATATGGTCTGCCCGGTAGAAGAGTTGAAGATTTGATTCCCAAACTTTACCTTGCGCCAATTTTAGTCCTAAACTTTAAAAATGGTTAATTTGATATTTAAGGTTGTATTTTCTTCGGTCAATTTCTTGTGTAGCTAAACATCATCATGGTCTTTTATCTTACATATCGTATAATGTTTTGTTGAGTTTGTCGCAAAAGGTAATTAATAAAATATTTACTCTTGATTTGATCTAAAATATATTAATTTATTACAATTTAAAGATAAATATATACACGTTTATTCACTATATAAACAAACTCATGTAAAAAAAATTTCTTATTATTCATTTATTCTACACGATTGCACTTAGAGACACTAGAGTGCCAAATGATGTAAACCTACCAATACTTATGTGATAAATTATGGTGCTCCGATAATGTTTAATAAATGAATATGAAAAATACTCCTCGCATAAAAATATTTTGACACAATGACGTACAAAAGCACGTGATAGCTACAATCGGAAGAAAAAATAAGGGAATTTTTGTTTAATTTTTCATTTAACGAAAATCATGGTAAAGTCAAGGACAAAAGTAGTTTCCACATTATTCGTTTATTTGTCTTTGTGTACTTTAAAACAATTTTGAATAATAAACGAAGAAAGGCATAAGATTAAAAGGTATTGATCCATGTGTGAATAAAGATACGAGACAAAAATAATGCCATATATTAGTCTTTTAACTCTTGACAGAAAGGGGTACCAGAAGATTAAGTGTGGGGTTCGAGAAATAACAAAGACTTCTTACAGGGGTGCTCTAAAGCAAACAAAGCAAGTAATTAAAGATCCTACATGAACAAATGGGCAACAGAAGCTACCGATGGATCCTTCTCGAGTTCTATATTTCCAAGTCCAAATTTTAGAGATGCTTCTACCTCTCAAAAAACAGGAGTACCATTTTGCCAAAAGCTTGGGATATCTGAGTCATTCCAATCGACGTAATACTGGCCAAAGCTAGATTTGTATCCATCTAATAACTCAAATACATCTAGAAAAGATCATATAAAATACCCTTTTATATTTGATCCATTCCCGAGAAATTAAATTTGGGATGGAATGAAAAATTAGAGAGCAAATCAGAAGCATAGCAGGTTATGGGTACTCCTTACGAAAGAAGCATAGATGAATCCCAACCATCAAATCTATGAAAAAGGATACCTTCAGTTGCAAAGGGCATACCTTGAGGCATCAAGCACGGCACCAATATATCCATGCAAGTATTTGACCCTTGACACATCTTGCACTGATGAATTGCTTGCCGTCCGTTGACCTAATAAGAGATGCACGACCAAATTTTTTATCAATTGTTTAACCCATGTTAATTCACCCTTTGCCACACTAGCAACATAGATATTATTAAATTATATAAATATTGACGATGTCGTATATTGGAAAATACAAGAGAATCACAATATGCCATCTATATTGACAAAGTGGGGAAGGGGATTATGAATTATTAGTAATATTCCAACATAATAGAAATGTTGATGCTATTAAGTGACTTTATCTGATATTTACAAGTTACAATGATAAACTTTGCCTTGTAGTCTAATATTCAACCCCATGAATATCAAAGGAAGTTTTTCCTCAAAGATGCATTGGCAGTTGTCTTATACTCTTGTTATTAATGTTACTTTATTGGATGAAGAGGATGAGAAAGAGAAAGAGACACACCATTTTCATAAATGAATGAAGGAGGATTGCCATAAAGGAGCTTGAATTTATTCATTTCTTCTTGTAAGGCCCAAGGCTCGACAACGTACTGAATCAAATAAAGCCAGTTAACCATACAGTGAAATAATCTGAATGCTTGAAATAACTAATAATGAGAGTTAATGAAAGCAATTATTTGGTTTCGAACATTTTACCTCTTCATCCGAAAACAGATCCTGTAAGTCTGCCAAAACTTGGAAAGCGTGATTATTTTGCACTCGTATTGTTCCACTAGTTATAGAAATTATGACAGACAAACACTAGACATGATAGTTGACGCAAGTTTTGAGGAGTTTGATGGTAAATTATGCAGAAGATCGAAAATTTTTAAATGATAATGAAGATGTGATGAATGAAATGAATATAGTAAGCTTATATCTAAACTTCAATTTTGTATTGAATTCAGTATCTATCTTAGAACAAACAAAAAACATACAAATTATCTCTGCAGCCACGTCTAAATCGAAATCTCTCGGTTCTCGCTCTAGGTAGTCAGACTTATCTGTGACATTAACATTGGTGAAGAAGATTAAGCCTATAAAGTCACATGAACCCTTTACTTGTTGGGATTGGCGTTTTGTGAAGGCAGGAATTCTTGCACCTGCATTTTTCTTCATGGAAATGGGATAATCTCCATGCACTAAGGGTTCCATAATCCTGTAAATCAGCGCACACATATAACTACTATACCCTTCACAACATATAGAGGCTCGAATTTCAAATTTTAAACTATTTTAACTATGTCTAGTGAAAGATAAGTGAAAGTGTTGGGCCTATAAGGAACTAAGAAATCAAGAGGTTTAACATGAATGAAAGGTCTTCTTAATAAATATTCATATGTTTTACATTAAATAACAAAAACAAGAACATAATGGAAGGAAATGGGAAAATGATCAGTAAACCAACTTATTGTGTGTGTTGTAACTTACCAACCAACATAAAAATCGCGAACTCTTTTGAGTTGCTACCCAATCTTTTTCTGCATTTGTTGAAGGAACAAATCCAAATAGAAAGACAGTGATACCAACAAATCCGTGTTGTTTGTCCTGCAATGTGACAGTCTCTACAGATTCATTTTCAATGAAGTTTTTCATATGAGGCAAGATTCACAATGAGAAGACCTCATCATAACCACCCACAGCGAATACATTGGGTTCATTCACCGTGGTCCAATATAAGACTCTGTCTCCGAACTCTTTAAAACACATGTCTGCGTAATTTGTAAAGTCTTCTCTGCATTCACATTTCAAATAGTTTAATCGCTTCATATCTCTCAATATTCTGTCTAAACTATCATTGTAAGGACATTATATTTTCGTTAGCAAAAGTTTATGGTGTAAGATCTTAGGTACTTGCATGATGTCACGACTAATCCATCATCCATATTCATCCTCGAGTGCCTGTGGAAGATCACCATGGTGTAATGTGACATGTGGTTGGATTCCTGCTCAAGGGAAAAGATTCACTATATCAGTTGAAGTAGCAAAAGTTATTTAGACAGATTTTTTTTGGAAAATGAAGGAACTTGTATTTAACCATTGCTGATGAGTTCATTGATGAAATCGTTGTAGTACTTTAATCCCTTGGGATTGATTAGTCCTCTACCATCTGGAAAAAAAAGCATTTTTCAAAGAAATTATGAAATGTCACATAGATAGAACCTTAAAGTTCAATGGTTGTCATCAAGTTTGGTGTCGGGATTGTACTTGGTATTAGTCTCGACCAAGAAATGGAAAATCTATAGGCATCAAGGCCAGTTTCCACCATAAGCCGTACATCTTCCTGCATAATAGAATTTTAGGGAAATAATTAAACTTTGTTGTACTCGTTAATGGGCCATTTTAAAATAGGAGAAATTCTTAAATATTCTTAGAGTAAAAGAAAAATTTTACTCCATTGTTCCATTTGCCATTTGAAATCTAAATCATGTCACCAAAAATATAGTGAAAAGTAGAAAAACAACAATAATCTACAAAATTAAATTATCAAATAGCAAATAGAACACAGCAAAATTTTTCTTTTACTAACCCCTAAGAAATTTTCTTAAAACAGATATGTGGAGATCATATGTTCTAATATTCACACACTGGAACTTAATGTAGTGCTTAAATTAACACTTTCTTACACCCGTATGTATATCTAAGAATCCCTTCAATAAAACTCGGGTGGTAGAATACTAGTATTATTATCTATTACTTGGATTTTTCTGTGTTTGACTTTAATTTGTGTTTTACTGGGCAGTGATTCCAATTTACTTTGGTATATTTATTGAGCATCATAAATACCCAAATTATTTGTAGGTTGTTTGGAAAGACATGAAATTGAATTCATTCAAAAAATTGAATTTAATTTTCTAGTTTAAAATCAACTAATAACATTGAATTAAAATTTGAATGGAATTTAATTCTTTAAAAAGACCCAAAAGTAAATTAAATCAAAACATATCTAATTTACAATTCCTAATATAGTGGATTTGATATTAAAAGATAATATGTCAAAAATACCTTCAACCTTGATAATATTTCTTTTTCTCTCCTCAAAGAGTGATATTAATAACAAGTAAAATAATCAAGATAAAGAATTTAATTTATTTTTATATATTTTCCAAATAATATAAATAAATTCAATTGTATAATTTGTTAATTTATTCCAAACATAAGAATTCAAATCATAACACAATTGAATTCAATTACTAATAAAATTAAATTCAATTCTATCTTATTTTATCATTTCAAACAAGATGTTAAATTCTGTTTCCTTTTTGATATACGATTTCTCCAATTCTTGTTTCTCACTTAATTCCGGGCTACACTACTGTCAATCCTTTACTTGTAAACATGTCTATCAAATCTCGTTATTTTAGCGTTTATGTTAAAAACCATTCTACATATTAAAAATTCTGTATTTTTCATGAGTTTGACTTTGTACACCTTTTTTGCATATAATATTTTTAAGTGTATTCACCCCAAAAAAAAAAAATAGCATGAGTATACGCGATGGATATATTTTTGTTCTCACGTATTCAAATGGGGAGAGAGGGAAAAAGATTGAGGCGTAGTGTATTCACCTTATATTTATGGTACCCGTCACAGGCTACATGACCATTCTCTCCAAGCGTATGCCCTGTGTATAGAAAACAATAGCATACACTCGTATCCTTTTGATGATTCTAGTCAAGGAACATGACAAAGCTAGATAATTATCTCATAGATATCATTCACCGTTTTTAAATCAAGAATTCTCAATTCAGAGAATTTCATACATGGCTAATAGCAAAATCAAATCCATAATCTACCCAAAAAATAAAAACAGAGCCATATATTGCCTTTTGAATGTGAGAATTTTTTGAACTAATTTTCTCTAAAATTTAAGTGATGAAATTCCTTACCACTTGTTTATAACTATTGTTATGCCAAGTCATAACTCATAAATCAATTATATCGTAACTTTTGATCTCTTAAATAAAAAATTCATGAATAACTTTGTTATATTTGTAAATATTCTGTTTGCTAAAAGGCTTTTTGAATCTTTTGTTCCTCCAAGTAATAGTGGTAAAAGTATGGAGAATACGTTAATATTAGAGAGAGAGAGAGAGAGAGAGAGAGAGAGAGAGAGAGATGGAATCTTAATATGTGGGATTTAAATAGGAAATGATTCAAAATTTATATATGCTTTCACATTTGGTGACATGTTAAACATCAAGAAAAGATGGAAAAAGTTTATTTATTTAGTACGAAATCTGATGAGACCAACAAGAGAGTTGTAATAGTAGAGGTATACTATAACTCTATAAAAGATTTTAGTTCTTTTTTTTAGGAGAGAATCCATTTGGAATAACAAGCCTGACCCCAAAAAAATTAATCTAATAGGTAGGGAAATTCCCTCAGAAATCAAAAAATTCATTTGAGACCAATCAAATGAATGCTACCATAATTATTGGTGAAATAAAATAAAAACGTCATTTATAACAATATTCCTAACTTTATACGAATTCGTATTCCTTTAAACATTATTTCTTTATTTAAGACATACTATTCGCAGAGAATAGCATCATGACATATACGTGGTGTTTTTACACGTTCCCGTAAAGTTGATTCGGGTGTAGGTAACATACATCGGAATTAATAGCACGAGAAATATTATTTATATTATTATTTGAAATATTTTTTAAAGAGATATTATGAGATGTTTCTTAAAGATTGATTGATAAAAAAATTAAAACTTATTCATCTCAACTAATGTTCAATAGGTTACTTCAAAGTTTTTCTTCAAAAATATCGCAAAATGTGGTACAATATTACTTTCAATAGCACATACACAATATAGGATAAACATCCATTTCGTTTGAACTAAAGTAAGCTTCCAGAATTATCAAAATATGAAGGATGACAAGAAGAAACAAGAGCAAAAAAAGGAACCAGCTGCATGAGCAAAGGTATCCCAGATGCTAGGAGTTCTTCCATCTTCGTTAGCAGCTCCTTCGACCTGTTCATTATAGACACACGATAATATGGCTGAATTGAACATAGCTAGCTATTTCATATAAAAGAGAAAGATTATGATGAGAATTAATGTTAGACAAAATACTTATTTTTAACTCTGATAAAAATTTTAGGGGATAAATAATTAGTTTTTCAAAATTTAGAAATCAACATATAATTCTTCACTATATCTCATTTTTGAATAGTAAAAAATTATCTGTAAATTTTTAAATATTAAGAGACTAATTTATCTCCAAAATTTTTGTCAAGAATAAAAATAGGTATATTGCTTTAATGTTATGCACCTGATAGGCAGAGGTGCCTGAACCAAAAATAAAATCTGGTGGGAAGTCATCTCTGCTATATGTATCAGCACTCAGCACTCAGCACTAACACCACCGAAGAGTTCACAAAGATAAGTGTTGCCAGCAAGCAAGCAAGTCTGCACGATGTTTCCGGCTGCATGTCGTCCAAGTTTTTGTTTGTGTCCTATCCACCTCTCATCATTTCTCACTTCATTTATTACAGCCACGCTCTTCCGTTGTCCTCACATGCCGTTGTCGACTGCGAGGATAAGTTTGGGGACCAGATTCGAATTTTTGAGCACATTCCAAACATTAAATTCATAAAACAAATTATAAATTTGATCTATTAAAAAATGGTATTAATATTCAAATTTTATTTTTTATTATTAAAATAAATCAAGAAAAATATATACCTAAACGCATTTTTTTTATTCAATCAAGAAAAGTATAAAATAGTATAAAATGTATAATATGCAAGTAACAAAACTGAAAGGATTTAACATTGTGAATGTATGATTGAAAGTAGCTCTTATCGTACAATAGGGTATTGATTCATGAGATATGTAATTTGGGCCTTGAATTTGAGAGGTTTCAGGCTAGATATATTCCTAGTGGTTGTAACATAGCAGCTAATTCTCTAGCGTATTAGGCTAAGTTTGTAGGGGATAAGCTCTAGGTTGGAAATTTTTCATCTTGTATTTCAGAGACTGTAGTTTTGGAGGCCAATAATAAATAAAATTTGAAGTCTTTATCAAAAAAAAAAAAAAATTGTGATTGTATGACTTCAAAAATATTTTTACGCATAATCGTCTTACACTTTTTCTAGTATGGATATTGTATGGATATTTTAGAAAATGGAAGAAAAATTAAAATATGCATTAAAAATATTTATTTTTCTTATTTCATTAGATAAGTTATATACAAATAATGTAATAAAAAAGATGAGTGAGTGTCACAATCCGTCATCAAATAATCACGTGCTCCTCGAGGAATTAACCCCTTTGACAGGAATATCTATTGGTATAATATTGAGCTGATGGAAAAAAGTAAAAAAAAGTGCTTATAAATTATTGCAACCATGACGGTGATATACTTCCTCTTTTTAGAATGATTGTCAAGTTTTTGGTATTTTGATTTCAGAATATTTGTCAATTTTGAAAGGTTAATTTTTTTTCTTTCAATAATCTTTTAATTTAATTATGATTATTAAATGACCTCATACTATCATAGTAAAGAGAGTATTGTAATTTTAAATTTTTAATTGCAATAGCAGAGTTTTTTTTTTTTTTAGATTGGATAATTTTGTATATAACTGAAAATCAGGATAATGCTCACTTCGATTTCCTACCAGAGGGATCCTCGCTGTCGATCTTTGCAATCCCCACACAACCTTGAAATTATGAAAATCCACCATGAAAAACTTGTTCAGCACCGTTACATGATTTGAGGAAGGGGCTGCACCAATATCATAGTACTTAACCAAAAATAAATAAATAAACAGGGATGACCCAAAGGAAGGGGCTGCACCAATATCATAGTACTTAACCAAAAATAAATAAATAAACAGGGATGACCCAACTAGTTCATCAGATGATGAACACTAAATTATAGAAAAAAAGATATCTTAATCACGCTATCCTAAGAATTTTCTAAGAGTGTTTGACAATCTCAAAAATCAAGTTAATATAATATAAAATAAAATTAGTTCTATTAATTAGTATAAAAATAAACTAATTTTTTGTTGAACATGATTTATATCAACAATTTATAAATTAATTTTAATATGCATCTTATTATTATTATTATTATGTATCTTTTTTCTTCTTGATTGTGTTATTAAAAAATTAGTTTAGTAGACTATGGCGGCCGACAATAGTGCACAATGGCAGCCAGTGGTGACTGGTGGAACAAAACAGTGGTGGCTAGTGACGGCAAATGATAGTGGATGAAGCAGTAGCGACAACAGACAAGGTGGATGATGGCAGTCAGTGGCGGCAAATGATAGCAATCAGTGGCAGCTAGTGACAAGCGGCGGTGACCATGATGGTAGTTAGCAGTAGGCAGTGGTGACCGTGATGCTAGTTGGCGGCAACCAATGGTGGATGGTGGCGGCAGATCGTGGTGGATGACGGCAGCCGACGGCAAACAATTGGATGACAACGGCTAACGGCAAATGGTGGTGGATCATAAGGGCAAACAATTGATAAGGTCAATGGAGAAATGACTAATTGGTGTGAAGTGAGAAGATATAAAATATAAGAACAAAAAATTGGGACAAAATAAAATTAATTTAAAATTGACTTTTTTAAAAATTGATTTTAGATTCAAATTGATTAAAATAAAAATTAATTTTAAAATATTTAGATACTTACCAAATAACAATTATTAAAAATTAGACTCCACTGTATCTAGTTAGTCGATTTTTCTAGTTTGTCAAACACAATATTTCACATAAAATAAATAAATGATAAAAAAAAGAAAGTATTTCTTAGTGCCAATAGTTTGAACCGTTTTTTTTTTTCTTTTTTTCTTTTTGATTTTTAAACCAGCAATAACGAAGCTTCTCACATGAGAGAGGTATGCCTCCTCGTAAACTGACTGAAGCACCTTCATTTACTGGCCTTTTTATACTTTTCTCGAGACCATGAACTATATGTCGGATTCATTGAATTATTTATTAAATTAACTCTCATTCAACTGTAAGAATACAAAATTTTTATAATCTTCTCAATAGAATTATGTGATGAGTCCCACATTTAGTAAATAAATAAGTTGAATATGATAGTTAATTCATGACTCTCCTATCTAATAAGCTGGTATTTTGTGTTGAGCTCTCTTTATAGACTTGAACCATAACAATTAGTGCTTTTATTGAAAATTGGAGTATAGAAAGAGCTACTAACAAGTTTGATTAAGACATGATAATGAGACTTTTGTGCTGAATATTAATAGATGAGTGAGGTCTCCAAGAGGGAAGAGCTACTTATTTAAGCATGAACTCTCCTACTCAATAAGCTAGTATTTTGGGTTCTACTCTTTTTAGGGGCTTGAGTCATAACAACTAAAAAAAGAAATAACTAATAGGAATATTTTAGAAAAATGTACTTAAGAATAACATGTATAGAAAGGAAAAGTTTTAGAATGTTTTATACTATTATAAGTATAATCTTTTAACATGAATGAAATAGTGAAGAATTTTTCGTATCAAATTACTTCTTAAAATTTTACAGTATATGACGTGTTTTTTTTTTTTTTTTTAAGTCATTACTAATGTGCTTATTTTAATGAATCAAAGTTACTATCTCAACCAACTATTCCCCAATTTTAAACTCTTATATATGCACCTTGTAGGCCAGCTTACTCTTATATTTGTTAATCGGAATATATAACAAACACGATAAAACTTGTCATCCGTGATTTTCCTGGCCTAAGCGTTGATTCCCTATCGCCTAGGAGGAGCTCTATCTAATACCCTTAGTATTTGTCATACAGTTCATCTAAAAGATTGTTTCAACAGAATTAAAAAGAGTATTGATATTTATACTTATATATTGAGACTCACTATCTAACACACGCACAAAAAATTGTGGGATCTCACCTTCAGGTAATGTATCGTATGCTTTTATCCAATACTCTCTCTCCTTGCCGTGTTAGATTGTGAGACGGGCAGTTTTGCGTCCAACAATCGTTTACCAATTAGAAATGACATTGATTCACAAGCATCATAGTTATGAATTAGTCTGAAGACTCAGCCATAGATCTCACAAAATCAGGACATTGACCAACATAGAATTAGATCCTTTAAAATGATCATACTTGCAAAGTAAAAATATAAGGAATTTATAATCACTCTTGGATCATTTAGTAAAACTTACACATAATAGAAGTTATTGATTCGAAAATAATTAACCCCTCACTTTCCCATTTTACAAGCATACTTACTTTAAAAAATTTAAATCCGACTAACATTATATTGACAAAAGAAAGAATCAATCGCAACTTGCAATGCCATGGGGAACTATATGCTACACTACAATCCTCCTACTAGATAGACAAGAGTGAATTATGAATTTGATTCCTAAGCTTTACCTTTCGCCAATTTGAGTCCTACATTTTAAACATGGTTAATTTCATATTTAGGGTTATATTTTCTTTGGTCAATTTCTTCTGTAACTAAACATCCTCTTTTTTTTTTTATCTTACTTATCATAAAACGTGTAGCTTCCACATTATTCATGCATTGTTTCTTTTCGTACTAAAAATAATTTTCAATTATACGAAAAGAATGACAGAAGATGAAAATGCATCGAGCCATGTAAGAATAAAGAAGATATGAGACCAAAGTAATGCCATATATTGATTGAGTCCTTACTTCTTGAAAAGAACGGAACACCAAATGGTGGTACAAGAATGGGATACAAAAAATGAAAAAGATTTCTTGTAGGGATGCTCTAACGCAAACTAAGCAAGTAATTAGAGAAATTACATGAACAAATGGGCAATAGAAACTAATGATGGATCTTTTTTAAGTTCTATATCTCCAAGTCCAACTTTAGAGGTACTTCTATCTCTCAAAAATTAGGAGTACCATTTTGTTGAGAGCTTTGAACATCTTTTTAAATTTGAGTCATTTCGATCAACATAGTATAGGTCATAGCTAAATTTGTATCCACCTAGCAATTTAAATATATCTAAAAAGGACCATATAAAATATCTTATTGTATTTGATTCGTTCTTGAGAAAATTTAGGATAAATAAAAAATTAAAGAACAAATTTGAAGAATAGTAGTTTGTAGGCACTTCTTATGAAAGAAGGATTGCTAAATATTAGCCATCAAATCTAGGAAAAAGAATTATTGTGTCCAAGTGGCAACTAGATAATTTGCAGCAACAACTGCAAAAGGCATACCTCAAGGCATCAAGCACAGCGCCAATATATCCATGCAGGTATTTCACCCTTGACACATCTTGCAATGGTGAATAGCTTGGTGTCCGTTGACCTAACAAAACATGCCCATCCAGCGAAATTTTGATCAATTAATTCAACCCATCTGAAATCATCCTTTACGGCACTAACAACATAGATATGATTGAATTATACAAAATTGACAATGTCGTATATTGGAAAATACAAGAGAATCATAATATGTCATATGTATTAACAAAGTGGGGAGGGGATTACGAATTATAAGCAAGGTTCTCAAGATATATAATTGAAATGTTGGTGCTATTAAGCGACTTTCTCTATTATTCAAAAAGATAAACTTTGCCTCGCAGTTTAATATTCGACCCTATCAGCATCAAAGGAAGTTTCTCCTCACAGAGATTCATTTGCAGTTGTCCTGTACTCCAGTTATTAATGTTACTTTCGCGGGAGGAGAGAGAGAGAGAGAGAGAGAGAGAGAAACCATTTTGATAAATGAATAAAGGAAGATTGCCATAAAGAAGCTTGAATTTAATGATTTCTTGTTGTAAGCCCCACGGTTCGATGGGGAACTGAGTCAAATAAAGACAGCTAGCCATACAGTGAAGTAATCTAGATGCTTGAGATAACTATTTATGAGAATTAATAAAAGCAATTATCTGGTTTTGAATGTTTTACCTCTTTGTCCGAAAGCAAATCCCGTAGATCTGCCAAAACCTGGAAAGCTTGAGTTTTTTGCATTCACATTGTTCCACCAATTACGAAAATTATGGCAGACACTAAACATGTTTGTGCACGCTAATGACACAAGTATTGAAAAGTCCAAAAGTAAATCATGTAAAATTTCAATTGATTGAAAGTTTCATAATGATAATTAACGAAGAAGATGTGGTGAATGCAATAAGTATAGTAAGCTTAGGTTTGAAACAATCTTGTCGTGGATTCAGTATCTTCGAACAAACCTAGCTCCGCAGCCATGTCTAAATTGAATCTCTTAATTTCTGCTCCAGGAATTCGGACTTATCTGTGACATTTTTATTGGTGTAGAAGATTAAGCCAATAAAGTCCCATGAACCCTTTACTTGTTTGGATTCGCGTTTTGCGAAGGTAGGAATTCTTTCGCCTGCATTTTTCTTGATAGAAATGGGATAATCTCCGTACGCCAAGGGTTCCATAATCCTGTAATAAAGTATACATATATAACTACCATACCCTTCGCATTATATACAAGCACACAGTTCAGACCAAACAAAAACTCCAGTACTTGATTATGTACATTGTAGAATTATATTGCAAGGATACAGGTACGGTACCCGTACCGGGTACGGCAATATATATATATTTAAAAATATAAAAATTTTACAAATTTCATAAAATAAGAATTGAAATTTTATATGATAAATAATTACTTATTTGGATGATAAACCAACATCATCACAAGCTATCTTTTTGCAATAACAACATAGGAAATAGAAAGGCAACATGAAAGAAAAGGAAAAAAAGAAAAAAAATGGAAAATTAGGAGACACTAAGAAAAAGAAAAAAAAATAAAAAGTACAAAAAACAATACTCAAACGACTTGGTTTTAATAAATCTCATGCTTAAAGCCGTACCCAATTTTTTTTCAAGAAAACAAAAGTAATAATGGATACATACCCAGGCGCATCCGTATGCCAGAAGTACCCAGTATAGGTACTTTTATCAAAATAGAGTACTCATCCTTCGTTATTGTAGAATGAAGAATTGAGAATATCAAAAGGTTAATGAAAACTTTAGTCATAAATATTCATTTATCTTACATAAAAGAGCAAAAAAAACAAAGAGCATAATAGAAGGGGAAGAAACGCATAAAACTAACATACTGTATGGTTCTATAACTTACCAATCAACAAAAAAATCATCGACTCTTTGAGTTGCTGCCCTATCTTTTTCTGTATTTGTTAGAGGAACTAATCCGTATTGAAAGATAGAAATACCAACAAATCCATGTTGCTTGTCCTGCAGTGTAAGTGCCTATGGAATCATAAACATGCTTTGCCAATGAAGTTTTGCATATGTGCCGGGGTTCACAACGAGAAGATAAAAATGCAATATTAAAGAGATTGAGAACCAGAATAAGGATTTTAAATTTTATCTTCAGCAAATAAGTTGAAGCTCCATTTAAACAACTAGAAAGTACTGAGGCAAAAGATAGGTGATATACGTACCCTATACTTCCTCCTATACAAGCTCACAGCTGAAGAATGCGCTAACAAGATATGATGAACTACCAAATAAGGTTCGGATGTTGAGTTGCCTCTTGTGCAATTCACTAAACCAAATGGGGGAGAACATCGTTGAGGCGGGTTTACTCCCGTATCATAACCACCCATAGCGAAAACATTAGGTTCACTCACTGTAGTCCAATACAAGACTCTGTCACCGAACTCTCTAAAACACACGTCCGCGTAGTTTGTGAAGTCTTTTCTGCATTCACATTCAAATAATTTATCTGCTCATATTTCTCTATTTTATCTGAATTGTCATTGGAAGGACATTTTTTTTTTAAAAAAAAAGTAAAATATAACACACCGATTATGATGTAAGACTCTAGGTACTTACATGATGTCCCGACTAACCCATCCTCCATATTCATCCTCGAGTGCCTGTGGAAGATCATAGTGGTGTAATGTGACATGTGGTTGGATCCCTGCCCATGGGAAAGGATTGACTATGTCAGTTGAAGTAGCAAAAGTTATTTAGGCAAAGTTTATTTGGCGAAATAACGAACTTGTATTTAACCATTGCTGATGAGTTCATTGACGAGATTGTTGTAGTACTGTAATCCCTTGGGATTAATGGGTCCTCTACCATCTGGAAGAAAGAAAAGCATTTTTCAAAGACATTAAGAAAGTTTCAGTAGAACCTTAAAATTCGATGAGCAACATCAAAACTAGATATAAAAGGTGGATACCATGGAGAGAAAGACACAAAGCATTTGTTAATAGTGGAATGAAGCTAAAACTTTGTGTCTTACCTCTTCATAATGTCTACCCTTACTGCCCACTTCTATTGTAACATTGCTCAAGTTCAATGTTTCCCGTTGAGTTTGGTGTTCGGATTAGACTTGGTAATAGTCTCGACCAAGAAATGGAAAATCTATAGGCATCAAGGCCTGTTTCCACCATGAGCCGAACATCTTCGTGCATTATAGAGTTTTAGGGAAATAATTAAATTTCCTTGTACTCATTAATGTGCCACTTTAAAACTGACATGAGGATATCATATGTTCCACCATTCACACGCCAACAATGATTGAGACCAAAAAATTTAATGCAGTGTTAGTACCCAAATTAATTCAATCCTGTTTCTTTTTTGGCATACGGGTTCCCTACTTCTCATTTCTTACCTAATTAATAACCAAATTCCGGGATACAGCACTCTATTATCTATCTTTTTACTTGTAAACATGTCTATCAAAACTCGTGATTTTGAGCATTGGATAGCTTTCTACGTTAAAATTTTATTTTTCAGTGCCTTTGATTTTATACCATTTTTATGGATATAATAATATTTTTTAGTGAGCATGTGTGATGCAGCTATGGGTATATTTTTGCTCTTGCCTATTCAAATAAGGAGAAATAAAAGAAGATTGAGGCATAGGGTGTTCACCTTATATTTATGGTACTCATCACAGGCTATATCACTATTCCCTCTATGCTCGCTCCTTGTGTATAGAAAACAACAACATACAATCTTATCCTTGTGGTGACTCTGGTCAAGGAATATGACAAAATAGATGATACAACCCCTCGATTAAAAAGATAAGATAATCATCTTGTAGACATCATTCCCGGTTCTCAAATCAAGAATTCTCATACATAACCAATAACAAAAACAAATCCATAATCTACCGGAAAAACCAAAAACAAATCCATAGATTACCTCTTGATCATGTGATATTTTTTTAGAACTAATTTTCTCAAAACTGTAAGTGATGAAATTCCTGACTACTTGATTACAATTATTTTTATACCATGTCATAACTCAAAATCAATTATCTCATAACTCTTTAGCTCTTAAATAAAAATTCATGAATTAACTTTATTATATTTCTAATACTGTTTACTGAAAAGATTTTTAAATCAAAGTTCATCTAAGTAATACTAGCTAAAAGCATGGAGCATGAGTTAGTTTATGAGAGAGATACAACTTTTACTAGAGCAGGTTTTGTATATTTATATAGATAAATGAGTTATATTACTTTCGAGGATGGTTCTCCTTATAGTCAAGGGAGGCATGCAGTGGCCTCCCTCAACAATTTATTTATTTATTTTTATTTGACCCCTTCCAAAATTATTTTATACTTATATTGTTATTCTTTTTACTTTTTAATGTCTTGTTGCTAAGTTATTTTGTCATTGTTTAGTCTAATTGGCAAATGCCTTCTTTTGAATTAAAAAAAATACTACTTCTGCTTCCTTAAGAAGCTAATCTTTTAGCTCCTTGATACTATGTGATACTACCTTTTTTAGCCTATCACAACAAAATAAATAGTTAGTCTATAACATTAAACGTAAGCCAACCTCTTATTCCTTACTATCTCGTTTCACCAACCTACAAAATTAAAAATCCCTTTTTATTACCTTCTCAAACACAAAGATACAATCAACGTCGTAATATTGTCTTATTCTCTTAATAAAATTAACTATTAAATATTAGTCCTTTTCATAAAACAAATGTCTAGCTGACCTCTAATTACTTTATTCTATCTCATAACAATTCTTATTTTCTTACCTTAATGTTTTATATTGCTCAAATTTTATATACAAAACTTTCACATTTGATGGTGCGTTAAACATCAACTAAAGAAGGGAAAAGTTGATTTATAGGATAGATGTGTGGTTTTTTCAGATGTAGCTGTCTATAGGCTTCCTGCAAAGTTGATTTAGGTGTAGGTAACATGCCTCCATCGAAATTAATAGATAACACATACCCGATATAGGATAAACATCCATTTCGTTTGAACTTTGTAAACTTCCAGAATTATCAAAATGGATAAGTAATATGAAGGATGTCAAGAAGATACAAGAGCAATAGAAGGAACCTGAATGAACTAAGGTATCCCAGATGCTAGGAGTTCTTCCATCTTCGTTAGCAGCTCCTTCGACCTGTTTCATTATAAACACATGTATAATGTTGGCTAAATTGAATCTAGCCGTAGCTATTTCAGATAAAAGAGAAAGATTATGATGAGAATTAATGTTATGCACCTGATAAGCAGAGGTGCCTGAACCAAAAACAAAATCTGGTGGGAAGTCATCTCTGCTATATGTATCAGCACTCAGCACCAACACCACCGAAGAGTTCACAATGAAAAGTATCAGCAAGAAAGCAACTCTGAAAGATGTTTGCGGTAATTGCATGTCGTCTAAGCTTTTTGTTTGTCTCCACTTCACCTCACCTCACCTCACCTCACCTTGACTGCTTTCTATCTTCATTTATTATAGCCAGGCTCCACCTTCCTCACATCATGCTGTTAATGATTGAGAGGATAAGAAGGGACCAGAGGCCACTCTTCTAACACATTCCGACCATTCAAATTCAAAAAATAAATTGTAAGTTTGATCAATTAATTAAAAAAAAAAAAAGTCACGCATTCGTTTCATTTTTTGTTTAACACAGAAAAGTATAAAATAATATAGCAAGCATAACATGCAAATAAAAATTTTGAAAAAGATTTAACCTTGTGAGCGTATGACTTGAAAAAAAATATTTTTCACACCTAATCGTTTTACACTTTTTCTTATATAAATATTCTAGAAAAAGGAAGAGAAATATGCATTAAAAATATATATTTTTCTTATTTTATTACAGAGTGAATATCACTATCCTAAAACCTCACATGTTCATCACGTGCTTCTCGAGAAATATGTGTATTTAATCTTTTTTTTTCTTGTAATTTTTGTCGTATAATTATAAGATAGCTTAGTTAAAGAAATTTTTTTTATTCGACAGAAGTTAAAGAAATTATTAAATAATTTAGTTATAAAAATATATCTATATTTAATTTAAATATCCTTTATTAGAATATTTAAAATATTTTTAAAATTTTATTTCTTATTTTACTTAAGAAAAAATCAAAAGATATAAAAAAAAGTTAAAAGAATTACAGCTCCATTATGAGTCCATTTGTTTGTGTTTCTCCAAAGAAAAAAAGCATTTTTTTTTCAAAAACTTTTGAAAAAAAAATACTTCTAGTATTATTTATTTATGCTTTTCAAGTTTTCTTTTGCATTTTTTAGAAGTAGATATCGAGCTATTTTTTCTAGAAATATATAGGGAGTTACTTCTTTTAAAAGCAAAACTAGTAGAAAAAAGAGAAAAATGGCCTTTAAATTTTGAATCCATTACTTTTTCATAAGTTTACCATTTTATTCTTAATTTTTTTTTGAAATATCACTCTCTATCTACTAATATTGTAAGAGTTTAATTTATATGCACTGATAGTGTAAAACTGTTTTACACTGTTAACCATAGAAATAGGGGAAATGAGAAATCATGATGGGTCCCTCATTATAATGGGTAGTTATTTATGTGAATTGGTACTTTCCACTATTTCTATTGGTTGATAGTGTAAAACTATTTTATACTATCAGTGCATTTAAATTAAATTCATATTGTAATTTTATGAGAAAAAGTACTTTTATTTTATCACAATCAAATAGTTTAACAATTTTTTATTCTTATAAAAAATACTTCTATAATTATATCCAAACATAAAATAATTATCTAATTCTATTTTTACTTTGGTTTTTGATTCTGCTTTTAAAAAAGTATTTTTTTCAAAATCTTAATATTTTTCATATGGCCATTTTATTAATTTTTTAAAGAATTTAATTTGAATGCACTGTCAGTATAAAAATTTTTACACAAATATCCAATAATATATTGTCACATCAGCAAAAGTCTTTAACATAACTACCCACTACTTGAATGATCATACAAATAGAAAGTTTTGATTGAATAACAGTGTCAAAAAAAATTTACACTGCCAGTACACCCCAATTAAACTCTTTTTTAAAAAGACAATAATTAAAACCAAAGATGATCCACATAATTCAGATGATAAACATTTAATTATAAAAAAAAATAAGAATACTCTTTTATTCAAGCAGTACCTAAGAATTTCTGTGTCAGTAGTATAAACTTCTTCTCATTCTTGAACCAGCAATTTAGCCAACGAAGCCTCTCACATGCGGGGTATATCTCTTTTTGAAATTACTTAATAACTAGAGCACCTTCGTTTACTAGCATTTTAATATTTCACTTTTGAGACCATGAAGTATTTCTGCATATCAGATCCATTTGAACCATTAATGTGAAACTAATTCTCGTCCAACAATAAGACTACAAGAGTTTCTATAATTTTCTCACAAGAGTTACTTCATTAGGATTTACACTCACATTTTTATTTTAATGACAGGTGCTATATCCTATATTTCCTCCTATACAATCTCACAGCTGATGAATGCGCTAACAAAATATGACGAACTACCAAATAGGGTTCGGATATTGAGCAATTTGTTGAACCAAGGGGGGGGAGAAGATCGTTGAGGAGGGGTTATTGCATCATCATAACCACCTATAGTGAATACATTGAGTTCATTCACCGTAGTCCAATATAAGACTCTGTCATCAAACTCTCTAAAACATACGTCTGCATAGTTTGTAAAGTCTCTTCTGTTAGAAGTTATTGTCGAAGTTATTAGAAGTTATTATAGTAGAAGTTACTGCTAGTTTTTTAGTAGTTTCCATAACTACTTGTAATGCCTATATATATGTGTTGTTGAATCAATAAAGTTGAACCTGGTGTCTATAATTCTAACATCTTCTGCATTCACATTCAAGTAATTTAATTATTGATACTCCGCAATTTTATGTAAACTGTCATTGTAAAGACATTGTTTTTTATTAAGCAAAAGATAAACACATAAATTATGGTGTAAGATCTTAGGTGCATACGTGATGTCACAGCTAACCCATCCTCCATATTCATCCTCGAGTGCCTGTGGAGGATCATAGTGGTGTAATATGGCATGTGGTTGGATTCCTGCTCAAGGGAAAAGATTGACTTTATCAGTTGAAGTGGGAAAAGTTATTTAGGCATAGTTTATTTGGCAAATAATGAAACTTGTATTTTGCCATTGCTGATGAGTTCATTGATGAGATTGTTGTAGTACTGTAATCCCTTGGGATTGATGGGTCCTCTACCATCTGGGAGAAAGAGAAGCATTTTCCAAAATCATTGATCAGAAAGGTTACGTGGAACCTTAAAATTCAATGGTTCTCATCAACTCTGGTGTCGGGATTATATATTTGGTATTAGTCTTGACCAAGAAAGGCATCGAGGCCTGTTTCCACATCTTCCTGCATTAATGTGACACTTCAAAACAGATATGTGGAGATCATATAATGCATTCAATGCAATGCATTCTTTAATCATTAATGCATTGAAAACTTAAAAAACTTACTGCTTAAATTACCATTTCCTTGCACATGTATATCTGTTACCTCTATTGTTTGTATTTTTCTGTGTCTGGCTATTAATTAGTATTTTAATGACGACGGTCGACGAGTAGTGATTCAGAATTACTTTGGTATATATGCCCTTAATTATCACCCAAATTAATTAAATCATGTTTCTTTTTTGGTATGAATTGCCCCGTTCTCATTTCTCACCTTATCAATAACCAAAATCCGGGATTTATACACCACGCCAGTATCAATCCTTTTTACTTGTAGACATGTCTATCAAATCTTGTGATTTTTAGCGTTTGTATTGGAGAGCTTTCTACGTTAAAAATTATTTATATTTCCATGCGTTTGATTTTATACATTTTTATGGATATAATATCTTTATGCATAAGTACATTTGACTGGTATACCAAAAAAAATATTTTGACTGGTATATCTTTGCTCAAGCTTATTCAAATAAGGAGAAAGGAAAAAAGATTGAGGCACAGTCTCCCCTTATATTTGTGGCACCCATCACAGGCACATCAACATTCGTCCTTGGCTCGTGCTCTGTGTATAGAAAACAACAGGATGCAGTCTTATCTTTGTGGTGAAGAAATATGACAAAATACATTATAGAACACCTCGACGAAAAGGGAGAGCTGGATAATTATCTTGTAGATGTCATTCCCCACTATTTAATAAAAAATTCTCAATTTAGAAAAATTTATACATAACTAATATATAATAAAAACAAATACATATTCTAGCTAAAGGGCAAAAAAGAATAAAGACAAATCCACAGATTGCCTTCTGAATGTGAGAATTTTAAAGAATTAAATTTTTTAAAAATATAAGTGATGAAATTCCTTACGACTTGATTATAAATATATTGTTATACCATGCCATAAAACAATTGTCTCATAAGTCATAACTCTTAAACACTTCAAAAAAAATACTGGAATTTACTTTATTATGGTTCTAATACTATTATACATCCAAAAACCTTTTTAATCTTTTGTCCCTCCAAGTAACAGTGGCTAGAAGCATGGAGAATAAGTTATTAGAGAGAGATGCAACCTTCATATGTGGGATATAATGGGAAACAACACAAAATTTATGTACAAAACTTTCACATTCGGTGACGTACACAACAAGAAAAGAAGGGAAAAGTTGATTTATATCATAGATATGTGGTTTTTCGCAGCTGTCTAGAAGCTTCCCGTAAAGTTGATTTAGGTGTAGCTAACATCCCTCGGAATTAATCAGAATATAAGATAAACATCCATTTCGTTTGAAGTTAGCGTAAGCTTCCAGAATTACCAAAATGGATATATAACTAATATAAAGGATGACAAGAAGAAACAAGAGGAAGGAACCAGGTGCATGAACAAAGGTATCCCAGATGCTAGGAGTTCCGTTAGCAGCTCCTTCCACCTGTTCATTATAAACACATGTATAATATGGCTGCATTGAACCTAGCTAGCTATTTCGCATAGAAGAGTAAGATTATGATGAGAATTAATGTTATGAACCTGATAAGCAGAGGTGCCTGAACCAAAGATAAAATCTGGCGGGAAGTCATCTCTACCATACGTATCAGCACTCAGCACTAACACCACCGAAGAGTTCACAGAGAAAAGTGTTGTCAGCAAGAAAGCAAGTCTGTACGATGTTTGCGGTTGCTTGTCGTCTAAGTTTTTGTTTGTGTCCACCTCCCCTCATCACCTCGCCTGACCTCGATCGCATTAATATATTAAAGGCAAGCTCCACCGACCGCACATGTCCTGAGAGGATAAGTATGGGGACCAGATGCAACTTTTTGAACACATTCCAAACCATTAAACTCAAAAAACAAATTATAAATTTGAGCTATTAACAGGTAGTATTGAAACTGACATTTTATTTTTTATTATTATAATAAATCAAGAAAAATATATACCTCAACACATATTCTTTTTATCTTTATTTTTAATCGAGGAAAATATAAAATAATATAATAAGTATAATATGCAAAATAACAAAATTGAAATAGAATTAACCTTGTGAGTGTATGACTTCAAAAAATATTTTTCACACATAATCGTTACGTTTTACATTTTTTCTTATATAAATATTTTACAAAAAGGGAAAAAAAAAATATATATATATATATATATTTATATTTATATTTTCTTATTTTATAATACAAGTGATATACACATAATGTAATTGAAAAGATGTGAATATCACTATCTTAAAGCCCCACCAATTAATCACGTGCCCCTTGAGGATATTTGTATGTAATAACTTTTATCGTTATTTTTGTTGTACAAGATAACTGCACAAAGGTTAAAGAAATTATTAAATAATATATATATATATATGACGTGCAGCTTACTCTTGCTAAAAATTTTTAGGTATTTTCAGAGCAGGAAAAAAATTGTTCTATATTATTTATTATTAGATATATCAGTTATTGTATTAAAACTGTTAAAAAAAAGTAAAAAATAATAATGACCCACACAAAATTAGTGTGTAAAATGATGAATAATATCGAATTTTTTTTTAAAAAAAATTCTGATAGCACTTAAGAATTTCTCTACTCCTGCATTCTTGAAACGATGTTGCCTTTCATCTATTCATCGTCTGTCGTAATTGAAATGGAAAACGCTACTGTAATTACGGAAGCATCATACCTTTATTTATAAGAGTAGCTTCCAAGTTCCAAGCGGAATTTCACGAAAGAATATCATGCATAGATAAAACAGTGAGTATTAGGAATCAATATATACAAGTAGGCTCGCCATAACTTTTAGCTATGTATTTGTACTCTTTTTATGTGGTGCTAAAATGAAATTAAGCAACTAAAAGAAAAGAAATTAATCTCATCAGGTTGGCAGGAATTTCTATTAGAACAAAATAAAATAAAATAATACCAGCTTATAATTATTGTAACCATGGTGGTGTTATAACCTGGAGATGTATGCCACGTTAGGAATCAAAGATTGGTACAGTGTATATTTAATTCTGTGTTTGCAAATTTGATTGTTGATAAAATTCATTTTGTCGAAATTAATTTTGATTAAAAGTGATTTTGAAGTGAAGTGATATGGGATATTTTTATTTGAAAAGTGATTTTAATAGAATTAAATAAAAATAATTTTTATATATTTTCAGTGTAAAGTAATTTACACTGACATCCAGTAATAACTTAGGAAGTTACCATGTCATATTAGAAAATTATCCTAAACCCTAAACTTAATTTATGATAATTTGATGAATTGTTATTGAATATTAGTATAAAATTACTTTACACTAATATTACATAGATATTATTCTCAAATTAAATAGGTAAACCGAGAGATAAATATTATACCAATTGTTAAAGTAAGAAACTATTACTTTTGGGTAAAATCAAATTTGGATCTCAAACACGATTTGAAAAAGTTAAAAACAAGGAACCAAACAAGTGGACAAATTAATCACCAAACCATAGTTTGTGGAGAGATTTTAGGTGCTTTTAGAGTAAAAAAGTAAATTGCTCTAAACCATTCAATACTTAATACCTTAATAATTGCATTAAATATAGTTAAAGTGAGAAACAATAATAACCTATAAAACTGAAGTATTAAGCTATAAATCATTCAGAGTAAAAACCATTTTTTTTTTCTTTTGCTTTCATAGCACCTGAAAATTTTTCATAGTTTGTGTCCCAAACTCCCATTTAAGAGGCAACGGCGGAGCCATACATGCAAGAATCGGAAAATCAGGATAACACTCATTTCGATTTTCCATCGGAGGGATCCTAGTCGTCCGTCTTTGCAATCTCCACACAACCTTGAAATTATTGAAATCCACCATGAAATGCTTGGTCAGCGCACCAGTACATGATTTGACGAAGGAGCTAAACCAACCAAGCTCAAACATGACCAAAATCAAAGTAGTTAACCAAAAAAAGGGCAGCAGAAGAACCAGAGATGATCCACATAATTCAGATGATAAACATTTGATTATAAAAAACAAGAAAAATCTCTTATTCAAGCGGTACCTAAGCATTTCTCAATGTCAAATTTTTCTTTTTTTTCCAATTTTGAATCAGCAATTTAACCAATGAAGCTTCTCACATGAGAGGTATATCTCTTCATAAAATTACCAACTAAAGAAACTTTCTTTACTAACTGTTTTATATTTGTCTTTTTAGGCTATGAACTATTCTCACATGTCCAAGCCTTTTATAAAACTAATTCTCATTTAACTATAAATATAAAAGGTTTATAATCTTCTCACAAGAATTAATTCTCTAAAATTTACACACATTCTTCTTTTAAACAATCAAAATTACTATCTCAACCAACTCTTCTGTGAGCTTTAGCCTCTTATGATGGAAATACCTTCTTCTCTAGCCTCAAGATGTGCAGCTCCTATAGGCAGGAGACTTTACCGCTGAGGCACAGGCCTCTCCGCTGGAAGTACTTTCTAGTATCCTGCTATCGTATAGAGCCCTGCTATGGGTCCCCATTTTACAGCACCCGGTAATTCAATTTACTTAATAACCATATCTTTTCATGTGTTAATCAGAATATAACAACTAACAAGATAAGCCACGTCATCCTTGATCTTCCTGGCCCAAGTGTTGATTCCATATCGTATAACAGGAAAGCTGTCCAACGACCTTAGTATCTGTCACATAAAATTTATCTAAAAATTTGCTTCAACAGAATTAGGAACAGAGGATGAAATTGATTTACAAGAATTATAGCTATGAATCCGTCTGAAGACTATTAGCCACAGATCCCACAAAAGTCGGAGCCTTTGACATAGTACATTGACCCATGTTATATTGACAAAAGAAACAATCAATTGCAACTTGCAATGCCAGGGAGAACAATGTTACACGTGCTTTTTATGGCAAAGAGTGAAGATCCACAACATCTAAATTAGAGATCTTCAGTTAGCAAAATGACTAGATTATAATCTGATTGAAAAAATTTAAGTTGTTTTAAAGCAAATAAGCAGAAGCAAAAAATTGGGCATTATTTGATTATAATTAATTTATATAGTATCCACAATATTATATTTTTACTATATTGATCTTAAGTATCCAACATTATATAATATAAACAATAATTTTATATTTATTTTAGTAATTCTACCATATAAAAATAACTTTTTTCATATAATTCAAACAGAATAGATTATTTTTAAACTATTTTCAGCTAAAGTTATCCAAACATAATTATATAAATAAGTGATTATTGAAATAATTTTAATCTTATAACTTTTTAAAACACACACACTATATCTTTTGGTGGATATTATAAAAATCCCAAAACATTTGTTAAAACATGCAACTTTGTACAAAATAATTTGAAATTTGGAAGCACCAATTTCGAATTACAAAACCTTGCAAAGATTGCATGTCACAAAGCAATGAGGGGTTTATGTAAAAACAACAAAACTGATTAACGAGAATAGGTTGGAAATCTGGTAGTGTTTAGAATGTTCAACATAGAATATGAACATTAAATGTTTACTTAAAATTAAACCATTGATCTAAAGCTATTTATAAATCTAAGGGTAGAGAATAATAGAATAAATTTAATATGTTAATACATGATATTATAATATTATAGTCCATCAAATTGGTATCAAGTAACATGTTATCAATGTCCAACTCCGAACTCGAAACTCAGAACTTGGTGTCTATATGTTTTTGTCAATGTGAAACCCAACTAGGAACTCGGAACCCGAAACCTGATGTCCTTACATTGGTATTTGTTAGGGCAAGGCCCATTTTTTTAACTCAGAATTCAGTATCCATGGAACTCGGAACTCAGTATCAATTAAATAATTAAAATAAAGTCACTACTTATAACAGATAAAAAGAAGGTGAACACTTAATGTTCATATTTGAAGATGAATATTCTATAATTTACCTTAAAATCTAAATAACCCTTTTCCTCCTACCATATAGACGAGAGAAAAATGAAGAAACCTTGCAATGATACTGTAATCCATGCACCAAGAAGTGCATGATGATTCAACACCAGAGCAAGATATGGAAAGCCATCGTGAGGACGCCATAAGTCCCTGCAAACAGAAGGAAAATGACGATCACAATTTCACACGAAAGATTTGCAGTCTGACATAGTCCCAATTTCCTTCTTTATAACTGCAGGATGCATAAAACCATCGCCTTCACCTAATTCCTTAACCATCCCTTTTTTAAGAGGTCTGCATTGATCACTCGAAACCGTTAAAACACCCTTCCCGAACCACGAGATTACCACCATCTGAATTGAGACTACGGATACAAATAAGCTATAATATTGGTGAAATCAAGACACAGTAACTTGAACTAAATGTTTTTTTCTTTTAAGATAAAAAACCAAGATATTCTATAAAGCACTCGCATGCTCTACTACCTTCTCATGATTTGGAAGCTATAGTACATAAAAAACAACTCCTAAATCACATAAACTTGGAATTAAATGTAGTGGCTACAGCTACAGAATCCAAGTGTAAACAGTATAGACAGAAACAGAAGTGTTGTTTCCCGTCAAAGATTTTTCTTCAAATCTCAACACTTTTAAGGATCTTTCAACAAATACCAAATCATAGAACATAAAAGAAACAATAAAATATTTGATAAATGCAGAAACGAAAACAGGATCCTTACACATCCATCTAAGTGTACTCGGGCACATCAGTCCATGCCCCAGAGACATGACCATTCTCACAAACAAAAGCCCTCACCACAGGCTCCCCATCATCATGGTACCCAAAACCCTTCCTCAAACAAAACGCAGAGAGCAGATCCCATGTCTCATCGCATAGACAGAAGGCACAACCCAGATCAATCCTCTTCCTGTTGCCATCGTTGATGGTCCTCCACACCCTCGTCCTCTTAAAGTCCTTGAAAACCCCTCTGAAAAGCCTGTACTTCCTCTTCTCTTCCAAGTGAACACAACCAGGCCAATCACATATATACAAGCAATCATCACGAAACTGTCGAGCCAGAAGCTTGCTCCCTTGTTCCCTGCTCAGGTTCCGAGTCCCAGAAGCCAGATGCGAACTCCACGACCTACAAAACTTCCTCTTCTTACACGGCTTCTCATAAACCACGCCTTCACGAACCTCTTCCAATAACTGGGGTTGTTGAGACCCATCATGGGATTCAGACTCGGAAGTATCGTAAACGGTGTCGTAGTAGAGATCATCGAAGAGGGACCAATAGGAGTGAGATTGAATTTGAGAGGAGGAGGAGGAAACGACGTCGTTGGAGGGAAAAATGGGAGCGGTGGCGGTGGCGGTGGAGGTGGCGGTGATGGGGTGGTCGGGGCCGAGCTCGCGGTGGAGGCCGAAGTCGGAGGTGTCGAGGAGGAGGCCGGCGTGGAGGGGGCCGGGGCAGCAGACGGTGAGCTTGTGGAGGGAGGCCCAGCCGCCGGAGAGGAGATCGGAGGGGAGGGTGCGGGAGCAGATGTTCTTGCAGCAGGAGTTGCGGATGAGGGAGGAGAATTTGGTGCAGACGCAGGCGAGGCGGGCCCAGTGGCGAGGGTCGTCTTCGAGGTTGTGGAAGATGTTGAGGATGATGTCGTCCGTCAGGGATGAGAACATGTTCTCCTCTACAGACATTGTTCGCTTAAGGAAAAGGGTGGAATGAGTGGCTCGCGGGTGGCTTCTGAGTTCCGTTATCAGGTGAAGAACTGAGAAACTGGTAGATGCGTACGTGTAGAGAGTCCTTTGCTAGTATCCGTTGCACTTTATAGTTTAATACCATATTTAAAAAATTTTATTTACATTACTTTTGAGACATATTTTAATTGTGTCCCTTAAATATTAATTAAAATTGAATTTCAATTATTTTGTTAACCAATATTTAAGAAACATTTCATAATATTTCTTAAAAAATATTTTAAAAAATAGTAAAAATAACACTCCCCTTTTCCCTTCCTCTCTGTTCTCTAGGCAAAGAATACAATCCAATCATCCAAGTGTTTATTCTTCGAATAACACTGCCGTTACTACTATTTTTTAATGCTTGGCTTATAGGTTGCTTGGTTTTTTGTTTATACAGCTGCAAGTCATGCTGATAGCTTTTGCTCAAACTATAATTTGGGAGCTGTAACTAAAATCCAAACATGCGCTTGGACATACTTTCGTACTGAAGTTTTTAGGCGTGAAACATTAACTCACTCTTTATCGATGGAATTGGCCTACCGTAGGTTAGTCTCTGGTGAGAACACATAAATAAATCTTGCGAGAATTGGGACGATTAATCAACTTCCGAGTATCCTTCCTTACACGGTAATCATAGCCGATTTTTTTTTTTAACCTTCCGACCTTGTCTTTCTTTTACACGAGAAACTTGAGAATATATATTAAGAAAGTAACATCAGTTTGTTAAGATTAATTATTAAAATTCAATACGAAAAACAAGGTATAACATGGAGGATTCAAAATTTAAATAAAAATGAAGATACGGGCATATACAAACAAAGGACAGAGCTGTCACGAACAATTATTAGTCGCTAAGTTGAAGAGCCAAAAAAATGCAAGAGACGCCACTAACATTTTTCTTTCGGTGAAACACTAGATTCAATTCTTTAACTGTAGCAGAACGGTGTCACAACAGAGAAAGAAGTCAAGGAACAAGGCTGAACCAATGATGTGAAATGGAATTTAGACAAGGCACGGAAAAATTGGGGGCCACAACTGACGAAGGACAAGTTAGCTTCAATCCCTTTCAAAGCAGTCTCGCAAGGAACAGCACATGGCATGAAATAAAGATAAAGCAAAACCACAACCACAGCCACACAAGGAGGAGAGACCAACCACCACATAGCTCGTCAAGTTCAGATCATTAATCACTTTTGCCAGCTTTTTATTGGGACTTGAAAATCAACTTGTGCCCTACACGGAACTAGCAGCTGACATTTATCTAGGGGCGAATTCCTTATCTCCACGGCCTCCACCAAACTCATTTCTTATCCAAGTAAAAGACGAAAAAAAAGGAACAAAACACACACAAACGCTTAGCTGCTACAATTCAGAACCATGACCGCATAAAGGAGAGAATAGTACAGTCATCTAAGTAAAAGTAATACCATTTACTCGTTCAGGAAGATTCGAACATTTAAGTTTTAGCAAATTTTGTTAAACACGATCGAAAGCGCATAACTACACAAATATTTAAGAAATCCATGCAGAGATAGACATCTTTCAAATCAAATGCCCATAGCCGTCTAAATGAAAATTCGGAATCATCTCAATTCGTTTGGAACAAGGGCTGCACCAGTTAGCGTTGTGCCAATAATCACGGACAAAGCAGTCAATAAAAACATCATGTCCAAATGCCTTCCGAAGCAAATTATCCAGAAAATCGACCACAATGTGGTTAACTAAAAACGAAATGTAGTAACGCAAAACTCAAAGCTCTTAGAAAAAGAGAATTATAGAAATCCATCAGGTAAAACCCTTGGAATTCAGGGAAAACAGAACGCCCAAGTGGTTAAATCACTGAGTCTCATCTCACGCAATGACTGGTTAAATCTGTTTTATTTTTTTATTTTTTTTCTTGGGTTGCGCCCCCCCCCCCTCTCTAAACCCTAAACCCACAAATCAAGTGGGAAGTAAATGCTCTACCAAAAAGAGTAAACATTGATACATAAGAATACAAAAATACAGAATTATAAAGCGTCGGGGAATTTGATATTCAACAGTCTATTACAGAAAGCTAGGGTCCATCCATCAAATCCTTCAAATAGAGTAAGATGCCAAAAGGTAAAAAGGTCTGAAGTTCAATTCAAAGGAGTTCAATCAACAACTTCAACCCAAATAGGTGTTTTCTCGGACAATGTCAATTTACTAGAAAAACTTCTGTAGCACTCACCGTCACCCACAATTGTAAAGATTGACTACCAGTCAGAGCTCACCTGCCAGACCAAGACCCAATCAGATACAAAAGAAAAAGCTCAAACAGAACTACTGAGTATATATCCAACACCCAAACAAAATTTGAATTGAGGAAGCCAAGCCAATGCAAGGCAGAATCATCAAGAGAGAAATAACAAACCGGGACAAACTCTTGCTTCTGCTCCTGCTCCTACTCGGACTCCTGCTAGCACTGCGTCTTTTTGGGCTTTTATTACGCTGACAAAAAACAACATTAATTAGGGAGGGAAAAACAGGGCCTCGTCTACCACTACAAACTTCAAATAAGCTTTCCCAACGTACTATACAATCCCTTTTTGCACAATAGTGCCAAATACTATATTAGCCTCCACGCATGGCTTGTCCCCAAAAGCCAAGCATCCAATTATACGTTGCTATAAGACTAACAGACAAGAAGCAAGCAATGTTTAATCACTGTTAAGAAAATTCACTCACAGAAGGCAATGGAGACCTGGACCTTGATCGTGATCTGCAAAAGTTCCACAAACAAGATAATTTAAAATCCACAAGTTCCCTTTATCAAATTCGATCCAACAGCCTTGATGCCTCTTCCAAGTCATAGTTAACATATCCAAGACAGGTAAAAGGACAAAAATCATAAAATATATAACAGTGCAACAATGCCCAAAAAAAGGAATTTTATGGACAATCCATGCTTAAGATAAAAGAACGAATAAAAGTAAAGCATCATAGTAATATATCAAGACACCAGTGGACTGGAGAAAAGAAATCTTCCCTACTGCACCACAAATCCAGAGAATCCAGATAGTGCACCCTATTGGCTTGGCAAATCTTGAAGCCGATATTGTAATGAAATTGTCCCTATTGCTCATTGGTGGTGATTTCCAAATCCCAATTGCCTTAATATACAAGACATCCAGCTCTAAAATAGCAATCCATGACCTCCTTGGTTCCCAATCTAGCACCCATGGACATTTACATGCTAAAAGCATTAGAACAGATGTACTGTGAGGGTATCCAAAGTCGCCCATCTGAAAAATATCATACCTCCACAACAAATTGAGTTGCAGGCAATTGAACCAAATCCCACCAAGTTCCTAATTTCCAATTTCCAGTTTGCCGCAAGTATCCATATCTAATAAAAAAACAAAGGAATTTTCACAAAATCGAAGGAAAGTGAAAATGAACACTTTGAAAAGGAGGCATGTTTTGCCAGGTACCACACGAACAAAACATGAAGGGAAAACGGACAAGGGAGTGAATGGAAAGAAGCAACAGTTTCTGTCAGGAAAAATGATTAGGAACTGATAAATAACTTTTTTTTACCAACAAGATTCTCTGTGTCTTTTACTTTTGATAAAAGATGGGTATTGAATGAAACAAGTTCCAGTCTTTGACGCTTATCAACACAAACAAGTGAACAACAGACGGTACACACAACCGATGTCAATAGGACAAAGTAGTTGAAACTAAGTTATTAATACTAAAAGATTGTTAAGACAAAACATGGACGAATTCAATTGTTTTATGAATTGAAACTTCCATCTCCAATTACTTATATTCTGTTCATTACCAGAACCTCAATTCTCTATGTTCCTCAGTTCCATATATTAGAATGCCTTCTCAGTGGACCCAAAAGGGTGGGCTATTTTGGGCGCTGCACATGCCTAAAAAGCTCTACACAGATGAGTAAATGGTTGAGCACTCAAGACATTAAGATACCAAAAAAACAATATCAATCAAAAATTAATACTTCGAGGGCAAGCCATCAGACAAATATTAAATGGACAAAAAATTCTACATAATCAGAAGATTTCATACCCTGATAAAGAACGGGACCTTGATCTTGATCGTGAACGAGAAGGGGATCTTGATGGAGATTTAGCTGGTGAACGCTGTGAAGCCTTACCCTTTGGAGATTTGCTGAATGAAGAATACAAATTTGATTTGAAACAAAGAAGTAACAGATCAATAATGAATCTCACATTATAAGGATTGACTTGAAATCTAAAATAAATGTTGAACAGACCTTTGGCTATGGCCCGGACTGTAACTACGGCTACGGCTACGGCTGCGACTGCGGCTAAAGCTTCTTCCTCTAGAATGAGATGGGCCACGACTAGGACTTCTAGAGGAGTCCCGCCTCGAATCATATTCCCTCACCTACATTGGGGAAAAGAAAAAAATATCATGCAGAGGTCGAATGCATTAGATAATAATTTCTCTAAATACGAGTTTTAGGACATACACGAACATAAGCCCTGGAAAATGCATTCCGGAACTCAGAGTCATCAAGCTTCTTGATCTGCGGCAAAGAAAAAATTCACCAACAATTAAAAACTTAAGGTATTTATTAGAGACGACACAATGCAAAGCTCACAGCAGGTTAACCACAAATGCTCCTTTGGAATATATAAACCCATGCAAGTAAGAATTAAGAAGTAACTTACAGCATATTTCATGTCATCATAGTTTGTGTAATCCACAATCCCAGTAGTGCCTGCAAACCAACCATAATACTTCATAGAATCTCAAATAGAGTTTTTAACAAGCAAATTAAAAAATAAAAATCTCAGACACTTTTTTGACAGGCTCAAATGCCACCCTCACTTGAAGAGAAATGAGGCAAGAGAAATGAAGGGCTGGAATAAAAAAAAAAACCAAACAACTCAATCTTCGCAATTGATAATACATCTACACCAGAGTGCACCATTAAGAATGAAAATTTTCATTTGAATGTCCAGTACCTCTTCCATCATGAAAAACTTGGGAAAAGCAAACATCCCCGGCCTTTCGCATGTGATCCTGCATTTATGAAAAATCATTGTTTTGAGACAATATCCATGAAATACCCAAAAAAAATGATCTAATAGAGCTAAATTAAGCACAATAGCTTACTTTAAGATCCTGCCATGAAGCAGAAGAGGGCAATCCAGTGACCAGAACTGCAAAAGATAGGAAGAGAAATTTAGAAGCAAATAGAAACATCCTCAAAAACAACTAATAAGAGTATCGACAATCTACACACCACGATATTCAGAGCGCCTAGATACCCCACGTCCACCCCGGCCATTGCTGTGACTACTATATCGATCTCTTGAAGATGAGTGACCACGCCCACCATGTGCAGGCTCCACCTATAAAGTTACAAATTTAAACGATATTAGCAAGACACTGCAGCTATTTCACTTTTGATAGATGACATTGCATCTATCAGATCACTAAAGCATGTAGAGATAACCAACCCGCAACCGGTGGCCATCAAAATCATAGCCATCGCGACCACGAATTGCATCCTCAGCATCTTGAGCATCTTCAAACTGCAATAACCAGTATTCAATTAGAATAAAGAAAAATTAAAAGGAAATTTGTATCAAACTGTGTAGCTCCAAGCTCACCTCTACAAATGCATAGCCAGGAGGCCTTGGTGGAACCTTCAGGTCAATGTGAGTTATGTGTCCATACTGCAAAGTGAAATTTATAAGATAAAGTAAACAAGAAGAAATCAAATAACAGGTACAGGATTCAAGAACCAAGAATTGCACTTGCATAGCAGGCAAAATACGCAGCTATGGTATATAATTAACAATTCACCCACATCAGGAGCACATCCTAATCCTACTTACACTGTCTCAAAAGAGACCATGAAAAAATGTACCTCACTACAAATTATCATCAATTATAATACCCTAATTTTAAGGCCATGTTAACTAGTGTAGACCAAATGAATTCCCCAAATAGACAAAGATAGACAATGTAGGTATAGATCCTAAACAAACAAGCCTACTACTTTCAAAATCATATAAGCTTCTTGATGTCGGTAAATCCCCAAACACTTCCATGACTAACCAATCCTAATTAAGAGAGGAATATTTTGCCTCCCACAACTTACCAAGAACCATAATTCCAGATCAAAAAGCAAACAGAACAAAAAACACCAAAGTACCTTGATAAACAAATCTTCCACTTCTCTTTCACGAATATCACCAGGGAGGTTCCCAACGTAGACTGTTCTGCTCCCACGTCTACTCATTTTCGTCCTGCGACACGTAAAATAATCGAAAAATAAGCAACATCAAGTTTCAATTATAAAAGAAGAAAAACCAAGAAACAAAAAAGTTTATGACTTTCATGCCCTAGCGGGCAATACAAGACATAAAAATCGCACTTAAGATAATTCAGCTAGGAATTTCAATTATAGGCCAGAGAAAAAACAGAATAGCAAAAGGAGGAGAAATCAATAGGAAAAAAGATGGAATTTTGTGATTCAGCTCGATAAAAAGGTCGAATGAGGAGGTGCGGAGAAGGTATGGGAAGGAGGAGGGCTTAATTGGGTGAAAGGGAGTTTACCTTTGATGAGCTGCAATTAAGGATCGGTGGCGTTGCAGTCGAAGGTCGCAAGGCTAGGGTTTTTCAATTTGAGAGGAGAGGGAGAAGGGTATTGAAAAAATGATGGCCCAGTGGGAAAATTAGACATATATAGCATTACGCCTTCCATTTCCAGATATTACGCCCAGCTCCCGCACGTCCATACGGTGTGCGCGTCGCACGTGATTCGCACTTTCCACCTTGGATATTTTCAGAGTTAAGGATGACTTTGATCCGCTAAGCGTGTTTTGCCACTTTAATCTCTGAAATTGTATACATGTGTCACTTTAGTTCTTGATATTTTGAAATTAATTTTTTAGTCCCGAAAGTTGTATTTTGTCATTCAGTTTAGTCCCTGACTAGACGGACATTACTCTTCCATTACTGATTTGCTGATGTGTCAGTTAACGTGACACAGTGGCTATCCAAGTAAGCTATCTGACATGGCATTGGTTTGAAATTGTTTCATTTAAATTCTTGAAACTTGTGAATGTGTCAAATTAGTCCTAGTTCCCAAATTTCCCTTCTTCCACTTATAAACCCTAAATCCCCAAGTATCCATAATTTCCATCGTATTTTCGCATGCAAGCCAGACCAAATTGTCCTCAACTAGCTCCATTTAGTTATTGGCATGATGGGAAGTGGAAATCGACCCCAAGGTTTTTCAAACTCTTCAAACTCAACAGGAAGATCTCCTATGCAATTTAGGGGTGAAGGAAGGAGGAAAGTTTGCTTTTGTGCAAACGCTCCAAAACCTCAACGAATCCTAGTAGACTATTCTATGGTTGTCCTAATTATGAGGTAAATATGAAAAATTTATGGTCATTTGTTTTATTGTATCCATATTCTCTTAATGTTTATGTTCATTGTGTATTGCTAGTTGCAGAGAAAGGGGAACAATTGCAATTCCTTTTACTTGGCTGATAATGTAGCAGATGATGATATAGTAATTGGTGTAGAATCTTCTAATTGGGGGTGCTGCAATTGACTTGGAAGATTGGAAGATGAATGTGGCATGGAAGATTGGATGTTTAGAAGCTGAAATTAGGACTTTACGGATGTTAGTGATTATGATGTGTATTGTAACCATAGTTGCTATCATTATGTGTGTCCTAGTTTGTTTAAGGAAGTAGTGAGCTTGGATGAAGATGACTTGTAATGAAGTTTATATAAATGAGATTTAATATTTGGCAAGTTTTAATTTTTGGCTTTTGTGAATGAAATTTAATATTTTATGAAATGCATTTCCTTGGAAAGCAATGAGAACCTGTAACATGCAAAATTAGGGGCCATTCTAGAAAAAAAAAGAAAAAAAATGGTTGACTTTGCAAGCTTGAATATGCAAGCTTCTTAAATTTTTGTTTTCCTTTTTTTGTTGCATAACCAAATTCATAATCTGTAACAAGTAAAATCAGCAATCACAATAGAACAAAATCAGAACCTATTTCCATATTTACTATTCCTCAAACACATAACCAAATCAGTAATTGGTTTTAATATAAATATATTCCATAATTAATAGTCAATATGAACATCATCCCAAATGTCATTGTTCTCAATAGACTATTACAAACCAGGTCATGTTTCCCAAAATAATGGGGCTATACTGGCCTTCAAAATAAGATCTATAGCAACTATGGGCCATACACAAAATAATATGCTCTGAACAAAATATCTAAACCCTATACAAAAAAAGCTAAGCCCTATACAAAAAAGCCAAGCCCTACATTTTTTGCACTTAGTCTTTGCTATTTTTTTTACTCATTTTCTGCAATTAGTTCAGAAACTCCAAAAGCCTCATTGTCACAAGCAATCAAGTGAATGTTCAGCACAAAAAAAAAAAAAAGAAGAAGAAAATATTGTGGACCACTTAACCCTAACCCAACACAAACTAGAAAGGGGAAACAAGAGGGACAAGGAAATAATGACCCAACACAAACCAACAAAAAGCATTACACACACACATACATGAGGGACAGGGTGACAAGAAAGGGATCACACAAACTAGAAAAGTAGAGAAAGAGCACAAAATGAAAAAGACAGAACCACCACGACATAGTAAAATAGTATTTTTCTTGCTCGTGGCTTACCTTCGAATGGCGCATGGTAGAGGACGACCATTTAGGTGGTAGCGTATGAAGTCTGCTGCAACAAATCGAACAGTGGTTTAGTTGACTCTGGGGAAAATTTGACAATGACTGCAAGTGGGGTTAGAGTGTCATTTGGTCTACGTGGTGAAATGTGAGGTAAAGGTTAGAAAGATTAGGTTTAGTTTAGTTTCATTAGAGTGGAGAAACGACATTGTTTAAATTTGCCAAGGTGAGGTTCCTTTAACCCCAAAATGCACCATTTTGGTATTGGCCATGTCGGACAACCACCATGTCACGTTAACTGACATATCAGCAAATCAGTAACGGAAGAGTAACGTCCGTCTAGTCAAGGACTAAACTGAATGACAGAATGCAATTTCAGGGATTAAAAAGTTAATTTCAAAATATTAGGGATTAGAGTGACACACGCATACAATTTCAGGGACTAAAGTGACGCTTAACTCTTTATTTTAGTTACTAGGATTTGAAAATTAATTCTTTAATCTTTAAAATTATATTTTGTTAATCACTTTAATCTCTAACTAGTCAATTATTAATCAATTGTTATGATTTTACTGATGTATCATATTAAGTAATACGTCAGCATGCCACATGATAAAGCCTTCAAACGTGGTATTGATTTTAAATTGGTTTAAATCAGTCCCTGAAATTTTTATAATATATCAAAATAGTTTTTGAAATTTTTTAAATATGTCAAAAAAGTCCAAAATTCTCAAATTTCCCCTATTTTCCTTCACAAACTCTAAATCTTTAATCTTCCTTAAATCCACTAATTTCTCTTCTATTTTTACACCCTACCTAAACTAGATCTTCTCCACACAGAATAATAGAAAGAGAATATATAGAAATAAAATAATGAAATATAATAAATAATTTTAAGATAACTCATCCTAGTTCAAGATCAATGAATGCTTGTAGACTTAACGAATACTTATAGATGTACTTATGAATAATCTAACATCAAAGAAATCTAAAAGTTAAACTTAATCACCAGACCAAACTAAGTAAACTAACCCCATATGTTGTTAAGACAGTTTCATCCCTAATAAATGAAACTTGCTTATCTTTATTTATGCACTAACTATAATTTCGAAAGTTAAGTTGCACACAAATAGTAATTCATAACATCTCAATAGCCAATAGAATGATTTTACTTAAGAACCTCTTAGTAGCCAATAGAATGGTTTTTACTAATTAAAATAACCATCATTTTAATGATGTTACCCATTTATGATGTCTTTGTAACCATGTAAATGGTTAACTAGATATTACATAAATTTGTCTTTTATAATGAATTATGTTTCATATTTACAGGAAACCCAAATAGAAAGATAAGGCATTGATACCTTTTGAAGTCAATCGAATTTAAAGTAGTAACATGACTGGAAAGTAGAAATTGGTAAGTGTCCCAGTTTTAGGACTTCCTTAGGACCATACTCTTTATGTAACCAAGCCTTATGAATTTTCATATTAAAATTTAGAAATTTTCTTCTAAAATATTTTTAGAAAATTAAACATAACAAACAATATATCAAGTTAAAGAGTGAGCCAAAGGGATGGAAAGGCCACAAATACTAAGAGGTTCTTAATTAAAATCTTTCTATTAGCTATTGAGAGGTTGTTAATTAGGACTTGCGTGCAACCTAACTTTCAAAATTACAGCTAAAGCATAAATAAATATGAGCAAGTTCCATTTATTAAGAATGAAACTATCTTAACATACATATCAAGTTAGTTCACCTAGTTAGTTTTTTGATTAAGTTTAACTTTTAGATTTTTTTTATGATGAGTTATTCATAAGTACGTCTATAAGTACGCGTTAAGTCTATAGGTATTCCTTGATCTTGAATTAATATAAGCTATATTAAAATTGTTTATTATATTTCATTTATATATGTTCTCTTCCTATTATTCTATGTGGAGAGGATCTAGTCTACGTAGGATGTGAAAATAGGAGAGAAATTAGTGAGTTTAAGAAAAATTAAAAATTTAGAGTATATGAAAGAGAAGAGGAAAAATTTAGAAATTTTGGACTTATTTAACACATTTAAAAAAATTTTAGGACTATTTTGACATATTTAAAAAATTTTAGGAATTAATTTAAAGTAATTTAAAATTAACACCACGTCAAAGGGCTTTGCCACTTGGCATGCCACATCAGAGGTCGTGTCATGTGGCATGCTAAGTAACACATCAACAAAATGGTAACAATTAATTAATAGTTGACTAATCAGGGACTAAAATGACTAATAAAATGCAACTTCAGGGACTTAAGAATTAATTTCCAAATTTTAGGGGTTAAAGTGAATCACGCTTATAATTTCAAGGATCAAAGTAATACTTAACCCATATTTTCATGTTAAATTAACCTAGTAGTCCTAAATTATTATTACTTTTTGTATGAAATATGAATTTATTCAACTACAAGTCTTAAGGGCAAGAATATTCCAAATACTTCCATGTCAAACCAAAAAAAAAAAAAAAAAGAATATCCCAAATATAAGGATTAATTGAATTTTATCCCCTATATTATAAGCTATGTATACTTTAGCCATTATATTTTAAAAATGTGCAAATCGACATCCTGCATTTTCCTAAATGTGCATTTTACCCAAACTGTTAATTTTTCCATCATTTCAATAAAATGTAGGGTATCAAATTGCATAATCATAAAAGTTCAAGGGGTCAATTTGCACATAACTCAAAGTTCAGGGAAGTATAAGACACTTAGTTTAGCTAAAATGCACATTCAAGAAAATATAAGGTGTCGATTTATACATTTTTAAAATGTAAGGGTCAAAGCACATATAACCTATAATACAGAGGGTAAAATGCAATTAACCCCAAACACAATTTGGAGCCTCCGTAATCCATACTTGTTTATCTCTAACTCAAATTAATCTCGTAGTCCTAAATTTTTATTGACAAATTCAAATAGATTTCTATATTTTAAAAATTTATAATTAAGCCACTGAATTTACAAAATGTTTATAATTAGATCGTTGGACACAAATATTTATTAAAAATTTGTTAATAAAAATGAATATTCTTAAAAACTAATTGAACAAGTATATAATATATAGAATAATATCTTTTAATATTTTATTTTTATTGACAATTTTTTTTTTGGCAAATATTTGTAGTTAAGGGCTCAATTTCAAATGTTTCATAAATTTAGAAATTTAATTACAAATTTGTAAGGTACAACAAACTAATTGAATTTTTTTTTTTCAAAAAATTCGAGACTAACAAATTAATTTAACCATATTTTTAGTTGTGTTTACAACTCTACTTATATTTCAAACAAAATTCAAATGATTTAATAAATAACATTTATTTCAATTTAGTTTAGATTAATTTAATTTTATTTGAAAAATTGAATTAATTTAAATTAATTCAAATTAGTTTAACTTTTATTAAATTTTTATAAAATATAAAAGAATAATTTTTAATTTCACCGAATTGAACTAGTCATTTACTTTTTTATAAGAGTTTGCAAATTTAAAATTTAATCTAATTATGAAAAGTTTTATTTAACATGTTAAATATAAAATTAAAAATTTGAACAAAAATATGTATAGACTCAAAATTATCGAGTAAATTAAAATAACTAGTAGATACTTAAAAATCCAAATATTAAGTTAAAATGTGATTAAAATATAAGAGTAATTTTAATATTAAAATATTATAAAATATATAATATGCATATATTTATATGAATAAGTAATATACAATATATCTTTAGATATAAACATTCAATAGGGATAAAGAATTTTATAACTTTGTGTTCTGAATTCAATATGCTGTTTTTGATTTAATTGTTTTTATAATATTTATTAATATAATCATAGTATTTGATGTATTGCTCTATTATTGCATTTTTGTTAATATTAAAACCAGTGTCATATATAATTAATTTCATATATATATATATATATATATATATATATATATATATATATATATATATATATATATATATATATATATATATTGTGCGTGTGTATTTTCAGTTCGCCATGGCTCTTGCCACGCCGTCCGCCATATTTTAATGATGGATTTTTGGCTCACCGCCCTGAGCCGCCATCCAACATTGACAACTAGGGTCAAAAATTGCTTTTTTTATAATTAATTTCATATATGGATTGTATCACATGAGAGGAATAGTTTATTATGAGAGTAAGAGAAGCAAATTTAAGTCATATAATCATACATGGATACTCAAGATTCAAAGTTGTTTAAAAGTCATATGATTACTTAAAAAAATCATATAATTTTATGTTTTAATCTTAATAATTCACATAAGATCCAATAATCAAAATTTACTCGTCTCATTTTCACAATTAACCACTCTTCTTGTGTGATATATATATATATATATATATATATGTAGAGTACATTATCAATTTGATTTAATTTAAATCAATTTTCATAAGTAAAACCGATCAGATCAGTCTTAAACCAACATAATTACAGCATTTAACTACCAGTAAAATCCAAAGAACACGAAATGTTCTAGGTACCAACGATTTTTTTTTTCTCCTTCCTGGTCAATTAAGTAACGTTTTAAGCCGTATTTGAATATCTAAGGTGCACAGCACTTCAGACACTAACATACAAAAGAATACTTTCCAATTTACACAATAAAATGCACGTGTTTAATGTGATCCTGTAATATAACAGTAAAAAACAGCTCAATATCTTTAAAAATTTTAATCTGTTGATTTTCTTCGTTAAGAAGATTTCAATCCGTTTAACGCATCTTTGATCGCAACTCAAAAGCCGCATGCTAAGTTCACTCGGCAAGCTCATTGTTTGATTTGCAGTCCCAAGTTGACCTTTCAATTATTCCACAGAGAAAAGAAGCCCACAATGTCGAAGGGATAAAAAAAAGGGCACACCGAACATGCAGGAAAACCAGTCCAAGCAAAATTACAAACGTTTTATCAAAATACTTATTCAGGAGCTTAAATTGACAATTGATTAAGAGTGCTAATGATGTTCTTTAACAACCCCATCCTCCTGGCCTTTCCTAGCAGCAGCTCTTAGCTTGCGCTGTTCTTCCTTGTAAATCCGGTTTCTCCGTCGAAACTGCAGTAAGCAATAAAATCAATGAGTAATTTATTTGCCGATCAAGCCATCAAATGTTATCATAAAGTTCTCTTCAGAGTGCAAAACAAGCCGTGTATCCAAAGCAGGACGTTCATGTTATGTAATTTTCACAATGCTGGGGCAAAGTAAAATTGACAATTTTTATTTTAACATGGCATTCTCAACTGCTTTTAAGACCTTAACCAAAATATCAGAATATACGTGTGTCAACAAAGTAAACTACATTCAGAAAACATTTTAAGAAGGATAGCTAAGTAATCTAGGGTTATTTATGCTTGAACTTAAATACTCCCTCCTTTACACACAAAAAAAATCACTCCCTTCATTTTCATTCCTCTCACTCACATACCCCCTCATTTCTCAAACAAGTTATACAACCTTCTCCCCATATTTTGATTCTTCCCAAAAGCATTCCTCTTGTCTTCACTGCTCCCAAAGTGTAAAGAACACTCTTAAGAGTAGGCTTTTTCATAAAAATAAAAGAAGCACTCTAAGAGTATAACATAAAATTATACGTGTAGTTCCTCTGTTGGTGAACTACTCAATTAGAGAAGGAAAACGAGGAATTAACCAGAATGGAGAAATGGTACCTGATTATAAGATTAAAACGTACAATATGATAAGCTTGAATAAATAGCCTTTAACCAGATCACAACAACAATAGAAGAACGACATCAATGCCACTCTAAGTCAATATCTATAACTATAATATTTTTGTCGATTATATACCGATTATGTTTGTGTTGTGTCAGCATAATTACTGAGAATGATTATAATATGTGAAATGTTTCACCACGAGTTTAGGATTCATGCACTATAATAGGGCTACAAGGAGTCCAATAATCCATATGAAAGTTTCTAACCACATAGTTAAACAGCATTATATAATAAGTTTAATTCAAAAACATCAAATTTCTGAAACTATCATTTTATTGTCAACCACAGGACTATACATCCTGAGAGCTGTGTACAGACTGCAAGCTATTGGAGAATTATATAAGGACCCTGGATAATTTTAAGCCATTCAGTTCAGCCCAATAGCTAACAACTGATATTCCATTATATATTGTTAATTGAGTATAAACAATGTATATAGATAAGGCTGCAAAAGGATATAAATAAAATAGGTTGTGATAGCAAGAGAAGAAATTAACTCTAAAAAAAGCCTAACGCCAAGTCAAGCAAAATTTTGGTCCCTGAACAAATCAAGGTTGCTATGGATGGCAACAAAAAGAAGCACGCAAGAAATCAGCACAAGCTCTGCTGTTGCATTATCAACTCAAAGACTCATATGGACTGTAGATTAAAATATGATTGCTACAGGGAAAAGACAAATAATTTTAAGATTTAATTGAAGTCTGGAAACCATCTTTAAAGTCTGATACTAAAACCAGTGTCAAAATACAACATGAATATGGAAACAGGGCAAAATAAAAAAAAAATTGCCTCAGGGAAGAGGCAAGGCATCGAGTACAGAAATTTCAATAGCCTTGCTTTGTTCACTATGTCCGGATGGCTGCATTTTAAGGGAGGCAAGCATGGGAAAAATGGAGTAGGTGGATGGGATGGGATGGAATGAAATTGGAAATGCATGAAGGCATTAAGAGATAACAACAAGGCCTTACCATTAAGCTACTACTCAACAATATGCCCAAAATATGAAGATAACAATAAGGCTGTACTGCATCGCTAGTTCCAATCTATAGAAAACATTGTGTTCATCTGAACATAAGCAAATGCCTTCACATACGCACAAATATTACAATGGGACAAGAGTTTATCAGATATGATCAGTTTTAGCTCAATTCATTTCACCGTAACTGTTGATGAAATTAATGATATTCCGCAACAAACAGATAGTGAAAGGCTTTACAATGACAGTGGCCCAAACCAATGCAATCATATACCATTTATCATGCAAAGGAAAAAGGGCTTAGGGAGTTAGTATTAGGAATTCCCTTTCACAAGGCTAAATAAATTTATAAAGTTGTAAGCTCTGTTCTTTCTTGAATGTTCTAGTCATAGTATTCAAACACTACATTCGTCTTCGCTCAATGGTGTGGATAGTAGCAGGGAAGGGGAAATTGCTAATTCATTTCTAGCTCAACATGGCTCACCTTAGCTCACTAGATACCAAACAACTCAAGATCCCAAGCATAGCATCAATGGATTGTCTAAGTAAACCGTACAAATAAGATTTGCGAATCAGATGCGATCAAGAGCACAGACAACGATGTGAATCGATAGGGTTTGTAAAGCAGTCGAAGAGCGACTAGGATTTAGGGTTTTGATAACTGAAATCGAAGCAATGACGATACTGGATGCGATTTCGAGAAATGGAGAAATGCAGGAGTTAATGGAGAAGGAAGAGGAAGAGAGAAAAAAGATAAGAGAGAGAGAGAGAGAGAGAGAGAGAGAGAGAGAGGTATAACACCTCTTTGGAGTGGTGGAGGCACTCGAGGTAGTCCTCGCGGAGGAGCTCGCAGTCCTTGGGCTCACGGCAGCGAGACATGCACTCGCTGAAGTCCATCCAGAAATCATAGCACCGACCTTTGTTCCCTGTAATTCCCCACCCTGACGCCATCCCCTCTCTCTTTCTTTCAGTATCGCCTTCGTGCCGCTGCGGCTAACTGCTTTGGTTAATTTGCTCTGCGTCCCCGAGCGTCTGATCTCGCTGGATCCTCTCTTCGTCGAAACCACCTTCGCCTTCTCGCAAGGCTAAATTACCAAAATGCCACAATATTTAGATTTTTTTTCCCCTTCAATCCTACGGAATTTTTTTTTAATATAAATTACCAAAAGTTTTAAATAGATTCAACCCCGTCATTCCGTCGAACTAGGGCATAATTTTCGAGCTTATAAAATATTTATAAGAGATTTATAAAATTATCTATCAATAAAATCTTTATATTAATAATAAGAATTGAAATTAAATCCTTACAGAATATAAGTTCATTATTTATCAACTATATTAACCCTCTTTAGCTGAGTAAAATACAAACTACAAACTGGTTATTTGCCCATCTTTACATTTCATGAACACTTTTGTTTTATAACACGCGATATGTTGGTCAAACCTTTGAAAAAAAAAAACACACACAATACTTAATTTTATTGATCATTGAGTTTTTTTTACGTTGTTGATATTTTAAAAATATATAATTTTTATTCAATGTTTTTTTGTTAAACATTATGAGCATTATTCAAAATTTGTTTTTAAAAGTATAAAAGATTCTACTAAGTTTTAAATTAATTTTCACCCGTTAGGAATATAATATTAATCTAACATAATCCATTAAAAAAAAATTAGATACCTGGCTATCATTAGGCTTTTAGTACAAGCCCAACCTAGTTATTATTAATACATGAGCTACGAAATTTGATTTCAAGACTACAAGAGGTTGTGAAAGTTCTCTTCGATTGCCATGTCATATCATTTATTAGGGGGAAAAAAAAATTTCTTAAAATGAGTCAAAATGTTTCTTCCTGAGTATGAAAGAATGTCAATTCCCATCATCATCATATATTTGCTTTTTTGCTCCCATTTGATGACAGTTCAGCATATTCCGTTTCTAGTTGGTCTCATCTTGGCCTCTCCATCACTCCATGTTCCTTGCAGCTACCTCATGGTCATGCCTTTTTGGTTTCTAACTAATTTCCTTTACTATTATCAGCATCAGTTTCATGCCTTGGATTAGCACAAACTCTTTAAATTCTTAACTTCAGTTTCATGCCATGATTAAGCCCCACGGTATCAATTGAATGGGCAATAACGATTGTAGACCACTATCAAGAGAATCGATTGCACTCAAATTAATCTGACTCCAAACTGCACTCCCAGGTTGGTCTAGTCTTCACCATAAAATCGGATATGGTCAAAATCAGGAAAAATCAGTGAATTAGACTGGTCAAACCTATTTGGTTTTTTTTAAAAAAAAATTGATAAAAATGTTATTGTTTCTTTTATTTAAAAAAAAAAAGTTCAATCAGAACAAAAATTTATTTCTTTTATAATCTTAATCTTTTAATATGTTTATTTACTATATATTCTTAAATTAATTTAAAAATAAAAATGATTGTTATATTATTTATGAGTACTTTTCAAAAAAAATATAAGTAAAAATAAAAATAAATAGATTTTATACTTAAAATATTTGATAAAACACCTCATAATAAATATTATTTTATATTAATTATATTATTATTTATAATTTAATATAATTTTTTTATTTTTTAATTAATCATATATATATCCCGATCAAATTCCTAATTAAACCTCTAAACCCCTATCTTAACTGATTTGATGTCTGATTCAATTTGCTTAACCTTGTTGTAGACTCAGGCTACTTAATGTCTTAGGTTCTTTTCCATGGCAACTACATTGAACCTCATCTGTTCCTTAACATGTTGTGTATTCGTGCCCCATATCTTGACATGTGGCGCCATGTTTTCCTTTTTGTAGTACAGTTATTGACATCTATACGCTTGTATTTCGCTCTGACAAATGATTATTTACCATGTGAAATGTGAATAATAAAACACACACATTTTGAATCAATCTCTGTTTCTCTTTTTCGGATTTTTTTCATCTTTCATCCACCAAGCCTTGAGTTCTCCTGAATACGCCGTGTCTTGTTTTCTTCAGAGATAAGGATCATGATGCAATGATATGGCCAAGTTTGATTTTGAACACAGTTGGAAGTTGGAATTTCTTTCACGAAGAGATTTTCCTGGTGGCTGATCTAAACCTGCAACTGAGGGAACGGGAATATTTAACCACTCAATTGCTTGACACGTGCTCTCTGCCAAGGTTCCTTTTTATGGTAGTCATCTTTTTTTCTTTTCAATACGTTTGTTGCCCTTCAAATTCTGGGAGCAGGATGGGCGTGATGTGATTTAAGGTTTTTATGGGCATGACTACTTCCCTCTATGTTCTTTATGATTGCATAGACTTATCTTTTGTAGGTAATACAAAAGCTGTCGTAGCTCAACTTTATTTCACAATTGTTTATTTCAACTGCAGCTTACTGTGAAATTAGGCCTGTGTGTTTTGATTGAGTGTTGGAGTTGGAGACGGCAAAACAGCCTGTGTACTTGTCTCAGCACTGACCTCCCATGTGCCCCCAAGACATTATTTGTTTGTTTTCAGACTCAAAATGCACTTTTTAAGCATTTAGAGTGAATATAAAAAGCTTACCCCAAACAAGCTTACATAAATGATAAAATCAATAGACGTACAGGCATAGTTTTTTTTTTCGTGGATAATTTAGAAGATAGCTGACAACTGAGCTCAGCTTAGTCTTGTAGAAATTTCAATTTTGAGATTTATATGCACTCTAGAACTTGTTCGTCTAGCTTTGTAATTATCAATTCAGCTAAGATCATAAATAGGGTCACTAATTTGGATGCGTAAATTGATAGCCTTCTTTCTCATTGGAAAGTGCAAGAAGCAGAGCAATCCTATATATGTTTGAGGATAATAAGACTTATATCAAGTTATGTATACTTATTTCAACCAATTTTTAAATCAAATAATAATATGTAAATATTTTTTTGAAATAAATAATTTAAAATTTAAAAATATATACTTTTTTCAAAAAAAATATGCACTTATCATTATTTAATTTGAGAGTTAGATGGAATAGATATAAAAAATTTAATATAAATTTTTCTCTATGTTTGAATTGTATATAGATCAACGTAGTTCCTTAAAAATACCATAATCTGATTGGCAATTTGCATTAGCATATATGTCACACTGCAAAGAATTTGCAAATAGGAAATAATATTGGAGAAATTTTCAGGGGCTATCCGAGCAAGAACAATTCCTGTTCTTATCATTTATTGTTTATCAATTCAATTATTACATTAAAAATGTAATTAAAGTGAGAGATAAAAGATAACCTACAAAAACGCATTAGTTAATAGCTAGGGCATTTGTTACACAGTAAAATTCTGAGCTTCTCATAATATTGCCACCCCAGTGACTGTAAGGCACAACATTATGCCCAACTGAAAATATCCAACTCATTAATGCGTTCAAGGATAAACTACATACTCGGTGTTCCAACAGAACTTAAATAATTTCAGGCTGTTACTTGGTAAGACACACTGGTGCAAAGCAATCTCTCTAAGTTTGCCTCTTCTAAGGTGAATATTAAAATTTCTGACAGAAAAAGATAATCATGCTAAATGGAGTTTATGAGCAAAGTACAATGACGTATAATTGTGGAAGTGAGTTACAGTAGCGAATTATTGATGAACAGAGTTATGAGCCCTATTTTGATTATCATATAAATTAGACCAAGTTACGACTTGTATAATGTCCCTATGGCCTAATCATAGAATCTAGTTTTTTGGCTTTAGTTATGAGGCGCGCAATAATCAAATTTTTTCTTCTCATCTTTCAATTTGTCGAAAAGAGGCAAGAACGAAAGAGACCTCCTGTAATCAAGCCCAACATGATGTATTTGTGCCAATTTGATTTAGGTCCCGTTTGGCTACCTAATCGTCTTCTTCTTGGCGTGATCGTTTCATTTTCATTAACGTGTCTGGCCATTTGCATGAAATAGTAATTAGACTTTCGTTCTTTGTGGACTTCGAAATAGTAATTAGAAGTTAAGTACAACTAATGGCAATATGACATTAACCTTGTTGTTAGGTGGACGCAATATCGATATGGAACCAACTACTTAGCCGAAGGGTTTAATATTTCAAATGTGGAAGGGACTTCGTGAAAATACAGTTCTGCAAACAGTCGATGTCTCAAATCTCAAATGACCATAAAGTTTTTTATTAACCCTTCTATTTTGGCTTTTTGTTAGCAGTTATGGACGCTAATTATCTTTGATTCTTATTGGCTGATCTTTATGAGATTGATCAATATGGAAAGTAGGAATTCCACAATATTAGAAAAACGGAGTATCTTATTGTTATCCTGTTATCCAGACTAGTGAGAAACTCACTTTCCATTCACATGTTACTGACTTTTCCACCTATTTCAGTTCACCGTCCGTGTCCCTTTTTTTAATTGCATTCACTAGCCCCTTGCCTATGCAATAGTTCTCCCTAGAAAAAGTGCAGAAAGTGAGACACAACATGGTGCTATTAAAAGAACCCACCCTCTTCAAAGCTAATATCACACTTCTCCAATTCCACTAGAAGCACAAGAACTAATACTGCTAGTACCATATTAGCATCCCAATTGCTTCTTGTTTTTCTCATCTTCCTTCAACTTACTCATCATTGGCATTCCATAAAATGATCATAATAGCACGCCTCATGTTACTTCTTGCGCTGTTGTTTCTTTCATTCCTAGCAAACACTGGCCAAATGGTATTTGCAAAAGGGAATGATAATCTTAGAGATGCTTGCAGTGTAGCAAGGTACAAAGACCTTTGTGTCCATTCACTAGCACAATTCTCCAACACTGCGGGAAGAAGCCCCAGCAAGTGGGCACGTGCAGGGGTGTCAGTGACAATAGGAGAGGTTAAGAATGTTCAAGCATATCTAACTCAGTTGAAGAGGTACGGTCGCTTCAGAGGAAGAAACAGGGTCGCCCTTTCAGATTGTATTGAGTGTTTTTCAGATGCCCTTGATGAGCTTCACAGATCACTCGGTGTTCTCAGGAAGCTAAGCAAAAGCACGTTTAGTACCCAAATGGGGGACCTCAACACATGGATAAGCGCAGCACTCACTGACCAAGACACTTGCCTTGACGGGTTTCAAGGCCAAACTAATAAAAGGCAAATCAAATTGCTGCAAAGTAGGGTGCAGAAAGTGTCCTACATAACCAGCAACGCTCTAGCTCTTGTCAACAAGCTTGCCACCACAGGTCTGGGAAGCATCACTGATCCATAGAAGTTTCGAAATGGGTAATAGAAATATTCTCCATAGCAGTGATTTTGTATCTGAAATATGTATACTTGTTTCTTTTTAATCGTCCAGGAAATGGTACCGTAAGAAAAAATAAAGAAATCCTAGCTAGGATGAGATATGTGTATGAATATTTAGTTCGGTTCAACTAGCATTATGGATTGGATACTGCTTGACCTTGTAAACATGATCATGATATGCAATCCTACAAGCTATCTTATAGTTAAAGTTATTTTACTTCTCTAGTCCTGAATATCTTTGTAATTACAATGAGTACCGATATTTGCATTCATAAATTGTAATTCATAGCCGTCCTATATCTCACAAAAAATTGTGTGGTTTTCCTCCGGATAGTGTGTCATACATTTTTTATCAATAATTCTCTCTTCTTAAGTGTGTTGGGTAGTGAGTTGAGTAAAAAATTGAGTATAAATATCATTTCTCAATCATAATATGTTATTTTCTCAATCAAGTTAGGGACGGATCCATGTGTTTAAGGGTGGGGGCTCATGCTCCCACTAAAATTTGAAAAAAAAAATTAGTAATGTATAAATATATGTATATTTATCCCTATTATTTTATTATATTTGAACCCACATTAAGATAAAAAGTTTATAAATTTTCTTATTATATTTATATATTACTTTTGTCTTCATTGTCTAAATTTTCTAGATCTATCACTGAGTCAAGTTATGAATTATTATTCATTCTTAAACGCACCACTCATGAAAGCAAGAGATTATATTTTATTTGTAAATGAAGAATTTGGATTGTAAAACCTGAATAGAAGTCTAATTGTTACATGTGAATCTAAATGGGTTTGCACTTTAATATGACACCCTTTTCTTTTTTTTTTCTTTTTTTTTTTTGCTAATATTATTGCTTAATAGAATCTAAACATTGGCATTTGAACTTGAACATTGGCACTTGAACTTGGAATGACGATCAGAAGGCCTAACCTTTGGATCTCCTAAGACTAAAATGGATACAGGCTTTGGAGAAGAGAAATATTATTTGAAAATATCTTATAGGGAAGAATAATTCGGCAGTTATATTTTTTCAAGTAAAATCTCAAATATGTGTTTTCGTATAAAAAAATTAGGGCAAAATTTTACCTATATAATAGGTCAACACAACTTGAGCCACAATACTATGATGGTTTAAACCAAAATAATAGAGATATAGTGTGTGAATGTGAACATGAGTAGATAATGAGGTACATATATATCAAAGTAAAAAAATATTTATTATAAAAGAGTAGGGTTGTACAAAATAACCATGAACTACAACTACAAAAAAATTGTAGATTGCTCACCCCTAAAATGTGAACATTCAATGTTCATTCATTTTCACTTGTTGTAACAAGTTTTTTTATTTTCTGTTTTTTATTTAGTTATTGTGAAAACACTATTTTACCCCTTATTTTAAATCAAATTTTCTTCTCCATTTCCATTGCTCTCTCTTCTCCTCTATTGAATCATTTTCTCTTATTCAACATGTTTGGAAGCATGTTTGCCACCCCTAGAATTGATTTTGACCCCCCAGAATTAATTATGCCTATGTTTGGAAACATGTTTCCACCTAATAGAATCAATTGTGGAGAACAAAAATCGATTTGAAGAATTTTTATGTTGTTTGATTGAATGCTTCTGAAATCAATTCTTGTCTCTAGAATTAATTATAAGAAAAATGAATCTTTTTTACTTTTTATTAGAATCATTTTTAGAGGAGTTACCAAACATAAATCATTTTATCTCAAAATCAATTCTAACTAAATCAATTATAATAAAATCAATTCTACAAAAGTAGAACCAAACACACTATATGTCAATTTTTTATAATGTTTGGTTGTTGGCTCCCAGAATCAATTTTTGCCTTTAGAATTAATTTTGGGAGAAGTAAAATTTTTTTATTTTTTGTTAAAATCACTTTTAAATGAACTACCAAATATAAATCACTTTACTTCAAAATCTATTCTAACTAAATCAATTCTAACAAAATCAATTATATCTAAAATCAATTCTATAAAAATAGAATCAAACATGCACTAGTTCATCAAGTGTTCCAGAAATAGAAGCCTCAATAGTATTCTTAAATTTATCATACAAATTTACTTGATTCCTTCTTCACATCATGAATCAAAATAGAAAATTTCTCAATCCCTTTTATACATATATATATATTAACACTTAGAATCTAGAAGCCAGTAAAATCACCACGAACCATAATCCCTTGAAATTCATAGGCATTTTAGCACAAAAAGAAAAAAAAAATGAAAACAGAAGAAAACCCCTTAAAATTTCAAAACTTTTCGATCCAACCTCACACTTCTTCGAAATCGTCATCTTCTATCTTTCTCTTTCTCTCTATTTCTCTCTCTTTCAACTAGAAACCACAACTCTAGATTTTCTCTCTCTATAAAGCAATGTCCTTCTTGTGCTTTATAAATTTGCTTACATGGCTTAAGATGACTAATGTTACTCATCAAATTTATAAATGCCCACAACATATATTCTCTCACACCAATTGCATCAACATGGAGAGTGGCTCAGCTCAACCGACAAAGGTGAGGGTATGCGGTAGTTAGGTGGCGTCATGGTGGTGATTGATGAGGATAGATCTGGGGATGAACTATGTGGTAGTGGTTTGATGGCTGAGAGGTAAGGATTAAGGTGTTAGTGGCTTAGGCCATTTAAGTAATTTTACTTGTTATAAACATTTTATTATTAAACAATATTACTAGATTACCTGAAGTCTACCCATACTCCAAATAATATATAGACCACTATAATAATTTTTTACACAATATCAACCGTTGGATTCATTTTCTTGTTTAATCAATGACCTTCAATATGGTGAACATTGAAAGTTCACATGTTAAGGGTGAGCACATTAAATGCCATTCCAGAACTATATTTTAAACCAAGGTAAATTATGGAATGCTCACCTTCAAATATGAACATTAAATATTCACTTTCTTTCTACCTGTTATAGGTAGTTATTTTATTTTAATTATTTAATTGATACTGAGTTCCAAGTTTAAAATTAAGTATTGCACTAACAAATATATTAATGTAAGGACACCGAGTTCTGAGTTGGACATTGACTATAATATTCCATGAATATCGAATTTCGAGCTGGGTCTCACATTGACAAAAATATACAGACATTTAATTTCAAGTTTTGAGTTGGACATTAACAATAAATTATCTGATACCAACTGATGGACTATAATATTTTAATATCATATATTAATATATTAAATTTATTCTATCATTCTCTACCATTAGATTTGTAAATAGTTTTAAATCAACGATTTAATTTTAAGTAAATATTCAATATTCATATTTTATGATGAGCATTCTAAACGTTTTCTTGAATCAAAACTGAACCACATCATAAAAACCGATTTATTGTAACTAGTTCAATATATCAAATTGGTTTTTCGAACAACTTATTAAACTGAACCAACTATAGATTCTAGTTTGGTTAACAAGTTATAAACCAAACCCAAAGTGATTTACATTATTGGTGAGTGGCCATGTGAAGCTCTACTCCCTCATCAATCTCTGTTCCTTTCTCTTTTGTCTGAAGGTCCAAAGGTGCTGGAGTGACGCTACTTTGAATAGACATCCAATTTGTTGTTGTCGTCATTCATGCTTCATAATCATGTCGTTCCGTCGTCGAAGTGGTGTCACGTGTCGTCGTTGGAGCGATGCCGTCGTGCCATTGCTGTTTTGCCATCAACAGATTTGCTAGTGTTGTTGTGTTCGCTGCAGCGGTCATCTTCATGCACTTGTACGTCGTCGACAACGTCGGCGGGCTGACGAAAATGGTGATAGCCGGGATGATGCCAGCATAGCTGCTCCGATCGATAGCGTCGGCACTATCCTTGACTGCCGGTGGAAGGAGATATGGCACAGTAAGGAACAATGAGCAGAACCAGTTTTGAATATAATTGAGTTCATAGGTTCCATCTGGTTTAAAGAATTTTAAACCAGTTCAAAATTGGTTTAATTGGTTTTGAATAGACTCTAAACCAGTCCAAGCATCCTTCAACAAGTTAGGTTTAGAAAACCAAACCAGATTTTTGGTTCACCAAACCATGCCCACCAAAAGGAGTATTATGTTTAGTGTTGAAACCAGTTTTTGGAGAAATAAATGTGAGAAGATAATAGATAGTGAATAAACAAATCATATAAAAAAGAGTGAATAAAAAAACATGTGACTCGTAGTTATAAAAATAATTAATATTTTCATGAATAGTGGTCTACTATGCACTTTATTTTATAAAATACACCTTATATTTCAGAATTTCATGAACTGCTTTACTTTTAAAACTTGAAATAAGCCCGCAGGAATAATGTCTCATTTACTCTTGACCGATGTTGTGGTGTTATTCGCATTAACATAGAAAAATGTTGAGGGGATTTATTCTGTGAGGTATTATATTGATTTATTATTTATTTATTATTGGATGGAGTATGAACTCCACTTAGATTAGATCCACACTCCATCCAATAATAAATGAGTGGTGAATTAATACAGTATCCCATAAGAATTGAATCCCCTATCACTTTTCTTAATTTTATTTTTGCTTCTTTTTTATTTCTTAAGAACCTGTTAGTTGGTTTGACCGAATCATTAAAAATTTGATGGTGGTTTAATCATAATCAGTTTTTTTTAGAGAAATATTTTTTGTACAACTGAGATATGTAGATATCTTATACACTTAAAAATAGAAAAGAGAAAAAAATTGTAAAAATAATAATAATAATAAAATAATTGATAAAAATAAATAAATATTAAAATGTTAAAATTTTAAATATATACAAATAACATGACCTTCCTTTTTAACAAGAACAGGCAAAACAGAAAAATGGCCACCCTCAGTCTCGTGCACTTTGCAGCTTATAATGACAAACGGCTATCATTTTCTGACGAAAAAAAAAAAAAAGAAAAGAAAATGGCTATTACCCTCTTTTTTGGGGGGCTCTACATTTTCTTACCCATTTATCTACACAATTTCAGTTGGGCTTTGATCACACTTGTGTCCTATCCCAACATCATCCAAAAAGTTAATAGACCAGTAAGCTAAAAGTTTTGACCAAAAAAAGCTTCCACAGTCCTTGTTTTCTTTATTGTTTTCTTTTTGGTAGCTGACAAGGCCATACAAAGCTAATAAGGATTCGTTGGTCCCCTCAATTTTGGGATCAACGGTAGTCCATCCTCCAAAATTACTAAACTCTCCGTAAACTTTTTCTCTTCTTCCGTCTTTTCCTTCATTGCCTTTGCCACCACCAAGTTCATCTCTGATAGATCCACCTTCAATAGTGCCGCCGTTGTTGTTGCCGCCGCCACCGCCACCACCAAGCAACCCACTTCCTTTTCTCAGCCTCCAGCCACAGAATCATCTCCTCCCTCCTCCACTCCTTCTTAATCTCTCATGGCGGCCCTGATCTCCGTCTCGAACTGTATATGAAACTTCAAACCCATATGCCCAATTCACTTGAGCACATTCAGGAAAAACAACTTCATGCCACCCAACAAGTTAAAGCACGTGGGTGCTTGGTTTCTTTTGTAAGTCAAAAATATGTGCTTTCCAATTTGTTGTCTTAAATGTTTCAAAAATTTTATTATACTCGGTAACAAATTTTGAAGGATGAATTGTTTTCATCATTCTTTCTTTAGTAGCAGAGTTTTTTTGTCTCTTTTTTTTATCTTTTTTTTCCTTGTTTATGTTGGGTTCTCCTTTTGTTAATTTTTTTCCTTTTATTTTTAATAATTTTTGCTATAAAATTAAGTGTAAATGTTCGAAGAGAGGAAGAGGTGTTAATCTAAGCCCGCTGGGGAGAAGAAATTTTGTTGATTGATACAGATTCGAAATGATACCAATTTTGCTGTCAAAGTTGCTCATTTTCATTTTTAATTCTAGGAAATATTTCAAATTTTCTAAAAAATTTTAAAATAGCTTTTTTTTTCAACATTTCCACTTTTGATCCAGTGGTATTTTTAAAATTTTAACAACTTTCTTCCATCGTTTATCATCGCTACCATATCTCACCACCATCATTTTTTTCCATGGCACTGAACGAGTACCACCATTGAAAGCTATAAAGTGCAACCAACCACCACACACCACCAGAAGCAAAAACTATTGCACACCGTCATCAACCTCAACCATCGTTAACCGTCGTCACCAAACATGTGCCTACATCACCATTGAAACCTTAATTCTGTCACGAACCACCGTTACACCACCTCGACCTTGAACTAGCACACCCCGCAATCACCTTCCTCTGATGCAAACCAAGCCACTGCAACTATTGCACGACAACACCCTATAAGTTCGTTCCCGTGCCGCAGCAAAATTGTCATGCCACCACCATGGTGCTCTCCTTTCCCTCTTCAATTGTGGTTGCTACTACATTTTATTCTTGTGTCGCAGAGCCCTTGCCTCAATTCTCACAACATCCATTCAATCAGGCATTTAAGGGCATCTTTTTCTTTTTTTTCCCCCTTTTTTTAAGCCCCTTTTGGGCCTTTCCTTTGTTTCTTTAGCAAGTGCATTTGTCTACATTAGATGATGAAAAGATAGATGGGTGGGTCACTGTTAGGGGAGAGAGCTGGATCGAGAGGTTAAGTCAAAGTTGGAGTTTAAGATGAAACACAAAGCACTTAAAAATGAAAGGAACAAACCAAATATATTTTTAAGACCTAGAAAATTGAAAATGAAATTAATTTTTAAAAAATGAAAATAGATAATGAAAAAGGAAAAAATTTCAGAAATCAAACACATCCTAATAATTTGCAACCTCTTTCCTTATCATCCAAGAATTTGGTGTTGTGGGATTTGGGTGAAGAAGGGCAAGAGAAAGGAGAAAGCTATTTGGGTTGGAGGGGAAATCAGATTGAGGGGGTGGGGTAAAGGGAGAGGGTGCATTAGTGAAAGAGCAAATTTGTAATTTCAAAAATAATGTATTATTGGATAAATTATATATAATATTACAAATTATCAATTTGAACTATTTATTATAAATCTAACGGTTATTGAGAAGTGGACTAACAATAGTCTCAAACTTGAGGGACTAATAAATCCTTCACCAAGTGACTCGTGGAAGCGCTTGCTTACGCTCCTAAATCCTATTCATTAGTCGAAGAAACCTTAAGCAGATTGACCCCTAAAAAAAATGAAAATAAAAAACTCATGCAGCATTTATATTTTAGTTGCTTAAATTTTTTTCAAAAATGCCTATTTATATTCAATTCACACGTTGCTTTCAATGTCGCTTCAAATTACTGTAAATTGGCGCTGTCGTTCCTGTTAGTTTGCATGATTTGGCATTTAAAAATCTGTCTTTGGCAATTTTTTTTTTTTGACGTGGTCTTTGCATTTTTTGTTTTTTGAATGGGCATTTTTTGTTTGTAATTAGGAGAATTTATAATGATGCATTATGAATCTAACATAGTCTCTTAATTATATATCATTACATTAAGAAAAAATATTTGACTCTCATATATTAACACATATAATTGAATGATAATGTAAAATTTTTTATATTAATAATATATCATTTATATAATTGTTTAATGAATCTAAAAATATATTTTGATTTTAACATTAATTTTAATATATTAACGTGGGTTTAGTAAAGAGTTCTCTTAATCAAACGTCTCTCAATCACGTTGATAGGGCATGGGAAGTTATAGAAGATAAGGAAACAAATTTGGAGAGCATTTCCGAGCATTAAACTCCCACCACTTTTTTTTTTAAGATATATCTAATTCTTAACAACTAAGTTAATTAACATGGACAGAAACTTATTTTAATGGGTCGTATTTGGTGCATGATTTATATCAATCGTGGATAGTGTAAAGTAGTGACGAACAAGTAACCAATCACCCAAAAAATATTTGCAGCATATAACTTCTCTCGTATAGATCTTAATTGTTTCTGCTCACGGCCTAGTGTAGAGGCATTCTACCTCATTTGTACCTACAGAAGAATACCAGGCAGGCCCCCAAAACACGATTGAAATATCATTTATGAAAAAAGCACTGTTCTTTACTGTTATATTTTCATTTAGATCTGTTTCATTACTTTTAATATACGGCACTTTATGAAGTAATATTGAACAAAAATAATATGCTTTTTATATTTAAAATAACACAATCAGTTTCTTCAGTGGAAAAATACATGCTACGCTCGTTCAATTTATTAATAAAGTAATTATAAGATTTATACTCACAGAAAATAAAAAACAAAATTGATTTTATTTTAATATAATATATTTTTTATGGATTTAATTGGGATACACTGACAATATAAAATAATCTTATACTATCAATCAATAAAAATGTTAAAAAATGAAAAATAATAGTAAGTTCCTTATTATAATAGATGATTATTTGTATGAATTAATATTTTTTAATATTTTTATTGATTGATAGTATAAAATTATTTTATACTGTCAATATAGTTAAATTAATTATTTTTTTATAAGAAATATAATTTTTTTTACTTTTACTTCCTTAGTTCCTCTAGGCAAATCTCTTTTTCTTTTTCTTTCTTGTAAATTTTTTCTTGGGTAGATCTTAGCAAGTCTCCTGAAACCTTATATGAATAAAATAATGTTTATAGATGACTACTCGAAGGGCCCTTTTTTATTTGTTTTTTGCGGGGCTTCTTGAAGGTTATTTTGTCGGTGGAGATTCTGTGAAATCGCGGTGGCGGGTGGACATAGACCGGCTAGTGGAAGAAACGTGCGCAATAGTTAAGCGCCACGTGTGTGTAAAAGTCAACGTCGCTTTCGCTGAGGAATCCAAATTTCACCTTCACCTTCACCTTCACCTTCAGGCGACGTGCACACCAAGCCCGGTTCAACAATCGCCCACTCTCTACCCTCCCGGCCCTCCATTAAAAGACTTTGTTTTATTGTATTAATTAAATATTTAATTAACCATTAACCATTATTATTATCAAAGGCAATAACAAAACAAAGAAAGATTCATGTCCCAAAAAAACAAAAAAGAAAAGAAAAGAAAGATTATAGTTTGTCAAATAATCAATTGGATTGATGAGATATTAACTTTTTCATAACATGAATCTTGTACATCTTTATTCATCAAAAAAATCTTCTTTATCTTTAAATTTTATCATTTTTGGTTCAAGTGTTTCAAGAACTTACGGTTACATATTTGTTTAATTGGATGTGGCTAAAATGGTCAAAGGATCATTTTGATCTTTGGATTTTGTCTATTAAATTTTATATATAATATTTTTTATATAATAAAATAATTATTGATAAATTTTTTTTATAGACAGAATTCAAAAATTAAGATAATTTATAACTTAACAAGAACCATTTTAATACTTACCTTGTTTAATTATATAAGAATCCAGACATGATCTTTAAAAATTTTAAAATTACGCATCATGGGTAGAATATAGGGTGACCACTAGTTGTTTTGAGATTGACAATGGAGAAATGCTTAATTTGTAAAAAATTACATACCATTAATTTTAATATATTGTAAATATAAATATTTTTTATTGTTAATTAAATATATATTATCTTTTCTTAAAATTTGTATCCTACTATTTTTATTTTTTAATTATAAGATACTTTCAGCAGACTTTTAATTTATGCACTGTAAATAAAGTCAAATTACTATATTAAATCTAACATTTATTCGCTAATATGACTATATTTCGTTGATTTTATATTCATAAATTATTTTTGTGTAATCAATGACTTACATAAATTTGCGACGTGTAAGAATTCTAGTATTTTACCTCATGTACGGTAAGATGAAAAAGAAAAATATGAAAAAAAAATGTATATAGGGAAAAAAAACATTAAATCGTTTCATTTAAATTATTTTACTAATTTTTTTTTGTGTATTTGATTTCGAATTTAAATATAAATAAGTAAACAAACAAACAAACAATCAAACAAATAAATAAATAAAACTCACTTGTGATCAGATGAGCCACTAAAGATCTGATGACATTATATCTATATTTCAAATTTTGGACGAGAATATTTCACAATTAATTATACATGTGAATGTTATATATAGTTGTTTCTTAAATTTTCGAATACGTTATCCTATAAACCTTAAATGTATTACAATCAATTATTATGATTATTCCCATCCAAAAAGAAAATTGTTATGATTATTCAACTATATATTCATACTTTCATAGTGTATTCTTTCGCTCAAATAATTTATTTCTATCACTCTACTTTAAGTAAACAGGCTAAATTCCAACATTAGCTACGGAACTAATAAAGTAATTTATATAAAAAAACATAAAATAATTGTTTGTAAAATATTAAACTCCATTAATCAATTAAATCATCTAAAAGAAAGCTTAAAATTGAAGTTGCCACCACCCTATGTGGCATTCTGGTCAATATAACTGCCATAATTAAAACGTTGTTTCCTGCAAAGCACCTTTTTTCAAAAAAATTTTTAAGGAACTCCTAATAAAATTAAGAAAAAAATAAAAAAGAAAATAGGTAAATATCCCTAACTCAATAATAACAAATGCCTTACCACTTAAATCAAAAGAGACATCATTTGAGTTACCCCTCATTCTAATTACTTCTTTTAGTGAAGACACACACACACACACACACACACACACACACACACATATATATATATATATATATATATATGCCTTTTCTTTCGTCATATTTAATAGGAAACATGTGCATCCTCCGTGTCCCCTCTCCGTAAGTGCGCGTATCTCTTCCTTCCTCCTTTTTTTTATTCCGTTTTTTTTTTTTAAGTGCACGCATCTTCAAGTTCAGCAATTAAAACTTATTGAATGCGGATTAATTTAATTTCAGTTAGATTTTCAGCTTATTATGAGAAAAAAATTTCTTTTCATTAATTTTTATCATTATTATCTTGAGGTTTTGTTATGAAGTGTTATAAAGGTATTTGTTAAAGAATAAAAAATATTATAGTGAAAATATAATTTTTATAAATACTCAATTTAAACAATTTTAAATTTTTTATGTAATGCTTTTTGTTTATATTTTTAAATATTTTAAGAATCTTATTATAACAAAACCCTTGTTATTATGAGAATAATTTTGATACACTAACAGTATAAAAGAATTTTATATTATAATTCAATTAGTTAATTCTATTTGAAAGATTTTTAAAATAACTTGTGATTTAATCAAATACTACTGCTGATATGGCAATATATAATAAGATATTTGTATAAATTTTTTAATATTAATAATATATACAAATTAAATTATGTTATTATTAATTAACTTTTTATTAACTAATATGGTTATTCATGTAGCATAATGTTGCTGTGATCAAGTGGCGGAAGAAGAACAACTAATGGACGTGTCCTTTCACTGTAAATAATGACAAATTTGTTTATCACGTAAAGGGATTTTTGCATGCAGAAGGATAAATTCATGTTCAAGACACTCATCACAGAGAATGAACGAGGATATGAATGAAAAAACAAATCTTACCCGTATAAATATGGCATGTTCTACATAAATTTAATGGATAGGATGATGATAATATGTCAATACACTAAATCCTTTGATATATTATAGATTTTCACCATCTCTCTTCTACATCCTCTATCTATCTCTAGTGCCTTTCACTGCTCTCCCCACCACCACTACCAACTTCAACCATAAATCTCATTCCAATAAATCACTTAATGTGTGGTACACTATAATTAACCTGATGCACCGCATAATGCACCTATAAATATATATTGGCTACTGGATGCAAGCTTTTTAGTCAAATGGAGAGCTTCAAAAGCACTCCATTTCCCCACCAAATTGCCTTTTGCTTTTTAAATTTATCGATAAACCAAATGGAGATTTATATTAGGTGGCCCTCAATCCATCGAGCTATTAGAGGAAGCGAGGTCAGGAACAAATAAATACGATTTTTTAGCATAATTACAAATTAATTTATAAGCTCCAAAAGAAGGAAGAATGAGTCGCAAATAAGTTTCGTAGCAACTTTCCTTCAAACATACAATTTATGTGGGTTCAGATACTATCGATCAAACTGAGACTCTATCTGCAAAATACGTTTAATTAGTTTAGTTGGAAAGTTGGTTTCTGTCCCCCACACCCTTTTATGGGGGCACCCAGTGGACCTTATGCCAAACTTCAATTACGTCCTTTAACTAATGCCTAGTAACCTGTGAATAAACTGAGTCGGATATACAAAATAAGCACATGATTGCCTACAAGTATTAGCAGCCTGTCATACCAGAATCCTTTTTCTGGTCAATTACCGAGAACTCTACCGGTCTAAATGTGTGCACACTATGAAGTGTTTGACATTAAAAAAAATCATGAGTAACTCCTCAAATTTTTATCGACAAAGTTGTAAAATATCAATTTTATCTTTGAAAAAGTTATAATATTAACTTAATTCTCAAAAATTAAGATTTGTTTTAACTTAATTCAAAAAATTAAATAATGCTAATTCAAAGGCTATCAACCAATTACACACTTTATAAGAAAACTCTATTTTTATGAGCTAATTTTTAGTATTAAATTAAATTTAATCAATTTTAAAATGATATCAAAATTTATTCTATATTTGATATTGGGCTACCATCAAATATTTAGTTCTACAAACTTCATACTCTTTATATTTAGTCATGGGTGTGACCGAGGGAGATGTATTAAGTCCCAGACTACTATCAATAACATAAGTTATACATGGGCGATTTTTACTCGCTATATACAGGAGTTTGATTATATTTGAAATCATGTCATGGTTAGAATCATATCTTTACATGTTAAAATAGGAGTTATTATCACACTTAAAATTTATTTTTTATTTTTTTAATTTCTCACAAGTATTATTTACTTGAGACATGACGTCAGACTCTAAATATAAGCACTTTTCTAACTAATATTTAAATCGTAATTCACCTAGACAAACTAGTCCTTCTACAAAACCCAATTCATATTAATTCATACTTAAAATTTATCAAGATACTTCACGCACCAACAAATATTAATTATAAGAAGTAGACGACAATTAAGTCACTGCATATATGACGCATTTTGTCTCTGTCAATGTATTTTATAGAATTATTTTTCACGAATAAAGTGGAAATAAATGTTTGTTAACATACGAAACGCACAAACACACACACAACCCTTTCTATACATTATATATTGTTTAAAAATTAATTAGCCTATTCAGAAACGTATTTGGTCAACTATTGTGCTTCGATATGTAACATACGTTATGTACGCTTATCCATATGCATGTGGAGTTTAATTTTATAAAATTTCAATCCATTTAATTATTGTGAGCACCATTACTTTATATTTCTTACTGTTTGTTTAAGATCAATTCACCTAAAAAAAAAAAAAAAAAAGAGTGCATGTAATCGTAGACTTGGTTTCCTTTTGTCGCACTCACTGCAGAGTTAAAAGAAAGATAAATAAATAATTAAATAAAGTATCTATGTCTAGGTGGGGCTATTGACATTCCACCATTTTGTTTATGAGTAATGATAAGTGAACTCATATTTTTTGGGATAGTATATCAATTCATACTCTATTTACTATTAGATGGGATGTATGTCTCAGAAAAGATGAGATCGCTAAACATTTCTCTTTATGTATTTATATTCCCTCATAATTGCTTTCAATTTTTATTTCCTTGATTACCCTTAATTTTTTTAATATTCCTATATATTTCATTAATTGTAATTAGGGATCAGCTTAATTGAGTTTTTCAGGAAAAATATTTTTTCAATTAAATATATGAATAAAAATTTAAAATAAATAAATAAATTCTTTAAAAAGCTAAATTCCAAAAAATATGGTTATATTTTTATAAGCTAAATTACTAGTTTCAGAAAAAAAAAATCTTTAAAAGTTAGAACATAAAAATCTTATATTTTTAAAACAAAAATAATGTTTAACATTTTTCTTTATAATAAGGAAGAAAATTTACAATCCTTCAAAGTTTCAAATTTCTTTTAAGTTATAAAATTGAAGAATTTTTATTTTAATATAATTAAAATCTAAATAGTTAATAAATACTTCCAACAAATATTGGCTAAAATATAATGTTAATAAATTATATTAATATAAAAATAACATAAAACTCTTAGTAACATTTTTTAAAACATATAATAGATGATGAGTAATGTATTTAATTTTTTGATAAAGTATCGCTTTGCTGTAATTTTTTGTGACTTTGATAAAGTATAAGCGATTTTTTAACTAGTGCTCTAAAAATATTTACTTAAAGAACCAAAAATAATTTTTTTAAAAATTTTTCAATATATTTTATACATTAGGAACTTAAAAAAAATCCTTTCTCATTTTACAAAAATTCTTATTGCAGAGAATTCAAATCTTAATTTTTTCACTAAAATCTTTGCACTTATAATTTTTAAACGGGTGCTTTGAGGATAATATGCAAGTAAAACAAGGCGTTTGCTGCTGTGCTCTGTGCTAAGTAATGAGCACCACACACCTTGAATCAGGTCATTGGATTTGCGGCATCTCCATAGGTGTTGTTGCACCTTATTGCTTCCCATGGGTGCTGCTCCTGTGCTCCATTCTCTTTAGGTGCAACAGGACACCGGTTGGCTCCGCCTCAAACGACACCCAACTCCAACCATGGAGGAGGACAGCGGAGGGGAAGGATTTGGGGGAGCTAAGACGGCAGAGGGAAAGGGTGGGAGCACGTGGTCCATGAGTCTATTTTCGTCATCATAGTACATTTAGTGTATCTAGATTATACCCTTGTAAAAATCACTATAAAGTCATAGTAATTTTATAAGTCAAGAGTTATCAGATTGTCCATAAATTAAAGTATAAAATTTCAAATAAAAGCATAAATAATTTAATAGATCAAGTTTATATATAATAAATTTTTTTTTATTTGGATGTTGGATATAATATTTTACTCTTAATATTAGTTTCATAGAAAAATTATCATAAAAATTGATGATTCAAAATAATATACCATTATATATATAATATCTTAATAATAATAATAATAATATAAAGGAACATTAAATATATTAACTTAAAAAGACAAATAAAATAAACTATAATAATAATAAGCAATAATAGAAATTAATATTAGTTTAAATAACTCAGAATGATAAATAAAATATATTGTAATAATAAATAACAAGGAGCACTAATATAAAGATATAATAAATAAAATAACTTGGGATGATGAATAAAATAAATTACAATAAAAGTAATACTGAGTAGCTTTAATAAATAAAATGACTTAGAACAATAAAATAGATGATAAAGAATAAATAATAATGACTAATAATATAAAAAAGTATTAAATAAAATAATTTAAAATATAAAATAAATTATGATAATAAATAAGAATGAATAATAATATAAAAAAATATTAAATAAAATAATTTAAAATATAAAATAAATTATAATAATAAATAATAAATAATAATAATTAATAATATAACTTAAAATAAATAAATATAATTATAATTTTATTTCATAAATAATTTTATCATCTACTTTTACAAAAACAAAAAATGTGTGCTTGCCTAACTTCTTTATTTTTTTACCCTTTTCTATCTCTTTCACATCATCGGTGACGTGATTCCTATACATCTATAACTTATCATTTACTCATTTTGTCCTAGTACTTTATTATCCATTTTATCTCTTTAACTTCTTAACTTTATTGCACATTCTTTAGACTTCTATGCCATGATAATAAAATTTTCTCCCTTGACTTTGCTATGCCCCAATTTTCACGTAATCTTGATTCCTTTTTTTTTTTTTTAATATTATGATTATTAGAACATTATATTTGTGCTATCATTATTACTTTACCTCTTCTAATAAAATGTTTAATTAATTGTTAGTATTATTTATTATTTTAAATAGAGTAATATATTTTAAAATTATCATTGTTAATTTATAGTCTCACTTTAAAAAATTAATGTCTATGATTTAATTATTTTATCAACCAATGGTTGTCACATAATTAACTTAAAGAAATTAAGTTGTTCTAGACAAAGTATTTCGTCCCAAAGGGATGTTACAATATTAATTTATTTTAAAGAAGCATAATGATAGTTAGAGTATATATTTTTTGAAATAATGTGCATGTCAATTATTAGACATTTGAAAGAATCAATTTTACAATTACTTAATAGATGATTTCAAAATAAAATTTATTTTCAATTTTATGGATAATTATGTTATCATGTAAAAGTATTTAAAAATTATCGTTATGCCATATAAAAAGATTATATTATAATTACTATGAATTAAAAATAGACAATAATATAAAAAGTTTAAATAGAAATATATTTAACTTTAATTTTAAATCACTTAAGGTTTAGTTTATCGGGAAACAACCTGTTGGAATTTTATTTTCTTTCATACCTGTTGGATTTATTTTTTTTTTAAATATACTATGATGATTTCTATAGGTTTGGTCTATTTGAAGTAGTTATACGATTAATTTTCATGTGAATGTAAAAGCACAAAAATTATATAATGCCCCTTTGTTTATATTTTTCAGCCAATGAAACGTAGTTCTTTCAAACTGAAAATGAAAAAAATCGCAGAATGAGTATTGTTTGACTTTAGAAGTAATGACCAAAACTTAATTTCCAGGCAAAAAAAATTAAGTTTAGTAGAAGTGGAGAAGATGTTACTTCTCATTCTTATTTTTTCAAACTGAAATTTATTTTATCATAATACTCTCATTACTCTCTCCACATACTTCATAAAGTAATTATATAATGTCTTTTTAGTAATTATATCTCTAAAAATGATTTTGTTTTATTCCATCCAAATAAAAATAATATTTTTAAACTTACTTTTAAAATATTTAAACTAAATATAAATTAATTTTTTAAATATAATTTCTCTAAAAATAATTCTTTTAATTTAATTCTTTCAAAAATAATTCTCATGGGAATTAAACCAATCAGACTCATAATCTCTTAATAAAAATCACATCACCAAAATTTAAATTTATGTCCTGTGTAGGAGATCAAAATTGCAAAACTTATTATCTTAGTTAACTCTTTATGAGTCATATTTGTTGGATTTTGATTATTCCTTTTGTTCATGTATAACTGTCTTTTTATTAAAATTTTTTTATTTATAATTATCTATCATCCGAGTGTTTTAAGGTATTATTAATTAATATTTTTTAATTTTATTCTTACTTTTATTTATTCACCTACTCATAATACACATTTTATAATTTTTTAAAAAGGAGTAATTTTGTCAAAATAATCTCTTTTTTTTTTATGTTTATGCAATTTTAATAATTTTTTAATTTATATGCTAAAACCTTGAAAGATAATTATGATTGGACTGAGTGAGTAAATATTACAAATCTAGCATATTCATAGTAGTTGGTACGTTCCAATGGCCTTAGCTTAATTTCTCTCTGATAAAAGGGAAACGCGCCAGCAGCCCGCGGCCTTGATTTTATATCCAAAAAATGAGATGATCGCTGCAGAGATCAGACGAAAATGGACTGAAAACCTAATTATGTAATAAGAAAACAAAAATCAAATAAATAGTACACCAACAGTCTATGGAAGTATCTGCACCAAACTAAAATGGAACGTCAAAATTGTTATTTTATACGATGGCAACAAAACAATCGCTATAAATAAATATGTTGTTTTCAGAAAAAGAATATATACAGTTTCTATTCATAAAAATTGTGACGTGAATTCAGCAGTTTATTTTATATGATTGGCAATTGGCGCAGCTAAAATGGTAAGGGCATACCTGGAACGGGCTGGTTTTGGGCCGGTGCGGAGTGTTTTGGTCACATCACAGGTGGTTGTCACTCAGGATTCAAACCCAAATGACGTCCCAAGTCAAAGCAGCCATTTATGTGGGGCGGACCCCCTATGGAACGTGGTGAAACGAAAGTTTTTGAAATTCACAGCTCACACTCCCTCAGTTAAAACACCTCCAAAAGTCGATTTCACCGCACATTAATTGGAGTTTTCTATTCCCGTTCCAACTCTCAACTTTCTAAACCAATTTTCTATAGAGAAAAGAATTCCTCAAGCCTCTCTCGCAAAATCCCAATCTCACGACACCACCTCTTTTTTCTTGCAACTGCTAACAGCTGTTCACTTCACCTAAGTCTCTCTCACACCCTTTTTTTTAATCAAAACCCAAAATCTCTCTCACTTTATAAATACCATAACGCACCCATTTGGATCTGACGACCAAACCAAATCGCCGGTGAGACCCTACCCCGGCCCTCCCCACTCCCAACCTTCCCCATATCCACCCTTTCCTTCCACTATCATCATCATCATCATCATCATAATTACAAATATTAGTACATTCAAATTCTATTCTACACTTCCAGTAGAGAGGAAGTTGGTGGCAGCGGGTGACAAACAATCCACTAAGAATTTTAGAGTAATGGCTTCGGAGTTGATATTCAGAGGGCACGAGGCCCAAGCGGTCAAGGACGGCTACTCCCCAAAGCCACACAAGCCATGGCTCTCCGTGACCCGACCCATCCGCTACCTGCTCCGCGAGCAGAGGCTCGCCTTCGTCCTCCTTGGCATTGTCATCGCCTCCTTGTTCTTCACCATCGTCCCATCCCCATCCTCATCGTCGTCTTCCCCTGCAGTACCTCAATATGAGCACCCCGTGCAGCTCTCCTACTTCGAGCGCGATTCAACACGGCGCCACGTGTCGTACGGAGTATCGGTGCAGTCGGTGGGGAAGGTGCCGCTGGGGGTCAAAAAGAAGGGGCTCCGGATCGTGGTGACGGGCGGGGCCGGGTTCGTCGGGTCCCACCTGGTGGATCGGCTCATCGCCAGAGGGGACAGCGTCATCGTGGTGGACAACTTCTTCACTGGGAGGAAAGAGAACGTGATGCACCACTTCGGGAACCCAAGGTTCGAGCTCATCCGACACGACGTCGTTGAGCCCCTCCTCCTCGAGGTCGACCAGATCTACCACCTCGCCTGCCCCGCTTCCCCTGTCCATTACAAGTTCAACCCAGTCAAGACTATCATATCCTTTTTCCGTAATTTATTTATTTTATTTTATTTTTTAATGTTTTTGTTTCAAGCGAAATGGTTTTCAGTGTTGTTTTGTGTGTGTGTGTGTGTGTGTGTGTGTGTGTGTGTGTGTTGGAATCCTTAATTGGGAGTGCACAAGACGAATGTGGTGGGGACGTTGAACATGCTGGGGCTGGCGAAAAGAGTGGGGGCGAGGTTCTTGCTAACTAGTACCAGTGAGGTTTATGGAGATCCTCTGCAACATCCTCAGAAGGAGACCTACTGGGGCAACGTTAATCCCATTGGTTCGTACCTTCTCTCTTTCTCTCAGTGTTGCGTTTCTTATTCTAGTTTCTTCCGATGCCGTGTTCTGGACCGTCGGCGTACGTTAGCATATGTTCGGGTTTTAAGCTAACGTGCTCCACTCAACGGAGGGTAGTTTTACCAGTTTGGCGGAGATTAGACTTTCTTGCGTTACGTGAGAGGCTTCGGGGTTGCATTGCAACAGGCACGCTGTGTGCGTTTTCTTTTTCAAGCTACAACCTTTTTCTTGGAAACAAAATTAAAAGAAAAAGACCGCTTTTTTATAGTTTGGATTGGAGGACACGTGGGAGTTCATAAGAGGACTACGTTCCCGGATCCGGTTCGGATTGTCACGGTCGACGAGGAACCCGTGATTCCAGGGCCTGCCCAAATGAAGGGTTGAGATCTTAGTTGTTTATGATTACGGAGACGTTTCGATTGTACTTTGCTAAGTAATGAATGATTTTTTTCACTCCCATTCAAACTTATGAATTATGATTTGTAGCTCTAAACTATGATAAAAGTGTAACACTATAACTTCATTATGATTTTACCAAGCGTAAATAGAATGTTACATTCATTTGCACCGGTTGAAAAATCAAACCTGTCGTGAATGGTGAGTGGTGAAAATAAAAGTAGGAGATAGCGATGGGGGTAGCATCACTCACGTGCATGCGGGGTCATGGTTTTGGTGAGGGGAACTTTAGTCGAATAATAATATTTAGTGCATAATTATAAGGTGTACATTACCTCGCACTATAATTCTAATGAGGTGGCCCGAATTTTAAAGTATAAATATAAATAAAACCAACTGTGATAACTAACTGTACATTACCTCGCATCACAGTATTTACTTTAGTAGCTAATCTACAAGTGGTGTGTCTGACGTGGGAGAGTTTTTGTTCCCTTTGATGGGTCCTCTGACATGATTGTATCTGACAGGTGTTCGAAGCTGCTACGACGAGGGAAAGCGTACGGCTGAGACATTGACCATGGACTACCACAGGGGAGCTGGAGTCGAGGTCATTTTTAATAAGCCGCCGAACTATATAGGCCCTCATTCATTACTGTTGTTCTTTTTTTGGTGTAGTGTTTCATTGTCGTTGCTGATTAGTTCTATTGTTCGAGCCATTCATTCTCTTAAATGAAAAAAAAAAAAATCTTAAAAATTTTCTGTTGTATTAATTTTTTCAGGTTAGAATCGCTAGGATCTTTAACACCTACGGGCCCCGAATGTGCTTAGATGATGGCCGTGTTGTTAGTAACTTCGTTGCTCAGGTGAGCCTTCTTTTTCCAAAAGAAATAACAATAACGATGATAATATAAGGTTTAGATAGATTATATAATTTACCTCGTATTACATTAAGGCATAAAGGAATGGGTTGTTGCTTTCTTTGTTAAGTGTCACTAATCGGTGGCGTTAATTCAGGCACTAAGGAAGGAGCCTTTGACGGTTTATGGGGATGGGAAGCAGACAAGAAGTTTCCAGTACGTTTCTGATTTGGTAAGTGAATAAACTTCTCATTTCTTAATGTTTTTTGGCTATTTGTGTGCTACTAAAATTAAAATATATTAGCTGCTTTCCTTCCTTTTTCTGTTGTACCAAAAAATTTAAAATATATTAGCTAAACATGTGTAATAGGTTTCCTCGCAATCAAATATCTAAATTCTAACTTCATATATAATACTTGTTTTGGATGGTTTAATTTGGATTGCATGTAGCTTGGCTTCTCTGGTTTCAAGCCAAAAACATGTGAACTTTCCCATGTGCATACTGCAATGTAACAAAAAATTCCTGGCTTCTTTCGATGGGTCTTTACTCTTTTCTTTTAGTATATTGGCTCTCTGTAAAGGTTCTACTGTGTGTTTACATGACTCCATTGCCCATACACGACTTGTGTCTGATGTTTTCTTGTGGCCTCGTTTGTTTAACTGAAGAAGCATTGGCACGTGATGGAAGCGATTCTGCAGGCCCGGGTGGGCCTGTTCATATAAATGCTCTTCGGATAATAGAAAATTCATTCTGAAAACGGTGAAGCGTAAATAAATGAAAGGGGTAACCTCGTTTATTAGGTAAATGAATTAAGTTGATAATAACACGTTTATTTTAAATAATCAAATATCACCCTGAATTAAGGCTTGGATAAGTACATGGTGAAAATTCTTTTCTTAGCTGCACTCAAATCAAGAAAAAAAATGTTACTCTATGCAACCGTTCACAGTTCGAAATGTCCTATTGTATAAAAAATGTAGTGAAAGTGGACAATAATAATGACTAACAAAATTGAGTTGCTAAGCTGTGGATTATATTGAGCAATACTTATGTCTTGTTGGAGGAGTACATAACAATTTCTCTTGAACTATTAGCGTTAGATCAAGGAAGTATCTTAAATATACATCAAGATTTGTGCTGGAAATGATTATGCAGTAATGCTTACTTTTTTACAAAGTTAGGATTTCTGTATATCTTAAATATATCCTTAATATTTACGTTTTTCCATTAATTAGACTAATTTTATATGTTGCACATGTGGTAAGTGTGCTTCCTAGCTCCATGTGCTCACCTTTGCTGGATTAATGGGATGTTTATGCTGGTACAGGTGGAGGGTCTGATGCGCCTAATGGAAGGAGAACATGTGGGACCTTTCAATCTCGGAAATCCGGGCGAATTCACTATGCTTGAACTTGCCAAGGTAAGAAAAAAACGCCCAAACTCTAGTGTTTTTTTGGCCTTCCATTCTTAATTCCCAGAACAAGTAAAACCTGTAGTAGATGGTGCATGGTGCAATTTGTCTTAGTTAGCCTGATCATTTTCCCATAGATCGTTTATTCACATTCATTTGGATGAATAGCTTTGCCAAACAAATGGCTCTACTCACGCCCAAAAGATTAGGACTATGACAAAAATTGAGTAAAATGCAAATGAGGAATGCCAGCTGGGGAAAAAGGGTTGTTTTTTTGTCGGTGGAAGCAGTAACTTCCCGAAATAAGATTGTATATGTCCATATACTACATTGTTTCATTGTTTGTTTGGTCTCAGATATAATAGAATGTTAAAGTAAGCTGGGTTGGTGATGCAGGTGGTCCAAGAAACAATCGATCCAGATGCTAAGATAGAGTACAGGCCCAACACAGAGGATGACCCACATAAGAGAAAGCCTGATATTAGTAGGGCTAAGGAGCTGCTTGGCTGGGAACCCAAGGTGTCCCTACGCAAGGGACTCCCTCTAATGGTTTCTGACTTCAGACAGCGCATTTTTGGTGACCACAAGGAAGGTTCAACCTCCGCCTAATTCTTGCTTCCAATAATATTTCCTCTCCTGTACCTTTGAGTGGGAAAGGGAAAAGGTTGTAGTTTGCCTATAAGAGTTAGTTTGATTTCCCATCTCCCCGAGGTCCCTTAGTCACAGTAGCATATGAGCTCTGCTTAAATCTCTCCTCCTGTCGTTTGTTCTCTGTCAATCTTTATATTATAAGGGTTATTACCCTTGGTGCCTAAATTGATAGCCAGCGATGATTATATTTCACAAATTCCTGCCCCCTTTGTTTTCTCTCTTGGGATGTAACTGCTTAAATTGATGTGTAAGATTTTACAGTAATAGTTATTTCAACATTTCACCTTATTGTAAGCTATTTGGACTTGTCATCCTCTCCCTCTCTCTCAAAACATAAATTTTATTGGACCGCTAAGTGCATGTTTGGTTACTAATACCAACGGCAAAGTCACATTTCACCAAGCCAAAAAACCCTCACCGAGGCAATTTTAAAGAAAGGAACTCTCCATTCGACTTTTCTCAACTGTCAACCCAGACTAAACAGGCACCAAGTCTTCCAGCTAATATACCTTGGCAAGTTTCTACCATCTGTTAATGTAGTCTGCAACGATCATATTTCATCAGTTACGCAGGATACGCAGGATTCATGAACCATTTGGAAGATTCATGAATGTCTGATGGGTCAAATACTAAATGGTAACCATCCTAGTAATCTAGGGCAGCCACTTGAAAGTTAAACTGGTATGAAGCCTACCGAATAACGTAAAAGCATTTTTTAGAGTGCTGCGTCTTATAGACCATACCCGTTAAGGAACATTGTTAGGCATATACCTTGTATATCCCACTTACGGCTGTATGTGTTTTAGAGATAATGCACACACACCAGCAATAGCTGACCCAATGTTATTTTACTCTGTAGATATTCCGTGTGAAAATTCGTGAAACAAGGCTATTTGAAGCCAACTCATTTTGCTATACTCTTTTGAACAATTTGGACCACTATTAATTAGGCTCCATGGGGAAGATGACCACAGACCACTGTAAAACAATTTATAGATGCATGGTCACAGTCCCTAGCTACCAGAGTGGGATTCCAAATTCACAATCTAAATTGCTGAATGGTGTAGCAAGTGGCGTCCTTTCAACCCACAAAGATAGCTCCTTCGCCTTTGTGTTTTCTGTACAATCTTTGCTGGTGATGTAGCTGTTGGAAATTGATCAACGCCATAGTTATAAGTCTCAATTGGTTGAAGAGAATCATATGCAGCATTGGTTGCGTGGCAGTCTAGCCATGTTATGATGTCTGCAAAGACATTTTCGATGTTCTCATCAGGCTCCCCAGATGTTAAGCCATGCCACATGCCAGGGTACAATTTTATGGTCTTATCTTTGCTACTGGCTCGCTCATATAATGCCCTGCTTACTTCTGGGTCAGTCACTCTATCTGCTTCTCCATGCAGTACAAAGAACGGCAGAGTCACCTGCTCAAAAAAAAAAAGGACGGAACAAACTGGGTATAGTAGCATGCTTACAAAGTGGTAATTTGATTTTGCAACAAATAAAAAGGGAATTTTATTACAAAATAGGCTCAATAAAAATGCAAATATGCAGATCACCTTATATAAGCTGTCCTCAAGACTCATGCTGGTTCTCAACATTTCTAATGCTGTTTTTAACCTAGGCTTGTCCTGGTATATCAACGTGTTTTTCCTTATCTGCAACCACGGTCAAAGGAAGAGGCACATCCACATCAAGTAATTAACTCTTGCTTTGAGGCATTTAGAAAGGCCCCCATTACATTACAAACTTTAGAAACTTATAAATATATATTGAGAAAAGAGATTAAACCCCACCCTTTCTCGTTTGGCAGGGTCTTTGAAGGCTGCGTTGATGACATCCTTTGTGGGAACTATCTTCCACTTTGGTATAATATCCTCCACTCTTGTTAGTACGTTGATGACCACTGGGTGTGGTTTCACCTTCTCTGATATCTGCCATGTTTCAACGTTCGCATAAGCCATGTTCGCGCTTTTAGGTACCAAAAAAGAGTAACGAGTCCCAACTTTTTTGTTTTTGTAAGAAACATCTAAGAATTTTTTGCACAAAAAATAATTATTTATTCATGAATCACTTCTAAAATTATTCTATCTTAAGAATAAAATGATCAAAGAAGTAAAAAATAATAAGCATTAAAAATAAAAAGTACATAATTTGATATTCTAAATATTTTAAAATTATCTATTACTTATATAAGTGATTAAAATTATCCAACAAAACTGTTAAATGTTCATTTATCAGTGCTCTTAAGTATTAATTAAGAAATCCCTTATTTTAAACTATCAATCAATTGAATGATTGATTTTCTGATCTAATTTTAACCATTTCTAGTATTTTTTTTAAATAAGGATTTAATTTGAATACACTGTCGGTGTAAAATACTTTTACATAGACATCTAATTATATATTGCCACATCAACAAAAGTCTTTAATATAACCACGTATTATTTGAATGGTCATACAAATAGAAGATTTTGATTGGATGATAATATAAAAAAAATTTATACTCTTAGTACACCCAAATTAAACTCAAAATAAATTCATGTCCAGGGAAAAGATATTCAAACCTTACACATGGGTGCGACAAGAACAGCACCGTCCCAGAATGAAGGGTCCTTTTTATGCAAGAGTAGGGCCACTGCTCCTCCCATGGACTCTCCATACAAGAACCTGGCTTTTCCCTTGTATTCTTGGAGCCCTGTAATACGCAAATGAACCAGCATAAAGCAGTGCCGAAACGTTTCAACATCAAGAGTAACGATAGTAAACTCAAGAATTTGAGTCCCTACCGCTAACTGACTTGAAAAAGTCATAACAGTCGTTAATAATGTTATCAAACTTCTTTATGTAACAACGGGCACCTTCAGAGCGTCCATGTCCTTCATAATCCACACCATACACAGCGTATCTGGCACAAGCCAGCCTAACTCCACATTCTACAGCCATCGTGCAAGCAAAATCATTAATCACCTGTGCTGCTAATTTTAACTCGGAATTTATGCACAATCATCAACAATAACCTTTTTTTTTTCACACAAATCAACATACCAAATGATTGGCCATATTAGTTGTATTTGTCCTCGTAGCATATATCTTACAAATTATTATTATTAATTACTATCACTTTGGTAGTTGGGTTGTGGTGGTGAAAGTGGAACTTCTACCACTTTTTGTCATTAAAAGCCCTGCCCCCTTTGGTTTTTTTTTTTGGGTCACCGTCAATGGCTGCACTTGAGATCTGGCTTTAATTTATATCTTTTGGTACGGAACAAGGAGCGTTGTTTTAGGCAACGCCTTAAATTGCGTATCTCTTTTATCAGATTGGCCAATTCAGTGGATGCATGTTACTGGCTTTTTTGTGCTCTTGGTTTTTGGACTTCGCAAAATGCTGACTTTTGGGGTCATTTTTTTGGGTCAAAGGGTCAACCCCGACTTGGGGTTCTATATTTGAAGCTGACAACCCAAACTGGGCCTAGCAAATAACAAGGACCAAGAGTTGCTCAGTCCAGCTGAGAGAGAGACGCGGGTAAAGAATACCACAAAACAAAAAACGTAAAAAAAAAATAAGAAGAGTGTTATCTGTATCACCTTTTATTATAAATAATCATACATACAGAGATAATATTAGAAAAAAATTATAAAAGAAGAAGAAAAAATGAAAAAATAAGAGATAAGAAGAGAGAAATAGATACAAGATATTAAAATATATCAATCGATAGGATATAAAAAAAATATTTATCAAAAAGTAATGTCTTTTATTCCGTGGTTCATATTTTAGTATTTTACAGAGACAAGCAACTTTTATTTTTCCCCAAAGCCGTAAATACCTTCAAGATGAACGTACTGCTTGATTACGCTTTATCCCAATCGTAAGATAATAATAATTTTAAAAAAGAAAGACAGCAAAAGAAGCTAAGTGATGTACTCCATCAAAGCATATGGGACAAAAATTATTAAAGAAATTAATGGTTTCAAAATGGATTGGTCTATTCATTATACATAGATTGCCTACCAGCGTTGTCCTCATGTTTGAATGGAGAAAGGAAGAAAGAAAAGAAAGCTGGGGAGTAGGCACTAGGAAAGAGAAAGATAGAATAATGTGACCACCGCCAACCACCATAATTGACCATCTGATATCTGCTTCATCACACCATGCCTAGTATGGCTACAGCTACACTAATGAAAATGCAATAAATGTTTTGAGTGCAACAAGTTTTGGTGGTGGATCCACGCTTCTCGAAGTTTAGTTCTTCGATTTATTTTCTTGGAAAAGCTTCTTTTAAATTTTGAGTTAGTTTGATCACGGCAGCGCTATATCTATGTGACACATGTTGCACGTACCACCAATGCCGTCGTTTTGTTTGGTTCAACCGTACCCTCACTTGGCAACGGGATTAAAAATTGGAAGGCAAGCCAACTAACTTGCTCAAATTTCAAGTTTCGATTTGGAAAATTGACCTAGTTTCAACAAAATCAAGTCGACGCTCACAAGCACAAGTTTTGGTGAACAATTTTTATTTGTTTGCTGAAAAAGCAAAATAATTACTCACCTAATAGGTGGGTGCAAGTGGGCTGGCAGCTCTATTATATTATACTAAGCATATTGTGATTTATCATTATCAGGGTGTAAAACACTAATTATATTTTTAGTTTTGCTTACTTCAGGAAGAAAAAAAAACCTTTTATAGTTTTTAAAGAATTTTTTATCAAAATTTATTTCACATATAATTAAAATAAATTAATATAAACACAAAAATAAAGAAAAGCTGCCCATGACCAATTTTTTTTAATTTTTTTTTTATCTTGGAGGTTCAACCATTAGACATGGAAAGATGATAATGGTAAATGCATCATTACAAATGTTTTACTTTAAGGACTAATTTCTATTTTCGGTGGGATTCAAACCCTACCGTAGGCAAAATCTCCTTCTGTAGAGGTTAATTTGTTATCTATGCCACATTTCATGGGTATTTTCATTAAATTTTGTGTATGAATTTTTTTTTCCCTCACTTCGACACTGACTCTTAACAATGACATAAAAAAGGAAAAAAGAAATGGTAAAGGCTAAAGGGAAGGAAAACAAGTTCGTGAAGAGCATTTATTACCTCTCATGAAGCGACTGCACTCCATGCCATATCCTGCAATAAATAATTAATGAAGACGAAGCGAAGTTAAATCACATTCACACCCACGAAGAGAGAGAGAGGAATAGCGATGGTGATAGAGGGAAACAGAAGTGAACCATGGCAAAGGAAGACAAGTGCCTTCGGGGAAGACAAAGGCAACCATTTGCAGGTGAAGAGTTGCACTCCCCTTGAGTTCCTCCTGTACTCCTGACGTTACGTATAACACAATATATCAACACAACAATGACACAAATTAAGAAGAAGCTAGTGTGAGAAAGAAAGAGCTAGCGATAATTTACTTCTTGATATTCAAAGTCTAAATCCATGAAAGTGTAGCCAAATAATCCGATGATGATCGATGTTGAACTGATGAAAAATAACTACCGTTGACCAATCGATCTGCAAATTATAATGTCACCTCTAGCTCAAAGGCTAATTAAGAAGTTTTTATAAGTACGTGAAGGTGGTGATGGAAGTTGATAAGTGGAAAGCAGCAAGAGAGGAATAGCATAAGACGAGAGCGACAGGGAAGGGAGGGAGGGGGAGAAGAGAGAGATTAGAAGCTTTAATAGAAAATGGGAGATGAAGATAAGAGAACAGAGTCAATCCTGTCCTTTGAGAAAGACACGACGAGGGTGTTTCTTGTATATGTAAGTACAGGAATTTAATTGTTTGCTTGCTTCATGTCGTTTTATTATTATTATTTTCATTTTGCATGATTATTCCTTCTTGGGAAATAATTTTCCGGTCTTCGAGATCTTACAAGAGATATAACTTTTTAATATTAATGACTCTATAGAACTTAAGATCAATGAATTATTAGTTAAGTAAAAAGAGCATCTGTTACTCTAAGCAACTGAGACTTAGTCATGTCCTTTTGTTATAAACTATAAAGATCAAGAAAGTAATGGGAAAAGTTGGGGGCGTTGAATTAAAAGTGCCCATTCCGTGTGTAGAGATCTCCAATCCTTATAATAAGAGTTGTCTTATATATATATATATATATATATATGTGTGTGTGTGTGTGTGTGTATTTGAATATTTACTCATATTCATGTTAATATATTATTGATGTAAGTGTGAATTCAAAATACATTTCTCCAATTTCGAATTTTTTTTAACATATTTCTGGACACTATTTTTAACATCAAATAGGTAGAGTGAAAATTAGATAAAATAAAAATTTTGTTAAAAAAAATCTAATTATTTTTTCACGTATATGCTGTGAACTTGTACGTCCCCGATTAATGTTCAATACAAATGTTCAGATAATAGACCAGTACTATTTTAATCCACACTCAGCTAGTCCGTGGTCACATCCCTCATCCCAATTCTCAAGTCCCAGTCCCAGGTTTCGAGCACACCACAGCGCGAGGCTAAAATATAGACAATATTCAAATTTGTTATACAAATGCCACTTACGAAATCCAATTACGCATTGAATGTCAAGCACTTCAGAAGTATATTAAATATGAATTATTTCAATTATATATGTAGAATTCGTCTAATAATTTGTATAAATACTAGTGTCCAATTCTTATATATGTGTTTTGATTGTAATAAGACCTTGGGAGTAGTTAGAGATATAATGCATTCAGAATAATAAACGTTATTCGTGGATTCTGGAGAAAAAAGAATCTAGACGAAGGTTAATATGATGCTTTGCATGTTGTCATTCACCCGAAAATAAATGATGACGTTGCTGAATTTTTTACTTTAAAGTTTAAATGGTAGTTGCATATTATTAATGGACTCCTCGTGAGAAAGTGTAATATGGGTTCAGATGATGAAGGATAGGCGTCGAATAATGATAGATAGACGTACAGTGGGATATAGGAGAGATACTAACATGATTTTTAGATGTTATTTTCATTGTTTAGCAACCATCCATAAAGGTAATATAATATTTTTGTGGGATTTTTTACTGATCTAAAATAAAAAAAGAGTTTAATTGGTATACACTGACAGTGTAAAATAGTTTTACACTGTCAACCAATAAAAATAGGGGAAAGTGAGAATTCATGGTGGGTCCCTCATTATAATGGGTGGTTATTTTGATGAGTTGGCACTTTCCACCATTTTTATTGGTTGACAGTGTAAAACTATTTTACACTGTCAGTGTATCTAAATTAAATTCATAAAAAAAAATTATCATTTTCGGATTTATGTCATTTTAACATTTTTTTTTTTTACAAAAATGTCCTTTTTCTTGGGATAGTAGTGAATCGATTGAGACTGGATCAAATTCATCAATGTTCAATTTTTTTCTCAAATGTACAAAAATCGATCTAAGGTGAATAGAATTCAACACTATTTAAGAGAATAGTGTTGAATTCGATTTAACCTTGATCGAATATAGTATTGAATTCGATTTAACCTTGATCGAATTCAAAGCATTTGCAACTTTTAGATGGAATTTATAGTGGATTCTAAATTTTGAGATGCATGGTGGACCTAATATAGTCAAATAACAAAAAAAATATGATTAATTATCACACAAGATATTACAAAACATCAAATCCACGATAAATTAGAGTTCATCCTAAAATATGACAATTATTATATATTACTCTCTGTTAAAACTATAAAGAAATAAATGAGGATAACATTTAGATCGGTCGTTAGAGGCTTAAGAGCCACAATATTTAATATTTAAAAAATCTATACTTATTATTCCTATGTATACGACTATAGGTATATATATATTCTCTCGTTATATCTAAATGCAATATAAATATTAAAAAAAAATATTGCATTCTCATTCCCTATTCCCATTCTCATTTTGTTCCTGAGGCATCCATTTCCTCCTGCCAAATGGTTACTAAGATTTCTAAGTGTTCCAAATTGTGTGAAAATTGTATTCCCAAAATATCAAGCACAAGTAGCTTTTGCTTCATAATCTAGCCATAACGTGACTAAACTAGATAGTCTCATATACATTACATGATGAACCAATTTTTTCCACGCTAGCAATTTGTGTTCTAGTTATAGAGCATCCTTCAACTTTCCACTAGCTTCTCTCCTTTGCCAAGATTTGACATCTTGCTCTTGCATATCACAAAAATTAATAAATAGACATGAAAAGTACCGAGCAAAATAGAAAAATAGATTCCTAGACCCCAGTTAGTTAAAACGAAAGGAAGCTATACATGTAAAACTCTAGATTCTTAGGTGGACTATATAGTTATTCAGAGTAGAAGCTAATTCTGATGTCAAATCCCTATCTAGCATAATTAAAATTCCAAAAATTTAGAATCCTAATTCTGAAATTGAAGCCCATATTAAAATAATTTGCGTTATGCATCAGCTTGCCTGAGTTTTTTCCAAGGTAAGTCTCCAAACTATTCTCCCCAATTTATTAGACAAATAGCAAGAGCACTTCAAGTTCAAAGAGTGTTTCAAGTAGTAGCTAGAAAGAGAAAGTAGGAGCGGCGAAAGTTATTGACAACTCAAACAATCACAAAGAAGCAAAGCTAAACTACAACAAATCATAAATGTTAGCGTTGTTTTGTGTAAGGGGTGGGCTCACAAAGTTTTCAACCTAACAAATCAAAACAACAGAAAAAACATCAAAAACAACACTAAACCAAAAAATGAAATTGAGGAATTACGATTCTTGTACTGAGTGCAACTGCTAGAGTTAGGGTTCTTGTAACCCTTCAATATTTTCAAAGGATGAAGCTGGAGATAGATGAGTCATGTAGGTTGGGGTTCATACTAAATCTCGCCACTGAATGTTCATTTTTTTGGGAGGATGAAAATGAAAGAAGATGTGTGAGTTTTTCAGAGGATGAAGACAGAAGAGATGCATTTCTGCGGTCGCAGAGGGGAGGTGGGGTTGAGTGAACTGAACAGGGTTGAGCAAAGGAGGGGTAAAATGGAAAAATAACATGGAAGACAAATGGTATCTATCCCTATTGCTCCTAGGTCAATGTAATCTTGACAATTATAGGAGAATCGAGTATACTCTTATTGAAAGGTCAATATAAGGGGGTGTGGTTTGCATGTTTTTTGTTTTCATTTACAGTAAAAATAGAAAACAGACATAGAAATATGTTTGGTTTAATTATGTTGAAAATATTTTCATAAAAATGTTTTCACAAATCTTCACAAATTTGAAAACATCATTTTAATGTTTTCTTATATATGTGTTGAAAATATTTTCAACTAAAAATGCAGTGATATACTAGTAAGTAGGAGGACATACCTCCCTTTCCAACATAACGCACTACAACAACAATTCCATAGATTAAAAAACAAAGTTTTGCACTATTGGATTCGAACCCTCGTCTTGATGTTGGTAGCAACACAAAACACCACTGTGCCACGCGGCTGTGGCTGTTTGCTGTGTATTTATTTAAATAAATTATGTGTTATGAATGAATTGTTATCACTAATATGGGTGATTAGAACTTCTTGTTAAATCATTCTTTTTGTTCATAATCACATCATAATAATAGTATTTAAATATTTATCTGTAGATAAATCAAAATATAATAATTGATGATGATAATAAGATAACTTAAAAACAAGTAATTTATTTTATTTTTAATATTAATATTTTATAGAATTATTTATTATTTTAATAAATACTTTTAGTAGATGAATAAAATGTATAAATCAAATATATATCATTTTACTATTTAATAATAAATATAGTTTTATTATCTCAAATTTAATTTTAAAAATTATATTTTAAAAATAGACAAATAAAATATATTTTCATTATTTTCACTTTTTGAAAATAGAATATATTTTTATAAATCAAATACGTTTTCTCAATTTTAAAAATCTGAAAATGAATTTTTTTTTAAAAGTAAAAATAAAAAATATTTTCATGAACTAAATCCACCCTAATATTCCCTAATTGTTTTGTTTGCACCTGTCAGCAACAAGTCGTCGGTGAACTAACTACTAAGTATTCATTATTGTATTTGTTTCCTTCCAGAATCCACAGTAAAAAGGGTTAAAAAAGATGAAACTTCGATTCGTTGCTGTTTGACTTTGCTTCCTCAAACAAATGAATGACATAATAAAGCAAAAAGCAAACACCGACGGTATTATTTGAACATTTAAAAGGTGATGTCTTCATATACATCCTATCAAAGTAAAAAATATATAATTTTTTACTTTAAAATATTTTTTTTATCATTTTCTAAGTATCTAATAGATAATTTATCAAAATGTCAATGAATTTGATATACAAAAAATATTTTCCCATTTGTTTGGATAGTAATTGTTTCGCATTTATGGAGAAACATATAAGTAATCTGAATTAATCCAAAAAAACAAAAAAAATCTTTAAAAAAGATGCAGAAATATGTGCGACGGAAATATGAGCGCGTGAAAAGGGGAAGGTTAACTACTTATCAGAAATTCAACTACACTAAGCGAAGACATCAATTCCGAATCTGATTTGGTGCAAAATTTAAGAGAGTAAAAGTCGGTTGTTTCCCATTATCAACCGAGATGATATAAAGTTGTCAACTGCCCAACCTACACTATTATTATTGGTATTTAATTTTTGATAATCCTATTATTAGTGCAACAGTGCTATTCAGCACGAATTGGTTTCGAAAATGAGTTGCAAACCTTTCATAATCTATTAGGTAGGCATCGATGATATTGACTGGAGAAAGAGAAAAAATTGTTACATATAAAACGGAAGCTCACTCGGTATATTTCTAATTTCATGTGCTGTTCAGCAAAAGTAGTTTTGTGTGTTTCAACGTTTTGTTGAATACTAAGGATCCTTAGATGAGCAATACTAATACTTTCGCAGCTATAATTTAAGTAGTTACAATTAATTTTGTTAAATAAAAAATGCGTATGCAGTACACACTCAAACATATCAGTTATGCAAATTACAGCAATACTGTCGCCTTAAATAGAAGAGAATAGCGCTATTAAATTTCTACCCTTCTAATCATATGTTTTTAAATTTGTTTACATTGAATATCCGTTCTATATGTTGTTTATTTAATTTATTTTCTCACGTCAAACAAAAAATATATTTGATTTATTTTCTAACCAAAAAGGTGAAAACCAGTAGTATCCCAGCACAGTTTCGACCTTCACCATGTATTTCGTCTCCATCCATCAATCATTTGCCTACGGTTTCAATAACTTTCAAGAGTGAACAAACAAACATTACCACCCTTTCCTCCTTTTCCTATCTGTTGGTTCCTTCACATTTTTCATCATTATGTTTTTTTGGTGCTTCATTAAATTCTATATATATCTAATCTAACAACCATTCCGTGCGAGGTAACAGACTAGAGACCTTGAAGAGGAGAGAACCACGAGCAATGAGAGATAGAAAGGTGGAGAGAGTTTGTGATGATTTTCATTTTTTATCGAATGAATCAGAATACACTTTACATTGATTCATATGGACTTGTGATTTAGCTAGATGATCTAACTATATAATCACTATGAGGAAGATACATTGCTAACAGAAAGCAAACTAACTTGTAACAGCTCAACTAACTCTACTAACTTCCCTTCTGCCGCTAACATCATTGTCAATTCGACAAAGAGACAAACCTCAGGGAACGGAAATCTAAAACACCACATTTACTTTTAAGAATAGTTAAAATTTTTATTATACAGCTTTACTAACTTTATTAGGTTATGCTAATGAGTATAATGTTAGGCGGGATGAAGCATTTCCGTAATTGTAAGAAATAAGGATAAAATAAATGATAGTAGTAGCTCTACATCGTTCGTTACATTTTCATTTTGTACTAAAAAATATTATTTATTTTTATATGTTAGTAATAATAGTCAAAAGAAAATTAAATCCTTGTGAAAAAGAAGAAACGGTGTAACCTCTCTCACCTACTATACCAAGCAGCTAGAAAAGAGTAGTAGACATTGCTACTGTTCCGATTGAGACCTTGCTGGTCAGGCCCAAGCCTTTTTTTTATTGGCGGGGGAAGGGCAATGGGCTACTCGAAGTCATGCCCTCGAGAGTGACCAAAAAATATATATTATGCCCTTGAGGGTGCACCCTTCCTTCAGGCGATTAGGGTTATTGTCCAAGCTAGGAAAAGTAGAAGCAAGAGCTAAACGAGAACATATCTGGGCCTATTGGGTTATAGGAGCCTATAATGATACAGCCCAAATGAAAAAAGAGAAAAAAAAAAAACAAAATTAACACCCTCATGTAGAGGTAGCAATTACTACTCTACTTATAAGTATCCACCCCACCCCAACCCGGTCGAGTCGCGTTTAAAATTTGCTCCCCAACAGGATAGGTAGGCACTTGGGTTGGTTTAGATGCAGGTTGGATTTGAGTTTAGATTCAAGGTAAATCCACCCTTACCCTACCTGCATCCTATATATATATATATATATTTCTAAATATTTATATCATTTTAGAGTTGTGTTTGGTTGAGAGTAAAGATAGATATAAATTTTTTTTAATGTATAAATTTTCATATGAAACTAATCTATAAAAATTTTCACTTTATTTTTAACCTTTATGTCAAACACACCTCAAATATAAATTAAATTTTAAAATAATTTTTATCTCAAAAAATTTAAAATAATTTTTTAAGAATTTAAAAGAGTTAGGGTGGGTAGGGTATGAGTTAAGATAGATTATTTATGGGTAGAGTTCGAATTTTGAATATCAAAACTCACAAATAAAATAGAGACAGATTAAAATTTATTTAATAAGGTGAGGGGTGGATTTGAATTGAGTTAAAACCTGCTCCAACTTGCCCCATTTCACCTCTACTCTCTTGGAGGCAAAAGCTGCAGTAACTAGTGGTCGTTTTGAGGATTGAAATTCTAGCAGTAGATGAAGATGAAAGATAGAAACCCTATTGGTATTATAGCTTTGGAGCAGCGTGCATCTGCGGATTGCGGTGGCGAAAATGAGGTGCGGAGCCAAGGGGGAGAAGGGAGTGAGCTTCGTAATCGATTGCGTGAAGCCCATGGAGGACAAGATCATAGACATGGCTTCTCTCGAGAAGTTCCTTTAGGAGAGGATCAAGGTTGGTGGCAAGGCCCAATGCACTAGGTGATTCCGTCGCTGTCAATCGCGACAAGACCAAGATCACCGTCACTTCTGACTCCAAATTCTCCAAGCAATAAACATTTTTATTTTTATTCAATTAATAATCAATTATTTTAGGATAAATAACATTAACACCCCTTAAAGTATTGAGGTATTATACATAACCCCATTCTTACCCAAAATGTGCACTCCGCCCACTCTCTAAGATCACCGTCACTGACCCTAACTCTTCCTAACCATGGTGAGAATTTTGCACCCACAAACTTAACCATTGTCATAACTCATCTCACTTACCTGAGGAGGTTAAAAGGAGTTTATGTGGGAGGGAAACACACCACACAGAGAGGGAGTTATAGAGAAAGAAAAAGGAATACTGCATGTTTAATCAACATTGAATAGAAGGCTACCATAGCCATGATTTGTTAGTAAATTAAACAAAGTAATGAACCCCAAATATGAAGGAAAATTGGAAAATTCAAGTAAGAATGCTGACCAGAAGGAAAGGTAAAATCATTGACTAAACTCCTAGAAAATCATACCCAGAAAAATCTCAAACTGCAATCATCAACCATTTCCAGCAAGTAAGAAAAAAAAGTTTTTTTTTTTTTTAATAAAAAGGAAAGGTGACAGCATTAATAGGTGAACAAACAAGTATCATGTAAGAATTAAGAACAATGATCATCCTTATATAAGGAAATGATTTGCATTACCTAAAATGAGAATAATGCATAACATATATACACCAACTGGTTTGCGTACAAAGCGCCTAGGGGTAGAGGCTAATAAATGAGATAAAAATGAAACAATAGCAAATCAAAACCAATCAGGAAAACATAACAAATATGGGGCAATCAATTGCTATGAACAACACAATCAATTTACTAATTAGATGAGGATGCCAATACCTTAATTACATTCAAAAACAAAATAAGTGAAAGATACGTGTTTGTTTCAAAAACACTACTCCTGTGACCATATCCCTTGTTCCTTTTTTTTTTTTGTTCTTTCTTCCCCTATTGCATATATTACTTCCAACAAAGCCAGCACTGAAAATATTTCAACCCAGTCCAACAGTCGATTTGATGGGGCAAATGAATGGGTGTTGGAGCTAATCGAAGGGAGTGTCGATGTAGGGACTATGATGTGAAGTTCCTAGATGGGAGTCGAGTATGTCGGTATCGATGAACGGATACCAACATATGGGGCGAATGGGGGATCTTAAATGCAACAAGATTTGGCCTAAGATTATGGCGGGTGTGTGCAATGGGCACTGAAGAAAAATGAAGAAGCCTCACTCTCTACCAATTCTCCTTTTCTTCTTTGGTTCGAGCAGCAAATGAGGATGAAGGCTTTTGCCTTCCAACCGTCTAAGTAAAAAGGTCATTTAGATTTTTTCACTTTTCAGTTTAAGTGATGACTAGGTTAAGCAAGAATATTCTGTACCTGACTGTTACAGCCGTTTGAGGGGTTAGAGGAATTTTGGGCGGAGTGTCCATTTCAAGTAAGATTGGGGTTATGTGTAATATTTCAATACTTCAAGGGGTATTATTGTTATTTATCCATTATTTTAATTTTATTTTGATGCATGGGCTTTGTTAGGTACTTGAAGTATTTAACGAAGAAGTACTTGAAGAAACACATGTGAGGGATTGGCTTCGGGTGATTGCGTCCAACAAGGACCGAAATGTGTACGAGTTGAGATACTTCAACATTGCCGAGAACGAGGCTGAAGACCAGGAGTGAAGATTTGTATCTGTCACTGTGTTATGTTGTCTGAACTTGAAATTTGTTGATTCTTTCTTTTCTTTTCTTTTTTTTTTTTTTTTTCTGTTTTCTTAACGGACCAACTTGATGTTCTTACTAGTTTTGTAGTGAGATTGTCGGAGAGTTTGTGTTTCGATTCCAAAATCCCGTTTGACTAGCCTTAACCATGATTTTGAGGAAATTTTTTTTTTGTTTGGTTTTTCTTTTTCAAAATCAATTATGGTGGTAGAATCTCTAGTTCAAAACAACTCAGACGTGCTTTTGCGGTGATCATTTTTCCGTTGGCATTCTTTAATTTATAAAATTACAATATTGTCATTTATCTCTACTTTTACTTTGTTTGTAATTTTATGTCCCATTTTGTAATTTTATATTTAAAAGTGATTTTAATTAATATTATTTAAATAATATTAATTTGGATAAAATTATTTTTCATATCAAACTATCAAAATATAAGGATATGTTTGTTTATGATTTTTTTTAACAAAAGAAGTATTTTTTTAATTAAAAAATTAATTTTTATATATTTAGATAATTTTTTAGAAATAATCATATTATCAAAAATTCAATTTTCAATTTTTTTAGAAATTAAAAATAATAGCTTCTAAAAAAATTAATTTTTAATTTTTTGAATTATATATAAATTTTAAATTTTATAATCACTTTTTCTAAAAAATAAAATAACATATCGTAAATCACTTTACATCAAATCAATTTTAACTAAAATTAATTCTAATAAAGTCAATCCTATCCAAAATCAATTTTATAAATCCAAAAGCAAGCACACACTTAATCATGAAATATAGATAAATCCCATGCAAGAATGTCCACATTCGGATAATTTGCCAGTTATGACTTTTTGGAACCAACCCTAATTAATTCAAGCACCCAAGTGCACCAGGAATTAACCCATTTCCGAAAACAAGCTTTCTTATTATGTCCTCTACAATTCTAGCTTAATCAGCGAGTGCACGCAAACATGCCGTTGCTGGAATAGCTGCTTGTTGTTTCTTTGCACTATTTTTTCCGGTAATAAACCTGTGGAGAAAAAAAAAAAAGAAAAAACAATATGAAAATTCACTAATCGTTCTCAGCAAACACCTATGTTCATTCTGAGAATCTGTCCAAATAGATAATCTGTTGAGAACAAATAAGACAACAGGTTTTTTCAATTACGGATATGAAAAAGAGGCCAAGGCAATAAGACAACAGGTCAATTACGATACTTGCCTCTCTTTTAAACTAACTGGAAATAAAAGCAGACAGCAGAAGAGTTACGACATTGCGTGTCACACATAGGCATACAGCTTTAATTTAACTCAAATCCATTGAAATGCTTGATGGGTTTAATATGCGGTTGCCACTGATATGCCCCTCTGAGAGAAAATTGCTGTGAAACTCAACGGTGACGACGACCCATTACTACTCGCTGCTACTGCTTCTGCTTCTTTTCGTTACCAGGAAACTCTTCGACAAGGCAAATCAAATCGAACCCATCTCTCACTCTTTTAGACATTTTATCGAGCATTTCAAGGATGGTGTTGAATAATGTATAGTTTGCATGGAAGAGTGTTCTTGCTTGAACGATTCAGGACATATTCGATGCCTAAATACTGCTGTTAACTTATTTATCGAAGTTTAGATGCCAAAAGTAAAGTTATACCTTTTATTTGCCGCACTCTCAATGTCATGTAGCGGATAACTGGATAAGATCAACAGCAACAATCATAGTATTACTTTCTTCGCATTTGCAGAGCCTCTGTTTGTAGACCAATATGCTGGTTATTTTGTCCCTACCAATATCCCCAAGGATATGATGCAAGGCTTGCACCGCTATTGTCTTGCGATTAAGTTCATTGATGATAAGTTGCTTCGTACATTGAGCCATATTGATGGACTTAAGCAGGTACTTGCTGAATGTGTATATATATGTATAAGAACAATTCTATAAGGAAAAAAGTATTAAATACATCAAAAAAAAAAAAAAGAAGTATTAAATGCTTTTTTGAACTCTCAATATATTCAGTGCTTATTTGTCAATTAAGCTTCTTATTTTAAGTAATTAGGAGGATTGTCGTTGGAGGATATAAAAGTACTCTGTTTATAAAGTGCTGTTTTTCTTCATATAGTTTGATGGGGTTCTTCCTCTTCATTGCAGTTAGTTCTGTTAACAGATGGCATGGATACACGGCCATACAGACTTAACTTGCCGACTTCAACCATAACAGTTGACATATCCCCAGAGAAAGTATTTAAAACTGCATCTGAGAAGCTTAAAGGTAACATTAGGACTGAATTGCGTGAAAAATAATGTTTTTAGCATATATTATTGTCAAAATTAAATATCCTTTGAGAAAAGTTGATCATAGGGACAATGGTGTGAGTGGAAAAGTTGGTAAATACACACATTCAAACTAGATGTCCCAAGTGTTTGGATTCTCTTAGTTTTTTCAAATGATCATGTCATGTGAAGAGCGCAGGGCGCCAAAATTTGTTGTGCATAGTGTCTTTTTTCTCTCCGTCTCGCATGACCCTTACATGTGAAAAACTTACAAAATGATCCAAATCGATATGGCAACTATTCTACAAACTACAATATTTTATTATTGTAAATTCAACAAAACCAGGTACTGCATAGGTAAGAGTTATACCTCACAAAAATCTGTTAGTAAGGCTAGTAGCTTTTTCATGCGTGTTATTCTTCTCTATCCTTTTCTTTTTTATTTCCTTTGACGTTTGTGTGTCAGTGCGTTTACCAAGATTAAGACATCTAATTTTAACTTTTTTCAAAGCTTCAGGTGTTGGGGCTAAGATTCCCAAAAGTTGCATGTTCTATCATATTCCATTGGAATCATTTGGTATAGAGCAAAGTTTGAGATTTAAGGGCTATAATGGTAATAGGCCAATTGTATGGGCCATACAGGTGATTAATTCTATCATTGTTTTTTTTTTCATTATTAAATGTGGGGGAAAGAGGGAGTCACAGCTTGAGCAGTTATGTCTAGTCATAAGGGTTTATCGGTTTCCTCTGATGACAGTGGCAAATTTTGAAGAAGTTTTGTTAATGATAAGCAGTTTGGCCATGAAGGGATCCTTTTTTGTGGGAGAGTTGCCTGTCTGGTTTGCTGACATAGACGCAGAAATCATTGTCAGTTTGCAATTAGTCTATTTTCTTGGTTTACATTTGTTTAATGTTTAATTAATTAACCTCAGTTAATTTTCTTTGTCAATAAAAAAGAAAACCAAAGATAAAAACTTTTTTTGGTTCCTTGCACCGTCGAATACTGAGCAATGGGTGGATAAACTATTCATGAGCAAGGGCTTTCGGGTGGAAATGATTAATTATGAAGGAGTTGCCAAGAGTTTAGGTAAAGATTTTGCTGCAGGACACTACAATAATGTACTGTTTGTTGCAGAACAACTTCGACGTTCTGACGATCAGGTGAGGAGGCACCTTGGACTCGTATTGACATAGCAATGATGTTGCATAAATAGTAGTGTGATTTTTTTGTAAGAATGTTATTCTAATTACTTGATCAATATTCTATTGGGTACTGAATTATTCAAACTACTCTATCAAGGCATATGCCTACCTTTTGTTCATTTAAAAAGGGGTTATATCATGTCTTCTTTCCCTTGCCTTGTTTGTTTTTTTCTTTGGCAAGACAAGACAATATAAATAGTTCCACTGAAAATTTGTTTTTTTTTTTTTTTTTTTTAATGTGACATCAATCTTCATCTGGTTTACGTATTTATATAGCATAAATGAGCCAAGGCAGTGATATTCTGGCAGATGGCAACATGGAGACGAGAATTTCAAAGGGTAGAGGATGAAGGGGATGAAGAAGGTTTTGAAGAGTTAACAAGGGCCTAATTATTCGGTGCCATGTGATTGTGCATATTGACAAAAAATGAACCTGGTTGCATAATTATTCTCCTTTCCTTAAAGGATCAGTTCATACTATTAATGCCATTGATTCTACTTTTTCCGCTGTACAATTGATGGTATGCTCCTGTATCTTTCAAAGACTGTCCTCAGTTATGACTTGAATTGCAATGTAACTTGGTGCTAAATTTTGAACACTTTTAACTATTATTTCTGACCCAAAATTATATAAACAAATAAAGACTGTAAAATATTAACAAAACTATATATCACAACAAATATGGTTCATAAGCTAAAAATATAAAATTATAAGAAAACTACATCATAAAACAAGTTTCTAAACTTACCCCAACGCATCTTAAAGACGGTGAAAGAAATCTATCAAAAGATAAATAACAGATTCTTTACCAGAGCATACACATTATATCGAGTTTTAATTAGAAAAAGAATAAGAAATAGTTTCGTTAAGCATTGAATCGTTCAATAACTTATAATCATGTCAGCAATAATACAAAGAGGGATTTCCCACCCCACCTCTCCCCCTCTGTGAATTATATTTCCTTTCTTTGTCGGATGCCAAAAGCTTCCCTGTCTAGTAATTTCCATGCTTCTCTCTTTGTTTTGGGCTTTTCCTTTTAAACTCGGAAAATACATTGTACTCCCAGAGACTGAACTGCGAAACTTATAGAACTGGACCAGAACCAAAACTTCCTGACGATTAACTCTTTCCGGCAACCGTTGTCTTTTTCATGGGTTTGCCACCACTGCCTTTATTTTTCTTCAACCTATGCTTATCTCCGCTCCGTTGCTCTGGTTTTCCATGTGGATTCACTTCATCAAACTCTATTGGTTTTATAATAACACCTGGTCTCTTCACCACCTGCACATACAAGAGTTAATTTACAATACACAGAAAAGGTGCACACAATTCATCTTGCTGCTTTTTTCCAAGTAGTTTCATTTCCACAATCCAAGTATTATTTTAATTACTTTAAATAACAGCACGATACTGTAACACTTGAAAAATTCAAGGATAGCCAGCTTGACAAGGAACTGTTCTGAAGCACTTACTTCAGGTCGGTTAAGAGGTCCAATTGCAGTTGCTGGATTAAATTCCGGTCCAATGGGGACACGCATGCTCTGCTCAAAAACCTCTTTGGAAGTAAAAGGATAAGGCAACGCTTTTGTGTGGAGTTTCTCAGCCTGCCATATCCAAAAGGAAGTATAAAATTAAAATCTGCTCAATTTACTTGACTGGGAGAAAATAAAAAAAGCACGCACACAATGAAAAACATAAGTATTGAACTAGTCAGCAGATAATTAGGAGCAGCAGGCAACATGATCCAAGCTACCAAATCATAAAACTGACATTAGAGTATGAAGGTCTACCAAAAGAAAGAGTAATTAGAACTAGAAGAAACACCATCATCAACAAACACCAACAACCATATTAAATTAAATTACTCTCCCCTTTGCAGAAAAATGTCCATATTTGATAAAAACGTAGCAAAATTCTATATATATATATATATATATGAAAAATACGGTATGGCTAACTCTACAATACCATCAAGCCTAACAGATTTGTTAAATGAACCAATAACTCATAGATGTTTTGTAGTCAAATGTCATTCCTATGCCCATACAGCCTCATTTCACAATGCAAAAAACACATTCATTTCAGCCGATTTAAGAATATAACATGAGAGAGTTATGAATAATAGTAACAGAGAGTAGGTCCATGTAGAAAATGCAAAATGCGAATAACTACTCAAATTTCTTATTGGAAAACAAATGAAATTGCTTGCATGTAACCAAGTTGTTATCGATAATCTTAAAAAAAATGGGTACTAAACCTTCTATTTAGTGCCACTAACCTTCTTATCTAACTTCTCAGAGATGATTACATTCTTTAGCTGAGCATCCTTCCTCTTCTTGATAGCTTCTTCCCTTTTTTTCTGGGCATTTTCATGCTCCTTCAGCATCCAAGATGGTAAGCCTTTCTTTCTCTGAATATGTGTCCATTGGCCCCAGCCAGGAAGTAATAAAGGCTTTTCTGGCTCAGGATTTTCTTCGTTGAGGATCTCCTGTTTATCCTTGTCAAACTCATCTTCTACATCATCCCCCGCAAAAGCTTGCCGAATGAGCTCTTCTTGAGAAGGAAGTTCATAAGATAAATTAAATCCAGAAGTCAGAATTCCATCCACCATCTGTCCTTCACTATCTGTATCACTATCCTCTCCAACTTTTTCAGTATCCTAGGAAACCAAAATAAATAAACAAATAACTAAATCAGGCTAAACCAACAATACTGTTTATGTTTGTAACAAACAGAAAGAATTCATACTTTTATATCTTGCCTAACAGGCCCTGCAAGCTTTGGAGACTTCTTGATATTTGTGTCTTCTTCATTTCTGTTTTTTGCCTGCTTATCATAAGTACATCAGTCTAACAGAATGCTGACATTCTATATGGAAGTTTTTTTTAATCAAAGAAAAATATTACAAATATTAAAACAAACACAATGCTAAAAGCATTTATACCTTTTTCCATGTATCTGATACAAACATGGAAACCTCATATGCTGTTTTTGGCCCAGGATTTTTGACAATCTCATTGAAGTCCTGCGAAAAAAATGCATCTAATGTATCATATCCACCAAGCAAGACACGAACTTAAGAAAAAGTCCAAAAACTAGGAATTTCATCACCTTAAAAACAGATTCCTGATGATTATCAGTGTCTTCTTGTATAACGACTGAATCATTGTTTACATCTTTCTGGAAAAGGTTACTTCCCCCAGTCTCTATATTGCCATTTTTGCTCGCCCGCAAGTCCTCCTCACTATCGCTGCTACCGTAATAGTTATCTGATTTCACCTTATTGCCTGCATCAGATATCTGGGCTTTAGCTGCTCCAAACACCTGTCTGCCACTGACAGAAGCAGCTTTTGGGTCTTCTGAGCCAACCAAATTATCCAGCTTCTTCAAGGAATCTACATATTCTTGAACAGCAAGGTTAGCTTCTTCAACAGCTGCCTCTTTTCTTTTCTCTAATCCACGCCTCTAAACCAGAACAAATCAAGAGGGCAAAGCGGATTAGCAAGCAAACTTCCTCACTGACAAATTTAAATCTCTATATTTGATACACAAAAAAATCATAAAACAAAACTAAGGTAGGCCAAACATATATGCATCTTCCTCACAGTTGGTGATGCTAATAGAATAAATAATTGAAAAAGACAATAATCCTTGTTATCAATTTTAACCCACAATCTTCTCAGGATTAGGAACATATATTAGCTTAAAAATATTTCTTAGAGGAAAAATTGAGAAGGAATGTATAATTACCATGAAAGGCAAAGAAAGCAACCCAGACTTGGGAACTTCATCCTCTTCCTCCGCCACTTTCATTGTCTTTTCTTTCGCTCTTACCAAAAGCTTGGAAGCCCTATCCAGATCAGAACCAGCAGAGTTCTCATCTCCGTCATCCTCATCGCTAGTATCATCACTGCTGCTGCTACTATCTTTCATAGAGTGCATTTTTCTAGTGAGTTCAGCATGCCTTTGAAGTTGTTCAGCTATGGCAGCACGAGTTCCTTCATCTTGGCTATTTAAACCACGTTCTAAGATACGCTTAGCCCACCGGTTCTGGTTTTTGTGTCTCTGAGTCATGCGCTCCTGTAGCAAGTTGGGAATCGAGAAAAAAGATTAATCAACACCATTTTACTCCTTTAATTGATAAAATAATAGATATATCAGAAAACTGTATTCGTCAAGAAAATTTCTCCAGCTCTTATTTCTCGAGGGATGATGTCCTACCTCTGCTCTCAGGCGCTCTTGTTGCAAGGCAAATTCTTTAGCAGCTTCAGGGTCCACTTGAATCTTAGAAGATTCTGCCTTCAATCTATCTTTCTTCAACAAGCGATGATATGTTTTGGACTTGATCTTTTTAATACGCTTTGCCTTCATTTCATGACGAAAAAGAAGGCTCCGCATTTTAGCAATTCGGTTTTGCCTATCCTTTTCATCTTCAACAGAGACCTGTCAGGCATAATAAGCTACATTTAATTCAATGTTATATGCATCCCAAACAACATAGGTTAAAAATATATCATCAGAAAACATAACTTAAAAGATGAAGTTTGATGTTTAATTTAACCTTAAACTCCCAAAGAAACACAAGGAACAGTGTAAGGTGCATAAAATTAAAGCATGGATAACTTGAAGGCATAAATCCAACCGAGAATTGACAAGATCATCTCAAATGCACTAAACTTTGCACTTCCTTCTGCTCGTCAAGTGATATATGGCTTGTCGATCACCATGTAGATGCAAAAATCATAAAAAGTGGTACATCGCTTATGAAGTATTTTTGGTAAATTCCAATATTATTAAAAGGCATAAGAAGTAATGTAAGTATGGAATCTTCCCCAAAGAACTGATATTCTATTCATCCATGTTGTTAGATTTTCCCGCATAGTGAAATAAGAGGGGAAAAGAATTAGATAATATCGACAAAAAAAAAAACGAAGGGATAGATTATAAAGTAAGGACTTGTCAATCAAAAATTTTGCAAGCATATCAACCAAAAGTTTATCACCATTTCCCTCTAGAATAAATACCATTTAATCCCCTTCCCCCCCCCCCCCCAAAAAAAAAAACTCCACCCCCAAAACCACGTCAGTTAGGTTTACTTGATCTAATTTTTTCCCTTTGAAAAATCTTAAATCAGCAGAAAAACAATCTTATTCAAGTCAAATCTATCCCAAAAAAATATCCACGCATTTCTAATTTCTAATTTAACCAAAAAAAAAATTCAAGTTTCACCGTTTAAAAAACTTGAAAAAAGCTTCCAATGACTTCAAATTTCAATTGATTCGACTATACCGGTGATTATTCAAGACATTTGTATCATACAAGAGAAATTAGGAAAGCATGGAAACCAGAAAGAGACAACCAGACTCAACATTAAACGATCAGCTAGTATCGGAAATGTAAAATTCAATTATTAACTGATATCTACAACTACAAGATTCGTACCTTGTTCATTTCAAGAAGCCTAGAACCATCCTTTTTATGAGCTTCCATGACTTCGTCATCATGAACTAGTGCAGCCATTTTCCTCTCAAATTCAGTTCTGGGTTCAAATTCAGAAGCTATTGCTCCTACAGTTGAAAACCCTAAATCTACATTTTCATCAAAGAAAAGAGTTGGTGCTTCCCTATTTCTCTGAATAAGGTGCTGCCACTTTGTGACATCTTTCTTTGATATTTCATATGCTGCCTTCCTCTCTACCTTTGCTTGATCTGCCTTTGGAAGCGGTGCATGAACAGTTCTAGAATTCTTCTCAATTTGTTGCATTCTTTTCCTCAGTTTTCCATAACCAGGATTTTCACGAAGAGGATTCAAAAGGTCATCAATGCTAATTTGTCCATCACCATCCACAACATCGCGACTAGGATTATATTCAGACTCTGGATATAGCTCCGGTATAACATTATCCTTCATCTTCCTCTCCTTGTCTGCATTGTGATTAAAATTCACAACTGTATTATATTTCGGAAAAAAGGAAATAGACGGACTCTAGAGCAACAGCAATGTGATTCCCCCTGGGAACCATTCACATGCAAAAACTGCTTCAGCACTCTTCTCTCTCTCTCTCTCTCTCTCTCTCTCTCTCTCTCTCTCTCACACACACACACACACACACACACACACTCATACATACATACATGTGTATGCATGAAGCCATGGATGCATAAACAGTTCTTGAAGGAAAAAGCTTCCAAGGTAAAGTGATTCCCATATAAGATGGGGCCAGCGCCAGACTAGTCTATATATAAAATGTTTAAATCAGCATTCTCGCATGTTTTAATAACTATAATGCAGTTTTCTTACTTTCAAAAGCCTCACTTGGCATCCCAGTAATTCCTCGTAACATCCTTGTATGCCTTCCATCATCTTCCTCTCCAGAATCATCACTAGCAACATCTCCTGTCCTTTTTATCCCATTGTAACCATCATCATCATCCTCGTCTTCATCTTCATCATCAGATTGTACAATTTCATCCTAAGAATACAAACGGACACATAAATGACTATGAAACAAACCAATGAACTAATGCAAACTGAGGCTAATATATCAAATGTATTTCAATAAAATCATAGCACCTTAATGTCAATGAACAGATTCACAGAATCACAAAATGAAGAAAGGTGCAAATTAACTGTTCAAAACAAGTAAACAAACAATTATATATATATATATATATATATAGCAAATTAATTTACAACTAAATAGTCCAAATGCTGAAACGAAGTGTTGAAAAGAAAAACCTTGAATTCGTCAGAGAGCTCATCGGAGAGCTCATACTCAAGCTTGTCCACGGAAACAGGATCGTAGCGCTTGTTCTTCTTGGACTCCTCCTCAGCTTGTTCTTCCTCGTACTCGTACAAATCCTTGGCGAAAACTTCGCGTTCTCCACCATCGTCGTCGGAATCGATCTCTTCGTCGCTTTCCGGGTTTAAGCGCTCCAGCTCCTTCCGCAACGACGAAGGCAAACGGGGACCGGTCTTCTTCTTCTTCCGCTGAGTCTTGGAATTGGAGGGTTTGTGCTTCTTGGCATTCCTCTTCGACTTGGAGTTCTCCCTTCCGCGGTCGGGTTCGTCCCTCTCCTTTCGCTTCGTTTCCGCCATGGCTGCGCCTGCGTGACGGGTTTCAGAGTGGAAAGAGCAATGGCGGTTAGCGCGTTGGGAATGGACCCAATGCTAAGCGATACGAGCAGCAACCCTACCTCGCTTACAAAAAATAAAACTTTAAATTAAATTAAATTGTACTAGCGGCTTAACAGGCCTGTTCATTCTTTTGGAATTAATGTTAAAATTGTGAATTAATATAAAATTATTGTTTATAAATATTAGATATATTAGACTATTATTATTTGAGTTTAATTTGGTATCTCGACAAACAGAAAATAGTTTTACATCATAACCAATGTAAATAGTGAAAGTGAGAATTCATGGTGGATCCCTCATTATAATGGGTGGTTATTTTGATATGTTGGCACTTTCCACCATTTCCATTGGTTGACAGTGTAAAACTATTTTACACTGTCAGTGTATTTAAATTAAATTCTTATTATTTATTAATTTATCCTTTTTATTGTGACTTCCACATATTTTTTTTTTAATATGATCAAATTACATAAGGTGATATTATATTATTTTTATTATTTATTTATGTACTTTTCCTACTCTAACTTCTAACTATGTAGTATAAAAGCTTTGTTATACATAGAATAGTATAAAAGTTTGATTGTGCAGCGTAAAAAAGATAAAACTGCAACATGGTTACGTGTAACAAAAGTGCAAAGTGGGAGACGTGGGCGTGGGATGGCGTCAGTGGTATAATAGTTGCATTTTATAAAACTATTTTGTATATTTATCCTTTATAAATAATTTTTTTTGTTCATAATAATGATATTTGACATGGATAAAATAAAATAAAAATTGTGGTCAAGCAAAAAAAAGTTAAAGTATCCCAACCTCTTTTATAGTAGTATATAGATTTATGGTAGTATAGATAGTATAGATTATTATTATTATTTTATCTTAATACAAGCTACTCAAACTCTTTATCATTAACTATTGATTCTAGAGTTTAATAATTATTTTCTGTATATATCATTGAATTTGAAATATTCCATATTTAACTCTTATTCTTACTCCTATGCCTTTGTAAAAAAACAAAAAACCTCTTTATCATTAAACTAATTCTAACAACTTTAAATTAAATTATTATTACTATTTACTACACAATAAGTGTGTATAAATAAATTTTTAAATAAAATTGAGATAAAAAGAGATAAAAATTTTATATTAAAAAATTTAGATGTAAATGTTGAAGAAAAAACTAAAGTGGAATAAGGTGGTATGCGGTTATGTAAGCTTTTTATTTGATTTTTCGTATAATCAAATAAGCTTGATTATTTAAGTACACTTATACAATATATAATTGTGAATTTCAAGAAATTTATTAAAATATTCGTCAGTAACTTAGTAAGATTGAGTATTCCATACGTATAATGTAATTGATAATTGATTCTTATTATTTGAATAATTTTCTGAAAATGTAATGATTTTTATTCTAGTTTTTATTTATATTGTTTTATCTTGATATAAAATTATTTATATTTATTATTTTTAAAGACTAACATGGTGTAAAGATTAACAGAGGACAATTTGAAATTAATAATATATTAAACTATTTAAATCTCAAAAGAATATTAAACTTAGTTACATAATAATAATAATAATAATAATAATAATAATAATAATAATTTTTTTCATAGAGTATAGTCAACTACATGAGTGGTTATATCATTTCATAAATCATGTCTAATATAAATTATTTGAATTTACACAAATCAAATCTCCCTTTGGTTACAAATGTGTAACTAGTTAAAGTCATAAGTGTTTTGATATTTTAATCAAGGGTCTTAAATTTGAAGAATAGAAAAAATTCTTGCTAGAAAACCTATACTCCTTTTCCTTTTAGGGATCTCAATCGAATTTGTCATATTAATTAGATTCTTATAATAGAACTTAGATACTGGTGGTTCCATCAAAACCAAAAAATCTCTGTGTGATTGCCATTTAGGCTGCGTTCCTTCACTTTAGCTTACATTATTTATCCCTCTCCACAATATTACACATAACAGGAAGTGTAAAGTACTCCTATATCAGTATATCACAGAGAATAAGAAAAAGTGTTTAATGAGGGCTTTAGGGTCTGTTGCCCTATTTTACTTAGTTTATAACTATTAGAAGTTCCTCTTATATCAGTGAATGACTAATCATACTCCAATAGAAATTAATTTTAGCTGTTAAAAATGGTTTTGGTTCTTTTCTTTCGGTAAAAATGTTTTTTAGTCCAGAAACCAAATACATGAAGGTTTTGCCTGACCGCTCGTGGCCCAAATTGTATGAGGCCTAACAACTTTTTAACATAATATTCATGTTAACAAATATTCATGTCATTTTCATCTCGGCCCTGCTTGATTTTTATCTCAGTCAGGAAAGATTGTGAGCTTCTGGCAAATATCTCTGCAGCTAGACCTTGGCTTCGCAATAGAAGACTAAAAGTAAGATGCTGAGTGCAGTTTTGATCTTGTGCTGCTGCAGTCATTCTCTATGTGCATTGAGGCATTTTGGTTTGGATCACATAAGTCTCTGGTTTAATCTTGTTGCTGCTAGATTGGTCTTGATGTGTTAGATTTGGCTTTGGTTTGGTTCACAAAAGTTGCTGGTTTATTGTTTTCCTACATGTGCCTTGAGAATTCAGATAGACTGAAGGGTGGGAATTCATATGCTGTTGGTTCTATGCTGATATGGTTGGAGTTGATGATATTGACCACATGATATAGGGGTCCTCTGAATGCATTATGGTTCAGATATGATGCTGGGAGTTGATCTAACAGGCTAGGGTGTAATGCTGTTTTGTATGCTTGCTATTTATCTTGGTTGGCTTTCCTTTTCCTTTTGGCTTTGTGGTTTTGTGTTTTTTGCTTCTGTTTGAACTCCAGTATCTTGGACAACTTGTTCTGTGTTACCAGTTGTCCTATTTATTTATCAAAAACAAAAAAATGCAATTACTGGTTATTTTGGGTAGTCACTAGTCAAAAGGGTAATTCTTGCTTCCGCTTGCTCTTTGTCTGTGCATAGTAATCGGAGACCACAATTTGAAAGTGACATGCTAAGAAGCAGACACATAGTACGCAAATTGCAAATTAATAACTTTACGTAGGAACAAAGACGGAAGGAAAGCAATTACCTTATATAGTGCCATACACACTTGGTTAAGAAGATTAAGGAGACAAACAAGGGTGAGGAACCCATGTTGGAGAAGGGGAGCACGTGCAAAGTGTTCAACGGCATTTGAGAGCCAAGAGAGTTGCACGTGCCCTGCTTCTCCAGCAAGGAGCTTCTCATCCGTTAAAGACCACACGCACACGCCTCGAGTTTGATGAGAAGAACGGAAGTGGAAGTTGAACTGGACAGAGGAAAAGGCTCAGTATTTATAGGTGCAACTTTAGAGAGAGAGAGAGAGAGAATAGATTTATCTAAGGAGCTTGGCAGAAGCAATGAGTGAATTTGAGGTTGTTGAGTGGAGAAAAAAAATAAATTAATTAATAAAGAAAAAATTCTGGCAAACCATGCCACCATCATGCCAGTGCACACAGAAATTCAAAGTAGGGATATCGAAGGAGACCCAAATCGAGTGATGTCTGCTTTGATTTCATAAAAAAGCCAACAATCCCTTTGTTCATTTGAGGTTCACTGCAAGCAAGGATACAAGCACAAGCACTCTCAAGAGAGAGATTTTGCACTTTCCCTTGTACTAACTCCAATGGCAGCCTTTGGATCAAACAGTGATGGGTCCCACCATGCATATGGAGCTCCCTTATAGTGGGTTTGCCTGTTTGGCTGTTTCCCTTTGCGAAGAATTGGATGGTGCAGGCAGAGGAGAAGAATAATGTATGAGTGCACGTAGGCTTTGCGTGTTGGGCGCAAGTATTTGAGTATGACATGTGTGTGTGTGTGTGTGTGTGAGTTTTAGAGAAAGTTGAGAGGCTCCCGTAGGTAGATATGATTCCCTATATGCAATAGGTCCTTGCCTTTTTCCCCCCGAGTTTTTGGTGGTTTAACAGAGGGTAGACTACGAGAATTTCAAAGACGAAACCCGCAGCAGAAAAAAGTAAACAATGAATTCTGGCAGCGAAGGACACATAACTTCCACTCCAGGCAAACTTGGTATTCAGCAAACATAATCACGGTTTCGTCAAGAAATATTATATATGTCAGTGAAAATCAAACCAAGCATTGCCCGAAGATCTAGATCTTGCATGTGCGCGCCAAATTTTTAGCTCACTCTGTGGCTACTTTACTCAACCCACAAAATTAGAGATAAAGAAATCAAGTTGTGCATTAATTTGATTTGCATTTCATGTCAATATTTATTGTCCACCCATGTATTTTTAATGTGGTGGTTGTTTGTTTTGCCTTTATTTATGTTTGTAAAGCCTATAAATATAAAAGGCTTCATCCATGTACATTGAAATATATATATATATATATATATATATATATATATATATATATATATATATATATATATATATATATATATATATATATATATAATGTGTAAAATCAAGTAAGAGAAACAAGTTTTTGAATATAGTCAAATTTTCCCTTCCTCGACTATGCTTCCGTGTGTGCGAGTGTGTGACAGAACAAAAATACTTAGCGTGGGAGTGTGCTTCTAATATCTTATTGGCATCAGAGCTGGTTAAATCCAATGCCAAAACATTTTGAGAGCTTGTGAGAAACAAGAATGTTCTCATACACTTAATTTTTCTATAGTTAATATTTTTTGGTCTGGTCCCAAACTAGATGGGAAACTTGACTATAATTATTGGGCAACTTTAATGTCCACTCACCTCAAGACTCACAATATTTGGAACATTATTGAACCAAGCATTCAAGAAGGAGCGGATCAAGCAACTCAAAAAAGAGATCAATTGATACTATCACAAATCCATCAAGGAGTAGATTATTCAGTGTTTGGCAAAATCGCCAATACCAAAATAGCCAAAGAAGCATACGACATTTGGAAGCTGTCTAATAAAGGTGTAGGTAAGGTGCAAAAATCCAAATTGTAATCCTTGCTCAAAAAATATGAAAGGTAAGAAATGTCCAGCTCAAAAACTATTGAACAATATTTTTTTTGTGTTACTAACCTTGTCAATAAGATGAGAGTATACAAAAAAGAAATACTAGACAGCAAGGTGGTTGAGAAAATTCTTCGCACCATGCCAATAAATTTTGATTATGAGGTGACTATAATAATATAGTCACACAACATAGACACAATGACAATTGCAGTTGGAGGAAAGCATAGAAAATCATGTTATCACAATCTTCAAAAATATAGAAAAATCAATAGAAGAGGCCTTGAAAAGTCAAGTGAGTTTAAACAAATTTGCTCAGTCAAGCCAAGATGGAGAAGAAAGAGACTGTGGCCAAGGCAAAGGAAATTTTAAAAGCATAGGCAAAGGAAATTTCAGAGAAAGAGGTTGTGATAACAATTATAATTAACGAAGAAGCAACAATTCTAGACCACCAAGCCAAGAAAGAGGTGGATATAACTTTGGGCCTGCTAGCCGAGGAAAAGGAAAAGGTAACTTTTACTTAGAAAGAACAAATTTTAATTGTTTCATTGTGAAAAATTTGGGCGCAAAGCTGCAAATTGCAGATTTAGACTAATGAACTAGAATAGTTACAACACCCAAGCAAATGATGCTAAAAACCGGCACCAAAATATTGGCGAGAATTCTAATCCATAAAGTTTTTTTTTTTTTTTTGGCAAGCAATTCATTTGCTGAAGATGAAAATACAAGGAATTTGGATATTGGTTGTAATAATCATATGTGTGGAAAAAGGAAATTATTTTCTTTACTAGATGAATCTATAAAATCATCAATGAAATTTGGCAACAATGCAAATATTCCAATTTTGGGAAAATGTCAGATACCAGTCAGATTAAAATATGGCTCTCAAAATTTCATTTTTGATGTATTTTATGCTTCTAGTCTTCATTAGAATTTGTTGAGTATAGAACAGTTGTCAAAGAAAGGCTATAACATGTAGATTCATCTAGGATACTGCCCAATGATTACAAGAGCAAAAGATTCATAGCCAAGGTAAAAATGAATCCAAACCGACTTTTTTCCACTGAAAATTCAATATGAAAAATTTTCTTACTTGAGTTCAATGATACTTGATGACAACTAGTTATGGCATATGCATTTTGGACATTCTTACTTTTCTGAATTAAATTATCTGTCAGGGAAAAAACTTATTTCTGGATTGCCAATAGTTAAAATTCCTAATTGTGTTTGTGAGACTTGTCAACTGGGAAAGAAACACAAAATCATTTCCTGTTGAAAAATCCTGGAGAGCGAAAAATTTGTTGGAGATTATGCATTCAGATTTATGCTTTGTTGATATGCTAACTCATGGTGGCAACAGGTATTTCATTAGTTTTGTTGATGATTTTAGCAAAGAGACTTAGGTCTAATTTTTGAAGTAGGAATCAGAAGCATATGATGTCTTCAAGTCATTCAAGGCATATGTGGAGATTCAAAGTGGTTACAAAATCAAGATTTTGAGACGATTTTAAGAACAAACAGAGGTCAGAAGTATCTTGCATGTACAGATTTCTTTGAACATAATGGAATTCAACATCAACTGACAACTAAATACACTCCCCAGCAGAATCGAGCAGCTGAAAGGAAGAACAGAACAATCATGGATATGGTGAGATGCATGTTGTGCTTCAAACAACTGCCAAAAGAATTTTGGGCAGAAGTAGTTGCTATTACTATGTATATTTTGAACAGGTGCTCAATAAGGAATATTTGTGATAAGATGCTTAAAGAAGCTTGGAGTGGAAGGAGACCTTCAACTCGTCATCTTAGAGTTTTTGGGTGCATTGCATATGCTCATGTTTCAGATTAGTTAAAGAAGAAATTGGATGACAAAGGTGAGAAGTACATTTTCATTGGTTATAGTTTGAACTCAAAAGCATATAAATTGTACAACCCAGAAACAAAGAAGGTGATTATTAGTCGAGATGTGACATTTGATGAAGAAAGGATGTGGGAGTGGTGCTCCAAAACTCAAAAGGTGCCCATTGTGAACCCTGATAGTTTTGAAGAAGAAGAAGAAGATGGTCAAGCCGGCACATTATCTCAACCAGAATCATTTAGTCGGCCTCAAAAGAATTGTAGATTACCAGTTAGAGTGGAAGATTATGTTGTGAGTAATGATAATGATCTATCTGATAAAGAGATTATCAATTTTGCTTTATTTGTAGATTGTGAACCAATAAGCTTTGAAGAGGCTTCTAATGACAAGAATGGGAGAAAAGCAATGGATGAAGAAATTTTTGCAATTAAAAAAAAGGATACATGGGTGTTAATAGATTTGCTTGTAGATAAGAACCCAATTAAAGTGAAATGGGTATGCAAGACAAAGTATAAGCCCAATGGAGAGATTGATCGTTTCAAAGTAAGATTGGTTGCAAAAGGATACAAGCAAAAGACAGATATTGATTACTTTAAAGTGTTTGCTCTTGTTGCTAGATTGGATATAATTTATATGATTATTTCACTTTCCGCTCAAAATAAGTGGAAGATATATCAAATGTTAAATCTACTTTTCTGAGTGGTTCTTTGGAGGAAGAAGCATAAGTTGACCAACTTGCAAGCCACGTGATCCTTGGAGAAGAAGATAAAGTCTACAGATTGAAAAAGACACTGTATGATTTGAAATAGACACCGAGAGCATGGTACAAGAAGCTTGATTCTTATTTTGTTGAGAATAGTTTTCAAAGATGCCCATTTGAACACACTATGTATATTAAATTTGTTGAGTCTGGTGACATTCTCATTTTGTGTCTTTATGTTGATGACTTGATTTTCACTGAAAATAATTTGAAGACAGTTGCAGAGTTCAAGGAGGCTATGGTGAAGCATTTTGAAATGACAGATCAGGGTTTGATGTCTTATTTTCCAGGCATTGAAGTTGTTCAGTAGGATGATGGAATTCTCATTTCTCAAAATAAATATGCTAATGATATTTTGAAGAAGTTTCAGATGGAGAATTCAAAGCCAATCTCCACTCCAATTGAAAAAAAGTTGAAATTGATGATAGAAGATAAAGGAAGAGCTGTAGATCCTACCTATTACTAGAGCTTGATTGAAAGTTTAAGATTTTTGACAGTAGCTAGGCCAAGCATAGTTTTTAGAGTTGGATTGCTTAGCAGATTTATGGAGGAGCCCTATTCCAGTCATTTACAACAGCAAAATGAATTCTTCACTATATCAAAAGTACCCTGAATGATGGAATTTTTTATTATAATATTGATGATATGAAACTTGTTGAATACACAGATAATGATCGGGCAAATGACATAGAAACAAGGAAAAGTACTTTAGGATATGTCTTTCATCTTGGGTTAGGTGCAATATCTTGGTTTGCAAAGAAACAACCAATTGTTGCACTTTCTATAGCTGAAACAGAATATATAGCAGTAGCCAGTTGTGCTACAGAGGCAGTATGGCTACAAGAATCATTGAAGCATTGAATCGAAAGTAGAATACTCCTACAACAATATTTTGTGATAATAAGTCTGTTACTGCACTTTGCAAAAATCTTGTATTTCATGGGAGATTAAGCAGATTGATATCTGATTCGACAAGATTCAGGAATGGGTGGCTGAGAAAGAGGTGCTAATTGATTATTATCATATTGAAGAATAACTTATAGATATTTTTACAAAGCCAATGAAGATTGAGTTATTTTGCAAGTTGAAGAAAATGCTTGGAATGATTAACTTTACATATTTGGTTTAGGAGAGGCAGTGTCAATGAAAATTAAACCAAGCATTGCCCGCAGATCCAGAACTTGCATGCTCATATCTTTAGCTCACTCTATAGCCACTCTACTCAGCCCACAAAGTTAGAGACAAAGAAATCAAGGTGTGCATTAGTTCAATTTGCCTTTCATATCAATATTTATTGTCCACCTATATATTTAATGTGGTGGTTGTTTGTTTTGTCTTTATTTATGTTTGTAAAGCCTATAAAAGGCTTCATGCTTGTACGATGAAATATATATGTGCATAGTGTGTAAATTCAAGTAAGAGAAACAAGTTATTGAATAAAGTCAAATTTTTTCTTCCTCTACTACGCTTCCGTGTATGCGAGTGTGTGAGAGAATAAAAATACTTAGCGTGGGAGTGTGTTTCTGATATCAATATATAATATCGTATACTCCATAAATGTGTATTCATATTGTTTGTTTGGCTGTCCTTTGGGGTTTAATATTTATCAAAGCTCTTTATTCTTTGTAGTGCATGTATAATTCTCGTTTAATGGATAATTGTTCTGGCGACCATCTTCTGTTCATGGCAGATTGCACCACAGAATGGAAAACCCGTGCCGTACGACAATAGTATAAATATTATTTAAGAGTTTCTGCATGGCTCACACGACACACTCATGTAAGCGGCCATCATTTCGATTTGGTGAATCGGTCACTGCCATACAAGTAAGTTGAAATTATGTGCTCATAGGTTAAAAAACAAAGTGAAACGGTGCTTGCATGGCAGAGTGGATGCCTAATTTTTGATAAGGACTTGCGTCTGATGCGTTAAAGGTCCAGGTAAGGAAGGGTACTTTTAGTGTTCATTTAAAGATGGATTGGAACTGTTATCACTTTTAAAATGGCCATGCTCTATCTTGTGGAAGAAGAACATAGATTCTGGCTAAGGTCATTATCAAATCTAAGGACTTAAATATTGGCGTGTGCACCCTGCACTTGATATGCAGTAAAAGCTTTAGTTGGTCACACGCTCGCATTATTCAAAGGCTTTTGAAACTCAATCATGCTCCCAAGCAGCTAAAATTCTACAGCACTTGATGTGTGTTTTTGACTATGCTTCAGTAAAAGGAACAGCAACGCAACAAAAAGGTACTTGCTTGTCCATTTAATTTGGGAACTGATAAAGTCTTCCACATTTGCTCGAATCCGAAGCCACTCACAAGTGAACAAAACAAATATTCATTTAATAGCCATATACATTGCAAATTTGGACTTACCATTACCTCAGTCTCTCTTTATTTTTTCTAGTCGGACAGACATTACCTCATTCTGTTTTCCGTTTCGATTACCAATACGGACCAACCCTCAGATTAATTAGACCGATTAACACCAGTGTGTCTTCACTGACCTTGGCCCCAAATACGTCTTTTAAATACCGATCAGCCAAAAGTGGATTAAGGAATTTCATTTAGCCAAAATGACAAGAGAATTAAATAAGCTCTTACAAATATTTCAATACAAACTAGATGATGGGAGCAAGAGAATGAGTCATGGCATGCTATTTACCGACTGCTTTCTTTTCATTATATTATACATGTATCACATGTTTAACGTATGAGTGTGCGCAGAAGCTTGTCCTTTTCAGGTATTAGTGTTTGGGAAATGAAATTTGGACCCTTGAAAAAGGGTGTCCATAGACATCCTTAGAGACAAAAAAAAAGAGAGGAGTGGAGAGAGAAAAGAAAATGAAGGAATGATGATAGTGGGACCCACACTTTTTTGTCTCTTGGTGTTGGGTGTCCCATAATAGGGAGTGGTTCAAATAATAGATCTCTTAGTGTTTACCGCAAAAACTTGAAAAATCTTTTGATTTTTAGGAATCCGCAAAGATATTGTTCTACCAAATGAGCGGATAACAGGTACAATAGATATACCATATAACTGACAAAATACAATATATCATAAACCCCTTTATATATTTTTATCAATATAACACCCAATTTGAAACTGGAATCTATGTATTTTTGTCAATCTGACAACCAACTCGAAACTCAAAATCCGATATCCATAGATTAATATTTATTAGTGTAAGACCAAACTTTAAATTTATAAATGAGAGGTCGAAACTCGGATGCTTAATAGAATCTTTTAAGGGAGTGCCTTTGATTGATAATATGAAATTAACTGCATCATATTCCACCCATATGTCATTTATATAATTACTATCTTCCCGATGCTGGGGCAACCGCCTGATTTTTATTCTATTTTTGGTCAATGGAATAAAAAACAATCACTTAATCACGAGAGGAGCACCAAATGATCGTATACTTGGGCGATTAAGACGACAAGCATTCATTTTCTCCAGACACCGCGGATGCTCATGGGAAAACTTTCATCAAATAACACAAAAATACATGACAAACGACAATTTCGCAAAGGTAAAGTATTTTGTAACGGATAAACTTGAACCAGCGACAGCTAGGGACGGTATTAAATACCCTTTTTCTAATGTAGAAGTCATTGCCCTAACTACAATCATACATGAAAGAAGGCTGCCTAGGTAAACACCAATTAGGCCGATACATATTGCAATAGATGAATTAACGATTCTACGTTGAAGATATATGAACGCCATTTTCATACTATAGGTTGAAGAAACCGCTATCTATTTCTTGGCATATGTTATCAACATAGGGTTCTGCGGGGTTATCTTGAAACCTTGCAGTGCCTGCAGTGCGACCGTGGATTGCATCTCATCTCCATACTCCACAAATGCAATTCCTGGCTTTGTTTCCACCATCCTAACTTCCTTGAAACCAGGATATTGAAGAAAGAGCATTTGCAGCATCATTGGAGTTGTCTCATTGGGTAGATTTTGAATAAAGAGAATATTATTTGGTGGGGCGGGAGCCTCAGGTACCATAGATTTTGCACCACCTGGATAAGGTATCTGGGATAGCAACAATATTAGAAAGAGTATAAAACAAATGTAAAAGCCAATAAGTAAACATGGTGACCAGGAACAATATGAAACAAACTGTCCCTGCTTCTGTGTATTTGAATCATTTGTTTTAAAATAGATAGCATGTCATCTCATCTTAATTTCTAGTAATGCCAATAATCTCTCCCTCTCACTTTCTGATAGAAAATTTTATTCTTTATTTTCTGAAAGGTTCTATCAGAAATTTTTTTTTTTTTAAAGGCAAACCAATGAACAAAAAAGAATTTGTCCAACAAGAAAAAATGAAGAAGAAAGAAAACTTTCCTGCTAGTGAAATTTTCTACAGGACACATCCGACCTGTAATCTAATCTAAAAAGCATGTCACAGCATAGGTCCTCGAGCTAATTTCCCACACTACTACTTACTACAACATGAAAAGAATTCCAAAGTTGGTAAATTCAAATGCAAAAAGTTACTAGATTACTCGTAGGTCTTTAACAAGATCATTGACCACAACATTAACTATGAAGACAAAGAAACTTACAGCAGGTGCTGCACCGTAGGCACCAGCATAAGCTGGATTTACGCCCATTCCAGCTAAATTAGCATCATGTTGGTCCTTCCTTTTTTTGCCTGCATCAAAATGTAACAAGGTCACTTCCATATATGTTCCTTCCCATCTAAACACAACTGTTTGGTGATTATGTATATGCATACTTCTATGGTCCATATTACACATGCTTTTCCGCAAAAGTGTTGCATCCACCCTAGATTCTCAAAACTATAGATTGCCTGTCCCTTGCTGAAGTATATATAAAAAAAAATCACTATTTTATGAAATTCAATAACTACACTAGACTTAGTTGCCTAAAGGAGGGATGAAGTCAGATACTCAGATATCATGTTTCTTAGAAATTTTCCATATTTTAAATTATCAGTCCCCACCCAACCAAAAGAAATACAGAATCTTTTGGTTTTAAAAGGGGAGAGAGTTCCATGAAATCTATTGGACTTTGTTGGCATTTGTAGTCGTTCAGTGCTTCAGGCTCCCAGTTCAATGGAGAAACAAAATTTAATTTAGTTTTTTTTTTTTTTTTTGGTTCCTTTTTTGTTCCCATATAATTTTAACTTTACATTGTAATATCCTTAAAAGATAATAGAGAGCTAGAAGAGTGTTGTACCTTTGTCATCATGCCTCTTACGTTTTTCCCTAGGAACAAAAGTACCATCAGCCTTTGTTATTATATCTGATTTAGTCTTTGCATACTGTATTCTCTGCATAAATTGCAAAAATTCAATTTCTTGCAAAAGAATAAGTTCTATGGCATTGACAGAAACAGAGTAAACTATAGCATATCTAAACCAGCAGCAGAAAGTGAGGAGGTGAAGTGAAAGAATATGCAAGTCGTTTAAATAAATCTATTACCTTTTCCAAAAAGAAAATAACAAAGTGTTCTTATTAAACAAAATATAAATGAGATGTGTGATTTTAATAAAATTCATTTCTCAAGGTAAATTCTACAAGACAAAATGGATACATATTGAAAAAAGAATTTATGAAAACATTTGTGCTAGAAATTTGCAAAATATCCACCAAGGGAAATATGTAAAGTTTAAAGGTTTTTTTTTTAAAAAAAGATTATTTAAAAGATAGAGCCAATTTTCAGCATTCTGGTACACATAGGAGGATACATAAAATGCAGTGTCAAGCCAATGGTCTATACGAACTTATATTCAGGTTCTATTTTGAGACCCAATAAATCATATCACAGGTTAGCAATGGAACCATGTATGCAGTCAATTAGAATAAAGCTTCACTAGCATAAAGCAAGCAAACATTGTTGCAGCAGACAATGATAAAAAGCAAATTGCATAGCCCGACAACATTTAGGCAGAGAATAGAGATAATCATCAGATTCCTAATACCACATCATGAAGTCAGACTATACACCACAGAAAATCTAATTTCTTTTTTGGTGCTACATAAATCTAAAATTTGACTTGATTCATGAACTCTCAATTGAAGCTTGTTTAATAGAATTACCGTAAAAAATTTCCCTTGCTACTGAATGATATTTATCCTCAAGGCCCCAGACCATAGTGTAGTTGATTTAGTTTAAGATAGTAAACCACTGACGAGTTTTTTATTAAATTAACCATAGTGGTAATCAATGGATCCTTGACCTTGAGAATAAATATTGACATATTGTACTCAGCCAGTCGTAAGCATCAGCTTTTCCTAGAGTATTTCTTTCTAAAATCCAGTGTTACTGCCAATTAAAGATATTCCTACTTGCTCCAGTGAGGGCAGTTGGGGGACTTGCAACCTAGCTGATAAAGGGAACTTCTTCCGATAATTATATAGCAAACAAGATAGCCAGCCACTATTGCCACTCGTCACAAGGCAAGAGCAATGTCATGCACCATTTGACACATTCGAGTTTCAAAACAATTTTATGTAATAGAAACTTTAGTCAACCCGAATTCCAGATTCCAATCCATCCTAGAAGTGTTCTTAGAAGTTCGAACCACACCAAGCAACAAAATCCCAATCTCCGAAGTTAATCAAATAAAAATCATACCCAAACACCATTCTAAATAAATTTGCAGAGTGAAATTGAAGACGGGAGGGAAAAGGTGGATACCATGGGCTTATCATAGAAGGGGAAACCTTGCATTTGCCTAAGGGCATTGGAAGCAGAATTGACATCCTCAAACACCACCCAAGCTTGACCCTTGTGCTTCAGGGTCTTGAAAGCTAACACCTCCAGTATCTTTCCGAATTGAGAGAAAACAGCGCGCAACGACTTCTTCAACTCTGCATTAAAACAAATAAATAAATAGAAATCGAAATTGAAATGGAAGAAAGTGTGGAAATGTGTGAAGTAAGAGAGTGCAAAACACAAGACATAGTAGCGTACCCTCAATCTTAATCTTTTCGTTGAGGTTGTTGATGTAGATGGTCATGTTTTGAGGGATTTCAGTGCCCGAATTCACTTCCGACATCTTCTTTCCCTTGCGATTGCGATTCCGAATTGGAAGAAGAGTGACGACTGAACTGAACGGGGGTAAAACCCTAGGGCTAAAGCCACTGCCGGAGACGGTGCTCGAAGCCACCAGCAATAGTCAATACACTGGGCTTTTCACCTTCCACTTTCTTTTTGTTTTGGGCCGTCTTCTGCATGTGGGCCTGCAATTCTAACTCGATTAACTGGCCATCCATTACGCTCGGTTGGCCCAACATGACGGCAAATTCGTAGCAGCAAACAATACTCATGAGGCGAATCGAGGCCAAGTCAGCCGGCTAACCTCGTTGCCTTAGGGAAGGCCACACCGAGAGACGTGACTTCAAGCTGCCGGGGCAGAGCAGTACCCTTCCCCCGACCCAGAAAAAAAAAAAAAAAACAATACTCATGAGAAATGAGAATAATATTCTCAACTCAGACTCAAAATAACAATAATGATAATAATAATAGCTTCAACAGATGATGCTGAATATAAATTTATCAAAAACTTTTCAAATATAACTTTCATAACTACTCGAAATGGAATTGGTCGTTGCATAAGTAAATTGCAACTCCAAACGAAAGTTACTTGCAATATCAGAATTTCAAATCTTGAAACTATTATTTTAGGGAGATTATTACTCAATCATTACTCCTAATCCAAAATTGTGTAAGTAATTTCTAAGATCAAAAGATATAATTCCACAATTCATATAATTATATATTTGAAATTTTACCCTTGGTTTGGTTGGAGAGAAAAATAGAAGGAGAGAAAATTGATAGAATATGTCATTTTCTTTAAATTGAATAACAAGAGAAAATCGGAGAAGAAAAATAATAGTGGATTCCACGCTAAAAATTATCTTCCCTAAGGTGAGAAGAAAATGGAGAGAGAAGGAGTGGACATCATAAAATTATAACTCTACTTATGTATTAGTCTCTTCAATCAGAAAATGGAGAATAAAAATGTTATTTACATATAATTACATTTTTTTTTCCATCTCATTTTTCTTCTCAACTAAGTAATAGAAAAATGTAGTTTCTTTTTATTTCATTTTTTCTCTTATTGTCTCTTTGTATAATCTCCCATGGATTTATTGGCACTGCTCTATTTTTTTTTTTGGCAGCAACTAGTTAAGATAGACTGTGTCTTCTTTAGCTTAATGAAATGGACAAAATGAATATCTCAATGCCAAAAATATTTATCTAAACAGAACATTAATGTTTTTGTTAAATTGAGTTTAACATACTCATAGTATGTGAAATCTTTTCAATTTTGAGATATTTTATCATTAATTTTTATTTTTCTTAAGTAAGGTCTCAAATTTTAATATTATAGATAAAAAAAAGGAAAAAGAAAATCTAGTGTTGTGAGAAACTTCCTTAATGAGTCAATTTAACTTGAATTATATTAATTAGAGTTTAACAAACTCTAAATACCAATAGTTCCCAATAAGAAGAAAAAAAAACCATAAACAATCATCCAACCTTTTCCTCCCTTCCTTTACATTTGTCGCCTCATCCTGTGTAGAGTCTTGGTACAAAATACGTTTATGAAAATAAGACTTTCCAAAGAAAGGCATGACAAAATGGAAGATCAAACATCCGAAATTAACTTCACAGCCGGCTGATTCAATTGCGAGTTCGTGATTCTCTAGTATATTTTTTAATAATTTTTTTAGACATTAGTTTATTAAATAAATATTTAACAATTGTATAAACAGTTGGCATTTTTTGTCGAGAAGCCTAACAATTGATGAAGTCAGTCAGACACTCCATACGGGACAACAACCCCAGCAAAACGCTGGGGGAAGGGGACTAGGGCACAAGTTATTGTTGACTTTTCTTGACGAACCTTTGCAAGATTGCCCGCAACTCGTGCTCTCCACAGTCCACACGGCCATTTCTTCCATTCTAGATTTTCTGCATATATTCTAGCCTTCTAGGCCCGGTAACCTGCCCCGCTACTGCGAGCATCCAAATGTTTGACCCAATATTTTTAATCAATATCCTAAACTTCTAGTAGGAAAAGGGAACGAGAAAGAGCACGTTTGATTTTATTTTTCGGAGGCTTAAAAAATTTTGTATTTATATGAGAATAAAAATATATAGTAATTAATTTATTTAGATTTATAAAGATTTTTTTTAGAAAGTCTTTTGGAACTTTAGAAGATATTTTGAAAGAAATATTTTTGAAGTTATTTCATTATAAAAAATGGAATCTTATTATTACTCTCACATCAATAATTAAAAATAATTTTACATTATCTAATTCAAATAAAAATCATTCTTTTAAATTTATTTTTGACATATTTAAATTAAATAAAAATTATCCTTCTAAAAATAATTCTTTTAAAAAATTTTCTTTCAAAAATAATTCATACCCTAAATTGTGGCTGCAGAAAAAGGTCAGAATGGCTGGCTTATGCAGGATACCTCGAAGCCTAAAATTGCGACGCTGAAAATCAAGTATGTGGTCCGTTGCGCCAGAACCAGTTGTGCCCTGATAACCGTGGATGAGTAATGCGCGTATGACCAACACCCAACAGATTTAATGTGTTGTATTGTGAGAAAACGAACATATCAGAATTGTATAAAGCAATAGGCCACGCCTGGCATGATAAATTGACGATCGGACAAGCGGTGCTCTCCATCAGACTCAAGTTTCAGATTGTGGCACACATTCTGAATCATTTCATTCGGCAAAATTTACGAAGCTGAAATATATAGGGTGTGTTTGTTTCTTTCTTTTATTAGTTCTTTCATGAAAAAATTATTTTTTAAAAAGTTTATATAAATTGTTTGGATGATATTTTAAATAAATAGAATAAAAATAATTAATTTTTTAAAAATTAATTTTAAGTATTATCTTCGCCATATTTTCATATGGCGATGAGTCCACAGTTTAATTGACATTGTGCAAGAAAATTAAGATAAGTAGGATTCGGCTAATATATTGATTTTCTTTTGTCTTAGACTAGGTTTTCTTGGTATTGAGATTTATTTTTATTTTCAAGCATTCTTATGAAAAGTAATGTTTTTTTTAGTGGGTTATGAAAAGTACTGCTAAGAACATTTAATTTTAAGAGACATAAATATCAAAATTATTGAAAAGTACTGCATTAAATTTATTCAGAGAGAGAATGACAATTAAGGTTATTATAATATACTAAAATATCTCTAATAAAAGAATAATCACTTAATAACAATGAATGACAACAAATCATATGTAACAATCATTCGAAATTATTTTATAGCTTCATATATTGTAATTGAAAATAAATTGCTTATTTCGTTAGTCACTCTTTGAGAACAAAATATTCACTCAATAACAATCAATATCTACTAGCACCAAAAACAATCAATACCTACTTATAAAATTTTTCTTAGTCATAGATCAAACATAGAATTCCATTTGAAATTATTAGCTACTTGATTAAAACAAAAAACTAATATCAGAAAATTCATAATTTTATGCATAGCCTTATGTATCTTTTAAAAAAAGTATTATTTATTACTGTTATCCACTTATTGGTATGAATGAACAACCACTCAAGAACATACAATAACTACTCATAAATTTATTATGGATTTCATTGATTTAATATAAAAAAATTATTTATAATTTTGAGCCAACATATAATTAACCACTAAAAAAAATATATTAGTTGTTCATAAATTTATTATAAATTTAATTATATAAATGATGCAATAAAAAAAATCACTACTTTATTTGAAAATACTTGTGGAAGAGAATAAAACAATAATAGTTATAAGTTATTTTTTTATTCCATCCCAACTTAGAAACGAAAAAAAAAATATAAAAAACAACAATTAACAGAATAAGTTTCACTCAGCTTCATTTCTGTTTTTTGTCACAAATGCAAACATACATAGCTCAATCTTCTTACTTCATGGGGGACGTAAATATATTGGCCAAACTAAATTATTTAGTATAATATTTAGAGATTAGTGATTACTTTTGTTAAGTGTTATAAAGCTACATGTTTGGGGTTTTGGGTTTGGTGTTCGAGTGTTTCAATGAACTATATTATTCCTTGCTATGTTTCTCAGTTTTTTGTGAGTGACACTTTCAATAAATTTATCAAAAAGAAAAAGCTACATGTTTGCAAAATTAATAATCATTGGATATAGTGATGAATAAATTGCAATCTTAGAAAGAATATTAAGGTTCAATTGTTCAAATCCTAAATAAGATCATTGTTAGAAAAATTTCTTAGTCACAAATAAGTGTTGAATGACAAAAAAAAAAAAACTACATATTTAAAAGAATTATTTTTAAATCCCTATAAAAAATAGAATTATTTTTAAATGTTCATAAAAAAGGAATATAATTGATTCGTTTTATCACACTATTAATTACGAATTAAATTATGCATAAACTAGATAGTAAGTAATTATTATCTTATTCTTTTGCAATAGATCCGTAATTTTATAATAATTGTCTGAATTAAATTATTTTTAAAATAAAGCATTATTAAATACTTGTTTATATTTGAAAGATGGATATTAAACAAATTTATGGCTTCATTTATTAATATTTAGTTTTAATAACCGGTAGTATCAAATTTACCATCAAAATCTTAATTCACAATTCAAAGTAGATTTATTAATGAAGAAAAGAGATTACTCGATTCCTTTCATGTGATTTTATCATCTATTTCCCTTTCCATGCGCGGAACTCTAAATTTGGACCGTGCAAAACGTGTTTTGCTCAGTGAAATTCTTTTTATTGGTGCGATTTTTGGGCTTAGAGTGAAGAAACTTTCTTCTAATCTCCATAATTGAGAAGGTTCTAGGATGTTGTCAGTGTCGGTACCCACAAGACAACTACCCTCCCTGTGAATACGCTACTTTTCTGGCCAATTGAACCTCAATCTCTCATTTCCTGGTCGGGGGGCCAGTTTGAGTTTAGCCTTTCGGTGGTTCATGTATCTTTAACTAAGGAGAATCGAATACGAAAGCATGATTGCGATAGAAAGATGAATTCAAATTCAAGTCCCATCGATTACCCAAAACGCATGTCACTTATCCACTTGCGGCGAAGGAAGTAGGGAAGGTTCTGCCAAGAATAATTTTTCGCGCATATTCTACTATTTATGTGACGTGATAGTGGATATAAATAGCATAATTTTGGCTCATAAGGACGCAAATTTAATCCCTACCGTTGATATAAAAATCCTATTAATTGGCAATTTTATAAATTTTTTATAAGTATTTTCCAAATTCAAGAGGTGTATTCTAACCTTAGGGGATGACTGGCACCAATTTCTTCAAAATTTTTCATTCACCAACGAACAAAAGATTACTTTGGCCCCGGTGGCCATTGCTTTCGCACACGTAATTCATTGCTTGCTTAGCAGTAGCACTACCTGACAAGTTTGTAGGGACTAGAAGTAGCCGAGTCAAACCTCAAAAGCAAGGCCAAGTGCGTCTATTGCACTCGCTCGCTCATTCATTGACCTGGGATGACTTCCAACTCAGGGCCAGGTCTCATGCCGCCGCCACACTCGAATAAAGCATACCTTGTCACATGGACGGTCCTGATTCCACGATCCACTTTCCCACCTTCCGATCATCCATGATTGCCGCCCCTCATCAATTTTCCCTTTGGTCTCGGGGTTAATTATAGTACTTCCAGATCATTTTGTATATTGTTTTCCATTTCATTAAACCACTTCGAGGAAAAGATGATCACAAACGGCTCTACGAATTAAACGAACAGGTGGCACAAAAGCATAGGTAGTAGATGCTTATTTTGGTTTTTGACGCGGCTATTATTGTCGTTGCTTAATCGCGCACCCAAATATTCTCTTTCCAGTCGGGTTCCCAACCTCATTTCTTCCTGCCCTATATAATGAACAACCCCACCTCTTCTCCCTGCATCCCAAATTAGAGAGAGTCCTTAGAGATTACATAAGACCGTGGAGAGCTTGTTTTCTCTCATTCACTACAGAAAATTCATACCAAAGAGATTATAAGCTTTCCGCAGTTGTAATCCCACCCACTCTAGGCTCTTACCTCGTATCAACTAAGTTTTCATTTCAAATTCAATGGCTCGCTCTTTCGCTAACGCCAAGCTTCTCTCTGCTCTCATCCAAAACGAATTCTCCAAGGCTCTCACCAGGTACCGTAACATTTCACAAGGTTTCTTGTTCCAATCTAACATATGGTTTATCATTAAATTGTCACTTTGCTAATTTGTTAACGTGACATATGATATAATATAAATTAACATATGGTTTGTGACTTCAACAGACGTGGGTATGCGGCGGCAACACGAAGCGCAGCAAGGGGAGGAGTAGCCTCCATGAACAGCAAGGGTGCCTCCGCCGACAAGTGTAAGGGTGGCTCCGCCGACAAGGTGTCGTGGGTGCCAGACCCTGTCACTGGTTACTACAAACCCGAGAACATCAAGGAGATTGACGTGGCCGAGTTGCGTGCTACCCTTCTTGGCAAGAAATTCAACAACTAATCTCAACCAATACATCAAATAATTAGTGCCTTCCATTTAATTAATTTTGAAAAAGAAAAAAAAAAAAAAGAAATATGGGGTTTTGTGATTTCAACGGTGGGTGTCTTTGAGCTTTCGAGATTGGCGTCAGATATGGCTTAATGAAACCTTGGGTTGGGTGGTTCAAATGAAAGCCATGGCTTACTGCTGTTGAGATATGCTCTGTCATCATCTGCCGATAAAAAAAGAAGACCCGATTCATGTTTTTTGTTTCTTTTTTGTCAATTTTACTTGCTCCGGATATGTTTAGTTGTATTTTTACAAGATCAATAGAATTAGGCATTAGCAGCTTATCAAAAGCGCACTCTCCTCTATATTATGAATGCGATAATTTTCTTTTCGTGAGATTGGTTTCAGAATGATTGGATTATAGTTATGTTTGAGATAATTTTAAATGTTAATTTATGACTTAAGTGGAAATAAAAAATATTATACTTTAATTTACTCAAACTCAAAAATGAAAATTATAATTTAAACACGCTATTTGTTATTATAGCTGGCGTTTTTTCTTATCAGAATCCTTTACGGGGAAAAAGAAAAATTAAGAGAAACGTAATCTTCCTTTAATCTCTTCAGTTTTTCCTCTCTCCGCACACTAGAGATGCAAAAGTTGAAACATTTTCTGTACAAATAATAAAAGATTGAAACATTTTGATGTTTCTTGCTTACAAATTTAGGCTACGACCCATTAATGCAGCTCCATGACCTTCTGGGGAATCGTAGATACCAAGGACAGAGCTCCTCCATCTTCTGCGGACATGATTGGCACATATGGCTCTAATGGCATTGGCTATGGTTTTAAGATAATGTTTGCTAAGAGAAATCCTTCTGTAATAGTCACAGCTAATAATATTACAATATTTTAAATGGAGTTCATTACTAATTTATGTGTTCCACCTTTAATTGATACGCAAACTTGATTGCATGATAGAGCATTGGATTTTATCTCTCTTGCCTTTAAGAGTTAAATAAATAAACAAATAAAATGAAAATGACGGACAAAGGAGTTTAAATGGGAAACAACTCCCGTTTTGTTGGTAAGTAATGTTTAATAAATTAAATGATGTATTATATAAAAACGATTTTTCACGCATGCTTTTTAATTAAAAAAGAATAAAAAGACAAAGTGTGTGTGGCAAGTAAATTCAAGACGTGAGGTGACTTGGGGGATTTGGTCCTTTTCAATTTGTATTTGTCGATAGATTCCGGGATGGACGATACAAATTAATAAAACAAATTGAAGAATTTGATAATCGCGGCAAATGGCAATGGCAGGCATAACTTGCACTTGCAGACAGTGTTGCAGTCATCTTTACCTGAATTTGCTCAAGCAAGAAACAAGAACCATTATAATAGTCTGGTGAGATTCCATTTCCTAGCGCATGCATGTGGATAAAGTTGCACTTGTTGCCGAAACAATCGACAACATCTGATCTGGTTCTGCATTATTTAACTCAAGTTGGAGAATAGAAGGATAATATGATGAGAAATTTGGCTGAGAAATTTGGCATGCCAGTTCTTGGTTGAACTGGAGATTAATCTGCCACCACAAACTTTTAGCCTTTTTCATGTCTGATGTTTTCCTAAGTATATATAAGAAATTAATTGCTACAATCAGGGGTGTACTTTTCTGTTCACATTCAATGCATTTTTGGTGTTTTTAACTTCGATATCAGGCTAACTCCAGCATTTTGTTTGCTGCTGCTCTCCTCTTTGAGGATTTGAGCCTTTTTTGTTACTAATCTATCGAAAAAAATGCATAATTAGAGGAGATATTCTCATGCTTGCTTGTTTGCGTATGTTAACTTTAATTGGTTGGATTGGACCAATTATTATGTTTTAGCGACTTTTTGACCATTATATTGTACTTTTCGCACAAATTACTAAGGTGTAGCAATTTAGAAATATATTTTCTGTCTATAGTCCTTTTAACCATCGTAGAGTATGGATGATGCTACTCCATTTAGCGCCACTATTCTTGCATTAAAAAAATGAATTTTAGAACTATGTATGACATTGCTCCATTTAGCGTCATCATAGTAGCATTAAAAAAAAAAGAATTTCGGCTCATTAATGGCATACATGGGAGTAACGCCACCCCACTACATATAACTCACTTTTATTAAACAAAGGCTATTACTTATATTCTTTTTTTTTTTTTGAAAAAACGACTACATAAAACTAAGAATTCTTTTAAAAAAATTGGATTTATAAATAAAATTAATATATATGCTCTTATAATTTATATATTATATATATTAAAACTAAACTCATAAAATTAATGTATTCTTAGTTGAATCTGTAGCCATTTTTGTATAAGAGTTTAATTCCTATGTATTGACTATATAAAACAGTTTTGCATTGTTATTAAATAAGAATGTAAGAATGTGTATGTTATAATTTTTTTAAATTTAAATTCATGTAATTGCCTATGATAATATGATAATTTCTTATATTCTTATTATATGATAGTGTAAAATTGCATTACGTTATCAATATATACAAATTAAACTCTTTGAACAAGATAAAGAAAAGATATTAATTTTATTTTAAATTTCAATGGAGGAGAAATTATTCTTACTTTATATCTAATTATTTTTTATGTATTTATTTTTATTTTTTTAGCATACATAACAATTTTTTTTAAATTAATACAACATTGATTTTATTAAAAAAACCAGAATTTATTTTTTTATAAGTTCAAATTTTTCAAAAAAAAGTTGAATAGAAATTTTATTTATTTATGAGTTCAGTTATTTTAAGATCAAATTTTAATTTTATTTATGAGTTTAGTTTTAATATATATACTATATAAATTATAAGAGCATATATTAATTTTATTTATAAATCCAACTTTTTTAAAATAATTCTTAGTTTTATGTAGTCATTTTTTTAAAAAAAAGAATATAAGTAATAGTCTTTGTTTAATAAAAGTGATTTATTTACTTTACATATATTTAGTAGAACTAATAATCTTTTTTTGTTTTATATGATCTCATTTTGATCATTGGAGATGGCAGAGAAGGAGTGTTATTTGAATATTCAAAAAGGGATATCTTATGGATATCCTATTAAATTAATGGTAAAAAATACATAATTTTTTATTTTAGAATTTTTATTTCATCATTTCTTATACATCTAATGGATGGTCTATAAAGATATTAATGAATTTGATGTTTAAAAAAACATTTCTTGTGATAAAGCAATTCGATATGTCTATACTAAAAAAACTTGCCAAAAAAAAGAAAGACACAAAATGAGAGGAGGTGCACTGGAGTGACGCTACTCCCATGTACGCCATTAATGAGCCGAAATTCTTTTTTTAATGCCACTATAGTGGCATTAAATGGAGCAATGCCATACATAATTCTAAAATTCATTTTTTTTAATGCAAGAATAGTGACGCTAAATGGAGTAGCGCCATCTATACCTCATGGTGACCAAAAGGACTATATGCAGAAAATATGTTCTAAACTGCTACATCTTAGTAATTTGTTTGGAAAAGTACAATATAATGGTCAAAAAGTCATGTTTTAGCCTAAACCTTTAACCTTTTTTTTTTCTTTTTTGGATAAAACCTTTAACTTTGATTGGTTGTGTGCTTATTCCATTATTCATCAATAGTGTTAATAAAAGTTTCGATGAAACATAATTTTAATTATACATTGAATGTTAAATTAAATTGCCAAATTATACTTTAGTTTTAGGCATCTAACAAAATTTCTGATAGGGGTATCATTTGGCAAGCGTTCCAACCAACTAACGACATTTGGGGATCAAACGACAATTTGACAAGCACCACTCAATAGAATTGGAAATTGATGAGTCACTAGTCACCACCATCGGTGCTGAATTTTCATATTATGATTTCAGCTTGTGATCTCTGGAAGATCCTATCAATAATATTACCTAATTCAGATGAAAATTAAACCTACTTGAAAAGTAGTTTTATTTGAACAACATAGGGAGCCATCCCATGTGTGAACGTGCAGCAAGTGAAGCAATTAATGAGTGGTTGGATTGTGAAGAAATTCTTCTCTATTTTGCTGTGCATGTTAGAGGCTATAAGAAAGAAAATTTCCTTCATGCTTTCGGTGCATAAATGGTTGCAGGGGTGTGTTGAGATTTGATGTGCTTGTGTCAGATTAAGAAGAAAAAATTGCATCTTCCATTCGATGCAACAATGGATTGGAGTAGGGGAGCTTGGCTATAAATAGAGAGATTCACTAATGATTTTTGCATCCCACTTCAGAGTTATTTATCTCATTGAGTGTTAATGTCTTGAGAGAATATCTTATAATGAGAGTAGTATTTTCCTAATATAAGATAGAGTGTTATAATTTTTTCTTTATATTTTAGAGAGAAGTTGCAATTTTTTTTTTGTTTTCACATAGTGAAGCCTTCACTATCTTACCTACAGTTTTTTTCTTATCATTAAGGGATTTTTCATATTAAATATTTTATGTCAGTTCCAATTTTTTCAACTCTATTTTAGTTGCATTGTACTATTTCCATAACTCTGGTACGCAACAGTGGCATTAGAGCCACTAGTAATTGTACACATTATGGGTTACTATTTGCAATCATTGTTCATGCGTATAGTTGTATACTTTTGCAGTATTGTTAACGTGTATTGGATTTGCTCCATATACGGTATAAATATACATTATTGCTCACATATACGGTACTATTCACGGTGAAAAAGTGAGAACTAGTTTAGCCGAGAAATAGATCTTGGTAAATACTATGGCAATAAAATTTGAGATTAAGACATTCAATGCGAATAATTTTTCCTTGTGGAAACTGAAGATAAAGATAATCCTAAGGAAAGACAATTGCTTATCAGCAATTGAAGGCAGACCTGTTGGGTTAGTTGATGACAAATGGAAGGAGATGGATGACAATGCTATTGCCAATCTGTATCTAGCACTAGCAGATTCAATATTGTCAATTGTTGCAGAGAAAAAGACGACAAAGGAAATCTGGGATGCTCTTGTCAAATTATACAAGGTCAAGTCACTTCACAACAGAATATTTTTAAAAAGGAATCTATATTCTCTTCAGATGAGTGAATCCACATCAGTGACGGATCACATCAATAATCTAAATATGTTATTCTATCAGCTTACAGTGCTAGTTATACAATAGCGAAGAATGAACGTGCGAAATTTCTACTTCAAAGTTTACCAAACTTATATGATCAGCTAGTCATCAGCATAACAAATAATAATATTGCTGATCGTCTAGCCTTTGATGATGTTGCTAGTGCTATTTTTGAAGAATAATCCAGGTGTCATAATAAGGAAGATAGATTGAAGAGCTCAAAACAAGTAGAGGTGTTGTTGGTGACGAGAGGAAGATCAATGAAGCATGACTCCAATGGGAGTCATGATCAGAATAGATCAAAATCATGATGAAGAAAGAACTTCAAATGCCACAACTGTAGCATGAAAGAGTACTTCAAGAAAGATTATTGGAAGAAGAAGAAGAATACAGAGAAGGCTTTGAAGCCACAACCTTTCAAGGATGCGTTGCAAGTACCTTTGGTGATGGAGAAATCTTGTATAGTGATGCAGCAATTGGTTTTAAAGGTGATAAACAACTTACTGATATTTGGATCATGGATTCAGGAGCAACTTGGCATATGACTCCATGCCGTGACTGGTTTTGCACTTATGAATATGTCTCAGAAGAATCTATGTTTGTGGGAGATGATCATGCCTTAAAAATTGTTGGTGTTGAGACTATCAAAATAAAGATGTTTGATGGTTCCATTCGTACAATTTAAGGGGTGAGACATGCGAAGGGCATGAAGAAGAATCTGTTGTCTATTGGGCAACTAGATAACCTTGGGTGTAAAACCTATATTGAAGGTGGAATCTTGAAAGTTGTTAAAAATGTTCCTGTGGTGATGAAAGCAGAAAAGACTACTGCAAATCTATACATGCTTGTAGGAGATATGCTGCGAGAGGCAGAGGCACCAATTACATCAACAAGCCAAGAAGAAACGATAATGATATGGCATTGAAAACTAGGCCACATGTTGGAATGTGGTTTGAAGATTTTTGCAGAGCGTAATCTCATTCATAGGCTTAAATCAGTTAACTTAGCATTTTGTGAGCATTGTGTTACAAGTAAGCAGCATAGATTGAAGTTTGAGAGATCAACTGCTCGAAGCAAGCACACACTAGATTTCATTCATTATGATGTGTGGGAGTCAATAGAGATGTCAGTAGCAGGAGCAAAATATTTTGTGTCATTCATTGATGATTATTGTAGGAGATTATGGGTGTACCCAATCAAGAAGAAGTCGAATATGTTTCCGATATTTAAAAACTTCAAAGCAAAAGTAGAACTTGAATCAAGAAAGAGGATCAAGTGTTTGAGGACAGATAACGGAGGAGAATATATAGATAGAGATTTTATTGCATTTTGCAAGTAAGAAGGTATTCAAAGGCAATTCACAGTTGCATATACACCTCAGCAAAATAGTGTAGCAGAGCAGATGAATAAGACTCTCTTAGAAAGAATAAGAGCTATCAACTACAATGGGATTAGTCAAGTCTTTTTGGGCAGAAGTAGTTAAAATTGTCTGTTATGTGATAAATCGGTTGCTATCAACTACAATTGGAAGGCTTTGAGGAGATATACATGCTCCAATTAAAAGGCTTTGAGAAATAATGAAAAGAAAACTTGATTTGCAAGTTAACCAAATCTCTATACAGTCTAAAGTAGGCACCAAGGTGTTGGTACAAGAGATTTGATTCTTTCATAATTTGTCTCAAATACAATAGATTGAGTTCAGACCATTGTACATACTACAAGAGATTTGGTGATAATGATTTCATCATTTTGTTATTGTACGTAGCTGATATGTTGGTAATAGGCCCCAACAAAGATCGAATCTAAGAATTGAAGACACAATTAGCTAGGGAGTTTGATGTGAAGGGCCTGGGACCAGCAATCAAGATTTTAGAGATGCAAATTCACTGAGGCAGAAAGAACAAGAAGATCTGGTTTTCTCAAAAGAATTACTTGAGAAAAATCTTGCGGCACTTTAATATGTAAGATTGTAAGCCAGTTTCTACCCCACTTCTTGTGAACAAATTATCCTCAGGGATGTGTCCTAGCAGTGAAGCGGAGAGGATTGAAATGTCTCGAGTACCATACAGCAGTGGGAAGCCTTATGTATGCCATGATTTGTACAATGCCAAATATTGCACAAGCAGTTGGATTGGTCAATCGGTTTATGGCAGATCCAAGTCAAGAGCATTGGAATGTTGTCAAGAGGATCCTAGGATACATTTAAGGAACCTCGGATGCTGTATTTTGTTTTGGAGGATTAGAGTTCATTATCAAGGGATATGTCGATTCAGATTTTGTAGGTGATCTTGATAAAAGGAAATCTGCTATAGGTTACGTGTTCACACTTGCAGGTAGAGCTATAAGCTGGTTATCTAAGTAACAAACTGTTGTAGCTCTATCTGCTATATAAATTGAATATATGGCAGTTATACAAGCTTGTAAGGAAGCAATTTGGATTCAAAAGTTAATGGAGGAACTTGCGCACAAGCAATAGAAGATTACTGTACAATGTGACAATCAAAGTGCCTTTGCATATTGTAAGAAATCCAGCCTTTCATCCTAGAACAAAGCACATAGGAGCTCAATATCATTTTGTTTGAGAAGTAGTAGAACAAGGAAGTGTAGATATGCAGAAGATTCACACAAAAGATAACTTAATAGATGTCATGACAAAGCCAATCAACTCTGACAAATTTAAATAGTGTAGATCCTCCTATGGCCTATGAGCAACGTAAGTAGCATGAAACTCGCAAGATGAGAAAGGTTTTGAAAGCTCACAAAAGTGACTTTAAGTGGGAGATTGCGAACATGCAGCAAGTAAAGCCACTTTTGTGGTATTGAAAAGTCAAATGTTGGATTCAATTTGATGCATTAATGAGTGGTTAGATGGTGAAGAAATTCTTCTCCATTTTGCTGTGCATGTCAAAGGCTATAAGAAAGAAAAATTCCTTCATGCTTTCATGCATAAATAGTTGTAGGAGTGTGTTGAACTTTGATGTGCTTGTGTTAGATTAAGAAGAAAAATTTGCATTTTTCATTTGATGCAACAATGGATTGAAGGAAGGAAGCTTGGCTATAAATAGAGAGCCTCGCTAATGGTTTTTGCATTCCACTTCAAAGCTATTTGTCTCATTGAGTGTTAGTTTTAAGAGAGTTTCTTACGGTGAGAGTAGTATTTTCCTAGTGTAAGATAGAGTGTTATCAATCTCTCCCTATATTTTATAAAGAATTTGTAATCTTTTTTCCTACATAATGAAAGCCTTCTTTATCTTGTCTATGATTTTTTCCTCATCATTAGGGATTTTCCATGTTAAATATTTTATATCAATTCTAATTTTCTTAGCTCTATTTTAATCGCATTATATTGTTTTGATAATTTTGGTACCCAACACCATGTTTGCCACAAAAGAGTGAAAGAAGATCCAAATGAGACTAATCATGAGTAGACACCCGTAAATGTGTAAAAGCTACAGAGCTAGATAATGTGTTCAACTATCATTAAGCGTATGGGATTCAATATGGAATATTATATAAGGGAAATTGGAATAGTATGAAGAAGCAAAAAACATGTGAAAGTGAAAGTTTCAACATCGACGGCTTTGATTCCAGTTTCCAAGGGATCATTGATATTTGATATTTCAGACGCTTGAGGCATAATGCCATACAGCAATACGTAACTGAGACCGCTATTTTGGATTTTTTATCTTGAAAGCCTGAAGATGAATTCTGCAATAAGGCTTTGATTTCCGGACTTAGGGGAAAGAATCAAGTAATCAACTATCACTAATCATCATACAAAGACGTATCTCAATGGCCTACTGTAACGGTATAACCCACTATGGAGGTAGCTTTAATCTTTTCATATGCTGTGAAGTGTGAACACATTTGGATAGATTTTGCTCTACATCTAGATTTAAAGTACCGAAAGAAGATTTTAATGTTCATTATATCCTAACTAATCAGGTCAAAAGCCAGGCAGCATAACCAGTGAAAGAAATAAAAAGAGCCAAAAAGTCCTTTGCATGTGTAAACAATGAAAAAGGGCAGCGAAAAAGCCAGGAATGGTGCTCTGCCTAGACCCTTCTTTCAACAGAAACGCTCCATGTTTTTACATTGAGACGACTTCTATCCAATGCCATGCCCTTAGCTACCAACCATCCACTACGAACTTTCAAATGCTTTTATCTCTAGAATTGATGTATAGACACATGCATAATGAAACGGTAAGCCTAATTTTTTCAGTTAAAAATAGTACTAATTAGCAGCCACCTTAACGGGAAGACACCGCATGGTTAATTTGTATTGCATTTATACTTTGATGTTAGCGTGAGACTATATATATATGTGTTTGATTTTGCGTTTGTAAAATCGATTCTTAATAAAATTGATTTTAGTTAAAATTAATTTTGAAGTAAAATAATTTATACATAATAATTTATCTGAAAAGTAATTTTAACAAAATGAATATTATTTAGATAGTATTAATAAAATTATTTTTAGATATATAATTACTAAAATAGATATAAAATATTAATACTTATTCTTCTATTTTGATGTGACATATAAACAACTATAGTTGAGGACAAAGTTGGAAGTCTATATTGAAAACAACCCAACGGGAAAATGGCAGAATCAAAGTTAGAGTTGATTTTGGAAATAAAATTGATTTTAGAATAAGACATACAAACATATTTGAAAAGCATAGAACAGGATTTTGAGGGTGGAAACGGCAATCCAAACATGCTATGTCTTTAATTAATACTCGAGTAATGTGAACTTCTTCCCTTGTTCTTCATTTATTTTAGTAGTCCTCACACAGGTTCTTTAATTAGATTCTATTTGGCAGTTCACAATAACTAGAGAAGAATGTATTAAAAACGACATGCTTCTCATTCTTTGGCAAGCCGCCATACCCTCAAGAATCAAGTTAAGGCCAATTAATTTTACTTTCTGACGGCTCAAACAACATTCGTGCATGTGCATATATATTACAAATAAACAGGCAAGGTAGCAGTGAATGTAACACAACACTCATAGCAGCCTAATCTAACGATTAAGCAAGATTATGCCTATGAATTCCACATGCAGAATGAAAGGGACCATTCAAGAAGTCACATAAAAATGAGACCGAACATGCCGAGAGCGATCGTGTGATCCCCATTTCCCTCCGATTCTAAAGCTAGTAAAACTAAAAATTCCTGTCTGAAAAATAATTTGGAAACCACGATTGTGTTGTCTGCAACACAGACATGATCATATTTAGGGGCAAACACAGTAAGCACTCAAGTAATTAAGTTAATGGGGAAAAATTACGGAGAAGTTTTCATTTAAGAATCAATTTTACCAAATTTATTTAATTTAGCTTAACGATTTGTTTTAAATTAAGATAACATCTTCGTTATTGGTTTCTATTCCTGTTTATGATTAATTTCCCAAACAAATCCTTAATATAAAATTATTGAGATTATTTGTTTTTGTTGGGGCGTGGTCTTTTCTGGATATTTGAGTGGGTTGGCACCTAGGTCAGGTGGATTGATTTTGATTTATGTGGGGTAGGCTTTTAATTGAAGGCCCAAGTGGGTACTTCTTTTTCAGGTACAAATGCGTTGGTTTGATGACAAAAAACTTTGACCCATAAGAAAATGACCAAAACATAACAATGCTTTGTTGTTTGCAGAACATTAGCACCTTGTAGCTCTATAAAAACGGTAACACCTTCACAATGGTTGCTGTAAACTTTCTCCCATAAAGTATTTAAATCAATAATTAATATATATAAAGATAATTTTTAGAATATAACTATATTTTTAACATGGTCTATATAATTTTATTTATATCACTTATTAATTTGAGTAATTATAAGAAGTTTTAATAATTTTTGAGTAAATAATCTTTTTAATCTTAAAATTCTACAATTGATATCAATTTACTCCTCATATTTTAAAAATTTGACATCAATTTAGTGTTTCATATCATAAAATTTATGAAAATTAGAGAACTAAAAATAAACCTTTTTTGGTTGAGCTGAAAGTGGCCTTTGTTGCAGCCAAAAAAAAAGAAGGTGGACTCTGTGGCGGTGGACTGGTGGGTGTGTGCTGTGAGTAACCGGGAGTAGTGGTTTTGTCTAGAACTAGAACGCGTAGGGGAGTCTTTTTCTAGTGGATGCGTGGAATTAGCAAAAATGCTGTTCCCTCCCTTATCACCACCTCACACTTCCAATTTTGTTTTGGTGAGGATGTGTCTATCATCCATCCTCTGGACCATAAATCTCAATCCAAGTGTACTTAAAAACTTGAACTTGGCGAGAGGATACAACTATTACGGTAGTCTCTTTAGTCGCAGGATCTCTCTGTGAAGTAAATGCTGTGCATCAACTGTGGAGAAATTCTTGAAGAATTTTTCTTCCTCTAGGACCCATACAACTCATAAAAACTAATGCATCTAATTGTGGATTACGCTCAAACAAGAATTTCTTTCAACTGTGTTTGATCTGGATGTTGTTGAGTCAGAAATAACGCAAAGGACAAGGCTTGTGTCGGCCAATTGAAAATAAAATTCAGCAACTCTATGATTGTCTTTAAATTTAAAAATTGTATATGACAAATCATTATTAGATTCTTTTTTTTTTTTTAACGCATTGTTCTTGCGGGTATTCCACGTAGTGGAAGATATAATTGTATGACGAAGGTATTTTTTTTTTTTTTTTAACTACAAAAGAAAGAACCAAGTGTTGGCTAAAAATTAAAACTTGACTGTTGGCCTAATACTGCTGAAGTGGGGATGGTTTAGGTGGGCAAAAGAGAACAAATTAAGCAATGCTAGTTGCAATTCTTGAGTCTCAAGCAAAGAGTGCAACAAAGCACCATAACCCTGATTTATGTGGGGAAAAGCAACAACAACATCATGAACTAGTGAGCTACACTAATTAATCAAAAACTTAAAAAGCATGATTCACAAAAAAAAAAAAAAAAAAAAACAGAAAGATAGATCTGCATTCATTGACGGATAGCAAGAAAAAAATAAATCTAAGTGGAAGAAATCACATCACCATTATTTTTCGGCAAATTGTTGCAGTTGAATCCACATCCACACTGAGGGCTCTCGAGAAAGTTGTCGACACCAAAGTCAGCGGACGCAATACCCACAGAGAATTGAAGGTCATCACCATCACGAGTGACCTCGACAATGTTGAGCCACAAGAGTGCAACCTTAACGCTCACACCCTTCAACTTGGCCAAGCTCCCCTTGGAGATCACGCCCTTGATGGTGGCCTTGTACTTGAGCTGGTAGGATTCTATGCCGAAGCTGCATGTCCCATTCAAATACGCTGTGAACTGGCCAGTCTTTGCGTTGAGCTCATAGCCCGTGGCACCTTGCGGTAGAAGGCCCACTGGGAGGTCATACTGCTCTAGAACATCGTACGCTGACAACTTCTCTTGTTGCCCTAACGCGCGTGCGAGTGTCACGTATAGCAGGATACAAAGAAGTGCAGTTGAGGACTTCATCATTCACTTGTTGTTTGATGAAGATAGAAGTTTTGCCCTTCGTCCTCTTTTGGTTTTGGGGGGAATGGAGGTCGTATATATAGAGATTGGTGGAAATGCCGAGATCTGTACACGACATGGACCATGAACAAATCCAGAACATGCATATAATGTTTTTAATGTCAATCACAAATTCAGTGGCGGTGCTTTGCTTGACCATTTGGACTCATATTTAATATTTTCGTTCCCATAGTAATATTAATATTCTAGGAATGCGTGCAACTCGCGCAGCACGTGGCAAAGTTGTTTAGAGTTGAGAACTGTGCGCAAGTGGAATTGTCTCCAAGAGAAGAGGTGGAGAAAATATTAAATTATTATATATCTACCCGAAAAACATATCGAATTGTTATATTCATTTGTTTTAAATAACTTCATATATGTAATTTATTTTTTGGTTGGAAATAATTTGACTACAATGTCAGTGTATAGATTTACTCATATGTTCCTTTTCGTTATATGATAATATAAGAAATTGGTAAAAAGTATAATATAGCTTTAGTTTTTAATTTTTTTGGGGCCGAGGAAGCGGGAAGGGGGGAGGGGGTAGGAATAAAAAAAAATCAAAACCCATTAGGCCCAAATCCATTTAATTAAGTCCAAACATAATTGAGTAAAGTTAAAGGGTACTCAACGAGCTCGGATCCAATTTCCGTCCTTCTGAAACACACAGTTGTCAAGGTTGACCCCAAAAAAAAAATAAAAAAAGACAATCAAACGTTTTGTTTTATTGATTTCAGCATTCCCTCTTTACCATGAACATTGACAAACATTGGTTTTTTAAAAAAATTGTCCTTGCTCTTAGAAGCTTTCAGATCCAGACCCTCAAAAAAAAAAAAAAAAAGTTTTCAGATGTTTTAAAAATATTACATTTAATGAAAATGAAGCACCTAAAAAATATAACAGATAATCATATTTTAATTATCTTCTTTCATAATTTCGATTTTGGAGGGTGATGCCAATCAGGGAGTTTCAGTTTACAATCTTTTTAAACTGCCGTAATAATAATTACACACACACACACGTGATATACCACACAAGTTAGGCATTGAGAAACGAAGTCGATTGACTATATGTATCTCGTTGTTCTTATTTCGTTTGGCATAGATGAGTATAAATTTTTACTGTCAACAGGCTCTGTTTGTGCCCGTATATCACGTCACTCAACATCCTTGGAGAACACAATAGGGTCGTCTGAAAATAACATAATCAAGAAGGAACTATGAGAGAGTTATCAAAAAGATGCATTAGAGAGAGACAATGACGATTGGATCTCACCATACTCCTGAATTGATGTTAGGGCTGAAACTCCTGGGAGTAGAGTATGTGATTTAGTGTCGAATAATATTCCACTCCTCATTCATCAACTTCATTTTCCGTTCCTCTCTCCATGATTTGGTAAAATAGACAAGTATTCCAAAGGAGTTACACGGTTACAAAATTTGACAAAATTTAGCTAGAATTTGTCAATATTCAATAGCGGTTGTTTGATAAGTCAAAAATGAATATTACTCATTGATCTAACCAGTTAAGTCTAAAGCAAAAAATCTAGCTATCTAATATTATTCATTCCCCAGAAGGGGAGGAGAAGGAAAAAAGAGAGAAAGGTTGGGGGGGGGGGTGTTTGAATATCATAGATTCTCATAAACATATAAGGAGTTGCCCAATTCTTTTACTTTCCATTTTCAAAGCAGTCACATCCCCATAATTCAACAAAACTAGGGAGTTTCAATTCAACAAGTGTTGGCGGAGCTAGCTATCATAATTACAAACTTCTTTTACAGCCTCACGAAACATTCAAATCAAAATTACCAAGAATCACCATTCACCAGTCATACAATAATAATAAATGTGAATGTTGTGAGATTCAAATAGATTTAAGTCATACAAATTTAGATTAATGAATGTGAATGTTACTTTAGTGAAAAAAAAATCAGAAGAATGTAATTTTCAATTGCACAGAACCATCTCCCAAAGTGTGAACATAAATAGATGGTTTCGTTGGGGAAAGGATCCTCTCGTTTTTTTCTCCCCCTAACATGACCATGTCAAGTCATGAGAAAAATAGACATACACTTTAAATCAGTGAAGCCCTTTTAAAATTTGTGGGGTCTAATGTGAGCTGTTGTGTCTGTCTCTCTTCAAGTTACCTAGTCATCTGAATACCAATACATAAGAAGATCTATTCCCAGTTCCGTTGACATAGATAATAAATGTATCGCATACAAGCCAGGAAGGATAGTATGCTTGACAAAATTGAGCGTAGGGAGGCAAACATATAGCACTTCAGCTCCGAAGTTCTATGTAGATATATAAAGATATGTGGAACTGCTATATGAGGTTATGAACTGACCTATCCTGAATTTCTCCTGTTGTTCACAATCTGGATGGTTCAGGTTCCAAATGTAACCATCACATCCGACCCATATCTGATCAAATTAGCCCTTGAATTCTCTAATAGCGAGTGTTGCACTTCACAGAAACTCAGAAACAGTTTTGCATCGCACCTTGCAACCTCTCCTCTTGGATTTGAAATCCTCTTGTTTTGGTTTCGATTTGAAGCAAGAACTTCTATGTTTGCATCACACCTCACAGTTGCATGTTGGGTTTCAATTGGCTTGGGATTGATTTCGCTCAACAGCTCAAGAGCTTCTACATTTTGATTTGATTCAGTGACTCTATATAATACTACATTATTAAGCATATGTTTAATCATGACTTTTTTATGGTTCCCTGTCCTAGCTGTCGTCTTTTATATATGTAAGGTGTTTTTGTCCTATTAGAGGCAGGAATCTCACTATCCATGTTCTTAAAACCTCAAAGGATTCTGAGTTGGACGTCACAAAAATCGCAACAACACAACTCGAAAAGCAACCTCATTCCAATTTCACAACCAAAGGGCTAAGGCAATCAATCACGGTCTTAGAAGGCTCAAAGCATGGATCAAAGCAATGATGAATTTATGATATATCCATAAATCTAAGTTAATAGAAGAAGAAAACATAATAATACAAGATTAATGTTGATTAACAAAGACACAAATGTCAAAGCAATGGCTATGATATGTCCATAAATCTAAATATAGTCATCTATTGTTGGTGGCTCAATTAACAAGAACTGGGGACATATATGGAGAGTGACAGTGTTTGGTACCCCGCAAATGTTTTTCATCTCAATTTTTCTTTCCTTATGCCCCACCCCCTCCTCCACGCCCCATTAGAGGTTACCCAGGGGCTTCACTGGCGGCCTCTCTGCCAAGCCCACAAAGTCAATCCTATGCTAGCCCCCCCCCCCCCCCCCCCACAAAAAAAAAAACCAAAAAAACCCAAAAAGAAAAGCAAAAAAAAGGGGTATATAGTCCAATTTAGGTTTCATAAACCTATTGATGAAGCCAAATTAAGAATTCATAACAAATATAATAACATTATATTACTATTTAAGTCAAACCCAAAAAATGAACATAAGAATCATACATTTCAAACAAATTTTGGAAAATCTCAAAAAGAAATTGGGAAGACAGTGATAAGCTGGCCTTAACCAAATAATTTTATCAATGACTTGCTAACAAATAATTCACAAAGTCAAAATGGAACTAAAGACAAAACAGGAAAATAAAACAAGGGGAAAGACCATACATACAGCTATAAGCTTAATCAGCTAACATCCTTAAGCCTTTTTATCAATGTATCCAGTGATTTCTTCTTTGGATTCTGCCTGGCTCCACGACTACCAAAGGTTCCAAAGAGCCGATCTGAAGGATCCCTCAACTTTTCTGAAACAATCACTACTTTCCTGTGGTCCAAAGTATTGTAACTCCTCTCCCTGATCACTGCATTCAGGAAGTTCTCCGGATGATTGCTTAATAGCAAATTAATCAATTGCCTTGACTCCGCAAGCGCTGTCTTCAACTGATCAGCATCCCCATCAGCAAAAAGGGGGGCCTGATTCTCTGCAAATTGTTCTAAGAGCCGGATGTCCACATCAATTCCAGTAATTGCGTTCACATTAAACCTCTTAACAGAATCACTAACTAAAGCCCCAACTATCTTGTCCGATATGTGAGAAAGAACCTGCTGTAGAACCCTTTTAAGGACTTGAACTGGCAGTATCTGTTGAGCAGTTGAAACCAAAATTTCCAAATAAATGATGACCTCGTTTACATATTCATTTCCACTCTGCAGTGATTCATCAGCCATCCAATTTACATTCTCAATCAGCATCATAAATCCATCAACTTTGGCTTTAAGTAGCCCAGAGAGCATCTCTTCTGCGGCATCACGAGCTCTCCTTAGCGGGAACTGTCTCCTGCTTCTTTCCACCATTCTCAAGGGAATCCCCGAAAGCTGTGCAGCATGGCGAAAGAAGAAATCACATGCACGCTCAAATACAGCCATATTTGCCGCCATTTGCATTGCCTGGGGCACACCACTAACTGATGTATTAATAAGCTTTAACAAAGCTTCATCCAGAACCTCGGTCAAAAGCCTGTCTAAATACTTCTTAACAACTTCATAGAACTCAAGCTGCCCACCGTATGACATGAAACTCACAGAATCCTCAATGAAGGACCGCACAATGCGGCAACAATCTGGCACAGTCGATGAAAATGGTGCAACATAAGGAAAAGCGGGTACAATATCCGAGGTTTGTATTTGGAAAGAAAGCACATTCATGGAATACTCATACTCTTTCTTCATCAACATCTGCTCAAACTTATCAGCAGCAAGTGCCTCAGCAATCTGCTTCCGACAATCCGACAACAGTAGCTCATGATATTTATCCCTATGTTTGCTCAAAACATCAAGCAACGCATCAATGGGGTACCCATACCTCCGCAGCGTCACTCCCAAGAGGCTCACATAGTCCTTAATGAGCAAAAGATGATTTGCGGTCTGCATTCTGGAGAACTGATCCTCCAACACAGAACACATCTTGCTAACAGCAATCTCCCACAAATTCTCAACCTCCATCTTCGATATCAAACCACCCCCAGTCCTCAAAACCCTATCCTCCACCACAAAGAAACCCGCAATCTGCGCAAAAAAAGTCTGATGCGATTCGAGAAAAGGAGTCATCGAAGATACCTGAAAATCCGAAGTCAACTGAAGCTTCCGATTCTCAAAGTAATACTGCTTGAACCCCTCTTCCAACCCTAACGTCTGGTGAATATGGTAAGCCCTATACAAAGGAGTCAAATCAAAACCAACAATTCCACCGCCAGCGCCGCCGTTACCGTACCCATCCTCACCAATTCCGCCGCCACCGGCGGCGGGTCCGTCGTCTTCCTCCTCCTCCAAAGCGTAAATGCAGTCCCTGACGCTGAGCCTGCTCTGCTCCTCCGCCTGGCGCTGCTTGATCCTAAGATCCTCCTCCCTCTGCCGCGCCGCCGATGCCTGACCGATCGCCAGCTGTCCGAGGTTGCGACTGACCACTCGGATCTCCACCAGCCAGTCGCCGAACTCCTTGCTCACCTTCCTCTCGATGTGCGACCGGATCTCCGGGATCTTCCTCTCCAGCATCCGCTTCAGCGTCGACGACGGCGTCTTCTCCAGGTACTCCCTCTCGATCGCGTCCACGCACTTCAGCGCCATGTAGAAGTTGTCACCCGCGAGGTGGCCGTTGGCGCGTGAGCACACCTCCATCAGCTTCACGCAAGTGCGCACGGACTCAATCGCGAGGTTGACGTTCCGCGAAACGTTTCGCGTCTCGACGAAGGCGTCGAGGGAGGAGAGGAGCGGGCGCGCGACGGACTGCAGCTTGGAGTTGGAGTCGGAGAGGGAGGACTTGAGGTCGTCGACGTCGGAGAGGAGCGATCGGAGGTCGTCGACGGCGAGGATGAAGTCCTGGTAGTGCGCCTTGCAGACCTCTTCGATCTCGGACTCTTTGGAGCGCGCGAACTGGCGGAGGTGGTGGAGGAGAGTCTCCGGCTTGCCAGAGGCAAAGGTCTTGCGGATGAAAGGGCCGAGGTCCTCGTTGTTGCAGATGGCAGAGGAAAGGAGGAGCTGGTCGAGCTTGTCGGCGGAGTCGTCGCCGTTCGCCGGAGCGACTTTCCGGCGAGGAGGCTTGGAGGAGTGCATCGCGTGGGTGTGCGTCTGGGCGTGGCAAGGGGAGCGAATTTACGGATTTTGGTGTGAGAAATTGAAAAACCGTTCACTCATTTTCCCAGATACGTTGTAATAGTCTTCGGAGCTCAACTCCAGGGGTACTCTTTCGGGGTTTTCGATTTTTTCCCGAGGGTATATTTGTAATTAAATTAAATAATGAATTTTAGATTTTGTTTTTAAATGTATGTTAAAGAATGAATATCCTGAATTTAAGAAATTGCAGACTTGGTATAATGTACATTTACAGAGTATATAATCCCTTGAGCCAAAAAGAGTATATATTTCTAACTTCCTTCATTTGTTCATTCGTAAACATGCATCTGGATTGGCGGTTGCACCCACTCCACCAATCTAAAGTGTTATTATTTGTCATGATAATATTTTGATAAAAAGTTGAATAAATAAAATGAATTAAGTTAGAGAACATGGTATAAATTATTGATCAAGTCATCAAAAGCTGGACCAATAAAGAGTAAACAGCTTCCCATTTAAAATTAAAAAAAATGAAGAAAGAATAAACAGCTCCTATTTCTTTCAACTAAAGAAATTTTTATTTTTCAGAGTAAAGGTAGAATTTTGAGTCATATGAATGTGAATGCCTCTCTATGTTTAGTCACAGAAAAAAAAAAAAAGAAATAAAAACTTCTTATCTGTATATATATCTTAGGTTTTTGTATTAGAGTTAAGAGTAAAATATTCTATTAATAGTATGTGACATTATCTTAAACATAAGATGTAACAACCCTTGATTATCGTGATGAAGTCCTGTTATAAACTAATAACTATATTAAGGGTACTGGTACTGCATTGTCTTGATTCGTATGATATTAACTCAAAGTAATCAAGTGACTGAGGAATGAGGATTAACTTCTCAATAACAAATGATTGACCGTTTGCGTGACATGATTGATCGGCAGCCAGTTGGCACTTGGCAGCGTACTTAATCTATGTTTGTATCCTTAGTTTACGCCTCATTGTTCAAATGACGGCCATATCCTTCCGTTTGAGCAATATCTGTATCCGTACTATTAGCAGTGTGCACAACCTTAGTCAATGGGAGGTCCTGCTACATCATACACTTGTGAGTATTGCTCATACAGGTCGTCTAAGTACCACCATAATACACTACAAGTTGGCAGATATGTATTTATTTATAACAACTACCGGTGGGACTTGGAATGCATATCATAATTATTAATTAAACGCGTGTTCAGTTTTAATTATGTTTAAAGAAATAATTATTCTTTAAATTAATTATAAACTATTTAAAACTTAAAGTAGATTTATTTAAACAAGTATTGTATGGTGTTAAAGTAGTTTTTTTTTTTTTAATAATTTTACCTTGGTTCACCAAATGAACGCCTTAATTATGATTGATTACATGGAGATTCAATTCAAGCGGAATGCTTCACTTCCGATGAATGTGGAGAATTCAAAGTATCCAGGGCTGAGTGAGAAAATGTGGGAAAAATTAATTTCTCACTTAATAACATTTTCAAGAGATTAAAATGTGAATATAAGTATAAAGAGTGGCATACAAAGTAGTAGTTTATATTTAACCCTTTTTTTTTTGTTATTAATTCTAATTCAAGCAAATCAAGTTGTCTACAGAATTTTAAAGAACAAATATCAAATTTAAAAATTTATCTGGCAATTTGTGTTATAAATAATACAAGTAAGTATTGAAATTACCGCTAACTAAAAACTGATAACCAAGTTTAGGAATTTGTTAACAAGGTTTTTTTATTTGTATTATAAGTAACATCAAAAGCAACGGGCTCTATGAAGAGCTATAGTGGAAATGGAATGTAATCTCGACGAACTTTACATGCAATACTAGAGATTTAAATTTTGGAGCGATTATTTTGGGAATAATTTTATTTGACCATCATCACTTGCATCTAAAATTGTGAAAACCATTCCTTAGACAAAAATATAAAAAGTAGTAACAAGTTAAGCCATTATACAGAGACTCTCTCTAAAATAAAGACAGTAGAATTTAAAGGATTCTGAGAATCATATATAAAAAATGAAGATTGAACCTTGATAGATTAAAGAGATTTTATAAAAAAAAAAAAAAAAATCAAAGAAGCCATGAAAAGAACCAAGTGAATGAGACCATATTAGAAAATAAAGGAAAGAATAACTTAAAGAGAAATAATGAATTGAGAATGTAAAATTCTAATCTGATTTCATTACACTAGAGTGGTGGTTTATATATAAAACTACAAATGATAGTGAGGCTAAAAGTGGAGGGAAAATCAATTAGCTCCACTAACTAATTAATTGAACTACTAACTAAATATTCACGACGCCAACCAGCACATGATAACTTAAGTTACATTTCATGAGAGTAGTTGGCACTGTAAATAGTTAATTAGTATTTCAATTAGTTATTTTTAACCTTGCCACCTTGTGTATATAAACCATCACACTCGTGATAATGAAATCAGATAAAAATTTTACATTATCAAATCATCCTTTCTCTTCAAATTATTCTATTTGATAACCAAGATAAACTGTGTGTGCATTTACACATTTGAAGAGCTCAAACCACCAATAAATATTGTAGCATAATAGACGAAGACAAAAGTGAGCTTGCAATCTCAAATCGGATTTTGCTTAGATAAGGGTACGTTTGGGTTTTAGTTGAGCTATATTTCCAAAAATCACTTTTAGCTCTTAACTGACTTTTAGTTTGAAGTAAGAAAAACTTCTTTTTACTTTTACAAAATATTGTTTGCTATAGTAGAACATTTTCATTCTTTTTTTTTCAAAAAAGAAAATTCCTCTTTTCAAATTCTTGCCCATGAAATGATGAAAAACAATCCACTGATTCTTTAATGTATTGATTTTAAGTATTGATAGTTGCATACATTATATAATTAAATTGTTGAAAACTGCATTGATCATTTTAGCAATAAGCAAGCTTTCAAATAAAAATGAATAAACTTCGGTTTCTATTATCTAATTTAAGAAAAAGCTGCTACAATAGTAAAAAATTTGTTAGAACATTTATATTTAGAGCTCGATTGGATGACATTATTTTGATAAAAAAATATCTTTTTCTTTAAAAAAGTATTCATTATGTTTTTTTATATGTTTGGGTAAATTTTTTTGAGAAAAGATAAAATTACTAAAAAAAGTAAAAAAAAAAAGATCTTTATTCAAAAACTGTAATTTTTATTTTTTAGAATTTTTTTAAATATTGCATCAAAACATAAATTATTTTTATATCCAACACAAAATAATTAAAAAATATATTAAAAAGTCATTTAAATTTTTTTTTAAAGCTAATCCAAACATGACCTCAATCGAAAAATAAATTACAAAATGACATTTTGTATAGTATCTCACACATTACAATGTGTGTTTGGGTTTTTTTTAGGTTTAAATAATTTATAATATTAAAATTTTTGAGAAAAATTATCTTTAAAAAATAATTAATTACTAAACATGCTCAAAATAACTAGGTTATATTGAAAAAATAACTATTAACACTAAAAATTGGCAAGTATTATTTTAAACACATGCGATGTTAGGTAAAATATGGCACAACAACAATAGTTTTTTTATGGTATTTAAATGATATAATCATCAATATATGAGATTTTTTGAACATCTACCATAATTTAGTATTTTTCCCTCTTTTCTCTAACTTTTTTTTTTTTCTTTCTCTCTTCCTTTTTCCTCTCTTCTCTCCTTTCTCTCTATTTTGATAATTTTTTATTTAGTTTATTTTAAATAAACTTTTAGTTTATTTTATCTTTCTTATAAAAGTAGGATGATGTAAAATTTCCTAAAAACAGCCTAGCGGTAATGATTAAAAAAAAAAAAAACAAAGATTTGATTTTTTAAACGGGTCATGGGCGAGACCCAAGTTGATTCGGGTTTCCAATAGTCTGCGAAAATGGGCAAATAAATTCACGAAACCCTAAACAAGAACCTTAGCCCCTTCAGTAGCAGCAGCAGCAACCAGCTCCATCCAGCATGGTACGTTCACCTCTCAAACTCAACGGTAGCATACATCCTTTGAATGCTTTATCTGAATTGTTTGAATCGCGTTTTCAGGGTATCGATTTGAAAGCAGGAGGTAAGTCCAAGAAGACCAAGCGTACCGCCCCCAAATCCGATGATATCTACCTCAAGCTCCTCGTCAAGGTACTTTGCTCCCTTCGTCTTCTTCTGCACTTGCGACTGAGGGATCTTAATTTGACATGCGCTGCCTTGTTCATTCTATTTCCAGCTGTATCGCTTCCTTGTTCGGAGGACTGGTAGCAATTTCAATGCCGTCATCCTCAAGCGCCTTTTCATGAGCAAAGTCAACAAGCCACCACTGTCTCTCTCCCGACTGATTCGTTTCATGAAGGGAAAGGTGCCTATCCCTTTTTTTTAAAAAAAAAACATTACTGAAAAAAAAAATGAGAGTTTATAACGTTTTGAATGTTATAATCGGTGACATTAGTTTGAAGCTTTTGTTTCTGTTGGATTTATGGTGATCTTGTTTGATGGATTAGGAGGATAAGATAGCTGTGGTTGTTGGGGCGGTGACCGATGACATTAGGGTGTATGAAGTACCTGCACTGAAGGTAACTGCCCTGAGGTTTACCGAAACTGCCAGAGCCAGGATTGAGAAGGCTGGTGGGGAGTGCCTTACCTTTGATCAGCTGGCTCTTAGAGCTCCTCTTGGCCAGAACACGGTATGGATTTTAATGCTGCCCTTTTATGCTTATTGTATTATGTGAGATCCTAGGACTTTATTAGTTGGGGGTGTTGTTTCATATCTGAACAAGTAGCATTATTTATTTATTTTTTATGTTTACTAATCTCCCGAAAGTAGTTCTTCTTCAGTACCACTCATGTGCACCTGACCCTTGTAATGAGTTACTTTGTTCAGATTTCTGTGATCATCATCTTTAATGGCCTAGCTTATGCCTAATTATCCCCTTGTTATTGCAAAATTGAAGGTCAATGGGATGATTAGTGTATGGAATCTAGAATTTCTTGTCTTGTATTTCATTTTGTTCATAAGGAGGACAAGGGTGATGCATAATTTTCTTGGTCACCGAATGATCTTTATATTTTCACTCCAAAACCATTTTACTCTCTGTTTTTAACTTGCCTTATTTGTCCAGCAACCTTCATGTCCATCTAGTTTGGCAAGTTAAGATCCACTCTGTCAGTGGTTATCTGGGGGCCTAGTTTTCGTGTTCTGCTGTGACAGTTGTAGAAGGTAGAAGAAAATAGAAATGGAACTTTCATTTCTCCTGTTATAGCTATGGGCACTTGTGAAGGTTTTAAGATAAAAAGAAACTATGACATGAAAAATAGAGTTCTTATGTTTTGAAAATATCACATGATTTAAAAGCTATGCTTTTTATGTAATGATTTCTTTTTTAGCTCGTAACAAGGGCCATAAGGACACTTGTTAGCAAAGTTAAAAAATTAATTACTTGTCGGGAGAATGACATTTTGTCTGGGGTAATGTTTCAGGTTCTTCTTAGAGGTCCTAAGAATGCCCGTGAGGCTGTCAAGCACTTTGGACCAGCTCCTGGTGTGCCCCATAGCCACACCAAGCCATATGTCCGTTCAAAAGGACGAAAATTTGAGCGGGCCAGAGGAAGAAGGAATAGCAAAGGCTTCAGAGTTTAAGTTCTGGAGCTCAAACATTAATGATCGTCCTTATAGTCGTTCTGTATTATTTTCCCTCTTTTTATGTTGTTGGAACAATTTATTAATTTTAGTTTTCAGTTTTCCTTCCCTCAAAGGGAAAAAATGAATCAGACTCTCGCTCAACAATTTTGTATTGGCACTACTGTTCTAATGAACTTTTGAAAGGATTAATGAGTAGTTTTTCTTTTTACTGGAGGTGTGGAATAGCTACGTATTTTCTTTTCAATTTGCTAATCTAACCCTCTAATTTAGGACTCCTCGGAAAGGGGAGGAAAAAAAAAAAAGAAGCCGGGGCGGGGTGTAGTGTGCGTATAATTGTTTTCATCTTTTGTTGTGCTATTGTCAATCTCTCTGTTATTCATCTGAGATGTATATGTTACTATTACGGACCTAGGATTACAAATTTTACTTGTCTAATTTGATTGCTTTTTATACTTGTATTTTAAACGTGAAATTTGATATATAAACCAATTTCATTTTTTCGATAAGTTCCAAATATTAAGGCTATTTATTAAATCAAAATAATTCAAATCAAAATCATTTTCAATGTTGATGATTCTAAACAATAACATACCTTTGCAATTAGCATTTATTACTACCCGTTTGTTTTCACCTGTCAAAGGAATTTCGCGTCCTAGTTTGCTGCACACTACAACTACTACCGAACCCTAAGACCTAAGCAACATCCAATCAAATATATCAGAAAATATTACCAGGAATCCAGGATGCACTGTGACAGAAGAGAGAACCGAATAAATCTGCCACCTGGGAATAACTTAAAAGCACCAAGTTTCAAGGGAAGGGGTGTCAGATTGTTGTTAAAGGCGTAGTTTTATTCTTATATAAACCAAATTCAGAGGAAAAGAAAATCCTTGCTGCCACGCTAGAAACTCCGTCGATTTGACACTAGTAAGATGATGGCCAAAATAGGAATATTGGTAACTTGTACACGGTAATGCAGATTAAAATTTCTTGATGAAGTCGTATATGTGCGCGCTGATCTCTTCTGGTCTTTCTTGATTTATAAAGTGAGCTACCCCTTCCATTACAACCAGTTCTTGCAGGTATGGCACCTCTTTCTTAAAGCCACCATTATGTATGTATTCCTTAACACCTGGAGTGTTATATGCAATGTCGAGGTCTCCCACAATAAACTTGACGGGTACTTTGATCTGTACTCCAGTCCATGGTGCTGTCAGCTCCCAAGTTCTGCAAACAAAACAGAATTTTATTTACCTGATCATACATCCACATCGACCAGATCCTTCAACAAAATGAATAAGTTAACTTAATAATAGTTTCATCTCTTTGCAAATGAAAAACTTCCACTCTAAACTTCATTAGTTGATATAGACATACAGCAGTACAAGTCTGGTTTAACTAATTCATCAAGAGTAACATATGAAATCAACCCCAAAAAGTGCCCCTTTTTACTTAAAGCTAAATATGATTTCAACTATAAATAATCAGGAAAACAACACATCTTGTCCATAAAGCAGCATAGATTCTTTTTTCTGTTCACGCAAAAGGAATATAAGAACATAAGGGAAAGGAAGGCAGTGGAGGATGAGAAATTTGAGTAACAAAAAGCAGAATTAACGGGCGGTAGAATTGACTAGGGGTAGCCTTAGCGTGAAAGAAAATTTGACTATTACTATAAGAATTTTTAAGTTTGATATACCAATAGAAGGTTGCATTACAATATGTATATCAATGTTTTCCACTATGAAATAGAAGAAACTTACAGGTCCAGAGCGCGATAGTAGTTTAGCCCGCCTGTGAAGCCTTTCTGGTCAAATTTGCTAGCATAATAATTGACATCTTCTTCAGATAGCCATGAAGGTAAAGTAATAGTATTGGGTGAACTGCCAAATCCTATCTCCTTAGGTACACAAGGTGGATGTGGATCGCGAGATGCAAGAAATGTCTTTATTATTTTTGCAGTACCAGCACGGGCAAACTCTTCTTCAGCCTCCCCAGGTTTCTGCCAGACACCAAATACTAGATATTATCTTGAAATATATATCTTTGAAACTATCAATATTACCATATGACACAATATATATATATTTTGAAGCTTGTGAACAACATTGAATTGGACAGGTACTGTTCCATGTAACATCAGAAATTGATTCAGAAGGTTGTATTAAGAAGCAGCTATTATTTTTAGGCACTCATAAAAGAAACAAGGAGGAAGAGAAGTTGAGTCAGGGAAGCACTAACACCCACAAGTGACAACCTGTTTGTCAGTAACACGGTATAAAATATTGCTTAGCATTGTTTACTGAACACTGATCTCAGAAAGATCATCATAGCATTTCATAGTATAAGGAGCAGAAAAGGTACCAAATGAAATATGTACTCCCCAATATCTTGAGCACACATCGCCAATACGTCATTTCCTTCTGCTGTCAGAATGATTATTCTTCAAAACCCAAATACAGATAACAGATGAACCACATAGCAGACTGCTACAGATATTGCTTTGACATTAAAGGAAGAACTCATTATACTTGTATGAAACTGGATCCCTCTGCTAACTGCAGAGGTACTAAATTAAGACCCAATGACAGAATGGACCAAATTAATTCACCTAAGCAGATCGTGTATAATTTGTCTTTATGGAACAGGCAGACCAAAATATTGGGAGATTCTCACATCCAAAGTGCACAACACCAATAAGAACATTTTAGCGTATTAATGGTGAGACAAATTTAAAAATAGAGACTCAGTATAAACTTAGTGTATGCAACTTGGTGCACGAAACTAAGATTTTTATGGATTAGATTTATGTGTAATGCACTAAGTTTATGTAAAAATTTCTCCTATTAGCCCATCCAAGATCTTCTCAAAGGAAAATTGAGGTCATAGCCAGCAATGCGAATCACCAAACAAAAGTGATGCAATATCTATAACAAGGAATAAATCTCCTCGAAAAGGAGCATTTTTGTAAAGCGAGCAAGTAAGCCACCCTCAATATAAAGCACACTAAATAACGTAAGAGTAAAGACCCCCTCACACGCTCTGTTTTAAGATTTGAGGTACGGAGCAGTTTATTTCACCAGAGAAGAGTGAAAAAAAAAAAAAGTTAAATAATTGTCATCAATAATAGATATCGTTTAACAAGGACCACCCAAAAGGCAAACAGATTCGATTACCAACATAATAACCCTAAATTCACGTCAAATAATAATAATAATAATAACCCTAAATTGTATCATAGTGTTACATTCTAACGAGCAATTACTCTATTAAATGATCTACCTCCTGATAGTCACCAAATTTTGTACAATTACTAATGGCAAATATATATATATATATATATATATATATATATATATATATATATTACTTAATTTTTTTTCTTTTTCCTTTTCTTTTTCCCTTTTTTGATATATGGAATGAGATTTGTACTTATCACCTCATATTTACTACCAAGCATCTCACTACTCTATCACTCCACTACTAGTGGCTTTCTTATTTCTTATTTTGTTCCCTCAACAGTGAAGAAGACTTGAGAAGAGGAACATATATACCTGAAACCTGCAGATATAGTAATCATCGCCAAGCATATACTTCATGCTCTCTACGGGCTTTCTCTTAGGGTTCCTGGATCGGAACACCACGCTCATGTTCACCAGCGCCTTCACGCGATCGGGTCTGAGCAAGCAGAAATACCAGGCCATGGCGGCGCCCCAGTCATGGCCCACCAGGAACACCTGCTCGATGCGGAGCGCGTCGAGGAGGCCGACTATGTCGCCGACGATGTGGAGGGCGGAGTAGGAGGCGGCGGAGGGCGGGGCGTCGGTGTCGCCGTAGCCGCGGAGGTCGGGTGCGACGGCGCGGTACCCGAGGGCTGAGAGCGAGAGCAGCTGGTGCCGCCACGAGTACCACAGCTCAGGGAAGCCGTGCAGGAAGAGCACCACCGGCCCTGACCCTATTGATGCCACGTGCATCCTTATTCCGTTGGTGTTCACCCACGTGTGCTCTATTTTCTCCATCTTTTTTCTTCACCAAGCTCTCGAGACAAAGACACTGCTTTTGAGCTCCTCTAATCAAAGAGAAGCCTGGCTTAGCTCAAATCACTATATTTCGCTTATTTTAATATGTTTAGTAAAATAATGTTGAGTTATATTTTAATATAATTTTTAGTCCCAAATCATGATTTTAATTTATTGTACAAAAAGTTATTCCCTTATTAAATTAACCTTTAACCTTGCAAATGACAACAATGGTATTATGTGTATTCTTCTTTTGCATCTGTTTTCTTTTTCATTTTTTATTCGCAAATGCGATTTTATTTTGTTTATTTATTTAATACAAGAGGGAATCGAGGTAAGTGGGGTTGGGGAGTGGGAACAGAATGTGTGCAATGCAATTGAGTGAATGGGGAGAGAATTTTGCATTTTGGAGAACAAAGCTAAGGAAGCTAGTTGATCCGCTTTCCGTCTTTAAACAAAAATACGAATAATTTTCCTTATTATCTTTCCTTCACGGTTGGGAAAATTCTATGATCCGATTCTTAGCCTTTTTACAATCCGATACCAAATGTGTAGGTCCGTTTGGTTTACATTTTTTTGGGCTAAAAGGGCTTTTTTGGCATGACAACAAAAATATAATGAAATTAATACGTGTGAATGTATAACAATTTATTTTTTCAACTTATTTTTAAAATTTTAGAAAGTGTTTTGAGATAACTATTCTTGTAGTTATTTTTTATTCTATAAAAAAAATCTTTTAAGAAGGAATTTTAGAACTTGTTTAGATGAGTTTTTTAAAAAATATATTTTTTAATTTTTTTAAAAAAATCCTTTTAAAAATTAAAAATTATTTTATATTTAAATATAAAATTAATTTAGGTCTAGATATAATATTAAAAGATTTTTTATTTTAAAATTTTTTTATGTTATAAAAATGATATTTTTCTAGAAAATGAAAATTGTAATTTATAAAAAAAGACCCTTTTGTATTTTTTCTAGTTATTTTACCTTTACTAAACAAATTTTGCTCAAACATATTAAAAAACACTAAAATTATTTTTTATTAAAAAATATTTTTTTATCAAAATAATAGCACTCAATCAAATATTTATTATTATTCTTATATTAATAACCAAAATAATTGTACTTTATTCTATTTAAATAAAAATAATTTTTTTAAATTTACTTTTGACCTATTTAAATTAAATATGAATTAATTTTTTTAAAAATAATTTTAAAAAAAAAACCTTCTTTTAAAAATAATTCTCCTAAAAAGTAAACCAATCATGCTATGATACCTTTGATGTCATCGTCATTCATCATCTTAAAGGCGCAAGGTTCTTAGCCAATTACAGTGGTTATCTTGATCTTGATCTGGGTTTTTTTATTTTTTTTTTATTTTTGTGTCGTCTTCGGGTTTGAATAACTTCCAGGCCAGCACATTGACATCTTCGATGGCGTTCTTAATGGGCGGCCGAAACATATAGGTCCAAACATATGGGGATTGCCCTCTGCTAAACGGTGCTGTAAATGGCTAGAGCTGTGGGACAGTATAATGATGGACGCATTCTTTTGTTCTGTTTATTTTTTTTTCACTTGATAATCATATAGTATTTGAAATTTTATAGGAATCATTCTATATCTAGAACTCAAACACAAAACTATTAATTGAAGAGAAAAAAACATTTACCACTCTAATTAACTATACATGAAGTAACAAGAAACAAAGCGCTGAAAGGTTAGCCTTCAGGAAGTATCAAGACAAAGACCTCCAAAAAAAAAAAAAAGTTTCAATAAGCCAATATGCCATGAACACCTCTACTCTACGAAGGTCATGCCACATGTATAATACATTTGATATATAATTATTTTTAAAATAAATGTTTATATTTTGGAATTTTACACATTCCCATTTTTAACTAAAAATTCAAATAATACTATTTTTTAGTGGGAAGTGCTCTATTTAATTTAAGTTTGTCAAGAGTAGTTACAATCCAGAAGCAAACTTATATTTGCAATCCCTTATCAAGATCATATTAATAATTATTGATTGTTTTCTGGGCATATAATTATTTTTAGAGAATACATGTTTAATAATTGATAATCGCATGGTAATCTTGATCTATCTTCATATAGTTCTTCAAAATATTCCTTCGGTAATGTTCTTTCTCTTATTTCCTAAATTTACATTCTTTTTAAAAATGACATTTTTCTAACATAATGATAATATCTTTTTCTTTTTTCCCAATATAATTAAGGATGACGATGCATTACAATAAGTGCTCCCTGGTGGTATTTTAAATATAGCATCATCAAATTCCAACTTCCAAGCCTTATGATACTTGTGGTGAAACCATTGCAGGAATAGACTGAATTGCTGTTTTGGTTATAAAGGTGGTTTTTATGATAATGGTGAATCGATGATGAGGATTATTATTATTATTTTCAGATACGCCACCTATACCACCTAGGGAGCAGGGGAAAAAAATCTCAGCGCATGAATAACGAGTCACGTCATTGGACTCTTTTTCGACTCATTCAGAGGAGAGACCACGATTCTGATAATAAGCACGCCATCTTTGATTTATTTGGAGAATCTGAAGCCAACAATGTGTTACCTGACACTTGTTCCCATGCTTTTTGCTTTGCCTTATACCAATTCTATTGTGTATATATTATGTTAAGCTGAATCAGAAAAAAAAAAAAAACCTATATATATACGTTATATACTGCCAAAAAATAAAAGAAATAAAAGAAAACATATTGCAGAAAAAATAAAAGAAATAATTAGAAAAAATACATGTTGCAGCCAGACCAATTTGTGTGGCAGGTATTGTATATTGCATACAATGATAACCTACTCCATTCCTATATTCCCATATATAGACTCCCATATTATCCGATTGGATGGCCCTAGTCTACATTTTTTTTTTTATTACAGTTCGGTAGGGGTATCTACAACTGGAAGATACCTGAGTAGATTTTGGCTTGTTATGATTTGGAACCATGTTTTTGTTTCGAATTCTAAGTACTGACTATTAAGTCTTCAAGAATATGTTTCTGTCTTCGTCTGTAAGCACGCACCCCCTTCCCCCCCGGTCCTCAATTTGTTTGTGAAAATGTCTTTTCTCGGCAATTTTCTCAATGATCAGCAAGAGAGGCAGGAGTTTAATCAAAAACAATTCCAGTTGTCGTCCATAACCTACTTCGCAGTGAAGTGCAAATTATTAGGGGGCTGATGACTTGATGCACGTTCAGTAGCATTTTGGACTGATATGAAACCACTTGCATGGAACAGCGACGAGTGCCTTGCAATGTGACACCACTACTTCATGCCTCAATACTGGGGTAAGAGGGCGTCTTTAATTTGTCAATATGTAGCAAGAGGCAATGATGCATATGTTACAATATTTGACAAGGATTACCATAATCGATGTTCAGAATCGAGTTGTGGGGTTGCATTATTGATGTTTTTGAAAAGAAGAGTTGAATAATTAGTACTGCAGCTGCCTATGTTTCGTTATCCTTAGTTTTCTGTGCTTTCCGAAAGTAAACAATCAAATTGATTGCATCCTAATCCTGTTTGCCAGCAAATGCGCCGTGCAACAAGTTGTGCTCCTTGCGCTGCTTTTTCTATTCTTTTTTTCAATCACAATCCTTCATTTGCTTTTCAATTCTCGTATCTTTTACCAACTAATTAAAGGGCATGGAGAAAGGTTTAAGCCTATCCGACGGACAATAAATAATGGGAACGCTTTCTCAGCTTTGACACTTGATTAGTTAGGCCCCCTTGTTTCCCGGGCTGCAGCTTGCATTTTCTATGGCTTATGACTGGTTTGCCGCGAAAGAGCCAACTAAACAAGATCAACGAAGAGATGGGGGAGAAAAAAATCAATGTCAGTTGGTTCAATTTTGGATTAATCTCCAAGTGGTACTCTCTTTAAAGTGGATTAGTGGCATATCGGCCAAATAATCGCACTCCCTATAATTTTGCGGGGCCTTTACCCGAATAAGACATTCATGAGCATCGATGTTTCTTTCTAAAGTCTACCATACGTGGATGCATAGAGTAGACTGCGATGTGCATGAGATGCCATCTAATTAATCGGGACCAAAAAATTGGTTCGTTATCTTTATAGCATTAACTTTAAAAAATTAAAATTAAAAGCTACTCAAAAAGAGACAGCGAATGCTTTATTCGTTTGATTGCTCTTTTGATTATTAAAATGACGAATAAAGGCGCTTCTTGGAATTTAATTCATTCAGGTCCTGCTTTTAATAATTCCATCGAATGAATTGAGCATTTGGGATGCAATTTCAATTTAAAAACACTTTTAATTATGTATTTTAATATGTTAAAAATAAAAACACTTGACAATTCTAAGTCCACTCAAGCTAAGCTGGGACTGAAGTTTAGCTAGTTTTTTGTTTTTACGTACACAAGTTATTAGTTATTTCCCCCTTTTTTCTATTACAGTAAAGGGGCTGAGCCCAACACGAGGAAAGCAACCTCCACGATTATCATCAGGGGAATGTTGGTGCAGCAGAGCCATCAGGAGGGGACGCAAGGAACGTGTAGGATACATCCAACTCAACGAATGACATTCCTATACCACAAGCTTGATCTACCGCGCCCCTTTTATCGATAGTGCAGACCATGTCTATGTTTGGATTGGAGTCTGAAAATGAAAGCTCGAAACAATTTGATTCTATAGAATTAATTTTGATTAGAAGTGAGCAAGTATCAACATAATTTACGTTTGAAAATTTTTATAAAAAAAATAATTATAATAAAATAAATATTGTTTGGATCATATTAATCAAAATCACTTTTAGATATAGAAGTTTTATATTATACTTTTAATATTACTGTTTTATTTCATTTTTATTTTCAAGATATTTGAATAAATTATACTAGTATTATTATTAAGTAAATTATATAAACAATATTATAAATAAATTATTTTTAAAATACCTGGTGTTAGTATTAAATTCAAAATTGAAAAATTCAAAATAAGATGTATAAAACAAATGCATGAAAAAGTAATAAAAAAAGATGGAGGGTAAATAGCACTTTTGAATGTCATCTTTAACCCTAAGAATGTGTTTAATTAGGGGATAAAATTGAAAAAAAAAATTATGGACGAACTTTATATAATAACGTAATAAAAAATATTCAATACGAAGCAACAAAATGATGCTTCTACACTAACCAAGGTTTGAGATACAAAACAAAAAATACCCAAACACTGATAGCCCACCGTTGAGTGCAACTAAACGGAAATTTGGTGAGCTAAATGCTCAACCAAACACGCACAAACTTCAAGTTGATTTGATCGTAAAATTTAAATAAAACATGGTTATAATATTTTTATCTGGATTATAATTTAAGAGTTTTAGTTACAAGAGATCACAAAAATTAAAATAAATTATCCTAAATCCTAATTTTTAATCGCAAACACTAAATCGCTGGTCACTCCTTAATTTTGAAATAGAGAATAATTTATATATACTAAAAATATAAAATAATTTTATATTATTAATTAATAAAATTTTAAAAAATTATTATATCATCATAAATATTTATTTATTATAATAATTATCTATCATAATTTATTATTTTTTTAAAAATTTATTGACGGAGTCCACGGCAATTAATCTCGTTGGAAATATTTATATTTTCGTCAAAAACTGAAAATGGGTACATTTATTATCTTTTATGTAACAAGTACTATTACGACACGCATCCTGAGATTCCTAATCAAGTCTCTCTCGATTTATCTTTGTCGAAATGCCAAAAGGAAGAATCACTCAACTACATGACCACGTAGAAAAAAATAAAAAAATAGAAAAATGGGTAGTAAAAATCACAAGAAAGTGTGTGCCAGATAAGCATCACAATTCAAGTTTAAGATAAAAATGCAAAGGAAAATGTTTTTTTTACATTGTAAACTCTAACTCTCTTAAAGACACTTCATTAAGATTTTAGAAAAAGTTAAAATAAAAAATTTAAAATATAAAATTAAATAGATTGAATGTAAAAGAGTATTAATGGATACCCACTTTTAGTGGTTCAAATAACACATCTCAAATAAAAAAAGAGGATGCTGCAAACAGCATGCAAAAGTTGAAAGAGATGAGAAAAGAGTAATCAGTAGTCCCCCAAATATATATAGATTATGTGATCTAAATACAAACCACTATCTCCACATCTCATCCGCCCATTGTTTCATCATCATAATTCACAAGTGACACATTCTCATTACAAAACTCATTCACGGACTCACTCATTTGGCTCTCTCTCTCTCTTTGTCTTATGGCTTTGGACCCTGACATTGAAGCAAAGTATGTCCACAACGGCAAGGTCATGGTAGGCTCTGCCATCCTTCTCGTCATACTCATTCTCATCATCATCTTGTACAGAACCTACGCCCACGTCTGCGCCCGCCGCCGCCACCTCTTCCCCCACCCACTTCCCGCTACTTCCTCCTCTTCCTCCGCCGCCACTTTCAACGAACGCCTTGATCCTTCAGTCCTCAAGTCCCTACCGACCTTCACTTTCTCCTCCGCCGCCCACCGCCCCCTCCACGACTGCGCCGTCTGCCTGTCGGAGTTCGAAGACGGCGACAAGGGCCGCGTGCTTCCCAACTGCAGCCACGCTTTCCACTGCCACTGCATCGACACATGGTTCGCCTCTCACTCCAACTGCCCCCTCTGCCGGTCACCGGTCCAACCGGTTACCGCGCCCTCCTCGGACGTTGAAGCGCGCCCTGTTTCGGTTACGGAAGCGGTTGAGGCTGAGGTTGGTGGTTGCTCGTCTCTTCCTGCGCCGATCATGTGCCTCCGAAAGCCATTAGGTATAATCGTGGAGCTGCCCGAAGAGGACAGAGGGTTGGATCATCATCGGATTCTGTCGTTGAAGAGATTTTGCAGCGTGTAGGTGACCTGCTATACGACGCTGTCGGCGGGGCTAATTTGGAATATGGATATATCATGGGTCATGGTTGCAATTTCGCGATGATAATTAATTACGTGAGATGACATGGCCACTGATGCGGGATGCTAAAAGAAAAGGAACATTTTCGTTTTCCACTTGTATAAGGACCAGGGGTGGGTTGGTGAAAAAGGATTATCTGTTACTTTGAAGAAGTATCCCTTTTACGGATGTTTCTATGGAATCTCGAGTCTCAATCCTGTCGTGCCATTAACCATTGCGTTGGTCGGGTACTTGGGTTAGTTGGGTGCGTCTCTTAAAAGTTAAAACTTGAAAGAGGCTAGGTTGTTGTGTTCAATAGTTGTATCGTTTTCTAGGACTCTTGCCACCAAGAGAAGGTGGCTGATGTATACTTAAAAAGATATTTCGTTATAAAAATGGAGAAATGTCTTGTTTTTTCTTTCTTTCTTCTCATTTGAAAAATATCGCCGGGGAGATACCATAATTATTTCTAATATAGGCATTGATAGGAATAGATAAATATAATTTTTTTCTCCATTTTTATCTCTTTCTTTAAGTATCTTTTCTCATCATGTAATGCTTAAATAATGAAACTCATAAAATGTGCTTTTTATAGTGTTGTACGCGACTCCAAAGAAAAGTCTAAAGCAGCTCTTTTTATCCTCATGCAACAAACCTTTACCTTATATTTAATTTGATACAATATTTTAGCTTTACCTACTTTTTATTTTTTGTTTTTGTATTGTTTTATTTTATATGTTTTAGGGTGATGGTGATGGAAGTGAATAGATTTGACTATGTCAAATAAGAGGCGGATGCAATGAGCAACCGATTACGACAATCACCACCCAATAAAAAGTTGGATCCAATTTGACACAAAAAAGATGGTAAATTCTGTATTTTCGGGGAAGGAGTCCTTGTAAAGTAAAAGAAACTAAAAAGGGTCAAAAAAAACTAATGGCTAATTTTTTTTCTCTAATTTATTCATCTTAAGGATTGCATTTGTAGTAGTGTAAAATATTCTAGAATTTTTTTTATCTCTATAACAAACTACTAATACCTCTTATCCATCATATACCCAAGTTTAGAATATCTCTATTAATTATTCCTTCCTATCACAAAATTTGACTTAATCTATTAACTATAAAGTTCATATGCTAAATAAATATTTATTTTGCCTGAAATCTCATTAATTAAATTAGATTTCAGGCAAAATAATGGATGGAAAGAGCACCACGACTCATATAACCATGTTAACAGAAGCTGTGGAAATGTTACTACTTATTTTGGATTAGCTAGATTTGGCTCGTGAAACTACCTGAAAATTTAGGGTGTCACGAACTCGGAGACTGGTGTCATATAACCGTACTATGCTTCAGTTCTCTTCTCTTTTGTAAGTAGCCTGTTTTGTGGGTCAACTTCTTTCTCTCGTTATTTTTTTTGGTCAGAGTGGGTCAACTTCTTTCGTTAGTTCAATGACTTCCTGTACATAAGAAAAGGGCCTCAAGCCCGTTAGAATGTGGGCCTAATTTAGTCCAGGTCCATAACTTCCACCCAAAAATAGTCAAAAAATAAGGAGGAAGGGTCAAAAGAAGTGCACCATCTTCAGCGTAGATTGCGATAAGGGGTTCATTTTTTTTGGCAAAACTCGATCTCCCTATCCCTAAAATAAGCGTTGAATAACAACTCCCGATTTTAGCAAAATGCATTCAATGGATACAAAGCACACATCTCCCACTATAAACCATTTAACCTCCCTCTACACTTTCCCCGCGGCTTTTGCACGTCAGAAAGCCAACCTCCTGAGAAGAACAAGAAACAAAAAAGAAGGGAAAAGAAAAATTAAAAAAAAACCTTTAGTTCCATCAAAACAAAAAGATGGAACGCATCACAAAACTCTTCTCGGTCTTGGCTATCTGCGTGATCGTGATGGCACACCAAAGTGCCGCAGAGGAAACAAAGGGCCCCGACCTAATCAAGAAGGTGTGCCAAGCATCAGACACAAAGGATCTGTGCCTGAAAGTGCTCTTCTCCGACCCACAAAGGGCCCAATCCGCGGACGTGAAAGACTTGGCGATCATATCACTGAAGGTGGCCGCCGCCAACGCCTCCGGCATTCTCACCGACGTTAAGAAGCTCATCGACGACGCCGACCTCAACCCCGACATCCAACAGGGCCTTGCCGACTGCAAGGAGACAATCTTGGACGCCGAGGGACAGCTCGAGGACACCATCGCTGCCTTGTTGGAGGACGCCGACAGCGATGCTCACAGATGGCTCCGTGCCGCTTTGGCCGCTATTGATACCTGCGATGCTTCCATCCCCGGAGACGATGATATTCTCTCCGTTAAGAGTGCAACCTTCCGCAAGCTGTGCAACATTGCCGTGACCATCAGCAAGATGTTGCCAGATGATGAGCACTTCACCTTGTTGAATTGATATCTTTGCTCCCCTTTGTTGGTTTAACTGCTCATTCCTTTCATCGCCGTCTATTTATCTGATGAATCTCGCATAATTTCTACGCTGTTAGTGATGTGCGAGTTTTTATTTGTCATTTCTTTTTTTTCTTTTGATCTGTTGAAAGGAGGGGTCACAAGAAGCACCAATGCAGAAACATAAAAGATAAACATATATGGTTTTCGTATAAGATTTTACTCAAAATGATCGATGTCTTGATTTTGGGTTATGTCTTGCAGTGTGAGGCCTACATTCAAATTTTGAAAAGTTTTGATGGAAAAATGAAAATCTGCGCCATCTCATCATTTTTCTCGTTATTAGATTTCTCTTTTTCGTTTAGATATCCTTATCCTATTGGATTCGAGTCCACCGCCAATACGTGATTGTGGAAAAGAGAGAAAATTTTGTTTCATGAGAGTAATAATGGCAACAGTAATAAAAAGGCTCAAGTCTTGCTTTAAACAAATTCCCGATTTTTATTAATTTTCTAAAGATCACTTTATATCTTAGAAATTAAATATCAAAAGAAAATTAAAGTGTAAATTGTTCTTTTTTCACAAAAAAAAAACAATGGCACTATTCAACAAAGTAAATTGCGCCTATATATTATTGTTGTCATTATTGTTGTTTTTCTAGCGGTAAGGTTATTAGTTTTTAATTAATAGTTGGTGTCGGGCCAAAGAAAAACGAGTTATAGTAAGAATTTAATTTAAATGTATTGATAGTGTAAAATAATTTTATATTATCAGCCAATAGAAATAGTGGAAAATACTAATTTATACAAATAATCACCTATTATAATGAAAGATCTATCTAATTTTTTATTTTTTTCTATTTCTATTAATTGATAGTGTAAAATAATTTTACACTGTTGGTGCATATTAATTAAATTTTTATAGTAAAATGAAAATGTAACATCAGATATTTTCAGTAAGAGATAATTTTATTTATTCAAAAATTGTGAATAACATTACTGTAATTAAAAGAATGGCGATTGTAGTTAAACGTTTAAACTTGAAAGACCGAAAGTATAATTAAAACTACATTTTAAAATTAAACTTCACTCGTTTTATTTTAAAAAGTAGGGTGGATATTTGCAGTTTCAATCACTATTATGGAGTATAATCTATTCGAAGGAGATAAATTAATTCTCGATGTTGTACCCTAAAAAATGAATACTCATTGTCGTTTTGTTTAATGCATGGTGTGATGAAGGCAGCCAAAAAGCCAATTAGACTTAAATAAATAGCTAAATACACAGCCTTTTTTGTTTTCTTAAATCTTAATTAATAGAGGGACAGGAAAAATGGGGGGGAAAAAAAAAACAAAAAAGAGGTTATATATGACCCGTTGGGTCAGACGGACTCGCCTACGCGGCAACGAAAGAAGGATATCTTCACTTTCTGCCACGTTGAAAAGCCTCTTTATTAATCATAAATAAGAGAAATGTTTTTTTGTATTATTGAGGTAAGTAGATATCTTGCATACTTAGAGATAGAAAAAAAAAAATTATAAAAGAAAGTGAAAAGAGTAAAATAATTGATGGAGAAAAAAAAAGCTAAGAAAGGGTATTGGAATGTTAGAGTTTTTAATATGTACAAATAAGATACCTCCATAAATAATGATCAAACAAATTAAAATCAGCTGTTGGAAAAGTAAAGAGTGACTTTCTAATTAAATTAAATAAATGGAAAATCGGATCGGCCAAGCTAATATAATCCTTGCATTGCAATTAAATCACATTAATTAAATGAAACAATGTAAGTACTTTGAACATTTGATTTGTTGGGGTTTGGATATTGCTAGATTATTACTACTTTGTGAAGGAAAGGAAAAAAAAAAGTGCCAGAATGGAAAGAGCAAAGTCGATGTGTGTCAATTTGCCTAGGTCTATATAAAGGTATCGGTGTAAGTCACTCCTGTCTTTGGCAACCAATCATCTCCGAGCAAGAAGCTGGACACTGTAAAATTAGCTGCATCCGCGGCATTCATCACATGGTAACCCGGCCACGTCACCCTGTTATCCGTGCTAGACCCTACCCCACTGTTGTTAAACTCTGCATAATACAATGTGCTCAATGCAAAATCTCCATCCCATGCACGCCAACCAGCACCATCAATCACACTATCCATCGAAGTTTGCATGTAAACTGTTCTCGAATACTCCTTCCATGGCCTTCCCAAATATGTTGCAGCTGCACCATTGCTACCAGCCAAGTCACCGGCTGCTCTAATGGTACAGTTATGGATGGAAATGCCTGTGTCTTGGTTCGGGTCTGTTCGGCCTTGTGCAGTGATTGCGTTGAATTGTCCTTCCATGGGGAGGCGAGGGTACAGGTTGCAGTTTTGGAACACAACCTTGGCGTTTCCGAATATGAAATCTACGGTGCCGTAGATATCACATTCCCTATAGAATTGTCTTAGGGAATGTACGTATAATGTGTCCTGGTACCCCTCGAAGCTGCAACTGTAGAACGCGGACAAATCTGCTCCGTTTCGAGCCGCTGCTGCTTGGTGCTTCGCGGCCCCCGCGGTGTTACGGAAGGTTATATTCACACCCACGAATCCTTGCCCAGCCACAGCTGCAACATTGATAATATAGTGGTCAGACATATGTTATTGGGAAATTATTCATATGGCTTTTTTTTATATATAATCTTCTTCTACAGTTTTTGGAATAAGAATTGGTCCCTACATAAAACGTTACATGATGATGATTTTATTGGTATAAGTAAGTGATCCTAATACCTCTGCACATTGTACAGTAATTTTTTTAATCAAATTTTACCGTAGTTGGCAAATTAAATTGTAATAGAAGAGATGTAATATTAGTCATGGTGAGGTCCTAACTATATCAAACAGTTAACGAAAAGAATTTAGTAACTAATCAAAGATTTATTATTACGTACCAAAGGTTGCGGAACTGAAGGTTGTCCACCCATCGACGACACTACGATTGCCTGTGATAATTGTCTTATTGATACCATCTCCGATCATCATCAAGTAAGTCTTTCTCTTATCAATGGACACATTCTCCTCATAAACACCAGCGGTGACATAGATCAGGAAGTACCCATCCGTAGATTCAGATTTGTTGGGAGCCGCGGCAATGGCATCATTGATGGTGGTGAAGTTGCCGCTTCCATCCTGGCTCACCGTCACGATGTCGCTCACCACCACCTCATTGCCCACCGTGGCCTGAAGGAGCTTCCTCCGGCTCACGGACTCGTAGATCGCCCTTGTCTTGCTCGACATCTTAAGGGGCAAACGCCCGTTTCGGAACCCGAGTTGTATCGTCGATGGGGGCATTGCATTGGCCATCTTTTTGGTGCTTGGAACCCACCCTTTTGTAAACAAAGCGAGAGAGACGCTGTAGAGTTTGGTGTCGTTAGAGAGCGGGAGGGAGAGCCCGTTCTTCACGCTCCAAGCTGAAGCAGTGTCTTTGAGGCCATCCAAGCATGTTTGCTGGTTGGTGAGAATGGCACTCAGCAATGTTTGGACATCATCGGCTTGGAAACTTGGGAGAAAACTGGTTGTCTTGTTCACTGTTTGGAAGGAGCTCGAGAGGAAATCGAAGTTGAGCTCCCCGAGCGTCCGGCAATCTTCGAGTGCGCGGACAGCGGCTGCGGAGAGGGTGGAGCGGCGGCGGAGATAGTAGTTGACTAAGTTCAAGAACTTGCGGGCCTGTGATAGTGACTTCTTGACCGAGAATCGGCCATAGTCGTAAACGTTGCCGTTTTGAGGAGGGAGAACGGATTTGCAATATGATGGATCTGGGGTTGATTTGCATAGGGTTCCGGGCGAGGTAGGAGTTGTGGGAAGTATGTCTGCGAAGGCTAGAGAGGCTAATAAGGGTAGGATAATGAGGAACAGCGACATTGTTGGGAGGGAACTACAAAGCTTGGAAGCCATGTCGGTTTAATAAAGAGTAATAAAGAGTACTCGTGTTAACTTGTTAGGGGTTGGTCAGTGTTAGTGGCTTGGGCACTGGGTGTGTTTGATTCTATTCATAGTGGAGAGTGGACAACTTTTTCGTTTTGGGATCTCATTGTGTATTTACATATTCACATGTGTACAGCTGCTAAACGTAGATTTGCCTTGTGAAGAGAATTAAGAATAAGATTGAAAGTCAACCTATGCAGACTTGTCTATACGCGTATATCAGAAGCCAAATCCTTACATGATATTAGCTAGAATTATATATAATCTCTGGTCTTTAATACACACAAACTTTAAGAATCATTTACACTTACATTTCTTTTTTCACGTGCACTTACACTCACGTTAATATATATTATTTATACGATGTCCATATATAATAGGCTATTGAATAATACTTTTTAATATGAAATCTCATGGTACAAATTGAATAGGAATAAGGTGGAATGTTTTTTTACTATTCGTCTTCCGTGATTTCGTAATTTGACAATTTAATATCCAACTACCATTAGCTCTTTGTTCGTACAAAATAACAAGAGTCTATACTATTAGCTCTTTGTTCTACTATTATAGCTATACATGGTATTAAAGAATTTTGTTTATGCGTCTTTAAAGTTCTTGGAAATTGGAACTATTGGACTTTCCACTAGGATTCTAGATTTATCTATCATTTCTAAAGTATGGAGTGGTTGGTGATTTAATTAATTGGAGACGTACCAAATCCATTGTCCTGGATCCATTTCAAACATTGAAAATTATATTACCCATACACTGAATATATTACCATCGTGGTTGAGAGTGGATGAGATTTGACATTTGAGAAGATATTAGATTAAATGACACAATTACTAAACTATTATTTTCAGTTGGCCTTAAGATGTTTTTTGTTGTCAGAATAGGGAATGAAAGTCTCTAATTTCTTAGCTTATTAATTTGGATTCTGTAGTTTGAGAGGTAATTTGCTTAGACTTAGTACATCAAATATTTCTGATGGCCAGTCCATTTCCACACACAAATTTTACTACTTGTTTAATGATAATGTGTCTTCTAAATTCTTCTAATGCACATCTATGAAGGGCTATTATTGCTACTTTAAATTTGAAATAAACTTAATTTTGGACCTAGACTTCTGCAAACCATTGAATACTTTACAAGGCACTAAGTATTAACAAACTCTTTTAACGTGTTTGTATTAGCGGGAATGCAAAGCGGAAAGCGACGGATAAAAAAGAGGCATAGAGACACTGAAGATTCAAACCGGGAAGGAGACGTTTGGTAAAGATTAGCCTTCCTTTTGGTGGCACTGCATTTGGAATTATGCATGTATAGTCAATAATACCTAACTTGTAAAATCTTGATTTAAGGGAATCATGAAATTACGCAAATGTAAATAGAACGAGGACTGCATGTTTGAGCAAAGTGAAGGATGTCAATTTTACCTGCCTCTGCAGGTAATATTCGTGACAGGATAGGTATAGGGGAGAATTTCCCTCCTACGGATAATGAGAATGAAAAATTCAAATACTCATTTATTAGATAGGACGAGGACGGAGATCATGATCCCTATATCTGTGAGAACCCAACATAAAATTATCATATATATATATATATATATATATATAAAAGCATAAATAGTGGCCTTGACTTCTGCTATAGAGGGATTGGGCGCTGAAATAAAGGCATTGAACAATAGCTCATCCAGAAAAAAGCAAAAATTACTAATTTATCTTTAAAATTAACGTCTCAAATGAACTTAGTCATGCCAATGGGTGCCTGAATTCACAATTTTGAAGCAACATTGTTGATGTTCTTTCATTAGGATGGTGATAATATAACTCAACTTGTTGCATATGTTTTGGATAAGTGCAGAAATGGAGCTGCCCCTTATTCTACGTGTTAAAAGGTTGCAAGTTTCCTAGTTTTCTTAAATTAATAAATGGCAAGGAATCCTTTAAGGTGTGAGCTCCTTAAGATTTGAGTGCAGTGATATATTACAAGAGATAAATTATAATATTAGACTTATTTTTATTTATTTAAGTGTTTATTTTTATTTTGAGTATTTTAAGTGATAAATTATAATATTAGACTTATTTTTATTTATTTTATTTTTTAATTTTAAATAATATATAGATATTCATAAATATTTATAAATACCTACTTATCCACGAGGATTTCCAAACATGGATATTCATATGGGTATCGGCAGGGGATGGGGGCGGGATGGGAGTTTATCCCTTGCTCTTGCCCCTCTCCATGGACACTCCTAGAGCAAACATTATACGAGAAGGCTACTACGAAATTACTGTGAAGTTTAGGGTAGACTACCGGCTATATATTTTATACATGGAGCGCCGACTATTATTTTGTTAATACATGCAAAGTGAGATCATATGCAGCTATGGATATCAATATTAGCTATGATGAGGCCTTTTTGGTTATGTATCTACGCGTTTAATAATAAATGATATTGTTCTCCTCTTATAATATGCATCTATTTATTTATATTTATATTATTGAATAATTTTTTATGAGATTAATTTTAATACATTGTTAATATAAAAAATTTTCTATTATGATTCAATTAGATGCTTCTATTTGTAAGACTTTTAAATAATGAATAGTTAAATCAAACAGTTTTGTTAATATGGTAATACCTAATTGGATATCTATATAAACTTTTTACATTGATAGTGTAATAAAATTAAATTCTATTTTCATTTTAAAAACTTTTAACAAAATCTACTATTGAATTAAAAGTTTATATGCTATAGATCATCATATCTATAAAATTTTACATTAATATGATATTATCTCATACACTTTGATATATATATCAAAATCAATGCATAAATACTTTTTAAATATATATAAATAAAATGATTTGATCACGTTCTTATTGATATACAATTTTTTTAAAAATTTGGCACAAATGATAAATATGATAGCTAGATAGTTATAATTAAATGATTAGCTTAATAAGAATTAATATATTAAAAGTTACTAGCGGTATAATTGTGTCATGTATTATATCGACATCAATTGGCCCTTCTTAGATATATGTATATGTATGCATCATGCATGTATGAATATGTATAAAATTTTAATTTTGATGTAGTGTCAATAGAAAATATTTTTATACAATCATCTAATAATTTATAGCCATGTCATTAAAATTATTTGAATTTTATCATAATTACCTCCAAGAGTTATATAAAAAATATAATATGATTTGTTGATAGTAAATTATACTAATAATATATTAAAATTAATCCCTATATATATATATATATATATATATATATATATATATATAAGGAGATTAGCAAGTTCCATATTTAGTTTTATTTTAGATAAAATAATTCACCGCTTTCTTTCTTTCTGAATCAACAGATAATTGTAGGCAATTTTATAATTTTATTATATCCAAAAGAATCAATAATTGTGACCACCGCGAACCATCTTCATCTGTAAAGGTTTTTGACCTTTTCTATAGTGGAATTGCAGTCCAGTATCAAGTCTATTGTTAAATTTACGATTATCACTTGACCTGAGCATTATAAGTTTATAATCCCCTCAGTTTAGGGTATTCATAGACAGAAGATTGGCTTATTTTAATCCGTTGGGTGGTTTGGTCTTGTGAAAAGTCAGCAAGTTAGATTTGAAGAGTGTCTAATCTTGACCTGAAAGCAAAATTTCTAAAACACGCAAACTGTATTTTTGTTTACCATTTCAATATAACTAGTTGGTGGGGGCATCTTTAGATGGTGAATGGCCCTACCCATTGCTGAACTTCTAGAGCCAATATACGTGCTATGCGAATATTTGCAAGCGGGGTTCAATAAGTAAGAACAGATAAGACATAACATTTGTTGGAAAAAATAGACACCTCCTATCCCTAGTGTAACCTTACCAAAATCTGCAGACCACTTTAGTAAGCAGTGTGTTAAAAAGGAGTAATCAGTGTATATTCCATAATAAGTACTAATATTGATTACTGTACTCAATTATCACATAGTTTGTGTTTATCATTAATCGTTTATAAGCTAAACACCAATGAAATTAAAACGATGTACAAATTTTGGTACGTGAATAAAAAATTCGGTTAAACTCGTGTTCTACCACTACAGAAGGCTTGTTTATGGAGTATCAGCGAAGATCTGCATTTTTCGCTGTGTTCAGAGCGCAGAGGGCAGTATCAACAAAGTTCCTAAGCTAGTCAAATTGATTGATTGATGAATTGAATTTCAATCTAATGAGAAGAAATTATTAGATATTTATGAAGTATTAGGTAGATTGTGCTCATACCCAATAATAGAATGAAATTTTAGGATAAAAATTATCTCTAACTTAAGATGATTTTTATGGTATCTCTTTCAATTTAAAGGAATTTAAAACTCTTCTTATATGACCCAATTGTATTTGAACGTGTGTTAAGTGTTTGATTATATCGACAATAATATGTCAACACTTCAAGATTTATATTTAAACTCTTATAACTTTTTGTTGTTGTAATTTTACCCTGAGTTTATTTAGAAAATTAAAAATTTCTAAATCCCAAATATCAAGTAATTTTATTATTTAATTCTTAATCATCTAAACAATTATTTTATCCTAAAAATGTTAAAAACCCTAATCCAAAATCTTATGAACATTGTCGGTAGCAACAACACCACCGCCTCAGTAGTAGCTTATGATCAACAACCAAGAACCAAGATTCTCCAACACCCAGGAACTTGACCCTCCAAGACCCATAAACCTGTGGAAACCCAAGATTGAGGCACCCCTCATGTCGGATTCCATCCTCCCGATCAATCACCTTATGCTTTATCATTTATCTTCAACACATCAAAAGTTACAAAACGCCTCAATTAAATTTAGGCTAGCAAGCTCGGAATATTATGGTATGTAATAAAAAGAAAGCTTTCTTTGGAAAAAAAAAAGGCTCTGAATTAGTGTGTGAATAAGGCTAAAAAACTAAAACCCCAATAATTAGAATCAATGTCCCTCAAAATTGGAGCAAGCATCTTCTTTCTCGTCGATTGTGACAACGGCACATGTAGCTCTTAGGAATTTTTGATTGGTCATAAGCATTGTCATAATTTGAAGGTAGAAGGCTCGAGATTGTAGTTGAATTTACAGGAATTACAATTAGATCGCAGTTGCATTTTTGGGGTAAATTTGTAACAAAAAAGATATAAAGTGGGTTTAAATATAAATTTATAAGTAATGACAATTTATTGCTTAGATAAACAAATATTTAACTCATGATAAAATTTTATTGGATCATGTAAACAGATTTCCAAACCCTTTAATTTAAAAACGACATCATAGGAATCACCCTACTTTAATTACGCTTTTATATAAAATGTCAATGAGTATTTAATAATTTTTTAATCTCGAGTTTGTTCACTTTATTTTCCATCATACATAAAGCAGTTTCTATGTAAAGTATTGACAACAGATTAATTATTTACAAACTCTTTTTCTTATTATGAGTTTGCACAACAATTAATTTTGCTTGATTGAGACCAAAATCAAGCTGATACTTAGGATTAAACTATTTTGTAATACAGGCTTCAAGCATGGTGCCATTCAACCTTTAGATGCGGCCGTTTCTCCAATCGTACAAATATGTATCTTTGTTGACCCTCATCAAGGTATTCCTGCAACAGGATAAAAGGACAAAAAATGTCTATGCCAGTTTAAGAAGATTTCGACGTTCAAATGTTTGCTGCCTAACACCCTCCGCGAATCTTTCCTTCATTATGTTTTAATTAAATCAATGGATCAACCATAATAAACGGGATAATCAAACAGTGGGAAGAATTAATAGGGTCTTAGCTAGCTTTACTAAGGATACAGAAATGCAAAATTTGAATTCGGTTTAAGTGTGATGTGCATATAGCAGCTTGTCTCCAAAAAAAGGGTTTGTAAATAATTAAAAACCAATTAATGAAATGTACCCGTTTGAAAAAAAGACGAGAGCCAAAGCATGGAAGGCAGAAGAATTTATGGAAATGCTCATAATAAACTTTGCAATAGACTGCAAAAGCCTAGATCAATTATAATAATTAATAAACAGTAAAGAAATTAAACAAGCCCACTGTATATGTTTACAAATATTAAGCTGCGCAAGATGGGTAACAATTGACAACTGCTTTAATCCAACATAAACTATACGCTCTTATATTGACGCCTTGTATGGAATGCTAGTTCGAGGCAGCCAATCATCCCCGTCCAAGAAGCTAGACACAGTAAAATTAGTTGCATCAGCAGCATTGATAACATGATAGCCAGGCCACTTCACTCTATTTGCAGTTTTGGAACCAGGTCCCATATTATTGTACTCAGCATAGTACAAGGTGCTCAGCGCAAAATTTCCACTCCATTCTTTCCAGCCAGCAGGAGCGATCAAAGTATCCATGAAAGATTGCAGATATATTGTCCTTGAGTACTCCTTCCATGGCCTCCCAAGGTATGTTTGCACGGTACCAACCACAGGAGCCAAATCGCTAGCAGCTTTTATGGTTGCACTCTGTATGGAAATGCCAGTGTTTTGGTTCGGATCGGTTCGGCCTTGAGCAGTGATGGCATTGAATTGGCCACTTATGGGGAGGCGGGGATATATGTTGCAGCTTTGCAAAACAACAGCTGCATTTCCAAATATGAAGTCAACTGTGCCATAGATATCACACTCGCGATAAAACTGCCTCATAGAATGCGTGTACAGTGTGTCTTGGTACCCTTCAAAGCTGCAGCTGTAGAAGGTGGACATATCTGCTCCATTCCTCACTGCAACTGCTTGGTGCTTGCTTGCCCCGGCAGTGTTGCGGAATGTTATGTTAATTGCCACGAACCCTTCTGCTACCACAGCTGCAAATCCACATGAAACATGTGTTAAAAGTGTGATCTTCAAATTTATCAAGTTTTTAAGGACATGCACTAACAAGAATTAATTGTATGCTTATGTGAGTGTTACATACCGAATGTTGCGGAGTTGAATGTTGTAAAACCATCGACAACATTGTGGTCCCCGGTGATAACTGTCCGATTGATTCCATCTCCAATTAACATTAAGAACTTTTTGTTTTTGGCTACAGATACATACTCTTGATATATCCCCTCGGTGATATAAATGATGAAGTAGCCATTACTAGCAGCTGTGTTATTTGGCGCAGCAGCTATAGCTTCGTTGACAGTGGTGAAGTTTCCACTTCCATCCCTACTAACAACCACAATATCACGTACCAATACGCTTTCCATGCCATCCACCATTTGAGGTAGTTTTCTCCCGTGGCCTTTAGCAGAACCATAATAAGCACGTGCTCTGTTTGACATCTTCAACGGTGAACGATCATTCTGGAAACCTAGTTGTCTCCCATGGTGTTCCCATGATGTTGAGGTTTGCTTCTCAGGCACCCAAGCCTCAATGAACAAAGCAAGGGAGACACTGTTAAGCTTCGTGTCCTCCAAGATTGGGATGGAAAGGTCATTCTTCACTCTTTGATCAGAAGCTGTGGTTTGTAAGCCATCCAAACAAGTTTGTTGGTTTGTCAAAATAGCACTAAGCAATGTGTGAACATCATCGGCTTGAGGCGTGGGAAGAAAGTCACCAGCATTTTGAACCGTCTCAAGGGTGTTTGATAAGAATTCAAAATTTTGTTCCGCAAGGAATTGACAATCTTCAAGAGCGCGGATTGTGGGTTGAGAGAAAGAGTAGCTACCTTGAAGATATGAGTACACTAAGTTCAAGAATTTCCGGGACTGGGACAAGGACTTTCGAACAGAAATGCGGCAGGAGTCATAGACGCTGCCATGTTGATTAGCAAGCACTGTTTTGCAGTAAGAAGGGTCTATGGTGGAGTCACAAACGGTTTCTGGCCGAACGTATGCTGCATGGTTATCTGCTGTGGACAAGGATGCAAAGAAGGAAAGCACAAGGGAGACAGAGAGAGTAAGAGCGTACAAGTTCTTGAATGCCATTGATATATTTTGGAGGAAGGAATTAAGAGCTGTTGTAGCTATAGATGAATGGATACGGATATTGGCGTGAGAAGCATGGCTAGTTGGGCTTCTTATATAGGGGATGGCGACGGTTTTGTCTCATTAAAATGATTAGCGTTAATGTGGTAATGAATGCATTGCATACTGGAAGTCAATTAGAAGGAATTTAGGTTGCCTAGGTAACTACTTAATGTTGGTGCCGTGGCTACCATGAAACGTTGACAATTGCTTCAAGCGGATATTATGAAATATATTTGATTAAGTATTTTTGATGAACATTCATTTAGTTTTCTGTTGTCGTTCATGTATCCAAATATTCATTGGGATTATATTTGCTATTGTTAGTTTAAATTGCCATTAAGAATTGTTTGGTGCATGACTTATCTGATAGCCAATGGATATGAATTTAAAGTTCGTCAACGGCACTAGACACAGAAAGACAAATGAATGAGAGAAACAGAACTAACATGGATTAACATTTGAGAGAGATCTGACATCATTGTGTTGTGTTGTATGGTCCTGATGAAAAGAGAATAATTTGGTGAGCGTAAGACCGTGACAAAGAGAATAATGTTATTCCTTTTTCGTTTACATGCCTACACGTGTCCACCAACCATCGCCCTTTACACATAAGAGTTGGTCTAGGTACATGACTCCCACGCATAAAAAGGCTTAAGAGCGCGACCAATTGTCGTGCAATAATTGACTTAGTACTCATCCGTTTTAATTTGCGTTAATTTGAATGATTTGTTATGTTTTTAAATTAATATATTTAAATATAATTTATATTTAAATATATTAATTTAAAAATATATTAAATTATCTAAATTAACAAAATAAATTGAAATAGAAAAAAATAAGAAATAAATAAACAGGAGTGCCAAATGGCTCGAAAATTCATTGGCACGAATTGTGCGAATGACAACGTGGACCTGTAGAATTCAACGAAAGCCAGCAACGACGGTTGAAAATGGAAATCATGGTGGGGAAAAAATAGAAACTACTGTTTCTATATTATTCGTACCAATTATCTTTTTCCATAAATTAAATCTAGTAAAAAAATTTAGTCCGGTTTAACATGTGAGAAACTGAGAATTCAAAATTCGATTTTGTAGAACTTTGTGAAGTATAAGCCCCATAACATCCAGATGCTTTTAAAAAAAGTATACAGTTAATTTAGTAACATGTATTGAGCTTTATAATTTAAAAAACTAAATCCAAATTTTGATTCTATATTAATTTCATATTGTCATAAAAATTAACTATAAAATTTATAATTAAAATGATCTAATCAAATTTCATTCAACATAATATATGAAAGAATAATTGAATTTTTAAAATTCTAACAAACATTGTTTTATGTAGCAACACACTTGTCTTATTAAAATTTTACATTTATCATTTTTCTCATATGTCATGTGTCATGCATAAAAAATTATTCAATAAAATTTTATATATGAATTTTTATTACTATTTTACTACACATAATGGAAAAATTTATTGTTCATGAAAACCCTTTCATGAAAAGAATACACAAGTTTCTAATTGCACAATTTATCCATTTGTCAATTATTACAGATAAGCCTTTTTAAATAACTTTTTTATGAAAATAATTTATTAATATCTTATCAAATAATTTACACACACACACACACACACACACACACACACATATATATATATATTATAGAAATCATCGAATAAAGAAAGTGATATGTGTAATTAAATAAAAAAATAAAAAATCAATTAATCAATGAAAACACGAACCGAATTAGAACTTGAATTAATAAGAAGAAATATAAAATAAAGTAAGATAATGCTACTGAAGGGAATAGTTCGAATTTAATATTTGATGGGCTTAGGATAATTCAGATAGAAAAAGAGCACAATAAAAAATATAAGCTCCTAAAAACTTAATAAATGAAATATAATTACTTAGTACCCACAAAGGATTGCTTGAAATGGTAAATAACTTTAATCAAAATTTGGGTTGAATTCTTAAAGAAACAATTAATATGAAGAAACTACATAATTCTTGTATTCTTATATATTCAAATGAGAAATAATTTTATAAAGGTTCAAATAGATGATCATGTGAAGATATCTTATGGTATTATTAAAAAAAAAAAATAGTGTCCTTAGAACAACCCAGTTGCTAGAATTTTAAGACATGTAGGGGGCGTTTGGTAGAAGGTTTGGAATAGGATTCCCGGGAATCTCATGAAGATGCCTATGTTTGGTACAAATTTTGGAAAAATATTCCCGGGAATGTAATATTCCTGGGATTGATTTTGGGATAAGATTCTTCCCAAAATAATCCCATCTCATACATGGGATTATAATATTCCCATGGCAAGAGAATATTTTTTCATATAAAAAGACCAAATTATCCCTACTACCACCCTCCACCAATTACCCTCTATCACCACCAGACCGTCGTCGGACCACCATCGGCAACCGCCAGACCGCCACCGACCACCGCGAACCTCCGCCGGCTACTACCAACCACTGTCGGGCAACCACCGGACCACCGCTGATCATTGCCGGACCACCGCCGTTCACCGCCGGACCACCCCCGGCCGCCGTTGGACCACCACTGGCCATGGCCAAACCACCGTTGACCGCCGCCAACCACCGTCGTTTGTCGCCGGACCACAATTAGCCGCCACTGAACCACTACCGTTTGCCATCAGGCCACCATCGACCGCCACCGGACCACCGCAGGCCACCGCCGGTCATGGCTGGACCACCGCTGACTACCGCCAATCGCCATCGGGCAACCACCAGACCACCACTGACTGTCGCCGGACCACCACCGACCACCGTTGAACGCCGCTGGACCATCACCGTTTGCCGTTGGACTGCCAAGGGTATTTTTGGAAATGAACAAAATTTTCCTGGGAATTTAATCTGTCTACCAAACGCTTCAAAGTATACATACCTGGGAAAACTATTCCTGGGAATAATATTCCCTGGATTAAGATTCCCAAGAATAAAAATTGAAACCCCCTACCAAACGCCCCCGTAAGGAGACTCTGCCGATTCTAATATCTACCCAGGCAGGCCAGGCTATTCAATGATATTGGAAAAATGGCAGCCCAATTAGTGTAGCAACTACTAGTATTGGAATTAAAGTTGGTCAATTTCTCACAATCTAGGGTGTTTTAATGCATTTTTTCCAAAATAAAAATGAAAATTAAGGACAATCTTAAATTCTAGTAGATATTTTCTATATTTAAGATTAGCCTTATAACTTCAATTTAGTGAGAAGAAATAAAAAATAAAGTATGATAATGTTTATCGAACATATTTATATAAAATAATAATTGATTGGAATTGAGATAATGATAAATAAAAAAAAAGACTAAAAAACGAGTAAATAAAGCATGAATAATCAAGGTCAATTCTAAATCAAACCTTAAACACTTAAACTCAATAAAAAAATTCAGATAATATTGTTAAATAAATGTATAGTTTTGTTTCTCCTTCTGAATCTGATTTTGGGAATCTAAACTTCGGTTTTAATGGGTTTATTATGAGCGCAAAAATCGTTGACGTGCATAATCAACTTTAACTAATCTTTTTCTGCACATTAATCTTTTCATATATTTTACATGCAGTCTTCTACTATTCTACAACTTAGATTGATAAAATATATTTTTCTTTGTTGTTATATGCTATTCTTCGTATTTGATCAATCAAACTTTCTTTTAGAATATTTTGATTATAGATTTTTTATAGGTATGAGAAATCAAAAACATACTTTAAATAGTTGTTCATTAAATAACCAAAAAAAAAAAAGTTTTTCATTAAATGAAAAAATCTTGCAAAACAATATCTATGCAACACAATAATAACTTTCATGCAATGCAGAAACAACACATTGAAAAAATAATTAGTAACTCATAAATAATTGAAAGTAATTAATGAAGTGTCTAACGTAGCCCTTGGCAGTCAGAATAATTCATCATTCAAATGTTAATATAGTTTATTAATTTAAATAACAATGACATAGCAGCTGTGCATTGTTCATTTATTCATAAATACAAAAAAAGAAACATGTGCACCGGAATTAAAAGAATTGTCAAGTAACTTTGTTTTCTTATCGCATAGCTAGCTTGTAACTTTGTTTAACTACAGCAATCCACTCAAGTATGGGACACCAGTTTGAGGCAGCCAATTATCCCCATCCAAGAAGTTAGATACAGTAAAATTAGCTGCAGCGGTTGCGTTTATAACGTGATACCCAGGCCATGTCACTCGGTTTGCAGTGTTTGAACCAGGTCCCGTGTTATTATACTCTGCATAGTACAAAGTGCTTAGTGCAAAATCTCCACTCCATTCATGCCAACCTGCAGGGTCTATCAAATTGTCCATCAAAGACTGCATATAAACCGTCCTTGAATACTCCTTCCATGGTCTTCCAAGGTATGTTTCCACGGTACCAACCACTGGAGCCAAATCATCAGCGGCTTTTATGGTGGAATTATGTATGGAAGTGCCTGTGTTTTGATTTGGATCGGTTCGGCCTTGAGCAGTGATGGCATTGAATTGTCCACTCATGGGGAGGCGGGGATACATTTTGCAGCTTTGGAAAACAGCAGCAGCATTTCCAAATATGAAGTCAACTGTACCATATACGTCGCATTCACGGTAAAATTGCCTCATAGAATGTGTGTATAATGTGTCTTGGTACCCTTCAAAACTGCAGCTGTAGAACGTGGACAGATCTGCTCCATTTCTTACTGCGACAGCTTGGTGCTTGCTTGGCCCAGCAGTGTTGCGGAATGTTATGTTAACTGCTACGAACCCTTGTGCCACTACAGCTGCAAGTGCAATTTCACAAGTGAGATGGTGCTTTTTAAATTTATCAGATGCTTGATATATTAATCTTAAAAAATGCTAAACTTTGATAGAATTTAGTTCAGCTGGTGAACTAGCGTGATTATTCATTCTCGAATAAATAAGTGCATCATATCATATCATATCACGTCATTTTATTTTATTTTATTTCATTTAATTGTTACTATAATTTCTGTGAAAATTTTCAACTATGTATAATTGCTTTGCATGAATTAGGTTTTGCTTACCAAATGTTGATGAGTTGAATGTTGTAGAACCATCGACAACATTGCGATCACCGGTGATAATTGTTCGGTTGATTCCATCTCCCACTATCATCAAGTACTTCTTGTTTTTGGCTATAGACACATACTCTTGATATACACCCTCGGTGACGAAAATGAGAAAATAGCTGGTACCATCCGTGTTATTCGGTGCAGCAGCTATAGCATCGTTGATAGTGGTGAAGTTTCCACTTCCATCTTGACTAACAACCACAACGTCACTTATCACAACGCTTTCGTTGTCATCCACCATTTGAAGCAGTTTTCTACCGTGGCCTCTTGCAGAATCATAAATGGCACGTGCTCTATTTGACATCTTCAATGGTAAACGACCATTACTAAAGTCCAAATGTCTCCCATTTTGTTGCCATGACGTGGCGATTTTCTTCTCAGGAACCCAACCCTTCTTGAACAGAGCGAGGGAGACACTATGAAGCTTCAAATCATCAGAGAGTGAGGAAGAAAGATCGTCCTTCACTCTTTGATCAGAAGCCGTGGCTTGAACCTCGTCTAAACAAGTTTGTTGGTTTGTCAAAACAGCACTGAGCATGGTGTGCACATCTTGGGCTTGAGAGGTTGGAAGAACATCGCTGGTTTTGTCAACGGTGTCATGGGTGTTTGATAAGTATTCAAAGCTTAGTTCAGCAAGGAATCGACAATCTTCAAGAGTGCTAATTGTGAGTTGAGACAAAGACGATCTTTTCTGAAGATGTGAATCCACTAAGTTCAAGAACTTGCGGGATTGGGACAAGGAATTTCGAACAGAAATGCGGCCATAGTCGAAGATGCTGCCATTTTGATTAGCAAGCACCTTTTTGCAGTAAGAGGGGTCTACGGTGGAGTCACAAACAGTTTCTGGGGGAACGATGGAAGCTGCTTTTTCATCAGCTATGGATAACGGAGCCAAGATGGAAAGCACAAGGTAAACAAAGAGCGTAAGAATGAACAAGTCCTTGAAGGCCATTGGATTTGAGTAATCGTGGCTATAAGGATGGAAATTTGTGGGATGTGATGTGACACGGCTAGTTGGGCCTCTTATATAAGCGAGGACTAACATATGTTTTGTCTTATTCAATTGTTTAGTGGTAATATTAAAACTAAATATTTTTTTTCATATTACTATTCAACACCTTCTTGAACATTTACATAACGTGAGGAGGATAAAAAAACAAAAAAAATTAAAAAATTGAAAGAAAAATGCTTGTCAGTATTTTTTAATATTTAAACTTTATATAGTATTTCATGTTGATGTTTAATTAAGATGTTCAAATACAACATCTTATGTGAAAATGAAGGTTATGAATTTTGAAAAGGTCAGCTTGATAGAATTTGCATTAGCTTACTTGATGCTGATGGCGTGGGTACCATGAACGTGGTCAATAGCGCCAATGCCTCCAACTTGGCCATTAACGTGGGGTCCAGCCGTTGCTTCTATTTATCAAAGAAAGAAAAGCCATGAAACATGGCATTGAATGTCAACAGCAGAGTTGGTTGCATGAAGATATGGAGATGTCTAAGAGAAGATTTGAAGCAATTTATCATGGCCTAAAACAAGATAGGCCAGTGAAGAGGCGGAGAAAATTTTGCTTCGGAAGCCGAATAGTTGCAGTGTTTTCTCACTGTTTTGGGAGCCTTTACAAATAGAGGTGTTTTGGCTATTTGATAGTATCAAGCAGCGAGCAAAGCATTTGAGAAATCGTAAATTGCTGAATGAGATAGGGACATAGAATAGTCTTTGAGAGTGAGAAAAAAAATAGAGAGTGAGTAAATATCAAAATATGTAGGATGAGGGTAAATATATCAAAATATTTTTAGATATCATCTTTATTACTGTTTGATGCTATAGTTACAATAAAATTGTAATATTTGAATAAGAGGATTTTTATTAAGAAATATTATATTTACCTCTTGTGTAAGAGAATGGAAATGATATATTATAATTATTCTGAATATAGTGAAATATTTTTTGAAATTTATCTCATGACTTTTTTCTTGGTATTTAGAGATTTCCCACATTAAAATTTGATTTTTTTTTGTTGCTTTATATATATTTATTACCTATGCTACGTCAATTGGTAGATATAATTTTATCAAGTCTACTTTGGTACTTATCAGTCACATTAGTATCCTTTAATTTACACTGAAAATCAATTACAAAGCCCAACAAGTATGAAAAAAAAAATTGGTAAGTAGTTTAGTGCGAAGGTTCATCGAGTTTAGTGTAATGGTGCATGTATGCAAATATTCCTTGAGATTATATTTATTTAAGTTGCGAAAGGTTGGTTTGGTCCGTTATACTTATCTCATAGAATCAAATATGATTTGAGAAATGATTGTTGTTACGGTATGAGTTTATGTCAACTGTGGGGTTGGTTCCCAGCAGCCACTAGACGGATAAAGACAAGACGAAACGAATGTTCATTTCACAAAGAGCTTACATCATTTTATTAATTGTCTCGTGGTCAAGTATGACAAAAAACATATGTGAGATTGACCATAATGAAGTCACGACAATTTAGTAGTTTTTTAATACACAAAACAAGAGTTGAGTATAATATGATAATATATTACACTGTTTAGGAACATTTTACTAGGAATTGATATATGTGCAACCACCTTAAGAAAACTTATTTCGCAACATGGAAAGCATAAGTAAACGTGTTTCTTTCGTTTAATTACTTTCATGTGGTTTTTTATTATTAATATACTTAATTGAAAAAATCCACTAACCATGCTTTGCATTAACCACTTGACACTAGAGTGAGATCTAATTGTTGCTCAGCATATACTCCAACCCTCAATTGCTTAAATTTTGGTGTTAGACCAAATTCTTGGAAGTTATGTCTCCTTGAATAATCCATCAAAAACCCGGTGAAGATTAATTCATTTGAATTCTAATTAGTCTCACAAATATTGTGATGAATTTACAGCTAAAGCAAGGGGAACAAGAAAAAAGGTGCGACTAAGAGAATTGCATGATGGATATGTTCGTGTCAAGATAACAAGATGATTAAAAAAATTATCTAAAATGTCCAATGTTAAAGAATTCAACCAACAAATAGAAAAATCGCAGGTCCTCGTCTTTTTAGCTACGAGAAATGCTATATATCCATAACTATTTGATGGCATTTGTTAAGATTCAAAGAAAGTAGGTAAATAAGTTAAAATAATAAAACTTAGGACTTACTCATTTATCCGAAGCGTCTTTCAAAATGGACTATGAAGAAGTGAACTACGGTGAACTACTTGCAAATTGATCCTTAAAAAAAAAATATAAATTTTATAGTGTTGAATTTCAAAGTAGTCATGTAAGAAAAACTATTAACAATTCTCCTTGCCTCCCTCCACTCTCTCACAACACCATCATCAACCGCCAATCACCACCTACCAACCATTCTCCCTCCCAGCAACCCTCCTTTCTGCCGACTTCGTGGTTATGATCACCACGGAACATATCTTTCCTCTCCACTCCATAGACAAATGATGAAAGTTCCATCAATTTATATGATGTCATAAATTCAAACTTTCGTGTCGACGCAATTTTTAAAGAAATACTTGTACCATGTATACCAGGATTAATATCTTCCTCTAATCAAAAAGCGTTTTGTGAATGAGCAGCAGTTTTAAGAACCTTTGGTTGACGTGTTTATCAATGCAAATGGCATTCAATATAATTTTCGAGACGCTTCTACTCGCAGCAACAATTCCTTCCTTTGTGCAAACGGCTGTGGTGAGAGAAAGTTAAAACGGATATTGGGTTTTGTACAAGGATACAATCCAAAGTGCTCGAATAGTAATCTGCATATATCATATATTTTCTAGAGTGCGTAACTGTAATAAGGTTTTTTTTTCTTTTCCTGATTTGGATTCTTTTCTCACCAGACCATTCAACTTGAGGAGAAAAAAAAAAAGGATGATAAAAATGTCAGAGATCCACCATGATAAACTTATAAAGTGCAACATTATATTCAAAACTATTTGTGTATTTCTCTGATCGGACTTGTGTTATTTAACAAGAGAGAATTCAAATCCATTTTTCTCTGCCTCTTTCTTTTCCATTCTTCTGCATCTTTAGGGAGTTAGTTATTTTCTCATCTACTGCAGCCTAGATTTTGAAATAGTCACCAGAAGATCAAATCTGCTAGCTGTTAACTACCTAAAATAAAAAACCAAAAAAATTATGCTAGCTGTTGAGAAAGCCTGCGAGACCTGTGTGTGTGTGTGTGTTTTTTTTTTCTCCTTCTGATAAAATAGAACAAAATTCAGGGATCCTCGTATATCAAAATTTTATATGACTTTATAATGTATAAATTTTTACTATTTATGAGATTCTCTCATATCCTTTTATTTATTCTTGTTTAGATTTTACTCTAGACACAGTTAAAATTTACACACAATAAAATGATGCAAAATTTTAACACGAGTTCATTCTCATAATTAACTTATTATAGTTTAATGCACCCGAATGCTATACTTGAGCATTTCTTTCTCATTAATGACTTTAATAAGAAGACTGCATGAAAGTGTGAGGAAGATCAACGTAGAGAGCACTATATGATCATTATCTCTGTCAATGGCATGATATGTGTATAATTAATTAATTAGTTACTAACGTATATGAACACTAGGAGCTAAGCGCCTAATAGCGAAGTTAATGCGTTTTTTATTGTGTTAAATATTTCTTTTTTCATCATCATCATCATCATTATCTTCTTCTTCTCTCTCTCTCTCTCTCTCTCTCTCTCTTTTGGGTCAACACTCTTTTTTTTATTTATCTATTTTACTTTTGTGATGTGAAGTTTGTTAGTTGGACTGTGCCTGGCGCTTGTGCCTGGACAAAAATGTAAACTGATTTTGAAATGGAAAAGCTTTCGAAAATTTGTTCAAATACGTGAAAAAGGCATTAAAATTTAGACTAAAGACTCCATATTTAATCTGCGCATGGGATCCACCAATAAAATCAAGTCACGATTAAGTTCTGGCATGTTCGTAAGCAAGTATAGAATTGTCTATGGTATTGGTGGTTTGACAACATACTTTGCATGGAATTTCGGGCTGATATAATAATACATGGGAAAATATTTTCTGCTAGTTTATTTATCTTTTTTATTAATTAAATGTTTTCAGTTCTAATATAACTTTTAAAGAAAGGAATAGCTTAGAAGAATGCAGTTACCATCCAGCCTGTAGCAAGCGCATATGCTTAAAATGTTGTGCGCCGGCCAGGGTGGCTATTCAAAGTTTCAAACCATTCAAAAACATCCACACGAAATCGTCCAAACCTTATCAAGGGAAAAAGCTTACATCAACTAGTCCTTTAAATTTATTGTATCTAATTTTTAAATCAGAAAAATTTATGTAAATATTTTTTAGTGAATATAAAATTTTTATTTTAAAATTACTTATTTCAAAAAATATCTAAATTTCCTTAATTTAAAAATTAGATAAATGAATATAAGAAATTTAGTACAAATCTTATGCAACTTACAATGCAAGGGTGAAAATAAATAAAGTCTGCGTTTGGCAATCTATAATTTGACTTGACTTATATTTAATAAATAAATTAAGTTAAACAATTGTGCATTTACCCTAATCATTTAAAGAAAAGATATTTTGATATTGATTTTTGATATATCAACGTTGACACCGTAAATATTTAGTGTTGAGAAAATTTATAGCAACGATGATGACAAGATAGAGTAGACCTACTCTTCTATTTGTGTGTGTCGTGAATATGACTAGAGTTATATGTACACATAGCAGCCCAATTTTTATTAGTACAGACATAAACCAGCAAGTTCAAAGCCGTTTATAGATTAGATCTTAAGTACATCGCATTTCATTATCAGAATCACAATGATACTTGATCGTCAGCTATATTTCAAACTTTGGTTGCTGCAACCATGATACAAACGTCAAGATAACTTTAACCTTAGTTTCTTTTTCTTTTCTTTTCTTTTCTTTTTTTTTAAAAAAAAAAAATTTTGGTACACATCGATCGTAGTTTATTTTTAAAAACTTTTTTTGCACTAGTTCACGCTTATCCTTTTTGTTTTAATTAAAGAGATATAATTACAGCCTTTTTTATGTAAATATATGATTACAGCCTTTGTTCATAAAGAAAAGCAGAAAAAAAAAAAAAATCTGAAGCGAACCGTGCAGCTTGAACATAATTGAATTTTATCCACCTAGCTATGTTCTCGGGTATATAAATTTTTTCATAGTTGAATAGTTGATACAAATATAAATGTGTAAAGTAACATACCGATTTATCAGTACAAGAATTCAAGAAAGAAGAAAATAACCAATAAAGGCATTAATCATGACCGCAATAATAACCGCTTAACCAGATCAAATCTTACTTCAACAAGAATTAAAGACTGAAAAAAAAAAAAAAAGGAGCGCAAAGAACATGCTATCCAAGCTCCCCCATTCTAAACTTTAGGAATTAAAATTGCTAGTGCGAAAGTCATTGTACTCGACATTCATCAACTTGTTGCCCAACCGATGAAACTTATTTGCGTGATCTCCAAATATGTCACTCCATCCCACTTCAGATTCTTCAATGACTAGTTAAATGGGCGCAAAGCACATGTCTTCGGATCATATTCCTTGGTGCTCAAAATATATAGGACCCCCAGACCCCGTAGCATTATCCGTTTGAGTCTGACTCTGCAGCACACGTGCCCTGTACTCTTCAAATTTTCTGTTTACATCCTTCAACTGCTCCCTATATTCCTTTACCAATTTTCCCATCATATGGAGTTCAAGCTCAAGTCTATAGACCTGTTGTGATCTTCGAACTTTCTCTTGCACAAGTTCTTCTTGTAAGCGTTGAATGAGTTCATCTCGCTGCTTTATCTCCTTCATTAAGTGATCTTGGTTCAAAACAGAATTCTCAAGAGCAGACTCATGCTCCTTGTATGCCAGCATAGCCCTTCTAGTCCACAGTTCTACTTGGTCCATACAATTATTGAAGTCATGATCAGGCCCGTTGACCAAGTCAATGACGGTGTCAGGAGTGTCAAGACCATAAATCTTTGGGCCGAATCCTTGTGAGCTATCACTGCGCAAATTAGAATCAAGTGGATCGGTATTGGAGTCATCTAAGTCTATCATATTAGCTTCGCAGTTAGACTTTGAATTGAAATTGTTCCATGCCTCTTCGTATATGAGCAGATCAGAGTAAGAAAAATCCTTATCCATTGTTGCTTCAAGTTATAATATGCTGCAACAAATAACACCAAATCTTCAGAACATCTCATAAACATGAAATGAACAATCTTATAATTTCTTTAAGAACGGCTCAACATGAAAATTTTAAGAGATAAAGAATTTAATTCTTATCTCCAAATTAAAAGAATCGAACAATCTAATTGCATAACAGAAAGTAGCGTCCTTTCCCCTCCCCTAAACTTTTCATTAGTCTCCTTTTGTGTGTATATAATATATATGTGTGTATGTATTTATAAACTCTTCTTTAAGCAAACAAGTTACAAGTACCTTTTCAATTGCGAAAAATGTAATTAGGCCTTGCAGTGCAAACTACTGAACAAGAAAGAATCAAACTCATTAAGCGATTGGTTTAATTTCTTTAATTTGCAGTTATGTCGGCCACTCCCCAGCCGATCCATTACAATCAACGCATTACAAAAAGTTTTCAATAATCAGAATGTATAAAGATAAATTACAGATAGTATAAAGCATCTGGTCGAAACCCACACTAATCAAATTGGGCTCAAGAAGAATAACAATGTGGAAAAAAAAAAAGGATATGAAAGGTACTAAACCCTAATCGAAGATAAACAATTAAGAAGTGGAAAAGATGAATGTGCAAAACCTGGTGGTCGGCGCCCGTACTTGTTGGAAGGTACGATTGCAAGATCACATGGACAACTTATATAGGCCCGATATTAATTTCTTTCAGTTTTTGCTTACAAAGGACCGGCCCTTATTATCAGCACAAAATATTATGAAAATCATAATTTTGGTTAGCGGATCAATTTCAATTAATCACCGCATTTTATGAAGGAAAGTGGGATAATGCTATTCGTAGTCCAAATGGAATACTCATACTTTTCATTAATTTTTATTAATTACAATTTCTTAACTTGTGGTCAATTAAATGTAAATAATTGATCTCTACCAAAAAAAAAATGTAAATAATTGATGATTAAAAATCTATTTTATTTGATTGGATGTATATTGAGAACTATAAAAGTAACTAGTTAATGTTTAACATAATTAAATATTTTATTGATTGAATATAAATTCAGAACCTACAATTATTCGTAATTTGTTAGAAAAAAAATTAATCAAAACTAATAAATAAATTGAATAGATAAATATGGGTCCAATAGCTCAACTCAAATTGTCATTATCTTAAATTTATTAACAAGTCCATTTTTTATCTTTTCTGTTTTCGGCTGTGTGGCCCCTCCTCCTTACCAAAAACAAAATAAAATTAACAAGTGTCTATCTGATCCCCTTTTTTTTTTTGGGTGCTAATAGTACCATTGGGCCATTAATGTGATTCCATAATTTGTATTAGTTTAATTTAACTGATGATCTATAAAAAAAAAATTACTGAAGTTAAGATTTACAAACTTACAGTTGAAAAAATTGCCCACATTGGCATTTAAGATTCCTGGATGATTGACTGGTGTTTATATTAATGTCCTAAAAATATTAGGTTTAATTTTTTGAGGTAAGGAGGCCCTATTAGTAAGGAGAGTGAGAAATGAAAATGAAAAAGATCCAATTCTTAGCGTATAATCACAACTTCTTGATAGAGAGAACCAGATAAATACCAGTTGTATCCATTTTTTTTTTTTTGTGGATTTTATGGTACCTCTCCAAAAATAAAGGGTTTCATACCCTTTTTATTTGGTCTAATAAAATTTAGCCATGTATTTAATTTAATCTGCATAAGTATCCACATATAACTATTTTTAATTTCATGTTTGAACCCACAACATTTTTGTTTGGTTACAAACTTATCCCGTTAATCCACTCCTTATTCCAATCATCAAGAATTTTATCTCAATTTCTATTATTCTAATTTCTAATTCAAACATCTCAATCTGATATAAATTTAAATTATGAAAAATAGAAAGTGATCATTTTCCCCTATCATGAAGTATGAACACTCATCGGTAGCTGCCCACCTCTCTGATTAGAAATTGTTGCTGAGAATCGACCACAAGCTTTGTGTGAAACCATGGATTCATTTACAAATTTCAATGCCATTGTTGAATGCCCCTCCACTCCTTTTGTAATATTTTGTTCATTGTTGCACCATAAAACAAATTTAATTTGGGGGCAAGATTAAAAATAATTATAGCATTGTTAATTTAATCATCAAATTTTCTTATTTGAAACATGAAAGAAAAATCTGAATCTAATCCTGAAAAAGTGAAAGTATACACACTTTGGTTGGATGCAGCAATGTGGTGCAATCATTAAATGCCTGGTAACCGAATGCTAATATCCCAAGTTTGATGTACACTTCCAAGTTCCAATTGAAAACCCCAAAGACATTTGCCCATTTGTCCCGATTCCCAAGTCCCATCTCCCCTAACACGCAACACACCTACAACTTTTCATTTTTCTTTCAAGTTGAAGCAGACATCGACCATAAGAAGATTAGCTAAATGAAAAAAAAAATGATACAGAAACTAAGATCTAGATTATTGTATTAAATATTTAAATGTTATTCCATCATCTTTGGCTTTTAAACAAGTTTCATGAGGGGTGGGCGGTAATCTGTGTTAGAAGAGGTGGGCGGCTGCTGATGAGTATCAAAAGATGGAGGTAGGGTTCATAACATAGGAGAAAGATCTCTTTCTATTTTTAAGGATTTAGATTCTAAGACTGAAATATCTGAATAAGAAATTAGAATAATAAAAATTGAGATAAAATTTTTTATGATTGGAATAAGATCGGAGCAAAAAAGATTGGTGTAAGTTTGTAACCAAACAAAATATATGGGTTTAAACATAAAATTTAAAAATAGTGACATGTATATATTTATATAAATTAAATTAAACACATGACTTGATTTTATTGGGCCAATTAGATAGGGTATGAAACCCTTTATTTTTGGAAGGACGTCATAGAAGTCCCCTTTTTTATAATATTTGAAACAATACGAAAGCATTAATATAGAAAAATGTTATTTGTAATATTTTTGTATAAATTTTTTAAGAGATACTCTTAATCTTAGGTATCTTTTACATATTGGTTAAAAATGAATTCCACCTTTTTCTCTCAATTAATGTGTAAGGACAGCTTAAAAGATGTCCATAAAAGTTATACAAATAATCTTCAATAGTGTCGTCACCTTCAAATTCCAGTGTCTACCACGAGTGTAAGGAATATCCTGTTTGAGGCAACCAAGCATTCTCCAGCAGAAAGTTTGCGCTGTACAAAGTTAGCAGCATCAGTGGCATTAATCACGTGATAACCAGGCCATGTCACTCTATTGCTAGTGTCTGCTCCAGGTCCCCTATTATCATACTCTACGTAATACAACGTGAAGAGTGCAAAATCCCCACTCCATATCGCCCAACCAGATGGGTCTATCAGACTGTCCAAGAAGGATTGCATAACAACAGTCCCCAAATATTCCTTCCAAGGTAGGTCTTCACATTGCCAACGTTAGGAGCTCAATCATCAGCAGGTTTGATAGTGCAATTGTGAATGGAAGTGCCAGCGCTCTTATTCAGGTCTGTTCGTCCCTAAGCAATTAATGATCGGATTGAACTGTCTTGGTAATGGAAGATGAGGATATATGTTGCAGTTTAGCAGAACAACTGCAGCGTTTCCAAATCTGAAATCTCTTGTTCCATATATGTCACATTCTCTATAAAGTTGCCTGAGAAAATGCATGTAGAAAGTATCTTGGTACCCTTCAAAGTTGTAGCGGTAGAAGGTGGACAAATCTGCCCCACTTCTAGAGTGTTAAGGAATGTTATGTTGCAATTGCTTGGAATTTGCTTGGCCCTGCAGTGTTAAGGAATGTTATGTTATTAACTGCTACAAATAAGGGTGTAATTAGGTCAAACAGCTTGTCTAGGACTTTTGACTTAACCGACATTAAACATACTCCGACCTAGCATTTTTACTAAATAAATTGGATCAAAGCTTTTCAAAAAAATTTTTTAACTAAACAAGTCAGGTTATAAACTATGTAAAAAGTCTATTGAACTTAATAAATTGACCTATTTATACTATATTATTATTGTTGTTATATAAATCATGCAAAGTAAATGATATTATTATGTCAAAAACCTAATGATAATATAAAGTTTTTAATCTATTTAGAAGTACACTTTTCGACAAATGTATGAAATTTTATGGCATATTTAAAATGTATTTTTAGCCTATTTAAAATTGTGTTTTTTGTCTATTTAAAATAAGGCTTTTTTTATCTTTTTTAAAACTTCATTATCAATTAGGCCTTTAAATAATCTCTTGGCAAACCCGTATTTTCAAAACGACTAGACTGAATTTTAAATAAAAGTCTATGTCAAATAATAGGTTCAGATTTGAGCCATATTTTTGAAATGCAAACCAGACTTATTTAAACTAAAACTTATCCTAACCTAACCTATTTCTACCTCTAGCTATAAACCCTAGTGCTACTACAGCTACAAAACATATTGAATAAAACTTTCAATTAGAACGTACGAAGTAAGGAAAACACCAATTTTGCTTATATAGTAAGCAAAATAATTTAATGACAACATATAGTTATAATTAAATTGAGCTTATAGCTAGTTAGCTTAATTTGGCCTAATAAATGTTTTGAAAGTTTATGTAGACATGATTATTTATTGAATAAGCAACAATACACTGTTGAAAAAAATAAAAATAGTAAAGTGAACAAATTTTATTATCAATCTTTTTTATAAAATGATGTAATATTATTTCTAATTGCTTTTGTATAAATGAGTAGTTTTTACTTATCTAACTTATCCATTATTCTCTTGAATCTTAATAAATTTTAACAAAACAAGACAACATGCAATAATCATTAAAAAAAAAAGTTTAAAAATTTGAAAAAAAAAAAGGATAAGATGCATAATGTTCAAATGGAACGACGAGAAAGAATTGAAGCGATTCCCTAAACGCCTTCCTGGATATTCCTCAATTGCCAACTATTCATGGAACGTGACCAGCAGATGACATCATCTGCTTCCGGAGGAAATCGAAGAATATCTTGGGAATCCTATAAGAGCCAATCGTTCTTTTTTCTCTGATAGATGGTTAGAACTGCATCTGGGTTCTAATTCTACTGAGAGGTCTACTAGAGATCAGAAATTACTGAATAAAGAACAAGATGTTTCTTTTGTTCTTTTCAGGCGATCGAAAAGTAAAGAAATAGTTAATATATTCAAAATAATTATGTATTTACAAAATACTGTCACAATTTATCCTATTTCATTAGATCCAGGATGGGATATAGTTCCAAAGGATGAACTGGACAGTTCCAATAAGATTTCACTCTTGAACAAAAATCCGATAGACTTATTTGAGGGAGGGTCCCATTGGGGTGGGTATATAATGCTTGCATCCTCTGTCTTACCGCGGTTGTTGCCACAAAGTTAGTCGATACTTATTCCCCAGATACCGTCATTGCTTCTTCTCCGGGAAAAGAGGTTCACGATCGTAGGTCTTCTACCTCCACGTGGCATTACTCCGTCAGGCTTTCACCCATTGCAGAAAATTCCTCATTGTTGCCTCCTGTAGGAGTTTGGGCCGTGTCTCAGTCCTAGTGTGGCTGGTCATCCTCTCGGACCAGCTATTGATCATCGTCTTTGCACGCCTCCGTTCCCTTTTGAGAGGCCTACGCCCCATAGAAACTGTCTACTTGAGACTATCTCTTGGCCCGTAGGTCCTAGCGCAAAGTTAGAATTCTAATTCTTCCAGAGTAGTATTTGCAAAATTGTGCTCAATTTCATATGTGGCAATTCCGCCAAGATCTTTTCGTTAGTTGGGGGAAGAATCCGCACAAATTGAATTTTTTGAAGGGCATATAGAGAGAGAATTGGTTTTGGTTAGACAATATATATATATATATATATATATATATATATATATATATATATATATATATATATATATATATTCACTTTTTTTTAAACATCATTTGGTGATGTAAACATTGGTTAAAGCGTTGGTTGGTTATGAAGTTAATGAAGTGTAGTTTTAAAATCTCAAGGATAACAATCATGAAAGTTGTCCTTTTTCAAGGTACTGTAACAAAAGTCATTACTTGCTTTTCCTACTCTTTATAAGTCACTCTCCGTCTGTCATTTTTTGGTAAAATATTGAGACATTCTTCCATTTTCTATCAAGTAAAAATTTCTTATTTTGTGGAATAATTTTGACCTTTAATTTTGAGGTGTAGAGAAAAAATGAAAAAGAAAGAAGATTTAAAAGTCAATAGATATGTAATGAAATAAGAAAAAATTTTCTTCCATAAAAGAAATAACAATTTTCCATAAAATATCTCTGCAATTTTTGTTGTCGTTGAGACCTCATTGCAATTTTCACAAACATGATATTCAACATCATAATTTATATTTCGTAAATGTTGCTCTGTCATTTTTTCGTTCATCTGTGTTGTAACTATTATTCAATCAGAACTTTAATTCACTTAATGTGATAGTTTATGAATAAATAAATTTCAAATAATTAGATAATCATATGAATGAAAAAATGGCAGAGCAACATTTACGAAATATAAACCAATGTATTGATTATCATGTTTGTAAGGGTGCAAGACGATAATGTGGCCTCAACGACAACAAAAATTGCAAAGAGATTTTATTATATATATATATATATATATATATATATATATATATATATGACGGATAGAAAGTGACTTACAGAATTAGAAAAGCAAGCTTTCTAGTACCCTGAAAATGATAAATTTACATGATATTCTCCTTGAAATTATAAAACTAAACTCCATTAATTTTGTAATCAACCGACACACTTCCTAAACTACTCCACATCAAAACTGCACTAGTGCAGTTTGAAATTGAACTTGAATGGCACTAGAGAATGACACTTGATGTAATCAAATTTTTATATTACTATTTTGGACTATAGATGATGCCTCTATTTTGACTCCTTTCCGTTAATTATTGCTCCCATTTCACCCATAATAATAATAATAATAAATACTTAGCATTCATCACAATCTAACTTCGAGAGTTCAATTAAATGTGGTAAACTAGGAAGCATGGGTATGCGGTGAAGCTAATGTACCCATATCCCAACGTATTGAGAAAGGGTACGCATGAATATACTTGGGTATGTACCCAAAAGGTATTTTAAACAAAAAAAAATTGGGTACAATACGGATACGCCGTGAGTATGCTGTTGGGTACATCTCTAGTTAAAATCATGTCATTTTCTTCAAATTTAACCTATCTTTCTCTTCTTTCTCGTTCAACCTGGACTATCCAGTTGCTACCCACCTCTGAAACAACCCATCACCGCCGCACCCCTCTACTAACAAAGACAATGACCCACCCACCGACGCTAACAACGCCTCATTGCTAGTGATGACTCGCAGCAGCTCTTGCATGGCATGACAGTGGCAGTAACTCCTCACTATGAGCAATAGCAACCCACCCCCTAACGAGTTCGCGACAGCCAGCACTCTTCTCTAGTGATAGATGAAGGATGAGGTAGCAAGAGAGTATCTCGTTATACACACATGGTGGTTTATGCTTTTTTGGTATATATGTGATTTGAGTGCTTTTTGTTGCTGGATATTAAACGAAGAAATGATAGTTTTGATTTTGAATTTTTGTTCCGTTTTCTTTGTTTCTATTCGGTGAATGACCATATTAAAATGGTTTCATACATTGCAATTTTTTTGAAATACTCTGAAACTAGCATCTTAAACTTGTTGGTTCTTATTGATATTCGAAATCTTTGATTCAGTTGTTTTATTTATTTATTTTTTTAATTTGAATGAGTAATTAGATTTTTATTATGTAAAATTTGCAAAACTCATATATATGTATGACATATGCATGCTCTACTTTCTACAAAATTTTCATATCTCATACCCATATCGATCCTGGATATGGGTACAGTACCTGCACCTATGCAACATAGGTGGTAAGCGAGATCCATCAGTCCATGTGAAATCGTGATCCTAAGGGAGAAAAGACAAGCTTCGTGCTGTATCTGAGATTCACAGAAGAAACCCCAACTTCCTTATTTAAGCACATCCATCCATACACCATTCTCCTCATCCCGCTTCACCATATCACATATCCTTGCTAATAACCTTCTCCTTAGTTCTCTACCATGCATAACCCCATTAGAGCAAGACCAGCACTACTGCTGGCTCTTGTACCGGTGTTGTCCGTGCTTTTAGTGCTACACGTTTCCGCAACTCACTTCACTAGTAGTAGCACAAAAGCAACGATATCCCAAGAAACACCCCTCCACTTCCAAAAGCACATGCAAGTAGCACACTCCACATGCGAAGGAACACTCTACCCAGACATTTGCGTCTCAACCCTTGCCTCGTTCCCAGATCTTGGCTCCAAATCTGTTCCACAATTGATATGCTCTCTCCTCAACGGCTCAACCATTCCATAGAGGAGGTTAGGTCATCATCACACAACTGCACTCGCCTGAAGAAGAGGCTCCCAAAACTCACTCAACTCGAACAGCGAGCTCTTGACGACTGTGTCAACTTGTTTGACGATACCGTTTCGGAGCTCAGAACCACCGTTGCTGATCTCAGCCAAACCGCAATAGGCTCCAAGCGGTACCATCACTGTCAGACCCTGCTAAGCCGAGCAATGACCAACTTGTACACGTGCCTTGATGGTTTTGACGTCAGCAAAGGGAAAAACATGAGAAAAAGGATGCAGGACAAGGTGTTTCAGATTTCCCATTACTGTAGTAACTCACTAGCCATGCTGAAGAAAATTCCTGGAGTGCAGAAACCCTCAAAGTCTGAGGCATTCCCCGAACATGGGAAGATGAAAGGAGGTTTCCCCTCGTGGATGTCCAAGAAATTAAGACCGAAAGCTATTGCAAGCTGCTGTGAATGAGAGCAAGATTAATCTTGTTGTGGCCCAAGATGGCACTGGAAACTACAAAACTATAGGTGAAGCAGTGGCTGCAGCTCCAAGCTCGAGCTCAACTAGGTACGTATACCAGTACTTAATTTGATCCATCATGAGTAGTCATGAATAAAATAATTATTAATGTGCCTTTTTTGGTCATTGTGTGAATGTGGCCTTTAATTATTGAATATGAAAACTATTATCTGTAATCATTTTACAGATTTATACACATAATAAAAAGAAAGGTACAAGGTGACGAGCATTGAAAAAGAGCGTAAAAGATGTTATTCTTATTGAATTCTCTGTCTCATTGTTTAACTCACTTAAGAAAAGAGAGTTAGTGAATAAAAGTGTATAATATATTGTCTAAAGGTAGACCCCACAATTTTTTGTGAAAATATGTCAGCTAATAAGTCTCAATTTTATGAGTATAAATAATAGTATTTAAAAAAAAAAGTGATTAATCCACCATACTGTGTCTTTTTCTCTCACTGTGTCTACAATGAATCCATTACTCATTGAATATTAATTGTCTTGTAAATTTTTTGTGACTATTATAGGTTTGGGATACACGTGAAAGCTGGGACGTACTTAGAGAATGTGGAGGTGAGCAGGAAGAAGACCAATCTGATGCTGGTCGGAGATGGAATTGGAAAGAATGTTGTGAAAGCCACTGGGAATGTTGTGGGCGGGTGGACCACTTTCCAGTCAGCTACTTTTGGTGCGTTTGATTTCGAACTTTCCTCTTCTTTCTACTACTACTGTTTTTGCTTAGCTTTACTAGGGTTCAGTTTGATATTCATTCTCTTAAAAGATATATATATATATATATATATATATATATTCGTGTAATTTTAAACAAAGTTATATCACTTAATAACTTTATGTTGAATAAATATTTTATTGATCCAATAGTTAAATTTCAATTACCTATCATAAAAATCATATGTGACAAATTTCATAAAAATCAAAGATCAATGAAAGTATAATCAAATAGCTCTCATTGTTATATATTTTAAACATATATATTATATTAATTTGATGTCTATAAAAAAATATCAAATAGTTTTAGATTAACATAAAATTTTATAAATTTAATCTATAAGATATGAATTTCTAATCTAATAGTAGGTTTTATAAAAAATTATATAAATAAAAAGTTATTAGGTTTAAAGTTATACCAGTGTGATAATTAATGTAATAGCTTAAAAAGACAAAAGGAAACCAATGTGGAAAGGGCAGCAGAAAGATTCCTAGATTAAGCGAACTTAAAGTACGTGATCATGCGGCGAAAATCATATTAAATGGTTCGAATTATCATTTGTAAAAGATTTACTTAACTCGTAACTGAAAATTTAATACCAGATGCTATTTCTTTCAAGTAAGCATATATTATATTTATTTCACCTCGTCCGTATATTTGTATATGGTATCTATATGATATGTACAGATTCTAGGTTAAACATTTATAAAGAGATATTTAAAATTGTCCCATCTATTATTATCAAATATTTTGTATCTTTTTTATACTATTCACCATTAGTGGTTATAGTTTAGGTACAAATAACATTCCTATATTACTTTTAAATCCAAAGCTCAATTGGCAGCTGCACCCCACAAGTTTTCTCTAAATCAGACAATCAAGGACGTATAGACATTGATATAGCCCACCGAAGTAGAGGATAAAGTGTAGAGAAGACACGATATATATCGGTAGCAGTAAATAGATTTTAGTCAATGATTATTCTGAAAGGCATAAGAGAGTTTAATTTGCTACTAACGATATCCCTTTTAAAATTATATATATATATATATATATATAGTAATGTTTTAATCGCACTTAATAAAAAATTAATGAACAACAATTTTCAGCTAATTTTTCACATTATGATATACACAAAAAATTGATACAGTTGTATTTAAGGCACAAATGAATTTTTCTTCCCAAATTCTACACCTAATTATTTTTCCTTTGCTTATTTTTAAGCGAACTATTTACACCCGAGTCCCAAACCAATATGGCTTTAGTTGAGCTCAATAAATTTCATGCAGCATGAACATTAGTTTAGTCTATCCTAACCTAGGAATGTCAGAGACAATGGTGCATGAGGTGCAATTTTCAAAAGGTATGTCTTTCTTAACTCTTATTGGGGTTTGCAGAGTTGATTAATAATGGATAAGCAACATCACGCTGGCATGGCTGCTCCTTGCTGCAGGAGCATGATCATGTATAATTCATAATTACATAAATACTAAATTGCTTACTTAATGTTGGTATCGCCGTCCATTTTATAGGAATATAGGATCACCAGGGAAATCAGTATAGGTTCTAGGAGAAGGAATGAACATATTAATAATTGGTACAAGGTTAAAAAGTTTCTTTCAAAATGAAAAGCTTTGATGAATTTACAGGATGGACAGAGCCAAGAACAGCAAGTTGTATAAATAATTCATATTAGAGATATAGGATAAGAAATATCTTGCAATATTATTGTGTTTTTCCACTCAAGAATAGTACTACATGTTGGAAAACCAAAACATGGATTACGCCTTACATTATTTATTTATTTATTTTACTGACAAGAGGACTAATTACGTGCCTTTTGAGTTGGGCGATAGAAAGGGTCTACATTACTCCAACCCAACTTTAGGGGGATTCCGGCTTAGATCTGCCCAACTTTTCAGGCCCACTTTGCTAATTCTTTTATGCTTTGCTTTCTATTGTATTTTTTGTTTAGCTCACTAATTAAACTCTTATTTAAATTCATAAATTTTGTATTTCACCCTTTTCTCATATGATATTATTTGTATAACTTTTTAGAATGTTTTTAAAGAGACAAATACGATGTCTTTTAAATATTAATTAACAATGAATTCCAACTTTTCTCCCAATATATCTCCAAAAATAATACAGATGACATTGCTCTACCGAAAATTCTTATGCTTTCTATATTTGTGGCTTTCAGCTGTGGTAGGAGACGGATTCATAGCCAAAGGCATAACCTTTGAGAACTCAGCTGGGCCCAGCAAACACCAAGCTGTGGCCATGAGGAGTGGTGCTGACCTCTCAGCCTTCTACCAATGCAGCTTTGTGGGCTACCAAGACACTCTCTATGTCCACTCCCTACGTCAATTCTACCGTGAATGCGACATCTATGGCACCATAGACTTCATCTTTGGCAACGCAGCAGTAGTCTTCCAGAACTGCAACTTATATGCATGCAAGCCTAATGCAAACCAGCAGAACACGTTCACTGCGCAAGGCAGAGAAGACCCTAACCAAAACACCGGCATATCCATCTTGAGCTGCAAGTTTGCAGCTGCTGCGGATTTAGTCCCAGTTAAATCTTCGTTCAAGAGCTACCTGGGTCGCCCTTGGAAAGACGTATTCAAGAACTGTTTTTGTCAAATCTTACATGGAGGATCTGATAGATCCTGCAGGATGGTTGGCATGGAGTGGCACGTTTGCTTTGAGTACACTGTATTATGGGGAGTACCAGAATAGTGGTCCAGGCTCGAGTACAAGTGGTAGAGTTAAGTGGGCAGGTTATAGGGTCAACACCAGCGCCACTGAAGCAGGCCAACTCACGGTTGGGCAATTTATACAAGGCAATGAGTGGCTGACCTCCACCGGTGTTCCATTCTTCTCTGGTTTCAGTTGAAGGCTTACGGTTAATTGGTGCTCTTCTTTTATGTCAAAAGTCAAAACTGATGCACATCAGCCCAGTATCTAGAGAATTCAGGATTGGCACCATAAGGCTAGAAGTCGCTGGACAATGTGATGCAATTATGTACCAATAAAATCTATAAGATAATAATAATAATAATAATATAGATAACCGTCATGTTTGAGGTGGCAGATAATGCCTACAAAAAACGAAAATATTTGAGTGATTTTGGAGTATCATGTAACTGTAATTATAGTTAATAATATCACAATATTGGAAGTGAGACCTACCACTAACTTACAGGTCCCACCTCTAATACTATAATATTATTGATTGTGATTATAATACGTGACCACCCAAATATTTCTCCTACAAATATAGGCTGGTAGAGCTCTATTGACCATTGAGCATAGAAGGGCATAAAGCCTACCTAGTATCAGCTCAATAGAGTATCAAATTCTACGTATTAAAGTATATGTCATCCTCTTATCAAATAGCACACTTAATACTCAGATATATTTTCAACTCTTTATTAAGTATATTGTGTGTCTTCCTCTTATCAAATAGCACATTTATATTTACTCAAATATATTTTCAACTCTTTATTTTCATTCTACCTCCTCCTATAATCTAACGCAGTTTAAATGCTCTTTGTGTACTAACTAAAATAATGAAATGTGCACGGCTGAAATTATGGACGGGAAATGTCATTGTTGTTTGACAAAAAGCAATATTTAAGTGTTTGGGTCTCCATTGACTATATATGGTATAAAATTTATGGGATATGAGATTGAGAATCACCCGATTTCCTCATTAATTGTTGTGCATGACAATGTAAATTTATGAACAACTCATTTTGTTATAACAGATACAAGAATTCTGAGAGACCAAGTTACTGGATGGAAACATATATGCTAAACTAAATGTATATGGCTAATCAGATTCACTAAGAATTGAACTCAAAATCAAGTATTTTCAAAGATGTTAGATGACAGTAAACCAAGCCATTGACGAAAACCTCTTTTAGTTGGGTGAATGTGTGAAGAAAAGAGAAACAAAAGGAAGGGGGAAAAACACTAAACGGTAAGAGGGCCAGTAATTTCTGTCTTTCTTTCTCTCCCTGTATCTCTTGTTGAGGTATCAAATGCAAATGTTTAGATTTAGTTGTATAAATTTGCTATTTACTATTATATCCAAAAAAGAAAAAAAAAAGATGTGCTATTTACTAACGTTATGTCAATTTCTATTTCATATTTAATTTTTTTCTTTTATAAATATTTTTGTATTTTCACCTGCACTTGAGTTTTCTACCAATAAAATGGGTTGTGACAAATAAAAATTAAAATTTATGGTTCTTATAAGACTTTATAGTATGAAATAAAAATAGTACATTTTTTAAAATAAATGCTGTCTATGTATCATTTTAATGAATACATACATGGAAGTATAACATAAATTACTAAAATTATTTCAAAAAAATATTTCCATCCTTTCATAATAAAGGGCTTTCAAATTTCAGATGTTCGTTCACATTGAGAGAATGTGGATATACTTAGGCAAAGACAACAAAAATAAAGTGTTTCTCAACTGGTTCTCTCAATTTTGAATTTTCAATTGATTTACAAAACCGTTTAAAATTTTGTTTTTCAGGTATTTATATAAATAATAAATTATATTTAGCTTCAATGTTGCGGAATAATTAAGCTAACCAAGTTGAAGTGAACTAAAAAATGAAATTTCATACTAAAAATATTATGAACCGAATTAATGCCTGTTACATCTTGTAACAAATTTACACTTTTTTTTTGGGGGGGGGGGGAGGATTGGTGGTTAAATCTTTTTTTTGTTTTGCGACAAATGCTGGTTAAATCTTTAAATGGCTATTTTATTTTATTTTTTGCCAATTGTGGCTAATATATATATATATATATATATATATTTGGTCGTGAAAATATGAACGTATATGTTACCAAAAATAAGTTTAATTGTTATGTATTGATAGTATAAAAAAAATTTATATTATCATTTATTTAAATATTTGTATTTATAAGACTTTTAAGGTAGTAGATGATTGAGTTGAATATTTTTATTAATATGATAATATATAATTAAGAGGAGTATTATTTGTACCACTCTTTATTATAGACATCCAGACACCCAGAGATAAGATTAGAAAAAAAAATTGTAAAAGAAAAAGGAAAAGTGAAAAAGCAAGAGAAGAGACGAGAGAGATAGATACAAGGTGTCAAAGTATGTCAATTGATAATATGTACAAAAAATATTTCTATATAATTAAATATCTGTATAAAAAATTTTTTATACTCCCTAGGCATATAAATTAAATCCACCAAATATATATATATATATATATATATATATATATATCTGTTGGTAATTTAAAACAAAGGGCGTGACATATATATTGGGCTAAAAGCCCTCTATGAACTTTTAGAGAGCAACGAAACAAGGCCATAGCCGTTATGATAAAAGATTAAAAAAAAAATTGCTAGAAAATGGGCTCATTGAATACTGCCACAAGCAACCATGCGAAATCACGGGATGTATGTGAAGCCTTAGTTTGTACTAACTTGTACACAACCCCAAAAAAAAAGGAGTGAAGCCTTAGTAACGTAGGCAATGACAATAGCACCGCCACAAATGAACAGAGCAACAAACCTTCATATTTGGAGTAATTATTGTGGGTGTGTTTAATATGGAGTACAAATGGGGAAGAAAATTTTATGAAATAGTTTTATCGGTGTGTTTGCTAAATTCTGTATATAAAATTGAGAATTTTTTCTTTTTTTTACGTGAAAAGAACATCAAATCAAATCAGACACCATATCATCTCACGCCTGTTTTAGAATAAATGTCTCATTCGATACGCAGTAGATTTAAATAACAGAGATTTAAATAACAGAACTCCATAAAATTAGAATATAGACGAACACTCACGCTTATGATACTATTGCCCATCTCAGTAGTTGGTGGCAATTATGGTGTTCATGGACTATATTTGTGGTTTGTGTTGTGTTGTGTTACGAGTCTCATGTTGAGGAGGTTGCTTTAAAAGGGAGGCCTTATAAAAATTTGGACTTTTCTACTTTGTAGCATTGAGAAAGCTGTTCATTGCTCATGACAGAAGATTTATTCATGAGTAAGTAGAAACACACTCCAGCACTGCTTTCACATGTGTGTCTCTGTCACTACAAGATACTTCTTCTCATAAATATGGTAATTTGATTAGACTCACTAATCACTTATTAGAGTTAATTTGAATCGACAAACCTGAGTCAGAAATATCGTCTAGCTGATGAAGTAAGTCTCTCTTTCAGACGTATTATTGTTGGTGAGATCATGGTTGAATGTGAACTCTATTTTATTTTATCTCTGGGTATTCCTTGTTTATCATTAAAATTAAAAACAAGAGAAGGAAAAACACACCGATGTTGCGCCGTCACCATAGAATTGAACATAGCCTATTTCCAAAGGAGGTTATAAGAAGAACCTAAAATAAAATAAGATAGATTAGGAAAATAATTTTTTACTTCATAATGCATAAATATTGCATACACATCATATATAGTTATATAAATGTTAGTGAATAATGAATCACATATTTCAAAAGAAAATAAATACGGCATTTTTATATGAATGAGCTAGTATATTTAATGATAAGCTTTGATGATTAAATAACATCACTCAGCGCATTAAAAAAGGCGGAAAAATAAAAACCGGAAAATTATAGGCTTAACATAAAAGTTCAGATCAAGCTATCCTATATCCAACTCCAAGCATGGAATTGGAGATTTGATTTTCCCTGGTTCCAAGCCAATGAAAAACGTGGTGTCAGCCTTTTCATTCAGTCAGCCCTCCCCCACCCTGACCAAATACGATTGCATGTGCCTAGCTATCATCCTTTTCCTTTTCTGCAGAGGGGTTTGCAAAGAGGAGAAGAAATGGGCATGACTTGTCTTGTGTTCCATGTGGGAAGACACCAGAGTAGCACATGACAATATGGCGTCACGTTATTATATCACAAATCCGTGCAATCGTTTTCTGACCGTAAGATTTCACATTTAATATCCTATATACCATTATTTGCGTAGCTTATTTTCTTGCTTCACTGCTTGATGCAAACTTTCAATTTTTTTTTTTTCGGTTTTAATTAATCAATTCGGCCTACTTTATATGCAATAATTACCAATAATAAGAGTGGTAATATTCAGATACTTCTAATTAATTTGGTCACACATGTTCGTACTACATCTTTTTTTTTTAATATATATTGACGATAATACGGTTTAAATCTAAAATTTTATGCTAATTACTTAAACTCTTTATCATTAGATCAGTTCTAATGATTTATATTTATACTATATCTATATCCAATATTGATATTTATGTATGATACGACTATATTCTTTTTCTTTTTTTTTCCCTGCCAAATCCCTTTCTTCTCATGGTCTCGAACTACTGTTGCCTAAAAATTCGAGATACAAATAATTAAAATCGGGTATTATTGGAATTTCAATTTGTTTACTAATTAATTATAGCAGACCTTGACAAGATAAAAATACTTATTTTATATAATAATTATAAGCTCGTCTCTTAATTTTTTTTTTTAATGATTATCATAATCATATATCGTATGTGTAGTTTTCTCCACATGGAGATACACTCTTTGTTCCTGCCTTTTTTTTTTTAAAAAAAAATGGTGAGCATATGTGCATTGTAAGGGGGTTTTTGATACTTAGAATATGACAAAATTAAAATGATGTACCACACTGAATCGTACTACAAGATAGAAATTTATAGTAGTTTTACAATTTATTTATTTATATATGAATCAAAAGAAATCTACAAGACTTGTTCAACAAAAAACTACTATTTTGTTATAGAATCCAGGCACCATAAAAAAATTAAAAAAAAAAAAACTTTATGTATGTCGTAAAGAAGAATTTAGGCAAAAGTCCAAGCAATTGCTAAAATCTAACTCATCATTTTATGACTTCAACTTTTTAAGCTCTAATCCATTCAGCGCGGACATTTTCATTTTAGAAAATACTGAACAAAAGGTGTAGGTGCTAGAAACTAGTATTGTAATGTATAGGAGTGATATTTATACTATTTAAAACCTCAGACATTTTCGATACCCACAAACAAAAGTATGGGTTCCACTGTGTATTGTTGTTTTTTTTTTTTCCATTTTTTCTCTTTCCATCTCTCTCATTTTCTTTTCTTTTCTTTCTATTTGTGGGGGGGGGGGGGGGTTTTACTATTTCCGAGTGATGCAAAAATTATTTTTCGTAATTTATTGGCACCCCGACCATGCAATGGAGAGTTTATCTTAATGGGACATATCATAGGTTGGTGTTATGTGTGAAGGATCATAATAACCAAAGGCCGGAAATTTCTTCAGCTTTATCTCCATGGAAGTTCTATGTCTGTGTATGAGCCATTATCATGGTTCTAGTGAATTAATCAGCGAACTTGAGGGATCAGTGTCTTCTCCATGCTTGTGTTCACCACCTTTCTCTGACAGCTTTTCTCAGCATTGACCACTTGTTTTGTTTGTTCTCTGACAATGGTGGAGCTCATATGTACCCTCTGCTACGAGTTGTGGGCTAGAACTTCTCTGAGCGACTACAAGAGAGCTTGAACCGGAGCACTCCACCTAGATCCGTTGGGCAAAAGATACACACTCAATCCAATCAATGTTTATTTTAATTTTTTTAAACCAAAAAGATTAAAATAATATAAAGAACCATAACTGTCATAACAGTTTTCATACCCCGAGTTGCCCAATGTGGCCTCGTTATCCAGAAGTAATAAGCAGTATCTGACTTGAAAATGAAACTAGCACATTAGAACCATGGAGGAACTTTGTAATTTTTAAAAAGAGGAATATTTAGTCTATTTATTTTTTATGGGATACCGTGTAAAAACGGTATATCACGAAAAATAAGTATCTCTATTATTACTCTTTTCAAAATTCTTAAAAATCAAAAAGAAATAAAATGATGAAATAAATAAAATATTCTTATAAAAAATTTTACGTAAAATCAAAATTGCTTTTGCATCTAAACCCTGTTTGACAAGGAGTGATAAAATGTAGGTTTAATGTTAGATTGAAAATTTCATATCAGTTCAATGATATCTATTCATTAAAACCACTTTTAAGTTAAAGATTCTAAACATAAATTATTTTACTATAAACTTACATTTAGAAAAAATCAATTCTATAAAATTAATTTCAACCAAGATCAATTTTACAAAAACTAACCCAAACACACTGATGCAATTTCCACCTTAAAAGATTCTCTTCCCGTGTTAAATTAGCTTTGAATTAGACTTATTAAGTTTGAGTATTGGACACCCCTCTAACCTAATATTTTTATTGAAAATTTTAAACTGAGTTCAAAACTTTATTTCAATTTTGTTTGTTGAACTTTATGTTATAACTGACTTAAATTTTTATGATCAAGAAATATTATTTATATGTATAAATTAAACATCTCAAGAACATATGTAGAAAGAAAAAGATATAAGGATAATTAATTTATCATTTTTTCCCTTTCAAACACCAACTATCCTTATATGTATCTCTCTCTCTCTCTCTCTCTTTCTCTCTCTCTAAGATGTCTTATTTTAGCATGCACAAATAAGATTCCTCTGATCGATTAATTACAACTTACTTTCTTTGCTTATTATTCAATACTGTCCTATTATAGTGTGTGTTTGCACGGAGAGCGAGATAACTCCCCAGGACATTTCCAGTTTTTAAAGATAAAATAGCTTAGATTAAAGCCAAACCCCCTGCTAGGTAGGATGTGGACCTAATCATGGTTGTAACTCGCAACCAAAGAAGCAGGACGTTAGCGCTGCAGCTTTTGCTTTTATAAATAGACAGAGCTCCAAGCACAGACCACCAGTGCGGCTTGCAGGTGGCAGTTTCCCTCTTGGTTGGTTGGTTCACTTTACCTTGGACACTTCATTATGCCTCTTTTCCTTTCTCTTTCTTCTTCTTCTTGTTCCTGTTCTTCTCTGCTTTTTCTTCTTTCTCTTATCTCTGCCACTCTGCTCCTTTGTCATTCCTTCCCTGCCCATTACCACCACCAACCCTTGCACCATCGCCACCCTCGCTTTGCCGCACACAACTACAGAGATGCTCTCACCAAATCCATCATCTTCTTTGAAGACCAGAGGTCAGGGAAGCTTCCTTCTAATCAGAGGATGTCTTGGAGGAGGGACTCTGCTCTCTCTGATGGCTCAGCCATGCATGTATAACACCTGCGTTACCCCTTTTTGTCTGTATGATAGTGTTTGAAGTTCATGCATGAGTTCTTATTTTGGATTGTGAATGTGGCAATGCAGGTTGATTTGGTTGGAGGGTACTACGATGCAGGGGACAATGTGAAGTTCGGTTTTCCCATGGCCTTCACAACCACCATGCTTTCATGGAGTGTTCTTGAGTTTGGTGGGGTCATGAAAGGCGAGTTGCAGAACGCCAGAGAGGCCATTCGCTGGGGAACTGATTATCTCCTCAAAGCTACTTCACATCCAGGCACCATTTATGTTCAGGTTAGCCCCCTCTTCTTCTGCTTAATAACACTGTTAGTGTTCTCTATTTTATGTTGTTGTCATGTCACAAGATATCGATTTTGTTTTCTTGTTGTTGAAGGTGGGCGATGCTAAGAAGGACCATGCTTGCTGGGAGAGGCCTGAGGACATGGATACTCCAAGAAGTGTGTACAAGATAGATAGTAACAACCCTGGCTCAGATGTGGCTGCGGAAACTGCTGCGGCTCTTGCAGCTGCTTCTCTAGTTTTCAAGAAAACTGACCCCGCTTACTCCAAAATTTTAGTTAGGAGGGCCATCAGTGTAAGATTTTTTGACTCAAAAGGAAAATCAACATTTTGAATGTAATGTTATATACCAAGTAATGTTCAAAATCTGAGGCTGCGCTTGTTTTCTTGGGTACAGGTTTTCGAGTTTGCTGATAAATACAGGGGATCCTACAGCAATGGCTTGAAGTCCATTGTATGCCCCTTCTATTGCTCTTACTCTGGTTATCAGGTAAAGTTGTAATATTTTGTTTTGCTCATTTTGTTGGAAGTTAAAAAATGTTTCCTTTGATGCCTTGAGAATATGGCAGGATGAGCTTTTGTGGGGTGCTGCTTGGCTGCACAAGGCTACCAAGAACCCAATGTACCTAAACTACATTAAGGTTAATGGACAGACCCTTGGGGCTGCTGAGTCTGACAATACCTTCGGGTGGGATAACAAGCACGTTGGGGCAAGGATACTTCTTTCTAAGGTCCACATTCCATCACATTTCTTCTGTTTTCTTTTTTATTATATGGCTAGTAACAACAACACTGGTTTCTAACTTGCGTTTGTGCTGTTGGGTTTTAGGAATTTCTTGTTCAAAAGGTGCAATCCCTTCATGACTACAAGGGTCACGCGGACAATTTCATCTGTTCCCTCATTCCTGGGGCTCCTTTCTCTTCCGCCCAATATACCCCAGGTCACCTTCTTCTTTCCCTTTTTGTTTTTTCTTCTCTCCCTCTTCCAGTCTCTCTCAACTCTGTGGTCCAATACGTGTAACGGTTACTTTTGGTTTCCTTGAACATGATAAAACCTACGCAGGTGGGCTTCTGTACAAGATGAGTGATAGCAACATGCAGTATGTCACGTCCACCTCCTTCCTGCTCTTAACCTATGCCAAATACTTGACCTCAGCCCACATGGTAGTCAACTGTGGTGGCACCACTGTAACTCCAAAGAGGCTCCGTTCAATAGCCAAAAAACAGGTACTAGAAAAATGACACCTTATTAACGTTACAATGTGCATTTTGTTAATTGAACTTGATTTGTTATTCTTTTTTGAATTTTTATATTCCTAGGTGGATTACTTGCTAGGAGACAATCCCTTGAAGATGTCCTACATGGTGGGGTATGGTCCAAGGTACCCGAGAAGGATACACCACAGGGGCTCATCTCTACCGTCCATTGCTGCGCACCCGGGCAAGATCCAATGCTCAGCAGGGTTCAGTGTGATGAACTCACAAACCCCGAACCCCAACATTCTGGTGGGTGCTGTTGTTGGAGGGCCGGATCTGCATGATAGGTTCCCGGATGAACGGTCAGATTATGAGCAATCAGAACCTGCTACTTATATCAACGCACCCCTCGTAGGTGCACTGGCTTATCTCGCACACTCATTTGGCCAACTCTAGGGAAGCACTGTCCCCAACTTATGTGCATGCAGCTCTTGTTTTAAATTATTCTCACTAGTTTTAAGCATATTTCGGTAGTTTGTATTCCTTGAAAATGAAAGGTGCACAAGGTAAGGGGATAAAAAGCTATAGCACAAGCCCCCACCCATGAAGCACATTGGTCAAGGTAACGTGGGATGACATTGGTGTTCTAGTTTACAGTTTGTTAGCGTTACGAGTTTAACTATTGCAGTGAGCAAAGTTTCGTGTCAGAAACGGCATTAAGTCGTGGTGCTGTGATTTTGTATTAAACTCTACTATTTGTCCATTGGCGCATTGCGGCGATGCAGATTCTATATTATAATATTAGACCGTCTGGAGTATATTCAGTGGCAGTGGTATTGTTCTCATTGTCAATTAATGTATTAGATTTTGCATTAGTTATTTGCATCGAGAGGAAAAAAGATTACATTGAGGCATGGATTAATCAAATACAGTTTAACAGAGGGCCTGTTCCTTGAAAGTTGGAAATAATATCATTGTTAACGCGACCAAAGCATTTTTGCAAGAGGATAGTACTGTAATAAGGAAGTATCTCAGTGGGTAGTGTGTAATACGATTATTTTACCTTGGTTGTGGATAACGAGTATTTGACCGTTGAAAGTGAGAGAGGAATGAAGAAAAAGGATAATGGGAGACATGTGAACATATTGGGGATTGCGGATCATAGGGTCAAAAAGGCAGGCCCTCTGTTGGCAGAGGTGTCAGAAGTAAGGACTAGACAGCAACTCTCTTTGACAAGGAGTCAAGGAGAGACAGATGCCACCCAAAATTGCAACAGAAAGCGTCCAAAGCCAATATGAGGAACGATTGAAATTCCTCCAATCTGACAAATGAACCAAAGGATAAATGCACAACATTGAGGAACTAGATTACAAAAATGACCCCGACGTATTTTTCCACAAAGTTCGTTGGGGCCTCTTGCCCTTTTCATCCTTTTTCTACTTAATTGACCCAAAAGTCCCATTCTACTTCATAAATGAAAGAAACGGATGGGGAAAGGAACAATAGATTTTATCTATGTTGGGCGGACACGGATGCGGGGTAACAAAATTTTATAAAAAGTGAGGTATAAATACGCCAATATATAATATTTAAAAATAAAAAATTTCATAAATTTCATAAAATAAAAATAAAAATTTTATATTATAAATAAAAAATACATCAATTCTAATATGAAATAAGTCTAAACTGTTCAAAATTACATCATAAAATAAAAAATTATAATATTTAAAATATTATTCAAACACAAATACATAACAATTATTTAAATACAATTAACAATCAATACAATTATTTAATCACTCATTATATATTTTAAAAATAATTCTAATTAGCACTGTATATAGAACAGAAAAAAATAAAAAAAATAAAAAATGAGAGAAGATATCGCACCTCCCTTTGTCTTCCAAAAAATAAAAAAAATGGCAAACGACATAACTTAGATTTAATCCATATCCAAACCGTACCCAAACTGGACCCAATTTTTTTTCCCAAAATAAAAAATTGTTAAATACATACCGCGATGTATCCAACGCATACCCATACCCAGAGTTTACCAGGTATGGGTACTTTTCACAAAAGCACATACCCGTGCTTCCCAGGATATTAAAGTGCTCTAAAAAGAGTAAATGCTCATTTGGAACATGAAATTTGATGAGTATTTTATTTTATTTTTTAAAATTAAAGAATTAATATTTTAGTCTTAAAAATACAAAAAATAATTTAAATTAATCCCTAAAATAATATTCACAAAGACTAACTTAGATTTACCCACTCAAACTCAAGCATAACTGAAAATATACCTCCTTGTTATAACATAAAATCTTTCCAAGGAAATTGCAACGGTGTATGTTTTTGCGACTACGATCCTGCATCCTTCATCATACACAACGCCATAACAACAGGCCTTGATCGAAAGCAAAACCCTTCATGGGGAAGCAGACTCACTTGTTGTGAGATTTTATTAGGTAACTAATCCAGCATGGTTTATTCTTGCTCATCTTATTCCCATTTTCTTGCTATGATGCAGTTGTATGAAATTAAGAATAATCCTATAAACTTGCAAATTTTCATATTAAGGATAACAATTATATTAAACCACTGGCAGAATAAATCTTGGAACAAAAGTCCTCACTGGTACCTCCCAGATATGATTGACAACTGCTAAGCAAAGGAAAACCATACATCCAACAACCAGCACCCCAGCAGTACCCAGATCATTAGAATTAACGTAGACAAGTTCCATGAAACTCCTCAAATGTTGGCAGAACAAGATCTTACAACACAAAGAAACAGACTTTTATATACATGCATTGTCTGCAGTCAATACGCGGTGAGAATACAACACTGCTAGGACCCCAGCCGGCTAATTTGCATCATCCTTCGCTAGCGGAACACAATTTGCCTGTAAAACAAGTTGTCGCACGCACAATTGAAATCAATGCTAGTAACAAATGGCTTTTGTTTCTTTAGTCTTTACTTATGCTATAAATTTATAAAGCATAGGACACAACCGGTAAAGTTCATAATCCAGCATGATAGCATCCCAACCTGGTTCTAAAACTAACAAAATGAACAGATGTAATATCACTCACCAGATCGCGGAACTTAAGAATATAGAACATCTCAAGATATCTACGAGTTTCACGCCTCTCTAATTTGGAGACGTATTTCCAGAAACTATAAACTCCCGCCAAGGTCATAAGCCTTTCAGAATAGATCTTCCATGTGTACCTGTTTATTGTTCAATTAGCATAGATGTCGCCTAAAAAAAGAAAAAACTACCAATTATTACCAAAATTGCCTACCTTTCATAAATTCTTTGAAGACCACCATCAGATATTTTATTCCAATGGCTTGGGTCCTCCTTGCATCGTTGGAAGAATCCAACCAATAGCTCAGAAGCTTGGTCAGGGTGATAAGGATCAATATGGAATCCTGATACACCATGCTCAATGATCTCAGCAGGACCACCATGGCAAGTAGCAAATGTGGGAAGCCCACAAGTCATGGCCTCCACAACTGTGAGCCCAAAAGCTTCATAGAAAGCAGGCTGCAGTAAGCGAGGAATAGTTACCAATGATGCATGGGGGGTCAACCAAACAGTAGAGACTTAGAGAGACATTAGTATAATACCTGAATGAAAGCACCTTTTGTGTCCGCTATGTAGCGATACAGCTCACCATTTCTTGCTCTATTTGTTTGGGCAGCAATCCACCGAAAATCGCCATCAAGGTTATACTGTTTCATGAGACCATGCATCTTCTCAATTTCTGCAATTTCTTCTCTGTCACTGGACTTCTTTACATCAATATATCCAGCGACCACCACAAGATTGACCAGCTCCCTCAATTTGCTATTCTTACCATAGCTTTCTACCAAACCACTAATGTTTTTAACTCTGTCTAGCCTTGCCATGGAGAAAATTATGGGCTTTGACCGGTCTTTCAGTGAACCACTGCCACACAGACAAACTCGTTAACTGTATTAGTAGCGGTCAAATCTGATAAATATAACCTGCTTTCTCAATGGTTATTACAAACAGCTTTACATATTCTATCACTTTTGAGAAGTGAGAAATTAGCAAGTGGAGGTCACCATGGATTCCAAACAAGATATAGGTGCTGATTGTCTACAGCCAATCACAAGGAACAGCACAGATTGATCCCATGACTGACGTACAAGTAATGCCCTTCAAGCTAATAACAGACCATACTTATACGGAAGGTTTTGCATGATTGATGCATGGATAGTGGGGTGATCAACTTAATCAGAAGACCAATTACTTTGGAGATATGGATTATTGTAGAAGTAAATAACCCGAATTAAAATTTTAAGCAATTAAAATAGACTCACATGTACTCATCGGTCTGCTCAGGATCAAATAATAGCTTTTCAATGGAACCATGCAGTGCGGTAAGTCTTTTCTGCTTCTCAGAGTAGGGGAAATAGATTGACATATCTGCTCCAGGAGAGACAATATTGAACTTGGGATCGAAAACATCAATGCCATGGACAACCCTGTAGAGTCCAGGAAGAGTAAAAGCAGTGTGGCTCTCATACTGGCCAACAGTATTCTTCCTGAAATATAAAATACAAGTACAGAAAATGACATGAGTTGCATTAGAAAACCTATATATATATATAGTAAAAAGACTTCAAAATAAATGCAAGTAAGAACTAAGGATGGGTTCGTGAGATGTGAGAAGCCTAAAGAGGAAAGCTTAACCAAAATAGTAGCAAGCTCGTATCGCTGTCAGAGAGATTCCCAAGCCAATATAAATGACTAGGTATCTTTATCATCATATAACTGAGCGGACTTCCGTAAGTTATATGAGTCACAGTCAGCATACATAATTTAGGAATCTTGAGACAACAAACTATGTCACACAAAAGATAGGATAAGTTTCTTGGGACAGCTTGAACATGTAATGCCAAATGGGTATGCAGGGTTCCACAAATAGAGGCCAATTACTATTAAAATAAGCATGGGAATGTGCCATTTGGGTGCATATGTTTGTTAAACAATATTCAATCACCTATACGATAATTTTATCTCCAAAATAAACAGTCATGAGCATGTAAAAGCAATGAAAGGAAACATTAAGAACTGGATAATGGGGAGAAAGTATAGAGCATCACAAGAAGTGACGTTTCAAAAATCATAACTACACTATATGTCATGAAAACAAAGTACTTACGTTCCTGCAATCTCTTGGTATGTACTGGTGATGATAAAATCAGCATTATTCATAGCTATTAGGTCAGCAGTGAACTGACATGAAAAATGATATTTATCCTCAAATTTCTTCCAATATATATCTGAATCTGGATATTTTGTCTTCTCCAGTGCATGCGCAATTGTGCACTACACATATGAACATTTAAATCTATTAAGTTGCATTCTCAGCAGAAGATGACATGAGCTTTCACATTTTGTATGGCAGATAAAGATGACAAAGAATAGGGAAAAGAACCTGGGTAACTCCCATTTTATAAGCCAATAAAGAGGCAACAAGATTCCCATCACTGTAGTTTCCAATGATGAAATCAGGATAACCCTGCAACTCAGCAGCAATTTCACTAGCAACATCCTGTTGATACACATAACCATCAATATTAAATGGAAAGACTAGCACATGCAGTATAAATAATGTGCTATTATTAGAGCTCTTTCTCAGGCCTAAAGTAAGCTACGAAATCATTAATGCCTACTTCCTAATAATGTTTCATGATCAAATGAATAATTCAAGCTATACATGTTAGACATTTACCTCTGCATAAGTCTCAAGATATGGCCATACATCAAACCTTGAGATCCATTTGCGGAGGGTTCCTTTATCTGATCTAAACGGAACTCGCAAAATATGAGTGTATTCAGTACCACTGACTCTTTCTAACCGCTGGTTGCATGTTGTCCCCTTTGCATCAGGTATTAACCTCGTAACCTTCAGAATTGAAGAGAATTTTAATTTATTATGAACTGAAAAAACAATCAACTACAAAACAACCCTGCCACATATGTAGAAGCTGACCCAAGAAGTTACACTTACAATTAGAATTCTAGGAGTAAAATCAAGTCCTTGTTTCTGGATCCGAAGGAGCATCTCATTCTCAAGGGCACGAACTTGATCTAGTATATAAACAACCTGCAGACACAAGCCTTACATGTAGGATGGCACTCATATAAAATATACAACTCAAACAATGCAAGAGACAAAAGGATGGAAATGACAAAGGAAAATGAGGACTACAAAGATGGGACACTGGACAATGTATACATGTCCAGCTCAAGTTTTCTTATGGCACATAATATAATAATAAATAAGAATACCTGCCCTCCAGTGTCAGGCAAACCCAGGACATTGGCTTGCCCAAAGTAGCCATGAGGAGATAATATAACAACATTGAACACCATAGGCACTCTCCCAAGGAAAGTCTCTAGCGTAGAAGGATCAGGAGCCTGAAGAATATCCAATAGCAGATGCATCATCTCTAATACCCGTTCAGCAGTATCACCCCAACCTCTCTCAAAGCCCATTCCTTGTAATCTGCGCTCAAAGAAAAAGATTCTCACATTGTTCATGCTGCAAAGTGAAGACATGTAAACCCATTATCAAAGGTAAGCTTACTCATATTCAAAGTCAGAATAGAGTGTATCAGGTGCAAGCTTAGAAAGATAATCCTCAGCCTTGGCCAAAGCAGACTGAAGTCTGGAAATGCTTTGTATACGATCATTTAACATCAGTGCCTGTACCATGATAATGAAGGGGTGAAAAAATCACTATCTATATATTCCTCATGCCAAAACAAAAATTACAAAATAGATATATGACATTGACTACTCAGCTTAATTGGTTACATTATTGCTTTACGTGAAAGAAAGACAGAGAAACAGAGAGAGAGAGAGAGAGAGCAATTCACAGTCAAGTTAAATTTTTGAAACTATAACTGTTGTCATCTTAGTATAATCACTTAATGTCAATTGTCAAGTAAAGAGTGCATAGCACTGCAAACTTACATGGCCTTTATATTTGTGAGCTCGGAGGAAATCAAGCAAGGGCTCCAAAGAATCTTTGTTACGAAACATACTTGAAGAAAGGTGGCGATTGAGAAATTGGACACCATTGCCAATGGACGATGAGCGAGTCGGACGTGGAAATGATGCATTAAATGGCTCAAAATCAAGCTCCAATACAAAATTGTCATTAATCCTAATGCACAATATTAAAAAAAAAAAAAAAAAAAGTCATTACAACAGCCATTGAATTACAGTACAAGGTGAGAGCATTTTTATCTTATAATAGTAAAAGCTAAGCAGTAGATTTCATACTTTCCATCTACAAGTTCTTCTTTGAAGCTGAGATATTCGGAAACACTCAATTGCTCCACGCTGAGTTCAAAGACATTAACACGGACATATTCCCACACACCAGGTCTTGGACGAACTGCTACAGCCACAAAAGGAGGCAAAACTATGGCTTCCTGTCACACAAATAACGCTACGCATTTTCATACGATATTTAAATCTTCAGATGTGAAGCAACTTTCCCGAATATGACAGTTTCAAACATGGACCCTAGTACCAACAACAGCACTCAGCAGTGACTGTTATTATTCCCGTTTCAATGCTTGGATGACAGCATAAAAAACTGACATCACGTCCAAATTAAATTCATAAATAATAATAACATTCAATGCACTTCATTAAATTGTTACTAAGAGTTTGTCAGGGTAAACAAGCTTATTTAACTGTGTCTAGCCCCTGATACTGGTCCAAAATTTTTCTACTTTGTAGACAGTAAAACTTTAATTTTGTAAATATCACACATAACATATGGAGTGAGTAAAATAAGGCTATATGAGAAAATTATTTGATCAGAACCAAAGTTCTGATGGGGGCAAGTGACCTGTGCAGACTTGATGATTTCGCCAAAGGGACCATTTTTAAGTTCCTGTGTAGCTTGATCCTCACCAAGGATGTTTTCAAGCTCATCAATCAAACTATGGGGTTGCAAAATCCCTTTCCCCTGAGCCACATACCTGTCAAACAAAAATAACAACAGCCATCATCAACACACTGAAAATGAAAGCCATGAAAAGTAAAACTGAAACACAGAGCACGTGCATCAAATATGAATCAAAGGCGTCACGACAGAGCAAAAATATCAAATTAAAAAAGAAAAATGGGGTTGATGAAAATGGGACGAGGAAGAACCTGGAGAGGAGAGAAATGAGTTCGTTTCGGTGAGCAGAGAGAGTGTCTTCAACTCTGTCTCTGATGCTGGGAACTCGACCGAGCTTAGGTTGTTTGGACATGATGATCAGCGATTTGATATGTTCTTGTTTGCTGTTCTGAACTGTGGAACTGTGAAGGGAATACAGACAGATAGAACTGCAATTTGGAATATGGATTGTGGAATCAGAAAAGTAAGAGAGAGAGGTAATCGCGACGTGTTGCCTTCAGAGCACTAGAGCTGAGTTTATAGTAAGGGAAAGAAAGAGAAGGTGGTGTACGTGGCGACCCTTCATTTATTAGGCTATTATTTATGCGTAATGTTAAGGAAGATATATTTTATAGGATATTATATTAATTAATATTTTATTTATTATTAAATAAAATATAAATTTTATTTAAATAAATTTCACATTTTATTTAATAGTAAATGATATATAAATCAATATAATATTATTTAAAAAATATATTCAATTATTATTTTTTATTATTTATTAATTTATTGTTTTCAAGTTTAGTACGAATTTTTTCATTTATAACTTTTAATTTTTAATTAATAGTTATTAGTCTCCTTTTTTTTTGTGTAAATTTTGGTAGATCCGGCACTAATAATTACATCAAGATTAGGGTTGTCTTAGACTTCATAAAATATTTACAGGGACTTATCATTTATAAAAGGGATTCTTATATTGGTAACGAAATGGAACTTGGATATAAGACCTCACCTTATCAATTACATCAACTTCATTGGCTACAAGTACTTTTATATTTTTAAATATAAAGTTATTCTTCTTTTTATATAAATAATAATAAATTTTAAATTTATAATTATATACAAATTATTCAAGTTTTCTATTATTAATCTAATATTAGTGGCTTAAATTAGTCCTATTTAAATTATTATTAACTTTGTATAAATATTTTTTTCTCTATATACATTTCTTAAACTCAAAGTAATATATTTAAAAAGTGTTTGGATGTGTTTGTTTCAGCTCATTTTAAGAGAAAAATAATTTTTAACTTAATTTTTAAATAAAAACTAAAATAAATAATTTCTATAAAAAAATATTTTTTAATAATTAAAAAATTACTTTGAAAAAAAACCAAAACAAACACACCAGCTGTCTCCTTCAGCTTGGATCAATTCACGTTAAATTTTGTACAAATTTGTTGCACAATACTTTTTTGGACTCTGTTTATTATCGGAAGGAAAATGAAGAATAAGGATGCACCTCTCTGGTGATAATACGTGCTTCTACTTGGTGGAGCCCGATCGTGACGCTTTTGACGTTGTTATGTGATAAAGAGAGGAGAAATTCTTAGCCAATTCAATAGCAGGACATTTCTACACATTCATATTTCAGGAAAACAAAATAAAAGATATTGTTACTTTTATTTGGTACCAAAGAAATATCACTTTCAAAATACTCAAGAATTATCTTAACAAATGGATGAGAATGAGACTATTTTACTTAGATTAATTTTTGTATCAACTTAGCCAAATGGTTTATGTATAATTTGAAGGTACTTTCCATACATCTGTCATATAAACATCTTAAAAAACTTGCATAGTAATATAATAAAGGCATAGAATATACACACCTCATAGGAAAAACAAAAAAAAAAAAGAAGGTCTGGATGCACCTTTAACCTTTGGCCAACCTCTTGTACTATGGATAAGAGTAAAATTATATTTTCTGGTAAATGCTTAGGTGGGAATCCAATGACGCAAAACAGATACCACGCATGCATATAAAGCAAAAATGCTTTCCTTAAAAGAGTCATCCATTCAACTGTATTTAGCAACTTCGTAACCAGTAAAAAAGTATCAATGGCCGAGAGAAAATTGATAAAAAAGAACGGGACATGTACTTAATTATGCCTAACAGACATTAGAGTCATGTGCGCGTGAACTCTATTGAAAGTGAATGTAAAAGAAACACTAATAACTAAATCCCATTCAGGTTAGGTTTAACTACATCCCTTGTCTTTCACTATTGTTTTGAAGTGAAATTGTTCCTGTAAGCTAATTTGGTCTAATTAAATCCCTTTCATACTCTTTTGGTTCTTTTTCCGTTCTTTTTACTTTTGTTTTATCGTTAAGATATAACATAGATATCACTGTATTGCTTGTGCCAATCTTTTATTCAGAAGTGCGATATGAAGGAGCAAAGTCATCATGTTAATAAATGATAAAAAGAGAAAGAAACAGAGCCACTCCTTAAAGCGATTAAACCTTAAATTAAATAAGAATAAAGTGATAAATTGGTCCTTATCAATTTTTATTAGATAAATTAGTCTATAATCAAAATTAAGTGGCAAATTGATCTTTAATCATTTAAAACATTAGACAAGTTAGTCTCTCTATTAAATTTGTCTATTAACCATAGAGTTCCAATTTCTGATTTTCAATTTCATGTTGCAACAGAGTACATGCAACGGAAATATAAGGAGCAATGGTGTAAAATTGAAATAGAAAATTGTAAATTAGATAAATTGAAATAGAAAATTATAAATTGGATTGTCTTTCCCAATTTTCGACTTAAGTGTTGTGTTGATATTCCTTACATTTCCTCTGCATATGCTTTGTTGTTGCATGAAATTGGGAACAAGAAATCATAACTGGACAGAAACAAATATCATCATGGTTAACAAATAACTTAATAGAGAGACTAATTTATTCAACATTTTAAATGATTAAGGACTAATTTATCACTTAATTTTAGTTAGGGATTAATTTATCTGGTAAAAAATTTGATATGATCCTATTTGTCACTTTAATCATTAAAAAAAGACAAATAGCACCTTAGGTCATCGGACAAACCCAAATGAAACGGCAATTGTTCATCGATGTGTATTTATTATACGCTCTTTAACGACCATGAGTTAATTATCCAATAAACAATCTTGAAAGTAAAACTAAAAGGCCTTTGCATCTTATCCTTACTTTTCCTAAGGATTGTGCTTGTCCCTTGGGTGCATTGGTTAATGATTGCCAATGGAATCAATTTGGTTTGGCTTGCTTCAAGAATTTGACTTGGATTTGTCTTCTTTATCCCATTATTATATATTGGACCCAACTACTACGATTACTGTGATGTGCTTGTTTCCGGAATATGCTCCCCGATCTTATCCATTTGCTTTGGTATACGCCCATGGTTCTTTCAACTTGGAAACTCTGTGTGCCACAATTGTTAATATGACACCGTTAGCCAGAGTCTTTGAATTTTATGATGACCAACACACTAGTGTTTTGGGATTTGACAAGTAGGCGTTTAATTTTATTTTTAAACGACATTACGTTCGTTTGGTTATACTTTTTAAAAGCCCATAAGATTTTTTATTAGGATAAGAATAAAAATATATAATAATTAATATATTTAGGTATATGAAGACCTTTTTTTATAAGGTTTTTTGAAATTTTAAAATTTTTTTTGAAAAAAGCATCATTAAAATTATTTTTCATTATAGAAAAAAATCTTTTGAAAAATAATCTTACTATTACTATTAGAGTTTAATTGGTAGATTGACAAACAGAAATAGTTTTACACTCACAACCAATGTAAATAGGAAAATGAGAAATCACATGGGTCCTCATTATAATAGGTAGTTATTTGTGTGAATAAGACTTACCATTATTTCTATTGGTTGACAACAGAAATTATTTTACACTCACAACAGATTTAAATTAAATTCTTACTATTATATCAATAATTAAAAATAATTTTAATTTATCTTATCTAAACAAAACTTATTCTTCTAAATTTACTTTTAACATATTCAAATTAAATAAAAATTATTCTTTTAAAAGTAATTCCTTTAAAAAGTCTTCTTTTAAAATATTTTAATTCAAAAGATCTCATTCCAAAAGTTAAACCAAACATATTATGTACCAGTTTGCCTATATCGTTATTCATTTTTTACTCAATGTTTCATTTTAAAATATTTTCTGGTATTATTATTTAGATAATTATTGTATTAGAAATTTTCAAGAAACTAATTTCATTATCAAATTCAAATAAGAATGTTAAATTGGTTAACTGCACATAACAATAAAATTGTGAAAAAAAATATGATTCTTTCAAAAAATAATTTTTTAATTAAAATAAAATAATAGATTTAAAAAAACTCATAATCGATAATAAAAAATTAATATTGCATTATTATTTTGATTAGTATATAAACCATATCTGAAAAAACTAAATGAGTATGAGTTGACAATACATGGCTAGTCCCCCAAAAACGTAAGCAAATAGAACTTATTGTGAATTATGAACAAGCCAGGGAAAGCAATAATATTATTTTCTTTTGCCCTTTTTCCTTTTCGATATTTTGGGAGATTCGCATGAATGCTGCTCTTTCTTTCTTTCCTTTTTCTTGGGTCAGAAACGCTGCCTGATTTTAATGAACAGCGAAAAAGGCAGGAGAGAAAATGAGGGTATTGAAGGGCCCAAGTCACTGGGCTGTTATTGTGCAGGTAATAATTTATTTTGTCACAATTTCAATGGTGGCCTCTAAAAACTAAAAAGACCAGTTTGTGATTACTTGCTGGTCAGCGATGACAGCCTCCGATAACCAGGCCGAAGTTAGAAGGCTATATATCGTTGTGAGAGTTCATGGGGGCGAGGGTATATCAAGGCCAGGGTCAAAATCAAGATTGATCTGACAAATGTCCATGGAAGGGTAACTGTCACTTATAGAAATGTTTTTTTTTTAATGCAGTATATAAACATAGTGATCGATATTTGTAAATTATAGTTTAAATAAGTATAAATTTTAATAATATAAATGTTGATTGTAATATTAATTAAGCACGCACTTATATTGTCATTGAAGATAAAACATCAATCTCACATTTACATAACATAAATTTACGTATTTAAATTGCAATTTAGGTGTCTCATTTAATATATCTAAATGTGTATGCGCAAATATAGTATAGCTATGAGGCAGCAGAAAAGTATGGGTTGCTAACTGTGGGTCCAAAATTGGGCCGACATCCCATATCTTTTGAGTATGCTTTGTGGTTAACTTAGTCATGAATTTGTTTGTTTCTTATTAATTGTACTTGAATTTAATATTAGACAAAGTCTAATTTATGATATATGAATTCTCTCCCTCCTCATGAGAATATATGTTCATTGACAAAAAAAAAAGGTTTTGAATTTTTTTTGAAAGAAAAAAATAAAGGTAGCATTTAGAATGCTCACCATAGAATATGAATATTAAATATTCACTTAAAACTAAATCGTTGATTTAAAGCTATTCACAAATATAATGGTAGAGAATAATAGAATAAGTTTAATATGTAGATACATGATATTAGAATATTGTAGTCTATCAAGTTCGCATCAGGTAACCTGTTGTTAATGTTCAACTTGGAACTTGGAACTCTGTGTCTATATATTTTTGTCAATGTGAGACCCAACTTGAAACTCGAAACTCAGTGTCTTTACATTGATATTTGTTAGTATAAAACCTAATTTTTAACTCGAAACTCGATATTCATGGAAATCGAAACTCAGAACTCAGTATCAATTAAATAATTAAAATAAAATAATTACCTATAATAAGTAAAAAAGAAGGTGAATATTTAATGTTTATATTTGAATGTGAATATTCTATAATTTACCAAAAATAAAACTAGTAGAAGGCAAGAGTGTGATATGTAAACAATTAAATAATATGAGTTTTGAGCATTGGGTCTCGGCCTCGTTACCAAACAAACAGAGTTTTGGCCCCTTTATTTCAGAAAATAAAACTTATAAAATAAAGAGTAAATCCCAAAGTAGTTTATATTGATTTTTATATTGGATAAATTATTCCCTAATAAAAATAAATTGATAAATTGGTTCATAATCTTTTAAATATCAGATAAATTAGTCCTTAACAAAAATAAACTAACAAATTGATCCTTTACTTTTTAAAATATTTAAACAATTTAGTCTCTATATCAAGTCCCTTTAGTAACCACTATAACGTAGCTTGTTAAATAATTAACTTACACCGTTATCTCCTACTCTATAATCCTAATCACTCTTGGTTATTAAAACGACGCCATTTTTTTTTTATATTTCCAAGTTAATATGCTAAATTTTATGTTTTGATACAATATGCAAATAAGTGGAGGTTTGTTGAAATGATATCATTTTAATAAATGAAAGTGACTAAGATGATAGGATGAAAGATAACGGTGTCATACCAACTATTTTACGAGTCACATCATAGTATTTAATGGAGAGACTCAATTGTCTAATTTTTGAAAGGTCAGGGATTAATTTATCAGTTTATTTTTTTCAACGACTAATTTATCGGACACTTTAAAAGGTTAGGAACCAATTTGTCAATTTATCTCTATTAAAGATTAATTTGTCTGATGTGAAAATCGATGAGACCACTTTGGGAATTTACTTTAAAATAAATTTTTTTCAAGTTTTTTATATCTTCTCACATCTTATTATCACAAATATCAGTAAATTAACCGCTATTATGTATTTATTAATACATATATGAATAATAACATATTTAAGATAAATAATAATTATATTATAATAAATCGATAAGTATTTGAATATATTATAATTAAAATAAAAAATAATTAGTATGGATGAACTTATATTTTTATCTTTTATATATTTAAATAATTAAATAAATAATTAATAGTAATACTTTTGAAAAATAGACATTAAAATGGGAATAACTTTTATGTAGATATTCGATCAAGTAGCCTAGTTTGCGTTTGGATTAATTTTTTTTCATTTAAAACAATTTCTAATCTTCAATTTCTTCAATCAACTTTTAAAAAGCTAGCTTCAAAAAAATAATCACTTATCAAACATGCTTATAAGCTTCTTGGGCAAATTCCTCGGACAAGCGAGGGAAAAAAAGGCAAGAGGAAGTAGAAATGTTTAGATAGCATTTATTTTCTCTTAGGGAAAGAAACCCTGTGTTCGTTAGACAAAGTGGTTAGGAGAAACTTAAAAATAAGAGAGATATAAATCAATGAATTAAGTGAGACACCGTAAAAGCGGATCGACATTATATTTTGCCAAAAACCTTAGGGCAACGAGTCTATCAATTCTACCAAATATATACTCTTCATAGTCTAACATGGTGTGCTTCCTTCTCAACGAAAGCTCCGAGTATTCACGGTAAGGCCAGATACAAAGTCTTGACCAAAGACTCTAAGGTTGGTACCATCCCCAAGCACAAACCAAACTATCATGTTCAAATTTAGATCTAAATTAATGGATTAAGGGAGTGTCCGACAATATGAAAAATCAAGTTAATATGGTACAAAATAAAACCAATTATATTAATCTATATAAAAATAAACTAGTTTTTAATTAAATATTATTTGATTTGACAATTTAAAAATTAGTTTTAACATTTCTTCTTCTTTTTCTTTTTCTTTTTCTTCTTCTTCTTATTCTGTATCTCTTTCTTTTTTACCATGTCATCAAAAAGCTAATCTGCTGGATAATGGCAACCGGCAGCAGTGGATGGTAGCAGACGATGACCATCAATGGTGAGCGAATGGGGGGCGAATAGTTGCGATTGATGGTGGCGACGGACAGTGGTGGATGTTGGTGGTGGAGGATGATAATGGACGATGGTAGCCATCGACAGTGGACTGGGGTAGATGATGGCAAATGGGGATGGCTAGCTATAATCAGTGGCAACTAGTGATGGATGGTGGCAGCCGGCGGGTGGACCAGGCAAACGACAGTGGACTGCAATGACAGATGATTGACAAAGTTAATGTAAAATGAAATGATTGGTACGAAATAAGAAGAAAGTAATGGGAAGAGATAACATATAATGTAAAAAAGTTGGGATAAAATAAAACCAACTTAAAATTGATTTTTTCGGAACTAAATTTAAATCCAAATTGGTTATAATAAAACCTAATTTTAAATTATTTAGGCAGTTACTAAATAATATTTATTAAAATTTAGGTCCTATTATATCTAATTATTCTATTTTTTAAGTTTGTCAAACACCTCCTAAATGGAAAATTATAAAAGCGAGTTAAATGCCATATCTTAACTTAAAACCCTAAGTTAATAAGTCTATTGATTCTCTCAAATATATACTTTTCATTTAGTCTAAACTTAACTAATACAAAACTTCATTAGTCATGCTTGAAATTCCAATGACATCATCCTTGAGAAATTTTGCTAGACAGGCAGGAAGAATAATAAATATATGTAAGTCGAATCTTAAATAGCCTTTCCAGCAAGACAATCAACAACCCTGATACTTTCCCTATAACACTTGCAAGTTGTGTCTAATTGTGCATTTGATTTCTGCTTGAAATTTTCCAAATCATGCTTTGCGCATTTTTTTTTCCTTTTCTAGCTTTTATCCAAATCGTAAAATACTATAACACATGAATGCTCCAAGCAATTTGAGTTCAATTTTTCACCAGCCCAACTTGTCAATATGATTTTAAGAACTACAACTACCTTTATGAATTATTTTTAAAGAATTACAAAAGAAATTCTTCGTTAAGACGGTGATATGGAGGGTTTTTTACCATTTTAAGATAAAAAAATATTATATATATATATATATATATATATATATATATATATATTCTTTTTTTGAAGATTAATTTTCAAAATGTCTTGTTTTTCAATATTAAAGGGAAATTAATTTAGGTTGAATTAAAATTTTTACTAGGCAAATTTTAGTGGAGTTTAAAGTTATGTAAAAATTGATCTAGGCTAAATCGATTTCAATACTATTTCAAATATTGTTAACTCAATTTAGCTTGGATCAGTTACTGCTAGTAAATTAAATTAAAAAACTAATCTATGACGACTTGATGCGCTTAGGATACATATCACTGCAAATCTTAATACAGAAGTAATTCTCTGTCTTCATTTACTTTTCATTATTGTTTAGTAGTTTCGTTCAATTTTTTTTTATTAATGTAGTTAGTAAATTATTTTATTAATTTAGTTGCAACTTTATTTACTAGTAGTAGTAAAACAAATTTAGATATTTGAATTAGCGCTAGTTCAATTTAGGGGATGTTGGTATATTTAATTGATAACTTAGTTTAGTTAATTTATCTTAGTGGTAACTGATTAAGAAAAATTATATGTTTATTTTTTATTAATTTAATTTAGTTAGTAGTTTAGTTTATTAATTTAACTTACGAATGGTAACTGATCCAAGCTAGATTGATTTAACACTATTTAAAATAGTATTGAAATCAATCTACACTAGATCAATTTTAATACTATTTCAACAATCTAAATAGATTGATTTTCACAATGCTTCAAACTCGACATTGAAATTTGTTTAGTAAAAAAATCGATCCAACATAAATCAATTTTTCTATAATACTAGAAAATAGGAAATTTTAAAAATTAATTTTCAGAAAAAAAATGTAAATAATATTTTTTATTTTAAAATGGTAAAAAAGCCATGTTATGGAATCATCTTGTATCTTATATAACGAAGTTATCGACAAGCCATATTGAGAGGCGGTTTGAAGTGACCCGAACAACAGATGGAGCAATCGTGCAACATTGTAAAATTGGCAGATAGAAATAAAACAACGTGTTTCGGATCGATTGCATTGCCTTGACCGGCCAAGAGGGAAAGCACAGGTGACTTCCATGTGTATCATTAGTGGATGTTTCAAGGTTATCCATGGTGCTTCCATGTGTTTAAAGAGATTATAAAGAATAAAGGGTAAGTGACCAGTGCTTTGGTCCAGAAGACTGGCCACACGTATATAACCACATTAACTAGTTAGCCAATTTGATATTTAATTCGGTAATAAAAACTGGCTTTAGAACAAGTATTGATATGTGAACTTCAAATAAGGATGTTAAAATAGGACACTAGGAAAAATAGATAAAAACAAGAGAAAAATCTCACAATGATGTAATTTATTAAAGTCCATGTTATAAATCATGTCCCTAAACTATCTATCAAATAAGTGAAAAAATATTTTTGTTTGAATTCTAACAGTGCAAATGGGATTAGCTTCGAAAATCCTCCTCAATTCATTGAATGCAGATCATTCAAACAAATGATCTGGAAAACATATTGCAAATTTCTTCACAAATAGGCGGGCAATTGATGCTTTCTATAGCGGAAGATATATTCAGATAGTTACAGACAAAAGGAAGGGATCATAAGCCAACAATCCATGCGCACTAATTTTCTTAAGCTATATTCTTATGCTATATATCACCACTATTTAAAATCTCTCAAATTTCATTTTAAAATGGAGAAAAATATTTAAAGATGAATTATACTGAACTCATCTAATGTTCAGTATAATTACATATTATATGTAATTATATTATATTTTAGAGGAGGTAAATATAATTTATTTAATATTTAAATAATTTTACTAACACAGACAAAAGCATCAAAGTAGGTGCCGAAAGTTATTAATTATTTTCTGACACAAGCCGTGCATAGAGAAAGTACAGATCACCATGAACTCTCCACAGAAATAACTGCCAGAGTAAGAGTGTAAGACATTCAATAAGACAACATACTAATTTAATATTATTTCCGTACACTAATAATTATCATTTTAATAAAATTGATGTATATTTAAATATAATGATTAAAAATTTATCAATTTTGTCAAAGCAGCAATTATTTGTGTGCGGAAATAGTATACATTTTCTTTTTAAATATTTCTTAGATCCTCGCTGCTTCTACACTGTGTAGTATTCATTATGTGAAGGCTTCACTTTCAAATCCTTATATTGGCTTCAGCTTCTTGTGAATTGAGTTCTGGCCAAGCACATATATGTAATGCACGTTTGGGATGTTAAGGTCATCAAGAGAAAAGTGACAAGCCAAAAGAGACTATTAGATGGATACAATCTCTGCATAAAGTCTTTGATCCTTCACTGTCGTTCTTTTATCAATACTAACATTAATTAATGATTGAATAAAGCTTTTGTACTTTTAATTTTCCTTACCATTTTCTTTCTGTCGGACTTTTGGCTTTTAAATATGGCACATGCTATAATGTACCTAGTTAAGTATGGCGCATCATACACTATTTAATCTAATAATAAAGATTTGAGGTATACCAGTATAACTAATTTCTTAAGATGCACTATAATAATGGTCACCACTCTCATAACACACTCTCTCTAGCCCAGCTACAGTGACCTTATTTCGACGCTATAATAAGCCTTCATCAACGGTGACGCCCTCCTTCCAATACCTTCCACTGCTCGCAACTGACACAACTAGCAGCTCCAGCATAAAAGGAGGGGAGTTTCGTGGGTTTTGTCTTCCCCAAGTTACACAAATCCACTTGCCTTGGCTGGTTTCATGCTGCTAGCCATACGCAAAAAAACTATTGCTTTATGCTAGATTTGCATTTTAACATTTGCAATGGTACAACTACCATAATCAAGACTCCAATTATTGCCACTGCCACATAAGCCATTTTAACTTTTCAACTTGACTTTCATTGTTGATCCCTGCAAATGAGTTTGCTATAAAGTATAAACATTTCGATCATAGGCTTTTGACTTTCGTGGTAGATTTGCAAGCTCTTGGGCAACGGATTGATGTGGTGGAAGAGATATGGATAGATTTATAGTATACCCTAAGTTGCACATTTCGTTGCGCTAGAGTCATAACCCCCGAATCCAACGGCGGCCAAAGCGTGAAACCAGCGGCTTATCAATGACCATGGAGCAAATCTTGTAAGATTTTAACAAATCAAATACCAGGGATTTGGAATACGAATAAAACGAATAATATTAAATGAGATAAACTATTCACATATCTCGCAAACTTATATTTACTGTATGAATTCAACTGCGGAAGCGTACACACGTGTATACGTCAGCTGCAAGAAAACCCACTCCTTATCTTTCTCTTTCAGAAGTAGAGGTCACGTCGATGGAGCTGTGAACCGTCAAGAGATATCAAGATGGGAATGGGGATCTTGCCTTCATAGTATGAATTTATAATGACCTAATCTTATTCATCAAAGACGTAGGTCATATCAAACCTCTACACCATAATCCAGTACACTTATTATTAGGCCCAATCCCAATAATATATAGTGACTTCTAAACCCACAATGGATCACATATTAACTTCATAGGTTTCTAAGAAAACATCATACTTGAACATTTAACCCGTTTTATAAATAAAAGCTCACCAATCAATAGAAGTCCAAACCCAGAAAATTCTAACATTCTCCCACTTTGGCAGTATTGGTTGAGTTTTGTTTAGTTTCAAAAAAAATTTTCAAGATGACTCTCGGGTTAAACAACTGTGGCCATAAGTTACAGCCTGAAAATAATTAATTCACTATAAATCAGATCACTCCAGTCAATAAGACTGTAGCTAAGAACCATAGGCGAATTATAGACTATAAAGAGTCTAGTTCCCCGACGATCATATGACCAAGAACCTTGCTAACAATGATCAACCAGGTGTACAAGATGTAGATGTATACATTATAGCATAACAATATCGTGAGCACTCAAGGTGATCCATAAAGTGATCCTTAATGCTAATGTGCATGGATCCTTATTGTATTTTTCCAAAAAGACACAATCAATCTCCTACAGAGAGATCACATGTTTTTCATGAAATACCAATGTCTTCCCAAGAAAATATTACATCTCAAGATAAATAAACCAATGGTACCAAAATCAATAACATAAAATGTGCACAAGTTCATCATCCAAATTACATAAATCCAATGTAATTAAATAAATATAAAATAAATAGCAAATCCCACTAACCAAGTACATCAAAAGACTCTACAAGACCAATACCCTCAACATATTTCATGAACACTATAGGCCTAAGTCCCTTAGTTAAAGGGTCAACAAGTATCTCCTCAGTGCAAATATGCTCAGCTATAATCTCTCCATTCTCAACCATCTCCCTGACTACTAGGATCTTAATCCTAATATGTCTCGTGGCAGAAGTCATTATGTTGTTCTTGGCAAAAGATACAGCAGAACTATTATCACAATAAATTGTCAAGGGTTTGGCAATAGAATCCACTATTCCAAAAGCAGAAACGAAGTTCCTAATCCATACTACATGTGATGCTACACCATAATATGCAACAAACTCAGCCTACATAATGGAAGAGGCAATCAAAGTTTGTTCGATATTTTTCCAAGAAATAGCTCCTCCAGCCAGCATAAAAACATATCCAGAAGTAGATTTCGCATTGTCTGGATAGCCAGCAAAATCTGCATCAGTGTAACCAACTACATCCAGGTGATCAGTCTTTTTGTAAACAAGCATGTAATCCTTTGTCTTCTACAAATACCTCATAACCTTTTTGATGGTAACCCAATGGAGATGTCCTGGGTTCAACTAAAATCTACCCAGCACAGCACAACAAAAGACAAATCGGGTCTAGCGCAAATCTAAGCATACATGATACTACCCACTGCACGGGCATAAGGAATGTTTTTCATAGCATTCTTCTCAAGCTCATTCTTGGGACATTGATCCTTGCTTAACTTATCTCCTTTAGCAATGGGGGCATCACCAGGTCTGTAGCTATCCATATCAAATCGTCTCAAAACACGATCAATATAAGCCCTTTGGGATAAACCCAAGAGCCCATGCAACCAAAAGAAGCCCCCCAAGTTCTTTCATATCAAAACAAGCTGATAACATACTCTTAGTCTCAACAAGTAGATCATAGTTGCTACTGACAAGCAAAATATCATCCATATATAGAACAAGAATAATAAATTTACTCCCACTGACCTTGAGGTATACACATGGGTCCACTTTATTCTCCACAAAGCCCATGGAAGAAACAATGTCATCAAATTTGAGATACCATTGCCTTGAAGCCTGTTTCAAGCCATAAATTGACTTCTTCAACTTACATACCAAGTGCTCCTTCCCACTTTCTATATACCCCTCTGTCTACTGCATATAAACTTCCTCAAAAAGATCCCCATTCAGAAAAGCTGTCTTCATGTCCATCTGATGTAACTCTAGATTATAATGTGCCACTAAAGCCAAAATGATCCTGAAGGAATCTTTGAAAGAAACAAGAGAAAATGTCTCATTGTAATCAACACCCTTTCTCTGAGTAAAACCTTTACCCTCCAGTCTTGCTTTATACCTCTCCACATTGCCATTGGAGTCCTTCTTAGTCTTGAATACCCAGTAGCAACCAATGGGCCTGATGCCATCAGGAGCCTCTACAAAGTTCCACACACCATTGTGATTCATAGAAAGAATTTCGTCATTCATAGTCTCAATCCACCTCTCAGCCAGAGTACCAAAAATAGCTTCATTAAAATTGATTGGATTTGGCATGCACCCAATATCTGATTATCCAAGGAAAAGATAATAATCATCACGATTCACTAATATTCTCTTTCTGTGATCACCTAAGAGGTGGAGCCTCAACAGGTTGTTCTGGAGCTGGTGGTAAGGGATCCTCCAAAATCTCCTATTATGGTTCCTTAAGAATCCTCTCAATTGGTTCATGTACAACTCTCTCTTGTACAATAAGAATTGGCATCATAATACACTGACAGTTGGACCTCGGCCTTTCATCAATGGAGATGTCAAAACTAGCCAGATCATCCTCAAGAAACTTGGTAATGATTGCTTCAACTATCTTTGTTTCATCGGTAGGACAATAGAATTTATAACCTTTGGCATTGATAGGATAGCCAAGAAAGTAGCACGTGGTGGTTTTAAGACTTAACTTGGATGCAGTGGGGTCATAAAGTTTAACCTCAGCAGCACAACCCCACACACGAAGATGGTTAAGGCTAGGCTTCCAACCTTTAAACAGCTCAAAGGGTGTTTTGACAATAGATTTTGAAGGTACTCTATTTGGGATAAATATAGCTGTTTTAAGGGTATCCCCCGAAGGGAATCTGGTAACTTAGCTTGGCTCATCATGGACCTCACCATATCCATCAAAGTGTGATTCCTTTTCTCAGCCACACCATTCTACTCAGGGGTACCCGGCATGGTAAATTGGGAAACAATTCAACAACCCTCTAGATATTTAGTAAAAAGGCCCATCAATTGTTCTGTCTCACCATATCTACCATAAAATTCAGCATGTCAGTTCGATCTAACAATCTTAATGGTTTTTCCACATTGGCTTTCTACCTTCGTCTTAAAAATTTTAAATTTTTTCAAAGATGAAGATTTATTATTAATTAGGTAGACATAACCAAATCTGGAAAAATTATCAATAAATATTATAAAATATTTAGTTCCACACAAGGTTGGTTTTAAATGACCACAGGTGTCAATATAAATAATTTCTAAAAGTTATCTACTGCAGGTAGAGCCCTTCTTAGTCATCTTGGTCATCTTTCCCTTTATACAATCCATACAATCCCTCAGATCAGTACAATCAAGTGAAGGCAGGATCTCATCTTTCATAAGTCTATCAATTTTTTCTTTGGAAATATGACCAATACACCTATGCCATAAAGAATAAGAATTTTCTTTAATTAATGCCCTTTTATTACCAGCAACCTGAACATGAAGGGAATTAAACACATTGGAATCTAGACTCAAATGATATAAACCATCACACTTAACAGCTTTGCCAACAACTTGAGAATCATGGGATAAAAGACAAAATCCATTCTTAAAATTAAAAAAAAAAAACTAGAATTATCAAGTTTTGACAAAGAAATCAAATTCCATCTCATGGATAGCACATAAACAGTGTTTTTCAAACGTAAAATAATTCCTGACTCCAATTTTAACTCAACTAATACTATGAATTGGACATCCACTTTTTTTCCATTCCCGACAAACAGGTTGAACTCGGTGTTACTTGGATTTCATTTGCTCTTGAACCCTTGCAATGAGTTAGAATCGTGAATAGATGCTCCAGAATCAATCCACCACGAGTTAATAGGAACAACTATTAAACTGGATTCATGGCAAACGAAAGCTAGTGACTCACCTTTAGCCTTAAAAGCTGGACAATTGGATTTCTTATGGCCTACTAATTTACAAAACCAGCACTTAAGTTCCCCCTTTTGAATGTCAGGTTTCAAACCACGGGCCTTTTGAGAGGGATCAGCCATTTTGTCAAAATTATTATTCCCCTTGGATTTCTTTCCTTTTTTCTTAAAGAATTTATTTTGACGGGGCTGAGAGGTTAGATTCACGCTTTCAGACAGGACTTGATTCATCCTGTTTTCCTCCTGGGAACAAATAGAGATAAGGGTATTGATATCCTATTCTTCCTTCTGGGTGTTATAAGAGGTTCTTAGTATGTCAAATCTGGCAGGCAGGGAATTCAGGGCATGGTAAACAAGAAACTTGTTATCTACTGGGTATTTGAGATCACTAAGTCTAGAGGCTACGGTTACCCTCTTCATGATGTATTGCCTAACTCCATCGTTCCCATCATAACGTGTGTTGATGAAACTATCCATCAACTGCCCAACCTTGACCTTACGAGAAACTATATACCTTTCCCCAATGAAAACAAAGAAAGGCTTGGCTTTCTCAGATGCAGGGATAACTTTCACAAGTATCTCATCAATCGACCGCTTGATAAGCATCAAAGCCTTCCGATTGGCCTTAGTCCATTCTCTATGATACACCTTCTGCTCCTCTGTGCTTTCATCAGTCAAAGGAGGCTCATCCTTCCTAATGGCCATGTCGATATTCAATAAGCTGAAAGCCAACTCAATGTCCTCCTTTTACCTTTTATAATCGTTGCTAGTCAGGAGTTTGACATGGTTAACGATGTCATTCATAGAAAATTTCACAAGAGCTAAAAAATCAAAAATTGATTAATCACATAGGCAATAGATAATATATCATAACAGGGATACAAACATACAACATAAACTCATTTGTGGGCGAAGAATACATCATATAAGGCAACAGTTACAAAAATCTAACATCTATGGGTAGGGAAATTGCTTGTTGGCCCGAATTTTTACCCGAGGATGAATCGCCCGACTGACATGGCACAACATGTATGGTTATAAGTTCCCATATGATACCTCTCTCTTCACGTTTTTCACAGTTTTTATCTTGCCAAGTGTATCTGGTAACTGATTTCTGGTACTTTATTCTGGCTCTCTAGCACCACTCCTGTGGGTAGAAGGATTTTACTATCAAGACATCTCAAATATCATGCCAAAGCAAATCAATCAATGAGCTAATCACCTGTGGATAGACTAACCCATAATCAACTCAGATGACAAAATATGTCACATCAGAACCAATCAATAAGCCAACTACCTGTTAGTGAGTCAACTCACAACTAACTCAAGTGACAAAATATTCCAAATAAATAAACAAGCAACTCTATCAAATTTACGAGTAACCCACTATAGTGGTGAAATTCACTAAATCAATAGAGTACTTAATAGGGATAAAAATTGTCCAAATAATCAATTCAAATTCAACTTCAAATATTCCAAGAACAACTGTAGAAAATATAATATTAATCATGAAATATATTTACTAATCTTTCAACCAAAACCAGAAAATAAAACACATATACAGTTGAGAAAATATCTCAACTTCAACCAATATTTAAATTTAAAGCAGAAAAGAAATCTATTTTAATTTATAGTTTTTTTTTTGTTACGTGGGTCACAGGGGTTTCAAAGTTCAACCCCTTTCTTCTTCTTTCTTTCTTGCGGCTAAACAGCCACTGCCCCTCCAATGTCCAATAGCACCACCGCACAACATCAAGTAGGGACCGCCGTTGACCAACAGCAACATGGCACGGAGGGCGGACACTGCGGTGGAGGCTACTCTACGAACATCACACACAAGCGTTGTACCATGCCACCAACTGCGACAGGCTTCAACGTTTTCTACAACTTCTCCATAGCGGTGATGCACAAGAAACCGCAATAGCGACCAACTAGCGGCAGTGAAGGACCAACGACGATGTGCCTCGCAATGAACGATGTTGAGACCCAGCACGGTGGGTGGCTATCTCTCGTTCACAAATAAAGGAAAAAGGGGAATGAAGATTGGTATCTCTCTCTACCCTCTCTCAACCGTGATGTGATTTTCAGGATGAGGGAAAAACAATGTATAAAAGGCATATTATAATTTACCCTCTCTCTCGTTCAGAAAAACAAAGAAAATAGTCAAAAACCCCATAAATAAAATTAAACAAAATAGATTATATCACAAATCAATTTCATGCTAAAACGATTGTATGGCAATTTCATGGTTCCAAATATAATATAACCCGCTTTAATACCACATGTAAGATTTTAATGGATCAAATACCAGGAATTTGCAACATGAATAAAAGGAATAATATTAAATGAGATAAACTATTCACATACCTCACGAACTCATATTTACCGTATGAATTCAACCGTAGAAGCGTACATACGTGTATATGTTAAGTGCAAGAGAACCCACTCCTTATCTTTCTCTTTCAGAAGAGGAGGCCACGTTGATGGAGCTGCGAGCCGTTAAAAGATATCAAGATGGGAGTGGAGATCTTGCCCTCATAGTATGAATTTATAATGACCTAATCTTATCCATCAAAGACTTAGGTCATATCGGGTCTCTACATTATAATTCAGTATACTTACTATTAGGCTCAAGATCAATAATATATGGTAACTTCCAAAGTCACAATGGATCACATATTAATTGCATGAGTTTCTAGGAAAACATCAAGCTTAAACATTTAACCCGTTTTATAAAATAAAAACCCACAAATCAATAGAAATCCAAACTTAAAAAATTCTAATAGATCTCCCTTCATTGCTCAATGACATAGCAACCATGGAATCGACGGACTTCAAGAAGGTGTAGTTGTGATGGGGTGTGACACCACTACCTTTGCCACCACAAGTGCGGAGGAAGGCGATAGAGTTGACAGTCTTGTGGTCGGAGTTGGTGGTCAAGCGGAGGTGGTGGTTAGATGAAAGGGAGGTGGCGGATGGCAAAGGTGAGGGGTAGCAGAGGCTAGCATGGGAAAAGAGAAACTTTTAGCATGCTTCATATATGCTTGGTGTATCAATATACCAGTGCATTATCTCCATTAGATCAGGGTGGTGCATCGTGCACCTGGTTGCCCAAAGTGCATATTAGATAACTTCTTCTATATACGAGTTGATATTCTTGGAGTCATCATTTAAGAATTATTTATTTAATTGTATTTTTGACTTAAAATTACATGAGCCTATAGTAAAGATAACATCATTACTGTGATCATTATTTCTTAAAAAATATTACACCTGCCACTCAACTAATTTATCTAAAAGTAATTTACAGTGATAAAATTGTAATAATATGCACCTAAAAAAAGCTGCTGGTATATATTAAAATAAAATAAAATAAAATAAATATAATTGATTCACGAATAGAGTTTATTTGATTATAAATTAAATTTGAACAGATACTCATTTATGAACTAATAATATCAAAAACGTTATAGGAATATGAATCAAGGGATTCATCCATTACCTTGGCCTATGCTCTTCCCTCAGAGCCGAGATTTGGGAGATTCCTATTGCCATTGGTCAGGCGATAGATTAGGCTGAGAACTTCAAACGGTCAGGGTGTGTTTGATTTTTTATTTGAAAAAGTCTAAATTCATGATTTATACAAAATTATTTTGTTTATGACTTCTATTTAAATTATGATTTTAAATTTCTAAATGAGAAATTAAATACGCTAATTGCAGTTAGCTCATACATCCAAAAAAAAAAAAAAAGTGCTGTTAGCTCATAATCAGACTTAGTTCTAATTCCAGTAGTTTAAGACTCTGTTTGGATTGAATTAAAAGAAAAAAAATAAAAAAGCCAAAGAGTGTGCTGGAATTCACTATTAAATTAAAATTATTTTGAGAAATAATTATATAAATAATTAATTTTTATATATGTGATTATCATAATAGTAAGAAAAAATTACACCGTCCTTCCTAAAATTTAGTATAATTAAATCCCATACCCTTTTATTTTCACACCTGTACGCTCACCTCCTTTATGATTAACAGAGCTAAACACTATTAACTTATATGTGATTTGTCTAAAATATCCTCTTTTACTCGCACAACATCAAACCGCTTTTGTTTTGCATTACTCTCTCTCCTACCTTGCTTTCCTTCTTCCTCTTCTTCAAATTCCTTCCTATGATGGCTTTTGTGCCATCTCCCACCACCCGGCCAGCCTCGCGTTGCGGCCTCCTTCCTACTCTGCCTTCCCTATTCCCCCTGCACCACTGCCCTATCCCCAATCCCCAATCCCCCCTGGCCTTCCCACTTTACCCTCCTTCGTCCAGCACTGGCAGCCATGTATACCTTGCAGGGACCAACATCGATGACTCGCCAACCTTGCGTACGAGTTCTTCTTCATTGGCGCTCCAGACAACATGGAAAGCACTGCAATAGCTAGAACATAAGGGACACAAGGAATATGGCTCAGAAGCCTCGTCTACTGCTCAAGGAGATGGACGCTCTCATCAAGCCCTTGAAAGCTCCAAACTTTTTTTTGGAAAAAATTGAACTTCTTCTTTGTCCTTTTTTTTTCTTTTTTTTTTTGGTTTTGGGTTAGTTATGTCCATTTTGTGCTTTTGGTTGTGCTATGACAAAGAAAACTAAGTTAATTATTTCATGGGTGTAATTGATTGGTCTCTTGTAACATTTGAATTTAGCTTAAATGTGTTAATTGGGTCTTGTACAGTGTTTTTTGCAGCGCTCAAGTTTTGTGCTTATCACGATGGGATTCTCAAGCCATCGATGGGAAGCACATGATTTGATTTTCAAAACAAGACATAGAAGTTATTTTTGTCATTTACAAAGAGACCATTATTAAGCATATGCAATGTACGTGGTTGAAATTCTGTCAACAATCTTAACGGAGCACCATCAAGAGAGGAGGTCTGTATAATATATATTTTCGAAAACTCATAGGATTTCTTAAGATGATTTTGCATATAGGAGGAGACTAGTATAATTTTATTTGACCTCAATAGATATTAGTATAATTTTCTTTAATATCAATCATGTTTGGATGAATCAACTGAAAAATAATTTTAAAATAATATTATTATTTAGATAGTAAATTATTAAAAATATATAATAATTTATACTTACCATTAATTTGATAAAAAGTATCATAATTTTAAAATAATAAACTTTTACTCATAATTAAAATAGTTAAAAATATTTTTTTAAAAGAATAATATAAATACAATAAGCTGAAAATTATAATTAACTTTATCAATATTTACCAAATATACTAAAATATATTAAAAATGTTATAAAAATAATAATAAAAGTGAATAGAGAAAGAGGAGGAAGAGATAATTCTATTATTAATATGCCCAAAGGAGTTATCATATATGGAGCATTTAAAGAGCTATTTATAGTCAAAGGGTGAGAGATATAATATATAATCAAATAACTGATTCTATCTAATCAAATCTTAACTAAATCAGGATAAAGATATGGATATCCACATTTAAATTCAAATAATATTTCATAACACTTCCCCTTGGATGTTCATTAGGGATATGTCTCATTAACACCTTATTAAGAAAAAAATCCATTAGAAAAAAAATCTTAGTGAAGGAAAAAAAAGTACAATATCCTCACAATCGAAACTGTTTCGTTAAAAATCTTATAAAGGAAAATTCAATGGGATAAAAACCTTGATTAAGAAAAAAAAATAGCACAGTATTTCTCCCCCACTTCAAAGCATCATTTAAAGTCTCGGAATCGACACATTCAGATCTTGAACACTAGTTTCTTAAAAAGAGAAGAAGTAGGTAGTGACTTGATAAATAAGTCTGCAAGATTATCATTTGAACAAATATGCAGGACATCAATTGCTCCTTGCTTTTGAAGTCATGTGTGAAAAAGAATTTTGGGGAGATGTGTTTTGTTCTATCTCCTTTGATATATCCTCCTTTTAGCCAAGTTATGCATGCTGCATTATCCTCATATAAAGTTGTTCGAATTTCTTTCTTATAAGATAATCCACATGACACTTGAACATGTTGATCTATTACCTTCCACATATAAATAACTTATTTGAGATCTACATTAATGTGGATCTAACAAATATCCTACATCTGCATAACTAACTAATTGTAACTTAGATTCATATGAATAACCATATATCAATCGTTTTCACGGAGGTATATGTTTAATTCTATTCCAATGCCTCTCTAGCTAGTTTGGAAAGGAATATACATGCTACTACACTTATAGTGAATATTATATCAAGTCATGTATTATTAGCAAGATATATAAGTGCTCTTATGACACTGAGATATGGTACGTTAGGACTAAGAATTTCATTACCTTCCCAAGAACGAAACGAGCCATTTTTCACGTCCAATGATATTAAAATTATTGGGATACTTACTGAATGTGATTTATCTATATAAAATCTCTGAAAGATTATTTGCGTAAATTGATTGACAAACAAACATTTAATTTGTCAAAGGTTCAATCTATAGGCCGAAGCAAAATTTTGTCCTTTGAGGACTTTTTATCACAAACTTTTCTTGTAGATTTTCTATTACTATAGGAACTTTTTCGAGAGTCCCAATAATATTTAAGTTATCAACATACACAGCAATTATAATTAATCCAAATGCAGATTTCTTTATATAAACATAAGGGCAAATAGCATCATTGTTAAACCCCTTCTTGATCAAATACTTATTACCACATTCGTCCAAATTGCTTTAAACCATATAAAGCTCTTTGTAACTTGATTGAATTGATTCCTTGGAAACGTTCATTAGATATTGATATCTTTAATCATTCAAGGATTTTCATATAAATATTGATATCTAATGACCCATATAGATAGGCTATGCTAATATCCATTTTAGCTTATTGTGTGCGAATAAGCTTATAAAATATCGAAATGTAATTGCATTCACTACCAAGGAATACGTTTCACCATAATCTATATTAGGTCTTTGTGATAAACCTTGCGCTACAAGTCGAGCTTTATAGCGTACAATCTCATTTTTCTCATTTCGCTTTCTTACAAATACCCATTTGTATCCTATTGATTTTACACCTTCTGGTGTTTAGACTGTATGTCCAAAGACTTCATATTTTGCAAATGAGTCTAATATAGCCTGCAAGGCTTCTTTCTATTTTAGTCATTCATCTCTATAACGATTCTTGGCTCAAGATCCTTTTTTTATGCATAGTATTTAACGCTACATTATATGCAAATATATTGTCGACAATAATTTCTCGTCAGTTCCATATTTTTCGTGTAGAGAGATAGTTAATTGAGATCTCATCATCTTGACTGCTTTCAGGCATCTAAATGTCGTCTGACATTTTAATTATGCCAGAAATTTGAGCTACATGAGGAGTCCTTGCTATGTATCTGTCATATTCTATAGAAAGCTTATCACTATTAGAATCATTTATCTCCATAAAATCACTTACCCCATTTCTTTTTTACAAAGATGGCAAAACGGGCTCAAGTCGTTGGGTTGGCCTACTAAATCCGCCAAAAATAATGGATTAGGTTGACATATTTAGCCCGTCAAAAATTTTCATCCCGCCTAACCCGTGTGTCTGGGCGGATTAACCCACCTGGAGAAGCTTGTCTCTTTTTTTTTTTTTTTTCCAGATTCAAGAGTTTTTTTTAAAAAAAAATTAGATTTTTATTATGGATTATGTTGTTATGATACTTTTAATAATATGTGAACTTTATATTATAAATTTATAGTTAATTATTATTTATAAACTTATTTATATATCCTAATTAGTTTATTACATTTGTATTTGAGTTAAATTTGGATACAAATTATGTAGTTTAATTATTTTATTTTATTTTATTTAAGTAGATTTTTCATTCAATATATTTTTTAATTTTTAAAGTAATTTAATTCATAAAAAATATTAAAATAAATTTATTTATATTTTTTATTTTTTTTGGCAGGCCAACCCACTAACCTGCCCTTAAATGGGGCAGGCTAGAATATCGAGCCTGCCTTCCTAATTCGGCCCGCCTGGCCCCACCCTACTTTTGGCGAGTTGGGGCAGACCGGCCCACTTTGCCATCTCTACTTTTTCAAGAATTTTCATTTATGGAGTAGATTGGTCTACCATATTTTTGACGTGTGATTGTCCAACAGGGGTATGAATTGAACTAGGGCATTTTTAGCAAACATATAAGATCTATCATTTTCGTATCAGGAAATACATCTGGCAACTTATGCCATTCTTTGCAAATGTATAATACTTTGAACTTTTAGTTTTCATTACCTTATTTGATGATCTAAATAAAGAAAGAATGATGTATTCCAATTTATTTCCTTTTTTAGCTATTTGTTCCTTCCCTCTAATGTTGAAAACATTATTAAATTAGTATTCTATAAATTGAGCCTTAAAGACATCTCTCATTTATATTTCAAGATATTTGATTATAAAGAGAGAGAGAGAGAGTCATATCCAACATATATTCTCAATTTTCTTTGGGATCCCATTTTGGTGCAATAAAGTGAGGGCAAACATATATCACACATTCAAAAATTCTTAAATAGGAAATATTTGACTGTTAGCCAAAAGCTAATTATATAGGAAAGAATTGATGACAACTTGTTTGCATTATATAAATAAGTGCTGCAGCATGTAAAATAACATACACTTAAGTAAAATTTAGATGATTAAAATTTAGATGATTGGTTCTCATAAGCATTGGTCTAGCAACCAATTGAAGGTACTTTATAAATGATTCTAGCAACCCATTATGTATATGAATATAAGCAACTAAATGTTCAACATTTATATCACCGGCCATACAATAAGCATTAAGATCTTGAAAAGTAAATTCACTAGTATTATCAAAATGAATTATTTTGATTGGATTATCCAAAAATTGTGCTATTTGTTGAATAACTTACACAAGTAATCTCGTAAACTCCAAGTTGCGAGACATATGACTATTTCATAGATGCATCTATTAAAATCATAAAATATTTGAAAAGTCTACATGGTAGATGAACTAATCCACATATACCTTAAATTCCTTCTAGGAATTTAGGATATTCAAATCCAATCTTTGCTAATGATGGCCTTATAAGTAGTTTAATTTGAGAACACGCAGCACAAGAAAACTTATTAAATTGAAGAATCTTCTGATTCTTCAATGAGTGCCTATATGAATTTTTAATAATTTTTTTATATCATTATTACTCTCAAATGTCCCAACCAATCATGCCAAATGATAATAGTAAACTTCTGGTTTACTATAAAATGTATTCAATTGTACTAATATTGGTTAGTAAACTTCTGATTTACTATAACATGTAGTCAATTGTACTAATATTAGTGTAATATAGATTGAAAGAAAGTACAAGTAATTTCTTTACTACAACTTTCTTTCTCGGAATACAAGTTATAATATGGAGGTACTTATTACTTCTCTCACTTTTCATCTCAGAATGATATTCATTTCAGTGAATGTTTTTAAAACTCAATAAATTTCTTCAAGAAATAAAATTGCAGCTTTTTCAGAGCTTATGAATATATTAGAACTCAATAAGTGCCTTTAAGAAACAAAATAATAACTCTTTTGGAGCTTACAAATATATTAAAACTCAATAAATTTCTTTAAGAAACAAAATCATAACTCTTCCAAAAGCTACAAATATATTTAAAACTCAAAAAAAAAATTATTCAAGAAAAAAAATAATAGCTCTTCTAGAGCCTTCAATTATCTAATAATTGTATTAAAATATTGCTTACTTGTGCGAGAATAATGTGCGTACTTGCACTATTCACAAGACAGATTAAAAAAGAATAATAACAAAATATATATACATATATATAATGTCATTATCAACATTATCAATTTATGTTAATTAACATAAATTTAAATCTCAAGTTATATTCAAACAAATCAATGACTTTTGTTCCTCCATATCTCAAAAGCTCTAAAATTTTAAAACTTGGATTGAAAAAAAACACAGACCAACAATAGGAGGTTATTAATAACTTAGATTTAAAAAGGAAAGTAACAATTTGAAATTTGTAAAAATTATAAACTTGAATTTAAAAATATATTAACAATTTGAAAATTTAAATATAGTAACTTCAATTGATACTTGATCAAGATCAAGCAAAATATCTCCATGTACAACAGGTACGTGACTAACGTACTTTGATGCCATAATATAACATTTATTTTCTTCTGACTCAATCATGATTTTGATTGGAACCATGACTGTTGCCACTGCTGGGGCTATAATTTGTTACATTCACTTCAGGGAATGGAGCAGAGTCAACTGGGTGGGTTTCATATTTTTTCATGGGCAACTCATCATTCCGTTCAGCCACAACAAAGTGTAACATTATTTTGTAAAGCCCTTTATTCGATGTTACTCTTGCAAAAGCACATTTGAGGCATGAAAAGTTGAGAATGTCTTTTTCTAACATATCTATATTAGTAATATCTTTTCCCATAATTTAGATTGGGAAATAATTTTATAATATTATAATGTTGTATTTACCAATAGATTCAAAATCTATTAACCTACAAATAAATCAAATTCATATATCTGCTTCAAGTTTTAAAGATCGATAGGATCTTTTAAAGTAAAATATAAAAATACTAATCCTTCGTGAAAGTGACAACGGAGGAAAATCAATGCTTTTATGCAACCCCTTTAGGATGCAACATTTTCTTAATAGTATCTTCAAGATCCATTGAATCAAGATAGATTTTGCGCAATCCTTTTCAGGATGCGATGACATTTTCTTGTTTAATGATATCTCCATGACCCATTGAATCAAAATAGATTTTACGCAATCTTGCTGGGATGCGATATTTCCTTCTTTAATGGTGTCTGTAAAACCCATTAAATCAAGATCGATTGTGCGCTATATTTCTAGGATGCGATTTTTCATTATTTAATGGTGCCTTCAAAGCCCATCAAGATTAATTTTATGTGATCCTATTGGGATACAATGTTCATTGTTTAATAGTGTCTTCAAGACCCATTGAGTCAATATGTATTTTAACATCTATAATTCAAGTCAAATATATCTTTTACGAAATAACAAGAATCACAAATTCATGTTTGAAAGAGCTTGACATAGTTAGAGTATCTTATCTCAAGCCTTCACTTTGTTAAAGTATCTTACCTCAAGCTTTCACATAGATAGTAGAGTCTCGTGCTGATAAAGTATTATGAAAATAATAGTAAAAGAGAATAGAGAAAGAGGAGGAAGAGAGAATTTTATTATTGATATTCTCAACGGAGTTATCATATATGGAGCACTCAAAAGGCTATTTATAGCCAAATGGTGAGAGATACAATATATGATCAAATTACTAATTCTATCTAATCAAATCTTAACTGAATTAGGATAAAGATATGAACATCCACATTCAGATTCAAATAATATTTCACAACAAAAAACAGTTTTTCTAAGAAAAAAGTGTTTTGTAAAAAAGATATATCTTTAATGTCCGATGCATGCACCAAACAAAGCGGGGTTGAAGAATTTTCCAGTGGAAGATTATTAGTTGGGATAGTTGCTTTGTCTATATCTTGAGGAAAGGGAATGTTCGCACGAATTGGTTACCAAATTGGTGTTTATCTTGAGAATATAGTTTTTTAAGATATATCTTTGTTACAACCTGTTTGAAGGGCGTCACAACGTGAGGTAATAAAAAATATTGAAAAAATATTCAATAGAGTCATCACTAAGTTTTATTTTGAAAAAAATCAGAATTTTTTTTTATTTTTACAAGGTTGGTCTTTTAAAACGTTGGGTTCGAGAGTCTAATTATGTATAGGAAAAGGGTGGGAACTCAATCCCACAGCACCCTTAATACACCTATCTTGTAGCGATTACCCTAAAACTTGGTATGTAAATTAATTAATAACTATATTAATATTTAATTTTTCCTTTAACAATTTTATTTAAAAAAGCAAAATTGATATAACAATTATTTGCAAAAGAAAAAGAAAACAATATAACAATTATTCACAAGAGAAAAAAGAAAACAAAATTTGAGAAATTTCAATTTTTGGCTTGACCAGGAGTGCCTACTCTTACGTATCCTCCGGTGCAATGAGGAACTTAAAGCCATTGTTATTTTTATAGAAAATAATTATATGTTGAGTTGATTTTATTTACAAAAAGGATTTTTTTAAAAGAAAAAGAAGGAACAAAATCCACTTTTGCACAGCATTCATGATAGCATAAGTTATATAATAAATCCTTACAATTCTCGCAATATTTGAAGATAGTCAAACCATACATCAATGTCATAAATTTATTGTATGGATTTAAAAAATATTTTGACCATTAAAAAAAGAAAATTTTTTAGTTAAAGCTAATGTGATATTTCAAATTTTAAAAGAATTTAACTAATTAAAAGAAATGTCAAACACATAAAGGCAAACACCAAAAAAACATAAACTTGAGTAAAAAGATGAAAAAAATGAAACATCAAATGAGAAAAAAAAAAGCTTATGATGGAAAGCAAAATTAAAAAAAAAAAAAAAAAACCAAACAAAAACACCCAATATGCATACAAGAAGAAGCTTAAACCACTATGCAGAGGAGACTTGAGGTATTAATGGCAGTGATGATGGAAGAGCACTGTCGTGGAGGCTAAGTGGGAGTGGTGGCTACGTGGCTTCACGATAGTGCAATGTGATTGATTTTGTGGAAGATATTGATATTAAAAATGGTATAATGGTGATAGAATTCAAGATTTCATAAGAGAATGGAAATGAAAAATAGTGAAAGTGGTCCTAAGTTACTGAATTCCTCCTCTTTTTCAAAGTAAGGGAGTTGAATTTATATAGAGAAAAATGAGAGAGATCTTTACTAATAAATTGATCAAAAATTTAAAAAGCAGTTAAAAAACTTTAAATAAGATGAGATAAAAATTTAAAAAGCAGTTAAAAATTTGAGATAGAATTAGATAAAAATTTGAAAAGCAATTAAAAGCTTGAGATAGAATGAACTAAAAAATTTGAAAAGCAGTTGAAAACTTAATATTAGAATAAGATTCTAAAAGCTAATAGGAAGAAAATTTTATTTTATTATTTTCTTATTTTTATTAAAAGAAAAGGGCAAAATATTGTGTTCACAATCTTCAATTATCCAAAGAATTTGGCTGGGCTAGTTCTTACTTCTTGCTTATTTTGGCGGAGCTTCTGTATCACACATGATTGCTTTTAGTTAATTTGTTTTTGCCTTTGCACCAACAGCGTACAAAAGAAATTAAAAATTAATTAACATAAAGCTTATTTATCAATCGAGATTTTCAAAACTTTCATACATGGGAATTATCTATTTTAGTGTATAATTTTGTTTTCTAAATTAGTATTATTCTTTTTATAAATTATCATCACTAGTGATTTTATTTACATATTCAAATATAATTTTAAAATGAGAACACTGATTTAAATCTTAAGCAATCTGATATTGTTATGAAGATGGATAACTTTTGTACTTTTATCATTGATTTAATTTTTTTTCCAATAAAAATTTAGGTTGAGCAGAGAACTCACCGCATTTCAAGATTAGGGTATGTGTTTAGATTTCTTGAACATTTATAAAAATACTTACAGATGATCCACTAATATGATTGAGTGAATCAACCACTGTTAACTACTTTATTCTTCAGTGATAAATGATTCAGAATAAATTGCATTTATAAAAACATATTACAATATAAAAAGATATAAATACAAAAATAAATAAGAAAAGATAAAATCATCTTTAGTCTTTAATTATGATTATCTTTAAATATTTATTAAATTATAAGTATATTTGCTAAAGAACAGATGAAATAATAAAATAACGAAGCCATTATAGTATTTTAGAAATGGAGCATATGGGTTTTGGGAGTAGATGGAAAGGCTGGATCATGCAATGCATGTCCACGGCTTCAATGTCTTTACTCATAAATGGCTCACCCTCAGCATCATTCAAAATGCATTTGGGGTTGAGGCAGGGGGGATTCGTTATTGCCTTTTCTGTTTCTTCTAGGAAATGAGGTGCTCAATAAAATGGTGGTCAAGGCAAAAGAACTAAATTTAGTACAGGATATCAAAACTGGATTTTGTGGTGTAAGACTCTCTCATCTGCAATTTGTGGATGATACATTGTTGATTTGCCCCAATAATAGAGAATGCTTGTTGAATTTTAGACAATTAGTAAACTGTTTTTTCAGTAATGTCCAAGCTTCACATTAATTATGGCAAATCAATCATGATTCATTTTAGATATGAGGAGACTTGGGTTGAAGACATTAAGGTGCAGCTAAGGTGCTCCGTAGCTCATTTACCTGTCCATTACCTTGGTATTCCTTTGGGTGCAAATCCCAAAAGGATTTCAACTTAGCAATCGGTTCTAGACAAAATTCAGAAGAGACTTGCCACATGGAAAGCAAAATTCCTTTCTAGAGTAGGGAGGTTAGTACTTATAAAGTCTGTGCTCAATAGTTTGCCGCTATACTACTTGAGTTTGTTTAAAGTTCCAAAATCTGCGGCTAGAAAAATTATTAGTATACAAAGAAGTTTTTTCTGGTACTCTAGTAATAATCAGAAGGGGATTCCATTGGTTGCGTGGGAAGCTATCCAAAAACCAAAGGAGTTTGGAGGCCTTGGAGTTGGATATTTAATTGTTAAAAATGTTGCACTGTTGTTCAAATGGTGGTGGCATTTTAATGACCGTGGTGACTCCTTTTGGAAGAGGAGTATCCAATCTAATCACTATAGTGGCTAAGACTTGATTGCTTCTGATTTGAAAGTTGGTAGTTTGTGGAATCAACTAACAGACCTATCGAACCTGGGGGAGTTCATTTAGGGGACTGCTCGAGTTGGTATTCGTAGAAAGGTGGGTCGCGAGAGTTCAACAAAATTCTAGTGTGACAATCGGCTCGAATCTGGAGTTTTGAAGGATTTATATCCGAGGATATTTTCTATTTCTTTCCAACAAAACAGCTTCATCTCAGATATGGTTTATTGACATCAAAATGTGTGGCATTGGAATTTCATCTGGAGGAGAAATCTCTTTGCTTGGGAAGATGATCTTTGGCAAAATCTATTACAAAGCATTGAGTAACAGAATTTAGTGGAGGGTCTTGATGATGAGATTCTTTGGAGATTTGATGGCTCCGGTAGTTTCTCTATTAAATCATTTTCTTTGCAGGTTTTCAGGAGTGCAGCCCCTTTACTTCCAATTTTTGATCATGCGAAAGTAGTGTGGAGAGGATTGGCCCTGCCGAGAGTTGAACTATTAGTTTGGTTCATCCTCTTGGAGAGACTAAATACAAAAGACCGCCTTCGCAGGTTCAATTGTATAGCAGAGGAGGATTCTCAATGCACACTGTGTTTGGAGGATAATGAATCTATCTCCCACTTGTTCTTTTCATGTCTGATAGCATAGAGACTTTGGTTCAACTATATGCAGTGATGGAATATTAGCTTTTGTTTTCCAAGTACGCCCATGGATTTCTTTGCGGCTTGGGTTGGTGCTCCCTTCAAAGGTTTCGACAAAAAATTGTGGATATCTATGATGTATGTGGTCTTGTGATCAATTTGAAAGATTAGAAACAAAATTATTTTTGATAGTTTTTCTTCAAGTTGGGAAATTGAAATTTAGCAGCTTAAAACCCATTTGGGATATTGGGCCAAGGCTTGGTGCAATGAGTTCCCTTTCTCCCCTAGTTTTTGTTGCTCATAATCTTCGAGCGGTCAGAAGTTGGCATTGTCCACCTAAAACTAGAATTGAGCGCTCTTGATTACAATTGGAGTTGATTTCATGCTAGTGTTTGTTGATTGATATCTATTGTTCCTTCAAGTTTTCTCTGCTTGTATTTCTTTTTTCTTTTTTTGGTTTTACTTTCTTTAACCTTATTGTCTTAATGTCTTTATCTTTGTTGAACTCTTTCCTGCTCTCACCTTTTGGTGATTGAGTAATTATTCCAATAAAAAAAATTAGAAATACTCCAAAAAGGAATAATGATTATCGGATTATTCACTGATACTGCATTAAATATGATAGACCTAATATATTTTCCAAAAATAAAGTTATACGAACATTTCAATATTCATTTTTCCTTTATTTGACATTTTTATAAAGCTAATTCTATTAATTTGAAATTTTAAAGATGAATAAAAAACTATAAATGTAATTATTATTATTATTATTATTATTATATCATATTTAATTGCAATTAAGTCTAAATATTTCTCAACTCTTTGTTGTACTTAAACATTATTAATTAGTATTTGATTATTTAATTTTTCACCCTGTTGAAAATGAAAACACTTATTGTTGTCTGTTAGATATTATAATGAAAACTAATTGTAACATATTTGTACCATATTAGTAAAATAATAATGTTTGTAAATCCTAATTCACTCTAATCTGTGAAATTCAGAAAATAACGATATATATTATATATATTATGTAAATATAAATATAATATATGAAAAGGGAAGAAATATCTGATATGAAACGGTATTTTTGTGTGGCCTGCCTGAACTGAACTGGATATCTGCTGGTGAGCTCCAAGCTGTGTTATCTGCCTTCCATCCTCCGCCTACTTTCATCGTACCAACGATCCCATCGACACGGCACAACACAACACCTGCTACCTCTCACTCCATTCCTTCCCAACATCCTCGTATCTCTTTCCTTCCAATTCTGGTCCTTTGTCTCACACACCCTTTTTCTCTCTGTCCCTTGTTGTGCTCCAAAATTCAATGACCCCATCATTGTGTTGCTTCCAATTCCACTCATTTATTGAGCTCATGGCACTCAATTTTCAATGAGACTGCACTTCTTCAACAAAATATGGCATCTGCTCCTTCCATGTCAGGTACGTCTAACAAGGAAAAAATGAATGTCACAGTTTCAGTTCAAAGTAATAATCGTTAAAAGCGGTATCTTGATTATTGGGTCTTCAAATACCCCATGTGCATGTGTGTGAATTCCTGAGAAAATGCCAACAAACAGTGCAACTTCGCGGACTCAACTATGTAGCCTACCTAATGCCTAGGTTCAACTTTTGTTGTTCTTTTAAGCCGTCCAATGTTCTTTTTGCTTGTCTAGTATCTTACTGAATGTTCTTTTTTTTTTTTTTTTTTTTGGTTCATTCATTACCTGTTACTAATGATTATTTTGGAGTGGGAATTTGGAATTGTGCTTATTGAGTGAACCTGTGTTGTTGTGTGTTGCAGTTTCTTTAGAATGCGTGAATGTATGCAAATTATGGAGAGGGGAAGGAAGCGGAAGATATGACTGTAGTCTTCTGTCGTGTGCGTGGAAAGCTCCAAGGGTCCTTACCGGATTTCTTGCGAGCACAGCTCATCCTCATCAGTCTTCATCATCCGTGTCAAAGGGGCGAAATGGGAGAAGGAACCGGTATAATTTTGTAAGTTTTTGTAGTTTCCCTTTGGTATTTTTGGCATTTGGTGTTGTGTGAGTGCTGCCAATTTTAGTCCATATGAGGAAGGTGAGACTTTGGATGGGAGCAATTAAGTGATGTATTACTTCTCTTCCTACTCTTTTGGGTAGGAGTAGGAGTAGGAGGTTTATGGCTTATGGAGATGACCCTTGTTGTCAACTCTTCATATAAGTCAAAATAATTACATATTGATGATGTAATGTTGCTTATGTGTCATTCAGATATTATCATCGTTACTAATTAGGTTACTTGTCAATCTTGCCCCTTGGCAGGGATGCAAAGCCTTTAGCATAGTTAGTTCATATCCAGACGACGCGCTTGATATCATATTTCTTGAAAGATTCTCTAGATCTATATTGTCTCGAGTTGCTACTAGAAGATGGCAATTACGTTGTTCGTCAGCCTTCTCATTGGATACCACGAGTGAGGTTTCCCCTGAAAGTTTGTGGGAGGTACAGTCATGAATTGTCCAATATCGATTATAATTCTGCAAAATGGGGACATCCCCTTTGTTATTGTTTGAATCATAATATCTGACATCTGATTGCCTCAGGATCTTAAACCTGTGATCTCATACCTATCCCCTAAAGAACTGGAATTAGTCCATAATGCTCTTATGGTAAGCAATCTGAAAAATTATTTTTCTTGGAAAATAATCTCTTCAAATTAGTAGGATTTACCTTTTAGTTTTGTTTATGTTTTACTCCTGGTTGTTACAGTTGGCATTTGAAGCTCATGACGGTCAGAAAAGGCGCAGTGGCGAGCCTTTCATCATTCATCCAGTTGAGGTTGCGCGTATTCTTGGAGAACTTGTGAGTTTTGCAGAAATGCTTCCATTGGAAAATTGTAAATATAAGTGTATATGATAAATTGATATTTATAATGGATCCAACTATGCCTAGGAACTTGACTGGGAGTCGGTTGCCGCTGGGTTACTTCATGATACAGTTGAGGATACAAATGTTGTTACTTTTGAAAAGATTGAGGAGGACTTTGGTGCTACTGTTCGCCACATTGTGGAAGGAGAAACCAAGGTACTTATTATTCTTGAATCTTGATTGTAATCTATTTATGAAATATCTATAATTTCCATATACATAAATTTGCCAAATGAATTGGGTGTATGTTATCTTCTACACCCTAACTAGGTGTCAAAGCTGGGAAAGTTGAAGTATAAAAGTGAAAATGATTCCGTTCAAGATGTGAAAGCAGAGGATCTTCGGCAAATGTTTCTGGCCATGACGGAGGAGGTGAACTCTTTTACATAATAGATGTTTGTCTATTCCCAGTGTATTCTATGTTAAAACTTGAAAGCAGTTTGGCAACTAATAGATTTGTTGTTGCAGGTTCGTGTTATTATTGTCAAATTAGCAGACAGGTTGCATAACATGCGCACTTTATCACATATGCCTCCACATAAACAGGTTAGTGCCATTGATTTGAATAACCAACTGGTAACTCTTTTATGTTCTGCCACTAGGAAGGAAAGTATTGTGGCCTTGCAATCAAGAAAAGTTTGGGCTTTTGATAGAAATTTTGCATATAAGCGACATCTGTTTTGTCTAACTTTGAAACTGAGATTTGTATATCTATTTAGGGCACTTTTTCGAACCTTCAACTCCTTGAAACTGGGAGTGAATTTGATTGTTTATGAAGATCTATCTTTTTCCTTGAGTGGCCTCTATTGCATTCAGTTATCATTGTTGATGTTTGTAAGGAGGTGAAATAATGTTGATAGTGCTGAATATGCCTTACAGCTTAAGGTGTTTATGTCTTCAACGTTATAGCAGTTCCCCCATTTTATCCTGCTATATGTATATTGAATGGGTTGAGACTTGAGAACTGATGAGCCTGGCTCCTGAATTATTTTCCTAACATTAGTATACTGTGTACAGGCTAGCATTGCAATGGAGACATTACAGGTATTTGCCCCCTTGGCAAAGTTGCTTGGGATGTACCAAATTAAGGTATAGTATAAATACACAATCACTGAGAACTAGCATTCATGTTTTGTTCCTGCCATTTCATGAGTCCTCATATTTAGAGTAGAAGTCCCAATAGAAACTACTTATTTTGAAGTTTATTATAATACGTCTATATTTCATCTCATAGCATGAGAGATAATCTTGTATACCATAATTCATTATTATGCTTTTTGATGATGCAGTCGGAACTAGAAAATCTCTCATTTATGTACACAAGTGCTGAAGATTATGCTAAGGTCAAGAGGAGGGTTGCAGACCTGTACAAAGAACATGAGAAAGAACTTATGGAGGTAATGCTGGTCTGCCTATCTTAAATTGGATTTCAGATAGACAAGTAGAAACTTATAATTGCATGTTGTGTCTATTTATCAAACTTCTTTTTTCTCCCCTTCTTGATAGGCAAATAAAATATTGGTGAAGAAAATCCAAGACGATCAGTTCTTAGACCTTCTGACTGTTGAAACGGAAGTCCGTGCTGTGTGTAAAGAGCCTTACAGGTTAAGACACAAAACTCAGCGTCGATGCCGCTTTTTTGTTTATCCACCTGTTCATGTTGGCTGACGCATTTGACATTGTGCATGTTTTACATGTCACCTTCATATTTCTCTATTTACCACTTAAAGTGCTTCTGCATAATTTATGCATGCTTGTTTTGTAATGTGAGGCACTTTTCTGGCTATTCATTAAGAAATATTGCTGGTCATTTCCAGTATCTATAAGGCTGTTCTCAAATCAAAAGGATCAATCAATGAGATTAACCAAATTGCACAGGTTTGCTTTGATATATACCTTGAAAGGCTTAATGTGTTAAAAAGAATTTGGATGAATATTTAAGTTAGTTTGCTGAAACATCAACTGTTTATTTTGACCAGCTTCGTATTATCATTAAACCAAAGCCTTGCGTTGGGGTTGGGCCTTTATGCAATCCACAGCAGGTAACCACTTCCCCATGGCCATGGATATGACTGTTTTCAACTTGCTCCACCTTTTGCTTGGTATATAGGAAGACCTTCTCTCATATTCATGTTTTCTGCAGATTTGCTATCATGTTCTGGGGTTGGTCCATGGAATCTGGACCCCTATTCCTAGATCTGTACGTATGTTACTCTTAATTCTATTTGAGAGTACAACTTAGTTTTAAGAGAAACAAATTTTCTTTGACTGGTGAGAGATATTTGCTTTGTTTTGTTATAGGTGAAGGATTACATTGCAACCCCTAAACCTAATGGCTACCAGAGTCTTCATACAACTGTGATTCCATTTTTGTATGAGAGCATGTTTAGGCTAGAAGTCCAGGTAGCATTGATTTTTTTTTTTTTTTGGGGCCATATTTATTTATTTATTTTGCATGTTCCATTTTCACCAAGTAATTATGTATAGAGCCCTAGTTGATCTGAGTGAAGTTCATCGTAAAATTTTCTTATGAGTTTGTCCTCTTCAATTTATTTCTTTTTGCAGATTAGAACGGAAGAAATGGATTTGATAGCTGAGAGGGGCATTGCTGCTCATTATAGTGGGAGAGAATTTATCACTGGTTTGGTTGGAAGTGCATTGCCTAGTAGTAAAAACTCAAGAGGGAAGACAGTGTGTCTTAACAATGCCAACATTGCACTCAGAGTATGCTATCTGTCCCTGACAGATTGTGATACAAATAATCTTTAAAGAGAGTTCTTAGTATTATCCATTACTCAATTTTGATGCCATTAGGCTGTTGGCCTAGTGGTCACCTTGACCTTGCACCCCCAAAAAAAAAAAAAAAAGTAATAAATAATTTTAATTTTTATATTGATGTTATTCCATGAATGAAGTATTTCATTTCCTACAGATTGGCTGGCTTAATGCAATTAGAGAGTGGCAAGAAGAGTTTGTTGGCAACATGAGTTCTAGGGAATTTGTAGACACAATTACAAGAGATCTGTTGGGTAGTCGTGTCTTTGTGTTTACACCCAGGGGAGAGGTAAGGGTGGAATATGTGACATACTACATGACTAACTTTTTCCCCTTCATATTATTGAAAATATAATTAAGAAGCTAGTATCAGAATATTTTCATCAGTTTCTTGACACTTACCCCCCCCCCCCCCTTTCCATATTTTATGTAGATTAAGAATCTTCCTCAGGGTGCTACTGTCATTGACTATGCTTATATGATACACACTGAAATTGGCAACAAGATGGTAGCTGCTAAGGTATCACTCTCCTCATTTTTGTGCTAACGAAATCAAGTGTCAGTCAGGAAAAGATATATATAAAATAAGATTTTTATATTTTTGGAATATTAGTGACTCTTATGGCGTCAATGCAGGTCAATGGTAATCTTGTTTCTCCTACACGTGTACTTGCAAATGCAGAAATAGTGGAGATAATCACATATAATGTCAGTATTGTTCAATTCACCCTATTTGTTGCCTTTTCTATTTGATAGATTTGATGTGATTGGAAAGTATTTATATTTTGAGTAGGTAACATAAATTATTTACTTTGCAATGGTGGAAATGGGAAGATACCATGCTATGTTTCTTGAATTGTATGATCCAGTATCTGCAATTCTTGAGTTTCAGATTTATGGCGTAAGTCTGTGTTGTCATATGTTTTGGAATATAACAAATTTCGTTCATAATGGTTTGTATGTTTCTTCCATGACATTGACCAATTGTTTATACCCGTTCCTAAACTTAAATGGGGAAATTGTTTCTGCTTATATGTGTATACGTAAATTGTCAGTCACTGTTACCATATGTTCCCCTTTGGCTTCATTGGAGCTCATAACTTTGTTGCCAGGCACTTTCCAGCAAATCAGCTTTTCAGAGGCATAAGCAATGGTTGCAACATGCTAAAACACGTAGTGCAAGACACAAAATAATGAAGGTAGAATTTCATAAAATGAATGTAGTGCATGAGTCACCTACCCTTGAAAAAGTTGTGCTCTAACTAAACGTTTTATATTGTGCAGTTTCTTAGGGAGCAAGCTGCACGTTCTGCTGCTGATATAACTACAGAAGCAGTCAGTGACTTTGTCACTGATTCTGATGGGGATAGTGAATCTGAAGAACTGTCAAATGGTTCCAAACCTATGTGGGGGAAAATGTTTGTGAATGGAGTGGAAATACCTACTCCAGAAAGGAATGAGGCTGTCTGCCAAAGTAAAAATGGGAGTGTTTGGACCCCAAAGGTCAACGGAAAACATAATAAACATGTGCATCATGTAAGTTTGAAGAGCAAGGAGCAGATGTTGCTTCAGGGAAACCATCTGGCCAAGATAATTCAAGCTAGCGTTCCAAGGTATAAGGAAGTCCTGCCAGGTTTAGAAAGTTGGCAAGCCCAGAAAATTGCCACTTGGCACAATATTGAAGGACACTCTATCCAGTGGTTGTGGGTAGTATGTATTGACCGAAAAGGTAATCTAACTATTCTAATAATATTGATTAATCCACTTTTGCTAGGATGTACGAGATATTTGCAAACATTGTTGGTAGATGATATGCTTTGCAGGAGTCGCATAATGATAGACTCTGAACATATGATACATGATTTTGATTTTCAATCTTTTTTCTGATCATCCATCCCAGCGTCATGGATGCTTTGCGCCTTCTGGCCAATGAACGTTTTGTGTCAACTGCCTGTTCTCCCCTCTAATAGTATGAGAGTTAGGTGCTATCATGTTGTTGAAAGCCATTGAGTCAGAACATGGCTCAAAGTTACGATGATGAAATGAATATTTATTAGTGTGCTATTCTTTAGCTGTTTGTTTTATTCCATCCAGCGATTAATGAAAATCCCCCATGTGTAACCTGGTAACAAATCATTTCAGGCATAATGGCTGAGGTCACTACAGCATTGGCCACTGCAGGCATAACCATATGTTCTTGTATGGTAAGTGGTTAAACAAGTCCCAGCAATTGAACTATACTCGGATAACATGCCTTTGACATTACACACATTTGGTTCTATTTTGGCATATCTGTAACACTGACTCATTAAATGACCAGGCTGAGATTGATGGAGGAAGGGGAATGGGTGTTATGTTATTTCACATAGAAGGAAATTTGGAAAACTTGGTACTGTATCATGTCACCAAAGATTCATTATGCTCGGTACTTAATCTGGTTATTTTTGTTTCCTTAAATGTAATTTTGGTCGACTAATGTATAATTTGTTTCTCAGGTCAGTGCTTGCTCTAGGGTGGATCTAGTACTAGGCGTTTTGGGGTGGTCTACCGGTTGCAGCTGGCCAAGCTTGGTGGAAGACCATGATGTTCTGGAGTGCTAGTTGATATGATCATATATCAGGGAACCAAGTTTTGTTCACAGCAAAGCAGGCATTTTATGTGTCTAAATTTTTGTTTCATAGTTCTCATATATTTGTTCCAACTCACTAACCCAATAAACCGGCAGAAGCCAAATTGAGCCAAAGACTCGAAACTCGAGGGCGTTGTATATAGAAAAAGAGTGATAGGATAAAGGAGTATACAAAAACTGTAAAGGTACTTGTGCAGCAACCAAGCATTTACACTCGGCAATTGGCAAAGATGTCTTGCTACAAAGTCTCACTTTTCTTATTATCTAGCTTAACTCTCCGATTCCAACATCTGATGTGCGAAAATTGCTCTATACAAATGGTATTGATAACAGGGTAGTGTCAGCAACCGAGCATTCTGAATTCCATTTTTTTTGCCCTTGTAAACAAGTGCACTTTTCACTTGTGTTATGTTTTAATTGATTGAAATATAGGTTCTCAAGACAGATAGTGTAAGGAGCTGATTTATAAAGAAAGGAAACACTCCACAAACTGCATGTGGTTCTATAAACTGAATGAGAATAGCAACCTCCATGTCTAAACTCATTCATGATAAAGACTTTATGGGACTATTACGGAATTATCCTCGTCAAGGACAAAAAGGGATTCTTGTCGTGTCAGCAGAACTAGGATCAACGCCAATGCTAGCAACAACATGGGGATAACCCAGTTTCTCAATACTGAAGGTTGATCGTTCAGCACCGTACATAAATTTGCTTTTTCTTGCAAAGTAGGTCCATTTGTTACTGTCATGGCCTTGTCATTCTCAGCGCAGTCCGAGCCATCCGTATCACAATCACTGCAAAAATTGCCATCATAGTACCCTCCCTTGAATTCTGGCTTTTGTTCTTGTTTCAACTCTGCAGGCCAAGCTGGCTCCTCGTTGTAATCCGGGGAGGTGCACCCTGTTGCTTTTGAGCTATCTTCTTCGCCACTCCCTAAGACACCATCGTCTTCTTCCTCGTCGATATCATTGTCCTCTGATTCTGTTTCAGTGGAATTTAGGCCATCTTGATGCTCATAATTTTGCACCCCTTGTGTCTGGCCACTGGGGCTGTTATACAATGACACCAGACGATCTTCTGCAACCCCATTTTCGTTAGAAGATGATGCACTTTCTGGGTGTGAACAGTCAGAGAAGGCAATTTCCTGATGATGAAAGCGTGTTGGGCTCTCCTTTTCACTATTGGGTTTATGGTCAGTTTTCTCCTCCTGGACCAAATTCAACATTCAAGTTGTTTGCAACAAGTTATAGGCCATCCACTAACTCAACCAATTGCAGAGAAAAAGGAAGGATGAATTTACCAGAATCAAAGTTTGGGCAGATAGCAGCTCGGAGGGACTAACTTGGTTGATGCTTTTATTAACATTCGATGTCCAGCAGCTGCAGCAACAGACACAAGTTAACGCAGGGTTGAAATTAAACAACACAAAGATAGAAACATATATAAACAAACATAGGCATAGTTTCTAATTAAGGTTGATGTGCATTTGTGCGTGTGTATTCATTCATATATTATAGCATATATACCATCCAGCATCCACATCTTGAGTTGTTGAATGTTGAAGAAAAGAGCTGAAACGTTTATGATCCTCTTCACTCTTACACCCGCATTCGTCCAATAATAATTGTAGGGGTTTATTAGGTCTAGGTTGGTGATCATGGGCGGCCTTTCCCTTTGCCTTGTTTTTGATGCTTGCAATAGAAGCAACCGCCATGTAACCTGCAACGGCCAAGGCTCCACCCAACACGAGAATCCCTGCAACCCCACCTTCGGTGCCAACACTAATTATGCTGCTTAATGGGTTGGTTCTCGTCTTTCCTTGCTTGTTTGTAACAGTGGCCCTTTCGTCCTCCATGGACAGATAGATACCTCTCCTATGCTATCTATCTATGTCACTCACTTGCCTTGTTTGTTGGTTGTTGCTCCTGTAGTTTGTTTCTTGAGAATATGAGATAAAGCGAAGAAATGAAGATTTATCTTAAAAAGGAGGGTAAACAGACTGAAAGTGAGAGCGAACAAACGGGAGACAGAAGAAGCGGGCTTCTTTGGTTTTTGTCTCGATTCGTTACTTGGCAGCCCCATTGGCTTCCCGCACGTCAACAAGAATCTGTAAGGTCACCCTTGCGTGACACGTGTTTGCATGTCGCCCATGTTCTGTTCTGTTCTGTTCTGTTCTTTTCTTACCAATTCACCGCAACTCTAGTTCAAGTGTATCACTTTCGGACCGACAAAATCTCACCACCAAAACTCTTTTTCATTATTCAAATCAAAGCTACTTAATCGTATGCACTAATGGCGGTGAGGGTGGTACGCGATCCGTGATTACCTGTTTGTTTCATGGCACATCCCCCCCCCCCTTCTGTGTCCATAACTTGCACGCGTTGTTTATGTGAATAACTGAACAGTACATGAATTATCATGCGATGGCCGTGTGGTTTGTGATTAGAATATATAAATTATGATACACTTACAATTTGGAACACGTGCGCTCAATTTTGCTGTTACATTTCTTGTAGCTGCGTATCGAGTCAAAAAAAATTAGATGATGAAATTAAAACTCAAATCAGTATATCGGTGTGAAGGCAATGAAGATGCCAAGCAACGAATAATTCCTAGCTTCGCCACATACTCTCAAAATGGGATTAATATCTATGAATTGATTTATTTAGTTTTGTAGATGAGCTGGTTGGAATAGTGTATATTTGGCACATAATAATAACTGGTTCTTTTTTTTAAAAAAAATAAAAGGAAATTGTAGACCATCATGGACCTACATGGAAGTTAGGGCCTACATGGACCAAACCGACACACGGACAAATAAAAATATAAAAATATTGAAGATATTTTGATGTGTTCCAAGTTTGCATTTGTATAAGGAAAAATGTTTGGTACGCATTCAAAAGGGTCACATTTCTTTGTACACGTGCACTGCAGTCATAAAATTATTGTGTAAATATACATTAATTTAAGTGGGATTAACTATAATTAAATAGTAAGTATTATATAAATAAAAACTAATATGTAAAATATATGCAGCTTACATTACTTGTCATAAAGTTTTTCTGGCACATGAAAGATACAAGGTATGGAAAGTGAAGAATTTAATATGGCTCATAGACTATCAAGCCCGAATTCCGTTCAATAATTCCATGTGAGTGTTCAGCGCAATCGTGTTCGCTTTACCTTGCCAAGTGCCTTTGTTTTCCCATACAAACGGATGGAAAGTGAAAAGTTCTCAAATCAAAAAAATTATTGGCAGTTGTTACATTAATTTATTTAAAAGATGAGTGAAGTAGGACCAAAGTTGAAGGCCATAAAAAAGTGTTGCAGGATCTTTCATCCCCACAATGCTCAATAGAATAATCTTACAATAATTAGGGAACATCTTAAAAAGATTTAAAAAAATAGTGACATATTGAAAGGCGGTAGTCTTGCATGGAAAACTGTAATTAAAAATCGTGAGGTATATCCATTGAACACTATAATTTGGATAAAAGCTCGTAACAAAAACAACACTCTCTCTGTTTCAATTTATCTATCAATTTGAATAATTTAATATATTCTTAAATTAATATATTTAGATATAATTATATTTAGATATATTGATTTAAAAATATACTAAATTATCCAAATTAACCGATAAATTAAAATGGAGAGAGTAATTTTTTATGAAAACAATCAATATTTTATGTAATGAGGAAATTGATAAACTAAAGAAAATATATTAGGATTAATAAAATATAAATATAAAAGCTTAATCAAGCCAAAAAAAGGCACTATGAGTTTTCTAGCGCATTTTAATGTGCACTGCCTTAAGAATGGTGCATCACGCACCTATGTGATCTAATGGTAAAATTGATGGTGTATTAGTGCTCTGATTAGTTATGAAACACTAGAGTAATGCCTCTTTCTTCTTATACCTGCAACATTCATGACGACGGCAGACTCGAGGCCTCCTTCACCTCGTGCTCTCTGTCTCCCACCAGCACCGCTGCCACTGCTCCCCCACCAGCGGCACCACCACTGCGATTGCCATCCCAACCTTGGCAAATGAACTCCACTTTGTCTAAGACGGTTATGTATATTTGCCATCGGAGTTCATGTATAGCCTGATCTCCTTCCTATGCTGCTCGATCTCCTTCACGACGAAGAGAATGTGCTAGAAGTGCTACCGGAAAACTCTACGCTTGTCTTTCTTCTTGGTTTGGAGCATGAGCCTAGTGGAATTGGAGTCTCCTCCTGTTGCGACGTCATTGGTCTTGGTCCAGGAGAGCTTGGCGTCAAGGTGGAGGTAGATGTTGGAGGGCTTGGGACCGAAGAAGAGGGAGGATGGGGGAAGACGGGGAAAGGTTTGGGGGTGGGTGGTTTGGGAGGAAAGAAGAGGGAGAGGGAGATGGAGTGTGAGAGAGTAAGAGATTTTACCATGTATCATAAATATTGATTGTACTAATGCACCATCTAACCTAATCCATTAGATTCAAGGTACATTATGCACCATCTTTAGCAAGGTGCATAATGGATGGAGCCTAGTTTTCTTATGTGAAAGAGGAATACCTATCTTGGTATTCGTGCTGTTTTTTGGTCAGATTTTGGGCTCCTTTTTTCTGTTCTCTTTTTTGTTTTTTTTGTGCTTCTTTTTTCTTTTGACTTTTTGGTCAGATGTTTTTGTGCTTCTTAAACAAGACAAGGATTGGCTGAAAGCGTAGCCCGTCCTTAACTCCATATTGCACTTCGCCCATGACGTTAAAGAAATTGGGCCTAAAGGTCTTCTCACATAACGGATAGTTAGTTAATGAATCCAATTCTGCATTTTAGCCCCACCCAATGTATTAAACTTTTTCTTTTGCCTTTACTATTTTTCACACAACCTGATTTTAATTAGATAAATGATTTTTGAAATGACAATCATAATTTAAATCTACACATTACAGTAAAAAGTTATTTGATGTCGCAATTTACTTCAAATGCAACTAATAATCAGTATAAAGTCAATTCAACCTACTTTGACAACATAAATAAAATTAGAATCTTAAAGACATTTAAGTAATAAACTTCATACTACGACTATACGATGTTTCAATATTCAACTCCATCCATGCAGTACACGAGCAGCCTTTCTTGTTCGAAGTCATATTCACAGCTGGGTGATGGCTTGTTAATTTATTATCGCAGAACAGACATGAGACATGGATTATGCCCACGAGATGGGCGTCCGATGTGCCGGTTGGTTTATGCTTTATGCTTTTTCAGTTTTTTTTCTTTCATCATACGTCTGCTTTTCCTTCTGGTCAGGCTTTGTGCTCATTGTTAATTAGCAACTGTCTTGCTATAATGATCCCATATCCTACCATGTGTTATATATCCATTATTGTTAATAAGTTAATAATTAATAATTAAGGTTGACCTTTTTTAAATTTTTCATTTGGATCGCTTCTAGTGTCTGTCTAATTATATTCACTTGGCCATCCTACAACTATTCATTATTTAATCCTTCTCTCATTGCAAAGTTGTGTCACAAATTTTCTTTTGTTTGAATGCTTACTGCACAAATGCTATACGAATCATCGGAAAATAAAAGTGTACTCTTTGGATTTATTAAACCGATAAAGAATTAGCTTATTGTTAATGTTTATTAAACAAATAATGCATTTTTTTAATATATTAACTTCGTGCACTCAAATTAATTTACTAAATTTGTACAATAATGTTTAGAAAGTAAAATACAGGTGTTAAGAGTAAGCACCAAAGCGTTATATACTTGCTGCAATTTCAAGGTTGTCGATCTGGCACATATTTTGTAATTTACAATACAGACATTTTCATTTTCTGTTGAAGCTTTGCATATTAATAATAATCTCTTTACAAAGTTCATTTTATTTAATTCTGATATGAGGTTTTAAAAGTAAAATACATGGTACTGACCATTAAAGTGTTTAGAAAACACAATTAACTATAACACTTTGGCTTTCTCGCTTTTTTATTATATGTCAAACAAATTTGTCTGGATTTCGAAGAAAATTTCCATTACATATCTAAAAACCAAATACATGTGAAACAAATTTAAAGCTTTACCTAATTAAACAAGTAAAAAGTGAAAAATGAAATGAGAAAAATCCATACATTTAGACAATCTAAAATTCGATGCACTATTATATATACTTCTCAGGTAAGTCTAATACATTTCTTATACTTATAATCTTAATTAACAAAACCATAAGTATTAAAAAAAACAGAAAGACATGGAGTGATATATAATTGAGAATGGGATATAATTTGTATGTACTAGCAGTATTAAATTATTTTATACGGTCATTCAATTATATTATCCCATTTATATGACTTTTGAAATAGTGGGGGGAGTGAGTTATATATATTTATTTATGTAGCAGCATATGATTAGATGATAATTATATTGTCAATGTATATAAATTAAATCGATAAGTATGAAACTATTATTATTTATTCCAAAAAAAGCTCTCCTACAACAAAAAAATCTATTTAGAAATTTAAAAATGATTTGTCACATTAAAAATAGATTAATATTTTTAAAAAAGTATTTATAAAATCAAGAATTTAAATCTTAAAATGATTGTTTCAATTTTTTTATTATGGCTTTTAATTTAATTCAAAATGAATGTGAATTAACAAGGACAATTGTTGAGATAAAAGATCTAATGAAAAGAATTGATGGTGTCGTTAAAAAAGTGATTATTTTATGTTATTAACTTTAATATATTAAATTTCATTTTAATTACACTCTAATGTTAAAATTAAGCTGCACAGTTAAAAATATATATAAACTAACAATAAGTGTGTAAAAAAATTTCAAAGCCTAGATTCTAGAGTCTAAAATCTAGAGAGGTGCGTGCCAGTCACGCAAGGTGAAAAGGCAAAACTTTGATTTTGGCGGATTAGGGTAGTAGAGCTAATTGCGAGAAGGGGTTTGGTAAACTTGGGAAGGTTCCCAATTCATTCCCGTCCTCTGGTATCGTTACTGTGCATATATAGTACACAATGACATACAGGTACATGATCATGTACAATGTCGGTCCCTGTCACACCCTCTCATTTTTCCACCTACAAAAGCCCTCTTACCCCTCCCATTTTTCTCACATCCAACTCCTCTCATAACATCACATCACGTCACGCTCTCCCACTCTCATACCCCAACATTAACACCAAAGCCCTTCCCTAAACCCTCCAAAGAAACCAAAAACTCTTGTGATAGCGATTTCAGCATCTCTCTCTTCACTCTGCTCATACCCTCAAAAACAATTAATCAGCACGAAGAGGATCAAGCATGTGTGGCGGTGCCATAATCGCTGATTTCATCCCTCGCAACCGTTCTCGCCGCCTTACGGCCTCCGACATCTGGCCCAACACATTCGGCAACAGCACTGACAACTTCGACGTCGACGATTTCTCTCATCTCCACCCACCTCCTCTCAAGACATCAACCGAACCTTCCCCACCAGGTCAGTGTTCTTTCAACTCTTAACCATATTCTTTTTCCAAACCCCTCTGGTTTTTGAACGTGGTTTTCAACAGTTACTGAACAAGTTGAGAGTAAGCCCGCGAAGAGGCAGAGGAAGAACCTCTACAGAGGGATAAGGCAGCGTCCGTGGGGCAAATGGGCCGCGGAGATTCGCGATCCGAGAAAAGGGGTTCGTGTTTGGCTCGGAACCTTCAACACCGCAGAGGAAGCTGCTAGAGCTTACGACAGAGAAGCTCGAAAGATCCGAGGGAAGAAAGCGAAAGTGAACTTCCCCAACGAGGATGACGCGTACTCCATTGAAGAAGCTCGTGCTCAAAAAAATCCACCCCCTCCTCCCCTCTATCAACAACACTACGGTGCTTGCAATGGCTTGAACCCAAAGAGTCTGAACTTGGAGTTTGGTTATGATCTGAACCAAGCAGGGGCAATGAACCCCGTTGGTGCCATCAACGCAGACCCATTTGTGAGTTCTGTTGATGAGAATTCTGAGTTTGGGTCCGGGTCCGGGTCGGGTTCAGGGGCAGAGGGTGCTTACTTGATAGGGTCGAGTACTCATTATGGTGAGAAGGTGAATAATGGGGAAGAGGGGAAGCGCGAAGCAGAGACTCCTCAAGAGGGAAAGAATGGTTACGAAGTTGATAAGCTTTCGGAGGAGCTGATGGCGTACGAGAACTACATGAGGTTTTATCAGGTTCCCTTCTATGATGGCCCATCTGCTGCGCCCAGCAACAACGTTCAGGAAAGCTTGGTTGGGGAACTGTGGAGCTTCGATGATGAATGATATCGTTGTTCATGCTTCTCTCTTTTGTCAGCCCTGTGATTTTATCTTTGCATGTAAATTGTCGGGCTAGCTAGTCTTTTGCTTTTGGTTTCTCAAGTGTCTGTAGCTTCCTCTGTTTTTGTTTCTGGAATTGTTCTTACTTCTTACAATTTGTAATTTGCTCCTGTGAAATTTATCGTGCTTACATTTCATTTACAATTTTATTGTTTTTTTTTTCTTTTTTCGATTGGTTCCCTTTGATTTTTGTTGATTAGGATGTTCAGAACAATAAAAATTGAAAATTATAATTGAAGTTATTAAGGAAAAAAAAAATTCCTTAATGTAGTAAAGAAAATTTTAAACACACGAAATATGAATCAATTTAATTTTGGTTTTATATAAATGAATTCATTCATAAACACATAATTCAACTATTAATAGTTTGATTTCCTAATAATTTTAACTTGGAGTGGATACGAGATATGGTGTGTGTGGTGTAGAAATCATTGTTCCCCCGTTGTAAGTAGAAATCATTGTTCCCCCGTTGTAAGAGGAAAGGAGAAAGTGTGGTGTGTGTTGTGTAGAAATTATAAGGGTTTTTGTTCCCCCGTTCTAATAGGAAAGGAGAAAATGTGGTGACTCTGGCGAGGGCAGTGTTCTGAACAGAAGATCTTCATCCAGTAAATATGATAGTTCTGTTCCATTTTTGGTTTTTAGTGGCAGTTGGCTGAGTTAGCACTGTGAAAATCAACGAACCACTGCCGTTACCTTGAATAAGAAAGAAGACACCATGTTAATTCTCTAGTGATTGGTACTTTGCGTTGTTTTTTAACGATGAAGTTTAAAGCAAAAGCATTAGAGGAGGGTGCGAATGGGATGTCACTATTATTAAGTTTCTTTTTGTTGTTTGGTGAATCGATGTCATAGAGGAGAGGAGAGGTGAGGTGAGGTGAGGTGAGGTTAGGCAGTGATGGGAAGTGGAAAAGGAAGGATGTTAAATCAAATCTAGTGACGCCGCTGGTTTTGGCAATAACGGACGCGGCGCCCGGTTTGCGCCCACGGGGTTGGGCTTCAAACTCATGTACTTCGGCTTTTGTAGTACAGTCAGGTTACAGTAACGGGGGAGTTGGAACGTGTTAATGTGTGTGTCATCATTCTTCAACGTGACTCGGCACTAAATTCGTGTTTGCAGAGACATTGTGGACCGGACCAACTTGATCAACAAAAAGATCTGTTTTTCGGCACAGCTTGTTTAAAAGTCGTAACCCTCGCCCTTGACTGTCTCCCCTTTTTCAGGTTGAAGTATTTGTTTTTTCCTTTGCATTTTTTACAGCAAATGATAGCTCAATTTCCGTATCAATTAAAATCAGAATTTAATTTTGATGTACTCTTAGCATAAAAATATTACACAGATATCCAATTATATATTATTATATCAGTAAAAATATATGATTCAACTAAATACAATATTAAAAATCTTACAAATAGAAACATGCAATTAGATCGTAATACAAAATTTTTTTATATTGATAATTTATTAAAATTAATCTTTTGAAATTACAATCATATCACATCATGTTTTTATTATTTAATGATAATTGAGCTTTCCTATTTTTTGTACTTATATTTTGATTTTATATTAAAGAATTACAGATACTTTCCTAAAAAAATGTGTCTTTAAGATAATTTGGAAGGAACTTAATTTATCTAAAATACAAAAAATGCTTATTAAATATTTGGAAGATTTTTTATACTATTTTATACTTGTATGTTATCATATTATTAAAAAAATTAATTATAATATTAACTATGTAATATCAACTTCTTTTGATTGTATAATAATATATGATTTGATCATTGTGTTGAAAGATTTTTCACTAAAAATATATCAAAGTACACCTCAAGTTTTCTTCATAAAGAGTATTGTTGATTTTAAATGCATTCGAAAGTTTTTTTTTAATTTTGACAATTTAGATACGTGTGGGGTTTCTTCTTCTTCCTCCACTTTTTTTCGGATTCGGGTGTGTTTGGTTCCTTTGGAACGTTCGCCATGGAGCTGACTTGGGCCTACTTTTTGTAGGACTATGAAAATATGGCCCGAGTCTGCTGAGGCCTAACCATCACTATTTTGTCAGAAATAATCTCTTTAAATAGTCTCTGACATTTTTCCATGGACTTCTGAAAATAAGGCCCAGTCCAAACATGCTGTGAAGCAAGTCCACAAATGCCATAACGAGGAGTTCGTGGGTCCAGAGTGAGGCCCAGCCCAGTTTAGATGTCTCTGAAGGGCCCTCGGACCGCGTTGTGCGTATCCAATCCATAAAAGAAAGAAGCTAGGGTTTGCACTTGTCCCTTCCACAAAGCTCGTATCGGCAGCAGCAATCACAGCAGAGAAACAGAGAGTGGAGCGAGCATGGTGTCTCTGAAACTGCAGAAGCGGCTTGCGGCTAGCGTCCTCAAGTGTGGCAGAGGAAAGGTTTGGCTTGACCCCAATGAAGTCAACGAAATCTCCATGGCCAATTCTCGTACGCCCAATCCCTCCTACTCCCTCTGTTCATTTTGTTGTTATTCTTATGATCTCTGTTTCTCAATTCATACGTAAGATTTTCTTTCCAACTGGTGGTTTTGTTTCCCTTAAAACCTGGAACAAAAAGATCTTTTTTTTTTTTTTTAATGGGATCTGAAACTTTTTGGTGTTTTTATTGTATCGCTTATTCTCTTCTTCTTCTTTTCTTTTATACGGGTGGATTGCAAATTTGATATCACTTTTGTTACAGTAGTTCTATTTTTCAGCTGGTGATTTAAGAGAGACCAAAATACCTTTATTAATTTGAGCTTTTATATTCTCCTCTTTAAAGTTATTTCAAGTGGGATATGGCTTTGACCCTCTATTCTACGGGGGTAGTCGTGTCCATATGTATGATATAATATTTGCGTCCAAGCACTGCTCAATTTGGTGGATTTGCATTTGCAGGCCAAAACATAAGGAAGCTGGTTAAGGATGGTTTCATCATCAGGAAACCCACCAAGATTCACTCCCGCTCACGTGCCCGTCGCATGAAGGAAGCCAAGAGGAAAGGACGTCACTCTGGATATGGTATTTACTCCCAACCCTTAAATTTAGCTCATGTCAAATGGATTCTAGCTCATGCCTTGGCATCATAAGGTGTGGGTCTAAGTATTCTAATATTATAGGCATAGGCTCATTCTCATTTATTTATTGATTATGAAACTCTAACAATATTGTCCAGAATTTACTGCATTGCTTATCATTTGGAGAGATCGGTGTAATTCTTTTGCAAAATACTTTAGGAGACATGGGTAACTTGTATTAAGTTTGTATGAAACACTTTGTAGAGGGCATGAAATTAATTGCTTTCTTGTCTTAGAGAGGCAATGCTTGGCTACTTATAGTGTTTACCTGAATACTACTAGGTAAGCGTAAGGGTACAAGGGAGGCAAGGCTTCCAACTAAAGTGCTTTGGATGAGGAGAATGCGTGTTCTCAGACGCTTGCTTCGCAAGTACAGGGAGTCTAAGAAGATTGACAAGCACATGTATCATGACATGTACATGAGGGTTAAGGGTAATGTTTTCAAGAACAAGAGAGTGCTAATGGAGAGCATTCACAAGTCCAAGGCTGAGAAGGCAAGAGAGAAGACCTTGTCTGACCAGTTTGAGGCCAAACGTGCCAAGAACAAGGCCAGCAGAGAAAGGAAAATTGCTCGTAGGGAGGAGCGCTTGGCCCAGGTGAATTCTGTAGTCACATGGTGTCTTGAGAATATATTTAAATGTGTATTTATTGAATTTATATTTACTTAGCCATTGTACTTGCTGATTCACTTTGTTAACATGTATTGCCACTGAAATTGGTGATGAAGAATTTGACCATTTTTCTGTTTTATTGGTTCTCTTTGCAAAATGTTAGGGTCCCGTAGAGAAGCCAGCCTCTGCGCCCAGTGCTGCACCTGCTACGGCTTCACAGCCTGCCCAGTGAGTATCGAAATTTCTGCTTGTCCATTTAAAGCTTTCAGCCGTATTATTTGTGATGTTATAATGAATCTCTCTTTTCTTTTTCTTTTTTTTTTTTTGGGCAGAGCACCAAAGAAATCCAAGAAGTGAATTCCGTATTCTGAGATTGGCAAGTAGAATCTTCTATCGGGCTGGTATCTTAAGTTACTGTTCTAAAGTAGTTTTGACAAGTCTCTTTGTTGTTTTAGACCTTGTTTAGTATTTAAGTATATGAATATTCCCTTTTTTGGTTGGTGTTTTACCGTTTTGGTATGAATATGATCAATGTTGCGGAAATACATGTGTTACCCGGTTCTAGTTGTGCGCTGCTGATCTCAAATTTCGTTAGCCAATTGATTTCGTTTGCGGCGATAACATTTCTATTCCAAAATTTAATGATGCAGTTATAGGAAATCCCCCATCCTCGGTTTGTATTAAGGATAAGGTATGTGTAATCCAGACGCAAGCTTTAGTTCTAAACCAATATTAAATTGAATAAAACAAATAATTTTGACTTTACCTGTAAAGATTATTTGTAATGACGGAAGACATCCGTAGAATTAGAGATAAGGACGAAAGACAGTAAATATCAAAACGAAGATGTTCAGAACCAATTTGGATAGATTATTTATGTTTTTTTTTTAAAAAAAAGTTTCGAAGTCAAAAGTTATTTTATTTTTTATCTTGTTTAGTTGTATAGTTTATTATTTTGTAAAAAATTATTTAGTAATTTTTGATAAGTTAAAATATATAATTTTTTAAGAAGTGTTTATTAAAATATTATAAATAAATGTTTTGTTCTTATATATTTAAATAAGCTATTTATCCAAATGTGTATTACTTTTCCAGAAAGATGATATTATCACGGTTTTATAGATGTAATCTACGCAAATTGTTTAGTAAAAGTGGTAAAGGAAGACCGTTCCTTTTGAAATATATAGATAATATGCGTCTGGCAATATCTTCTGATTGAGTTTATCGCGTTAAAAGTTTATTTTATTTGTATTTGCGAAGCAATCGACAAATATTCTGTTCTTTGCTTTCAATAGCACTTCTACAACTTCAATAATAATAACGCTTAGGTTGAGGATCTTTCTAGGTTCTGAATGGTGCTTAATATGGGACATGAGGAAAGCTGGCAATGGGGGGTGAACTGAAAGCATTTCCGCTCATATAACATATGAACTACAAATTGACAAATTTTGTACCAAAGCTTCTTAATCCATCCACAAGGACATAATTTGTTTGGTTTAGATGTTGGTAGAATTATTTTCAAAATAATTTAATTTGAAAGAATTGATTTATGTTTAAGAATAATGTTAGAAAAGTGAGTTTAGAAGAAGTAATATGAAATGCAAAAGTTAATATATCCTGCTTTCAATAGAAACGATTTTAATCGTCTTAACACAATTTTTCTCAAGGTAAAAAAATAAATCAAATTATTGCCGGTGGCATTTATCCTGGGGCTCTCATATCGAGGCCCATCGTGGACCCCCTATCCTAAGCCATTGAATTGACTCGAAAACTAAGATTTTGTCAGAACCTTTTATTGGAGACCTGTTAAGTTGGTATAAGTGAAACTTTTTAGAAATTGTAAATTAACCTCCACCCAGTTTATTGTCACGCTGACACATGTATGGTGTATTTTGTGTTGTTTTTTCCAAATCCATTTATTGAGCTCGATACAAATTGAGGATAACAATTTTAGTGTTGCCTTTGGAGTAGATTTGAATCTTTTAATACTGTTGATAATTTTTTTTATACTAATGGGGATAAAATTTGAAAATTATTTAGAGTACAATATTTGAAACTATGGTGGTTTGATGTCGGATGTCTGTGTTGGTAATCAAGGCAGCATGTTTTGAAATCGAATTACATTTTGCAGCTTATACTATTGTTAATATTGGTTTAATATCATTGAACGTCCTTAGTTAAACTTCTCTCATGTAATGTGCATAAGCGATTCAAAGATTATTATAAAAGTAAAATTCACTTCACTGTGTAATAAATATCAATCTAATATAATTTGTAATTAAAATTTACTTTGATTTGTAATAAAATATAACTTTGCTGTATTATAAATGTAAAATTTTTTTATATAAATATCCAATTATATATTATTATATCATCAAAAGTGTTTAATTCTTATTATAACTATTTCAAAGGTTATACATATATTATATAGTTGATTAATTGTATAAAAAATCTTATATTAATAATATACCAAAATTAATCCTTTTTCAATAGTTACATAACAATATTACTTGACAATATTAATTAAATTAAAATAAAAATAATTATGTTAATCTGTTATCTCATGATAACATAATTTTTATGATTTTAATTTCAAGAATTAATCTACTTATTTTTTTAAATAAAATAAAATTTATTTCAAAAGTAGATAAATAAAAGACTTTTACTTTTAAATTATTTAATAATTAATTTTAAAGAAATAAGCGACCTTAACATCCTAAAAAAATAGTTTCACTTGACACTTTATTTAGTTATACATAAGACTTGTAATCTTTTGCCAAAATAAGATTTTTAGTCCCTTATATTTTAATTCATTTTTAATGTGGTCCTAAATCAGTGTTTCTACCCATAATTGATAGAGAATATTGACGTGGCATAACCCACACCAGATCCATATGTGTGATACATCAGCACTATTTGTGCTATGTGAGCATTTCTTGTCATTTATGTGATGAAATAGAAGGGACCAAATTGACAAAAATAAAAGGTAAGAAACTAAATTGAAAAATCTAGTAAAGTTAAGGGATCAAAAAGCTTGTTTTACCTAATCTTTTATGGTTAGATTTTATAAGGCTAATATTTAAATAACTACATTAATCTATTAGCATACGATAATATAGATTTTGTGATTTAAATTTTGATAATTAACATGCTTAAAAATTAAAAAAATGTAAAATTAAATTTATTTTTAAATTGGACCAAAAAATTACTTTAAAATTATTTAATCGGTTAAGATTATGACACATCTTATTACAAAAAAATGTATAACATTAAGATGGCTATAAGTTACAAAACATAACAAATTAATAGTATATAATTAGTTGATAGTGTAAAAAAATTTTACACTAACAATGTATAAAAAATAATCTATTTGCAATAATTACTTAAAAATATTATTTAATATTGTTATAGATAACAATATTAATCTTTTATCTTTGCATTTAATTGGATTGAAATTGAAATAATTATGTTAATTTGTTAGCTCATGAGAACATAGTTTTTGTGATATTAACTTTGATAGTTAATCTGATTCAAATTTTCAGAGTTAATCACATTAATTTATTATTTTTTTCATTTATATTTGGATTATCACAACTCCCAAATAAATTTATCCCATATCACTATCCAAACCAATAATCATCTACCAATGAGATTTAACGTTTATTGAGTTCTTGTTTTGGTTTGTGAACTTAAATTGAAACATTTAACTTTTTATATATATTTTAAAAAAGGGAATTTCCATTGAGTCGAGTAGCAGCAAATGGGCGACCTCTAAAGGGAGATCGATCAAATATTGAGAGCTTGATCACTCTTAGCATCTTGCTTGGCAAATAAGTATGGATGAGAATGAGATGGACCTCCCATCTATTTTTGAGACTTATGAATTGTGACCAATAATTTATATGAAAATATTTCGAAGGAAAAACATCCAATATGCCTATGTAAAAATATTTTTTATTTTGATATAACAACAAATTTGATGAGTTTAATAAAACTAAGGGTTCCAAAAGTAATTACTAAACTAAAATTTTTTATATAACTACGAAAGATTAAAATTTTTTTTTTGAGATTTGATTATTTTAAAAATTTATCTAAATATATTTTTTAGTTAAAAAAAGTGATTTTTTTTGGCCAAAAAATCTCATCCAAATACACCCATTTTGTGAATATTATTCTAATTAATAGTCATCCAACCCCCCTCTCTCTCTCTCTCTCTCATTCATTGCTTAAGACGAGATATATCATGATTTATAAAAATATTTTGTAAGAGTATTCTAACAAATATTGATCAAGTATTAGTAGATTGGGATGAAGTATAAATTTTATAAATTAATTAAATAGAGTGTTATTTTCTAATAATTTAAATGTATTTTACTTGTAATTCATTTATTATCTTTGTATTTTTGCTATGTAGTAATTAAGCTCTGTGGAATATAACAAGGTTCGTTAATTAATGAAAACATGAACGTAAATTCAATAGTTAAAAAAAAAATTACAGGGTTTATATAATTATTAATATACAAATGGTTCTGTTAGGGTATTTGAATATATAAAACAAAAAGGAGAACAATTATGATAAAAAATTATTTATTAATTGCAATTTGAGTAAAGATATTTTTATCTTGTTAATAAGATGACCGACTAATAGTTAAAAATATTTATTACAGCAGAATATATATTATGTAATACGTAACGTAATGTTAATAGTAAAACAAAAATTCAGTCTTTTTTCACTTGGTACTGAAGTACATTGAAAATACTATCCAGGTCTATGAGATCATACTGAGTCCAGTGGCCAGAGGAAACAAAGCTAAACATTCGGCAGATTGTAAAGAAATAGCAAGCAATATTTATAGTGGGTGCCAAACACAATTTTAGTGGCCTTTGGGATAAAATCAAAAAGTGGAAAAAATAGTTAATACCCAGTCAAAAGTACAGGGTTCATGGTGGGCCAAAACTTACAAGCACCACCGTAAAAGTGGGCCAAAACAGCTAATAGAAACGATTTTAATCGTCTTAACACACTTTTTCCCAAGGTAAAAAAATAAATCAAACTATTTCTTTCATGTTCAAATTAATTTTTATCACCGCAACTGGAATTTGGTTGCATACCAAACATGTACAGCGGATAGATAAGCAAAGTGGACCATCTTTTCATAGAGCAAAAGCCGCCAACAGATAACTATGAAGACAAATTGACAGTATATTTGTAAACTTTTAAATTATAGTTTAACCAAAAATTAATAAACAAAATCTGTCCAAATTTTGGTCTCAAGTTTTTCAAACGAAAATAAAACATGCTATGTAAGTAGGTGCATTCTACAATGCATCTTATAAAGTAAAGTGCGTGATACAATTTATACATAAAATTGGGTGCACCGTGCTCTCCTCTATTTTCTCTTCTCCCTCCCCCATTTTTGATTTTCTCACACCGCCGCCCAATTGCTGCATCATGCCACCATGCTAATTCCCAGTGTCACGCTCCAACTCTGGCCGCCGATCTTCCGTCGCACTCCACTTGTCGCACTCCAATTCCGGGCTCTAACCTTTCGTCATCCTCCACTACATCGCAATCTAGCTCCAGGCTCTGACCTCCATCGTGGTCCATCACGTTGCCCTCTAGCTCCGAGCTCCAACCTTCCGCTTCAGCCGCCACATCACACCACCGTGTTGATGGCAACAAGTGGGTTGCAACAGTGGCGGTGAGAGGGTTGCAATAACAGCAGTGAGGGGGCTGCAAAAGCGGCGATGAGGGTGCCACAACGATGGCCGCGAGGGTGGCCGCGAACGTGGAACAAAAGAGTTTCAAGTGTTGAACACAGAGAAAAAAATGGAGTTATTTAGCCACATTTTGAAGTTTGTCTAGCAATATTCGCAAGTTTTGTTTAGCCACATCCTCATATCATTTAGCCACACTTGCTGAATGCAGCTAAAAAACAGGTGTATGATGCACCTAGCATAGGGTGCATTTGAGACAACCCCTATTATAAGTAATGGAACATCTCTCAACTTTTGTTCCTTTGTATCGTATGCAAATTAATATTATAAAGACTTAGTACAAGACCTGTTTGTTAGAGTTTGCCTGACACAGTAAATCCTAATCTATAGCTACAAACTGAAAATTATACAATTTGGCATATGCAAAATGGAGTTACGCAATTTTGGTGTTTTGGATTTTAAAAACTTCTTTGATTGCGTCGACCAGCAAAACCTGTGTCTTCATCATCTTTGGCAAAGCCTTTATATCTAGCCAGGCCTCCACTTCCACTACATGCTTGCCCTCTGTTTGCAGCTTGACGATCCGCTAAATCAGGATTGCCACAAATCCCAAGTTTGACTATGAATGTAGCTGTGCTTCCTTTATCAATGCCCTCGCTCTCAATCCATATGTGACCTCCCATGAGATTGACAAATCTGAATTAATTTTGAGAAAAGTCAAGAACTAAATAAATCAAAACTGACATCTAAACAATAGCATTAACAATCAACATCAAAATTACTTTGAATCGTGAGTAATGAGAAATTATTGCAAACTCAAAGCATTTCTAGGTGGTTTTTTTTTTTTTCTACCTTTTACAAATGGCAAGCCCAAGACCTGCACCGCTGGTGGGTCGAGCTGGTCCACTCCGAGACTGAGCAAATTTGGTAAAGAGATGTGGTATATCCTGTGGAAGAATGCCACATCCAGAATCCTTAACCTGCACAAAGGAGGATGCTTGGGTCAATACAAGGTGATGGAAAGCAATATCTAGATTAATTTCTAACAGTAGCTATGTTGGCACCAAAAAAAAAAAAAAAGGAGGCAGATATCTCTGGGCATATTCTTAGGCATCTAGGTATGGATGTCCCAGATGACTTGATTATTTAGATAACTAAAGTATTCAACCACATTAGTAACTAGTTATAGGACAGATGAAATTTTTCCAAACTTATATGTCAAAATTAAGACAACTAAAACTCATATTTGAATGTCCAAGTCACAACCTGTACTCGTAAGTAGAAATGACCATCACATGATGCCGGATAAAACTCAGGAGATCGCCAATCCTGTAAAGAGTCTGGTTTTGGAACAGATGCTCTTATAGAAACATACCCTTCCTTAGTGAATTTAACAGCATTACCCACAACATTTAAAAGAGTTTGCATAAGCCGCTTTTCATCACCAATCGCATACATGGGCAGATCAGGGGCCATAATTAAAGTAATAGGTAATTTTTTCACAGATGCTATAGGCTTTATCAGTTCAACGACCTGCATTGAAAATAGAAAAACACGTAAGTGCTGCTCATGGTCAAGAATAAAGAATTATGTTACTGCTGTTTCAGAACACTGAGACAGAAAATCATATTAGCAATACCTCTCCCAAAACACCATGAAGATTGAGTTTTCCCATTTCTAATTCAAGGCTACCATCTTCCAGTCGAGAAAGATCTAGAACATCATTGATAAGTGTTGCCAAAACATTACTACTCTTCAATACTGTCTCTATCATAACCCTCTGCTCTGGAGTTAGTTCAGTCTCCAAAAGAAGTGAAGACAATGCTATTATTGCATGCATTGGCGTCCTCATTTCATGGTTCATGACAGCAAGGAAATCATTGCGAGCATGAATAGCCATCTCTGCCTCTTGCCGAGCTAAATCTAAAGCAACATTCTGCTCCATCAGTTGATCACGAGCTCGCATCGACTCCTCCAAAATAGCAGCGTGTGAAAGGGCAACTGCTACCTGTTTGGAAACTATAAATGAATTTGGCATGTAGAGGAATATATTCTTAACATAAATACTCTGAAATGTCTTATGCAACCATGTCCCCACATATCTAATGTCACAAAAGTAAATACCATACACTGTTAATATGGTCATTTAATCTAGTAAGAAAATGATATTCCTAGAAAGCATACAAATGAACAATAACCTTCAGGTACTTAATTTATTGTTATTCAGATCGGGAGGCTTCACAGAAGCTGGGAATAAAACATTTAAAGCCAAGACAACATGTATAGATTAAATTTATGCATGATAGATCTCCATTAGAGTAGCTCAAACTCATCTCTCAACAGATGCTAGTAGATGTTAGCATATGATTTCAACTCTTTCCAATCTCCAAATGGGTTTTCTACGAACAACTTTACTATGACAGTCAGAACAGAACTTTGATGCTGCAATGACAATGAATTTGACTGTTTAAGCAATCAACAAAGTGTAAAAGAGTAAAGGAACTAGGAGTAATGAAAATCAGGAATATGAAGTATACTATAAAAAACAAGAATAGCAAAAGAAAAAATGGCAAGCAATGAGAGAAAGGAAATCTAAAGTGGACCTGATCTGCAACAACATCAACAAGCTCCAACTCATGGTCTCGCCATTTTCTAGCACTATCAGTAGGGAGGATGAGGACCATTATTGCAAAGCTTTTTGCTGGAAGATCAGGCCAATCATTAATTTGGAAATTTGAGAGATGTAGAAGAGGCACCCGGACAGCAACAACTTCAGGTGGCACGTATCTTCCAACAAGAGGCCTGATCCTGGCCAGTGGACAGGTGTAAGGTATCCGCATAGCTCGAGGGCTATTGAAAACTTCACTAACAGTGGGAAGGTTTGTTGGCACCGTAGACCCAACTTGTACATGGAAGGTTAAAGTATGGGAGAGTTGCAGATGCAAGCCACTCCTTGATGGCATCCATAATGCACATTCCTCCAAGCGTAAAGTCCTACCCAGCTCAACAAGAGTAGTCTTGAGAATGGTATGCCTGTCCAGCGTGCTCCTAATTTCATGAGTCAACATCCTAACATGCCTTCCGGTCTCTTCCTGAGTAAGAATAAGTCCCATCTCCCTGTCAAGCTCTTCAGCCTTGTTCTTAAGGAACAACTCGCGAGTTTTGACGCTCAACAGATCAGGAATAATGTGGACAAGCATGAGCGCGGTCGCGCACGACACAATAGCACACGACACTTTGGCGATTGTCATTACCACAGCAACAGCTTTAGAGTGCATAGAGAATGTCCACAAGTTAATAAAATGAGTTGCTCCACAAAGAACAATAAAAGCACCGAACTGCATAAGCACCCATCGATATGGGAAGAAGGCAGATTTCTGAACAAAATAGATCAGCTCCACAGGAATTGAGAAATATGCAAGGGCAATTAGGACATCCGAGATATACTGATACTTGACAAGAAGTTCATCAGGGGGATACGGTGTTTCTATACAATCACAGGATTCCATCATCTTTACAATCTTATGAATTTGGATCTGTCAACAAACCAGGGCAGAGCTTGTTATCACAGATTTCACAAAAGTTAAAAGGGACAAAAAGGAAAACACTATTTTCTATGTGTTCTATACTTCAATTCAACCACAACCATCTACACAAACTTCAAAATCAAGAACAACAATTACTACCATTTACTTGAATAGACCCAATTTGAACTATTAACTTGCAATTATGACCCAAAGTTTAAAAATTGAAGGAGCCCAAAAACATAAGCTAAGAGACCAAACAGGATAAATAATCGTGCTCAAATCTCATCATTTGGTGATAAAACCCATGAAAAATTTAAAATGAAAAAACATATTTAATCTATGATCGAAACAAATCTACACAAGCAAATAAATACACTGTGAATAAAATAATGCTTGAAGACGAGGCTAACTGTATCTGTCAAAACAAAAATTAAAGAAAATCAGCGTGAGCATTCATGAATGGATCGTAAGCGAAGCCACGAGAGTGTATGGAATGAAAAGTAAAAAATTAAAATTTAAAAGAGAGAGAGGAGTGAATACCGAGAAGAAGAAGAAGAATGGGGAGCTAGAAGAGGTGGAGAGTTGCGACGGAGTGATCGGAGCCGCCCATTTGATTTGGTGGAGCCATTTTTGTTAGAAGAAGAGAAAAACGAAGAGGCGAGACGAAAGAAGAGTGAAAAAGAAAAGAAGGATTGAAGAGAGAGAGAGAGAGAGAGAGAGAGAGGGGCTGCTTCCTCTCACGGACAACGATGGCGACTCCTACTCCCACTTCCTCATTCAAACATTGCTCGCGCGTGCCCCGCCTTCACTTTACCCCTTTCCACACGTGACCCCTTCTTTTTTTCATATTCCCACTCTAATTTATTTATTTTTGATATTTCCATTAACCTCGGCTTATTTGAAGTGTTTGTGTAATTCGTTTTCATTTAATTATTATTACTAAAGTATAGGAGGTGTACATTTTTGCTTGTAAGAATTTTTAGATTTAGACTTCAATATCTTTTGCAAAGTGAAAAATTGTTAATTATTTCAATTTAGAAAAAACACCCGATTTAGTTCCTGACGAAAATTTTGGGAAATAAATTAGTCCTTCAAAATTTAAAAGTTTACAAATATCTCTCATCATTTAAAAAAAAAGAGATAGTAGTCTCTCCATATAAAATTTGTACAGATTTTTTAGTAGTACGAATTATACGAATTCTGTACAGAAGGACTAATATATCTCATTTTTTAAATAATAAAGGATTATTTATAAATTTTTAAATCCTAAAAAATTAATTTTTCCTCTAAAATTTTTGTCAAATATCAAAATAGCTATTTTATCCTCAAATTTATTTATTTTGTCTCCCATCTTATCATATTATTTTTATATTGACCTACCGCCAAGAATATTTTAATTTTAGGGAAGGAAATTGATTGGTTCTTTTAATTTGTCTTTTAGGTCATGGTCGATGGCCCGTGGGCCCGCCCAATTTTCCCTTTTCTGGCTAGGGGGGACGTTCTAAACTTCCAACCATATTAAGCCCCCCAGGCCCCAGCTAGTACCGGAAGAGCTATGAAGTTTGGTTTGTGTTACTTTTAGAGTAAATATTCATTTTGCTATTGGTAAAAATTTTGGAGAATATATTAATATCTTAAAATTTTAAAATTTTAAAATTTTTGAGAAATCTCTTATTATTAAAAAAATGACATATTAATCACATTATATATGCTTATATTATTAAAAAATTCTATATAAAAGAGGTAATGTGTCTCTTTTTTGGAATAATGAGAGGATCATCCAAAAAATTTTAAATTTTGAAAAATAAATTTATCCTCTAAAATTTTTATTAAAGCTCAAAATAGATATTTACTCTCTTATTTAGAGTTGTATTATTTGGATACAATATTTTAACACCAAATATAATATTTATCTTACATTAAAATATATGGATTTAACTTATATATATTATTGATATAAAATTTTTTTATACAAATATTCAATCACATATTGTTATATTAATAAAAATATTTGACTCAATTATCTATTATTTTAAAAATTATGCAAATAAAAATATTTAATTAAATATTTTATCCTATTAATATATCAAAATTAATTATAATATATATTATATTTTTTTATTTTTGATATTCATTTACGCTCACATTTACCTACAATATCTATATATGCGTAGTATAAATAATATTTCTCTTTTATGTATTGTCATGGATTTGTTGTGTAATCAGTTTGTTCTTAATCTTTCTTTGGGGTTGTTGTTGATGTAAAAAAATTCCCAGTTTTACTGTTTGTTTAATGAAACCGACGGCTGTGGCCCCATACTGTCCAAAAGTGATTTTAAATTAATGATCATTACATTATGATCGTAATCTTAATTTTATTTATGATTGCAGTAGTTGTTTTCTGACTTAATTAATGTTATACTTTTCGTGTGTGTGATGATAAGAACGACAACACCAAAAACAATCTATTTTTTTTTTAAAATAACCGATTCACCTAAAAGAAGTTATTCCCTCCTATCCATTTATTTTTAATTTTTGGAAAAAAAATTTAATTATATATTTGTCATCTCTTATATTAATATCAATTTTTTAATTTTTCTTATCACAATATTTGAAGCATGTTTAATATTAATAGAATAACAACGTGATATTAATTAAGATAATTGGTGCCCTTTGACCTTTTAATTAGAGATCTCAAGTTCGAGCTCTAGAATAGAAAAGATCTTTGCCAAGGTATCCCTATCCCTTTCATAGACTTCTGTTAGGTCGAGTCTGATTAATTAGGTTCTTAATAATAGGGTTTAAATATTGATAATTTTATCAAAATAAAAAATATATTAATAGAATGAGAGTTGTTATTTGGCCCACTATTTGGGACATCCAAATACAACACCCTCTCAAATAAATATACAATCTATTACCTTATCTCGATACAGATGCACCTCGATATTCACCCATACTCACATAAATATACTATGTCTCATATTATGTCTATACATAGTATGTTTAAAAAATATTTCTCTAATAAAATGGTTGAATTAGATATTCAAATCTAAATAAAGATATTTCAGTAAAAAAATTATAATTAAATATTGATTTTAAGTTTATTAATTTGTACTCTCTTTATTTACTTATAATTGTATTTTTTAAACATCTCTTAAATTATCTGTTGTCTAACTTTTCAACTGTATTCTTATCTTTCATTTTTCCAATTAAATCTAAATAATTACAATTAATAGAAGGAAAGGAAAGAAAATAAAATTTAGTCAAATTAAATTATATTTTTTTATATATTTGAATATATTTAATTAATTTTTTAATTTTTATAAAAATTATAAAACATAATCATAAGTGAACGAAAAAAAATATACTGTTACGACAAATAAAATAGATAATAAGGGATAATAAATTGCTTCATTTTTATAAGACACAAATGTGTCACATACTACATATAATAAATAAGATTAAAACTTTGAAAACAGTGACACAAGTTGCTATTAGTCAGACGGCCAAAGCAAAGGTTACTGGAAGAGAAGATCCATCGCCTCGTTCTCCTATATCAGAATGTTCGCCTATGTGCAATGTATTTCAGTGACCATCACCTCTACTTTTGCACTACACGTCACATCCATGGCTACAGAACATTAGGAATGCAAATAATTGTTCCATTGAATACCTTATAAGAGTTTCTTTATTATTATCTTCTGTTCAAATTATCTCTTATTTTGAGTAAATTTTTTTATTTATTATAAATGTTTTTATTTTACTCTATATAATTTTAGATATAATAAATAATAAAATATTAATATAATAAATTAATTATTAAATAAAAATATTTTAATAAATATTATTATAATCAATTTTTTTAAAAATTCTTTAATTAACATATAAATAACTAAAATGATAAATAATTTAAATTCTAGACCCCAATTTACCTTAAACCCTAAAATTTAGGATTTAAGGCTAAAGTGGCAAATAATTTAAATTGGGGAGTAATAATTATATGTTCCAATATTTATCGTTTAGGGCAACGTGCGTGAGCCATTTTGGTAGTTGCCACTATATTACTTTATGAGTTTAATTGGTATGTACCAACAGTATGAAACACTGTTAATCAATAAAAATAGGGAAAAATGAAAAATTATAGTAAATCATTTATTGTAATGGGTGATTATTTGTATGAGTTGATACTTTCTATTATTTCTATTAGTTAATAATATAAAACTATTTTATACTGCCAGTATATTTAAATTAAATTCTTCCTTTATTACCATGTTTTTTGTTTGGAAAATATATTTAGTATCCTGATTAACGTCAAACAACTCTCTTCATAATACATGAATTGACAATTTTCTTTTAAGAATAAGTTGTGCAGTGTCGAAATAAATTTATTTTAAAGTTTAAAATAACTTATAAGTATAAACTTTTTACGATTATTTTTAAAAAATAATTATATCCCATAATTAATTGGTCCCCAAAATACGCCTTGGACTTGAGGGGTGATACACTATCCAGCATCCAACCAGTCCATGAATAATAGATTTGTTACGTGAAATACTTTAGACATTTGCAAGTATTTTTTTTTTTCTTTTCAAAAGTGTTTTTTTGTCAATTGGGGGCATGGAGTTTGTTATGATTCAAGCTCATTAAGAGAATCTAACTCAAAAGATTAACCTATTCAATAGGAGAGCTCCATCACTTAAGCATTATATTGAATTTATTTATTTATTTAATATGAGACTCAAAACACTACCTCCCCTTTAAGAGCGGATGTCCGCGACACAATACTGTCACTATTGCACCTTAATCCAGCCTACAAGTAACCCTTTTCATAACTTAACTCTCAATAAAAGTATCAATTATTATGAGTTTATGACCCAAATCTATGAAGAAAGACCAACTCAGAAAACTAGCCTAATAGGTGATAGAATTTCAAAGCTTAGATATATATTAAATTTACTTATTTATTTAATGTAGAACTCATAACAGAGTCTCAAACCCTTAGGAGTTGAACTCACTCCCTTTAACTTGCCCAAATATGGTTCTTAAGAGGTAGGAAATCTGTCATCTTGCGTAGGCCTTCAATCACTAGAAGCGTACATAGCAAATGAGGTTAATTAAATTATTTTGTAATATCAAGTTTTATTAAATTTTATATTTTGAATATTTTTTAACATAATTTTATACTCTTAGATACTTTAAATAGATCTTTATGTTGATGGTCATTCAGATTTCGTCAGTGAATGTTTATGGTGTAATATCCCATTTACGATAAAATATTTTATGTAAAATAATTTAATTTATTTAAGTTAACCATTGATTGATCAAATAGTTAAATCATATACATAAATATTCTAAAGTTGGACTACAAATGATAATTTCAAAATATGTTGCTAAAGGTAAAAAATAATACTAGCTAAACATTTATAGAGGTAAACTAATAATAACAACAATAATATAATTATAATAATATGATAATCATAATATAATAATTAAGGAAAAATAAAATAAAATACCTCAATGGCTTCAAGACTTGGCCATCTACATCTTTCAAACATAGTAATACATGAAATGTAGAAAAAAATAAACTTTAGAAGTCAAACTTCAAGTTGGTAAAAAAAAAAAAAAAAGAGAGTTAAAAGTAAGAATGTTTGTCAACAGCATAAGTATGAGGCAAAGACATTATGTAAGAAAAAATTGCATAACAATCAATGTTATTGAAAACAAAAGATTTAATAAATAAATAAAATAGTAAAATAATCACTTAAACGTCATCAATGACGTTTTCACCGGCTGCAAAAATTCTATAAAAGGGGGGGAGGTCACAGTGAAAAACAACGAAAATAATGAGAATTGATGTTATGAGAGTAACACAAGAGAGCAAAGGTTGGGAGAAGAAAGGAAAATCAAAGAAAAAGAAAGAGAAGGGGAAAAGAAGCTTGATGTACATAGATTATTTTTGGCTATATATAATAATTAGAAATAGATAATGAAATTATTTGTGAAATAAAATTATGGTTATATTTACTCATTACAAGTTATGCTATTTAATATTAATTTATTCATTATTATTCACTATCGCAGTTTATGTTATATTCCAAGTTATTTTATTTAACGTCTCCTTATTGCAATTTATTTCAAGTTATTTTATTTGATGTTCTTTATATTGTTGCTCTTTATTATTTATTCGCTCAATCTATTTTATTATTCCAAGTTATGTTATTGTTTTCCTTACATTAAAGTTACTAAATATTTCTCTGATTGCAATTTATTTTATTTATTATCTCAAGTTATTTTATATTCTTTTATATTATTATTCCTTATTAATTATCATTATAATATATTTCATTTATGAATAAATACTCATTTTGGTTCCTGATAAAAATTTTGGGGGATAAGTTAGTCCTTTAAAATTTGAAAATTCATAATTAGTTTCTCACAATTTAAAAAATGGGACATATTAGTCCCTCCATATAGAATTCATATAGATTTATACTGTCAAAAAATCAGTACAAAGAGACTAATATATTCTCTTTTTTTTTAATAGTGAGGGACCAATTGTAGATTTTCAAATTTTGAAGGGCTAATTTGTCCCCTAAAATTTTCATCAGAGACAAAAATAGGTATTTATTCTTTATTTATTGTTGTAAATTATTTGATCTAATCTTAATTTATATTATTGCTTAATATTATTCCAGTTTTATTTTATTTTTATTTTCACGTTAATTTATTTAATATTCCTTTATACTATTGCTTACTGTTGTTGTTATTATTATTATTATGATTCTTGTTATTATAATGTTATTTTTATATTGATACATTATTTTGAATTGTCAATTTTAATGATAATTTCTTTAAGGGACCAATATGTGATAAATGTGTCACGATGACAATGACAGACTCATGGATCATAAAAAATAGTTAAAAATAAATTAAATAAAAGTGATATTAGATTCGGTCTTTTTTAGAAATTAACATTTAGAATTGACAATTCAATGTTTTGAGAAATTTTATTGAAATATTATGTTATTTATTATACTCAAGTTTATATTAAGTTTTTGCACACTTCGATTATTTTAGGCTTATAAATTAATTTATAATGTCTATATTTTATTCCACTTATTGATTCTATGATTTATTATTTAATTTATTATGAGATAAATTTATTATTCAAATTATTGTGTATCTTACATTACTTGAGTCTTTTATTTAAGTTATATTTATGGCTTAAGTTTATACATTTATATATTTATTGTGAATTTATGTATTATGGCAAATAAATATTTTGAAAGAAGATATTTAAGATTTGCCACTAATCGCCAAGAAAGCAGAGAGATAAGATGTAAGATCCTTTTATGTTACCTACCTTTGTTAGTATGGCAAAAAAGTCTCGCTTTATCGTTATGATGTTATAAGTAACACCAGAGAATTGGAATTCCCTAAGAGAAGACTTTCGAATATGTGTGAAACAAGCAGACAAAGAAAAATGAAAGTTAAAATAAAAAGATTATGATCATATTAATACTTGCATACTATGCGTTGCATAGCATATATTCTTTTTCAACATTTACTGTGCCAATGTTATAAAGTATGATTTGCTTATAAATAAATTGTGATAAAATTATGATAATGTAACAGTGTGAATTTTCATGTTAAGACACGACTGAAACCATCATAGTTCAAATGCTTTAAAACTAATTATTATCCACCAAGAATTTTAATTCTCACTCTATTTATGATGATTTCAAATTAGTCAAGTAATACCTTAGAGGAAAATGGATTTTTCTAACTACCAAAAATATGTAGAGTTATAATTAAATAAATTGTAGCTTTATTATTGGGCTTAAAAATGTTTAGTTTATGATAAGCAGAACTTTACTTCTACTCTTAAACTCTGTACTGTTTTTATATATATTAATATCTAACTCCGAACTTTCTATGTACAGTTGTGTCATTAGACTTACTATGAACAAGTATTACATTTTTTGTATCAAAACCTCGTTTTAGGTATGAATAGGAGTTAGGTGTAGGCTAAGTCTCTAGCGCCAATATCGCTCTGCATGCCTTATGGTATTCTCAATGTACTAATTCTATAATATTGAACCTGATTAACTCAATATTGATTTGTTTATACATGTGTAGGATTATATGGAATCAGAAGGATAAGAGGTCCCAGAAACACAGAATACACCAAATAATACTCTATCAGGGATTATGAGAGCTGTTAAGGGTCTGGCTGAAGTTATCATGGCCCAGGCAGAATCAAATAGATTGGTTCTACAACGCATGCAGGAGACTCAAAACAAGAACCACAATAATCATAGTGAAGGAAATGGGAACTCAGTAGGAGAAACTCTTATAATCAATCCTATTTATCAATGACTCTCTGAATTTTGGAAGGCTACACCACCCTCATTCCATACAATCCAGTCTTAGCTGAAAAATAGGTTATGCAATTAGAGAAAAATTTTATATTCATGGGATATGCGGATTTATAAAAGGTGATATTTGCCACCTATGTACTAGAAGGAGAGGCGGAACATTGGTGGATAGGTGCCAAAAGCCGATTAGAATCTAGTGAAACTGAAATTACCTGGAAAGTATTCTTAACCACTTTCTTTGACAAATACTTTTTTGATAGTGTTAAGAATGAAAAAGAAGCTGAATTCATATAACTGAAGCAGGAAAGTATGACCATAGGTCATTATGTAGCTAATTTGATGAATTGCTCAAATTCTCTTCTTACCTAAAAAATAACCTTGATGATCATTGGAAAGCTACTAAATTTAAGTAGGGGTTAAGGCTTGAGATAGAGAGAAAATATCTACCTTAGAGATTAAGGACTTCGCCACTCTAGTGAATAAGTGTAGGATAGCAGAAAGGAGTTTCCTAGAAATGGAGTTTGAAAGAGAAAGATAAAGTTTTCTCAAAAGAAAAAGGGTAGCAGAAATATAAAAAAAAATGATTTTAAGAGTAAGGTGAACCTAGAAAAGGGTAGGCAAATGTCAGTTAGGGAACCCCTACTTCCATGCAATAAGTATGGAAAATCTTATGGCCTCAAACTTTGTCTTTTTGGCCACAATATTTGCTACTACTACGAAAAGTCAAGACACTATGCCAAATATTGCAACATTGAAAAGCTGCTGAAAAATCTTGTGCCTAGACCACAAACTAGAAGAAGAGTATTCATTTTGAGTGGAAAAGAGGCAACTCAGTCCCCCGATATGATTAAAAGTACATATTTTCTTAAAAAATACTCTCTTAATTGCATTGTTTGACTTAGGAGCTACGCACTTCTTAATATTTATTGAATATGTGAAGAAGTTAAACTTATCTTTATCTTCCTTAACTTTTGATTTGTTAGTTTCTACTCTCACAGGAGAAAGGTTTTTACTTTTTGAACCTGTTTGAACTATCCTATTTTAGCTGAAGAAAAATATTTGTTATTGACTTTGTTTGTTTGCCTTTAACTAGTATTGATATCATAATTGGAATGAGTTGGTTATCTAGCAATGACATTATACTAAATTGTTCCAAAAGACTTTCATATTTTTCCAATGATCCACTCAATAAACAAAAGTCTTCTGATTCCTTATTCCTTAATGCTACCCAAGTAGAGAAGTGGCTCTCAAAAGGAGCTCAAGGGTTTCTGCTTTATTTTTTAAATTCAGAAGTCGAGCAAGAAATAGACAGCATACCTATAATGAAAAAATTTCCAAACGTGTTTTTCAAAGATATGGTGAACCTACCACCTAAAAGAGAAGTTGAATTTTCCATCAATCTTATACCAGGAACAATACTCTTATCCTTTGCACTTTATAGAATGTCTTCTTTAAAGTTAACTGAACTTAAGAAACAGATTGAAGAACTGTTGACTAAGGGATTCATTAGGTCAAGTGTGTCTCCCTATGGTGCACCTGTTCTTTTAGTCAAGATGGAAGTATGAGGCTAGATATAAACTATAAGCAATTGAATAAAGTCACAATTAAGAATAAGTATCCACTCCCTAGGATAGATGACCTGCTGGATCAGTTGCTAGGAGCCTCAATCTTCTCTAAAATAGATTTAAGGTCAGGATATCATTAGATAAGAGTGAAACAAGAAGATATACCTAAGATAGCCTTCAGGAGTAGGTATGGGTATTATGAATATCTTGTGATGCCTTTTCGACTTACCAATACTCTTGCAATATTCATGGATTACATGAATAGAGTCTTTAGGCCTTACCTTGACTAGTTTGTGGTAGTTTTCATAGATGATATCCGCATCTATTCTAAAATTAGGGAAGAGCATGAACAACACCTTAGAGCAGTATTGCAAATTTTGAAAGAGAAGAAATTGTATACCAAGTTAGCCCAATGTGAGTTTTGGTTGAGTGAGGTAAAATTCTTGGACATGTGATCACTTAAGAAGGGGTTGTCATAGATCCAAGCAAAATTGAAGTTGTAGTTTATTGGGAAAGACTAAAAACAGTCACGAAAGTTAGAAGTTTTCTGGGATTAGCAGGTTATTATAGGAGGTTCATCAAAGGATTCTCTCAACTAGTTTTACCTTTGACTAGAGTAACTAGGAAAAACCTACCTTTTGAATGGAATTCAACTTGTGAATCTAGTTTTCAAGAGTTAAAGAATAGGCTTACCTCTACTCCAATCTTAATAATTTCTGATCCTAGGAAAAATTTTGTAGTATACTATGATGCATCCAAGAAAGGATTAGGTTGTATGTTAATGCAAGAAGAAAGAGTTGTGGCTTATGGCTTTAGGCAACTTAGGTCTCATGAAGAGAATTATCGAACCCATGATCTAGAACTAGTTGCCATAGTATTTGCCTTGAAAATTTGAAGACACTATTTGTATGGGGTGAAATTTGAGGTATATAGTGAGTATAAGAGTTTGAAATGTCATTTGGATAAAAAAAAAAAGGGGGAATATGAGGCAGAGAAGATAGATGAAGTTTTTGAAAGATTATAATTTTGAATTGAAATATCATGCTGGTAAGGCTAATTTGGTCGCTGATGCACTAAGTAGAAAATCCCTACATGTGTCGCTATTAATGATAGAGGAGCATAAGTTTTTGGAGGAATTTAGGGATTTGAAGATTTCCATATCCTTGAAACCCTATTGTCTATATACTAGTGAACTTAGGATAGAGTGTAATTTGAGGGATCAAATAAGACAAATCCAAGAAAGTGGTGAATTTTTTAGATCTCTAAAGAATAAAATTCAAATAGAGCAGTTTGAACATTTCCATGTTGATCAAAAAGGGATTATGATAGATGAAGGAAGATTATGTGTGCTGAATAATAAAGAATTGAGAAATAAGATTTTATCTGAGGTACATTGCAGCAAGTTTACTATGCATCTTGGTGCAACCAAGATGTATCAAGACCTTAGGAAGATATTTTGGTGGAATGGAATGAAACGAGACATGACTAGTTTTGTAGCTAGATGTCTCAGCTTTCAAAAGGTTAAGATAAGCACCAGAAACCTATAGGACTTCTACAATCTTTAGATATTCCTGAATGGAAATGAGATAGTATATCAATAAATTTTGTGGTAAGATTACCTAGGACTCCCTCAAGATATAATGCAGCATGGATAATTGATAAATTGACCAAACAACTTATATCCTGCCAATAAGGATTAGTTGCACATTATATAAGTTGGCTCAAGTTTACATCCAAAAAATTATAAAATTGCTTGGAATACCAACAAGCATCATTTTATATAGGAATCCTAGATTTATCTCTAAGTTTTGGATAGCTCTACAAGAAGTTTTAAGTACTAAACTTCATTTTAGTACAGCTTACCACCCTCGGGCAGATGGTCAGACAAAGAGAACTATTCAGACCTTAGAGGACATGCATAGGGCTTGTGTGTTAGAACTTCAGGGAAGTTGAGATACTCATCTACCATTAATAGAGTTTGCCTATAATAATAGTTATCATTCCAGCATAGGGATGATACCATTTGAAGCTTTATATGGTAGAAAATATAGATCATCCTTATATTGGTCTGAAGTAGGAGAGAAAAGTCTATTAGGACCTGATTTGGTACAACAAACCACATAGAAGATTAAATTCATTAGAAAAAGATTACTCATTGATCAAAGAAGGTCGAAAAAGCTATGCTGACCACAGAAGGAGACCTCTAGAATTTAAAGAAAAAGACCATGTTTTCCTCAGAGTCACTCCTACTATTAGGATTGGCAGAGCCCTCAAATCAAAAAAGCTATATCCAAAATTTATTGGTCTATTCTAAATTCTCAAAAAAGTAGGACCTGTTGTATATCAAATTACACTTCCCTCTAATCTTTCAAGTTTCTATAATGTCTTCCATATTTCTAAACTCAGAAAATATTGTTTTGACCCTTCACACATCATAAAATATGAAACGATACAAATAATAGATAATTTAACTTTTGAAATTAGACCAGTACAAATCATAGATAGATTAGTTAAACACTTAAGAGGAAAAGAAATTCTTTTAGTCAAAGTGATTTGGAAAGGATTGTCACATGAGGAAGCCACATGAGAATTGGAAGAAGAAATCAAGAAATCCTATCCAAAGTTATATCAAGCAAGTTAGTGAATTTTGGGGATAAAATTCCTAAAAGGAGGGGAGAATTGTAATATTTCTTTTACGATAAAATATTTTATGTAAAATAATTTAATTTATTTAAGTTAATCATTGATTGATCAAATAGTTAAATCATATACACAAACATTCTAAAGTTGGACTACAAATGATAATTTCAAAATATATTGCTAAAGGTAATAAATAATATTAGCTAAACATTTATAGAGGTAAATTAATAATAACAACAATAATATAATTATAATAATATGGTAATCACAATATAATAATATGGTAATCACAATATAATAATTAAGAAAAAATAAAATATCTCAATGGCTTTAAGACTTGGCCATCTATGCCTTTCAAACATAGTAATAAATGAAATATAGAAAAAAAGAAGAAGAAGATAAACTTTAGAGGTCAGACTTCAAGTTGGAAAAAAAAAAAAAAGAGTTAAAAGTAAGAATGTTTGTCAAAAGCGTAAGTATGAGGCAAAGACATTATGTAAGAAAAAAATGCATAACAATCAATGTGTTGAAAGCAAAAAATTTAATAAATAAATAAAATAGTAAAATAATCATTTAAATGTCATCAATGATGTTTTCACGAGATGCAGAAATTCTATAAAAGGAGGGCAGGTTACAGTGAAAAACAACGAAAAGAATGAGAATTGATGTTATGAGAGTAACACAAGGGAGTAAGGTTTGGGAGAAAAAAGGAAAATAAAAGAGAAAGAAAGAGAAGGGGAAAAGAAGCTCGGTGTATACGGATTATTTTTGGCTATCTACAATAATTAGATAATGAAATTATTTATAAAATCAAACTATGATTATATTTATTCATTATAAGTTATATTATTTAATATTAATTTATTTATTATTAATCACTATCACAGTTTATCTTATATTCCAAATTATTTTATTTGATGCCTTCTTATCGCAATTTATTTTAAATTATTTCATTTGATGTTCTTTATATTATTGCTCTTTATTATTTATTCGTTGCAATCTATTTTATTATTCCAAGTTATGTTATTATTTTCCTTACATTAAAATTGCTTAATATTTCTCTTATTATAATTTATTTTATTTGTTGTCCCAAGTTATTTTATATTATTGCTCCTTATTAATTACCATTATAATATATTTTATTTATTATTCTAAGTTATTTGATCTAATGTTAATTTATATTATTGTTTAATATTATTCCAATTTTATTTTATTTATCTTTTCACGTTAATTTATTTAACATTCCCATATATTATTGCTTACTATTGTCATTATTATTATTATGATTCTTGTTATTATAATGTTATTTTTATACTGATACATTATTTTGAATTGTCAATTTTATATCGTAATTTCTTTAAGGGACCAATATGTGATAAATGCATCACGATGATAATAACAAACTCATGGATTATAAAAAGAAAGTTAAAAAGAAATTAAATAAAAGTGATATTATATTCAGTCCATTTTAGAAATTAACATTTAGAATTGATAACTCAATATTTTAAGAAATTTTATTGAAATATTATATTATTTATTTTACTCAAGTTTATATTAAGTCTTTGCACACTTCAATTATTTTAAACTTATGAATTAATTTATAGTTTCTATATTTTATTCCACTTATTGATTCTATGATTTATTATTTAATTTATTATATGATAAATTTATTATTCAAATTATTGTTTATCTTATGTCACTTGAGTCTTTTATTTAAGTTATATTTATGGCTTAAGTTTATACATTTATATATTTATTGTGAATTTATGTATCATGATAAGTAAGTATTTTGAAATAAGATATTTAAGATTTACCGCTAATTGCCAAGAAGATAGGGGGAAAAGATGTAATATCCTTTTATGCTACCTGCATTAGTTAATATGGCATAAAAGTCTCACTTTATGGTCATGATGTTATAAATAATACCAGAGAATAAGAATTCCCTAAAAGAAGACCTTCGAATATGTGTGAGACAAGCAGACAAACAAAAGTGAAATTTAAAGTAAAAAGATTATGATAATTTTAATACTTGCAATGTTATGTGTTGCATAGCATATATTCTTTTTCAACATTTATTGCACCAATGTTATAAAGTATGATTTCCTTATAAGTAAATTGTGATAAAATTATGATACTGTAACCATGTAAATTTCCATACTAAGACACAGTAGGAACTATTATAGTTCAAATACTTTAAAATTAATTATTATCTATTGAGAATTTTCAATTCTCACTCTATTTCTAATGATTTTAGATTAGTTAAGTAATACCCTAGAGAAAGATAGACTCTTCCAGCTGCCAAAAATATGTGGAGTTGTAATTAAATAAATTATAATTTTATTATCGAGCTTAAAAATATTTAGCTTATGACAAGCAAAATTTTACTTCTGCTCCTGAACTCTATATTATATTTTTATATATTAATATTCAATCTCGAACTTTCTATGTACAGTGTCATTAGTCTTACTATAAACTTGTGTTACATATGGTCATTTACTGGCCATTTAATGTTATCGGTATAAGTTTTAAGAACATAAATATGAAACTTTACAACTAGGGAATTATTCCCAAAACAAAAGGTTTTTACTTTAAATTTTTTAAAATATAAACAACCACTCCAAAATTGAATTGTAAAACCTATTTAAAAGCTCTATAAAACTATAACTTATAAAGTAATTTAACCAACATCAAATTTAACATGACAAAGATATTGTTTTAAGCTTTTGACGAAGGACAAAAGCACGCCAACCAAACAGCAGCACAACAATAACAAGGCTTCATCACCTACGGAGAGTGGATCCAATTTTTCTGTAAGAGAGTTGAATTAAAGGTCCAACAATATATTAGCTCGGGAATCTACATATAACATGAGATATCTGTTTGGAGAAATTATCAACTCGCCCGATGCAATGATTTGTAAATTTCTTCCCCTGTTGGCTTGAATTTCTTACGCAATTATTTGCAAAGGAAGCAGATGTAATTCTGAGCTACCTCCGTGACTTCAGAAATAAAAAGACAAAGTATTCAATTTAAGTGCATCTATTAGATTAATACAGTAGGATTTTAGCAACAAATATGTGCTCGCTGACCATGAGGAGGATCGTTTGGGCATAATACTGCTTGTTGGTTCGTTTCGTGGGCTGGACTTAGGTCAGTAGTAATAAAACGACTAGTCTACTTACGACAGGCCCACCAGCTTGGCAAGAACACATCCTCAATTTTGGGTCAAAAAAAGAAGAAGCTGAATTTCATTCATTTTCTATATCACCCCCACCCCTCCCAAAAAACTCCCACTAAAATGAAAAACAAAAAAATCTCTTTTCCTATATGGAATCAATTTGGAATCAAACGGGAATTCTTTTAAAATTTAAATATTTTAATATTCTAATATTGTGGGTAATATATAGAGTAAGAATTCATTTTCATTAAGCCACCAAGAACAGTTTAATAGTGAGAGACTTAGGAAGTATATACGAGATGTTAGGTTCAAATTTCATTGTCACCGATATATTAAAAAAAAGAATTTTCTTTCATCATGTATCCAACAATTATTAGGTAAAAATCATTTATTTTTAAATATTTCTTAAGTTATTTTTAATACAAAGTAAATTTATAGTTGAAACATTGAATTTAAATTTTAAAAATATGGGAGAATTGTTTGTCAAGTAAATTATTGTACACTGTAAATAGCTGTATTTAATGAATTATTAGGGTTATTAAAATAATAAAGAGAGTCTAATAAAGGGGGACAATTGTACGTGATATTATGAAAATAGTTTACAACGTTATTATCAAAAAATACATTGATTTGTATGATAAGAATGCGTTGAGCTAACTTCGTGTTAATCGAGACTAAGTCTCTGCTTAATCATTTAAAAAATAATTTTATAATGAAATCTATTTGAAAAAAAAAAATCTTTAAAATTGGTTTCCTTAATTTACATATAATTTAATCGCAGTTAGCTCCTCCCCTGTCACCTGCCAATCCCATCAGTTATTTCTATTTAATTACATAAAGGAGTAAGTTAGGTGGTACTAAGCATTTTTTGGGAAACCAAGTATAAGTGAGAGTAAAGAATATGACATTTAAGCATGTCAAGTTTAATTATTGTTTCAATCCGTATTTGATGAAAATATGGATGAGATAAATCATAGAATTAACTCTACATCATTCGTAACATTTTCATTTCGTACTAAAAAGTATTTTTATTAAAAAAAATTGTACATGCTGAGGGAGAAGGAAGAAATAACATATCAACTATTCAATATTCTATCTAGTTTGTTGAAAGTTTTCTATTGTCCGTACTCTTCTTTTTACTCTTTCTGCAACAAATTGGTCTCAACTCTTTGGTAAATCGCACAGAATCTAGTAAAGCGTTGTCTTCTGAATTGTCTTTACTCATTGGATTCTACTCACTCCGTCAAGACAATTTTGACTATATGAGGTGCCTCATCATCATATATGTTTAACTCTAAAGTGCATGCCCCTTGCTTGTCCCAAGATATGATGACATTAATTGGATTTCAATGCCTTCCTACTTCGGCTTATATGAATATGATTCTCCTCTTCTCTCATTTTTTCACAGCCAAAACTTCTCTTTTTACTCTGAAACAGACAATTATTTTTTTCTGGTCGTCTCTCTGAAACAGGCAATTGAAACAGCATGCCTTCGCCCGCAAAGCTCATATGATTCGATTTTAATTCTTAGTTTCAGGATCATGTTAGCGAGAAAATCAAATTGAAGCAAATTAAAAAAAAAAAAACCAAAGAAAAAAGAAAAAGCTGCTTTAATATTTAATATATTTAGGCATAATTTGTTAATTTGAATTCCTTTACCTAACCTTTTTTTTTTTTTTTTAAAATTTCATATATGTATTGGTGATCTTCATCGAGCACACTTCATATTCAACCATTTGGCCGAGCTGAGATTTGAGAAAACAGTGATTAGATGCAATGCCACGGCAAATGTAACAAAACGAACCATACTGGATCATATATAATAAAATCTGATTCAGGCAGATTATGTCTTTCTAAAGAATAAAATCTATCCGTGTTATTTATTTATATCGTGATATATATACGAGCATCTACTTAATTTAGTAGTAGAATAGCAGCTGAATAGGAGCATCGAGCACATGAAGAAGCCATTCGCTATGCAATGCAAACCCTCGGATTCTCTTTCTCTCTCTGCTGAAGGATGGGACCCTGACATTGCTGCAAAGTTTCACAAAAAATGTCTCCGTCAATAACAACGGCACCTTTTTAAAGAGTATAGGACAAAAATAAATATAATTCTTGGCCACAACAGGAAATAGCTTTGCATTGTACACTCGCATTTATAAAGGGCGCACATGTTTGCAAGTAGTTGGCTCCGGAAAGCGCATGTTCGATTACTTAATGCGAAGAGAATGATAATACTAAAATTCAGAAAAAAAAAAAACTGCTTTCACTATTTTAGCTGTGATTCAATTTTGAGATAAGTAACCTCAAAATAAAATTTTGTTGCCTGATGTAGATCTGTTGTACATTTTACTTAGTTTAATTTTCATATACAAGAATTTTATAGCATTTAGATTGTATCTTTTCTTTAAAGATGCAATAAAAGATAATACTAACAGACTCACGGGCGTGCTGGCCGAAATAGCATTTAGCACATGTTGTACTGCCATTGCCATGTGCTCCTCTGAATCGAATTAAATCTTATAAAATGCCATGCAGTGCAAGTTGCATGCTACCCTTTCAGGCTTTCATCTTTGCTATGGTCATTTCACTTTTCATGCTGTGTCTCCCAACTATCACCTCCACACCCACTTATCATCCACTTAATTATCATATGGAGTTTCGTTTTCTTTGGATTTACACTGAAGGTACTGAGAATAAGAAAATACAACATCTGCTAAGATTGAGATTTTGGCACTATTATATAATGTTTTATTATTTATGTAAAAAATCATTTTGATATGTCATTAACATAAAATATTTATATTATTAATTAATCATATATCATTATAAATTTAACTTTGAAAGAAATTATTATAAAAATTATTTTTAATGATATAATAATATTCAATTCAATACCAATATATACTGATAATATATTAAAATTAAATAAAAATATTTATTATATATACTATAAACATAATAGCCTAACAATTTAAATTATTTTTCCAAATAAAAATTTGAACTTTTGTGCTCATTGTTATGAGAATTAAATTTAAATTGTTTATTACTCATCTAATAATTTATTAATATAAATAAGCAAATTATACCATTTTATATCATCTATCAATTATTATCATTTCTATTAAAATATCATGGCAATATTTTTGTCATTGTGTAACGTTATTCTTTAAAATTTAATTACCAATTCAAAAAATAGTTTATTATATATCACGACACCAGGAGTTGGTGGGCCCGTGAATGACAGTGGAAGTCGTTCTGAGGTGATCTGGCAACCCAGCTGAGGCCAGCCTGGCATTTTCGCACATTATTGTTGCGGGACCCGTTTTTCTTTCTTAATTTTAAGTTTTAGTATTGAGTGAAAATATATACTTAGCAAAAATAAATATCAACTTATAAGGATATCGGTAGAGTGATAGAGACCATTATAATCTCAAAAATGACTTCGATTTGATTTTTTGAAGAGGACGTTAGTTAAAATATACATTTAACTTTTATTTCATTTAAAAAATTTTAAATGATAATTTAATTAAAAATATATCTTTTAAATTTTATTTAAATCATAATTTTAGAATTCCAAACATTAAACCAAAGATGTTGTACATTGTTTAATATATAAAATCAAATCATAATAGAATCATATTTATTTGATGCCATAAATGCTCCTTAGAGAAAAACGACGTTAACTTTTCCCATGTTCATATGATTTAATTGGTATATATTGATTTTATATTATCAATTAATAAAAATAAAAAAATAATAAATTATAATAAATTTTTTATTATAATATATAATTATTTATATAAATTAATATTTTTATTATTTTTATTAACTAGTAGTATAAAATTATTTTATATTATTAATACATTTAAATTAAATTTTTGTTCATATTCATTTTTAATACTAATAATGTTTAAAAAGTTGTAAATACTATTTTTCGTGAGAAAAATGATTAAAAACTATAGAATATCCTAAATAAAGTTACTTATATATGCAGTAACCCATAGTATATTGCTACGCAATGTGCTACTCAGCTATTGATAACCAGACTTAGTTTGGGTGAAAACCAGACCGTTAACGCGACGTCGTATTTTATACGGTGCACTGAAAAATAAAATTGAGTTTTAGTAAAGATAAACTTATGTCAAATAGAGTTTAATTGGCATGTATTGACTATCATTCAATCACATACTTATATTAGTAAGATTTTTAAGATAATAAATAGTTGAATCAAACATTTTTATTGATATGGTAATATATAATTAAAAATTTATATAAATTTTTTTTATACTAACAGTACATATAAATTAAATCTTGTAAAATAAATAAGAATATATCAGGAAAAGAAATAAAACATAGAATCACCAATCCAACCTCTCTAATCAAGAATGATGATTTGTGATTATGGAATAAAATTAACATTCTAAACTTGCTTTCACTAATAAATACAAGAATATCCACTTTATAAAATAAAAAATAAATTATACTAACATTCCTTAAAATTAAATAATATTACATAAAATAGGGGATGTTAGTGTAAAGAAAATTAGGCGACCACAACTTACCAAAGTTTTGTAAATAATCTTTCAATAAATCATGTGATTTTTTAATAATGTAATAATTGATAATTAATTGATGTTAATTTTTTTAAACTATCAAAATTTAAAATATACTAAACTCTAATTAATCAGACTTAACTTAAGTTACCTATTATTGAGTAAAGCTCTCCTAATGATACCTATTGTCATGCGAGAGATTTGTTTGTTACAATTATTGGAGATTAAGATTAAATTCAAAAGAAAATTCATTCTAAATTTTGACTTCTTATAAATTTATTTGCATCTATAACTTACAAAATACAATACATAAGAACCATGATTAGGTAAAGACAAGAAAAACTTATCAGACCAGTCAGTTGGTCACACCTCACATGTGACTTAAGTATAAATTACGTAGTTAATTACTTAATTAGTTTCCCCAATTAATCAAATCAACAATCGTACATAACGCTATTTCTCTTAAAACGCCCCAGGCTCATTGGCACTCACCAATGGCCATCTGTGTCGGCAAGGACAGGACCTTAATTTAATACATTTTCACTGTAAATTATAATGTTGACTAACATTAAGCTCTATCACTATTATTTTTTGTTGTTATTATTTTTTATTACGCTTTCCTTGTTGGATGCGTATAAATTTGTTTAATGTATAAGGTAATAGGGATTCAGAGCTGGCATATCCTCTTTAGCTGTCGCTTTCTCTTACCACCCTTGTTTGTTTTCTTGCTTCGAGTACTTGCCCGGCATTATATACGAAGTACCGCTGCATCACTCTTCCTCTTGTTCTGTTTCTTATGTTCTTCTTCTACTTCTTTCTAGTTTCTACCTTCTTCCTCCCATTAATTCCATGCAACTGTTCCTGAACTGCTTTCAGAAGTTTCTTGCCTCCTTCCTGTTCCAATTTTTTGCTGCCCAAGCAAACGGGAAGAGACACATGAAGAGGCCAGTAAGTACGTTGTTTTTGTCATACTAGAAGAAATTTTCAACTCTCGCTTTAGTTTTTTTTTTTTTTTGTGTGTTTTTGCCGGGTTTGTTTGTATTGAATCCTCCGGAACCCTGCGAAAGCTAAAAGCATGGCTTACTTCAACCCCCCACAATTGGTCTTGGTGTTTTTGGCTTTTACAGTGACTGTTCTAAATTTATATCTTACTGTTATTATGTCTGTGTATGTATTACTCATAATCATAAATCACGTCAATATCTTCTTGTTAAGATCGGTTTTCTAAATGAAATCTGCGGAGACAATTTGATTAGATATTGGTGACTACGCTAAGGTAGGTTGGTTGAGATATCGTTTTCTTGTCTGTGAAAACAGGCCTAGACATCTTTGTAGTTGACAGGAATGGTTTATTAATTTATTTTTTTATTATGCTGGTCTTTTCATAACATTGCCAAACTGGAAATTCACTATTTAAAAAGTTGGCTTGATTGAATTACATGTTCGGTCCTGATCATCTTTTTTAATAATATTGCTTTGTGGATATGCTATTATAGCGTTTCAGAAGCACTTTCTGGTTGCCTGGCTCTTCAGAATATGAACGGGTTGGCATGTTTAATACCAAATGCATTCAAGTGGAAGCTGAAATGGAATATTTGTTTTGCTGTTAAAGATACTCTCTTATAAAAAGTTATAATGATTCAATACTGCTTGTCAATTTTGTAGTATTTTTCTGTTCTAGGGGACATATTGGCCCTTCTAGTACCAACAGTTCCTATGAAGTTAGGATTGCACTTTAAAACTCTCCTTTTTTCTCTCTTCTTTTTAGGTGGCTGTGCTTTTACTTGTAGCATTAAGCACTGCCCTGGAAAGCAATGGAGAAGATAATATTGGACCATGTGAACAGAAACCATCGAATGGTAGGCCTCACAGTGTGTCGATCTTGGAATTTGGGGCAGTTGGAGATGGAAAAACTCTGAACACGGTAGCATTCCAAAATGCTATATTTTATCTTAAGTCATTCACTGACAAGGGTGGTGCTCAACTATATGTTCCATCTGGCGAATGGCTAACTGGAAGCTTTAACCTTACCAGCCACCTCACTCTCTTCCTTGAAAGAGGCGCTACCATCATTGCATCTTCCCAGGTTTTTCTTACTTGAATTTTAGCCCCTTTTCGTACTACTCTGTATCAATACTGTCATAAAGAAAGTTAAATCATGATGAGAAATTCATGTAATCAATTCATTTGGCAGTGTAATTTCCTATTTTCAAGCAAATGTCTGTGATCATGCTCAGCAAAGAACATATGTGTAAAACAGAAATACCCCAGAAGAAGAAAGGGAATAAACTATTTGATGCCATTTTTCAGTCGTTGCCTAGTTTTGTTATCCTTGCTGATACTCTTCTTCTGAAGCCTAATGGTGTATATGAAGTACTGTCTTTTGAGCACCAATTTTGCTCACTCTTGAAAATTTTTACATATGCTTAATTTTATGTCATTCAGGATTATGCTCATTGGGATGTCATGGATTCGCTCCCTTCCTATGGTAGGGGAATTGACGTTCCAAGTGGGAGATATTTTAGCTTGATTTATGGACAGAATTTAACTGATGTGGTGATTACAGGTTATTCCATTACCATCTTGTTTTTTAAATGTTACTCTCATAGGATAGGCAATGCAGTTCTGCCTTACTAAAGTGGATATATTTAATAAATTCACCAGGTGATAATGGAATTATTGATGGCCAGGGCTCCATCTGGTGGGAGCTCTTCAATTCTCATTCCTTAAATCACAGTCGACCACATCTTGTAGAATTTGTTGGTTCTGTTGATGTCACAATTTCCAATTTGACATTTTTAGACTCTCCTGCATGGGCCATCCATCCAGTATATTGCAGGTACAAGTGGATCATATTTGTGCTCACTGACTGAATGAAACTGTTCTGGTTTTTAATCCTCTTTCTTTCCACAATGCAGCAATGTCCGAATTCTGAACATAACAGCTAGTGCACCAGCTGAATCTCCTTACACAAGTGGTATAGTTCCAGGTGAATTATTAACTTATAGTTGTTACTTACCTAATAATTGATACAGTACACAAGCAACACACCTATGAATCATGAACTTTTTAGTTAGCTAAAGTGTTCTAATTATGACTAAAGAAAGTATAGGTTCCTGTTATTTGGTGCGTTAGTCCCTTCAGCATACCTCTGTCATTGCTTTCCTTGGAGACTACTCTATAAACTAGATTTTTTGGGGGTATTATGATTCACATAATCACATTAGCCTTTGTAAATTGCAGATTCTTCTCAATATGTTTGCATTGAAAACAGTAACATTAGCACTGGGCATGATGCAATTGCGCTGAAGAGTGGTTGGGATCAGTATGGAGTTGCATATGGAAAACCAACCTCAAGTGTCCACATCAGGGATGTTTACCTACAATCGGCATCAGGCGTCGGCCTCGCATTTGGGAGTGAGATGTCTGGTGGTATATCTGATGTAACCGCAGAGCAGCTGCATATACTCAACTCCCCTATTGGTATTGAACTGAAGACAACAAAGGGTAGAGGTGGCTATATGAAAGGCATCTTCATATCTGATGCAGAATTGTTAAATATTGACTTGGGAATCAGCATGAGTGGATACATTGGTTTCCATCCAGATGAAAAGTATGATCCAAGTGCACTTCCAGTTGTTGATAGCATTACTTTTAAGAACATGATTGGTTCAAATATTACTGTTGCTGGGAACTTTTCAGGATTAGTTGATTCACCATTCACAACAATATGTCTTTCAAACATGAATTTTTCTGTGAGTTCTGAGCCATCTTCTTCATGGTTTTGTTCTAATGTAAAGGGTTTCTCTGAGGAGGTGTTTCCTGAGCCATGTCCTGATCTCCAGAGCTCAAACTTTTCATCTTGCTTTTCCTCCCTATACTCACCCTCTAGTTATGTCTCGAGCTTATTCGATCATCGTCCACAAGAATCATAGTCATTCGTTTCATTCAATCTGTACATGGGATACAAAGTTCAAGTTCCATCAAGATCTTCAATCTTCATTACAATTTTCCAATAAAAGAATTCCTCGATGCAAATATGTTCCTTCTCTTCAATGTTCAATCAAACTTCCATTATTGGTGTCAAATCCAAACAGTATATATTTATGTACAGCCTCAATTTCTTCATTGATGTAACAAAAATTTTGATGGTGATGTACAGCTTAAGACGTATATTTCTTTGGACGTGCCATTTATATTGTTGAATGCTACCTTGATTTATTGTCCATCAATGGGCATTGTGAGGGTACAAATCTGGCAGTCTCTTTGCTTCTTGGTAACTTAGATCATTGCTTTCGTTAACTTGCTTGATATTGCAGAACTAACTGTGTTTATGATATTTATATTTATTAGCTTCTAGGACGTTGTTTTCATTGTCACGGCAAGCACAACCAATCTTAAACTAATGAAGTGGTTAAAAATTTGAGGACAGGAATTGTAGGAGTGTGTGATGTACAATTGAACACGGTTGAAAGGTTACTGTCCAAATGTTATGTTAGGTCGGTGGTCTTCACTCTTATTATCTGTGCCTTTCCTCATTGCTAGACAGCTATCCTTAACTAAATCTAATGTACAGCGAGTGGCCACCAATTCCATTTCCATCAATGGTACTTCATTGTCCCACTCCACCCTGGACCTGGAGGAACCCGAAGTAGCAAGTCACACACTTCAACTTTCTTGTGTACCTTCTAACGGGACCACCACTAAACCAGCACTGGCATGCAAATCATAGTGATCATCATCATTAAATCTACAAACGATATGTTTCATCATTCACATTCACGTATGATAGTACTATAATTTTTTCCCTTGCGTAATAGCAAGAATACTTGAATAAGAAAGAGACATTCTTGTGTACATTAAGCCAATAACTGTGTACCCTTTTTTTTTGTGTTTTTTATTTGTTGGGGGGGGGGGGGTTGGGTGGTTTCGGAATAAGTATAAAGTTAGATATAAGAAATAAGCTATTTATCAACCGAAAAAGGTAAGCTATTTGATTGTTGATTATAATTAAGTGTCAATTTTTTTAGTCTGTGCACGGACCCCAAAAAAAAAAAAAGCCAAAAAGAAATTCTCAGCAGTAGTTACCTTTTACGTTCAAAGAAAATAAGGGCTACTTGATTTTTATTTTTGGGACTTGGCTGCTCGACATAAAGTTGAGGTAAAACACATTAGACTTATTATGTGTCATAGTAAGAACCATATATTAATTCAGCAGACATGAATGATTGATTCACTGGCCGATTTATTCCTGGAACCATCCTAAGACTGTCGCGTCCTATTGTTCTTTCATGATAAATCTACAGGCTTTCATTAAGGAAAAAGGACGCACAGGGCAGGTTGTAGCGAAGGGCAGGCAAGAAACCATGTAGAAATGACCTAATAATGGAGATTGGGATTCGGGCCTTAGAAGCCCTAGAAAGTTCACCTCTAGCTGTCATTTTTGTTTTTTTATGTATAACTGTGAGAACGGTGTACAATTTTTGTATTATTTTAGAATTTAGTGTATGGTAATATTCGAAATAAGTTAGAAGAAATCAGATATAGAAATTGATTATGTGCAATGAGATCACTACGGTCTAATTCTGCCCTGTTTGGGCATGTTAGAATCAGCTTTAAACATCATGTGGGGAAGAATTCAGAGGGCATCTTAATAGTTTGATGCAGCCAACACTTTGAGTGTGTTTGGAATGTTAAAAAAATGGAAATGATTTGATTTAGAAATTAAATCTTATGTTTGGGTGTTTTAAAAATAAGAAATGAAGTGATTTCTAATTATCATAGGATTTAATTACTTTCTATTTGAAATCCTATCAAAATTGAAAGGATTTGATGGGAATTGATTTAATTTTAAAATTTAAGTACAAATCAAATCAAATCAATTCCATTTTTAATCATTCCAAACACAATCTAATATATTATAAACATAAGAATTGATTTCTAAATCAATTCAAATCCTATTTTTATACAATTATTCCAAACATAAAATTTAATTTATAAATCAAATCAATTCAAATCAATTTAATTTAAATCAAATCAATTCCAAAATTTAGTTAATCCAAACACACCCTTTCTGGTTGTGAGCCGGCATCTCTTACTGGCAAGGTGTAAGGTCAAAAGTCAAATTCGACTATACCATTTGCTGATATATACTCGAGTAGGAAATATTGTGCTCTGAATAATTATTATAGGCTTTTGAGTATTGACCCAATAATAAACACTTCATGTAACAAGTGATATAGAGCTAGCAAAGGTTCGATTTCAGCAGATAATTGGAGGGGGATTGTTAGTTAAGTCTGTATTCTGCAACAATGCTTGCTTGAATTGGTGTCATTTATTTATGGCCCGACCTCTTTTTATTTTTATAAGGCTGTTCTTTTTTTTTTTTTTATTTAACAAATTTTTTATTTTTATTTCCAAAATGTGGCTGATATTTACGCCCCGTGTAGATTCTATGGACTTCCAATGGTAGCTAGCAATCAGAAGAATAAAAGATTCTCCATGAGATGATGAGATGTTGACAATTGATATGTTACTGCATGAACGTTGGGAAATTTAACAAAAATGAATCTCAAACTATGTAATCGTAGATTGCCGAAGGTGATGATCAAAATAATTAATTAATTAGTTAATTAGTAACATGGGAACTATAAGACACGTGTCTTTTTTCTAGGGCCAGTAGATGAGCTCCAGCTTAAACCAGATTTGCCCCTCCCTTCACTCTCTGCCATCATATCCATTAGCATTCCCTGAAGATCCTCCAACATGACCTTCTCATCCTAAAAATATTAAAGATCCGAAACATAACTTAGAACCCTTATAATTAGCATTTAGCAACGTAATTCATAACTATTCTCTCTAAGTTTAGAGTAGATGCTAAGGAAGAGTTGATGTGTATGCAGTACCTGGTGTCTCACTTTCTGCATCATTAAGACCATTTCTTGCATGAAATCAACAAATCCCTATAATTTCCACACTGAGAATTCAGCAACCGAGAGTAATTATACGATAATTAAAAATACGAAACAACAAACAATGGTTCTCAACTCTTCAAATCTGTAACAACTGGGAGAAAGAGAAAAGGATAAAAACTAGTGAAGAAACTCACCTCATCATCGTCCTCTCCAATCAGACCAAACATCCCAGCGTCATATATCATTCTCTTCCCTTTATTGGACAAAACTAGACTTAGAAAAGAGGAAAAGTTCAGAGACTATCAATTACAGCTTCATTAGAAACAGAAATTGCATTACATATATAGGGATATATAAGATATAATGTTTTCACGTAACAAACCTGAATAAGCCTCTTGAATATGCTGAAACCGTTTTTTCGCTTCCACTGCAAGCTTTGGTTCTTTGATCCACCGATCAGGATGCCATTTCTAATAAATCCAAAAGAACAAGACTAATTCATGATCAGAGCCTTACTAAATAAATTAAGAAACCGAAACTTATATGTATATATTAATTCCTTAAGTTCATGGAATATGTGCATGAAAATAATCGTATACCAGAGCCATCTTACGATAAGCACAACGGATTTCGTCATCGGTTGATTGCTTGCAAACCCCAAGCACCGAATAATAACAAACGTCACTGTTAGACTCCACGACGCCAGACATGTTCCTCGCCCCTCGAACTGCAAGAATATTGAACAACCTAGTTTACTTTACGCACAGACCACCAAGGAAATTAATCGCTGCTTCTTGTGCCTCAGTTTTTGGTTACATTACATTGCATGTATATAATAGTTGGTCCTGTTATTTCAGTTATTATAGTCAGCAGGTGGACGGATATACATGCTGCTTAACATTAAGAATTAATAATTGGAACCTTTTGATGTAATGTCATGGAGATCCAGTTCATTCTCAATAAATGGTTTTCGTTAAAAAGGGTTTGTTTGTGAAAGATCGATGTACTGTCTGGCTAGAAAGTTCCAGAGCTTTCTTCAGGGTCTTCCGCGACCACAAGTTGCATGACTATAAACGCTTTAACCACAAACTGCCATTCCCTACTGTCTAGCCACATAAAATTTAATTGTTTATTTATTAGCCTCTCTCCTTAATTCAAGCCTGTCAATGGAAGAACCGAAAAAGAAAAAGTGGTGGTCCGCGTAGTTACTTATGTGGCTCGCATTTACCGATCTGAGCCTTGGCCTCTGCTTCCAAGTCAGACTAGTATTTTTTAAAAGAGTTATGTTATTTGTATTTTTTTTTTTGTTTGGTGAGATAGTATGTATGACATCCATCTATTAATTATTAGATAGTGTGTAAATCTTAATTATAATAGGATTTATATCTTATTTAATAGTAGATAAGTAAAATATTGGTACAATATCTCATGAAAAAATGTACAAATAATATTTTCCTTTCAAAATTACTCTCATAGACTAGTTGTGACTATAAGATTGTGCTTGCATGTATCATCATCATCATCATCATCATTCGAAAAAAACATGTAACATTACCTGTGGAGATAATTGTTCTATTTGGTTTAACTTTTGGGATAAGGTCTTTTAAAAATAATCATTTAAAAAAAGACTTTTTAGAGGAATTATTTTTAAAATAATAATTTTTATTTGATTTAAATATGTCAAAAATAAATTTAGGAGAATAAGTTTTATTTGGATAGGGTAAAATAAAATTACTTTTGATTATTTATGTGAGTGTGATAGTAAGATTCCTTTTCAAAAGGCTTTTTTCTAAAATAAAAAGTAACTTTAAGGATATTTTTTTCAAAAGGCTTTTACATACCTAAACACATTAATTACTGTACATTTTCATTCACATTCTAATAAAAAACCTTCTGACTTTTCCAAAAGTGTATCCAAACAGACACTGTATTTCCTTTGGTTCAAGGTTTATTATTAATATCATGAATGAATTTCTCAAGTAATTGTGTTGTTTTTAATAAAAATAAGATGAATTTATATAAATATTTAATCATATATTGCTATATTAATAAAAATGAAATACAAGCATTTAATTAGATGCAATATAAAAGTGCAAAGTTTTATATTATCATTGCATAATAATTAAACTCAAATAAAATATACATATTATATGTGATACTTTAAATATGAGAGCCTTAAAAATAAAATTAATGTGATTAAGAAAAAATATAAATATTGTTTTTATTAGCGACCGCGGACCAGGTTTATAAGTACATATTTTGGTGACTATTATTTGTTTTTTAAAGGTACTTATGAGGGCCGAAGCCCAGTATTTTAGTAATAATTTTTTTAAGCTTATTCTGCTTTTGCCTCATTTTCACGCCCAGATCCCAAAGCCCAATTCCTATTTTTTAGACCCAGCGGTATTTCAACTTTGGGCGTTAAAGGGCTCCAGGCTGTTGACAAAAAAAGGGCTAAGCAACCCAAAAGCAAAAAGACGGCTACGCAAGTGTGTGGAGCGCGGACACAGGATTTCGCTTTTTGGCGTTGCTCTACCACTCGTCCCCGCTCGCATCTGTCTCATCGTATCTGGGTCAGCATTGATATTTGAACTTAGTTGGTGACTTGCATATTCAATGTAGACATCCATAATGTGCTCCATAGAGGATGGCCTCTATAATTACTAAATTACTTCCAATTTTCATTCGAGAGGAAGTTTTAATCCAGAGTTAACTTTTTATATTATATGCTTTTTTGTTTTTGCTTATTATTAAGAGATTAATTTGTATATAATCAGAAAGAAAAATAAGAAAGTACTAAATTATAATAGGCTCCTCTTTATAGTGGATAATTACTTGCATAAGTTATTATTTTCTAATATTTTTACTGGTGGACAGTATAAAATTATTTTATATTATCAGTGATTAAACTATATTATTAATAAGATAATGAGAAACGTAGATCATTATAAAGTTCTAGTTAATAGCATCATATGTGCTAAGGGGAAAAAATGATAGAAAGAAAGAAAAATATAACAGTAAAGCCTCATTTATGCTCCTTCTGTTGAGTAAAGATTTTAATTTTGTCTCTAAAATTTTATTCTATTTACGTCCTTAATATTTCACGAATATTTCTCTATTTACGTCCCTAATATTTCACAAATATTTCAATCTTGTCTTTTTCGTAGGTGATGTCCAAATTACAAATAAAAAAAATTAATATTAAGATCAAATTATAATGTTAGTGATATCCTAACTTATGAATAGAAATTATTTGCTTTCAATTCTCTAAAAAAAAGTTTTTGAGTATGTGTTTAATAGGAAAAAGATTAATCAAATATCAAAGAAGTTTAAATTAAAAAGGATAACTTCAGATTTTACAAAAATATTGAGAAAAATAATAGTAAAAAATATCATTTTATTTAAATAAATAATAAATACATCATCACCAATATTATAATAACTTTTATATCAATTTTTTTATTTATAATTTGAATGCTAAAATGATGAGATTAACATATTTTAAAAATATTAAAAATGTAAATATAATCTCAAAAAAAATAATTTAAAATTAAGTTAAAATTACTGTAAAATATTAAAAATATAAATGAAGCTTTACCCAAGAAATAAAAAAGATTAAAAAGGACAGTGCAGCTTTATAAGGGGAGGGGGAAGATTAAAAAGGAGACAAGAAAATTGATTTGATCAGAAGTGGCAGAGAAAACCATTTGAATGAGTTGTGTTTACATCCCCTAAAAGCTACTATGTCACAAATCACAATACAAGCAACAGGCATTATTGCTTCATTATATGTGTGTTTACAAATTACAAAAAATTACAAACACAAAAAAAAAAAGGAAATATTTTAGCAAAAGCTCTCTCTCCTCGATCTAAAAAATTGAAAAATTTTGACAAATAAAAATTAAAAACAAAAATGAAAAATCACTCTTTTTACGTGTTAAATAACATGTTCACTTTCTACTGCCAACTTTACGTTTCATGTCAACTGGAGCTGGATGCCTTCCTTTTCTATGCGAGACAGAAGCACCAAGAGACGCATGGACAACATTCTTGCTGCAAAATTTGCCATAACATAATTATTTATTAATATCCAATAATAATGAAAATTTATATATATATGAGGTACACTTAACTAGTATATAAAGAAACATTTCACTAGAATATCATTTTTTGCATTACCTCATTTCTGGGCTTTTTGCTGCCTTTGGGACAGATCTCTTAGTCTTTGATCCAACTGCATTGGTCATGCTGGTAAGTTTGGAATGATTAAACTGCCAAAGCAAGTCAGGTTCAGAGGAATCACTGGTTGCAGCATCAAGTTCATCCATGTCATCTGAACCTGCCATGTTAAACTGGTTGCCTCCCATGAACATGTTATAGGATTGTTCTGAGAACATTTTGGAAGACTCTTGGAGATATTTCTGGTAAAAGACCTCGGATAAGTTACCATTGCCTGTTGCTTCCCAACACCCCAAGAGATTCTCAGGTTTGTTTACATCTTGCTTGTTTACCATGACCTTATCAACCCATTCTGCAGAACCAGTTTCTTTATCATCTTCCACACAGTTTGATCCAGGACTGTTTACTGGGGGCCAGGGTGGTGAATTTGCTGATATCTCATCAAAATCTAAGCTTTGAGTTTTGTGTCTGAATTTGGTCTTACTCTGAAGCTACAGAATGAATAGTTCAAGTTCCATGAATTCATCAAGGAATAGTAAAAGAACCAAACAAAAAGCATGACAACTTTCTTTAGGAGAAATCACTGAGTGAAAAAATCTTAACAGTAAATAATATGCCTGGAATAATTTGCTTGTGCTAGTCTTTGAAACAATAAATGGTGTCTCAGAATATTTCATGCATGGCTTGGCCTTGGCCCCTTATGTTCTAACACTAAGCATACATTTGTTCCTAAACAACACAAAACTGTATTTTCGAGGGTCCCATTGCATTCAGTAAATATATTTTTATTCTAAAATCATACTATACCATCCTTTAAATCTAATTTCTGTGAATAAAAATTAACTAAATTCAAGGGGATTACGCTTTTCCTTATACACATCAAACCATTTTAAAACATTAAAAAAGGAAGGGAGGAAAAAAAATTTAGGAAATGAAGTATGCATACCCCTAAGTTGCAAACATCAACCATTGGTCGCCGGCATCCAAGGTTATCCCCAGTATCTGCACCTCGGTGGTTTGTATGATAAGGTGATAGATCACTAGCCTTTGCCCTGTATTTGTCAGAGCTGCCAGAGAAAGAATGTTCTGATTCCCCTTCCTTTCTTGCCAGTGCTGCCCTTAGGCTGGCAATCTGAACCACAATTCAGGAGTTAAACTTGATATATTTGAAGTGGAATCTTTTTTGTAAGATTGTTATAAAGAACCAGAGGTTAAATTTGAATATCAACCTGTTCTTTGAGCTCTTTAACATCTGCACCATCTTTGTTTACTCGAGCAGTGCCAAGTTCAACTGTAGCAACTCTTTCTGCAAATTTCAAGGTACTAAGTGTTTCTCCAATAGCATCACTCTCTGGACTTATATGAACAAACATTAGTGTCTTGGCCTGTCCTCCTGAAATAAACCCAAACAACATTATCAGATATAAAAGAACTGTGTGACTCAGGAACATACGAGAATATAGCTGCAATAGTTACTACTACCCCATTAGCAAGCCACCTTCTTAAACCTTACCAAGTGAATCTTGGAGTAATTGTGTGAGTTTACTATTTCTGTAAGGAACGTGTGAGTTTTTCTGAGCAAGGGAAGCGATGACATCGCCTAAAGCCGAAAGGGATTTGTTAATGTGCTGTGCTTCTTTTAGTCTATCTCCTGTGGCCTCAGATTTGTCTACCCTTTCACTTCCAGCCAAGTCAACTAAATGCATGCATCCACGAAGGATAGTTCCAGATGTCAAATCTCTTCCTTGAACATGAACAGTCAAGCAACTGCCAAATTGATATTTTTAAGAAGAAAATTATTAATGCTGTCCAAGAAATACCATCAGAAAAAAAAGGGAGGACAACAGGGATATACCTATGAGATCGGCTACTACGGTCATTAAGGGCTGTTGCTCCAACTGCACGGTTCCTTTGCCCAAGGTTCATTAGTTCAATAACATTCATTGTTGATGATACATGGACAATGCTAGCATCTGGCACACTGAGCCCTTTGTAGGAACTACTACGGATTTCTAATGTATCAACGGTTAAGGGCAAGCATCATGATTAAAGGTTGTGTTCATCTTGAAAGCCTAACCGATATTTATTAAAAAATTCAAACCAGCAGTCAATGCTATGCATATTCTATAAGTTTTGAGGTTCTACTCTTATATAGCCATTCATATAAAATAGGTAGGAGGTTATAGAAGGCCTAAAGGTATAACCATATAAACTTTTCCAAATGAGAATCAAATAACTGGTAAAAGGATATCTTTTGTTTGTTCCATCAGTAACCAGTAGATCCCTGACTTGCTCATTATATATCTCAATCATTTGGACAGAAACGTCATATTGGAATGTATCCTTTCTTTGATCTGCTATAAGAAACAAATCGCTCAGAGCCCTGTAGTTTACGCCTTGGCTTTTCTCTGTGATCTCTTTTGGTCCAGTCTAGATGTAAAAAACATAAATCAGCAAAAGGTCATTAAAAATTTCAAGTTTCTTCATAGAAAACTTCAAGTGGATCCTACCATAGTGTAGGTTTTTCCTGATCCTGTTTGGCCATATGCAAATATGCAAACATTATAACCATCAAGAACAGATCTAACAAGTGGCTGCATATCAAGGAAGACCTCCGCTGCAACACAGGAGAGAAAATTTCAATCACATTAGAATGTATAAATCCTGGATATAATTGAAACTGAAAATCAAACAAACCTTGAGTTACAGATGGTCCAAAGACTTTGTTGAAGTTGAAGGATCTCCGTCCCTTCCCATTCTTTGAAGGAATATTAACAGTGATAGTTCCATCTTCTATATTTTCGACTGTGCTTAACTGGTTAGGTTGTCCAGGAAAGAAGGGTCTTACTCGACAGTAAACCCTAATACTTCCTGGTCAAACAACATGACCCATCTTAATTATATTCTGGGGCTAACAAATAAGAGAAAAGCTTACAAAGGAAGGGCATGAATAGGAGTTAGGCCTAAAGCAACCACCCAATCAGTCCTCTTATTACCCTTAAGATCCTGGACTTGATTATATAATTTGCGATTTTCTTCAAGAACTCTATGATATCCAGAAGCAGCATAAGCTAAGCCATGAATATGCATGCCTACAAAGAAAAATATAAAGTTATAGGATTCAGCATCTCATCCACCCATTAAGAAAGAAAGGAAGGGAACAATTGAGTGAAGAACTTAAAATGAATTAATCACGAACCCCTACCAAGATTGGAGAACTCCTCTTGAAATTTCATTTGCATGAACTGCATACCAGCTTTTGTGCTGTGGAGATTGTGCTTTAGTTCCTACAAGAACATAATGAACCAAAATATTTTACTGAATCAGTAAAAAATTGGAAAGTTAAAATGGTTAATATTGTCTCAGATTCTCTACTTGAATCTCTATTTGCTGTTGATCAAATAGCTTTTGCTGCTTCAGAAGTTGCCTGTGTGATTCCTCAGCAGCAACATGGTTTTTCTGAATGAAATCCTCTTTCTTTGCTACCATATGAATCTTGTTCTCCACCTAACCAATCACAAAATAGATGCATTTTTAAGTTTCATCAAGGTCCTGGAACAAATCAAACACTAGGCATAACAAACTATGATTTGTGTCACCTTTTTATCTGCTGCAACAAACTTTGATACAGACCCATTGCTTTGAGAAACAGAATCTCTTGAAGTTATTTTTGGCTGTAAGTTACGTGATAAAGAAATAACAAGAACAGCTTAACATAAAAGTTAACTTAAGCAATAACAAGCATATATAGGAATGGGGTAAAAAGCACAAAATATGACCCGCCACTTGCCTAAATACTAATGACATTACTAGAAGGTGAAAAGTATCATACCTGTTCACCTCTGCTTGCAATGCGATGCTCAAACTCTTCTACAACCTTATTCAAAACTGATTCAACCAACTGTTCCATGCAAAAGAAAAATATTACTTACTTACTTAGTAACACGTAGTCTCAAAGGCACTCTTGGTATTATGAGTGACTAGATAGAACTGAAGCAGTGGGCTGTGAATTATGCTGTTAGGAAACACTTGTGATATTGTTTCAAGTAAAAGAAATGGTCAGACAACAAACCAATAGTAGCCCTTCATAATGGTGTTAAACACCCATACAATTTTCAAATGCATTTTAACATAGTTGAGGCTAAGTGTATCAAGTTATATAACAGATTTATACTCCATATGGTCTAAAACTTGATCAGCTGCGGAACACATACAACATATCCGCTTACCATTGGAATTTCTTCTGGCTTCTTATCTGATAGCATTGCGTGGACAAGCGTACCCAAAGAATGGGAACAAGACTGCAAGTGTATGAATGCAAGAATTCCATTAGTTATTCTTTCTGCTCAACTTGACAAACTCACAGCAGGTATACATGTCAAAGATCAAGCTTTCTTACCATTTTGTTAGACTCAGCTTCAGAGGTAAGACCAGTCAGAGACTTTTCATTAATCGAGGAGGTCCTTGACAAGGAATTAGTAAATGGCTCTGAGTTCTTTCTCACAAAAGATTTTGCAGAGGTAGCAGGCTTGAGATTCCCACCAAATCTCCACACGCCATTTGCCCCAGCTTGTTTCCACTCACTGTAGGATTTAAGGGCCAAGACGCAGTTCACAATCCTGGATGATTTTCCTCCCTAAAAGATAATCAATGTTTCAGCAGCAAACCAAAACAATACATAATCAAACTTCCAGAGCATACAAATTTATCTAGTGCTAGCAGATTGTCTAGGGTTATTAACAATTAAATTGACCATGATACAAATTCATTACCCAAAAAGAAAGGTAAAATAGTAGAAGCATGCAAGCATCTGATGTTACATACTTGTTCCAGATCAGATGCCTCAAAAGTAGGAAGTCCAATTTCCTGGACAGCAACCAAAAAATTCCTCACGTTTTCAAAATACTGATATGCCGATAATGGTGCCCCATCAGGGATCAATGCAGAATCAACAGGACTCTCCACAACCTTAAAGAACACAGTGTAGACATTAGTAAATTAGTAAATACTAAATAAGCAATAAGCGAAACCCAAGTAAATTAAACTAGGATCTAGCTCACCTTCGGTACAGCTCCGGGTTGAACCTTGTTAATAACATTACAAAGGATAATCCCACTTCTCAAGCCAATCCTAAACTCTTCCTCGGAGGGCTCAGCTGGTAAATCTTTAGCTGCAACAACTCCAACCATTTTTCTCAGCCACCCTGCTGCTTCATATCTTCTAGATGCTGCATATCAGAGATTTTCTATTTCAGAATAACGAATACAAAATCCAGATAAGCAACCATCATAGAGATAAAGATGATGATTAGACACATTCACAGAAGAGATAGATTTTAGATCAAAGGACTACGGCTATATGTTGTTCTGATGTTGAATTAACAGTGATCAGACCCAGAAAAGAGACATTCCTAACGCTATCTCCCAACATTTTCAGCAATCAAGAAACAGCAATGCACAGGTTATAGATTATTAAGATTCAAGGGAAGAGCTGAAAATGCATATGATTATGATCAGCAATTCCAAAAATGGATTTTTACAAAATCCCAGAAAAATAATGGGAAAGTACCAGCTTCTTCGGCTTTCCTGGATTCCAAATCAAGATCTTTGAGGCGAGTGCCGTGCTGTTGAAGCACATCCTCCACCACAGATGCCACGGAAAAGGACAATGCCGCCTCTGCCGCCATAACGAGAACACCACAAGTCCACAAGCAAATGACCGCACTACAAAAGCTGGTCTTTTGAGACCCTCACCAGAGACTAAGTTGAACAATCCAATTCCAGCTCATCAACATTGCACAGTCTCATCCAACCGCTGGAAGAAGAGGATGAGAGAGCTGAGAGCTGGGTTTCCTTGCAGAAGAAAAATGGAATCTAAGGTGAGGAACAGAGAAGAGAGAAAGAAAGGAAGAGAGAAATAAAGGCTTTTAAAGAGTGGGGTTCTTCTAGCTCTGAGATATTATCTTTCACGATGCCGTGCTGTTGAGTGTTGTTGAGTTGAGATTTCTTTCCAAAAATTAGTTGTTACCCAATTCATTCACACACCCACATTCTCCATTACCTTTAGCTTTTTTCTCTTTTTCCTTTACGGAATACAGAGAGAGTGGTGTACTCATACAACAATGGAGCAGATAGTTCACTTTTCTCTCTGTATTCATTCAATTGCGCTTTATACTCCCACTGTGTTGGTGTTGCCTTTCTCTTCTTTTCCCTCACCTCAACTCCGAACCTAGTCCCAGACCTGGGACCTCCCTCGTTCAAACTTCTCATCACTAAAATTAAGATTAAGATTTTATGTTTTCTTTTGGATTTGTTCCAGGTCACTTCGTTCACGGCGCGTGCACTTCACCACGTAGTTTACAAACAGTGGAAGTAAAGGGTGTTGGTTAACCTGTTACATTGTACATTTTGTCTTTTAGTTCTACAACAACAGTTGTACCGTAGAACATTTATTTACGGCCGTAACGGCGGGTAAAGTTCACTCAGTGAAAGTGAAAGGACTTGGTAATTTTTAAATGTAAAAATCTATTAAATGTTGATTGCTAACAATTTATGTTGGATATTTTTATAACTAAAATTGACATTTTGATTGAGTTTTGGGATATGTGAAAAATATAATGGGTTGGTAACGAGAAATTTTTAGATTTTTCACGAAGCGCTATGTGAATTTATTCGTAATCAATAATAGAGTGATATTTTGATATAAGACTCATCACTAACTTACACTCTTATCTAAAATATTATTTTATTATTGATTATAAGCATAATATATATAGCTTTTCAAAAATATCTAGGAATTTCTCCTTCTCAATTCATCCATGCTTACTTGCAATGAATCACTACCACCTTTGCTTGCATATTTTTTTGTGTAAATCATTGGATTGTGGATAAGTTTTTAGGTTGGCAAATGATAGAATGTGTTTATCTAAGTATTTTAAAAAAAAAAATTGTGCTGCAAGTTGCAACTATGAAGATAAACAAAGCAAAAAGACTACCGGTAATAATTTCTCAACAGGACACGCAATGATTTATTTGAAACAATCTCAATGATGTTGTTTAACGGCCAATTATAGTATAATTTTCAATTTTGGTCTTACTAAAATATCTGGAAATTTCACCAGGCTCTGGTTCAGCACATAGGAAATGGATAGCATTTATATGATGGTTTAATTTTGGTAATTATCATCAAATGGCCAACCATCAATCGTCAAGGACCATGCTTTGATTTTTGGTCATTAATTATTATTATGTGCTCCGTTTTTATTGTTTCATTGAGACCCATGAACCTGTCCTCATCCACCCCACCAACTTTACGAAGAACCGACTTAGGCACATGAAGGCTTGCCATGTTCCCCCACGAATTACTTTCTTCTCTTTTATTCCAAGTTTCCAGTTTAAGGATTTCTTCAAAAATGGAAGATATGAATGTTGCACGTATAAACAATGCGTCTTGGGCATGACCCTGCCGTCCCTAATGCTCATTAGTTGTCGAAGTGACCTTTTATTCTTAAACAAATTTAAGAGTATAATTTAAGGGTCATGGCATGATGACAGTCACTTAATATCACCACCATTCATATGATCAACTTTCTATATAGTGAGCTACCTTCTCAGAAAGAAAGTAAAAAGATAGAATAATCCAGGAACAAAAAGAAAAGTGAAGTGCCATCTGTTGCCTAACTTAGCGGAACAAAAAACCCCTCCTTTTGGGGTTCAAAAGAGATATCCGTAACACCTAAAAAAATTGTGCAAGAGAAGTTGATGGTGGTTGGGTTTGTCTGCTTCGTTAATGCTCATCCACAAAAAAACCGCGTTTGGTCAAGCCCAACTTTGTATTCCAGAATTATCATTTTGCCATTTGATTCAAAATATAAGAATTTAGTAGGTCCCCCTGCCGCTGGAATTTCAAATTAAGCATGGGTTTTCTAATGCTAAGAATAAGTTGATGATGATGACGAAGATTTTGTAAGCTTAGATGCTGGTACTTGGCTTTATAGTTAAGACTCAAATGATAAAATGGCCCCTTCATGTTTAGGCATCTTTGGCGAATTAACCTGAAGAGCAAATTAACATTGAGCTTCCCCATGTTAAATAAATCAGTATTTGATAAAGTGTCTACGGACAGCCACATCATGTATCATCCCATGTAAGGCATGACTTTGTTTTTCTCTTCTTTTCTTTTTCAAGAAAAAAGTTTAATTTTTGTTCTTTTGGTGTTTAAGAAAGTTTAATTTTTATTCATCCAAAATTTTACATAATTGTAAAATGATTTAGTTTTGATACATTATAAATCATTTTATACTAATAGTATAGTAAAATTAATCTTATTATTAAAGAAGAATAATTTTTTTAAAATTTAATTTAAATACACTGATAGTTTAAAATAAAATAATTTTATATTATCAACTAATAAAAATAATGAAAAGTATTAATTCATATAAATAACTACCCATTATAATAAGAAACCCATCATGATTTTTTACTTTTTCCTATTTCTATTGATTGACAGTGTAAAACTATGTTACACTATCAGTACATACCAATTAAACTCATTTTTTATTATTAGTGTAAAATAATTTACTCCGTCAATTAATTATATTTATTCATATGTGTGATTTTTAAGATACTTAATATAGGAATAAAATACTTTTAATGATTCCATAAACTATATTTGAATAATTATTTTTTAAAAAAATTATATTAATAACGTGTCAAAATTTAATTATTGGTAAAGTATGTGTTGATATATCATTATAAAAATTCACTTTTTAAATAGTTATGATTAGAGCTAATATTTTATTTTCGTTGAACAGGAACGCACACAAGAATATGTATAAACTATAAAGTTTTCAACATGTTGACCCATACATGAAAATGCGGTTTCCAAGTCACGTAAGTGTATACACTGTTTTCCACGTAACGGCGTTGGCTTGAGCAAGTTAAAAAGGTCGAAAGCAAACATCCCCGAATTTCACATCGTATATTGTAATCTAATAATCCATCTAGCAGTAACTTGAAAACGAATGGGCCATGCAACCACACCATTTGGTAAACGTTCTCTTTCGGTTAGTGAAATGGTTGTTGGAAAACAGTTAACCCCCGCAGGCTTCAAATTATAATGATGAAATTAAAACTAACATAGTGAGATGCACTGCAACAACTGATCATCAATTGTTTGTGACCTTCTCATCCAAGTCAATTAAGTCTATTTCGTACGCTTTGCTCACTAAAATGTAGAGCTTTTTTTATGTATGCTGAGATTACCACACCTCAATTTACCTTTTTTCAAACAAAGTTTGAGAAGAAATGAGGCTATGTTATACCGATTGGGATTGGGTATGGCCTAAATCTTAGTTCGAATTTCAGTTGATAGAAGTCTCCACATTTAATATCCAACCGTACGTAAAACATGATTGTCTTTGGTGAAAGATAACCATAAGAAATAAAAAATAAAGTTGTGTTATCTTAAAGTTGCAAGTTTAGTAAGAGTTTATAATAATAGTTATATATAATTTATTAATTAATCAATAACAAGAATTTAATCTAAATTTTTATCAATAATGTTTACTTTATAATTTAGTTCAATTTTCATTCATAAATAATGAGCAATAAAGAACTTGTTGAAATTACTCCTAAACTACATAATTACTTTTCTTGAAAGATAAACCTTATCCCTGAGATACTGTTTGGCAAAGGAAAAAAAATGGAAGGAAAAAAATTGAAAGGAAAAAATTTGAATAGATTTATATTATTTATAAGTATATTTGGATGAAAGAAAAATAAAAGGAAAGAAAATATAAGAAGGATTATTTTCTTTTATTTATTTGTATAGAAAAGTGAGAGGAAAAAAATGATATCAAATAACAATTTTATCCTTATATCATTTTAAGAAATTATTCCAACTATAATATGAAATCATGTAAAAAATTAGTAAAAACATAAAAGTTAATATAATTTTATCATAAATTTATCTATCAACATAATGTAAATAGATATAATAAAAATTTAAATTTTTTATGCTTACTATTTCTTAAATGAATATATATATATATATATATATATATATATATATATATATATAGTTTAATTGGTATACACTGACAGTGTAAAACAGTTTTACACTGTCAACCAATAAAAATAGGGGAAAGTAAGAAATCATAATGGGTCCCTCATTATAATGGATAGTTATTTATATGAGTTGGCACTTTCTATTATTTCTATTAGCTGACAGTATAAACTATTTTATACTGTCAGTGTATTTAAATTAAATTCTTAAATATATATATATATATAACACAAAACATGTTAGTGAGACTATACTTAAAGGGTATTATTGAAACGCTCAAATTTGCATGCTTCTCCCCTCACTTTTCCATCCCATTGTGGGAGGAAAAAAATTTGTGTGAATTCCACCACCTTCTTTACACTATTTAATCCTTTTTTATATATATTTTTCTTTACAATCAAATAAAGAAAAATGGTCTCTTTCCTTTCAATTTCCTTCATTTTTCTTCATTTTTCTCCCCTTCCTTCCAACTTTCTCCCAACCAAACATACCCGAAGAGTTGAGACTTGAGGTCCTATGATTCATGATGGAATCATGATTTATGAAAGTTGAATGTATAAGTTATAATTGTAAGAGTTTATTTTTCAGTAGTTTTAGAGTAATAATTAAGAAATAAAATTTTTTGAAGTTTTTAACACATTAATTGTATTAAAAATTGAGATTAATTTTGATGCACTATTAATATTAAAAAGTTTTATATTATTATCTAATAAAATACTTTTATTTGGAAGACTTTAAAGTAGTGAGTACTTAAGTCAAATACTTTTATTAAAATGATAATATCTAATAAGATATTTGTGTAAAAAAATTTTATACTGATAATATATAAAAATTAAATTCTTAAACATTTTAATTTTCAATCATTTTTTAATTTCTTAATGAGAAAATATTGGTAAAAAAAATTAATTTTGATGTATTGATAATCAATTAATCAGATCATTTTATTTATATGATCCTTTAAGGAGTAAATATAAAAATTAAATATATTTATCATTGTGGTAAAATATAATTAAATAATAATTTAAAAAATTATACTATCGATAGATCTAAATTAAATTCTTAAAAAAATAGTAAATTTATTCACCTTGGAGGCACGAATAGCGTTTTGGCAGGATTGAGGGTCGGTTGGGTGGAAGAAGAGGCAAGAGCATCAGCGTAACGTTCAAAAAATTCAAATTGGTAGTTCGGAACCACAGCAAGCAGGTTCGGGAAGGCCCACGAGAGCGTCTTAAAAGGGACCCACAGAGCCCATTCAACGACGGCCAATCCAATTGCAGAGCGAAGTTCATTTTTGTCCACGTGGCGCGCCGGCAACCGGCAACCTGCTACTGCGTCAACTAGCGGGTGACCCGCTCGATACACACACTCCCACCTAAGCGCGTGGCTAATCCATTAGCCATGTAAAATAAGATATCTTTGTTTGGGATTTTTGAAGGTAAAAAATTATTTTTTTATTAAAAAAATTAGTGATAATTTTTTAAAAATAATCAAAATTTTTTAAAAAATTTATTTTCAATTTTTTTGTAAAAATTAAAAAAAAATAGTTTATAAAAAAATATTTTTTTTTATTTTTTTAATCATATATAAAATTTAAACTTTAAAATCATTTTTTTTTAAAAGTTGAAATAAATATACTCTAAAATAATAATTATAAATCATTTTGTACATTTAAATTACAAGTCTGACTGTGTTTAAGCACAAATATATTTGATTGAAAAAATAAAAAAGATAGACATATCTTAAAAATGAAAAAAAAAAAAATACACATGTCGCCACTGTAAATTTTGTTAATTGTTCCTATATTAATGGCTAAAGTATATTTATTTTGAATTTAATTTAAATCTGTTGAGTGTAAAATAGTTTCTGGTCAACCAATAGAAATAATGGTGGAAAAGTCTTAACATATCAAAATAACCACCCATTATAATGAGGGACCCACCATGAATTCTCACTTTCCCCTATTTCTATTGGTTGACAGTGTAAAACTATTTTACACTGTCAGTGCATACCAATTAAACTCATTTATTTTTAATAAACTTAAGAAAAAAAAACGAAATTTAATATTTCTTTATATAAATATACTTAATTTTTATCTTGAATATAAATAACATCGAAGATATAGGCATTTTTAATATAGACTACAATCTTACATGCACTAATTATTACCTATCTAGTTTTTTTTTTTTTTTTAGCAAAAGAAAATATTTACTCAAAATCAGAAATATCATTACTTACATGATTACCCGTGAGTTTACCATACTTCGCGCAGATTCAGGGAATTTTTAATCAGAGTAGAAAACTTAAATCAAAAATGAAAAAGAGAAAGAAAACTTAATTTAGATATGCATATATTATAAATTTTTTGGCCAGAATCTGCACACACTAACATTGATAATTGGCAAGCCACAAATACTGTTTATGTAAGAGAGAAATCATTCACAGTAAAAGGCTAAAAGGCTATGCGTGGTGTTTAGATATGAATCAGATCGCGACCTTAGCTTTTGTTTTTTCCCTCTAACAGGTTCAATCTATGAAGTTCGAAGCAGAAATACAGACTATTATACGCATGGGACCTGCAAAGTTGTTAATCATTCTTACAGGTACGACCAGAAAGGTAATTAATTTTCGCATATAATTTGTAATACTAATTAATCTAAGCAAACTTTTAAGTTACACTTATTATTGAAAGGTTAAAGTTATGTGCTCATTGCTTTTTCTTTATGACTTTCACATGTTAAGTGAGCCCAGCTGCTACCCGTAGTATATGATTATCTCATGAAGTCTCTTTGTGAGGTTCACATCACTTTCTGGTGCAGATTCATGCTGTCAACTCTGAAGATGGCCAGCTACATCATGCAACGGAAGCACATGCACCTTCGTTTTATGGAAAACAGTACTCATTCTCTGGACCAGTATATGCTACTCCCCCCAAAACCAAATTTTCCCTGCTTAATGAATTACCCCTTTTTTTTTTAAATCTTTTTCTTCACGAAATTGAACCAATACAAACTTGAATTCCATTAAAAAGACAGGGAGAAATCAAGTTACAAACAAGAGTAAGATATTTGAAGAACATCCATGTATTATTCTGTTAAAAGTAATTACTATCTAATTACTAATTAGACCGCTTGTTTGACATTGTTGAAAGAGGACAAAGTGTGAACGTCATTATCATCCGGTTGTTCTTTCTCCTTAATTTTTCTCTTGTTTTAACGAAAACTCTTCTCATTCTATGTTAATTGTTATGAGTAAAAAGTTGAACGAGAGCGAATCTACCCCAAATGATATTCCTCTTTATTCTTTATGAAATGTAGGTGTAACTTTTGGCCACCATACACAATTCATGACCCCAAAATATAAGAAGATTGGCACTTACTGGATTCATCATAGCAGTGACTTTCTGGCTGATAACTTTGGCTTTTGTGGAAAGGATCCCACAACCACAAGGTAAAAGAATCAAGATAGCCCATTTTGCTGTCAAGGTTGAAGCTTTCATCATCGTGGTCATTATTATAAGTTTATTAACCAAAACATATGTACTATACAAAAGTTTAAAATATAGGGGCATATAATTAAATTATTTTATAGACAAAAGGGAAGCGTAAGCTTGAGCACTAGGCGGGTTTAATTAAACTCTCTGAATGGGGGGGAAAATTAAGGTTTTCATTGTATAATTAATCGATGGAATATTAGTGGACAAATAAAAATGGTCCATAAAAGAGAAAGTTGCTCTCCCAGAAAATGCCACTTCCAAAGAGGGTGCCCAGCGTTCCAAAAAGAATCATGAAAGTATAGCACTCCCGGTACCTTTGATGGATTTAGGCTTTTTGGCCCGACCGAATTATGATGAGGGTGAAGGTGAAGGTGAAATTGAAAGAATATTGTCCTGCTATGCTTAATGCTTCTCATATCCCACTCCCACTCCCACTCCCACTCCCAGCCCCGGCCACTTTTTGTTCTCATCATCCTATGTACGCTGTACTTGTGGTGACAGGTCACGTATATCACAACACTAGTAACGCCATTTACCAGACATTTTAGTCTCCAGTCTCAATTAGTACCCTCTTGTCTTTATCTATCTCGTCCTTCTAGCCTACTAATAACAACAACTGATGTTGATTTAGCCGATAGTAATAAATCGTAATTGATGGATGGATGTATTAAATCAATAGTCATTTTCTTTCATTCTTTTGGATTTGATAGAAGAACTAGACAAACGAATCCGATCCCATGTGTCCGTCCGCGAATGTCTTAAACTACGGATGCCAAGGACTCGACGACGCTAATGCTTAGTCCTTAGTCATTATAATAATTAGTAAGTTAGAAACTTATATTCACCGATGAGTTGTCCGATTATGGGCCATCATGTCCTTAATTTGAGGAGAAGATGATTTTTCATATTTCTAATCGAAATCCAAGGTAAATTTCAAAAGCATTTTTTTTTTCTTTATGACGTATATAAAAACTAAGAAACAAAAATGCAAAAAACAAAGAAACAAAAAAGGTTTATGCGACAGTACATGTTCTACTTTAAAGAGAATATAATTGAGTCAAGTTAAGTAATGGGGAAACAGAATCCATCAACAGTATGAAAGATAGCATGCTTCGCAAGGAAGCGGATTGAGACGTGTTCTCTTGCTGGAGATAAACCTCCCTGCTGTTGGACGTTTTCTTTGCGGGGAGAAAAGCAGCTTTTGTTTGGTATTCGAAGTCCCATTGATTCTGACAACTCAACTAGCGAAAGCATCAGTCCTCATAAATTGACACATTCTCCTCTCCTACAGGAGCTGAAGTCCATGACCTCTAACCCCTGTCCTGTGGTTATATTGACTAGTCTTCCTTGTTTAGTAGAATTTATTGTTTTGTTGTAAGGATTAGAATGTGGGCTAGATAGGGACAACTTGAATTAGGTTCCTATGTAGCTCCTTATGAGAAAGAGTGCGAAATTTCTTCATTTTTTTTTTTTCAAAAAAAGGGTGAAAAACATTTATAAGAATCGATACTTGTTATTCTAAGTTCTTGGAACTTAATTTGAGAACAGCAAAGCAACCCTCCAAAAAGATGCCTTGAACTCTGTTTGAATCCCTACTGACCTTCGGTCTGTTTTCTTTATTACTTTTTAGTTTTTATTCAATGAAAAAAAAAAAAACCTAAATTTTCATTTCTTTTCCGATAATATTTTCATTTTTTTAATTCAGAAATTAATAGTAGAAACCTGTTTACCACAATATTTATGCTATAAGACTAAATAATTTTGCATAAATAGGTGGCAAATTGATAATTTAACATAAAAATCACTGGATTTCCCATGATCAAATTTTCTTTTGTTTTTTTAAAATCTCTTTACTCACACTCCCTTCCAACAGGGATCTCCCACGCACCCTGTCTACATAATAACAGGTGACACATACTAATTTTGTGCAGTAATTTAGAAGTTGCGTTCAACCTAAGACTAAATCCAGGGACCCTTCAAGATCTTGTGATCGCCTCTCGCCACTTAACCTCTCTTGTTCTTGGGCACTATGATAAGGAGCCTCATTCACCGACTTTCCAAAGGCACAAATAACATCCCGCCGCTTGGCGGAGCCTTATCAATTATCATTGAGAATCCAAAACACGGTTTGTCCCCATTATGCAATAATTAGTGATACTGCATGCACTTGCACAGAGTTCTGGCACATACGGGGAGAGTGAGAACATTAGGCGACGAATATTTATTTTTTTTGTTTATTTTGTCTTTTGGGTGTTTTTTGTTTGTTTTTTTTGTTTTTTTGGGGGGGGGGGGGGGGTTCTGTAGGCTGCTCATCCTTAATTTAAGAAATATCAAAATGACTCCTACAATTTTGCGTCAAGCCATATTCCCACAGGAAACATTAATAACCCAAAAGTCCTGGATTGCCAATCTGTTTATTGGTGGAAAAAATCGGAACTTGACCGACTACAGAGTAGGAATAATCTGAAAAAAACGTCCCGCTTGCAGTTCTTCGAATTTTCGTTTCTTGCAGAAAATGGAGAAGGGGTTTAACTATTAGCTATCGAACCCTAGTCACGAAGTAAGCTAGATTATTAATGGGGTAAGTAGTAGGCCAGTGAATCCAGGATCTAGATACAAGAGATTTTTAGTTGTTTAACAGGATATGATACCAATTTCCAAATAAAATAACCAGGAGGGCGTCGGACTCCTTTATCATCTTTATCGTCATTATCACTCTTGAATATATAATTATCCCTCGGTCTCCCTACAAAGACAATGACTTTGCACAAGTTTGATAAGGGAAACCGGGCTCAATTGGGATTTGAAATGATGTGGGACTACCATACATAACTAAAAATCACAAAGAATGGGATCTGCACCACCAAGGGAAGGATAACTCAGCTGGACTAGCTATGTTTTCGAATCTAATGCTACAAATGATAGATGACCACCATGATCAATCATCACAAAATCTGAGGCTGCGGATCAGAAGGAAAAAGCGAAACAAGAAAACGGTGTATCATTTCAAAGCTGGTGAATGTGATTACAGCCGCTGGTGTTGTCCTCAGAAGATTGGTGGCACACCCTCGGTAAAAACCAGGCACGCCCTCTTGTTGAAAAACCTTTTGAATGCAGTCAATCACACCAGAGTACCTTTTCTCTGAGTGGTGCCCTTGTTCTTGCAGTCTGGAACGTACAACCTACAAACAAAAAAGTATTTGTTACTTTCTAATACTTGTCAACCCATAGAAAAGATATAACTAATAATGAATTCATGAAGCCTACCCCAATTAATAATTATATGGCTGTTAAGTTGCCAATGAAAGAAAGGAAACATGTAAGAGAGAGAGAGAGAGAGAGAGAGAGACAGAGGAACAGGCAAAATACAGTGAAGAAAATGTTCTAGGATGCTATAAACATTAACAATGGATTCCAAACCATTTTCCTGTCAAATGATTGGCAAGGTCATTTCATTCACAACACTAGGAAACCAGAAATATGAGTATTTATATCTGTGCACAAATATTTTGAACAAAACTAAGTCAATCATTCAGCAACATACCTCATGAGGATATGTCAATGTGGATGCAAAAATTTTGGACACTGATGAGGCAATTGCAACATCACGTGCACCAAGCTTATCCGTTGCTGTGTCATCTGATAAAAAAGAGTGATCATACTAATTAACATCCAAAACTGTCAAGAGTTCATAAAGAAGTAGGACAGGAATGAAATTACCTTGATTTGCCAAATAAAATTTTATTTTCTCATATGTTGGAAACTGGATGGCGACATGACTGATACCAGCCAGAGCAGGTACAAGGCCACTGTTTATGGTAAAGAATATCTCAAATGTCATTAAATTCTTAATTATAATGCATGCACATTGACATTCTGTTGCATTCATGATAAGCAACACCAACCTGTACAGCCCTCGAATGCCCTCCTCGTGTGCAATTCTCCTCAATGCAGACAGAGTGCTCCTATATGGCACAACACCAGACCTCATTCCCTGTGTCTGCATTAAAAAAGGCAGCAAACTTATAGTGCAGAATACATACATGCACTGATGACAAGTAAGGTCTAAAAAAGCCCTATAGTTATAATGTCTCAATATGGTAATATGGTTTAAGGTATAAAAAAGCCCTGTAGTTATAATGTCTCAATATGGTAATATGGTTTCAACATTAATAATACATGCAAGATTAAGTTCATCAATACTAATACGAGGAAAGTTTGTATACTTATCACTGCAAGTGTTTAACATCCATACATCCTTGTTCCTCAATGGATAACATAATCTGCCCAAGGCAAAAACATCTAAACTAGCTATTTCATGTGTTATTCCTTTTCCAATCCACTACAGATTTAGGTTTTTGCACCCTGCATGGATGTCATACGGAAAGCCAGCAAACAATGTCCAATTTATGATGAATTTATTGCCTTCTCATTTAATCACCACATTTCTAGAAATGGTATGCCAGAAAGAAAAGAAAATTCTAAAGTATCTACTTCCATGACACTACTGATAAATAAGACAATCAAAAAAGCTTTTTACCCTGAGATAAAAAGTACTAAATGCAAATATCACTAAGCATTTAATTAACTCATGCATTATGCCAGTTATATGTGTTAGGCTGCTAGCAAAATTAAGTAGATCAGCATAAGGTTCAGCATGAACTTAGGAAACATACTTGGAGTCTAGTCTTGACAACCCAAAGTGGATTTGTAAACATGGTAGTTGCAGCTCCAGCACCCGAAGCAGCAACCATATTAGCTCCAATTGAAAGATGGCGGCTTTCATCTGCATGCATACCATAGCTATTACAATTTGTACTACTACATAAATAGGAAAGAAGGGAAAAAAAAGATCAAGTTGGATTATTTAGTTCAATAGAAACATAATCAGCAGTGAACTAACCATCAGATTGAAGAAGACTTTTGAGCTGCTCATACATGGTAAAATAAACCTGTAAGTTTACAAATTGATACAATATGAATACTTACTAACAGAACAGAACAGAACAGTATTCTGCTTTCAAAAAGAACGTGTACAGGCTAATCATAGAGATTTCCATAGCCTAATAAAATAAACTATCCAATAGTACGCTAAATTGATTAGGCAACAAGAAAATCCAAAAGGCATAAGCTTAGAGATCAAAAGATCTTACTAGTTTGGCTCTCAATGTAATATTAGGGCTGATTTATTAGCAGCAGGTTATTTAAATTTAACTCAACTCAACAATGGTTGGTCGAAATGGAAGTGGACGGCAAACCTCAGCGAACCTTACTTGCAATGCCAGGGATTTAAAACAAACACGTTCTATTTTTTATCCTCATAGCTGATGCAGCAAGAAACTTAATCACACAAACCGGACATGAAAAAAGGGAGGTTGCTTGGATTATGATCAAGGGCAAGTTAAAGAACAAATAGAGGGCAAGTTAAACCCAATCTTTGTCAAGAGCTCATAAAGTTAAGTCAGCGAGGAAGTATTAAAGTCTCCCATAAATGAATTAATACCTAGAGATTTCAGAGAGACAATATCAACCATAGTTTTTATAAATATCCTTAAGACCATAGTTACCTGCTATGCGGTACATTTGCGAACAGCAACGGGTATGCGGTAGTTACCTCGTGAAATATGTGGCACGTTGGAGGTATAATTTGTCCGTACGCTTTGGTATGCTCCTAATGTAATTATTCTTCATATTCTTTTTGTGTCAAATATACATATTTTTGTAAAATTATTTTTAAACTATATTTACATTAAATACAATATCTTTTCAATTTTGAAGTAATAATACATTGATTGGAGTTAATAACTATAAGAAGTTCATGTCAAATACATATGAGAAGCTAATATAATTAATTTAAAATTTTAAATAAATGTTATTACTTTTTACCTTTTTTTCTAGCTTCACATGGTCTCATGACTAACAACTTTTCATTTTCCCTATGCCTCATAAACTTGAACCCGTGCATTTCACTCTCCTTTAGGCTCTATTCCTCTTCACTCCCTATCTTCTCTCCTAATCTTTTACCTTCAGCAAAGCAGCCATTGCAGCATCACATCTCAGTTGCTGGTGTGCACACCTTCTATTCATCTCTGCACATGTTGTTGGTGCACTATCTCTGGCAAATCGTATAGTGAACTAACAACAACCCAGTACGTAAACGAACTGCGATCTGGGAAGCGCGATCCAGTTTGCAGTTCACGGGGGGTACAGCGAATTTGGTAACTATGCTTAAGGCAATAGTTTTGTGTATGTAAATCTCCCATGAGCAATGAAGATATTATTATAGATATATTTCATGGTCAATTTGAGGCTAGAATTGGTAGAGTTATAAACATAGGCCCGGAAGGCAACAAATTTGTCAATATTCTATTTGTTCTTTAATTCATCAAGAAAATAATATAAGTAAATAAACATTGACCAGAAGGGAGAACTCACTGCCCAGTTTGGAAGTAAAGCCAGCACAGTGGGAGCCAGCCCACGGTACATGCCACGCAACCCCTCCTTGTGAAATATTTGTTCCAAACTACCAACTATGATACTGCCTGCGGACAAAACCACCCAACCCGCCAAAATCACGATATTCAGTTTCAGTAGTCAGCTTTGATAATGTTTGATTTTAATGACATCAATTTTGATACTCTATTAGTGTAAAAAGTTTTACACATTCATCCAATCATTCGATGTTAAAATTGCAACTTTTGGAATATTTTTCGTGAGAGTCAAACACTTATGTAGATGTGGCAATACATAACTGGATGACGGTGTAAAAAATTTTTCACTATGCATCAAAACAATTTATTTTTATATCCTTCATGTAAACAATTACAAGCTCAGGTATACCAAGTCTGAGAACAGTGGTTTAAACTCTCAAAGTAAAAGACAAAACAGCAAGTCCTTTTGCTATACGGCAACTCTTCCTTCTCTAGATTTGAAACCTAAGTTTTTTAAAAAATAAATAAGTAAATCCAAGAAGCGCAAGGCTAGGTATACCTTTAACACTTCCATTGGGGAGTTGCGGTACCCCATGAACCTGAAACCTAGTTTTGATTACATCTAAAGGACACACAAATGTAGCAGCAATTACACCTGCATCAAGTTAAAAATAAAACAAAATAAAATAACAACCAAACACGGTGTATACATACAAATCAGACGATCAATCCAATGGAATGAAGAATTAAGAAGCGAAATTGAAATATAAGAATAGTAGCAATTAGGGAATTAATGAAGAGTATTGAATACCAGCGGCTGCACCAGCTGCAGCATTGCAGAGGAGACCCTTGGGATTGATATTAGGGGCGGCATGTGCATCGGAGGACATGGTTGCAGTAGACACCTACTAGAGAAACGGAGATATTATCAGCGAAAGAAAAGGAGTCCTCTCGGGAGAGGGCGATGGCGGAGAACGAGGACCAGCGTCGCATGGCCTGAGACTGGGGTAGGGGTTTGTTGGGGGAGCTAGCTCGCTCGTTGGATCGATCGAGACGCAGCAAGAAGCTTCCTTCAGATTAGGTTAGGGTTCGTCGATGAGATCCAAGAAAGACCATGCGAGTCAAAGCGAAAGAAAGAAGGAGAGAGGGGCTACGTCTCTTTTGGTTCATTTGGGTCCCTCTATCTACGGCTCTGCTTCGTTTAACTTCTCCATCACCACAGCCACAACCAAAACGCAAACAATATCTAGAGCTGGCAAAGCGGACAAACCCGCGCTACCGGTCCATCAAAAACAGGCAGGGCGGGCTGAAATATATATATATATATATAATAAATTAAATTCAAATTAAATTACCTTAAAAGATTTTTAAAAATTAAAAAAATATATTAAATATAATAAATTAATTAAAATATATGAATAAAAAATTTACAAATAATAATTAATTATAAGTTATAATATAAAATCTATAACACAAAATTTATAAATTAATAAAATATAATAATAACATAATCTATATCAAAAATCAAAAAATTAAAAAAATCTCTTATATCTTAAAAAAAAAAAAGAGACACCCCTAATCAATGGGCCTAGCCTGCCAAAACCCACAAGTTATGTGACAGCGGGTCAGGCAGACTGAAAAATTTTGGTGGACCAAATATATTAACCCAATTTACTATTTTTGACGAGTTTGATAGGCTAACCTAATAGATTGAGCTCATGATATCATCACTGCTCTCTCTCTCTCTCTCTCTCTCTCTCTCTCTCTCTCTCTTCATCTTAGTGGGTCCCTTTATAAGACAAACAAACATAATATGTTTTACGGTATAATAGCAATAATAAGATTTAAATATAGGCCCTTATACAAACTACCCAAATCTTTTATTATTAGACCACCCATAGCAGTTTAAGTGCAATATGTTAATTCCACTGAGAAAAATACTTTTTTTTTAACATATACTATTAAGAAAAGCATTGTCTTAATATAATTTTTAAAGAGTTTAATTACTATACACTATTACTAGTATCCAATCAAATATTTATATTTCTAAGACTTTTAAAATAATTATTGGTTCAGTCAAATACTTTTTTTCATATAGCAATATATGATTGAATATTTATGTAAAATTTTTTTACATTGATAATACATATAAATTAAATATATTTTTAAGATATATGTGATAAGATTTAGATATTTTTAATAGTTTAATTATATATAATTAAATATCAAATAAAAAATTATATACAATTAAATTTGTATGCAAAATAATGTTATATTAATAATATATATATCAGAACTAAATCCAAAAAAAGCGTGTGTTTGAGTTAGAGTTTATAATCGAGGATTTGCACCAACTTAATTTTATAAAATTGATTTTGATTAAAATTGAGTTGAAGTCAACGTGATTTATAATTAAAAAGTTTTATATTAAAAATGATAATAACATAATGAATATTGTTTACGTGATAGTAATCAAAATTGTTTTTAGATGTAAAATTAGTAAAAATGATATGAATTTTATATTAATAACTTTAATGTTATCCTTTTATTTCATTTTTATTTCCAAGTATAGGTAAATAAATTATATAAATATCATTATATTTTTTAACTTTTAATGCTAGTATTAAATTATAAATAAAAAATGTATAACAAAATATATAAAAAAATATACATAAAAAGTGATCACATTAAAAATTTAATTAATAAAATTGGAAAATATATATCAACACAGGAAATAAGAAAGTATTCACTCAATATATAAAAAACTTTTAAAATAAATGATTTTAAAATTAAATTGAAGAATAATCGAGGGAGCTATCTAACAAACCCAACGGACAAGAGAGTTGCTGTCATTGTAAAAAGTAGCCAAGTAGGTAAAAGGTTAAAGTGGGAAATGAAAAATTTAACCTTAATTGTTAATTCTCCAATACATAAAAGCAGACGAAGAAGCAGCAATGTTTTACTTTTGGATGAATTGGGGTTTGACACCCACATCCCGTTGAAGGAGTTTCAACCAAAAAACACCCAAACATTACTATTTATGCATTTGAGAAATGGTGAATGCACAATTTAGCATTTCAAACGCTTTCCCAAACAAGCTGATTGTCACAACTCTACATTAAAAAAAAAAAAAAAAAACTAATTCACAATTTCACAATAAAAAAAAAAATACTTAACTCCCTTTAAATATTAAAAAAATAACATTTTCACCTCGTGTGTTTACAAAATATACAATTCAGCAGCCTGGAAAGGGAAACTTCTTATCTGTGGTGGGCACATTTGTTTAGCCAAGTTTGGGGTGTCTTCCATTCCAGTTCATAGTATGCAAACTATGTGGTGGTGTTTGTGATAGAATTGATCAACTGACTAGATATTTTATTTGGAATGGCAACGAAAGCAGTAGAAGCTTGAGTCTGGTTAGTTGGAATAAGATGATTTTACCCAAAAGATATGGTGGGCTGGCCTTTCGAGACTCCCGAGGTTCAAATATTGCTCTTCTTGGCAAACCTATGTGGAAGTTGTTCTCCAATACTAATGGTTTTTGGGGGGAGATTTTGATGAGTAAATATGGTACTGACCTTTATAGCAGAGACCTCAAAGGTAGCAGACACGCATCTTTTGCTTGGTCTTGCATTCTGAGAGCTTGGCAAGAATTAAAGGAAGGAATCTCCTAACTATTAAGAGAGGCAATAACTTTCTTTGGTACCATCCTTGGTCTAAGTTGGGACTAATCTACCAACTTGTGGATTTTGTCCACATATCTGATACTCAACTTTTTGTTGTGGATGTTTGGTTGGAGGGTAATTGGGCCTTGGAAAGACTTGCAGCTATCATTCCCAAACATATTAAAGCTTTTATCTTTAATATGTCTATCCCTAGTCACTCTTCTTTAGATGATGGTTGGGGTTGGAATGGGGCAACTTGTGGGGTGTATAGTTTTGCGGCTGGTTCCTGTTGGCGGCTTGAGAGAAATTATGTTTGGGATCCTAGGACCTCTTGGCGTTGGCTTTGGCAATTGAAATGCCTTGAGAAAATAAAACTCCTTTTGTGTTTGGCTCTTCATGAAGGCCTCCTAATAAATGTTTTTCGCTTCAAGTGTAATCTCAGTTCTTTTCAAACTTGTCCCAGATGTGCTACGGCTTCTAAATATGCTCTTCATTGTTTTAGAGATTGCATATTTAGTGTGGCAATGTGGAGAACTCTTGGTTTCTCTAATGCAAACTTCTTTCTTAATCAGGAAGTGGCGAGTTAGGTGCATGGGGCTCTTACAGGAAATAACAACCATTCTTTTCTTGCTATAGTTTGGTGGATATAGCGCTGGCATAATCAATTTATTTTTGGTGAAGAAGAGTGGAGCTTGTAGAGGTTGTTAGATCTACTCAAGCCTTCGCTAGTGATATCTTGAAGTTTTCCCCTCTTGCGTTCTCTACTGAGGACCATCTTCCTTTGGACTTATGGTCTCCTCCCTCGTTGGATTTTACAAAAATTAATGTTGATGGCAGTGTGTTTCATTCTCTCCAATGTGGAGGTGCAGGGGATCTCCTTCGCGATCACTCTAGTCATTGGGTGACTGGGTTTGCTGTTCGGTTAAACTGTCGGGATGTTCTTAGGGCTGAGGTTTTGGTTGTTTATCATGGTCTTCTCTTTGCCTGGGCTCGAGGCTTCTGTTCCATTATTTGTGAGATGGACTCTCTGGAATCCTATAATGTGATGACCTTGAACCATGTTCCTCCGGGTCATAGTTGTGCTGATATCCTTTGCGAGATTAGACAGCTTCGTGGTCATGACTGGATTATGCGATTCTCCCATGTACTTAGATCAGCCAATGCTTATGCAGATTATTTAGCAAGGAAAGGCTCCTTTAGTGATTTAGTGATTATGGTTTTTGTGTCCGGGAGCAGCCTGACACTCATCTCAGGATATTACTCGTATGTGATTTGTTGTAGCACTCTGCTTGTTTTTCTTTAAGCTCTTGTTCACCCAAAAATAAAAAGTACAAGTCGGCTAATCCATTAAGAGTGTGTTTGGATTGGTTTTATGTTTTTTTTTTATAAATAAAAACATTTTTTAAAATTTTTTTGGTTAAAAAAGGTGATTTCATAAGTTTTAAAAAGTGTATTTGAATATAATTTTTTGAAAAAAAATGCTTGTAGAAAAAAATTAATTTATCATTTTTTAATACATAACTTTTAAATAAAGTATAAATTAAAGTGATTTTTGAAAGATAATTTTGGATGCATTTCTTTGTATTTTTAGCACAAAAAGGTATTTTTATTTTCAAAAAAAATACTTACAAAAATTTTTAATATTTTTTTTGTACTTTAAAAAAAATAAAAGTAAAAAAATAATCAATTTTCTACTTTTTTTTAAAGGCAGATAAAGAGCTACTTTCTTTAGAAGAAGAAGAGAGAGAATTCTGTTCTTTGAATTTACTTTCTCACTCTATTATGATTTTATTTTTAAATTTTTAAAAAATATATTCCCTTTTTCACTTTTACTCTCTCTCTCTCTCTTTCCATATTTTTAATTATAATTTTATCAAAAAATTATTTTTATATTTATTACATTCAAATAGTTTAACAATTTTTAATTTCAATAAAAAATATTAGTATAATTATATATCCAAATACAAAATATTTTTCTACTTCTATTTTTAGTTCTAGTTCTAGTTCTATTTTTTATTTTAAAAAATACATCTTCTAAAATCTTAACTAGACGAGCATTATTAAAAATTACTTTTGCTTACGTTATTTGTAGAAGTTGGATATTACTAATTTTAAAAAAGTGGCAAATCAATTCTTTCTTTTCTGATAAACACTTTTTTTTTTAAAGTTGTATCTAAACATAATTAAAAACTTATAAAAGCACTTTTTTCTTAAAGAAAAAAAATCAATTCAAACACACCCTTAGTATATTGGGGTAAAGTGTATATTTTGTAAATAAATAGAAGGAGGTGTTATTTCTTAATACTTCATGGGTATCAAGTGCATTTTACTAAAAAAAAGAACTAATTCACAACTATTTCTCAATAATACACATTTGTGATATATGAGTGATAATTCAAAATGCACATTTATTATTATTATTATTATTATTATTATTTGTCTTTGATCATAGGTGTCTGGTTAACCTTTAGTCCACCAATTATGTCTAATTTAAGAAATTAAAGGACCCATTAAGGAAGTCGTTATTCCCAGTACAAATTTATCTATTTTTAGGACTTGAACTTGAGATTTTTGATTAAGGGATTGAAGCGTTGTACGACTCTAATCAATCATATATTGGTAAATACAAATTTAGTTTGAGGTATGCTCCGGTAAAATTAAACAAATAAAAATATTTAAAATAAGCTATAATTATATAACAGCAAATAAAATATTATTTAAATTTTTTGGTGTATATTTAAAAGTTTTAATTAAACAGAAAATCTAAATAATTATATTATACCAAATAATTAATTTTATATTATATTGGATATTTTGTCAATTTGTTATTTTGTCTTTCACCCGCCGAGTAGTATTTCTCAAATTATAAATATTTTTATTTTTTGATTAATAAATACTTAAATACTTTTATTTTTTACCAGCTTATTTTCAGTCTCTGAAATTTGAAATTTGAAATTTGAAACGAATTCATGTTCTGTTACTTTTATTTGAGTTGCAAATGTTTTTATTAATTAACCCTTTTTAATTGGATTGCTGGCTAATGATTTTAATTAACGATGACGAAATTTCATAAATATAATTTAATAAAAAGGGTTATAGATGATTCTTTAACCATAAATAAAAAACCACTCCTTAATGGTTGTTAATTTTAAAAGTCCAACAAAATTGAGTTAAGAAATAAATGAATTAGGTCGACACATATATAATTATGCCCCATTGTATAATGAAAAAATTATAAATTATTATATTTATGAGAATATTATACATTATAATCACTTTAAGAATAACTACATGTACATTTTTAAAATTTTATTTTATCATGTTAAAATTCTTTTTATTCCGTTGCATACTGTCAACTAACAAAAGTAAAATACTAATAGAAAGGTATAAACAAAATTTAAAACATAGTAATGAATATAGAACTCATAAACAAGTTATTTTGTCTTTTCTTTTTTTCTTTGGATAAAAATGAATTTTTATATTATTTTTATCATATTTAATTTATATTTTTTTACATAATAAAAATTAGAAAAACATAAATTTTAGGTGTAATACTTTTTTATGGATGAATAACATTGTTATTTTATTTGTTTTTTATTTGAGCCTTTAGGGTCAAATTTGGCCGGTTATGTATATGTCAACGTTACCTTGTTTTTAATATCATATCACGGAGGGAATCACATTTTTTATTTTTGGATAACACATATTTTGATGATTTTTCTGCACAATTGCGAATTGCGAGATAAACTCAGGATCGCCTACTTTGCCCACAATATGTTTAACTTCAGTTAGAGAAAGAAAGTTGTTTCATTTTTCTCGTGGTTGCATAGATTTTTAATGAAAGGATAAACCAATAAAAAATAAGATGAAGTTTCCCAATTTTTTCACGAAAGGATAATTAGGTAGTATTTTTATTATTAAAAAACCAAATATATATAAGCACAATAATATCAAGTTTTAGATAAATATCAATTGAAAATTAAGAAAATCTTTTAAAATTGGTATTTATCTAGAAAAATTAATTTTTTGATTGAAACCATAGGTATCCTTTTATAGTTTAGTTTGGTAGTGCTATTTGAAGAAGTGCTCTCTGACTTATGAAAAATATAAGCCATTTTTTCTATTTTGTAAACAAAAAAAGTTAAGGGGTGCTCTTGCAAGCCCTCACAGAATACTTTTTAAAATTAATTTATGCTCTCTAAAATTTAAAAGATTAATATAACTTTACTGTTTTAATGACATTAAAAATAGAAATTATTCTTTTTAATATTTATATCCATTATTGTCATTTTAGATTTTAAGAATAATTTTATCAAATACTAATTTTATAGCTCCTACTCATTGAAAGTAATTTTTATATTATTTATCAAACAATATTATTATTACTTTTTAGGAGCGGCTTTTAGATAGCTCAGAGAGCTCGTAGCTCTTAAAAAGCCATAACAGTACCAAAGTAAGCCTATATGAAATAATTCTACTCGAGCTGAATAGAATTACTTAGGCTGCAAAACTCTTCCTTTTGACTTTTAACATAGCTGTATACCCAGGGCTTCAACATAAAACCTTTGGTTAAATTAGCATAGCCCCCGCTAGTTGAGACTAATCTTAAAAAAAATTAATTTTAAGCACAAACTAATTTTAAAAAGATTATTTTTAAATTGATTTTATTTAATCCAATTTTTTCACTTCTATCTATTATCTTGTCTTTTCTCAATAATTTGAAAAATTAGCTAAAATAATTTTTTAAACTACTATTTTAAATTATATCATATTAAATTAAAATTTTAACCAAACACCCCTTGTGAAGTTTGATTTTTCTCGAGTATGTGTGCAATTGAAAAAATAACCACATGCGTTGAAAAACTTCACATGTTTTATAATGTATGTTATAATAAAATGAGATATGTTTGCCGCATACAATGAAAAAAAAAAAAAAGAAAGAAAGAAATAATCATTGTCAATATAAAAAAATCATGCATAATTATTATTATTACATTAATAAAAATATTTGACTTTTATAATAATTACTTAAAAAATCACATAATCAATTTATTTGGATGTGATTTTTAGTGAGAAATTATCCTTTTTAATAAAATAAATATTCAAATCACACAAAAAAAAATAAATATTCAAATGTTTGGATGATCTTTTTTATGGAAAAAAAATCACTAGAAAAAGTAAAAAATAAAAATAAAACTATAATGTTGATTTTAAAAAAATTATTGGATAAAAAAAGTTGTTTAAAGATAAAAGAATATATTTTAATAATACTTTCAAACCCAAATCGATTTTACAATTAAACATAAATTAGATTTTATTTTTTTAAAAGCTCTTTTAAAAAATATATAAATTTTTTTTTTCGATAAGCCCATCTAAATGAACTCAATGATAATTTTTGATTGATTGATAATATAAAACATATTATATTGACAGTTTATTAAAGTTAATCTTAAAAAAAGATGTTTTATGATTAAGATTGATACAATTATTTTATACCTATAAGGGCATGTTTGGTTTCTGATTTTATTCATTGTTTCCATTTATTGTTTTCACTTTCTATTTTATTTGTTTTAAGAATTTCATAAAGGAAATAGTGAAAATAGAAAATAAAAATAGAAAATAATTATTTAATTGTTTTCACTTTTTTTTATTAAATCTTAAAAAAAAAAAACTAAATAGGCCTTAAATGGTAGGCATCTAATTACTTTTTTATGGTTTTGCCATATTTGAATTGTCTATAAGAGTATTTTAAAAGATAATATTTGAATTGTCTAAATCTTGAACTTTAAATATTCGTATTTTTTTTAACAATTGTTTACACAATTTTAGATAATTAGCTAAAACTCTCTTTAAGATTTGGTACAGTTATTTTAAAACTATAAGGGCATGTTTGGTTTCTGATTTTATTTATTGTTTCTATTTTTATTTTATTTATTTTTATAATTTTATAAAGGAAATCATAAAAATAGAAATAATCATTTAATTATTTTCGCTATTTTCTTTATAAAATCTTAAAAATAAGAAAAATAAAAATAAATATAGAAACCAAATAGGCCTTAAATGTTCGGCATCTAATTACCTTTTATGGTTTTGCCATCTTTAAATTGTCTATAAGAGTATTTTAAAAGATAATATTTGAATTCTCTAAATCTTAAACTTTGAATATTAGTATTTTTTTAAAAACAATTATTTACAATTTTAGATAATTAGCTAAAACTCTCTTTAGAATAGGATTAGAACTTGAAATAAAATTCGTTTGGGTCACAACCAAATTTTTTTTTTCTTAGTAAATCCCCAAATCAATCACTGACAATGTTTTCAAAGAACACATTGGTCATTAGCAAAAAATGATTAGATCTATGGTTTTTAACAATTATAAAAATTGGCGAGTTTGGGAGATGTTTTAATGTTATACAAATTATGTGTTTAAAGGGTGCTACATGAGATAGAGTTAAGGATGTCTTAATTATCATTTTACATTTATATCAGACTCTTTATTGGTTGCATGTAGGTCAAGAATCATAGGTGTCTAAATTGTCCGCCATTTCTATATTCTTCCTAGGTGTATTCTTCCTTGATGAAGCTACAAAACCAATTATATGTTCATCCTTTCTTCAGATGTACAAAATAATAAAAGGGCAAAAAAATGCATTTTACCTGCTTGATATATAACTCATGTGCACTTTACCCTCTCATGTTTAAAAATGTGTAATTCAACATCCTGACGTTTTTAAATTATACAAATAAGACCTTCTATTAACTTTATTATTGAATACCACTGTTATTGATCATGCGCAATTGAACTTGAAACTCAAAACTTGAAACACACTCATATGACCTAATAAATTTACAAATATAAAACTAAGAAGTAAGCTCTTTATCAAAATCAAAACTCAAAAACTGGGACAAAGAAAAAGTAAACCTTCTCACATTGACCCACTAAACTCAGAACTCGGAATTCATACTATTGAACTCGAAACTCATATTTAGTATCAGAGTTAATAGAATGTCTTATTTGCACAATTTAAAAATATTAGGGAGTCAAATCGCACATTTCTAAATATTAAGAGGGTAAAGTGCACATAGACTATACTTCAGGGGATAAAATGCAATTTTCTCCAATAAAAAAGAGGCACAACATATTCTCAAATAAAATAAGAAAACAAAGCACAAAAACTTACATATGAAATTGGAACACTAATGTGCAAGTTGGAAGGGCTGGGAAGGGGACAAAGAATAATATTGGATTCACAAATCCAACCTTCTTCTCTCCCGTGGATATGTTCCCGTCTCATGCTATGCAACCGACAACTCAAGCTCTGTCTTTAATGCTCAATACAGCCTACACCCAAATGAGTTCTTTCTCGCTTCCTCAACAGTAATCAAAATACCATGTTCCTCACGATTCCATCCGTTGTTCTTTCCGACAAGCCACCGTTGTTACTACACGGGTTTCCCTTAAAAAATTGGAAAGAAAATTAAAATACGACAAATTTTAGGTCCAAGCCAACCGATGACCAATTTATAATGACAACCGTCCATTGTTAATGAGCCCTAACAATCGGTTTGGATGACTTATGGGTGTATGGTGCACCCTAAATTTTTAAAAGGAGAACCACATACCATAATTGATAAGGGATAACGAAATCAACTATTCTTTATCCAAAGCCAATGCATCCACAAAAAATATTGATAGAGTAATAATAGGGGTACTCATTTTTTATGGGATAGTGCTAATTCATACCCATCCACTTATTGGATGGAATATGGATTCATTGATTCACATTATTTAATAAGTGAATAGGGCGTAGATTAATACGGTGTCTCATAAAAATTGAACATGCCAAACATTTCTCGTATTGTTAATGTTAGGGGTGGTGTTTATTATTATTATTATTATTATTCTTATTATTTTGCAATGGCATATAAGCACAAGGGCACATGTGTGCAAATGAAATGAAGGTACATAGGCTTTTGGGAAAATTTGTTCCAAAAGGCCCGCAACCCACGGGAGGGAGGGATAGCAGAAGAAGACAAGTTGTTGCTTGCTTTACTCTTCCCAGCAGTCGCTAGCAGCCACTATTCCTAGTCCTGCTGCTTCCGTTTTCGACAATCTCTGCTCCCCTCTTCCAAATCCAATCTCCCAACGCCAGCACACGCAAACCTTTACGCGCACTAAACACTTTCACTCCAACAACTCGCCCTAAAACCCCTCCTCTTAAACCCTCTCTCTCTCTTTACCCACTACCCCCCTCTCAATTCTCGATACGAAATCCCATTAAAACTCCCTCTGTTTCTGCTACTCTCACTGATCCATCCTGCTATACCCGTAATGTCCAACTCAGGTGGCTATGCCTTGCCCCTCACCCGGACTCACGGTCCGGACCGCTTCTACAACCCACCCGCGGCTCGGCTTCTGCAGCAGCAACAACAACAACAACAACAACAACTGCACACAACCTTGTTCAACTCTGATACCCGACCCGATTTGGAGACCCACACCGACTCTGACGATTCCACATTGTCGACGCAAAACCCGGGTAGCTCCTCTTCGCGACGCGGAACTGCTAATTTTACTAATTTGGATCGGGTCATGGAATCAGCCACCCCTTCCGTTAGGGCTCAATTCGATTCCGAGGTACTCATTGAATTTTCGGCCCATTTTTCGGGAGTAGAAAACTAGAAACCATTAAAAAAAAATTGGGATTTTTTTTTTTGGGTGTGCCATAGAGACTCTAACCCACACACCAACCTCGTCACATTGTTTATCAAGTTCTTAAAGGTTTTGAATAATTGGCTTCTGTGCCTTGTTCCTCAGGTTACTTTGTTATAACTGCGCCCATTGGACTTGGCTCAGGTATTAGATGACTGAGAAAAAAAAAACGAATAGTTTTGAGTTTTGAGCAATGTGTGATGTGGTACTTATATTTGAGAAATGGCATATTGACTTTTGTCTGCTTCTAAATGCAAGGTTAAGAAGAGAAACAAACTATTGGCTGCAGGCTTCTGTTGGTGATATAAAATAATGCCATTATGCCGGAAAGGTTTCAGGGACAGAGCCATACACATTGGCTTACCGTCTAAGTGTTTGCTGACTTTGGCTCCATGAACAGTGATTAACCAGTTTGAATCCTTGTTTTCATGTAGTATAAGCTTCTAACTTCTGATAGTCCAAGTATCATTGAATGGATCCTTACTCAATGCTCTGAATCAGAATGATATAAAACTAAGGGTAATGCACCAAAACAGAATGATATAAAACTAGGGTGTTAAGGAGAGGCACCAGAAGGAGTCGCTGTCTTTTTGATTCAAGTAAGGCGCGCCTTTACCACCTTATTGATAACCATAAAGCCAGACATCTTACTTGCTAACTGGGATGTAAAATGAGTAATTGTAGGGGTGAAATTAGGCTAGGCTAGGCTAGACTCTGCCTTAAATAGGCTAGTTCTGTTTTGCAAAACAATGGCTTTGGTGCTTGGCCTATTATCTGTGAACTTTTTTTCTATTTTTTTTTTAAATGGAATTTGCTAATGATGCCTTAAAGACACTGGTTAAAGAATCAAAATGGAAATTATTAAATGCAAATTAGAAGCATTTACTATATTGGGAATTAAAAAAACATTTAACACGATATTCATTTATTAATTAATTAGGATGATTCAATGAAGAGTACTAACTGCTTCTTAATGAAGACCCTAATTGGTTAGCAAGAGGTTTGTGGTTGTTTAGATTGGCTTGACCTTTATAAGTGTTTAGCATGTCCTGAAATCTATTTGAATGTTTTCATCCTTCATTACATAAAGACCTTTAAATAGACAAGAGACTTATGCTTTCTAGGTTCAACAATGGTATTGTGTATAAAATAAGTAAATTATATAAATGTAAGTATTACAATGTTTTAATAAAAAAATTTAGGCATTGACTAGACCATTAAACTAAATAGGCACTTTTAATGGCCTAGTCAAACTTGGTTATTGTAAGGGCCTAAACCCAGCTTCCGTAGTAAATAGGTTAGGCAAAATATGCCAGAAGTAGACTAAGCTATATGACCTTGATAAGCCACTTGGCCTATTCTCACCCTTAATATTCATGATTTTAAGAGAATAACTATTTTTTATTTTTTGAGAAGCTTTCAGCAATGAGCAATTTTATAAACTGAACATTACTAATCTTTTATTTTATTTTATTTTTTTTATGGAAGCTGTGCTTGATTGTATAATTTATATTGCAAATTAATGCAAAATGATCAAATACTTGACTTTGTTGCTTCTTTCTCTAATCGAATGCTTTTCTTTAGTGAGATGTGCATTTTTTTGGTACTGTCTCCTTGAAGCATTAAAATCTCTTAGCTCCTTAAGGGCACTTTTCGCCTTTGGCTACGTTGATAAAACTTTTTTGATAGTCATTTCCATCTTTTTATAGTAAGTAAAAGGAAATTTATCTGGGGTTTTTTGTCGCGAGGCTTTGTATGGTTATTCAACTGCACATCCCAATGCCATCACAAATTCCATAGCAGGCAAGGTAGTCAAAGCGAAAGACAATCTTAAGACGTTTTAAGGAGGGGGGGTTAATGTCTTGAGGTAGTGTCAAAAAATGCATGCCTCATTAAAGAAAGACGTTAAAATTAGAAAAAAGAGGCAACAATAAATGTTGGTCTATTTTGCATTAATTTCTATATAAATTTGACTACTCAGATATAATAAAAGATTAAATGTTCAGTTTACTAAACGCTAAGTCGCTTGCTGCTAAGAGTATGAAAGACCAGCAACTAGTTATTCTTTTAACATTCTAACTATTCTACCCAGTTAGCATCATGGTAAGCTACCTGCAAGCTTGATGGTTTATAATTATCAATAAGAGACTAAAAGCATGCCTCGCATGAGCCAGAAAGGTGCTAGAGGCGTGTACCTTACTGAAGGGACAACTCGTCGACTAGCTGGGGGCAACAATGATATTAATTTAAAGCATTTTTTCTGTAATGATGGATATTGTAAACTGAAAGCATTTTCTCTGGAGTTATTATTAATTTAATAAAAATGATGGATATTGTGAAGGATTAGTTATTATTATTGCTGTAATGATAATAATGATATTATGATTATTTTTATGTGGCTTTTTTACATCCTTGGTGCATTCATCATTTCCTTGTTTATGTCGCTAACTGGTGGGGTTTGCAATGCACAACAGAGAATGAGGGGATGGAAGAAAACTCCTGAATTTGATGGAAATCCTTACTTTTGCCTAGGCGACCTTTGGGAATCTCTTAGAGAGTGGAGTGCTTATGGAGTGGAAGTACCACTGATACTAAATGGAAGTGAATCTATTAAGCAGTACTATGTTCCATACTTGTCAGGCATTCAGTTATATGTTCAACCACATAGGCTGAGGTCAGTACTTTTTGCATTTCCTTGTTTAATCTCTTCATAGTGATGAACTGCCTACATGGTGAAACTAACTTCATACTATCTAATATTCCTGTGCTAGTAAATTCAGACATGGAAAATTTGGATCTAATGTCCATAAAGTAAACATGTGGCAGTTAAAGTGTTTTAAAGGAGTACATTTTCATTTTCATCCCTTTTGGTAAGGTTGATCTTCCTATGATTAGCAGCAGGTACATATTATCAAATTTTGCTTACCAGAATGAAAGCGGTGTTCCTCTATCATTTTACCATCTTGTGATATTATATTCAAGCTGCCAACTTATGAAGGCTTGAACTCTTTTCTGCTAATATTTTAATTTATCACTGGTAGCTGTCTGGCTTGCAGTGATACATGGTCAAAATATTTGATATGCTTCTTGATTATTAGGATCCTAGAGGTTATCAAACAAGAAAAAATTAAAAATTAAAAACTGTACTGAATCAAAAACATATTATGGTTATTCAACAACTATGTTTATTATATATTTGAACCTTCAGTAAGAATATTTTTGATACGTGATTTCATGAGGAACCTGTGCATTCCTTCTCTATGTACTGCAGTCAAGGGATACTGCTGAAAAAAAAAATATTGCTGTTTAGTGCTTTCCAGGTTTGAACATCTCAGATTGTTGATTTTAATTGGGAGTTGCTTGACACTTATGCTGTGCTTTGACACTCACTCTGTGTGGAAGGATGGGGACCGGTGAAGCATTTATTTATTTATTTATTGTTTCTCCAATGTCTTTAATATGCAGCAAATGCCTTTAATCTCTTTGAAATCAAGATATCGTTACACTGCCCTTGCTATGTTTAAGATGTGCAAATATCTGATGCGTAAATTGTGGTACTAATCTTTACTAGGAGGCATAGTGAGGACAGTGATGCTGAGTCTTCTAGGGAGACAAGTAGTGCTGGTAGCAGTGACTGTGAAGCAGAAAAGCAAGTCAGAGATGGTGGTGGTGTTGATGGAGCATGGGTGCAGTGCAACTTGATGAATATTAATTCCCAAAGACTGAGCAGACTGACTTTGAGAGATAGACCTCCGCTGAGTTCATGTAGTGATGAAACTGAGGCCTGCGGCTCACCTGGGCTGCTTATATTTGAATACTTAGAACAAGATCAGCCACATTTTCGCCTACCTTTTTATGATAAGGCATATTGCAGTCTTTTGAGATCTGCCTATTGGATGGATTTTCTTTCCTGTGTATTTTGTTCTGATTTGAACACTAATGATTTCTTTTTCCCCTCAGGTTGTCAGTCTTGCTTCTAAGTTTCCAGATCTAAACAAGTATAGGAGCTATGACCTACTGCCTTCTAGTTGGTTTTCTGTTGCTTGGTAAGTAGCAAAATGTTCTTCTGTTTCAGTTGCAATTTATCCATGAATTGTAATTTGTCCTCATAATGAACTAAACTTGGGTGCAGGTATCCAATTTATAGAATACCTGTCGGCTCAACAATGAGAAGTTTGGATGCATCTTTCTTAACCTTTCATTCATTGTCAACTCACTATAAAAATATGTGTCGGTATCTTTGATTCTGATGAAAAGAAATGCACAAGCAAAAGTTCCTGTATAATGTACCTGACTTTGTAACTTTCTACTTGTCACAGGCAAAAGTCAACCACAGCTTCATGCTTCTAGTGGGAGAAAGGTCCATGGTGATGATGTGTCTTTAAAGATTTCTCTACCAATTTTTGCCCTTGCTTTTTATAAGTTGAGAGGTTCAATTTTGACTCCTAATGGAGCCTCTGAGTGGCAGCAAGCAGACTCTCTATTGCAGGCGGCTGATAATTGGCTTCGGCGTTTGCACGTTAATCTTCCTGATTACCAGTTTTTTGTTAGCTATAATTCCCATCGGAGATGATGGGAGACATGATTGGCATTTTAATATAATGTGAAGAAGGTTACCTGCCTTGCATGAATCCCTATGACTAACCATCTTGATTCAGCCTCTCCTTATCATCAACGGTAGGTTTTCCCACAGAAGTTGCTATATACCCCGGAGAGTGCAAAGAATAACTCTCGGTTTAAGTTGGAATCTGCTGACTGTGTCAGTAGATGGATCAATACATTATACTGATGTCTATGAAATCTTTGGCAGGCTGTTAGAAAATAGGATTCGGTATGTTTTTTGAGCAAGGCATAAAATAATTTAATTGTTGTAGATACACTGAAATTATTTGCCCCAGTTTTCATAGTTCGGGTATAAGGATAAACGAGTGACTGTATCTTTTCAGTTTGAAGTGAAAATTTGGCAATGGTGACGAAAACTTGGAAATACTCGTCATTTTTCCGGTGTACACCTTTTTTTCATAGTATCTGGTCTGGGTTTCGGTTAGAACTTCGAATGCTCTACGTTATCAGTGGTTTTCTTCATAATGGAAACAAGGAGGATGCTATGGTGCATCTTAATACACCATGTACTGTTTAAGAATATTGGCTGATTATATAATTTTCTTTTACGCTAGGATGGAAGAACCATAAACATTTTAGTCCTTTCATTAAGTTTTTCATCCAATACTGATAGGATTGGTCACATTTTATATGTTCCAAAATTAAAGTACACTAAAATATAAGTTGAAGAAAGTAAGTTAAACTTTTTCTAATAAGAAATTTGGTATGAAACATAGTCGAGTGACTTGATTGTGACACTTTTTGTTAATATTTAACAGAAAATCAGAGGAAATGACTATAATGTATTTTTTAAGAAGTTTAAGAGTTGTATTGTATTTGTCAATGCAGATGCAGCACATGTATCGTGAGGGTAATAGATCTGCTGATGCTCTTGCCAATCTTGGTCATTCAAGGGAGTTTGGGGTGACATATTATGTGTAATGTTTCTGCTCCTGATAGTTTTTATAGTGTGCTTAGAGAGGATGTAATGGGCGTTGCCTTCCCAAGGCTGATTTAGTATGTTTTGTGTTGGGCATTTGGCCCTGTAATCCACCAAAGAAGAGTTGTATTGTATGTTTTCTAAATCTAAATACTAATGTGCACATAACCTTGAGTTGAAGGAAAAATTAGAGTCTTCTCTAATAAAATATGTTGATTTGGAAAGTGCATTTGGTAACATGTAGAATTTAATTTTTGATAAATGTTATTGTAAAGTACATTGAATAGTACATTTAATAAATAAATTTTTTTTAGTATATTAAAGACAATGAGGTTAAATTACCCATATTTTTCACCATTAGCTCACTCAGTTTAATAATTAAAGTTATATATATAAAAACTAATCTTATTATGAAAAAGCATTTTTTATCGCAAAATATTAAGAAGATTCTATATGAAGTCAACAACTGAAGGGTAGTGATATAAGAATTGTAAAATAATTAATAATTAATTAAGTAAAAAATAAAAATATGATAAAAAAAATCTAGACTAAACACATTGGCTACAATTATCACATGGAAATTTAAAAAAATAACTTCATTTTGAGAGAAAAAATTACTTCTACAACAATTAAATAACTAGAACAAATTTCTATTTCATTTGAAGTTATTTGACAACTTAAAAACCAATCTGACATAATACAATATATAATTAGTTATATTAACCTTTGTAAAAAATGATCTAATTTAAGATTAAATAATATTTTGTTTGAAACTAACTTTTAAAAATTAGTTTAATTAAGGCCCAAAATGCAAGAAGGATCAAGGCATAGCGGAGGTTGCTCGAGCCGAACTACTAGTGGTGATGAAGGGTGTCAAATTGGAATTGGATTTGGGGCCTTAAGTCTATTATACTTGAAGGGGATGCTAGGGTAGTATTTGAGGAATTTGATAGTGGCACCAAGAATCGATCATATTCGATTTATGAAATCTACTTGTTGGGTCATAGATTTGAGAAGTTTAAAGCTCAGTATGTCTCCAAAAAATGTAATAGGATTGTTAACTCACTAGCCCATTATGCAAAATTTGCCGTGTCAAAAGTGTGATTTGGAGAAGTTCCAAATTGCACTGTAGAGCTTTTTGCATAAGGATGCTTGATTTGAATGAATTTGATACTTCCATAAAAGAAATTAGTTTAATTTTTTTTTAAAAAAATTATTGAAAGAAGACAAGCTAAGGAAACAATTTAGAGAGAAGATAAAATAGGATTGGGTAAGACTAACTTAAACCCTAAAACTAACTTAAAATTAGTTGGTTTAACCTGATAGACTATGAACTAGGCCAACTAGATCCATTTTAATTGATAACTCTAGTAACAGATAACACTATTTAATAAACATAAAAATATGACTTTCTTTAAACCATCAAATTATTTTTTTATTTATATTAAATTTAAACTATAATTTTACTTATTCCATGGTCTTTAAAAAAATATAGTTTTAAAAAGGTGATGGTTGATTGATTCAAGTGTGGTTTAGATAAAAGAAAGATAATCTTAAAATTATATAATTAAAAATAGAATTTAATTTAAATATATTGATAGTATAAAATATTATCAATCAATAAAAATAATAGAAAGTACTAACTCATACAAATAATAACCTATTATAATGAGGGATCCACCATAATTTTTTACTTTTTTTCTATTTCTATTGATTTGATAGTATTTTATACTATTAGTGCATACTAATTAAACTCTTAAAAATATTTAATAAAATCGGGTAATTTAAATTAGTTTTTACTTAATGACGATCATTTGCAAAAATTATGGAGCAGAAGAATAAACAAGCTTCGGGATAAAAAAATTGAAAAGAAAAAAAAATACATAGAAGATAGAGAGTTGGAGACAAAAACGGGAGTGAGCCGGTGGTAAGTAATAATAACCCTAATAAGGTTGAGGGTAGTATCGTATTCCTTCGACGGAGCAGCTTCAACCCTTGTCCTGGAAAACCTTATCCCTACCGAAGACAACTTCAAACACCCTAACAAAGGTACATCCCTTTTTTTATTATTATTAATTAATAATAACTGTTTATTTAGTTTAAAGACCTTTTTTCAAAAAATAAAAATAAAAATCCGTATGCATCATTGAAACATGATTTGGCACGAACTGGGTCTTTTTGTCTGTATATAAGAACCAGAAGTAGAGGATTTAATTTACTCCAAATGTGTTGTGTTAAAATGTTGTCTCATTCTCCTTATGATGCTTCATTCTTGTTCATCATTTTGTTTTATGGGATTATGATTACTGTTATCCGTCTTCATCTACAAGCTGTTTCTGTTCTGCTGGGCAGCTACCACAAAGCTTGTGTTTTCACATTATTATTATTATTATTATTATTATTATTGTCACATGTTGGTAATTTTATCAACCTTAAATGTACCTACATAGGACCATCAACCTCCACAAGCTTACAATTGTTGTTCAATATTGATATCTCCTCGGTGCAGGCCTTGAATAATGTATGCTTCAAAACTTATGCACTGATTATGATTATGTTGCAAGAACTTGATACTATATTATATAATATACTAGTCAATCATTGAGTTCTTTTTTTTTTTTTGTGGGAAGAAAAATTGCAGAGTTTGATAGTTATTATATCTCATTCTTGCGTTGTAGATAAATGGGTTTGGGAGCACGAAATAGCAATGAGCGCCTCAGAACAATTTGGACACCTGAGATGGATCGGTATTTTGTTGATCTTTTGCTAGAGCAGGTTGGCGATGGCAGTAAATTTGATGATCATTTGTTCAGCAAACGAGCATGGAAGCATATGTCATCGATGTTCAATGCAAAGTTCAAATTTCAGTATGAAAAAGATGTTCTGAAAAATCGCCACAAAACACTGAGGAATTTGTACAGGGGTGTTCAAAACCTTCTGGCCAAGCCAGGTTTTAGCTGGGATGAAAAGCGAAATATGGTGACTGCTGATAATAATTTTTGGGATGAGTATCTCAAGGTATGAAAGTTTGAGATTATTCTAAATCTTTTCAACTTTAACATTAGGTTTCCGATAATTTATCTTCAGCATAATATTTGCAGTTACACCCGGCTGCACGGTCATACAGAATAAAAAGCATTCCCTACTTCAAGGATTTGTGTACTATTTATGGACATGCAGTGATAGAAGAAAAAGGTAGCTCTTTTTATTGAAGACAATATATGTCATGCTTGATGCTTTGAGGGTCCATGTTTCAATATCCAATGAGTTTGAATTCCCAGGTGATAATGAACCAGAAGGGTCATCTAATTCAGGTGAAAATGAGACAAGCATACCCTATCTAGATAAGAATGTAGGAGAGGATGCTGATGAGGTTCTTCATGATACAAAGGTTGATGAAGATTGCGGAATACCTACCTTGGAAACTGCAAATGATGATTCTGAGCAGAGGGTGGTGAAGGAAACAACAACCTCACTTTCTACCCGCACCCGGACTTATTGGCAGCCACCAATGGATCGTTTCTTCATTAACCTAATGCTTACCCAGGTGCATAAAGGGAATCGGGCTGATGGTATCTTCAGCAAACAAGCATGGATGCAGATGATTTCTTCATTCAATGAAAAATTTGGTTTTGACTATAGTTTGGAGATTCTTAAAAATCGATACAAAACTCTGAGAAGGCAATATAATTTAATTAAAAGTCTTCTTGATTTGGATGGGTTTGTCTGGGATGAAGCACGCCAGATGGTTACTGCTGATGATTCTGTTTGGCAAGATTGTATTAAGGTATGTACCTACATGAAAAATTGGCTAGGAAATTGAACCTCTTTGGACTTATATACTTGGAAGTATTAATTGCTTATATTGCCAATGAGGATTGTCTGTTTTCATGAGTTCCCTTTTATGATCATTTATGAAGCTTGGAGTGAATGCGTCTGGAAAACGATTTGTCAAGGACATAAGTCTTATTTTTGCCTCTTGGTAGTCATTATCTTTCCTGATAATAGTTGCATTTACTCATTCTTCGTTTCTTCTGTTTGCCGTGCTCTTTTTTAATGAATTTAGTAGCAGGTTGCCAGCCTTCCCCTTCAAGGTAAAACAGTGTAAACAACTTAATAAATTATGCAAAGCTCAAGGGTGTGCTTGGTAGTATATGTGCAAAATAGGAAAGATTAAATATTCATTTGATGCTTGTATAGTAGAGAAGATGAAAATTAGGATCCACAAAAGTGTTTCTTATTCTTCATAGTAAGATTTGTTTTCCGTTCTTCAGTGCTTGGCATATTGGAAAGTAGCAAGGAATGACAAGGTGGGGTCATCATTATCTCATAATTTTGTCATGTGAAGAGAGAGATGGACACAATACGTTGTGCAAGGGGATAAAATCTCTGTATTCAGTCCCACAATTTTGCAGAGGATATTTGTGTCTATTTTACTTTTCATATGACAAACTCGCATGAAAGGATTTTGCAGATCTTAAAAAGTGTTGCACATAATTGCCGCCCTCTCTTTAATGGCAATGTTTCTGGGCAAATGCAAGGCGAAACAAGTTAATCACATATATCTATATTGTGTTTGGACTCTTGACATTGCTTTCACTTATTTTTTATGGAATGAAAATGGAAGATAGATGTTAGTCACTTCATTTTCCTTTGTTCTTGTAGTTAAAGATGCAGTGATTTTATATCCTGAACGCCAACCTTCCCATTTTCATCCTTACCAAGGACGCCATAAGGAATTTCAATACTGGATGATATCTTAGTCTTCCTGTTTATATGTGGTTTAAAACATTTGAAATGGTTACATGCAGGTGCATCCAGATGCACGGCAGTTTATGACCCGACCTTTGCCATATTATAAAGATTTGTGTGCCATATGTGATCCGAACTTTGATGAAAAAGACTCTTCTCTGCCTCCACATTTAGGGCATCAAAATGTAGTTGATGTTAAGATTGATAGTTTTTGGGCATCTGAAACTGGCCAGTCTTCAATTACATCCAATTCCAATGAAGAACAATTCAGTGTTGTCAGGGAGTTAGCTCATACAGGTCAGAAACAAAAGCGTCAGTTAGAGAAGTGTTATGGTTCTGATAGTCCTAAAAAATCAAGAGATGATGAACATGGCATGGCTATTGCTCTCCATGAGATGGCAACTGCAGTTTCTTCTTTGACTACAAGAAAGAATGATGAGAATTCTGTATCAATGGAGAATGTCATACAAGCAGTACAAGCATTGCCTGATATGGATGAAGACCTGGTTTTGGATGCTTGTGATTTCTTGGAGGATGAAGGAAAAGCCAAAACATTTCTTGCCTTGGATGCTAAATTAAGAAAGAAATGGTTGATTAGGAAACTTCGCACACAGGTCTAGCCTGTGCCCCCCTCCCCTTTTCTTTTCTTTAATCCATGTTCTTATTGGATAGAGTTTTTGTCACATACTTTTGACAGGGTTAGCTGATTAGGTTTCTTTTTGGCTGATTAGTACAACTCATTCTGGAAATAGACTGTGTAGTTAGGAAGGTAAAGTAAGTATATATATTCATCAAGATGTTTGGGTAACTAAATCTGAATGTCTATTTTAATAAGCTGTCGGTGTTTGACACCGTTAGTAAATTCTATATTTTTACATATGCGATTTTAAAAATAGTTATAGGCTTTAGCCCATCGTAAGAGTAAGCTACTAAACCAGTAACTACTACGCTACACGAAATCTCGAGAGGGAATAGGAGGATATGCAAATGTTCTGAACTATTAATTACATTGCCTTGACCGTAAATTACATTTAATTCCTGCATCTACCTTAGCTGTCTATACTGGATGTATCACAACACTAACAACAGAAACATTGAATCTATGACTATCATTCTCAAGATTGAAACTAAATTCTCTTTCTCCCTCTTTCCTTTCATCAAACTGAAAATAACAACTGATATTCTTAAGTGTCTCCATCAAAAGTCAGGATCAAGGATAGTAGACACCAACAGCTCCTGTACAAACCCACTACGCCGTGCTTTCTCTACTTGGTCTTGGTCAGATAAAGATGGCTGAACATCTCTGCAATAATAGAAAAAGAATACACTTAATTGCCTCCTCTTTAGCATATTATCTGAAGTGCATGAATTTACCCTAAAAATTGCTTTAGAAACAATCAGATCCAACTGTATTAGTGGAACACGTTTAGTGACTTCAGGCAAATTGTCTGTTTCCAATATTTCTAGATTACTTCTTCACAAAGTGTAAGTAAGTGGTCTCAGAAAACCTGAGCTTTTGGCATTATCAATCATCTAATAATGACTCGTTGGTCTCAAAAAAATAACCTTTTTTTTTTCTTCCATGCATGCAAGAGTCATGGATCAGGTTCTTGATAATAGATGAGGAATGTAGTATTGACACACAGTTGACAAACAAATCATTCATCTTACCTTTCTAACACCTTATCACTTGAGTGTATTTCTTCCATGCTCACTTCACTTGAACAATCAGGCTGTACCTTTTCACTTTCAGCCGCAGCAGCTCCACTGTCACTGTATAAAAATGACAGAAATGGATCACATGCTGTCTTGGAGGTAGACATTGTAGGAGATAATCCAGCTGAAAAAGATTGCCAGTGTCCGTCCTGTAGATCCTTTCTTGAAAATGAAAGAGTTGGGTAGGATTCATGCTTATAGCGCTTCAATTTAAGCTGACTGTAATCTCCAGTAAAGGAAGTAGTATAGTTGAACGAATGAAAAACAAAGAACAACAAGAAGAAGCGTTGTAAAAGACTTTGGTAAAAGCAGACCAAAGTGAAACAAATTAAAGGTAACTATTTTGAAATAAATAAAAGGATTTCTATCAGGCAGATCAAAAAGGATATCTTAATTATGTTTCCATGTTGTGCTGTTATGTGCTCAACTATATTTGTCCCCACCCACATTGCACAAACAGGACAAATCTGCAAGTAGGTATAAAGATAGACACAGGTGAGTGTAATCCAATAAGTACAAGTATGGATAGTAATGCAAATGAACAGTTAATGGAGGAATACATTGTATGAGAAAAATTAAGCACGCCCCTGAATTTTTGGGTTATTGTATGTAGCCATCATGAACTTATAAATCTACCAGTTGAAAACTTAAAATTAGGAGAAATATTACATATTACTGTAGGTCGTTATTTTCGCCTTTCTAACAAATTTTGTTTATTATAGGATAATTATGTGATATCTGCCTAATAAACTTGTTATCACCAATTGTAATCCACACGAAATAAAAATTAAATAGAGTATTTAAACGTCTTCATATTTTCAAGGATGAAATACTAAAGAAAAGAACTTTCTTCGCCAAGCAGCAAAACAGTCCTCTGGGTGATATCAATGAGGTGCAAAATTGTAAGGATAGTGATGGAGCTGAAATATGATTATCTCTGAAAAATACCAACTTGGATAGATTACAGCCAAGCAGCAATAAAGAAGCACCAGCAAGGACAAAGGTAGCTTTTAACATTTTAACAGTTATGACCGCATACAAGTTGCATAAAATTATTTTCAACAATAGACTGCTTTGTGGAAAAAGTCCCGCAATAGCCAGCAAAGGAACTAAGACGCGCTTTTCTTATTTCTCGCATTGGAATCTTGGATTAATAATTTGCAGATGATTAATCTTATCGTCGCATCAGTCTCCATAATATAGACTCATCTCCTACCATTTATTGAATCCTATTGCAGTTAATAATATAAAAACATACGAAAAAGAAATTAAAATTAAAAAAAAAAAATCTATATACAAGTACACCATAAAACCAAAAACAATAAAAGCTAAAAAATAACATGACGAGGAAACAAATTAAGGTGGGAGATGAATACCCCAGATTTGGATTCTACTGGATGGTCCAAGTCAATATGGCAACAAAGCTCGAGAAGATCAAAATCATCAGCGCAAAACGGGCATGGATAAGCGGTGCTTAACTCATCATCCCCTTTGGCATCCTCAAAATCGAGAAACAGCTCTGCTTCAACATCAAGGCAAAAAGGTTAGACATTTAGCTAAGACAAGACCCCAAAAAGAGAAAAAGGAAAAAGAAAAAAAAAATTTCTTCAACCCATAATTTTTTTTAACAAAAGAAAAAAGACCCCATGAAACAGTGTCCGCAAAAAGTGTAATAAATCAAATGATGTCTGGAAGTAGGGAATCACCGAAGTGGGACTTGAGTCTCGATGGGTGGCTTCTAGAAGCAGAAGAAGAGAAGCCAAAGCTCAACGTCTCGTCTTCCATTGAATTCTTCTACCAAAGTAGTGATCGGTTTTCAACAAGAACTGGAACAAGCACAACAATAAGCAGAGGGATTTCGATGTTGTTCGAGAAATTAGGGATTGTTCTTCTGTTAGTTGTTGTGGGTGGGGGCGGTATATATAGTGTTACAAGACAACCACAGAAAGGAGGAGCAGGAAAGTACCAAGGCCTTTCGGTGTTTACACTGTGCAGTGCGCGGTTGTTGTTGTGCTGTGGATCCTTAGCCAGCACGAATTGTAGTTTACTCCACAATTACCAAAACGCCCACGAAGACGAAGACCTTGCACAACCAATATCTAATGACTAATGGATCCATTCAATTGGGCTACTGTCGAATAGGCCTCGTCCATTACGATAGAAATCCTTATGATAACGGCCCAAATCAAACTAAAATTTTCACACATGATGTTCCATCTTGGACTGGATGCTGAACGCACCGCCTGTGACCGGACAGTTTGGCTCGCCTCGATGTTCCTTCTACTGTTTCCAGTTAGACGTTCACACGTTCAACTTTAATTTGATAAAAAGGAAGAATTTCTTCAAATTATTGGATAAACCTCTTACGTAATCAAGGTCCGTTTATCAATTATATCAAATTGATGTTAACATAGTGTAAAATATTTTATACAGTTGATCAATTTATTTATATATGTGGTTTTTAAAACAATTAATGTAAGAATTGATTTTAGTAACATAACAATATTTAATTAGATGACAGTATAAAAGAAAATTATATTAATAGTATATTAAAATTAAATTTCAAATTTATTTATATGTTATAGTTATGAATTTTTAATGTGTAAAATAATTTTTATTTATACTTATAAAATGATCTCCTCGAAAGAGTTTCTTATTTACGATCAAAACAATAGTTTATTATTATTATTATATAAACTCCTACTTAATAGTTACAATAATCATTATTTTTTTAAAAAAAATGGCTTATGAATTTGATCAATTTGCTCTCTTCAGCCAAAAATCGTATTTCAATTACTTGTTTGTCCATATTATTTTGGTCTTAACCAACACTAACCAAAATCTAGTGGACTCTTAACTATTTTGGCTTGCATTGCATCGGGTATGGTATGAGGTTAAGCTTTTTTAATGTTAATTTTTTCTATCAATAATATTTAATCCAAAACTTTTATTTAAGAAAAACGAATGTTGAACTACTTAAAACAATCAACCGTAGGTTGTTTGTCCATATTATTAAAATTTAACCATTTAACTATTATGATATTCTTATTTCTTCGGTTATTTTGCAATTCTGGATCGTCTTGTCAAAATAAGCATCTTGTCAGAATAAATAAAGAGAGATACTTACAGAATAATAAAAATTTTGTTTTTCGTTTGGTCTAGTCACTTATATTTGAAGTCTATCATACTCTGGCTCAAGTTATGTAAGTTTTTCTAATATTATTTTTCTTAATCCACAAAACTCTAATTCAATACCTCTTATAAGGAGAATAATTGCAATGATCATTAAATTTAAAAAAGCTCGAGACCCCTTTTTTCTTTTTTTGGTGATGAGCTCGAGACCTTATTAGGTACATGGAGTATGGATTATGGCAAGACAACAATGTATGGCTTGAAGACAAACCTCTTTCTGTACGTTGTTTGGCAATGTGAAACTTGTTGTAGGTCACTAATAGTGTGTTTAACTTTGCTTTTGTAAAATTGATTTGGAGGTAAAGTAATTTATGTTTCATAGTTTTTTTAAAAGTGATTCTGGCAGAAAGTAAAAAATTTCCACTTCTCTTGAATCAATTCTAAAGACAAGAATTGATTCTGGAAAAAAGAAAATCAAACATATGCCAAAACTTGCAGAATCAATTATTAGAGGGACCAAACGTGGAGCCAAACTCAGTATAAATCAGTCAATGAACTTGCTCAGATCACGAAGGATCTCTCCGTGCTCATGGTAGACCGGGTTAATACAAGGGAAGGGAGGAACAATTGTGGATGGAATTGACTACAGTATTCAGAGTGTTGATACATCCGTTGAGAAGGGCTTTAAGAAAAGGTTCTCCTTTCTCTTTCGCTCATACTTGCCTAGAGACTTTGCTCGAACTTTATGTGTGTAAAACTGTAAATTGGACCGTTTATATCCACGTTTCTTTTGGAATATTTTAGCTGTTAGCCTGTTTTGGTGATGTAAATCACGTACTTAAAGGCAGAGAGAACGCAGAAAAAAGGAGGAATGTTGATTATGTGTGCAACAGTGCTTGGTTTAATGTGCTTTATCATGCTAGTTCTCCTGAGATTAAAGGAGATACTCTTTTGGTCACATAAATAAATGATCGCTTTATCGTCTACTGTCATGCTAATTCACTTTCCTCGTGCCGCAGTGAATCAAATTGCATTCTTTTAGAAGAGAGTATCATCAGCACTGTGATAACGCACTTTAGGTATTGAATTTGTTTTATTGAAGGGCCTCGGGTTTTCAAAATCAGCTCCTTATTGGAACGCAATGGAGGACAATGGAGAATGACATTGTACACCATTGCTTTGTGCAAATATTTTTGTTGCAGGTGCTTGGAATTTGGAAAGAAAATCTGCACATGATATTAGTTTTACTAAATTGTTATATGAAGAGGGGTATTCTGCAAAGTCACCTCCTCGTTGCCAAACTCATTTGTTTTAGTAAGCTAGATAGACACATTTTGATAAGATTCAAGGATAGGTCTTGAATAAGACAAAGTGATAGGAACCCCACCCCCCACCCCCTCTTTTTTTTTTCCGTTAGAGTGAGAAGCACAACTTGGGAAGTTAAATAAGTTAAACATGTATCAGCCATAAGACATCCTATGCAATCAAAAGTTTGCGCTACATGGCTCGCAGGCATTACTTGGTTGGTGAAATTAACTTTGAATGTGTTTTACGGGAAAGAGAAATCTAAGGTAATGTTTGGATATATGGCTAATAATAGTATGGCAGGAAGGAGACGGTAAGTTTTTAAAAATGTGTATTCGGTAATATATTTTGTGATAGAATGACGCGGCTAAAGAAGATGAGAGAATCCCCTCTTTGCCATCAATTTTGTCTATTTTGAGTGTGTTTCTTTAAGATTTTTTTGACAAGAAATCGCTTTTTCATCGAAAAAATTAATTTTTGTATATTTGAATAATTTTTTAAAAGTAATTAGAATATTAAAAAAAATCTATTTTTAACTTTTTTTATAAAAATTTAAAAGAGTAGCTTTAAAAAAAATTAATTTTTAATTTTTTTAGCTATATATAATTTAAGCTTTAAAATTATTTTTTTTTAAAGATTGAAACAAATACACCTTTCATTGTGCTTCCAATTTAGGGGGTTAGGAGGGACAAGTTAAAAAAAAATCTATATTTAATTCAATTATTATTTTATCCCTAAAAATAATAAACCTATCATTTATTATATCAAGTTAGAGGATAAAATTGGTAAACTAAATTTATACCCTTTCCATTTTCATTTACTTATTTTATAACTACTAAACAATGGTAAAAAGAGTATCCTTCATCCCTTGGTTAAACTCCCAAATAATAAAATGACATATAACTAACCATTTCATTCTTTACATTTTTTTTCATTTTATTAATGGTCATTCTTTCTATCATCTATAAAACTTCCATATATATCCTAAAAGTTAGTTGAGGGATGTATAGTAGATATTTTAGGTTTAAGTTCCTTTTTTTGGAGGGTTCATTATGCGCATATCAAAGATTTGAACTCAAAACTTCTAGTTAAACTAGCACAGCTCTTCATTAACTAAGCTATATGCTCATTGGTGTTTAGACATATTTTTACTATTTTTTTTTTCAAAAATTGTTGATGTATTGACATATATGAAAAAAAAAAAGATTGTTGTTGTAATTTCTCTTCCTTCGGGTGTCTCTTTCATGTTTATATACAACTTTTCTCTACCAAGTATCTTAATTTAATCATTAAATCAATTTCTTTTAATTTTTATTTATCATATTGAATAACATATAATTCTCTATGATAAAATTTTTACGCATATCTTCATTTTTTTTTTTTTGCCCTATAGTTTGCGGTAATACGTAATGCAAATGTTTTTGATAAATTCAATCAGCCAGGCCGCAAGTTTAAATTTCGAATTGATCACTTAGAATGCCGCATTTGATATTTATTTCAGTCGAGAATTAAATACGGCAAAATAATTAAGCCAGCTCAACTTTGTGAGTTTCTGTCGATAGGAAATTTTAAAAATTTGAAAGCAACTGAATTTATGAAGTCATTGTTTGATTCAAATTGAAGCACCCGTTATAAGTCAAGTCAATTAACTCGATCGAACAAACAAATTTAAACTACTTACCTTCGTTTTCCCTTATTCTGCTCCAAAAGAGCAAAAGGAAGATGAGGCTGTCATAGCCTACGGATTATTGGACCGTTGAAGTTGACTATGCAAAGTGGGGCAAGAAATTCTTCCACGTTTGAGGTTAAAAGGATAACCATGAAAGAGAAAAAGATGATACTGATTTGTTAAGGTTGCTTTGGCATATAATTAGTGGAACAGGGCAAGAGAAATCTTAGAACACAGTTGATTTGTTCTATAATCCTTTAATATACTAAAGTTTAGCAGTTCGCACTAATTTTGACCCTAAGAATTAATCAAACTGACATTCTTTGCTGTATGTCGACACTGTGATGTTAGAATAACGAGAGATATTACAATCTTTTTCTCCACCAAAATATACCGTGTTAGACATTTTAACTTGAGGATTATGTGGTTTAAATTATTTGTTTTCAATATTATCCCTATCCCTATCCGTAATTTTAACTTTCAACCAGAGAGATTTATTTAGCGATGTATTAGTCTTTATAAAATACATTTTAGAATTTTTTTTTTCAAGTTATATGATTGTCCCTACTTTTAGATTGAAGATATGATAAAAATTGTTAAATCATGGGTTTTTTAAAATTTCAAAGAGTCATTTATCTCTCTTCCTTTGGCTTTCTTTCTCTATTTTCCTCTGTATGTTTCTCTTTTATCTAATCCCCATTTCTCTATTTCTTTGAAATTTCCACCAACTTTATACTGCACTACCCAGTCGAGGAACCCTTCTTGCTAATTAATAAAACAGTGCAAGAGAAATCTTAGAGCATATAATAATTTCTCAAAGTATGACTCTTCAAATCCAATTTAAGTTAAACAAAAACTGCAACTTGTTTAAAAAATAAAAAATCTATGAAAATCGAAAAATTAATTTGAGTTACTTTTATATTTTAATAATTCAATTGGCTTGTTTAATTTTTAATTTTTATTTTTAAAAATCAATTAAAACTTATATATATATATATATATATATATATATATATATATATATATATATATATAAGTTTAATTGGTATGTATTGACAGTGTAAAATAGTTTTATACTGTTAACAAATAGAAATAGAAAAAAGTAAGAAATCATGGTGGGTCCCTCATTATAATAGGTGGCTATTTGTATAAGTTAGTACTTTCCACTATTTCTATTGGCTAACAGTGTAAAACTGTCAGCGTATTTAAATTAAAATATATATAAGATTAATTATAGTATTAAAATTATATATATATAATCTTATGTTGTCATGGCATCTCACTCTAATATCTTGAAAAAGTCTATCTATTAATTATTTTACTTTTTTAATAATTTTAAGTTTATTTCTATGATATATTTATTGTAATAGTTTATATTTATGTGTAAATACGTGTAAATACGTGATAAAAGACAAAATTATTTTAAAAATTTTGAAGTAGTTATTTACTAATACAACAAAGAGGGATTTTCTTATTTTTATAAGGTACCGATATCTTTTTGCATTTAATAACTCTGATTTAATCACAAGGTTTACAAATATTAAACATAACTAAAAAGTAATTAAAAATATTTGGTAATTTGAGTTAGATGATATATGACTAATTCTTAAACATAAATAACTAAAAGATAAGATCATGAGCTTAGTCTTATTTCACTTTTAAAAAAGAAAAGAATACTTTTTGATATTCTTGAATTTTATAAGGGTATCACATAAATCCTAAAAAAAGAATGTAATTTTTGGATTTAGACTAATTTTTAAATACAAATAACTAAATGATAGGCTCAAAAGGTTAGTCTTACTTCACTTTTGAGAAAGGAAAGAAGACTTTTGGTATTCTTAAATTTAATAGGGTTATCATAAAAACTCCAAAAAAAGAATGTAACTTTAAGCAAGTTTTGAAAAATAATAAAATAAAATGTCAAAAAATCAATAATTATCATTCTTATGTTATTAAATTTGTCTTTACAAAATAATTATATACCAAAATAGTTATCCTTTTTACTAATAGATAACGATTTAGATAAATAAAAAATATCAAATATAAAGATAAAACCACGAAAAAATAATGGCATAGAGTTTTTATATGTTATAATATTACTTTTATAATTTTAATTATATATTTAACATGCATTATATTTTTATATATATTTATAAAATATATCTTATAAAATTTCAACTCAACCATACTTCTTTAATTATTTAATGCATATAAAATAAATAATAAAAAGATTATATAACTTTAAAAATAAAAATATAACTTTCTATTAAAAAAATGAGTTTAATTTGAATGTTTTTATAGTATAAAATATGTTCACAAAAGTCAAGCAATTATATCCTTCCATTTACATAATCATTTAAGTAGTGGTTGTGAAACGTAATCATATTTTTTTATGTGGTAAGATATAATTAGATGACAGTGTAAAAAAGTTTAAAGTTTTACATTATCAGTATATCTAAATTAAATTCTGAAAAATTAGATATTTATTAAAAAAATTTAATTTTAAAGCACTGTTAATGCAACAATATTTTACACAAATATCTAATAATGTACTTTTACATCAACAAAAATATTTGACTCTTATCTAACTATCTAAAAAATCTTAAATGTAATAACATCTGAATTTAATTTAAATGGACAATGTAAAATAGCTTTACACTGTCAGCCAATAGAGATAGTAAAAAATGTCAATTCATACAAATAACTATTCATTATAACGAGAAATCCACTATGATTTCTCACTTTTCCCTATTTTTATTGGTTAACAGTATAAAATTATTTTACACTATCAGTACATACCAATTAAATTTATAAATATATATATATATATATATATATATATATATATATATATATATATCACTTATTAAAATAGATAACTTCTCCGGTTTAGAACTTTTTTCGGTTAAAACCTTCGTTTAGATTAGAAAATAGAAAGTGCAACCGAAAGCATCTCGGGCACGCTATGCCAGTATATCAGCGGCCCAGATCTACTGACCGTTGCATTTAAATCCGAAAGCGAACCTTTGCCCTTCAAAATTCAAATTCGACCGTTGCCCATCCTAAAAGCTTCTTCTGCTTCTTCTACTACTTCCTCCTCCTCCTACTCACTCCACACTTCAGTTCAACATTCTATTTCTATTTCTGGTTCTTCACTTCACTTCACACTTACCTCATGGACCATTGAGGATTCTTTCCTTTTTTCTCTACACCTCAATATCTCTCCTATTCTCTTTCACTTTCTATTTCTAGTTCATTATCCAATAACATGGTGAAAACAGTCTCATCTCCTCCCTCTCCCTCTCCGGTGACCATAACAGTGTCTTCTGGAGGCAAAGGAAGCGGAAGCAGAAGCATGGGGCTAACCAGTCCAGTACCACGCACTTCAGTCTCAAACAACCTCAATTCCCCTCTAAGGAGAGCTTCCGGCGGAAGGAGGTTATCAGGGGGAGGCAACAACAACAACTATTGCTCTATGTCTTCCAAAGAAGATGCCATGGAAGAAATCAACTCAGAATATGTAACATACACTGTTCACATTCCTCCCACCCCTGATCGCCAGCCATTGTCAACCTCACAGACAAGCCTCGCTGAAGATACCAAGAATGTTGGAAAACTCGAAACGAGTTACATCTCAGGTACAATTTTCACCGGAGGGTTCAACTCTGTGACCCGAGGGCATGTCATTGAGTGTTCCATGGAACGCGACGAGCCGCCGAAATCTGGATCGATTTGTGGAATGAAAGGGTGTGATGAGAAAGCGATTCACGGAAGGTGCAGTGGTGGTCCCTGTGAGTGCGGGTTCAAGATATGCAGGGATTGTTACTTGGAGTGTGGTGGTGCGAATGGAGGGGGTAAGTGCCCCGGTTGCAAAGAGCCTTACAAGTATGTGAGTGATGATGAAGATGATGAAGAAGATGATGATGAGCGGTTTTCGGAGGCTGAAGACCAGGCCCTGCCATTGCCTTCCATGGCTGAATTCAAGTTGGATAAGAGGCTTTCTCTTGTGAAATCGTTCAAGGCGCAGAACCATCCACCTGACTTTGATCACACTCGCTGGCTCTTCGAAACAAAAGGAACCTATGGCTATGGAAATGCTCTGTGGCCTAAAGATGGGTATGGAGCTGGATCAGGTGCTAATGGATTCGAACACCCTCCGGATTTTGGAGAGAAAGCTAGAAGACCCTTGACCCGAAAGGTTGGAGTTTCAGCTGCCATTCTCAGTCCATATAGGTGAGTCCAAAGCCTGGTTTTTAACTTTTGTTTTCATTGGAATTTTGGTTGTCACTTGTTACTCATACTAGTTTTTGGTTTTTAGCAAGTTTGGCGTGAACGCTAATGCACCTATTCCATTGTGTTCAGGTTACTAATTCTGATTAGGCTTGTTGCACTTGGGTTATTTCTTACATGGAGGATTAGACACCCTAACCGTGAAGCAATGTGGTTGTGGGGAATGTCCATAACTTGTGAGCTATGGTTTGCATTCTCGTGGCTTCTGGATCAGCTCCCTAAGCTCTGCCCTGTGAACAGAGTCACTGACCTCTCCGTCCTGAAAGAGAGGTTTGAGTCCCCAAACCTTCGCAACCCAAAAGGGAAGTCTGATCTCCCCGGAATTGACGTTTTTGTTTCCACGGCAGACCCTGAAAAGGAGCCTCCTCTTGTCACCGCAAACACCATTCTTTCGATCCTCGCCGTTGATTATCCGGTGGAAAAGGTTGCATGCTACTTGTCTGATGATGGTGGAGCTCTGTTGACATTTGAAGCTCTTGCTGAGACTGCTAGCTTTGCAAGAATTTGGGTTCCTTTTTGCCGAAAGCACCAGATAGAGCCTAGAAATCCTGAAGCATATTTTGGGCAGAAGCGTGATTTTCTCAAGAACAAGGTTCGTTTGGACTTTGTGAGGGAGAGGAGAAGGGTGAAGAGGGAGTATGATGAATTCAAAGTGAGAATAAATTCCTTACCTGAATCCATAAGGAGAAGATCTGATGCTTACAATGCTCACGAGGAATTACGAGCCAAGAAGAAACAGATGGAAGCGGGTGCCAATGCCTCAGAACCCATCAAGGTTCCTAAAGCAACATGGATGTCTGATGGTTCTCATTGGCCAGGAACTTGGGCTTCAGCAGAACCAGAGCACTCAAGAGGGGACCATGCTGGCATAATTCAGGTAATTCTTTGCACTTCAATATGCATGGTATTGCACATATATTATATAGTGTTTGAATCATATTATATACTCCAGAGGGGACCATGCTGGTATAATTTAGGCAATTCTTTGCACTTAAATAATACTATATATACATGGTTATTGTATATATTACATAGTGTTTGAATCATAGTATTCTACGTATAGTTGTTCTACATATAGTGTAATTACATAGTGTCTGAATCATATGGCATTAAATTTTGCAGGCAATGTTAGCTCCACCAAATGCAGAACCAGAATTTGGAGTAGAAGCTGATGGGGAGAACTTGATTGATACAACAGATGTTGACATTAGGTTACCCATGCTTGTCTATGTGTCTAGAGAGAAGAGACCTGGATATGATCACAACAAGAAAGCAGGAGCCATGAATGCTCTTGTTCGCACCAGTGCCATCATGTCCAATGGGCCATTCATTCTTAATCTTGACTGTGATCACTACATTTACAACTCCCTGGCTCTCAGGGAAGGTATGTGCTTTATGCTTGACAGGGGCGGTGATAGGATATGTTATGTTCAGTTCCCTCAAAGGTTTGAAGGCATTGACCCCAGTGACCGATATGCAAACCACAACACTGTGTTCTTTGATGTGAGCATGAGAGCCCTTGATGGCTTACAAGGTCCAATGTATGTGGGAACTGGCTGCATATTCAGAAGAACAGCTCTTTACGGCTTTAGTCCTCCTAGAGCTACAGAACATCATGGTTGGTTTGGCAGGAAGAAAATCAAGTTGTTTCTGAGGAAGCCCAAGATGTCAAAGAAGGAAGAAGATGAAGTTGCTGTGCCAATCAATGGTGATCACAATGATGATGATGCTGATATCGAGTCCTTGCTTCTTCCCAAGAGGTTTGGGAATTCTACTTCTCTGGCTGCATCCATCCCAGTAGCAGAATACCAGGGAAGGTTGCTTCAGGATTTGCAAGGAAGGGGAACACATGGCAGGCCAGCAGGTTCTCTTGCCGTGCCTCGCGAACCATTAGATGCTGCTACTGTTGCAGAGGCAATAAGTGTCATATCTTGCTTCTATGAGGATAAAACTGAGTGGGGAAAACGAGTTGGGTGGATATATGGTTCTGTTACAGAAGATGTGGTGACTGGTTACAGAATGCACAATAGAGGGTGGAGATCAGTGTACTGTGTGACCAAGAGGGATGCTTTTAGAGGAACAGCTCCGATCAATTTGACAGACAGGCTCCACCAAGTGCTCCGGTGGGCGACAGGATCGGTTGAGATCTTCTTCTCAAAGAACAATGCATTGTTGGCAAGTCCTAGAATGAAGTTCTTGCAAAGGGTGGCATACTTCAATGTGGGAATGTACCCTTTCACTTCAATGTTTCTGATTGTATATTGCTTCCTGCCTGCAATTTCCCTATTTTCAGGGAAGTTTATAGTCCAATCCGTGAGTGCAACTTTTCTAGTGTTCTTGCTGGGCATCACAATCACACTGTGCTTGCTTGCACTGCTTGAGATCAAGTGGTCAGGAATCACTCTACACGACTGGTGGCGAAACGAGCAGTTCTGGTTGATTGGTGGGACAAGTGCACATCCTGCCGCTGTGCTACAAGGGTTGTTGAAGGTCATAGCTGGAGTAGACATCTCATTCACCCTGACTTCAAAGTCAGCCACTCCAGAAGATGGAGATGATGAGTTTGCTGATCTTTATGTGGTAAAGTGGAGCTTTCTAATGATCCCTCCAATTACAATTATGATGGTGAACATGATTGCTATTGCTGTAGGGGTAGCCAGGACTATCTATAGTCCATTTCCACAATGGAGCAAACTAGTAGGAGGTGTGTTCTTCAGTTTCTGGGTTCTGTGCCATCTTTACCCTTTTGCAAAGGGGCTGATGGGAAGGAGAGGGAGGGTCCCAACCATCGTCTATGTTTGGTCAGGATTGCTTTCAATCATTATCTCTTTGCTTTGGGTGTACATAAGCCCTCCTTCTGGAGCACAACAAGATTACATGAATTTCCAGTTCCCTTAGTTTGGGGAAGATGAAGTTGCTCTACTTCATCTTGCATTGTGCCAATCATATGTGAGTAGGCTTTTAGGCATATGTTGTACTAAATTGTGAGTATATCTTAGTTTCTGCTATTCTGATTATGTGTGGACCGCTCTCCATTAGAAAAATATTGAGGTTATTAGTTAATTCAGTTTTAATATGTCAAATGATTGAGATAAATATCACCATCCCCATTCGTACATGACGTGTACGAGCAATATCATAAATATTTGATTACCATTGTGTACGAGCAATATCATGTATAATGGTGTAGGCTAGGCATAGTAACTTGTATTAAATTGTGAGCGTAGATCACGAATATAACTTTGTCTCTGATATTTGATATACACACTAACATGGAATATACTTTTTTGTGCCTTGTATAATGGTTTGACTACCATTCATCATTGTCTAATGAGATATTGGTTAGGAGTCACACGACATGAACGTGATGGAGCCATTTTTGGGAACTACACAGATATTTTTTTCATTTTTTTCTGATGGCCCCCTGTCATGGTCGTGTGAAGGAGAGAACCATGTTATGGACAATGGGACTGACGAAGGGCATCCATGTAGTTTTGTCCCTCCGAGCCCAACTCTTATAAAACAATTGATAGCATAACCGTGGAGGTAAAGTTTCTACTGCACGCAGCATGATTGAAACAAGAAATTGAAAAAATAAAAATAAAAAAATAAAAAAGATCCACCTCCTTGAGTTAAAATTAGAAATAGTTCGAGTTAAAAATCAGAGAGATGACCACCTTCTGCATTAATTGCTTCTGGCCAACCATTAAGAAAAATTTTCATGATTGTCATAAATACCGATCAACATTAAGGTATCCAGAAATTTCGAACACTTCTTTTCCCGTTTTCAATGGAGGCTGTCCTTTCTTTTGGCGCCCCAAATCTATTTGAGTTCACATATAAGCATCTTCAATAAAAACAGGAGTGCACCACGTGAATGAAGCATGAGTTGCCTTGTGATATTGAGGTTATTCTAGAGAAGGACTTGTAAACTTAGTAACTTGTAGTGTAGTTGGGGTGGACCAAGGAGCGTTTATGGGCCCCTGCCCCTCCCCTATCAACTCATCCACTGGTTTCTAGCTGTAAAGGTTCCAAAGTCCTCTTCTTTTTTGGATACTTGCGTGCTTGCTTCTTTTCTCCCTTTTGTTCCTTTTCTTCGTGTTACATTACAATTACTGCTCAACATCCCACACTCTCCGGACCTAAATCCACTCCAGAAGGGAGAAATAACGTAAGCTCTATATATGATGCGTCTATGTCTAGTTCTTTCAGAGAATAATAAAGAGTCTGGTTTTTTAACCAACCTCCAAGTCATCACTGCTGCAACGACAAAATTGTACAGTTCAATTGCCGGATCTAATGAAAGTCTTCTCCAACAGCTGAATGCTGATGTCATTAATTGGGTGTTGCCAAAAAAGTTTTAACAACGTAATTAGTATTTACAAAAGAATAAGGTCACCAATTTTTTACCAACTAACTAAATATGATTTTAATCTCATGTATATATCACTAGCAGGTAAGTGGTTTGTTAAACATCTTCATCAAGAAATTGGTTGTAGAACCTCAAAAAAAAAAAAAAAAATTGAAGATGTTGATTTGGAAAATCATTATAATGATTGTGGAATTTTATTTCTCAATAAAGCCAGCTCGCGTAAGAACAAGATTCCACCGACAGCTTACCAAATTGTGATATGAATAAGCATTAATTTTTCATTTTATGCATAGTATCCAATGATTGATGTAGTCTTGTTGACACCAAAGACAAAGACCTATTTGTCGTTGGAAGAGGCAAAATCTTCACTTCAAGGGCCGAAATTGTATTATTTTGTCCTGTAAATATCCTCCTATGGTATGACCCCTGAACAATGAGGAAGGGAAATCAAGATCATAACCAAGGAGATAGCAGCCAATTGATCAAATTATAGAGCTAAAGGATGTTTAACAAAGCCATCAGATCCGCATATTGAAAATTAGAAAAACAAAAAAATAATATAGAGATTGAGAGAGAGAGGGGATCAGATTCCGGCTCCATCCACATGAATGAACTACTTTTACCCACAGAAAATGTGGTGATAAACACCTTTTCTCGGTGAATATAAGGCATCTTTTTTTAGAAGGAATTTATTATTTTGTTTCATGCAGATGAAGCCATTGCAAGTTCTTGGAGTCATAAGGTTAAAATAAGATAAAAGATCTTGAAATTGAATAAAATAAATTAGACACACAAATTTGCTAGACTCAATCAAGGGAATAAACAGCTACAATCAGATGGCCAGTGCGGCCTAGCTGCACTGTGCTTGGCCTCAGCTAATGCCCACCTCTTACGTCTATCTCCATATTCTAGATCAGTCCAAAAAGTATAAATATCAAACTAGAAATATTATATCAACTTTGGATTATATAAAAATTGCATCAACGAAGATGTCAATGTCAAAAAATTGATCTTTCACCATTTGCCGTAAGCATTCGTTGCCACGTCCTAATCCTTTATTACTAGTATATTATTCTAAATTCCACCCAAGACTTTTATTCCATAACCTACTACCGAAATATTATATAGCTACACCTTAGCAAGGCTGAAAGCCAACGATGTTGCTCACATACGCATAAATTTCGACCATTGGTCTCGAAGTGTTATAGACTATATAATTTAAGGGGAGAAAAAAAAACACTTCAAGTTTAATCCTCACCGCCAGCGATTATTCGCAACAAGGAATTTGTAATGTCATTGCCAAATTGTGTGATGTATGCTTGAAAACGCAAACTTTTTTCCCTCACCGATCACATGTATTTGGGCGATGGCCGCTGCTTTGCTGTTAACACATTCATAGAGTTTGAAGAAATATAATAAAATATACACAAAATTTGCACCCCGAAGGAAAAGGATCGATATAAAATAACGCCACAAGTAGTGTTCGAGCTGTATAAAAAGACTGTAAGCAGCTGGCCACGTGTGACACCAAGGGCAAGGAAAATTGGTCCCCGAAACACCTCATTGAAAAAACTCATAAAAGCAACAACGACATCAGGACCCCTTATCCCATAGAAGTACTGTGGAGCCATTAAACTTGATTTGCTCCAAACCAAGTCCTAGCTATCACAATCTTTAAAATTCATTTTCATTTTAAAATTAAAGCATCCAACAGTGTCAAGTCAGGATTCAGTAATAGGACACGAGTTTCATTTATTGTGTGGGGGAAAATGAAGGAAGCATAAATCCAATGGTGGAAGAGAAAAACAGAACACTAAAAAAAGGATTGCCAGCTATGCATGCGGTGCAAAGGACAAAGTGAGATTGAGACGCAAAGAATGCAGAGCGCGGAGGGTATCTCACAAATGCCCCGCGGCTGCCACCGAAGCATATGGTTCCCTCAGAGTGCCCGCGAACTTAGCTTAGCTGCCAACTTAATCCACAGACTCAGACTCATTAGATTGTTCTTATGCCTCATTTGGCTACTGCTGCCGGCAAAGATAAGATACACAGCTTACTTGATCATATAGCCCCTCGGTTCATTTTGGTCTATCTCTGAAGACGTGGACAACTAGGCAATCCTTTCAAGCAGTAACATACGTGTCTTCCACCTTCTGCTTATATTAACTATAAAATGAAAGCATAACAGTTTCAGCTTCTCCTCCAGCAACCACTCCCTCTTCCCGACACAAAAATAGAACAGGAGATAAAATGCAGATGTTGCACATGGACAGACAACCGTGGCCAGCACTCTAAAAGCATACTACTACTTACAACCAAGGTTTACTATAAAAGTCCGCAGGTCAGTCAACAGTTAGGTTGAGAAATGGGAATGCATTAAAAGTCATTCATTCACAGACTTAAGAACAAATTCTCGAGAATCAAACAACCACCCAGACATAAAGCAACCAGAACACTAATAAACCACGTTAAAAATTAGTTATTGACTATCCGTTGCAGTAATTTAATCCAACTTGAATAAAAATTAATAAATAAATAAAAAAGAAAAAGAAAAAAGCTCATTATTTTCTCTCATCTCACACTGTTCACAAGAGAAGCAACTTAAGAACAACCGACTTCATGGTTCAAACATAAAAATGGCACCGCATTCAAAAATGTCTCACTTAGGTACAATAACTCAGAAAATCCACCTGCTATTTTTTTTTTCCTCTCATCTTTTTATTTTCACAGCAGGAATCACTGAATGGAATAGAATAAGATACAAATGATAGACAAATCGCCTGAGAAGAGTCTAAATGTCTAATTATATTGAAAATCTACTAAGAATCGATATCTGATTACTGAATACTGATATGATCACAGTAAGTAAAAATAGAAAAATTAAACCAATACCCAAAATGATAAAAATCAAATGAAAATGAAGAACAGAGGGAAGAAATGACCAAAAACAGTGGTGGAATTTACCAGCAACTACCCTTTGCTTGCTATGATTCATCCATTCATCGTCAGTGAGTGTGTCCGTACAAGTCAAACGGCGCCCAAAGCGCGTCGAGAGGGCAAGGCCGCTTTGAGTCCAACCGCACCCACGGCTTCCCACTGCCGGACCAATGCAGAAGGCTCACAGGGCCAGGGTGCAGGTCCCGGCAACTACCTTTCACGTTATCACCACCCAAACCGTGCTGGTTCCAGCGGTGCTCGATGGGCGCCACGTGCCCCGCGAAAACCAGGAGGAACGGCGGCAGAGAACCAAGCTCGTAGATCCGGTCATTCTTCTGCACCTCCATCCACTTTTCAATCCGCTTCGTGTACCCTTTCCTCCTCCACCTCACCAGATCCATCACCATCACCCCCGTGTTGAAGTAGCACGGCCTCCGCCCCGCGAACGTCGCCGCGAACCGGTGGTCCGACCAGAACGCCGCCGTGAAATACTTGCTGAAGTTCGCGTGGCAGTATTCCGGCGCACCGATCGTCCGCGACCCCAGGCTCGTGCTCCAAAGCTTGGAAATATCGTCCACCACCACCAGATCGGAATCAAGGTATATGACTCTCTGCACGCAACTCTCCAGAAGGTCCGGGAGGTAGTTCCTCGCGTAATTCAAGGGTTGTTCTAGGGCTTGCCTCACGGAGGTTGAGATCAGGTTCTTCACGATGTTTGGATCGAAGTAATATACCTTGAACTTCAATTGCGGGAAGGTGGATTTAACGAGGGACTCGAGATTCGTCTGTGAGACGAGGAAGTGGAAGAAGATGTTCTCTGGACAGAGGGAGTGCTGAAGGATGGAGTGGACGGCGGCGATGGAGCCGCGGAGGTACTCGACGTCGAGGGTTATGGCCACGTGGACCAATGAAGGGTCGCAGACGCTGGGTTCGCCTGAGATTTGGGTCTGCTTGGGACGGCATTGGTCGGCATTGCGGAATGCGGTGGCTTTGCGGAAGGAGAAGCGGTTGTCGGTGTGGTGGAGGCGGAGGTATCCGTCGAGGTGGGAGGATCGGATGGCTTCGGCGGGGTGGAAGGACTGGAGGGAAGGGGAGAGGATGATCATGAACATTGCGGCGGAGAAGAACCCCGAGAATCTCATAACCCACAACATTTTGAGCCCCTCCTCTTCCTCCTTGTCTTCGAAACGGTGCGGGTTTGGAACAACGTTAGGGTTCGGTTTTATGTGCGCCACTATTGATTTGGGGATGGATTAGGGAGAATACGGAAAAAGAAGAGAGGGAGTGGGTTGTGTTGTGTATGAGTGTGACTCAAAGTAAGGATGCCGTGGGGACGAAGAAGCGAATTGGAGGAAGAAGAAGAAGAAGAAGGGAGAGGAATCCCATTGGAAAGGCGTGGCGCTGAAGTGCGCACCCTCCACCCTCTCTCTCTCTCTCTCTCTCTCTCTCTCTCTCTTACCCCTTTCCTTCGTTTTTATCTATTTCTTTTTTCTTTGGGGGTTTTGGCTCCTTCTCTCCCTCGCCAATGCCTCTCCCTAATCTGTGTTTGTCTGCAACGAGGGGATTTAGTTTGGAACCAAAAGGTGTGGCGATGGGTTTGGTTGCAGTGGCACGGACTGAAGCGCAGGCAGAGAGGGCACCTTTTTACTCTTTCCAGCGTAGCGCTTGCGTTTTCCACCACTGAAATGCAGCGTACGGTTCCGAAAAACATAATTATTATCATTTAATAGGGTGAAATTTATAATCTTAAATTCTTAATTTGTTCGTCTTAATTGGGTCGCCAAATTAAAGCCAAATATTAATATACTTCTTTTTTCAACGGAATGGGAGAGGAGGGGCAGGGTTACAAGAAACAGCTGTCGTTGTTCTACCTGGAATTGACAATAGTATCCCTGATCCACAGGGTGTTCCAGTTTTGCCCCCACTCCCTCTTTCGGCCTTTTGTCCTTTTTTTCCTTGTTTACACAACACCGATACTCTACGGTCCTTTTTGTACGTTGTTCGTTAGCTCTGCTCTCGAGTTTAGGCTACAGTTTAAATTAATACTTCACAGTCTTCACTATGTCACTCATTTTATTCCGTTGGCCATGTGACTGTGAAATACATATTAACACATAGTATGTCAGTTTGCCGAAATATCTTGGGAGAAATAGTTGGGTAGTCATGGTGTATTACATAATTATATTCATAGTCAATAATATAATAATATTTTAAGATAAAATCTATCATTAATTTACGCTAATTTATAGTTTTTATCTAAAATGTTATAATATTATTGGTTGTATTCATAGTCATATAGTACTCTAAGATCACCCAATTATTTTTCAATTTTTTGATTCAAATTATTCAGAGTGCACATTTTGCAATATCCCATGTTGAAATCTTTGAAGTCTTTAAATCTAGATTTGAATCTGATTACAGCATGTAAATCAAAAAGGAAAATATAAACAAGATTTTATGTGAGGAGTACTTGAGCTGATCAAAGAGGAATGATCGATTCACAATTCTTTGTGCTTCGTTCTTCATATTTGAAGAGAATGAGGAGAGAGAAACAGGCCAAAGGAGGCCAGAGGGAAAGAGAGTGACTCCTCCTATTTCTTAGATAGCCGAATGCACATATTGTCTTAATAGGGCAACAAACGCCTATATATATGATTAGAAGAAGGGATTTCCTCTTGTGTTAACAAAATGATGGGTCAAGTCACCTATTACAGTCAGATCTATATGCATAGTAGGGAAACATAACAATATGTAACAATAAACAGTGCATATACCTAATAAGCTTAATAACAATACTAATTACAATAATTTGGGCTTAAATAATTGATTTTAATTAATTTTGACATCTAATTAATCTGAGTTCAAAATTAAACACTATTTGACTTATGTTAGTATAAAAAATATTCCAACAGTCTCCCACTTAAATAGCATAGCTTGTTAAAATTTTGAGGCCTTAGAAATGATTCCGATGGGCTTCACAAAATTGCCCAAGGGAGTCATCTCCCTCACCCAACAAGGTCAACCTAGAACAGTGGTTAATTCGACTATGGAAGCTCATTTCGAGTTGGGTTTCGCATCTTTTCAACGCAGTCTAAACCCAAAATTGAAGCTAAACTTCAACCGAACAAAACCCATCATCAAACTCATGGATTGATGCCCTCTTGGAAGAGAACAAAGCGAAGAACAAACTTGCCATGAACAGATTGGGTTTTCGCCATTACAGCTAATTTTAATTTTAGTTCTGTGCGTTTCTCATCACATTTTCAACCCATAATTAAAGGCTAGAAGATTGCGAACACAACCCTTGGTTGTGCAAGGATTCAAGCACTCTAAGCGATCCAAGAAGGCGAGGAACTGAACCTGCAATGGAGCTCAAGTTTTGGTTATTTTCTCCCCCATTTCTAAACCAAAATTCATGTTCTTTAGCTCTTTACATTTGTAAGGACAAGAGCAACAATAACCTAAAGAAATTTGAAGTGATTTCTTACCATAAACAAATCTGGGTTTGGAGGGAAAGGGGTTAAGGTTCATATGGTTCCTCTTTGATTTCTGTCTCAAAATAGAATAATTTCCTATAATCTGGGTGTCGATCAACTCAAAACAACACCAGTAACAAAACCTATCAAGAAATTTTGAGTTTAATCGATCAAAACAAAAATCCCAAATTGGCTCTTTAGGGTCATCATGCATGCAATTCTTATCTCTCTCAAACACCCAATCTTACTTCATCAAAACAGAATTTGTAGCTATAATCAAAGATCAAATGGGCTCTAATATCACTTGTTGAAATTTTTGAGTGTGTAAGGAATACCTAAGTTGATTGAGAAATATTGATTGTTTCACAGCTCTTTGTTCTTCGTTCTTTAGATTTGAAGAAAAAGAGGAGAGAGAAACAGGTCAAAGGAGACTAGAGAGAAAGAGAAACTCCTCCTATTCCCCAGATAACTAAATACATATACTATCTCAATTGGGCAGTAGGCTCCTATATATAGGGTTAGGAGAAGAAGCCTCTCCCTGTATTATCAAAATAATAGATCAAGCCATTGATGTATAGTAAGGTCTATACATATAAGAAAACATAATAATACCCATCAATGAGCAGTATATAGGTCCAATAAACCCAATAACAACAATAATTACAATAGTTTGTACTTAAACAATTAGTTTTAATTAATTTTGATATCTAATTAATCTAGGTCTAAACTTAAACACTATTTGATTTATGTAAGTTCACAAAATAATCCAACTTCCCCTGTTTCCAACGATAAACCCTTGTTTATGTGTTGAACTAGTTTATATTTTAATTTCTAGTCTCTCCCCATCTCGTGCAGTTGGTCTAGAAAAAGCATATTGAATGAAAGTAGGTGAAACCACATTCATAAGACTAATTGTTTGCTTATTAGTCCAAACTTCGTAATCCAGGATCCTCCCTCCATTTGCCGAGCGATAAATACGTTGAAAGCAAAATATCATCACACATAAACATCTTGTGATTTGTGTTACATTTCTCACCAATGAAAAAGCCTTAGAATAAATATAAACTTGTGTTACACTGCACTATACACGCTCTAGTCCTCTACGATCCTTTTCTTGTTCGTTGACTTAACTCTGCTCTATATACGACACTCTACCGGTTGAATTGACACTCCATAATCTTCACTGTCACTCATTTTACGAAGTTGGTCATGTGAGTGTGAATTGCAGATTAACTTCTATATCAGTATGGTTAAATTTCTGTATTCAAATTATTCAAAATGCACATTTTGCAATATCCCATGTCGCCGACAATAAACCCTTGTTTATGCGCTGAAAAGTTCACATTTTTTTTCCAATGAAATATTGGTATCTGAAATGCATTGAACTATTGATAATCTGATTTTTTTTTTGGCGGGTAGACCTTGATATTCTGAAAGTTATAGTGATCTATTATCAGATAAATTTTTTTAGTATTATTATTTTTTATTTACAAAATTTAAACTCAATACCTCACCCTCCCTCTTCTCTCTCTCTCTCTCTCTCTCTCTCTCTATATATATATATATATATATATATATATTACTTCACTCTGGTATAGTAATGCTTTTTGAAAGGGTTCTCTTATTTATGAAAATTATAAGTTAATTTTTTGATTTAATAAATTAAAAAATTGGGGTACTGTTGAGAGTTATTATGAAATTTTTTAATAATTAATTTATACTCTTTAAAATTTAAAAATTAATATAATATTACTTTTTTAATTATAATAAAAATATAAATTATTCTTTTTAATATTTATCTTTATTATAATTATTTTAAATTTTAAAAATAATTTTATCAAATATTAATATTATGACTTCTACTTATAAAAAATAATTTTTATATTATTATATTAAATAGTACTATTATAAATTTTTAAAAACAGCTTTTAAAAAATTAAAGGAATTTAGCACCTCTAAATATCCTATAACAGTATCAAATCAAGCTTCAATCTCTAGTAGTCTTTCGTCATCTAGTCCTTTTTGCTCTACAAAAAAGCATATTGAAAGGAGGTGGAACCACATTCATAATGTTAATTGTTCGCTTGTTAATTCAAACTTCAAAGTACAGGATCGTCCCCGCATAGGCCAAGCCATAAATATTTTAAAAGCAGAATACCACCACACATAAACATCTTGGGATTGTGTTACTTTTCTCACCGATGAAAAAGCTTTAGAATAAATTTAAATTTATTGAGGCGTGTCGTTTTTTTATAATTATTAAATTAATATATATGTTGTAATATGTTTTACTTCTCTCATCAATGCAAATAATTTAGACTAAATATAAGTTTATTTTGGCGTGTCTTATTTCATATAATCATTAAATTAAAACACACATATATAGAAAGAGAAAGAAAAACATAGAGAATTTTGATAGGATACTTTCCAAAGATTAAAAAATCGCGTGAAACACACAACCTTTTAATGTATTTAATATATTAATTTTTTTAACAAATAATCTTTTTATATTATTATATTTAAAAAAATATTAACTAAGTGTAATTATAACATTTGTTAGTAAAACATATGCACGTGTAGGGATGTTAATGAGGTGGAAATATCTGTACCCATCCCCCACTCCATATCAACACAGGTATTCATTTTTTACTTCTCCACAAATTTATAGGTATCCGCAAATATCCATGAATATCCGTTAGAATATTAAAAATTAAATAAAAGTATCTAATATCATAAAATACTTAAAATAAGCATAAATAGTAATCCAATTCTAAAATTCAAATTCCAACAATTTAAGATACTTAAAATAAAAATAAACACAAAATAAGCATAATAATCCAATTCTGGAAACTAAAATAAACATATAATAGTAATCCAACCATTAGTCCAACACATAATAAGTATAAATAAATCAAACTTTCAAATTTAAATCTTAGTCCAATCAATTTAAATAATAATAATAATATTAACCTAACTAAGTTAATAAATTAGGGATAAAATAATAATTTTATATTAGATACCGGTGGATATTTAAAATCTCCATCCCTATTACTCGCGAGGACAAAATTTTCCTCTCATACCCGCTCTGTTGTAGGTATTACCTACGAATATCCACGAGAGTGGATTTTTTTGTCATCCCTAAACATGTGCACCTTCATTTCTCCACTTTTTTCTTTGGATATATATATTTTTAAATATGAAAAGTTCACTTGTTTTTTCAATGAAATATCGGTATATGAAATGCATTGCATCCTTGATAATTTGAAAAAAAAAAAATTGGGTAGACCTTGATAATCTTATTTGAGTTATAGTAATCTATTATGAGATAATTTTTTTAATATTATTCTTTTTATTTACAAAATTTGAACTCAATACCTACCCCCCCTCTCTCTCTCTCTCTCTCTCTCTCTCTCTCTCTCTCTCTCTCATCTTAGTTTGGTGGTGCTATGTGAGGGGATTATCCTATATATGAAAATTATAAGTTAATTTTTTTATTTAATAAATTTAAAAGTTGAGGTGCTCTTGAGAGCTATCATTGAAACTTTTTTAGAATTGACTTACACTCTCTAAAATTTGAATGACTAATATAATATTACTCTCTTTAATAATAATAAAAGTAGAAATTATTCTCTTTAATATTTATATTTATTATAATTATTTTAAATTTTATGAGTAACTTTACCAAATATTATTCTTATAATTTCTACTTGTTAAAAATAATTTTTATATTATGCTATCAAATAATACTGCTATAACTTTTTAAAGTAACTTTTAAAAAACTCAAAGAATTTAGCACATGAAAAAACCATAATAATATGAAATCAAGCTTCAATATCTAGTTGTCTTTCGTCATCTAGTTCTTTTTGCTCTACAAAAAAGCATATTGAAAGGAGGTGGAACCACATTCATAATGTTAATTGTTTGCTTATTAATTCAAACTTCAAGAGTCCAGGATCGTCCCCCCATAGGCGGAGCCATAAATATGTTAAAAGCAGAATTTCATCATACATAAACACCTTGTGATTATGCTACTTTTCTCACTGATGAAAAAGCCTTAGAATAAATTTAAATTTATTAAGGCGTGTCTTTTTTTTTAATAATTATTAAATTAATATATATGCTGTAATTTGTTTAACTTCTCTCATCAATGCAAATAATTCAGACTAAATAAGTTTATTTTGGCGTGTCTTATTTCATATAATCATTAAATTAAAGCACACAAATATAGGAAGAGAAAGAAAAATATAGAGAATTTTGATAGGATACTTTCCAAAGATTAAAAAAATCACGTGAAACACACAACTTTTTTATGTATTTAATATATTAATTTTTTTTAACAAATAATCTTTTATATTATTATATTTTAAAAAATCCTAACTAAGTGTAATTATAACATTTGTTGGTAAAACATAGGCGTGTGCGCCTTCACTTCTCCACATTTTTTTTTGGATAAAAAATAATTTTTAAAATATAATATAGCTTAACCTAAAGGTATTTTTAATATTTTAGGATTATCAATTTAATAAAAAATAATATAATTCAATTATAAAAAAGACAGTGTTTCAGAAAAATATATATTTTTATTAGTTTTATTTATTAACATGCATTAATAAGATATTTAATACGTGTATAATATATTTACTGAATAAAAATAAAAAGATACAATATATAAAATAATTTTAAACTGACTTGCAAATAAGAATAGTTCAATATGATAGAATAAGCTAAACATATTTACACACTACTTATACGAATTATAATTTTGTATTTTATAAATTTGTATCCTAACATTAGAATGTAAATTTTTATGTAATGTACAAAGAAATCGATTAACACACGTATAAGATTTAATATTTTTTTTAAGCGAAGGTATATTAGGTTGGGTATGTCTGAGGCCAAAATTTTGTTAGTTTAATCTAATTTTTTTAAGCTACAAATTGGAGAGTGTTCGTAATTCAGTTTAGCTCAGTTTTAACACAAGAATTAAACCAATTTAAATAATATAATTTCTTTCACATAAAAAATAATGAAATTTATTTTAACTTAATTTAAATTGATTTGATTTTATTTCAAAAATGAAACCAGATCAAATTATTAAACCAATTTAAATTGGTTAAATTTATTTGATTTTTTTTATTTTTATGAAACATAAAAAAATATATTGTTAAGTTCATTAAATTAAGTTAGTTATTAATTGTTTTATAAAATTTTACAAATTTGAAATTTGAGTATAAAAAATTATACTAATACCTAAAACGAACAAGTTATATATTACAATGACATAGTTGAACGAAAATCATATATAAACTTAAAATTATTGAGAAGAGTAAAAGAATTATAGATAATTAAAACCTTTAAAAACTTAAAACTGAATTAGACTCATTGATCTTCATAAAATTAGAAACAAATTAAACCAATCTTTTTTTCTTTTTTTCTTTTTTTTAGTTTTGATCAATTTTCAAATTTTTAATATTGATTTTTTATTTTAATTAGAATCGAATATAATCTTAACACCCTAACAGACTAATCGAGTTAGTCAAAATGTATCGGCTATTAGATATATATATATATATATATATATATATATATATATATATATATATATATATATATATATATATATATATATATATATATATATATATATATATATGTGTGTGTGTGTGTGTAAAAAATTTAGATGACTTTATATTAGGGGTGTATGCAATGATGTTTGGATTGGATTGGTTTAATTTAATTTTTTAATCCAATCTATTAGATCGGTTTAGTTTTGAAACTTTCATGCGAAATATGATCTAATCTAAGCAATTTTTAAAAATGAAGAACCAATCAAATTCAAATATATGTGTTTTGATTTTTATTTATTTTTTTGTTTAGCAATTTTAATTAAATTGAATTTAAGCACACCTATTTAATATTGCATCACTACAATGCTAACCCAGATTATCAATTAGGCTTTTTTTCTTTAGAAGAGAAAAAAGAAAGGAAGATAAAACTCTTGCCTTTAGTGGATAATGCAATGGGGATTAGCATCCCTCCTTGTATAGTTTTAGTTTTTTAGGGCTTTTTTGCTATTTTAAATTAAAAAATATAGAGTAAAATATACTTAACCCCCTTGAGGTATCAAGCAATAACACTCCACCCCATTTGTTTATAAAATATACACTCTACCTCAATATACTAAAAGTATATTTGGATTGTTTTTTTTTAGGGGAAAAAACACTTTTTTATTTTTTTTGTTTGAAAAAGTGCTTTTATAAGTTTTAGAAAATTTATTTGGATACAACTTTAGAAAAAAAATACTTGCAGAAAAAAAAGTCAATTTATCATTTTTTTAAAAAATTAGCAATACCTAACTTTAAAAGAAAAAATAGAAGTAGAAAGAAAATTTTGAGTACATTTGTTTGTACTTTTCTAGTACAACAAATATATTTTTTTCCCAAATTATTTTTAAAAAAATTATTTATAGAATTTTTAATGTTTTTTGTGCTTCTGAAAAAGAAAAAAGGAAGCAAAACATAAGTAGTTTTTTGTTTTTTTCTTTAAGAAGATGCATAGATCTACTTCTCTTAGAAGAAGAATCAGTATAAGAGGTAATTTTATTTTTCAAATTTAGGAACCACTACTTTTTCATTCTATTATAATTTTATTCTTAAAATTTTTTAAAAATATAACTCTCTTGTTCTCACTTTATTATAATTTGAAAAAGTATTTCTTCTAAAATCTTAAGCAAACCCTTTATTAAAAAAGACTTTTGCTTCTACATTTTTTAGAAATTGGGTATTACTAATTTTTAAAAATTGGCAAATTAACTTTTTATACAAGTATTTTTTTTTTTTTAAAGTTGTATTTAAGTACACTTAAAAACATATAAAAAGCACTTTTTGAAAAAATGCTTTTTTTTATAAAAATCAATCTAAACACATTCTTAATGGATTGTGGTAGAGTGTATATTTTATAAACAAATGGGGTGGAGTGTTATTTTTTAATATCTTAAGGGTGTTAAATATATTTTACTCAAAAATATATTATTTATGTATATACGCTTTTTCAATATTTTTTACCAAAATATCCTTTTTTTTTGGATTATAGTGAATTTAATTAAGGCCGAATAAAATTTATCACTATGCAAATTTATCTCGCACGAGCGGAATTTGATCTACCTTGGATCGAATTTAACATGGGTAAAGAGGTTTAGGGTAGAGTTTAGGGTGAGCTATAGTATTTCAGGTCCATAGTAGACCTAATATAGTTAAATAACCAAAAAATATAGTTAATTATCAAACAAGTATAGCTTCTTGTATGGAAAAGTGTCGGGTCTACTATGAACTAGGGTTCATCCTAAAATATAGCAATAATTAAACTTTACTCTCTATTAAAACTATAAAAAAATGAACGACGATAATATCCAGATCAGTCATTGGAGACTTAATAACTACATATTTAATATTTTAAAAATTCATATTTATTGTTTCTATGTATGCGATTGTGAGTATATCTATATATTATTTCGCTATATCCAAAGTCAATATTTTTTTATATTTATATTGCATCAGTGATGAATTTGATTTAAGTTGGATTAGATTTATCATTATTCACTCAAAAAAAACATAAAACTATGATATTTCTTCATTAATTACCATTACAATAAATAAACCAAACTAAGTTGCTACTTAAGTACATTAACTAAGTTAACATACTCCAAACTAATTTCTAAGTTGTCATTAAATTAGTTTAGATTATGTTAACATAGTTAATATATTTAAGTAGTAATTTAGTTTGGTTAATTTATTATAATGGTAATTAATTAAGAAATATCACAGGTTTATATTTTTTTCTTTCGGGTGAATAGTGATGAATTCGATCTAAATTAGATCGAATTCATCACTAGTGCAATATAAATATAAAAAAAAAATTGACTTTAGATATAGTGAGAGAATATATCTATATACCCACAATTGCATACATAGAAATAATAAGTATAAATTTTTTAAATATTAAATACTATGGCTTTTAAGCATCTAACGACTAATCCAAATATCGTCGTCATCCATTTTTTTACGGCCTTAATAGAGAGTAAAGTTTAATTGTTACCATATTTTATAATGGATCCCAGTCCATAGTGGACTTGGTGCTTTGCAACATCTTATGTGGCAATTAGCCATACTAGTATGACAATTAACCATACTTTTGGATCATTTAACTATATTAGATCTACCATAGACCTAAAATACTATAACTCATCCTAAACTCTACCCTAAACCCCTTTGGCCACGTTGAATTCGATCCAGGATAGATCAAATTCAACACTATTCACATGAATAGTATTGAATTTGATTTGGCATATATCAAATTCCATTTGTACAAGATAAATTTGGACAGTGATGAATTCGATTCAGCCTTAATCGAATTTATTACGATACAAAAAAATGACATTTTAGTAAAAAATATTGAAAAAGTGTATATATGTAAATAATATATTTTTTAAATTTATAATAGTACAAAACCCTTGACCTTCCTTGTAACAAAAGGAAAAAATAAATAAAACTCTTTTAGCTAGGTGATAGCTTCTTAAGTAATATCTATATATATATATATATATATATATATATATATATATATATATATATTGATTTTGAGTTGGGTGGAATAATTTGTGATTAAATTTTAGAGTAAAATACACTCAACATCCTTGAGATATTAAAAAATCATATTCCACCCTATTTGTTTATAAAATATACACTCCACCCCAATCCATTAAGAATGTGTTTGGATTGATTTTTATAGAAAATGGCATTTTTTTTAAAAAAAGTGCTTTTTATATGTTTTTAAGTGTACTTAAATACAACTTTAGAAAAAAAATACTTGTATAAAAAGTTAATTTGCCAATTTTTAAAAATTAGTAATACCCAACTTCTAAAAAATATAGAAACAAAAATCTTTTTTAATAAAGGGTTTGCTTAAGATTTTAGAAAAAATACTTTTTCAAATTATAATAGAGTGAGAATAAGAATGAAAAGCGAGTTATATTTTTAAAAAATTTTAAGAATAAAATTATAATAGCACGAAAAAAATATTAGTTTCTAAATTTGAAGAATAAAATTACCTCTTATACTGATTCTTCTTCTAAGAGAAGCAGATCTATGCATCTTCTAAAAAAACAAAAAACTACTTATGTTTTGCTTCTTTTTTTCTTTTTCAGAAGCAAAAAAAAAAACATTAAGAATTCTATAAGTAATTTTTTTAAAAATAATTTGGGAAAAAATATATTTGTTGTGCTAGAAAAGTACAAACAAATGTACTCAAAATTATCTTTCTGCTTCTATTTTTTCTTTTAAAGTTAGGTATTGCTAATTTTAAAAAAAATGATAAATTGACTTTTTTCCTGCAAGTATTTTTTTTCTAAAGTTGTATCCAAATAAACTTTCTAAAACTTATAAAAGCACTTTTTCAAACAAAAAAATAAAAAAAGTGTTTTTTTCCCCTTAAAAAAATCCAAATATACTTTTAGTATATTGAGGTAGAGTATATATTTTATAAACAAATGAGGTGGAGTATTATTTCTTGATACCTCAAAGGGGTTAAGTGTATTTTACTCTAAATTTTAATAATTCATTAGGACCGAGTATATAAAGGATGAGTGTAGCTGGGTTAAATTAGGCCCAAATTTGACTCACTTTTTTGACTTAATCATTTGGACCATTTATATATAAAGATTTTGACATTATGTATAATAAAATCATAAAATTTTAGAAGGAACAAATTTTAAGAGATATTTTATAATATATATTTCAAAATAAATTATACTAATACAAAAATAATATTATGTTATGTAAAATATGTTGATTAGGTATAAATATAATATATTAATATATTTTAAACCTTTTTTAAAATATAACTTTTAAAAAACTAGTTGACTCACTGAAGGTATGAGTTGAACTCGACTCAAAACATAAATTGGATTGAATTTTACAACCTGAACTCGATCTAGTAAACTTTGAGTTAGGACATGTTATCTGATCAAATTAAGTCATAAACACCTCTTTAGCAAATAACGATTCGAATCTCAGTTGAAAGATATGCCACATTTAATATCCAACCATATTTTAAATAAAATTGTCTTCATTGAAGATGCTAGCGACAAATAAAAAATAAAGTACAAGGATGAGATGATAATTATTAGGGTAAATTACACTAACCTCTACTAAGATTTATCGATATTATATGTAGACCTTCCTAGTTTTTAAGTTGACACTCAACTCCCATTATTTGTTTAAGAACATAACAAAAACCTCCCTTAACCCTAAATCTTAAATTTTAAAACATTTGAAAAATAAAATAAAATAACTATTGTACCTTTTTTCTATATTTGGAATGCAATTTTATTCAAATACTATAATCAAGTAATAATATCTCCTAGATACAACTAGGTGCCTCATCTAACCATTCCTGATCAATCCAATCCTTGGGTAATGGAGCTAACCTATCAGCTACAGAATTACAATTTTTGGGTATATAATGGGCTTTGAAGTATTGAAACCTAGAAGCAAGCCCATATGCGTTTGCTAAGACTAGTCTAGCGTAGGATAAATCCTATTTATTTTGCTCAAAACTATCGAATATGAGCTGGGCATCCCCTTCCACCATGACACCCCTAATCCCCAGCCTTCTTGCAAAAGCTACCCCCACTACCACCGCTATTGCCTTCACTCGGTGGGCATCAACAATGCCATGGATCTTCTTTGATTTTGCACCAACAAATTTCCCTAGGCTATCTCTGATGATGATACTAATCACATACACCTAGTCTTCTTAAAAAATGGCCCCATCAGTGTTCACTTTCCACAGCCTTGGGGGTAGAGCTTCCTATTTCTCATTGATTAGGGCTAGGATACAGTTCGGCCTGTTATTGTTTTATGCTATCTTGAAGCTCCTCAAGTTCATTATTGCTTGGAGGAACGCTTAGAGTGGGCTTAGCATGTTCTTCCCCTACGAGGCATTGTTTCGCTGAAGCCATACATTTCCTACATTACCGTAATGAGCTCGCGTTCGTGGTCTACTAGAGGGTTAGGATCGATTGCATCCTCCAAAGCCAGGCACTCTATTCATGTGTCTCCATTGGCTCTTGAATCTGCAAATCAAAAAAACCCAAAGCAACAGAGCAATTACAAAATAAGTGCCATGCATCCTTCGAATTCTCATTACACAGGTAACACCCATTACCCACTTCAATATTTTTTGAGATTAGCCTGGCTCTAGTAGGGAGGATGTTTCTAGCTAGTCTCTACATAAAGATTTTGGTTCTAGGTTGTATTTTCATGTTCCATATTAGTTTCCAAACTTGTGTATACCTGGATAGGACATCATAGTTTTGCTGCATATTTTCTAAGAATTCTTTGTGCTACTCCTTTATTTGTTTTCCCAAAAGATCCTATATCTACTTTTAATAGTGTAATTGCCTTTTTGATCATAAAACCATGCAATTGTATCCTGTTCGATAAGTTGTGATACTAGGATTTGTTGGATTGATCCTACCATTGGGATGTCGCACATCCTATTTAACACCTCAGTATTCCACCTCCTATTTTCGTTTGTTAATAACTGGCTGACTCAAATTACCCTCTCATCAGCATCATTTCTCAATTGGGCTCTGAAATTTGGGGCTTGATGAATCCAAGGTGAGTCCCTAATATTTGTGTTTTCCTTGTTGCCAACTCTTCAAATTATACCTTTTTCTAGCACTACTCTTCCTTCCAAAATACTTCTCCAAGTATAGGAAGGTTAGAGCCCAGTTGGGAATTCATAAAATCATTATTGAGATAATATTTGGCTTTTAATATTCTATTAACTAGGGAGTCCCCATTGTTTATTAACCTCCATCCTTGTTTTGATAACATTGTGAGGTTAAAATTATGCAAATCCTTAAGCTCAAGACCTCCTAGGTTCTTAGACCAACATAGTTTTTCCCAATTAATCCAAATGTACCTTCCTTGCATCAGTGTGGTTCCCCCACCAGAATTTAGCCATCATGTTTTCTAGGTCCTTACATAAGGTTAAGGGAATTTTAAAACAAGACATGGAGTAAGTTGGAATGGATTGGGCAACTGCTTTAATGAGAACTTCCTTCCTTCCCTTAGATAACAATTTTTCTTTCTAGCCCTGAATTCTCTTCCAATTAATTATTCATTCTATTTATGTTAAATGTCATTCCACCCCTTTCTCCACCCACCTTCATCACCTTATCTTCTCTTTCCTCCACCTACACCTATAAAGCCTGAAACCCATTTTCTCCTTTCTGCTTCCTTTCTTCATCCATCTACATAACCTCATCTCCTATCCATACCCACACCCAATTTTTCTTATCACAAGAGAAGGAGAGAGAACACCGAAGATGAACAAGTCTAAGCAAACATAAGATTTCCCTAATATATAAGGAAGGTGTGAAGTGAATTTCATCTCATGTTATTATTATTAGCATCTCTTGTTTTAAACCATGCAATTTGTCAATTTGTCAATTGCACAATACATATCTACCAAATTTTGTGCTATATTGTGCTGTGAATTGCATGCTTTAGTTCCTACAAAAACATATAAATGCTAATAATTACTAACAAATTGACAAATAGAAGAGTTAAAACAAGAAATGCACATTGGGTGGTGCAGCCACAAAGGCAACGAAGTGGAAGGAGTTGAAAAGGTTGTTGGTGGAGGTAAGAGAATATGAGGTTATCACAATGTCAGAGATAATGATAAATTAGGAGTTTAATAAAACATGTTAAAAGGAGGGAGTCAAGTTTTAAGTTAAAAAATCGAAGGTCCAAGTATAATATCAATGAAATTTAGGGGAAGTTAGTGTAACTTATCTTGATTATTATACTTGGAGTCAAATACAATTAAGAAATATTAGTTTAGGTAAAATTTGGAGTCCAAACAATTAATATATAAATTTTACTTTAGAATATAATTACATATAATCAAATTAAGGCTTAAATATGATTTTAGTCCTTATAAAATTAGCAAATTTTTGTTTTAATACTTAAGATTTTGCTTTTTTGGTTTTTATCCAAACATTTCAAAAAGTTTTGGTTCTAATCCCTATCGTTAGTCTGTCTTCGCTAAGTGATAATATGAATGATAGATAGTCATGTCACTCTTCCAATGTTCAAATAAGAACTAAAATCAAAATTTTTGAAAATATTTGCATAAAAAAAAGGAACAAAAATCAAAATTCTTGGAAATGTTTGGATCAATGCAAAAAAAAAAATTTCTTAGCAACTAAAACCAAAATTTGCTAATTTTATAGGGACCAAAAATATATTTAAGTCTAAAATTAATAAATATTAAGAATAATAATTATTATATTTAAATTTATGACTAAATAATTTACTAGAAATTAGCATTTTTTTATAATTTTATTTTTATTATTTTTTATAATTAGAATTATTTATGACATTAAAAATGTAATATTATTTTATACTAAACATGATTACAACTAGAATTTTCTCCTAGCTAACCAAAAAAAGGAATGGCATTGTTGGTGTTCTTCTGAAAAGTCAACAAAGTGGCAGCCTTGAGATCCAAATAACAACGAAAAACATCAAAATTAGGATTTTGATTGGTGAAAGTAATTGGGTAACCAGATTTCAAAAAATAAAAAAAATCTAAATGTAGTTTTCATATTTAACCATAATTATTAAACTTCTTAATTTGAATTTGAAATTGGTATTAAAGTAACGATAAACAACTCAATTATTTTAGAAATAGCAAATTAAAAGAAGCGTAAAAAAATGAAGTCTCCAATAAAAAAAAAAAATACATGTACCTTCTTATGTACTTGTATTTTTTTTTCCAGAGGCATCTTAACCAAAAATAAATATAAGGGCTAATTTTTTCAAATATGGAAATCTGTTACATATAATACTAAAATATAGAAGTTTGTACATACTTACAAGAATATAGAATTTTTCAGGAATCAACTAATGAGTCAGGCTGATTCCCTTTTTTTATTATAGCATTGCGTAGTTTCGTGTGTGTGTGTGCGTGTTTTTTTTTTTTTTTTTTGTGTGTGTGTGTTGTGTGTACGTGTGTGTGCGCGTGTGAGAGAGAGAGAGAGAGAGAGAGAGAGAGAGAGAGAGAGAGGAGAGAGAAGAAAAGGTTAGAGAAAAGGAAGAAAGAAGATAGAGGGCAGAGAAAAAAACGAGAGAAAAGAGAGAAAAGTGAAGGAAAAAATTAAAAAAAAAAGTGAAAGGATTTACTATTAATTTTTTTTTTTTTAAAGGAACCAGCTTAACACAGGCGCGTTCTACAATAGTCCGAGTCAAGTTATGGACCATGTTGGTCCAGATGATTTAATAATAAATGAAAGAGGTGTGATATATTATAGTATTTTTTATAATTATATAGATAAAAATTAATTAATTCAGAAAGTGATCAAATTTTTATTTTTGTAACACTTAAGAATATCAAATTTTATTTATATGATACCTAAAGATTTTTAGTTAATTTCAAGATCTTATAGAAAGTAACCGAATTTTATATGCATAATATTCTTTGCAGTTCAGAAGTGACCAAACTTTTATTTCTGTAACACTCAAAAATATCAAATTTTATCTGTGTAATATTTAAAGACTTTAATTTAATTTCATGATCTCACAGAAAAAATTTGATCATTTCCAAAATATATTTAACTCTTTTTTTTAAATTTGACTAAATCAAAAAAAATTACAATATACCATATAAAAAGAGGTATATAAATACATCCTTTTGATCAACTATTAGATTTCCAAGACCATAATAGTCCTAGTAGTTTAACTCCCCAGGTTAGAAACATCTGCTTAACACATTGGATGGTTTCCGAAAATCTCCACATTCTTGTAAATACTTACAAAAGTCCATAATATGGTATAGAGAAATATTGAGGAGACTTACTTCTTGTAGGATACCGTGCCGATTCACCACTTATCCATCATTAGATAGGATATAGACCCAATCTAAGTGAGATTTACATCTCATCTAATGTGGATGAGTGGTGAGTCGACACGATATCCCACAAGAAGTAAGTCCTTCTATCATTACTCTACGGTATATACTCCATTTTTTGGATCTGTGTAACATATGGGATCAAATTTTTTATAAATAAAATTTTTTTTCTCAAACTTTTGGAAAATATAAAAACTATACAATAAATAGGATTAGATATAAAAATTTCATAATTTGATATGAAATTAACAAAATGGTTGATAAATATAAAATTTAGTATATGATTTCATTATAACTTTGATAACCCAAAAAATAAAGTCCAATATGAAAGATAATAAAAAATAAAACTAAGAAAATAGTAAAATAAATTTTTCATATTTGACTTTTTGTTAAAAATTTAAACTTCTTATAAGACACTAAATTGAAATAAGTATAGAAATATAAATTATATAATATTAAATTATTAAATAATAAATAAAATTATCTACTTTCAAATTTGTGGCCTTACATGGTCTATCTCTAGCCTTAGAACTTGGTCTAACAAAGGTAAAGTTAAAAGGGGATTCCATAAATGTGTGGGGAAATATGAAAGTTAAAGAGGGACATAGGTCATACGATGGCAACATACTTAGGGACATCTTATTGTTTAGTTCTAGTTTTAGATCTTTCAAATGTAACTTTGTTTCTGGGCATTGTAATTAGGCAACAGATATGCTTGCAAAGTCTGCTAAGGATTCTTTGTCAAATACGTGGCTAGAGCATACTCCTGACTTCTCAGACCATGTCTTGTATCTTGATTCTTAATTATTGTTAATGAAGTTTCTTTCCAATTCAACAAAAAATCTACTTTCAACTTTCAAATGATTATCAACAACTTAGCAAAAAAAAAAAAAAATCCATTATTTCTCCTTCCCTATTTTTCAATATTCCAGTAAATTAATTTTAAAGATAAAATTATATAAAACTATTTTACATAACAATTAATTATTCACATAAAACAAACAATTAATTGTTAAAAGTATAATTTATTCTATAAAAATATATAATTCTAATTTTTAAGATATGATTGAAAATAATTAAAATCAATTTATTAAATTTATAATTTATATAGTTGTTCTATACTCTATTAAATATAGAATAGGTCGAGTTATATGCTTATTATAGCCTAATATTTTCATTTGTTTCAAAGTTAGGAATTTGACTAAGCCCTATATTAATATTGATTAATTCTTGAAAAATTAGTTGTATAAAAATAAAATGAAGGAATTATTTGAAGAATATATATTATAAGAATCATTTTTTCAAAACTTGATTTCGATAATAAAAAAATGCTTGATATAAAAGTAATAAAGTACTCAAAGAAAAATAATAATAGAAGTAATTGATTTTTAGATAAATTATAAATTGGCTCGTGATAACAAAAGAATAAATAGTAAAAATTGATTGGGTAAAATACATTGGTAACTAATCTTAATAATTTTCTACATTGATTTTCAAGTTTTATTTTACATTAGTTTTTTAAAAAAAGCCAAATAATTGGTTGAGTAGTGGAAGGATATTGAGGTTGGTAACAATCGTATTAATGTTTATTAAATTTGAAAGTTTCATTTTAAATTATTTTAATTTTATAAAGAAAATTTAATATAAATTTATTTAAATTAATTTAACAACTTTTTGTGGCTAAAATGAAACCAGATAGAGATATTTAAGTAATGGATCATTTATGAAGAGTTAGTGGAGGAAAGAATCCTTGAATTATATTTACTGTAAGTACAATCTTGAAATAAAATGTTTCTTTTTAATAATTTTAGTTTGAAATATTACCTTTAATAGTGAGGTTAAGAAAGTGGTAGGGATTAGAATTAATATGAAGCTGACACATAGCGTAATTTTTCATATTTTGAGTCTTAATTATTAGTAGTATAGAACTTGGTCTAACAAAGGTAGACTTAGAAGGGGATTCCATAAATGTGTGGAGAAGTATAAAAGTTAAGGAGGAGGATAGGTCATATAATGGCAACATACTTCGGGACATCTTATTGTTTAGTTCTTGTTTTAGATCTTTCAAATGTAACTTTCTTTCTCGGCATTGTAATAAGGCAGCAGATATGCTTGCAAAGTCTACTAAGGATTCTTTGTCAAATACATGGCTAGAGTAGGCTCCTAACTTCCTAGACCATGTCTTGCACCTTGATTCTTAGTTGTTGTTAATGAAATTTCTTTCCAATTGAAAAAAAAAATTTACCTTTAATTTTTAAATGATTATCAACAACTTAACAAAAAAAAAAATCTGTTATTTTTCCTTCCCTATTTTTAAACATTCTAATAAATTAATTTTAAAGATAAAATTATATTATCTCTATCCTAGAATAATTGTGCATTTTTAAATACGTACATAAATTAATGAAATGATTGAAAAAGCCTCAATATTAGAGAAATTTATATACATTTTATAAAATTATTCTAACTTAATTCTCTCTTTTCACTTACTCCCTCTTCTCTATTTAATGGGGTATGATTGAGAAAAAATAATTAACATTACCTAAATTTTCTAAATAGATAATTATTTATAGACAAATAAAAGTTTAAAAGTGGACAATTATTTCAAGATGGAGATAGTAGAAAACTATTCCACATAACAATTACTTATTTGCATAAAACAAACGATTAATTGTTAAAAGTATAATTTATTCTATAAAAATATATACTTCTAATTTTTAAGATATGATTGAAAATAATTAAAATCAATTTATTAAATTTATAATTTATATAGTTGTTCTATATTCTATTAGATATTGAAAAGCTGGAGTTATACGCTTACTATAGCCTAGTATTTTCACTTGTTTCAAATATAAGAATTTATATGAGTCCTATATTGACATTGATTTATTATTAGAAAATTGGTTGTATAAAAATAAAATGAAGGAATTATTTAAAGAATATATATTATAAGAATTATTTTTTCAAAACTTGATTTCCAGAATAAAAAAATGCTTGATATAAAAGTAATAAAATATCCAAAGAAGAATAGTAATAAAAGTAATTGATTTTTAGATAGACTAAAAATTGGTTTGTGATGATAAAAGAATGAGTAGTAAAAATTAATTGGACAAAATATATTAGTAACTGATTCTAATAATTATCAACATTAATTTTCAAACTTAATTTTACATTAGTGTTTTAAAATGTGAAATAATTGGTTGAATAGTGGAAGGGTAGTAAGGTTGGTAACAATCCTATTAATATTTATTAAATTTAAAATTTTCAGTTTAAATTATTTTAATTTTATAAATAAAAATTAATAAAAATGATTTAAATTAATTTAATTAATTTTTTGTGATTGAAATGAAATCAGATTGAGATATTTGAGTAATGGATCATTTAAGAAGAATTAATGAAAAAATGAATCAAGGATTTATATTTATTGTAAGTAAAATTATGAAATAAAATGTTTCTTTTTAATAATTTTAATTTGAAATATTTTCTTTAATAGTGAGTTTAAAAAAGTAGTGGGAATTAAAATTAATATGAAATTTATACATAATATAAGTTTCTATATTTTGAGTCTTAATTATAACTAGTATAGATTTAAAATTTTTTCATATAAAAAATAATTTCCCAAATATAAGTGGCACCCAAAAGTAAGAACCGAAAATTGAAGGGAGCCAATAATTTATTCGTAATTGACAGCGGGCCCCGAGAATCTATCGAAGCCGGCTGTACATAGTGTCGTTTAGCTACGAAGCACATATAAAACGCAATACTCCTGGGACGAGGCTGGACGAGGCTGTGAAAGAGGGTGGAAAAAAAGACTGTAAATTCCGTAAAAGCGCGAGTGATATGAAAGTATCGACAGTGAAACATGATGGCCTAAGCCTGAGAAAGTGTTCAAAGTTCAGGTGGCTCAGTCAGAGGGGGTGATGGTGGTTGTTGGGGGTGTTGCTGTGAGTGCCAACTAGTTGGGAGCGTTCTATGGTGCACTCAGCTGGTTAAGGAGTGTGGTGTACCTTATAATCTGATCATGAGATTGTGAAATATATCGATATATCAATCATCTATTATGTACTATAGTAATATCTAATTTTAAAAAAATTTAAAAATATAGTTAAATATCTTTTAAAAATTAATTATCATATACTAACAGTATAAAATTATACTGATAATATAAAATAATTTTATATTATTAATATAATAAAAAAAATTTATCAGTATAATTTTATCCTAATGATATAAAATTATTTTATATAATTAATATAATTTTATATTATTAATATATAAAAATTAATTTTTATAAATTAAAAAAATTTATTAATATAATTTTACTCTATTAATATAATTTTATATTATCTATTAATATAATATTATATTAATAATATAAAATTATTTTATATTATTAATATACTTATATATTATTAATATATAAAAATTAATTTTTAAAATATATTTAATTATATATTTAATTTTTTAAAATTAATATATTATTATAATATATCATAACTAATTAATATCTTAATATATCTCATAAATTTCTATCATTTGATACGCTACAGTTTACGCTTGCGAACCGCATGGAAGACGGAGCCAACTAGATACATTCAAACCTCAGGTGCGAACGTGATGTCAACTCATTGTGACAATGGTGCAGTGAATACGTACGGTGTTCCTGCATGTATTCAGTATTCACAGTTGTGTGTGCGTGAGGTTCGATGATTATCCTTTGCGATGCGTGCCTTCTATATATATATATTAGGTTTGATTCCTTTAAATTGGGGTATTTGTAGAATGGAAAAATAAGAAATTTATTATTTTTAGATTAATAAATAAAATTTATATATAATAAAAATTATTAATTTAAAAATAATAAATTTTTTATTTTTTATTTTATAAATATATTCATTTTAAAGAATTTAAATTCATATATATCAACTTGCACGTACCTTTGTCACACTTGGTTCTTTTCTACCCTATGCTGCACCCTCCAGCCTGTTATCCACTCCCATCAAATTATTTGATTCGGTTCATGCCACGGTCCACAGATCGGATTGTAGCAGTAGTCATTGTACTGTTGCTCTATTTTCGTTTTTTCATTTTTGATTAAATAATATGATTATGTACATGAAAAGATAAAATATAAGAAAAGAAAAATGAAGAGAATTTTTTTTCTTTTAATATTTAGTTGAGGATAAAAGATGAATTGGAAAGCACATATTTATGAATAGAAGTGACTTACATGTTGTGTATAGCAAAACATTGAAAAGGCTGGAACTTTTTAATAATTTTTTATCGCAAAAGTATTTTCAAGTTTCGTGTTATACGTTATACCACATTCCATGTTAAACTAATTGTATAATATTTTTATTGAGAACTTGTACATAATACATAAATGCTTGGCTTGAGTGACGATTACGAGCAGTGCAAGCTAATGCAAGATTTGGATCATCCGCAAAGTTGGAAGACATACATAATCTTCCACCAGAACATTGAGAAAATGATTTGTTACTTTCTTAATACTAAAGCTTGTTTTTTTTTAACTTTTGTATGTGCTTAGTTCTTAAGATTTTTAGTTTATTTGGTTACTTTTGTCCGTAATTGGCTTTGACTGTGGAACCGTAACATTTATCGTTTTGCTCGAATTATGCAATTGGCATCGCTTCCATTTTTGTTTCAATATGCATACACACTGTTGCAAATTGCAATTCGTGCACGATTTTTTAAATGCGGTTTAGTTTGGATGGATCATTAATAAAGACTCGTGGCTTGCACATGATTACGATCCGTGCAGTGCGGTTTTTTTATTTAAGGACAATAAGTGTCAAAAGGCCGGGCCATGGTGGAGCGTCTGAAGACCCAAATAGTAGTGTCCAATAGGCCCATTCATTTTCCGGGTCATTAATAACTCCCAACGCGTTGGTGTCAGTGCAGGTATTATTGCTTAGTGGGGAGGAAATTTCTAATGTACATTGTTTCATTAATTGTTGACACGCGCAAATAGCACGGTTTAGATAAGAGAAATATTTGCATGATTTGTTCTCTTAATTAATTATATAAATATATTTTATATAAATTTATATATTAATAATAGATCTCATATAAAATATATTTATATAATTGATCTAAAAACATAATTATAGATATTTTCGGATCATACAAGTATTTTTCTTCAATTAATTAAAAAGAATAATTAGAAAACATGTTGAATTCATTCATATTAGCTATGTTACCCACCAAAACACTTTATAAAACATTTAAACAGATTAATTTTAATATATTATCATTATAAAATATTTTATACTATAGTAAATTATATCTTATTGTATGTACCACAAACTATATATTACTGTATATGTGTTATTTAAAGTAATTATTATAAAAATAAATATTTTTTAATAACATGATAATGTATAATTAAATTATTGTATAAAAAAATTTTATACTGAAACAAAAGCAATTATAAGACTTGCGTTTTACATGAGGATTTAATGTTAATTTTATTAACAGTCAGTAAACCATATGTTAAAAAAATCACGCATATCATTAAGTATTTTATTATTTAATAACGTGTAAAACTTTTGGACTTAAAGCAGATTAACTTTTACTCTTCACATGGAAGTGTCAAATGATTGTACTGGAGTTTTATCTTTTATTTTGGGAGTACAGGTTGATTCTAACGTGGTCCGCGGATGATGTTGCTCCTTGTATTTTAATAGTAGATAAAACAGATGTATTGATATATTTTTTTTATAATTATAGTATTTTTTAAAATTATATAAATAAAAATTAATTAAGTCTGAGAGTGACTAAATTTTTATTTTTATAATATTCAAAAATATGAAATTTTATCTGTATGATATCTAAAAATTTTTAATTAAAAATATCAAATTTTATTTATGTAATATCTAAAAATTTTCAGTTAATTTTAGGATTTCGTAGAAAGTGATCAGATTTTATCTGCATAATATTCTTTGTATTTCAGAAATGACCAGATTTTATTTCTATAACACTAAAAAAATATCAAATTTTATCCGTATGATACCTAAAGACTTACAGTTAATTTTAAGATCTCATAGAAATTTTTTTTGATAATTTCAAAAATATATTTAATCTTTTTTCCTTTTAATTTAATTAAACAAAAAAAATTACAATACACCATATAAAAAAAAATATATGAATACATCATTTTGATTAACTATTAGATTTTAAAAACCATCTTGATCGTTGTTAAAAACTCCCCGTGTTAAAAACATCCTGGGAGTGGGAGTAAATATAGTAGATTTGTATAAACCTCTGATCATTAAACGCAAGAAAATGTTCTAACGGAAATGCTTCACAAATGCCAGACTCTGATCTGGTCCTTGTGTTTTTTTAGATGGAAATCAAAGTCTTATGATGAAGGCCCAATTAACTATGGCTATCTCTGTCAGTCTTATGATGGTCCGAAGTTTGCACCCACGACCAAAGGGAAAAAAGAAGTTTGCGCCGGGAATGACAGCCGAATTTGAGAGTATCCGTTGCAATGGCGCTTAAAATGGTCAACGAGATCAAGATGGCTCAGAAAGTTCCATGGGACCGGACGAAAGTTGGCGTGTAGTTAAGTGGTATCTGATGTGTTTAAGATCACTAGATCAGGATAAGATGCTCCTGTGTGAAAATTATATATTACTTAATTATGTGTATTTTTTATCATTAATTTTCATTTGTTTAATTTTAATATTTTTAACATGACTTATGCAGATAATAAGGTGATATACAATTTTTTATATGGGGGTATCCTCTCCTATTCGAGCACGAGAAAGACAAAGGAGGAGAAGGTGTGAGAAAGACCAAGGAGGAGAAGGTGTAGGAAAAACACAGGTTTACACTTTGGCAGCTGATCAAGATCTTCCAGTATATATGCTCACAACTACAATTACAAAGTTCATTTAACAGAGTCATAACAAACCGCCCCTTTGCCCCCTGAACCAACAAAAAGCTTAAAATATATACCTAAAATTTTAGGATGTGGCGCCGGCTGCCCGCATGTGATTCAGTGGATTAGGTCGAGAACCTTTCTGTTTCAGAGAAAGTTCTTTTGGAATTTAAAGACTCAATAAAGTGAATCGAGAGAACAACCAACTGATTCGTGGATAGGAATTTAAACTTATCCGCGTATGCTTGTTTCTTAATTGAAATTTATCAAATAAGAAAAAAATGATATTTCACGCTTTACCACTACCAATGAAAATAATATTACCCATTATTATATTATAATACCCACTAGATTAATATAATTTTCGTCTAAAACATTTTTAAGCCTTTTTAAAGAATTATTATTGCACTGAATGATCCGAAGTTGTTTCGATGTGCTACTATGGATAAAAATATATTTAGAAAATAAAAAATATATTTTTTTATTTTTTAACATGTCGAAATAAAATATAAAAAATATTAAAAAAGCACAATTGTATTTTTAAACATAAAAAATTTGTTTGAGAATAATTTTTTAAAAATATTTAATCCAAAGATAATTTACTTTTCATTTTTAAAATATTTTTTAAATCAATATCATAAATATTATTTTTAAAATATTCATGCAAACGAGTCCATCTTTTAACTTTTAAGAAGAGAAATACTAAGTGTATATCGGTCGTTGCGACATTGTCGCTGACAACCTTGTGATTTGGTATTAAAATATTTTAAAATAAATTAAAATTACATAAAATTGAATCTGAATGGTGGATATTACCACTATATCGATGGACATCTACTTTTTAGGGGTTCAAATAACAGTTCTCTTTAGGAACTTCTGTGCCGCGAGTGCCACAAATGCATGAAGCCAATATAATGAGTCGTGTCGTACATAAATTAACTTTATGTCCTTAAATTTATTTTAAAATGAATTAAATATAAATACACTATACTCATAATATAGATGGATTTTAAAATGAAAATAAATTGATTAGCTTTTATATATGTTAATTTACAGCTTATTAATTAATATTAAATTTAAGATAAAGAATGACAAGTGACAATTTGTTGGTTTAAAAATATATTGAACGAGAAATGACGAACTCAGGAGTTTTCCTTTTTGTATTGCATGGAATGTTTATTGTTGTCCAAATTCGAAAGTTTACATATCGCATCAACATCAGAACATTAAAAAAAAAAAAATCAAAATCCAACTCGTCTTACTGGCTTATTATTATATTGCATAAACATGAAAAAGAACTATTTTTTAAGTATTTTATTATGGAAGAGAAAAATGAATAAAACGAAGGAGTGAAAACAAGAAAAAGGAATAGGATGATTCAATCAGATTGTCAATTATGATCTAGCCAGATGTTTTGCGAAAGTCCAACAACCACAGCAATCAACCTATACATACAGTATACTATGTATATGTACAGATCGGTTTGGATATCGCGACGATGCTGACACATCTCTAATTAGACTTACGTCTATTTCGCTAGGCGAATAAGAATATAGGTAGTTGATGCAGTTATATCAAAGAAGAAGTACAGCCCAAGGTAATTAAAAGAGAACAACGGAGCGAGATATATATATATATATATATATATATATATATATATATATATATATATATATATATATATATATTATTGACATAAGAAAATTATTATAGAAAAAAATGAAAAATCAAATTCTCAAGAGGGAGAGAGGAGAGAGCTTCGGAATTATCATCCTTGCATGGGATGGTAGCAAAGGCCTAGCATCTGGCAGTGTCACACTATAACTCTCTTCACTTCGAAACTACTTACAACATGAATGGATTCTCGTTTAAAAACCTCAACATTATGGTTTTAACAAAAGTTAACCCCTTATAACTTTCCCCCAAACCATAATTTGAGAGTTCTAAACGAAAAACCAAACATGTTATTAACCATTATTGTGCCGCCGCGGGCAAGCGATTTGTGAGGCCATTTTGTGTGCTGCATCGCGGGGTACCAACTGTCCCTTTGCCATCATCAAGGACTTGTACATATGGATGATCATCTTCTCGTCGTATTCCTTGGGCTTATTCAACCCACCCATGGCATTGGAGGTTGCGCTCCCACCGTAGCCTGTGGCAGAAGCACTCGTTCTCATCACCTTAGAGTTGGCCAAACCCATCATCATCCTCACGTACGCGTCCCTCAGCCACAGGAACAACTTCTTTGGCGAAGGGATTTTCGAGATCCTGATCTTAGGGGACACCTTGATCCTCCACCTCCTCCGGGTGGTGGTGGTGGTGGTGGTGGTGGTGGTGGTTCCCAGCTGCTCCATCTTTTTGTTCCTTCTTTGCCATGGCCAATTCGATCCATTTAATCTTTTGTATCCACCCCTTCTCGTCCAGTACTTCTTCAAACCCTTGCGAATGCAGGATGAAATGCTTTCCATGGCTCACTCCTCTTTGGAAGAAACGGAGAAAATGATAATGAATTCGAAAGGGAGCAAAAGCGGAATAGAAAGGTACTAGGGAGGTAGAGGTGGGTGAGAAAGTAATGGGGTAGGCTAGGAAATTAAGTTTGGTATCGCTGATGATGATCCTTTATATTTGTTATGTGGTTAATTTAAACAATATTCCATTTAATTTATGAAAATGCTAATATTATATATAGGCGGATGGCGGTATTAAATGCAACAAGACGGTATCTACATTACTTGGCGTTTCTTAATTTTTCTCATGCATGTCACTTTCCATAACGAACGAGAGTAGGCTCAGCCACAGGCAGTATCCCGTTGGACTCTACTAGTTCTTTTTCGGGCTTTTAGCATCATAAATTCATGACTTTGTCGACAACAATCCGTCCATAGTGTCGGTTTTGTGCTGGGGGAAAGGCTTTTCTCTACTTAATAAATGTTAATGGATATCTCACTTTCACATAGTCCCATGTTACTAATAACATATTTTGTGTTATTATCATTTATTCTTTCTGTTTATTTTTTTCTTTCACTTTTTTTTTTCACCCACTATCAGGATTACACAGTGCTGAAGGGGAATGTAATTGTCGCAACCAAAAGTAAGCATGAGATCGAGAAAAAATGAATACGAAGCCCATATCTGCCATCAGATTTTAAAAATATTCATGCGTCGTATTACAAATATTCCAAAACTTAAAGGAGTAGTAAATAACAAAATATAGTAAATGCAGAGTCATAGTCCGTACATATAAAATCTTTTTCGTATATAACTTGTATATCAATAAGGCATCTTCTCTAAGTAAATTATATGAGTTGCACTTTATTGTGTGGAGTTAACACTACTCTACGTATGTATATGTTCACAAACTCTCCGACTAGCTTCTTTTCACGCTCCAGAATTCGAAGGCCAATAATTAGAAATATTCATACATTTCTTGTTAAAAATAGAGAAAAAGGAAAAAAGGAACACTGATACTGGTGAATTAATGGACCGCCAGCACAAGGTGGGGTAGCTTATTAAAATAGACTATTGAAAGGATAAATTATAGTTGTCATCATGAATGAAGTCCGCAGGAAATGTTGCGTCCTCCATTGATCTTTCAGTTGGTGGTTGAGGAGGTGGGATTCAGAGCATCTCCAGCCGGAAGTCCCACTTTTGACCCCATTCCATGTCACATTTCTGTGGATCAATGTATCGTAAAAAGAAAAAAAATCTCAAAAATGAAACTATTTTCTCCAAGAACAAAATCCTAATTTTGGTTCTACATATTTTTTAAATTAAAAATAAATATCAATATAATTATCAATATTTTATTATAAATATTATTTAATATATAATTTTATTTTTGGATTGAACAAAATTATAAAATTAAAATTTTCTAATTAATGTTAGTTCACAATTAATTTTCTAAAAATTAAGTTGTGAATAAAAATTTCATTCATTTAATTTTTTTAAAGTTACAATAAAAAATTTGAAGGAAATTTATTTAAAAACAAAAACAAGTCTTCAAAACATCGAGATAATATAATTATGGTGAACCATGACTATGTTTTGAACATTAAACTATAAAAGTTTAAATTAAAATTATTAATGAACTAAAAAAAATATTAAAAATATCAAAGAAATATCACATGATCGACAATAATACAATTGCATAATTTTAAAAATTACGTTATAAAATACATTACAAATTTAACAATGTTGCATAATTAAACATTAAATAACTATAAATGCCACTTAACGAGCATTGTGGAATTGCCATATATGTTCCACCAAGTCTGCTTGTAGTTGCTGAAGCTTTTTGTCTTTCACAAAGTTGGATATTATTTTGGATATACCTCTTATATGGAGCAAAAGTTTCCTCCCCTAACTCTGATTATAATATGCTACTGTCCACATCGTTGTGAAATGGGAGCTCATTAAAGTTTCCTACATATGTGTCTCTCTCATATTTGATAATCATATTATGCAATATGATGCAGGCTCCCATTATTCTCCTAAGCTTCTCTTTATCCCAGAATTGTATTAGGCCACGTATAATTCCAAAGCGAGCTTCACTACTAGAAATTCGTAAAAAATCAATGGATATTACGGACGACAACTATCCGTCGATATTATCGACGGATATTCCGTAGGTAAAATTAAATAAATCATTGATGTGTGAATTTACCGATGGAAAAAATATCCATCGGTAAAAACGTAGATAAACATTCCCACTATTTTGCGCCAAACAATTACCAATGGAAAAACTGTCGGTAAATAACATTCATTTTTTTAGATGAATTAAAAATATTGTTATTACTTATCGATAAATTATCTATCAGTAAAATTGAAATAAATTAAACTTTTTTTATTTTTTGTCATTAGAAATTTGTACTTTTATATTACTGACGGATAATCTGTCGGTATTTGAAAATTGGGTTTTATCGTCATTGTCTGTTCATGCTCCATAATTTGTTGGTAATATTCGATTAATGAAACGATTCATTTAGTTTTAATATTACTAATGGATTATTAGTCAGTAAAATAGAATTAATGAAACAAATCGTTTCATTAATTTTTTGCCAACGGACACCTAGTTCTGGATAAGGTTGAGGTAGACTGAGGAAGCATAGTCTACCCCCTTGCACCCGTGCTCCACCCACCACCTCTACTGCGCCACGTCCACCACTCTCGAGAGTGATGGCTCCTCCGTCCCTCCTAGTCCAAATACTCAAGAGTTTGTTATGGTACTCAACTCTGGGTATCATAACTCAAGACCTCAGCCTTCATTCTCCTAACAAGCTTCTCCACCTCCACCCATACCTCCAAGAGATAAGGCCTATAGTTACCTTGCTTCTGCGCCTTCCCCAACCTCTAGTTAGCCTGGTTCACAAGTTGCCTAGACATCTTCATCCACCCCCTCATAAGGCTTCATGAACTAGCGAGTGGAGCTTAGATACAATGGTAAATTCTAGTAAGTAATTTAAAATTTAAATTTATTATAAATTTTTAATAGTGATAGAAAATTTAATTAGCAAATATTTGGTATAATCTATTATTTTATGACACAATTGGATTCCACCACAACTAAGGTTGTGTAGGATTACCGAGGTACTCGAGGAGAATTTCCACACCCTGTATCCCAATTTTGTGTAAGCCCCTGATGTTATATAGGAGTTGTGGTAGAAAGAGTGGAAGGTAAAATAATTATTTTTTTATTATTAGTTTTGATTTTTACTTCACCTACTGACTATTGTGTTACATGTATATAGCGTATATTTATTATTGATGAACACAAATAGGTTACTATCTATAGGGCATGGAGGACTAAGGCCTGTACACGCATCCTCGATATGTTTCATGACATTCATGAGAATAGTGCAAGCACCCACTGGCTCATAAAGGAGATTCTCCAGGCCTTGAGAGCCCACTAGGACTCACCTACATTTAAAGCGAAGTAGGTGAAGGCCTGGACGAGCAGAGGATCAACTCGCGGTGGCTCTTTGCACACTCAAGACTCCACCATCATCAAGAGTACACGATTAAGAATGGTAAATATTGTTTTCTTCTCATTTATTTTTTCTATTTTTATATTAAATATTATATATATAATTACATGAAAATTCTTTTAAATGTAGGAGAAGACAATAAGTAGGTCGCCAACTCTAGGGAAGCTATTCCAAGAGAGATACACTCGGTAGCGGGACTTGTCCCAATGGATTGATACGCAGTCAAAGACTATATACGTAAATACTTATAATTTTAGCTTTCAATATTTTTAATTTATTATATTTATTATTATTTAAATATAATATTTTTTTTATTTTTTCTAATTGCAACTTGAGTTCACCCAATGAATGATTGAGGCCCAATTGCAACAGTCGTAGTAAGGGAACCGGTGCACTCTTGCTGGCCCACCTGTTAGCGACGATGAGGTATGGTTCCAGATGGTTGGTGGCCATTATAAGGGGCAAATTTGTGGGATGAGGACCTCTTACGGCAGATGATATTCTCCAGGCTCCACGTCTAAAGCTAGGCCTACTGGGATCGATTCAGAGTCTTTCCATGATCAAGTTCATGCATTAAATGAGTCAGTGTAGAGACAGTTTGATGCGGCCGACTGGAGGTACATGGAGCTTTATGAGCGCCATAAGATAAATAAGCAGCAGTGGTCACAACAAATGTAGTCTATGGAGTAGAGGATGACAACTTTATATAGCTTCTATGAGCAGATGCAAAGCGACAATTTTTTATCCACTGCACCACCTCCGCCACGACCTCCAACACTGCAGCATTCTCTACACCGCCACACATCTGGAGCCGGAGATAATGACATCTCAGATAATGATGATGAACAGTGTTTGTAGATTTTTTTTTTTTTTAAGAATTGTATTGTAAATATTTTTGAATAATATTACATTTTTTTATTTAATTAATAATTTTTAATTTCTTTCGTATTTAAGACAAAAATTAAATTTTATTATTTAAATAACAAAAAAATAAATTATTTATAATTATATTTATTAGAAATTAAAAAATTAATAAATATTTTTTTAAAAATAAATAATTTTGTTTTATTGATGAATTTTATGTCAATAAATTTGCAATTAATATTTTATTTTTAAACTTATTCGTTGGTCTATATAAAAAATACATCAGTATTATTTTATCAATGACATTTTTTACGCTATTTTAACCAACATATTTATATTTTTACCGATGAATTTTATCTGTCAAAAAAATTATAAATTTACAGATGAATAATTCTTCCATCTGTAATATTATTTTTTTTATTACTATCGCGTCATTTACCGACGGATTTTGATTAAACAATATACAGGAAAAATAGTATACTTGTGTTTTTGGTCAATGGATTATAGACACAAGGAAATGGAAATTGAAATACTTGTGGATTTTGATTGTTTGAAAAAAAAATGGATTTGAAACTTAGAAGGAACTTGAGCATTGAAATTTTGAATGTTTGGATTTAGGAAGAAGTTTGGAATTTGAAAATTAGGATTTAGATTTGAAGATTGAGAATTTTGGATATTTCAATTTTGAAAGAAGTTAAAATTTTGTAAGTAGTTAAGAAAAGAATTTAAATTAAATTGGTTTAGATTCATTTTTTGTAGAAGAAGAAATGAGTAAAATTAATATGAAAAGAAAGAAGAAATGCATTAAAAAGGACCAGAAAGAAAGTGTTAAAAAAAAAGTCAAAGAAGATTGATATTTATAGAATAAAAATATTAAAAAATAAAATAGAGCCATTGTCTTTTTAACGTTGCAAACGGTAACTAAAATTTGTATAATAGCATGACTATGCCATTTATCACATGTTAAATTGGTGTAAGAAAAATGGGCTTAGTTCTAATTTAGTGGAACGCGCCTCACTTCTATGAATTCTTCCAATGCAAAATTAAAAGTGGGGCGCCCCTTCTATTGTTGCTATGTCAGAAAATTGGATTGAGACGATGGTAGGTTACGTGAGAGTAACTCTTAGCCCAACTCGACACTGTCCGTACCGTTATTTTGTGAATCTTAAACATAAATGCTCACATTCTATATCTAGGAAAATATTAGAACCTACATCCTATCTGCAGGAATATAAAGGAATCTGCATCCTACTTAACATATTTTTTAATTTTTTTATGTATTTTTAAATTTAATTTATATAATAATTACTTAATATTCTTAAGTTATCATTTAACAAACAGGAAAACACGTTTAAAAAACTTTCCAATAAATTAAGCAGGTAATTTAACACTGTAAGTTCTAAATATAACAATATAGGATTTAGAGTTGGAGAAGGAATTAGACTCCATTAAAAAAAAAAAAAAATCATACGTGGAGGGCAGGGCAAGTTGGGGCCAGTATACTTAGCTTGAACTTGAACTTGAACTTGTTCCTATCAGCACTAATTTTTCCACTCAACCCTACCTACTTTGTTGCAACGCGAGTCCACGGGTCAAATATCAGTTGTCATCCTAGACTGGCTGAAGTATGAGAATTGTCATTCTAGACTCCTAAAGATCGTTACACTCATTTTAATGGAGTTTGACTTCAAATTTTATGGGCTTCTTTTGTAAGAACCAATACACAATTGTTTCTTTTTATTTTGCTATTTTTTTTTGGGTCATTCTTTTTCCTCTTTTTTAATTTTGTTCTCAGAATCCTCACGAAAGGCAAACCCTTTATGTTTTCTTGGGCCCTAAGATTGCTAAACCCGTAAAAGATGGGTACTTGGGCTAACTCTTTCAGTGCTGCAGCTAGGAGGAATGCCTGGCCCAAAGTCAATATGCATGCAGTCATGTTGAACCTGAAAAAAAAAGTCGTTGACCAAAAATGAAAGGAAAAGTCAATACATCAGGCAAATAACTAATTGCCAATCAGTGCTATAAAAATACAAATCTCACATGCGTCATTCTTGCTCACACACCTCGAAATTTATTATATTTTCGGAAGATACTCAATATGGGCTACTAGTTCGCTTATTTAGATATTATTCTTATTTTTTCACCCCTCTTCACTTGTCAAGCTATACATGCACGGAAATTTGTGTTATTGCATGTAATATCCCAGCACTTTTATTTAGCTAAAAATGATAGCAGAAAAGATTTCAGATCTCCTCTAAAGAACGAGCCAATTTTTATTAAAATCTATCCCTGGCTTCATATTATTGTTTATTTTTTTATGAAGAAAATGTATTAGAATTATTGCCTTAGATGAATGTAACTACTTGAGTCTTTTCGCAATATGCCGCTTTTGAATTATTACATTATTATTTATTTTTGTTAATATAATATATAGATTTATGTTATTTATACGTAAAGGCATAACACAACTTTTGATACTTTTAATATTAATGATTAAAATCGCTTGTTTTTTATTTTAAATTTTTTTATTTCACTTTTCAACAAATCCAAAAATTGCGTTGAAGAGTGTGTGTTGATATCTTACGAGTAGAATAACATTTCCGTAATTTATGCACGTCAAATAAAAGTCAACTTTCGTATATAAGATAAAAATTCTCACCATTTTCTTTTTCTGCGGTATGGTGGTCCTGCACCTGGCCATTTTCTTTGCCATCCCCACATATAGCCTAGTAGCCTCATCGCAATCGGCGGCCAGTTACCACTTACCACTACACAGGATTAATCTTCTTTCCCTTTACATTTTATTGCCTGAATGAATAATCGGTGCTTTATAAAAGACCATCCCATGATCTAAAAACAAATAAATCATACTATATGTCGCTTCATCTTATAATTAATTAACATTAACATCAAATGATGCTATATATGTGCAAGATATAAGAAAGAAAAGGGGCCGTTACATATGGTTAAACAGAAAATTCAATTAATGAACACATGCGTACACAATTATTTCATCCTTCATGATTCAACAACCAAACAGCCGTTAAATCTTTCTAGAGCAATATGGATAGCTGAAAGGACATCATTACGGTGCTTCAACTAAGTCTAATTATTTTTCTTTCTTCTTTCTTTCTAGCTAGGTAGCTTGTCTTGCACTCAAATGTCGTGCCTTCTTCATGATGAGAATTTTTCTTTCCATATCTATTTTTGTAACGCAAATCTGTGAGTCCAATACAGATACTCAAGTGAAACTCCTAGAACAAAGAATTGATCAAATAATTGACCTAAATGAACAAGTAATATGGAAGGCAAAGAAAGGCCACATAAACTAAGGACTGCGTTGTAAAGTAGACAAAGTAAGAACTCAGGTTCCAAAAGAACATCGCTGAAAATGGCACCATTTTTCCGCAGTTGTTGTAATTATGCGGTACATAGTATGGGAATGGCGTTCCTGGTGGAAAGTATGGTGGATAGTATGATCCCGGCGGGTATGGAGGCCCTGGTGGTCCTTGTGGCGTCATAGGTGGCTGTTCACAATTATTCAGACATGATGGTTCTGGTGGCGGTGGGCATTCAACTACCGCTGGCGGAGGCGGAGGTGACGGCGGAGGAGGTGAAGGCGGCGGCAACGGTGGCGGTGGACACTCTATCACAGGGGGAGGTGGAGGTGGCAGGGGTTGGCATGGATTCTCGCACTCAGCGCACATTGTGCATGGAACAAGTTCTTTTGCCACTGTTGAAGTAGCTTGGCTGATGGCTGAACCTGAAATGGTACTGCGTAGTGTTGATGCAATCAAGAGAATGAACAAAGAGGGCAGAGAAGGCAATAATAAATTAGCCATAATTTTCAGTTGGGATTGGGAACTTGCTACACAGAAGGAGAGAAGCCGAAAGGAAGAGCTAAAGCAAAATAAGTATACAAGAAAGTGTAGGCTTTTAGTTATATATATGAGGATAGAGAGTGCGATATGCATGTGTATAATTATTGGTGACTGCACCATTTGTCGGTGTTTTATCTTCTACGGTATCGTCTCATCATCAAATCTTGCAACCTCAGGCATATAAATTATAATACAATTTCTAGATTAAAAAAATATTATTATACACAAGTTCATAAATTCTCTCACATATATATATTATACCCAGCAGGCAGTATAGTGATGAACAGTTATTTGATGAAATATAACCCATGGATGTGTGGATCGATAAACTTCAGTAATTTTTTTAAAATGGCTTTCTAGAAATAAAAACGTGATTCGATTTCAACTCCTCATATTCATTTGTTTATAGTGATTATATTTTTCTTTTCAAAAAATTTCGATTGGAACCGTAGTTTAATTAGAACTAACCCTTTCGCTAACCTAATCTCCGATACTTTAAAATGTTTTTACTCTGATATTAAAACAGTTTAAAATTCTAGCAGAATTGGTGCGTTATATCAAGTAATTGATCATATCTTTGTTATCAATTTGTGGCCCTCTATTGTGTCAGTAACGCTTTCTAAGCATTCCGAAACTGAAGCGGCAGATTCTATCAACTTCGTAGGATATATGCCGATAGGTATATTGGCTGCATCCACATATAACGCTTTCCTGGTCGCGTGAACAACTAGAGAATCGAAATCATTAAGACTACATGTGTGAAATGAATGCAGTAACCTTTTTTTTTTTTTCCCGATCAACGTGCAGTAACGTTTCTAGCTAGGTGTGCGAAACTCGTAAATGCCATTCAATATAAATATTATACTTGGGTTAGATCCCCGAAAATACATTGCTTAGAAAAAGCGCAGAGATCTTTTCTACAATATTAATATATTTTTAGTGTACTTTTTCTCTACCATCATATAATAGTGTTTTAGCGGTTTACTTAATATAACTATTTTAAATAGGCATGTGAACTTTGGCATCAACTTTGATGATAATAATTATATTTTTGTTGACAATTGTTGAATTTTTATTGCTTTTATCATACTTCAATGTGTTGACACCTAACTACGGCAACAGAAGCATTTATGATGATCTGTAAATTGAGGCTGTAAGATGTAAGCGTTGGGAGGTGTCCATATCTGAGGTGCATGTATGTATTATATCGTTTATTGACTCACTGGAAATTTTCCGTCGTGCTGGTACCAATTCATTTGTATCATGCCACGTCACAAGGTTTCTGCCATTTTCCCAGCAGAGGGCGGTCACTCTCCACCACATGTCCAAGTCTACATACTACAAACGAGTAAATGCCCCATTTATTATCTGAAGTTACACATATAAGTTAATTTGATTTTTAAAATTTGGAAATTAATTTTTTAATCTTGAAATTTCAAAATTAATATAAGTTATATTAGTTGCTGATTCCATTATTATTACTGTGTCATCATATTTTTATTAATATGTTATATTAAATGATATAGTGATATTCTATATAATCTTGATAAAGAATAAATTTAAATTAATCTATTAAAATAATATTTTTGTGACATTTTTGATACATTTTTAGAAATAATTTAAACCTATTATTTAACCATATCATTTTAGATGTCATGAAATGTTATTATATCACTTAATATCACACATAAATTAGAACATAACAGCACAATAATAAAAATAAAATTAAGGACTAATATGACTCATATTATGGGTTAAAATATTAATTTTTTAAAAAAATTATATTTTATCTCCTAAAATATAAATTATGTACACTTTAATTTATAAATTTTAAAAATATATAAATTGATCATTTAAACTTTTTAAAATATATAAATTGATCATTTTATTAATTTTTTTATAAATTATTAATAAAAATATCACAATTCAAGAAAATTTAAAATAACAGATTATATATTTAAAAAAATTCAAAATATTAATTTATTTATTTTTAAAATTTAGATACTAAAATACATATAACCTATATTTCAAGGATCAAATAAAGTGTAATTTTCCTTTTTAAAAATTCAAGGAACAAAATAACTCATATATAACTTTAGAAATAAAACGAACATTTGTATAAATACTAGATTAAACAAATGGCAGATTTTGCCCTGCAAGTATTGTGTGCGATGTACCGGATCTACTATAATATTTCTCGTTGAAGGTCCACTGGCGTTCCGGCTTCAACATCCACCATATCAGCGGCTTGTGCTCATCTTTGCCTGCGTTGTCGATGCCACCAGCAACAAGCTTGCCATCCTTGATGGTAATGGAAAGAGGAAGCAGGATGCAGTGGGGAGCGGGTGGTGGCTGGACGTCGACATCGACGACCATCTAGTGGTCGTGCGTCATCGTTGCTAGAGATGACGATATCAACGCAGACGGTGGAGGGATGGGAAGAGTGGCAGTGATGGCAAAGGACGTATAGTGACAATAGTGGCACGACGCGGTGGAAGATGTTCACGTGAAGGCGGAGGCGTGGGCTACAGCGAGATCGACGTAGGCAACCTCGAGGCGTAGGAGCAGAGGCTAGCTGGAAAGGTGAGGCTACTGTGGTGGCGCTTCGTGGCAAGGTCAACGGTAGTGGTGTTGTCGTCATGTGTCCTGTGGTGGCTCCGACTGACTGACGGTGGCGTTGAGTGTTGTGGCGTCGAGAAACCAAAGGAAGCATAAAGAAGAATATAGAGTGATTTAGTCACACTTTAGTGTATTGGTGTTCTAAAATGACACCAACCATAGATCGGAAGATGAGTGAATGTGATTACAAGGTGTATCACACTCCGAAACTTAGGGTGGAGTATGGCAGAATCCGCCTAAACAAAAAGCGTAATAATAAGAATCCCTTTTTTTTATTTCTACTGGTCATCATCCAAGTGCATCAGGACAGAGTAGCATTTTTTTCCTAGAGTCGAGTAGCCCATCAGGCTCGAGTTAAACAAAGGACTTTCGATATACTGGATCTTTTAGTTCTGGCCAACGGGCCGACGTAAACGGACTTTGACCACTTTAGATGGGCTTGAACATGTAGCTAAATTCTGAACCGATTTTAGCATTTCAGACAAAAATTCCTGACCCCATAAATAGAAAAGACAAAAATTTAACATCAGACCGCCAAAAAAGAGGACAAAAGCTTAACAAAAAAGATGAAAACAAAAAATATACTTCGTAGTTTGGACTTCTTCTTTTTTTTTAAAAAAAAAAAATTCGTTCAACCTTTCGAATAGAGTCAATCATTTTAAAATTTTATAATGAACTATTTTAATTTTTGTACTAGTTTTATTTGTTTTTACACCACTCTTAATTCAATATAATTCAGCTTCAGATGTATTCAAAACTCAGGCTTAACCGCTATAAGCAAGAAATTAAAAATAATGAATATCAAATAAAAAATTAAAACATTTAATACCTTATGGTTTTTTAAATTATTCGATGCATGTTACTTTTCGTGTATACGTTAAGGTGATTCTATGAATGTCATAATACAAGCTAACAACTGGGAATGGGTTTACAACTAAGAATTATATTATATCAAAAAAAAAAATTTGAGAAACAAATTTATTTAAATACCAAATTTGATGCGCATTTTTCCCCGTTTGATTTTATTTGGGAAAGAGAAAAATGTTCCAACAAATACGCATCTTTTAAACGAAATTTAAATTTTCACAACAACGACATGGATAGTTTACTATTATGCGTATGGCATGCTAGAAAAGTATTGATATATAACATGTTTAAATTTTCGTTTGGAACTCCAAAAGGCTTTGGACACTCTCAAAATTAAACTTCAAATAAAATCGAAAGGTACAACAGGTAAACCATTTCCTACTAGAAATATGTTAAGAGGAGGTAATGCTTAGAAATTAATTAGGATTTAGGACTCATCCATAGCTTATAACTTCACAGCTCACTTTGGAGGAGAGGAGCTTTTTCCATAACCCTCAATTATCATGTCACTGCCGCTGGCCGAAAGTCGTACATTGGGGGAATCTTTCGACATTTATGTACAACGTCAATTTATTTTTCAGATTAAAATCACATTTGCACATTTTTTATATGTTGCCGGGGATCAGAAACATTAACGATTTGATGATATTCTCAAAAATCTTCGCCCCGAAGGGCTCTAAGAACCCTTGAATGAGGTGCATCAGGGTCACCCCGCATAGCATTCTGCCGCCATATCTCAGTGGCCCTCCTCAGCGAATCCTCCGCCGTGTCAAGCTGCTCCGGCAGCCACCCTATCACCACATCCCCACCAACACCTCTTCGAGAATCCGAGGCACGAGTAGCTGGCTTCCTCGTATCCGCCAACTCCAAATTCGACAAGGGTGACGCCTTGTGATGCTTGTAGTAATCTCTGTTGTCCTCTTTCTGTTCCTTTCTGATGCTCCCCTCCTCCGTCTCCTTGTCCTCGGGCCATGGAGTTCCATCGAAACCAACACAACTCACCTCTTCCAAAGAAGCTACAGATCCCTGCTTCCGCTTTTGTTGAACGCTTGGGTCCAGTCGCTGGTTCACCCCCGTGCTCTTCAGTTTTGGAGAAGGTTCAACTGCAGATTTTGGAGACACAAAAGGCTCATCTTTACCGCGTATATGATCCGTTTCAGCAAACTTGGCGTTTGTGCCATTATTTTTTGTACCCTGCAATAGTCATATCACAGTCATATATAATATTACCATATCTGTTTCAAGATATAATACTGATTGCCATGAAGATTCAAATCTTATATATAATCCATAACTGTTATTTTTACATTACTATTTAGATATACACATATAAAAAAAAAAAAAAAAAAAGCAAATAAGATATCGTAATCTGCTTATGTAAATCGCAATATCAGTTATGTAAGTATGAAATTGTGCATTAACCAACCAACAATGTAGATTACTAGATTCGTTAAGTATAGATTTCTCAGATAACATCGCAGTTAGGTAAGTGTCCAATAATATCGTGCCTGACATCACAGTCAAAACTTAATTAACTAAAGTTTATACTTATTTACCAATATGTGTAATCATCATATGTCCAAGAATCATTTCTCGGTATGCCTAGATTGAAAAAGTGTTGTTACTTACTTCGGGCGGTCCTCGGTGAACATCGGGGCCAGGTTCTAGTTCTCCAGAATGAATAGCAGGGTCTGCGGTCTGGCTACTTGTGGTGGAGCAAAATCCTCGGTTGAGGGTGAAGCGATTGGCTGAGGATAAGACCCAAGACGATGTTCTTGCTGCGTGTACTATTCTTGACTGCATGTTGGTGTGGCTTGCTCTGGTTCTATGGCTTGTCCGAGTTGGATTTGGAAGTGGACTGTTTCTGTTCGGCAGCGGGTGCTATCACTTTAAGGATTGATGGGATTGGGCACAAACAGGATAGGAACAACGTAGAATATAAAAAGAACGCTTCGGGACTTTCTGGAATTTCCGCGACACGTGTTGAAGCTATTGATGTGGCAAGATCTCTATGATGCCACGGTGTACATTGCGTGATAGAAATAGCGTCCGCTGAGAGAAGATACTCTAGAACTAAGCAGAAAGTGCGTCCTTTCTGGAATGCTCCCTCAGTGAAAATAGCATACGGCGTAATAGAGAAAGACTCGGATACAGTTTAAGTTAAAATTTGTCATGATTTAAGGTAAATGGGTAATTAAAATAATGAAAATTGTCATCTAATAAGTACTTGATAATATATGAATATATATTAATAAATTTTCTTACAAAAGTAAAACCTGAAGGACGGCCAATTTATACTGCACAAAGTCGATATTTATGCAGAAGCAACGTAGATACTGATACTAGGTTATAAAAATTGATATACCCAAGTTTTCAAGAAAAGAATTTTACAATCCCAGTGCCGGGGGCAAGATTCCGATCTTGTAAGCGAATCGTCGACAAGGACTTGGAAGAACGTCAAATGAATCAAACGCGAATTGGATGGAACTAATTTCGATTCAATCAAGAATTTGATGGCACTAATTTCTACTTCTTGTTCACTTGGAATATCAGACAACTTTGTGCCAAGCACAAACACGATTGATATTATTTGTTCTAATGTAACGGAAATAGATTCTGTGTTTACATGTCTTAACTGTGCCCAAAAGAAATGAACAGAAAATGCGACAAATGAAGAAGCATTTAACGCTTTACAATTATTGAGTAACCAAGTTTGTATTGTATCTTGTCCTATGTTTCCTGTCGCATGCATCTGCGTTTCTAATACGCACAGACAGAACCACAAGAAAGAGCCATCAACATTATAGCAGCCTCTTCTTCCTCTCTTAACTTGAATTGCCTTCCATGTAAAGTATACGGCTCCATGTTTCGGCCAAAATCCATCCCTGCCTTATAATTCAACAGAGCTCCCACTTCATGGCCCTTTCTTGTTCTATTCCTCTTCTTGCTTTTCTTTGCTCCCCCTTTATCCAAGCCTAGCATTGCTCTCCTCCTTTTTCTGTACCTTAGCCCACATGCATTGCATAGAGACTGAAAACGTAGGGGAAAAAAAATGGGGAAAGAAAATCAAGATCACAAAAGTGATAGTATTTAATAGTCCAGAAATACTGAAATTTTTGTGTGATCGAATAATAGAGTTGTTGATAACTTTACCCTTGGCCCATCTGGACCAGCCCTCCATAGAGGGGTGGTGGTTGTGTGACAATCGTTACAGCTTTTCTCTGCTAGTGCTCGAACTTGAATATCCATTCTCTTCAATCCTTAAACCCTGTTTCATGATGCTAATTAGTTACCTTGTTGATGATGATACTTAGCAAGAAGAATAAGTACCAAGAAAAGTAAAAATAGGAGCATTAGCTTACTCACTTTCGGTCGCGGTTCAACAATGACGTTGAATCCAGAAAGAGGCTGAGATGCTTAAGAGTCGATCAGCACCACCAACAGCTCTTAGTTTGATGACCTTGTTGTTTGAATGGCGAGGCAAGTTAAGAAGAAGCTGAACTTACAGATGCAAGGAATCAAAAGTGGCTGATGGTACAGGGCTTTTGACAATTGATTACTGAATCACACTCCTATGGCTGGTACTCAATTAAACAAATTAATAGGCAAGACTTTTGCATAAGCCAAGTGACAGGTGAAAGAAAACGAGAGAAACTAGAGCAAGATCTAGAAATGCACAGCAATAAAGGGCTAAAGTCCCTAGAGTATATATACTGACCATAGAACAACAGGAAAGAGGGCCCAATAACAGGACTAATATACATGAAAAACTGTTAATTGTAAAGTTATTTAATTAGAGGTACAAAAATGCACATTATCATTATTAGCTAATTTGTGGATTTGCAACAAACTCTTGTCTTTGAATGACCAATGAATCCTACAAAGTATATTCCTTTAGCGAGTAAAATTGAAAAAGAAAAAAGAAAAATGCCAGTTGCGAATATTGAAATCAATAACTAATCGATTCATACTGGCTTGTCTTAGCTGAGATTTGACAACTCTTTTTGCTTGTTCTCTCTGTGTGTTAAAGCATTGACAGTTGACTCAAAAAATTAGCTGAGTGGCTTCTCCAATAGTTGTTACAAGTTAATTTTATATTATCCTCTTAGGTAGAAAGAATTTTTGTGATTGGATACTCTCGCGTTTCTGAGGGGAGTTTGATAACATGGTTCTACTACAGTCTTCAGAAAGTCAGAATCACACGCCGCTGCTGGTCTGGCGTCAAATGGAAGGGTCCAGATATTGTTTCAAGAAAGAGGGAAAATAAAGAGACAGCTAAGCAGAAAAGATGCAGCAACAGACAATGTCCGACCCATGTATTTTGGTCCATATGCACCAACAACTTATAGCATTCATTATAGCATCCATTTTATATAATATTCTTCAATAATGTTGACTTTCTGCCTTTCAACGCCACTTACGTAAATAGCCAAGCTCAATAATTAGAAGTTAGAACCCACACCATACATTGTCCTGTGGCTCTAGAGAGAGCATAAATGAATGCTCTAGTCTCCAGCAGCTAACAATTTTGGCATATTGCTGTCTAGAGAACCTAAACAGAGGTTATATTTCTTTGTTTTGCACCCAAAAAAAATGAAAATATATCGAATAAACAAGAGTAAAAGACTCTCTATAATAGAATGAGATTAAAACCCAAAATATGGAGCTTGGTGGTCTTGTAGATATAATATAGAAATTTTGGATATCATTTGTTATTACTGCCATAGAGAATCATATGAAAACAAGAAAAGAGAGACAGCAAAGAAAATAAGAATTTGACGGATCAAGGATCAAGGATCATAACGGTGAAGGTACATCAAACCTCTTGGTATGTTTTCTCATTCTTGTTGGTTCATAAGCTTGAAAAAATGAGTTGATCACATATTATACATGGTTTTCATCGTATTCATAATAGACATCATCTGTTGTGTTTCAAATAGCAATTAGTCAGTGACAGGGTGATAATGCGATACAGTTTGACCCTTCGTATGAAAAACAGGAAGAATATTTTACCAACAACACTGCCGGAGGAAGGGGGTTCCTGTAAGGTTTCTATCATTCACCAAATATCAAATTATCATAAGCATCAAGTCTGTTTTAGGTTTATATTAATCGCCATAGTTGATTTTTCAGTTGTGATTTATTATTATTATTATTATTATTTGCAACTCATAGTCCACCATTCCTCTGTTGCTTTCTAGCAATGAACGTCGGAAGTCTTCTGTTAACAGGTGAAATTTGTTATGAAATTAATACTAGAGTAGAAAGAAGCATGGTGGGCCTGGTAAGCCAGTGGCAGTACCACGACAAGCATTTTTATTTTTCAGACAAACATATCATCAATTCTAATGTAAACTTTTTTGCTATCAGTCACCAGAAGATATAAATGCTGTTTGGATTATGCAAGAGGGGTGCAACTTTGGCTGTCGTCAAAGGACTTGTAAGCTTTTGGATGTTCGAGGGCATCACGCACCGCATTGAATTAGCAGAACATAAATTATACCTCAATGAAAGGAGAACCTAAAATTAAGGATACTAAAAAGTGATTGAAGTTTTGTTTGAACTAATCAAGTTTGTATTAAAGATTAATGTGACCAAAAGACATTAGAATTGTCGAACTGAATAGAATATGGTGTTCTTGTCTACTCCAGTCATTTTTGTCTCTGACAAAGCCACAAGCGCTGCAACAAGCCCCGAATTCCCTGCAAGCGTTGGCTCGGTGTAACTGTAGTTGGAACGCACATCCTTAAAACCATCAAACTTATCAGGACCTGCAACCATGGCTCCAACAATTACATTTGGATTAGGTTCTTTGCTGTCCCTCCACTTCCATCCACCACACCCATACTTCTTACCTTTTTCACTTGGAATTGAGGCACCCATGTGGTGTACCTGTTGTGGGTAGTGGTCTCCAAACCCAACAACATAGCTCATCCTCTGAGGATTGTTGCCTAGAATGTAATTCAGTTGAGTTCTTGCAAAATCCCGCAATACTTCTGCCTTAAAGAAGTTACCTCCACAGAGCATTCCCTGCGCATATATTGCGTCCATGTAATCACTATATAGCTTCGCCAAGAATGCTGCATTGACCACATACTGAAGAGGGCGTGGATTTCCACGGTTCAACATGATCAAACCCGCTTTTGTTCTTCCAAATCTGTTAAAATTTGGGAGATAAGAACACATTATGTCATCAATTTGGTTGTGAAATTTCTTCAACACCGCCTCATAAGGGTACCCGTATTTCAAGAACATCCTCACGCGAGTGAGAAGCAATAGAGCACCAGGAAGCTTGTTGTCCCAACTAAGCACACCACGGTCCAAACTTTGCCTCATAGAATTAACCTTCTCAGCCAATCCAGGACTAGTAATAAGGTCAAGATAGGAAGAGTTCCCAGTTGCAAAGCACATCCAGGTTCCACCCCACAAGAACTCATCCCAGTAACTAGTGGAGTTATAGAATGGTGAAGACGGGTCCGCGCCACCTGAATACTTGTCTCCTCTTCCTTGTGTGGCGAATTTGAAGAGTATGTCTGCGCCATGGATCAGTTTCTTGGAGTAGTCCAAGTTGTCTTGGAAAACAATGGATGCAGCAGCCAAAGCAGCAGCAGTTTCTGCAGCAAGAGCGGGGCAAGTGCTGCATTGTGATGCATGGCGCTGGTGGCCAATTTCCTCAGGGCGCATCCAGCACTTTTGTGGCGCTGGTTCGCCGACATGGGAAGCAATGGTGTTTGTGGCGTTTGCAGTGGAGTTGAAAGTCTTGAGAAGGTAATCGGTGCCCCACTTGATGACATCTTTGACATGGTCAAGCAAAAGAGCTGATTCGTACTTTTCGCTGTATTCTATTACGCTCCAACTCAGCATGGTCATGGCAAAAGCCGCGGGAAAATTGTACTTGGTGGCGTCTCCACCATCGAAATAGCCACCAACCTGGTCGTCTTTCAAACATGAGTCACCCCTCCATGTAACATTGTTGTTCGTAGGGAGTCTGCCAGCTGCATATATATATATATATATATATATATATATATATATATATATATCAAAATCACCTTATTATACATTTACTTTCCAGAGTCAACAGATAGCAAGCGCGTGATTTTCCACTACATTTAGAAGTATACCAACTATCCAAGTCCAATCTTTCACAAAAAAATAAAATAAAAATAAATCAGCTATCCAAATTCAATCACAGACCAAAAGTACAAGACATCGTAAGTGTCGATACAATATAATATATGTCAACATTATCCAAACATTCAAAATACTACAATATAGACTTAATGTCTGTGCCGTTCCAAAGGATACTCATTCCTTTTAATTCTATGCAATAATGAATAATTCATCTCGAAGTAGGAGGGTTTAATCAGTAATCGATGGATTAATTATGCTAAAATTTTGGTTGACTGGAAATCGTTCCTTAGCCGGATGATCCGAGCATTCCTGTTCGTCTATACATTTATGATCAAAGGAATGTAGAAATTATCGGAAATCCAATTGTGATTTGGTCTAGTAAAATCCAGCTCTTATTTCAAACTTTTATATTCCTTTATTCTTATCATGGTTTTAAATATCACTTATGGTAGTGGTTGCAGTCGCATTACAATGCCAAAAAGATGTGATTGATGCCGCTACGATTGTCATTGCAATGTGGTTGTGTGAAGGGTATTACGGTAACAATACTGTAGCCACAATTGCGACGGTGGACTACACTTTAAAACCATGATTCTTATAGGATGAGAAAATGATTTCACCGTAGTGTTAGAGGGAGGAAGAGAGTGAATGAGAAATAAAGAAAGAGAATGATTACATCGCTGTGCGTTGAAGAACATGAGGGCCTTTTGGAGGGCAAGGGTGTAGTTATCTGGAGTGGAGTGAGAGTGGCGGTGACGGTGGGGCATGTACTTGGCGATGATGACAACGAGGACCAAAAAGATGCAAACCCCAACAAGGGACGTGACAACGACAGTCTTCTTGTAATATGACTTCCTCTTTTTGCGGTCCCTGTCGGGTCTGAGCAGCCAGTTTTGCTTCACTTCCTCGGATGGTGGTTGATACGCCGCTCCATCCAAGCCCCTCTTGCGGTATTCGTTCTCTTCATCCAACTCATTAGGGTCATCGGCATTTATCTCTAGTGGACCACCCCAGATGTGGTGTTTTCCCAACATTCTTCAACTTCAATCTCTCTCTCTCTCTCTCTCTATGCAAATGCAAGCATGTGTGCATATATGTTAGTAGCATGGTAAGATCCAGTTTGGCACGTGATATGTTTTATTTAAGGAAACTTGCCTCGTGCTTCACAACTGGTTCCAAATTCTTCTTTCAGTTTTCTTCTTTCCTAATTCCGAACGTCACGCATTCGTTTTCAAATCTCTCATTAATTAAATTCCTCTCTCGGAGAAAAAGAAATTCTTCAGAAACTGTGGATTGTTGAGTGAGCGGCATCTAGTCACTATTATTCACTAGTGATTGAATAATGCTCTCTATACATATTACGTACTTGAGTAGTGTGCAGGCTATCTTATTAGTAGCAGTAATTTTAGGATAAAAATAAATGTGTCTTGTTTTGGTAGCACATTATAAACAAGTACTATTTCTGCCTTAAAATAATTGTTTATTTTTAAAATTTTATTTTTTTAAAAAATAATTGTCCATTTAAAAAGTTTAGATAATATTAATTATTTTTTTCAATTATATCTTTATTAAATTAAGGAAAGAGTATAAGTCAATAGAGATAATTGAAGAAAAAAATAAGTAAGGTTAATTATATAAAATATACATAAATTTTTTTAATATTAAATTTTTTTCAATTATTTTCTTAATTCTTGTGCGCGTTTAAAAATAAACAGTTATTTTCAGATGGAAGTTGTATTAAAAATTATGTAAATATAAAAAGATATGACTATAAACGATGTGTAAATAATATTATCCTTGCTCATTTTATTCACTAATCAATTAATTGTAATTATTTCGTTGGCAATTTTGTGGTTGGAGCTGATGGTGATTGATTCATTAATTTATTAATGACTTGTGAAATTTAATATTTTTTATGAGCCTACAAAACATTTCTATATATTTGTTCTATTTTAAATTATTTATAAGATTAATTCTTTTTCAATTGTAAAAATATTATGCGGTCTCGTAACAAACATTAATTAAATTAAACAATATCAATTTGAATAGCTTAAATTTTATTAAATTTGATTTAAAAACTCTGAATATGTGAGTTCATCCATAAAAGGAATTCATTCAATAAGAAAAAGTATAGAACAACAACAGAATTGAAAAATATAAATAATTATTTACTTCTTGAATCAATGTTATACTTTTTTTTACGGGTATTTCTTGAATTAATTGTTATACTTACAAGAAACCCAAGGAAATACAAGGAAATATAATTAGGGGGAAAACGATGATAGGTTTGTGTATAAATTTATGGGCTAAGTTAGCTCGAGATGGACTCAGTAAAAATGGCAACGAAGTAGGCCGAAAGAGAGAGGGTCGATAGCGAGAAATAAATTATGACAGTGGTAGGCCTTAGACATCTTCCAATAGTCTTGATAATAGCCCATGTTTTGTCATTTTCCATCAAAGAAACGTATGGTGCAAAAGGATCAACTATGACGCTAGGTTAGGCTCAGCTGTGATCCATAAATTCGACGAGCTAAGCTTGTGAAATTAGATGGTCTTTTGGTCAGCTGGGCCAGCTCCTCGGACAATTTTTTTCGGGTACATATTGATAAAGAAAAGTTAAAACAAAAAGCAACGAAGAAGCCACTTAACTCCACGGCCATGTCGTTGAACAGAAATGGGGGCACCCGAGGGCCAGCTGGCGTGGTGAATCCAACTGCCTTTAAAGCAGGTGCATCCCCTAAGGACGTGAGTTCGACTCGGAGGGGCAGAGCCCCGTTGCCCCAAAAACAAATCCCCCTTCCCCGAACCAAAAACAAAAAAGGAAATTAGAAATGGGGCTTTCTAAATTATAATCTAACAATACTTCCTTAGATTCGTCCAACTCGAAGAGTTGGAGTCAAGAGTTCGGTCCAATCCCGAAAAAAAGAAAAGAAAAGTCAACAGTAATGGCCCATTTATGGTGGTTTCATGACCTCTTCTCTCTCTCTTTCTCTCTCTCTTGTTCATCTTTCTTTTCTTTTTTCTTTCCTTTTCTTCTTATTAAACATAAGTTTATGTGATATTTCTATCTAACATATCTTTTTTAATACGAATATACTAACATTGCTTTTCTCATGATTGACGTTGTGTATGCATCATCGGAGGACTGCATTTAGGGTAGTTAATAAATTAGCAACATTTTTCTGTGGTGGATAGGTGACAACTTTGTTGTTTTGTGATATTTGTGTGTCTTTTCAGACCTTGTTATTGAGGTGACGTGTTGTAGGCTCTAGTTCAACTTCTCTGACACATCTTCCATGTGACAAATGCTATGATGGAAAAGGAGGTGCTAGTCACAACTAAAAGCGTATATTTTGCCTCGAGTTTAGTGTGCTTTGATATGTTAAATCCACCAGTGTGATGTTTAATTAGTATCTTTAGCACAATATCAAACACCTTTCTCTATTACTATATAGTTTGAATTTAGAGGTGGGACTAGAATCGGGTGGTATCTAATTTGGTCAGTACTATTTCTGGAGCATTAGATGGTTCATCATTTTTAATGATAAGATATTATTTGAATGGTTCTAATTTAAAGTTATAATAATTAAATAAAAATTATAATAATTATATAAAATAATAGTATAAAATTACATCTTTTAAAGTTTCGAAACTAAACCTCTCTAAATTTTTAATTTTCCTTTTAACAATTCACCCTTCTCTATCTTTTCCAGCCCCACCACTGTCATTGATTTCCTCCTTCACCACCATCTTCCATTGTTGCTTAAGAAGGAAAACCTTTATTGTGGAGAATAACCAAAATCCAACACTCATAATAAGAAATAAGTACAAGTCCCTTAATAAAAATCTAAACTTCTTTCTCCTAAAAAAATCCAAACTTTGAACAAAATCAACTCTTTTTAAGTCAAAAGATCACAATAAAAAATGTGGTTTTAAAAGAAAAGTCATTTGAATTGAAATTTAGGGTATTGGCCAAATAACTTAACATTTTCCTAATGAATCAGCTTGTCTCTGCCACCATCTGCTGCTTCCCTTTGCCACAACCGCCACCGAAATCCATTCGGTATCACCACCACGATGCTCACCAGGATGACCATTTCATAAACTACCATCGCCACATCAACAACAACAACAAACGACCACCTTTCCTCTAGCCTTCCTTCTCCAAATCTTCATTTCTTGGGTTGGTGAACGTTGGTGGTGGTGAACGCCATTGATTGTCTGTGCGAGGAGAGGAAAGGATGGAGGTGGGTGAAGAAAAAAGAGATAAGTGGTTGAAAAATGTAATTAAAAGTTATAAAAAAGTTAATTTAGTAATTTCATTATGATTGAATGAGGACAATGTAATACTCCAGGAGTAATACTGGACCAAATTAGATGCTACTACTAGAATCATATCAAAGATTTGACATGCTCACTAGTGATTTCTATTTATTTTTATTGTGATGTAAAATTGTCTAAATTTGTAATACCTTATTTAAAGCTATGTATTTTTCATTGATCATAATGGAGGATTCGCTTGTTAGACTCAGTTCCTATGGTACAAATCTATCTCTTGTATACAAGCCATTGCCTTAAGTTGTCAATCAATTAATATTTTTTCTTAAAAATAAAAAAGGTCAGGACCCATCCGAATCATGTTTCTCAATCCCAATAAACATGTACTATTCATATTTCTTACCCTTTCAGAATCAAACTAGGACGGCCCGGAACCTTTTACTTTCTTTCCCTGCTGAACAGAAATGTTTGATCCTAAAATTATTACCGCTCAGAAAGTTGATGGTCCCGACCAAACAGAAAAAAAAAAAAAAAAAAAAAAAGAAAGTTGAAGGCAGAATGACAAGGGGCATATGTTTCTTAAGTTACACGGTACAAATCACATGAGCTGCGGTTTGGGTTTGAGTACAAGGGGAACAGCCATGCTCCCACTTCCAACTGGAAACCATTGCCAATCTACTGTTGCCTTGGACTTGTGAACATTGGGACCCTCCCATCGCCTATGCAGCCATTCGAGAAAGAATTGGCGTGAAGAACATATAAACGATTTGTAAAAGCAATCTGTTAATAATTTTTGGGTAAAACGAGTAATTTATTTTCTTAATTTAATCTTTCATGTTTTGAATAATTTATAAATTTATTATTTATTTATATCTTTTATTAATTCTACTAAGGTAAATAATAATATGTCATTAATTCCTGATACATGCGGCATTACATCACTCCCATTAAACTCACCTTTTATTTATTGTAACCTTCGTCAAACATTTTTGGATACATGGTTTCATCACATGGAGTTATTTAATTAAATCCAAGCCATGGAATGTATGAGTCACCTAATCATCTCAGGGCAGAGGTTTATCCGTCACAGTGACACAATGCAGCTAGATGGAAGTATAAAAGCGACCAATAGCATGCATAGTTGACCTCAAAACTGAAATCTTATCTGATTATTAAAAGGTCTTGCTACTTCATCATTTGTGTCTATGATGTGCTTTTGTTCCATTATCGGAACTTAAAAAAGTACGCAGAGGGCATCGAATGTGGACCACCTTCAAGGATTTTGCGATCTTGATGATGGCCTGTGCTCCATTATAAATGATTCCGCTTTGTGTTTGATGCCAACATCACTCAACAGTACTGTTTTGGACACATCGAGAAACAACGAAAATAAATTAAAATAGCTTGTACAAAATGTCCACAATATTAATAACTACAGGATTCATTAATAATCACAGAAATATGCAAGCATTTCTCTATCTAAAATATATTTTTAATTGAAAAAAAAGGAATAAATTTACACTTTTGTCGTTGAAATTTTTTTATTTTAATACTTTAATGTTTAAAAGATAAAATATATATATTTTAGTTTCTAAAATATTTTTATTTTAACATTTTAGTCTTTTAAAAATACACACTTTAATCCTTAAAAATTTAAATATATATACACTTTAATTCTTAAAATTTTTTTATTTTAATATTTTAGTCTTTAGAAGACTAAATCTTTTGAGTACTAAAGAACATATATTTTAATCTTTTAAGGATTAAAATTTTAAAGCTAAAATCTTTTAGAATTAAAGTATATGTATGCAATTTTTAAAAAATTAAAGTATTAAAATAAAAATATTTTAGGAATTAAAGTGTTTGTGTTTAATTTTTTAGGTATTAAAATGTTAAAGCAACAGTTTTTCAGAGACTGAAATGCAGTTTTACTGCAAAAAGGAAATTGTGTAACTTGTATTGTAAGTGGTCTATAGAGTGATTTCTAGTGGGCTGGATTGTTTATATTGGGCTTGGTATACTTTTCTTTTCAGACTTGATACAAAGGATAATCATTCAATTTCAATCGATCCTAGTTCGTCCCATCTTTAGAGCAAAATATCAACGGGACAGCAGAATTCTCGCTCGTATCATCTTTTAAGGACACTAAGGCCATATTTAGCTTTCATTTAGAAAATTATATATATATATATATATATATATATATATATATATATATATATATATATATATATATATATATATGTATATATACTTTAAAAATTAAAAACAAAAATTTAAACAGGCACTAATTTATTTAATTTCTATATATACACACACACACACACAAGAAGAAGATTAAAACATGATAATTTTAATATTATGGAGGGTGCATTTTAAATGGTTGTACTAATTAAGAGTTTTAACTCATTTTAAGTGAGTTTTGAATTGAATTATATAAATTGTGCAGACAGATTGACTGGGTCTCAACTAATTTTAACATATTTAATTTAATAGAATCATATTAAATTATATTCTAATATAATTTTTAATCTCAAACTATGGTTCAGATAAAAGTGAAAAAAATTACATTTATATTAAATCAAATTAACCACGATTTGTAACCTATAAACCAAACACACTGGTTTCTTGACATACATTTTTCTTGGTACGTACTGTCATCACAAGCCACCAAGTAACCATAATGCACTGTATAAGAGTACAAGAGTGGACAAATAAAGATAATGAAAAGAAACGTACCTAACTAAAGGGAAAATATTGGGATCAAGGAGATGATATTTTGTCCATGATATATCACATATATGTTTTTTTTTTTTATTTTGTGTACATACATATATGTTAAAGTTTATAATCATTTTTTTGCTATTCAATTATTTCTCAAACTGCATAATATTATATCAAATTTTTATACATAAATTTATATATTTTAACGATCGACAGATATATTTTATATTTTTTAATTTACCCGTTTCTCTATAATTCAAACACTATTATTTTGCACGTAAAAAAAAAAAAGAACAGTATTAGTTTGAGGTTATATATGGGTAATTAAAAATTGATTTTCCCCCCTTTTGGCCATGATTATAAATCAATGTTGAACATAATTGACCATCGATGATTAATTCACAGAAAAGAGGAAAGAACAGATCAGTCAGTCTCGAATGCATATAATATCTATTGAGTTTTGTTTCGGTTTTTTAGGTGAACACAACCAATGATTAAACTATGAAGCCCTTGTGAAAATTGTCGAGAAGTAAAATGCAGAAGATTTAAGACTGAACTTTAAATAAAAAAATGGACTGGACCATTCACGGTACTTTATACCCCATGCATTCCATTGCTTTTCAAAGCAGAGTGGCATGCATGCACATATCCAAGAAAACTTTTCGCTAATTGGTGGCAGATGAGGTTATAGTGTATGCAGCTAGGCATCTCATCCAAATGCTTGTTGTTATTTATTAATAATTTTTTTTTTGAAATTCTTAAGAGTAACCAAAATAACATATTTTTATATTTATGATAAACTAGATGAAAAAAAAAAATTACAAACAAATACGGTAATATATAAGTCTAAAGATCTTAGTATGCAAGTATCGTGTTTTTTTTATACCAAACAAAAACAGAGAAGTTATGAGCATGAACTTAATGATACATGACCTCAAATAACAAGCTAGGGCACCAATCACTCAATTCTCAATGATTTGGTCTATCTGCCGGAATCCAAAACATGGAGGAAAGCCAAGATTTGACATCATTACAGTGGTGGGGGGGCTGAACTAGCTAGCCTCTTTGAATGCATCTGAATTCTAAAAGTTCCTAGCTAATAAGTAGCCAAGTACATATAAGAAACAGAAACAACGCATGGACGTAAACCCACAATGTCTGCTGGAATCATTCAAATTAACGGCATGGAGAATCGGGTCCTTTCCATTTGAACAATTATTTTCGTGTGAATCTCACTTGGAATTACGTCGTAGATTTGTGTTCGAGTTATATATATAGTATCATATACGTACTTTCAAATCATTGTTCCAAAAAAGTTAAAATATAGCTGTTTATTGATTTATCTGTCTAGCTAGCTGTGAATTTCATCTCACGAGTGTAAACTGAGTAAAGATAAGGTTTATCTTGACGTGTTTAAATGGGAAATGAAATAAATGATTTTGTAATATGTATATTCATTGGATTTATTATAACATTTAGGAATTATGTATATTTGCCTATAACTTATATGCATGTTAATACTTAATATGTATGTTAGCACCTATTGTATTTGATTAGGTGTTTGTTATAAACTATTTTTCCTAAAAGTTTAAACTATTGGATAAAGGAACAAGAATAATTTTGTATCCTAACCTAATCAATTATATAAGAGCCTTTTGGGACTGGAAACATAAACAATTTATAGGCTCACTATATCTTGTACTAAAATTTAATATTTATTTAGAAGAATAGGATCAAACAAAGATAAAGCTCTAATCCAAGGGTTTGAAAATTAGACTGAATATTGAATCGGACAAGACATTAGTTCAAAGGTTTATTAGCTTAATCGATTCAACTTAGGTTCAACAAGGTGTAATATATACTAAACTGAGGGTTTGAAAACTGGATCGAATATTGAATCAAACAAGATTATATATATATATATATAGAGTAAAATAAAAAATTAACATGATAAAAATAGTTTTAGAAAGTAAAAATACTGTACTAAATCATCAACATAATCAATATAAGTAGAACAATAAATCCCACATTACTTAAATTTTGAGCCTTGTATTCTTAATACTATTATAAAGTACCCAAGAAATCTCACACTGCTTAGCTTAGGAGAGTTTCACTCTCAAGACTTTTATAAATACCCATATAACACAATACTTTATATACTTATCTCCTCTATATTCTATGATCAAAGAGTAAGAGATTTAGTAGTAATTGGTTTGTCCAACCAAAGTGTTTTTTATGGCAATCTTTCATCATAATGAAGTTATTAACTTCAACATTGATCATTAAGTAATAATTTTTGCATTTTATTTTTTCTTAAAGAAAGAAAACCGGCTAACTAGTAAAATAAGTCCTGCAAGGCTGATTTGCCGATTCTTAGTCGGTTTGGCTAGTTCAATATCGATTTTCAAATCATTATTTTTTTGAGCTTGACCGGACTAGATATCTAGCCGATTCTCAGTTCAACCAGTTGAATTGGTCGGTTCGATTCAGTTTTCAGAATATAGCTCTGAACTACTTGATTATAAAAGCTTAGATACTATATCATAAATTTAATTAAACTACTGAATAGAAGCATATGAATGATTTTATATCCTAACAATATTTTAATATATTATGACAAATGATTTTTAAAAAATATATATTGGATCCATGAATTTGAACAAACCACTTCCAAGAGGGTCAAGTTGCGTCATGTTATAAGGGAAAAAAAAAATCCCCGAACCCAACCCTGAAATCCACTACTTGAATGAGAAGGTGTCAATACTCCTATATTAATTCACCCCAATATATGCCTAATTCATATATACGTAATATAGGTATATTACTTTCAAAAGTTGCTGCAAAAGTACAAAACTATGTATAGAGTTCTCAAGGGCAAGTAGATCGTTAAAGAGATCCTGTATGACACTTCGAAAGGTTTCTCGCACAACTTGTCAAGATTCTTCTCAGAACAAAGGTCAATAGAGCCAGGGTTATGGGAGACATTGTGATCATCGGAACCCTAATTGATGGGTGAAGAATGCGAGCAAGGACATGCGCGCTGCAGAGGCCGACATCAATCTCAGATATACATGGTAACCCATAAACACGTATCGCCTTATGGAGATATTATTAACTCACGTAAAAAACTAAATGATTTATTTACTTTATAACTCGGAGAAATGTTACACTGTAAAAAAAAATTGTTAGAATTTTTGACAAAAAATAAAGATAACTTTGTTAGATAGTATAAAGTGATATAATTTACTTATTCATTTAAGTATCAATATACATATCATATCATTATAATAAATAAATTCGTACAACAATTTTGATTATTTGATATTTTTCCTAACTCAAAACGTGATTAATTTGTCGTGTGTCGCATGTATGTGTGAGTCTTGCGGCTTGGCCCTTTGACTTTCTAATCTCTCTTTATTTTTTTGTTTGTTTATTATGCTCCTTTTACTCGTCTGCTGAGACACATGCTATACATGTTGGTCACTTAAATTTTAGTACTGAATGAACCAAAGGGTCCATCACATCACAAATAGAATTATATCAAAATTATACAGAATAGAGCTATAAAACGTCGAAAGAGAAAGTATTCGGATATATCTGATCTATGGATCATAGATCAACTTGAGTCTTGCAGAGAAAATATCATAATCGTATACGTTGAACCACGGCAATTTGTATATAGAGTACTTTGATTAGCCAGAAGGTCAATAATTATTCGCAGAAGCTCGGATTTACCACGTTACGTCTATCAAAGAAGACAGAAGCAATTTGCCACTACAAAGCCACGCCTAGTCCATTCAGTGTGGTGATGTAATGGAAGTACCATGCGTCCTTTGAATCTCACAGAGGTATCACTTTTGGATAAAAAGGAAAAGGAGGACAAAACAAGCGATTAAAACAGCATAGTTTTGACACAAAACTCGGTGATGTCTAATATGATCCAGTATTATTTTTGGACTATTACATGGTACAACATTGTGAATCGTTAGATTTAGTTTATTGACAATTCTATGGCTAAGATCAAATACATGTCTTTATAGACCTTATTTAACATGGAGCATATGAAATTTTACAAATGTGTACCTCATCTCTCTATCTTTTCATCCATCTCTTTGCAAATCAGGCACCACCCTATGATTACTCTCTCTTCCATTTGCAGCATCTCTCGTAGACCTCTTAACTTCCAACATTCAACAACTATCCTTTTCTTTTTTGGTGGTTGAAAAAAGAAAGAAAGAAAGAAAAAATTTGGTTAAAAAAAAAACTGATATAACAAAAAATCTGTTTAATTAGGTGCCGGTTATGGCCTCCAATATGTCATCTACCAGCTGGCTTTTTGAAATTAATATAGAGCACAGTGAAAGTGGTGGCTCTGGCTCCTCCATTGTTACTTCATTTTTGCCATTGCTGATAGTTGCAGAGTAATGGGAGCTCTTGGGAGATATTTCATATTTTCACAATGCTTGACGTTGAGAGTCTCGAGATTTGGAAAGGCATTCAAAGGGAAGGATGTGAGTGAATCTGAGATGCCATATAAGTGTAGTTGACATAGCTTCTCATTTGATTGTTATATCAAGAGTTCTAGATTTTTTGTTACATCAGTTTTTTTTTTTAACTAGACTTTTTCTTTCTTTCTTTTTTCAACCACCAAAAAAGAAGAGGATAGTTGTTGAATGTTGAAGTTGAGAGGTCTACGAGGTGCTGCAAATGGAAGAGAGAGTAATCAAGGGTGGTGTCTGATATGCAAAATGATGGATAAAGAGATGGGGAGATGGGGTACATATTTGCAAAACTTCACATGTTCCATGATAAATAAGGTCTATAAGGATATGTATTTGATCTTAGCCATAGACTTGTCATTAAACTGAATCTAATGGCTCACAATGTTAGACCATGTAATGGTCCAAAAATAATACCAGACCATATTAAACAGCACCCAAAACTCCAAGGGCAGAAAGGCTTTATAAACGAAATCTGATAACATTTATAGTTCACATGTCAATTTTAAAAAGTGAACGAGATGTCAAAAAGAAAAGTTATGCTTCTTCCACAGTGGACTATGATGAGCAAATAGCTTGTACTTTACATGGTGGACTTTACCTTGCTCCGGAGAAGTTTGGATCATGTAATGGTCATTATTTTAAAATTAGAAAATTAAACCCATGGGTCTAGTTACTGAAACTATTAGAGATAATTAGAGTCGATTGTGGATGTTGAATTAAAATACTCCTATATGTTAACATTTATTTTCATCTATTTCTTATGATATATTTTTTTCGACGTATATTTCATATGTTATATCCAACTTAACAAAAGAATACGAAATATCATTAGCTAGGCTTATGTACAAGAATTATCACTACACATTCCTTTCATCAACTTTTACTACATCTATTAACGGAATTTTACCCAGTCATACATCAAATGTGTCAACAAGTTCAAATATAAAGGCAATATCTTATCATTGCATATGGCCAATTTAAAATTGTATCCCTCGCACTGAATTTAATAATATATCCCTATGTTAATTTGATTATGGCTAAATATAGATATAATATTTTTTTATTTTTTTGAAAAATCATGATGAATTTTGTCCTCCATTTGTATTTTCTTATTAGTTATTTTTGTTGTAATATTTTTTTTTTTTGTCAAGCTGTGGTAATATTTCATCAATATAATCATGTAAGGCAAGATCGTGTCACTTTAACTCAGCATATCTGATTCCTAAAAGCAACACAGATTATGCCCATAAAATTAATTTTCTAATTTTATAAAAGTGACCATTACATGGTCCGAACTTCCATGGACCAATGTAAAATCCACCCCTTTATATGGGCATCAACTTACACAGATGAGGAGTATTATTTGAACACAGTAAAGATGGTGTCCATCAATATTCTATCATATCCAACCATTCACATTTACTTAATTTTATATTTAGATATTTTATTTCAACTTTTTTCTAAAATCATACTGGGATGTATTGCGCTTTACACTATTCAAAAATCATTCCCTTCTTTCTTTCGTATTTTAAAATGGCACACAACGTTTTGTTTTGGGGTTATCGCACAATGTTTTTCATGCTTGGACTTCTTGGAAAACAGTAAAAGCGACTTTGGCCAATTATTCAGAATAAAGATAAAAAAACATATTAGTCAGATAATTAATCGAATAAAACAAATCTTCAACATCTGAAAAATCATTTGGGGGTAGAGCTGGAAAATGTGTTGTGTCAGTTCTTGAGTTTCCTCATAATTTGATTCGTTTACAATTCAATCAACAGAAAATTCATACTTTCAAATGCGGCAATTATGCCTTTACCTATCACATCGCTTGTCTCATGTATGAAGCTTTGCTTCATGGACCACCGTCTATCAATATGGATTGAAGTATATCTAACTACGGATTTAGGCAGATGGATACAAATTGAGTGGAAAATGGAAGATGACAAAGAATAAATTAAATTAAATTGAAGGTTTTGTCATGTCCATTTTATAGGAATTTTTTTGGTGAATTATAGGAATTTTGAATATACATTAGAAAGTATATACATTATACTTGAAAGGTTTGAGTTTGGGTTACGATTCTGCAGCTACAAAATGAGCCCGTTGGTCAAGTAATATTAATTTTTTTTTTTTTGGTCCAAATCATCGATCAATATCCAAAATTTACCAAATTTTCACAAAATAAGTTTGATCAGTTTATTATGAAGATAAAATTATTTCAACATTAATTAACTTTTCTTCATTTACACAATTCAAACACAAAATTTTATTTAAGAAGAATGTCCAGTCAAATCACTTAAATCGGCCAAATATTGCTAACTCCTAATTTACTTTGCAATTATTTTGTGTATATATATGGCTGCAAACCGATCAGAATTTTAATGGACTAAGGAAGCATGTCTGATGATGATCACAGTTCACCACCAAAACTATTTGGTTTCCCATTAACAGAGCAGGAAGAGTTTCCAGCAAAGAAATATGATGTGGGAGACGACAGAAAATTCAGGTGCCACTATTGCAGGCGAGTGTTTGCGAACTCTCAGGCCTTAGGGGGCCACCAAAATGCTCACAAGAAAGAGCGTCAAAGGGCGAGGCGTTTCCAAATCCAGAGTGAACAACACAGGCGCTCCAAAGCTTCTTCTGTTCATCATCTTGTCCTCACACCGCGTCCACCAGTAGCAGTACCCTCCGTTTACTTACATGGCTTGAGTAGCGGCAATCCTGTGGCCATGTTTGATCTTCGTCAACAATTATTGCAATCCAACACGACACGCCCCATTTTGGTTCCTTCTCCAACGTATCGTAGGTTTCCTTTTCAGTTTTATCATGCATCACCTACCGTACTGCAAGCTGCTGCTAATGTCGGTGAATTTTCTAATAAACTTCCAGAAAGAGAGGTAGGTGATGTCCATCTGAAATTGTCTCTGTCCATTTGATAAATGTTTCTAGATGCAGTTTGTTTGCAACAAAACGTGCTTTCTTTTTTTTCCTGATTAAGCTTATGAACTTGCTTTTACAATTGAGATCGAATCAGCAGCACTTAATTTGAGCCTGAGGAGAAGGAGACGTTTTAGTAGTAAACCTACAGCACTCGTATTTCTTTTTTTATTTTATTTTTTGTAATTTCGTATTTCTATTTTAGTACTGCTAAAACTTTCATAGAAATACGAAAAATTATTGCACTCATCACTTCATATATTACAATAATTCTTGTACAAGGAGTGATCTTTATGCAACACATAATTTTCGTAAAAAATACAAGTAATTGAATTACGCTGATGACAATTGATGTATAAATATTACCAAACGTTGTAACTTTCGCATTTAGTGAGTTCAATTTTCAAACAAGAATTAGAATAATATACCACAAAAATCTTTTTTTTTTTTTAAATAATAATTCATCGACAGATCGATTTAGGATCTAGGTCATCACGGGCAAGTGCACCTTTGGGCCTTGCCAATGTCTGACTAGTGCTTAAAAAATGACGGCCCATCCTTAATCAACAAATATAAAATGGAAAAAAACAGATGATTCAAAATAAGAGTTTAATTGAGATATATTGATAGTATTATCTAATTAAAATCTTCTATTTATATGATTATTTAAATAGTAAATAGTTATATAAAAAAATTTTATTGATATGACAATATATACTTAAATATCTGTATAAAATTTTTTGTACAGACAGTATATTCAAATTAAATCCTAAAAATAATACTACTAATAATAATAATAATTGTTCGCATTTGAAAGTATACGCATCCCGTATATGCCGTACATACGTATTCTAAAAGGACCAAGAGCTTCACAAAATAAATTGGGATTCACCCTTTCGAGTTCCCTTCATGTTCACAGCAAAAAGAGAGAGCTCTCTCATGTTGAAGCCATAAAAAGTAACGCATATCAAACAATAAAAAATCGACAAGTCATGGGTTTTACTACATCAGTGTATTTTCCAGACAGCAGCATTAGAAAATTGATTGGTCCTTTATTTTTTTTCAAGTTTGAATGAATAAACCAAAAAAGAAAAAAAAACGGTTCCTTATTTCTTTAATCTTTGGAAAGTACGTACCCGTCGAGATTCCAAGCGCAGAGGCAACTTTTCAGAGATCATAAACATTGCACATTCCTCGCCATAGACACGTTTCCGTGCTTCGGTTTTATATATCTTCTTCCCAATATACCCCTTCAAATCCATCTCCTTCTCGAAACTTCGAAGCCCTAAATAAAAAGTCCAATACCACTCTTATATCTCCCTTAGAGGCAGCGATCCGATATGGACGGGTACGGGTCGGGTCACCGCCCGTACGGTGTCGTGAGCGGGAAAAGCTACGGTTCGAGTCAGAGCTATACGAGCGGGTCGACTCGGTCGCCAGATCCGAGTCAGGGGAGTGAGAAGCCTTGGAGGGTCAGCGACCCGGAAGCGAAGAGGAAGAAGAGGATAGCCAAGTACAAGGTTTACGGCGTGGAAGGGAAGGTGAAGGCCACGCTCCGGAAAGGGCTCCGGTGGATCAAGAAGAAGTGCTCTCAGATCGCACGTGGTTACTAGCACTTGGCTTGCTCAGAACTCAGAGTAAGACGAGAGGCGTTGGAACTGAAGAACTGAGAAGGGTCATGCCAAGTCAGATGATGTTATGGTGATGTGGCAGTATCTGGATGTTCAGTCTCTTCACTCACTTCTTTCTTTCTTTTCTTATCCTTTACGTGTTTGTTACTTCGTTTTGATTCGTTGCCGTTTCATTGAAACAACTGTAATTGTTGACAATGGGATAAAACTAGGTATTTTCCTCTTCTTTTTTTATTTTATTTTTATTTTTTTCACTTTCGATGCATTACATAGGAGTTTATGATAGTTATTGCTTGTGTTTTGTGTATCAAGGGGCAACGCCGCAAGGGGCATCCATGAAGTTAGGGCAATAAGTAGAGATTTTTTAATTAGAAATTAGATGTAAAAGCACTGTCAATATGACCGCTCGGATTCCTTTTCCTATTTACTATTCTTTATTTTTTATTGAAAATCTTGCAATATATGTGTTAATCTTGTGTGTATCTTAATGTCATTTGGTGCTTGAGACTGAGTATTTAGAAAAATGAAAATTAGCCAAAGAAATTGCTAAGACTGCTAAAGCAAATGAATATTGTCATTTTATATATTAAATAGAGAAGCGTCGTAATTTAAATATATTTAGGAGAATATAGTATTTTAGGGGATTAAAAAAAAGAAACGAAACCACTTAAAACTGGCAATGCTATAGCACAAATTATGAGAATTTGTAAGAAAAAAAAATGCAAATGTTGTTGTACTTAATACGAGAGAGTTACTTTCAAGTTTTGAGTTTATGTAAAAAAGTGCACTCAAAATTTGGAAACTTAAGATAAGAAAAAAGTGAACTTTTGAGTTCACTTAGTGTGAGAAAGTTCACTTTTTTCTTGTTCTAAGTTTTCGAATTTTAAGTAAACTCTCTCATGATAAGTGAATTCAAAACTTGAAATTTGAGAAAATTTTAATAGTATTTTTGTCATAGTATGCATCATATAATTTACCAAAAAAAAAGTGAGTGAAATTAACCCATTTTAATAGTAAAATTACAACATATCACATCAAATTTGGTGCACTCGAGGTGATGTGATGTGTTGCTGAGTTCCCCAAATTCATCAAATTTGATGTGATGTATTGTAATTTTAATATTATGTCAGATTAAAATCACTATATTTTTTTTAATTTTTTTTAAACACAATAAAATTGTTGTTAATAACTAAAAACACGATAATAAATTTAAAAACCCTGCTAAAACTGTTCTTTAAAATAAAAAAATTAAAAAAAAAAAACACAAGTATGAGGGCATGGGACTGAAAATGCAGGCTAACAGTAGCAAATAATTCAGAAAACGTGTTGCGAGTGTCAAAATGAAAGGATGAAGTAATAAATTAAATTTCTTTTGGTTCACATTGTGTTGCTATTATTGTTTTAGGGGCGCATTTATTTCAATTTTTAAAAAAATTTATTTTAAAATTTAAATTTTATATATAGCTGAAAACGTTAATTTTTTTTTCAAAAGTTACTATTTTTAGTTTTTATAGAAAAAATTGAAGATAGATTTTTTGATATTTTGATTATTTTTAAAAAAATTATCCAAGAAAACTAATTTTTTAATAAAAAATAATTTTTTGTTTGACAAATTCAAAACAAACACACTTATATATGATTTTACATGGAACTTAATTATGTAATTTTGTTTTGTATACTAGTAAAAGGTTGTCTATGTAATTTTCTTAGAAAAAATGAATGAGTCAAAATAAATATTTTAAAATATTAAGCACAAGTAAATATAAAAAATTATATATTACTAATTACTTAAGTTTAGGATGAATGAGGATCAAAGTTCTCACTTTCCTCCCATCAAGTCCATCATTGGTTGAGGGCCTGATTGGTTTAATCTCTACAGAAATTACTTTTAAAATAATTAAGTTGAAATAATTATTTTTATAAGAGTTAAAATTAAAAGAATTGATTTGTGTTTAATTGGGATGTTTTAAAAATAAATTTAAGAAAATAATTTTTATTTAGATAAGATAAAATAAAATTATTTTTATAGATATAATTACTAAAAAGGGCCTTTGAGATAAGTTGAATGAAGAGAGTGAATGAGGTGGGTGAGGGTTATATCTTAGGAAATCTAATTTGTTTCTTCTTACTACAGCTATAGTCTTCGAATATAGGATTAATCTTGCTTGAGTTGTGGTTAAGCTAATATAGAGATAGTGTATATTAAGTCACGATATTAACATAATTATTTGAGAAATAAATAAATGACTATTAAGTAAGACAACTACATTATTGAAGCCTCTATGTAAAACACATGTTCTTGAGGCCTTTTCCTCAAATAAAGACTTTTCATTTTTAACTAGATTACAATTCGATGAACTTTTCATTTTACCTGTAAATTACTAAGGTTCAGATTAGTTGCTGTAATCTGAAATTTTTTTTTTTGGGGGGGTCTATAATCTGATTTCAATAAATTGCTAAGAACGATCAAGGGGATTTTTTTTTTTTAACAAATTCTTCGGTTTAGTCTAGTGGAGGTCTTACTCCAACCTAAAATGGAGTATGCTGGGCCTGGATGCTTGATATTTAGACGGATATCATAAGCATAAACCCAAAAGTTACAACAAAAATAACCATTAGTTTTTTTTTATCAAAGGGGCTGAAGCCCAAAGAAAACTAAACAACAAGATTAACAACTCGCGAAGACAAAGCAAACACTTCGGAAAACTCATGGTTTAAAACTCGAGAAATAATCCAGACCAAAAAAAATAAAATAAAAAATCGAGAAATAATGACCCAAAAACAAAGAAAATACTCGAGAAATGGTAAGTGAATCTATTTTTTCTAGGTCACTGTATAGACTTATCCACCATCCATAATTAAAATGATGAGTTCTTTATTTTAATATTTTATATTATAATTTTTAACAAATCCCAGCTATATGTCAACGCAATATCTTAGGACAAGTGAATCAATATAACACAATTCTTAAAAGTCGTTAAAGCAAGACACCAAAGCATCACTAAGCAAACACTCCCAGCCTCCAGATCACAAAATCAAAACCTTTGTTGAAGCTCTGGTTCGCAAGCCAATCAGCACACCTATTGCTTTCCTTGCGGGTGTGATTGAAGCGCAGGCATCAGTTCCTGTTCAAACAATCAATCCTCGATTCTACTGATGAGTCCTCGATTGGTCCCCTCTCACCCTTCATTCGAAGTGAGAGTTTGGATCCGTCTCATTCGCAAATCGCAACAAATTTAGCTGTAAGCGGTTATTAATTCATTTTCTTTGTTTTCTTTTGGTAATATTATTAATTCATTTTCTTTACCCCCACAGTTTTTCGGCCTTAATTCGGTGGCTTTTTTTGTCACCAAAGGCACAATAAACACCTGAAGGCACTAAAATCTTTTACATGATTGTGCAACATTTATTTTCTAATTACCTTTCTTTATTTTCTTAATAACCTGGGGAAAAAAATACCACGTAAAGGAAGTCGCCGCTACTTGAAAATTAAAAAATATGGAGGGGAAAGTATATTTGTTCATTATTTTTTATTAAATTTAATTGCTATATATTAATAATATAAATCATCCAATTAAATGTTTATATTTGTAGTATTTTGAAAATAGCGAATAGTTGAATTAAATATTTTTATTAATATGATAATATATAATTGAATATTTGTGTAAAAAATTTTACATTGATAATACATATAAATTAAATTTTTTTTAATTATTTTGTGAGTGAAAAGTGTCCTATTAAGGTAAATCAATCATTTGTAGCCACTATTACTAAAAACGCAACAATACATTTAACCTCAGCTGATCATGTGGCGATACAATTGAGAATTTAGGCAAAAATTCAAGTTGCAGACTCGCATGGCCCAAATCATTCCAAAAGAATGAAAGTAGATTCAGAAAACATGGTGAGATGGAATCATGACAAGATGATGACAGATTTATGATTAATTAGTGTATGTACTAAGGAAACGACATGAGATCATCAAGCTGAATCCCTAAAAAAGACCATGCTAACGAAAAGAATTAAAAAAAATAAAAAGTAAAAGGTATCACAAACACATGACATTTCCTTCCCCATAATAGTTTTTTCCAAATGAAAATCATCTGAGAGAAACAAATAGTTATCACACTTCAATCATTCCTCTCCCAAATATTATAATTGTTCCATGCAATCAAGATCACCATAAATGTCTTCTTCGCATATATCTCTCTGCCTTGCCTATCCCCATTTCTGCATTCAGATGTTCTTCTTCACGCAAACACAGTAGTTGTATCCCCTTCAGACTTTTCCCCATCAACATTAATAAGAAAAAAAATGTAATTACATAGAACTTATAAATGCTTAAGGGTTTAAATAACCGAAATCCATGCATGCATGCGATAAAGTTAAACATCATGAATGAACCAGTAGTTTTTAATATGCACGCGTGGATCACCAGCCCAATGACCTTTGACTCCGCTCCCTGTACAAACGATCCATGGTGTCCATGCGCTGCAACTTCATCTGCTTGTAGAACGAAGCAATGAACTCCTCAGCCTTAGCATCAATCATCTCATCCCCATCCCCATCACCACCACCATCACCATCACCGTGTTCTTTCCTCTCCCCCGCAACACCATCATTATTCTTCTGCTTGATCTCGCCATCCTCATCACCCTGCACCATCTCGTTCAGCCCTACGGCCGAAGCGTACCGGCTGCTGGCCGGAGACGGCGAGTAGTACCCGTCGTCGGCTCCGTCGGTGTTGTATTCCGTCAGCGAGGGCGGCGGCACGGTGATCTGGAGCTGCTGCAGGTCGTTATCGTCGGTTCGAGTAGATGATGCACGTGGAGATTGGCTGTCTTGGAGGTGCATGGGCCTCATGGACCCCACCAGCTTATTCCAAACGCTCTTGGATCCATCGTCCACCGGAAGCGCCTTTGAATTTTGGGAACGCTTCCCCATCACGGATAGGACTGCCTTAAAAACGTGCATCTTCTTTCGGGGGCGTTGTTGAGTGGCATTGGATTCGTCATGATGAGGAGGATCCATGGTAGCGTTTGCGATGGTGACGACAACGTTTTGAGGGTTTTGGTCCATAAATGTAATTTGAGGGAATAGAGGAGGAAAGGAATTCAAAAAGGTGGGTGTATCCTCGCCCCCTGCAACAAGCAGGGGAGAATAGGGAGCGGATGAAAAATAATGGAAGCAAACAAGTTTATATACGAGAAGGAAAAGTGCGTGCTAGAATATTGTTAATTATATTGTGTATTAACAGAAAGAAAGCCAGCGCAGTCCATTGGTGTTAAGAGAGATTCCTGTGTAACTATATGAAGGGTTTGCAATTGGCAGTGGCATATGGCATGGCACATGTTTGAATGACCAAAATAGCCGTACCTGCCCTCCTTAGTTAAGGCATGCATGCAATTGTAGAACATTCCAAAATTAAAACTTAGCAAGCTTCGTATGAAAATGAAATATTCGAGGGTAATACAAGTTAAAAGGAAAATATAGCGTGAAATTAGGAGAATGGGAGAGCCATCGAGGCAAAATGCATGGTCATTAGAATGGGTGAAGATAGAAACAAGAATAGAATGTGCGGGGCGGTGTTTGAGCCGAAGGATTCGGGTGGGGACTAGCAAGAGCGAAAGAATATGCTTTTATGAACATAGTATCATCTGCGGCTGCGGTTCATTTTGACTTCATTCTGTTGCTCTCATTTGAACTGGTCTTCTGATCTTGTCCACTAAAAAAAGATTTTTTTCCCCTGCCACTTATTTATGTATGTACATTGAAGAATCCTACACTTATGTTTCTAGTTCAAAGAGCTAGTACCTATAATTTTTCCTTTGTCTTTCTAACAACCAACAAGAAGCCGATTTGCAAGAAGAGAAAATAACATAAAACAAAATTATGATTTAGGACAAATTCAGAGGCATCCTCGCACCTGCATGCGACTTCATAGAGCAGAAGTCGTTTACAATATTGCAATAACAAACAACAGACAAACAATTGCAGACTTGTTAGAATGAGAATTTGAAATGTTTATATCAATAAAATACAGCACAAATTAGCACAAATTAAGGTAAACTAGTTTTAGAGATTGATAGGCTTCAATAATATAAGGGATTCAAATTGCATAGTTCAGGAAATCAAACGATTAAATAATTTGAGCAAGGCTGACTTGTTTGAGTTTCATTTTTCTTTTTAGTAATGCTACATAGCTTAAAAATTGTAATCAGAATTTTTGTCAGAAATCATGATGACGGTTAGACGATATAAAGTAATTGGCCCATCTACTCATCCAATGATTAATAATAATGTCAAAGTATTCTGATATTAAAATTTTGACAAAAATTCTGAATGTCTAATATTTTTTTTTTTCTCTTTGTAATAAACAAGGTGCCTTTTTAGAGAAACTATTAAAGAATCAAATTATAAATAAGAAAATTATTCTTGTAACCAAGAAAAAAAGAAGACAATTATTTAAAAGTTCTCCTAATCACAAGTGTGCCCAAGACGTTATATGACAATAACATCACCAGCATCTTATAAATCATCTCTGCAAAATATTTACGATCAGTAAACGTGGCTTCAATTGCATTGGCTAAGTTGGGTGATTCGTTATTGCTTCCAAGTTCCAACCATCGACTATTCCGCACCAAAAATTGTAAGCAACGGAAGATGCAACAGCGAATTGGAAGTTTAAAGCAGAGACTTAAGACGAACATTTTTTAAGCTCATAGAACAACAAAAATCATGGAGGAATATATGGGTATTGAAAAGTACTATCATTACTAATAATTGCAGGAATTAGTAAACAATGTTTTAAGCAGTAGGTTGAGACTGATAGCGACATGCAGCTGCCAGCCACTAGTCACTTACTACGTATCTTTTTGGTGTTCCTGTTCTCGTTTTATTTCATTCCAACATTTGCTGTTTCACTATATTTTCCATTTCATAGAACAAAAGCTAGCTGGAAACTTTGAAAATTTGGAACTTTCTTTGCTTCAAAACTTCTGTTTCTATCAATATGACATAGAAAGTTTCACTAAGTTGCAACTTGCGCAATGGGTGCTAGCTAGGCCTGGTCGACCAATTATTAAAACAGCACACCAATATGCCTTGCTCGCTGCATTTTTTTGGGACTCTTATTAACTGTTCTGTCTCTGATACGAAAGATATTTATTTTTCGAAATAAAAAGAAAAATTCTTCTGCGGATGGAGCAACAGAAAAATGTACGTACGCGTATCTTCATTTCAGAAATAGCAGCTGATTTCACATAGAAAATCTCCTGTTTCTACGTATTGATCAATATAATTTTTTGGATCTTGTTTAATTGTTCTAATTTTTAAGGATATTAATTAAAAAATAAAAATAAATGTATTAAATAATAACAACATTTTAAGTTCTTCATATGTTAATGAGTATTAAATGTTTCTGAGTTCATAAAAAAGAAAAAAAAATTAATTTGAAATCTTTTTTGTTAACAAAATCTTGATTCTTCAACTTTAACATATACTATAACAATTTGAGTATTCCTTCACCAATCTGGCCGGTAACTTCATGTTTATAGTCATGCAATACCGTAGTTGCGCCCTATAACATGTAAAAAAACTTTGGATAGTATATATGCCGATTACAGACTCAAGTTAATTTATTAGTTCAGATATGACATTATTTCCAGAAAATTTTGCAACTTTTTCCCCCTTCCAAACCTGTTGTTAATTATGTGAGACATTGGCTAACCGCTACCTCTAGTTAGCTGCCATTGCCTGAACCTGCGTAAACCAAAGTCAAGTTAGTGTGGGACTGTGAGTGTTAAGTGGTGGATTCTACATGGCAAAAATATTTTCACATAAAGATTATCTTTACTTTTTGTGTGTGAACCTCACATATTTATATAAACCTCACATATTAAATAATAGGATTCATATATAAAAAGTAGAAATAATTTTTATATGAAGATATTTTTACTATTTTCATCATAGAAGTCACCGTATTAAGTAATATCGAAATTAGATTATGGCTACATGTACCCATTCAATATGTAGGGTTGTTTTTGCTGGTGGCAGACTCGACAACTCACATTTAGTCGTAACTAACGGGCAAATGACAATATATAATATAAAATTCAAAATATAAAAAAGATAAAATAATATACAGCTCATGTTTTGGTTTTCAAGTGAGTGCAGCTCATGACTTTTTCACTTTACTTCTTCTTCGGCGAAATTTCTTTGTTTCGCTGTTATGCCGCGGAGTTCAACGGTCAGTAAAAGATCAATGCACGAGTAGCAGACTCACATACTCGAGCCTGCACCCTGCAGGAAGCATTTGTGGTTGGGAATTAGGCAACACAGGCATTCCCTGTGTCCTGAATAATGTTATTGGTACTAATAAAATGAGCTCATTACGAAGAGGGAAAGAGAGACAAAGATCAGGGTTCATTATTTATTTATTTTTTTAACACCCACCACTAGTATTTCTTTTTAATGTTAGTATAAATAATATTTTTTATATTATAGCTTAGTTTGATAATTTTATAACTTTTTTAGAGCTATTGGATTCTCTCAACTTTCTAAATTTTATTTTTAAAAAGTGATGATAATATTATTTAGTTAAATAATATAAAAATTATTTTTAATAAGAAAAAAATTACAGAAATAATATTTAATAAATATATTATAAAATAACTCTTACAATATAAAAAATTATAATGAATATAAATATTAAAATGAAGAATTAAAAATTGGAATCCTTAATCAATGAAAGGATGAAATTGAATATTTATTTAAATTTAAGGTTATATTATATTTTAAGATTTTAGAAAACATAAATTAACCCTAAAAAATACTTCATGAAATACTTTCAAAAATACCCTTAACTTTTAATAATAAAAAATAAAAGCATCCAAACTTATTTTATTTGCCAAACAAAATAAAAAATGACTTATATTTTTGATAAGAAAAGCACCCTATCAAAAAGTACTTTGAAACCAAACCATTAAATTCAATCTCTTGCTGGTTATCTGGGCCATATTCCAGCTGGCCTCCCAACATCAAGGTTTGCTACATTCAAGGATGATGCTAGTGAGCACCTGTGGCTATGGTTAAGCTGCAAAATGCGATGGCCTAAGAAGTAGGTGCATAACGGGCACGAGTTTGAACTCGCAAGGGCAAAGCCCCGTGCCCAATATCCCCCCTCCCCAACGACCAAAAAAAGCAAAAGGATGATGCCAATTAGATTCGTCATTTCCACCAAACAAATATATATAGATATCAGTAATTTGTTTTGAAACCATCAATTATGTTTACAAGTTTGATCTATTTAAATTATTTATCAATTTAGTTCTCATTTTACACAGGACAAAAGTTATATAATTTTCTTTTTAAGATTTATTTTAATGAAATTTAAACCCATTTCCTCTAAAGAATTAATATAGTTTATTATTTTAATTAACTCTTTATACATAATTATATTAATTTCTTTCTCTCAAAGAATGCAATACTAATGCTTAACTATAAATTTATTCAAATCATCACGTGGAGAAGAGGTACTATTCACAAAAAAATAAAAAGAAAAATAAAGGGTACTCAATGCAAATTATTTTTTTGAGCAATAATATACTGTCAAAAAAATACAATCAGAATTTTTTATAGAAATCATGATAGTGATTGGATATTATGAAGTGATAGATTACACTTATTTATTTAAGGGTAAGTAACAATACTACATTATTTTACCAATAAATTTTTGACAAAAATTTTGATTGGCTAGCATTTTCCTTATTTTTTTTGTGCAACTCCTTGAACAGCTAAGACGCGGTCAAGGAGGAGGAGATCTAGTGGGAATCCAACGCAATGATAGACAAAGCGCAAGCAAGACTTCAAGTTTCAACTAACAAATAGTTGACTAGTTGTTGGAACTTCAGATCCGCTTTCTTTGATTGGGAAATTATTTGATTAAAAAATAAAGACCGTTAAGCAAAGGTTTTCTACGGGTCCTTTTTTTTTTTAATTAATTATGGTTTGTACGAATCCATTTTTTTAAACATAAAAAGAAGAATTATTTCTCTGTGATCTCATTTTTGAAATCAAGTACAAACTGCGTTATAGTTCAACAAAAAGCAGCGTCATTCATGCGGGTGTGGTACCCCTATTTCATTTTTTTTCTTCTTATTTTCAACCTATGGCCAAATTTAGGCTTTTCACAGGAAGCCAAGGGAATGGCTTCCCCTAAAAGTTTCTTTTCAACTTACGATTATCAATTAACAATCCGTAACGTAGCAAATCATCCAGCAACAGTAGCAAATCAATTTTTCTTCCATGAGTAGTTTATTTTTACAAAAAGAACCAAAAAAAAAAAAAAGTTTAGATCTAGAAATCTTCGTTGGTATCGGTAACAACAGTGCTATTTGTCAGCAAAGAAATTTGGTGCAAATAATACCAACAGTTGGTTTAGCCAATTAAAAAAGAGATAGCAGTGGTTTAGCTCAATCAAGAAAATAAATAAAAGGAGGTAAAAAAAAAAAGAAATAAGACAATAATCATGAAAAGATAGCCAATAAACAATATTGTCAGTAGCCAATAGAGGTTGGATGTAGCAGAAGGAACTAGTTTTCACAACACGGCAAACAATATTTCGATTTTCAATTATAAGCTCACATTTGATATTTAATTATATCTCGAGCAATATTGCCTTTTAAAGAAGATACTTATGAGAAATTTTATTTTTTTAAAAATAAACTATGTTGGTGTTGTAGGAACTATATTAACTTTGAGGCTATATATTTGATTGAGGGATAAAAATGAGAATTTCTTTTTTTATAAATAGCATTTATAAATAAAATTACACATTGAACTTATTTATAAAAATTTTTCATCCATTTTTGTCCCCCAACCAAATATACCCTCACTACTAAAAGTTATTTCTCTTGTTAAAAATGTTAGGCAGCAAAATCATAAGTGAGGGAACCATGCATCTCAGAACGGGATAGTCATAGAGTATAAGAATATACATGCAAAGACCGTAAAAAAATAGTCTGTTAAGTTTGACCAGCTTGATCCAGCCGCGTCCATAACGAGTAGGTACGTAGCTCCCACCGCTGACAGTTCACATTTGAAAAAGTAAAACCACAAAATATTTGTCTCTTTCCAGAACCACAGCGCGTCCCTATTTCCATTATATAAGTAACTACGTCCATCTTCACTTCTTATCAATTTGCATCACCAACAGACAACACTCCCCCAACTCTACCAGTACCACCAAAAGCTCCTTCAGAGTTTACACAAACACTTGTTACTTACTACTCCATCAACTAATCCAAGCATAATTAGCAAGCATTTCCTTGCAGCGAACGCAAACAATATTTATTACTATGAAGAACCGCGACGTTGTTCACAGAGCGTGGAATCTGCTGCGGGCGGCGTTGCTGTGGGCTCGGAAAAGGGGGCTGCTACTGGTGACGGAGGTGCGTGTGGCGCCAAAATACTTGAAGTGTCTGGGCCACACGACACCGCCTAGCCAGACTACCCATTACTACTACGAGCGCGAGCTCTCCTTTGACAAGACCCCTCTCTTCAACGTCAAAATGTATCGTCCATCCTCCATGCGCTTCCACATTCCCTGTTTAAACCCACGACTTGATTTTGAGGACGACGTCGACGACTTTCAATATGACAACGGCACAAAGAGTTCTTTAATTGACGATGACGATAAAGAAGAAAAAGAAGAAGAAGAAGAAGAAGAAGAGCAAGCAACGATTGATAAGCGCGCGGAGGAGTTCATTGCTAAATTCTATCAGCAAATGAAGTTGCAGAGGCAGATGTCTTATTTGCAGTACAACGAGACGCCCAACTGAGACTATTCCAGTTGACCATGCCCTCTTCAATATTTATGTATGCAGAGTGCACATTCACTGTTTCTCATTTTCTGCAATCAACGTGATTTTCAATTCCATCCTTTGTTGAGTTTGGAGGCCTTTGTTAATTGTTACTTATGGTAGAATCTTATGCGGAGCTATGCATTGCGGGATTAGGGATCTTGTAAATACCGTGATCTACAATTAATGGAGATCTAGTCATTGCATTTTATAATTTGTGTTACAGTATAATTGAGATTGGAAATTAGTGGAAGTTTGAAGAATTGGTGAAAAGTTAATTAATAATTAATAATACTCATAAGTTTATAGCATAACTTTATATTTCACTTATATGGCTCAATTTTTTCTAGCTATCATTGCTAAATATTCTTCTTATGAATTAAATCTTTTTACATGAAATTTTCACATAACTTGATTATATATGATCTTTTATCATTAATTTTCTTGTGTCAAGTGTTATGTTTGAATTCCACTTTTTAAATGAATGTTAAAAGATTACACATGCTCAAAATTACATGCAAATTTTACATAAGAGAATCTAGTATAATTTCTCATTTTTTCTTTATATTCTGCCTCTTCTCCCAACTTTCTTGAGCCCATGTTTTTCTATATACTTTTTCATTGCTCAAAGTATCCTCTCATCTGATAAATAAGAAATTAATCTAGTACAGTCAAGCAGCTAAGTGGGCCATGTATTTCTACAATTTATTGTTGAATAAAAAAGAATGTACTACCATAGTAATTGCCACATTTCTACATAATTCCTCGACCTTGGAGTATCCATTTTACACGATCTTCTAGGTAGATAAAAATAAAATGGGTGTAATATAGTAGCATATTATAGTGCAAAATTGTGTATTAAAATTAATCTTCACTATTAGTAAATTTTTATAGAATTTCATTCTGATATATCAGGATGAAAAATTTATATAGTCATCCAACTATATTTTATCACATTATTGAAAGTGTTATATTCTTATATTAATTACCTTAATGGTCACACATATGAGTAAAAATGATTAATACCTTATAAATTTCTTTACACTAACGATATATCAAAATCAACCTCATTTTTAAAATATTATCTAATAATATTTTGATTATCATTAAAATAGCTAAACTTTTGTGTAATAAATATGATAATCAAACTTTTAAAATAATTTTAAAAATACAAATGAAAGATAATGTAATTACACGAGTTTTGGTTAGTAAAGAAATAAGAGAACAGATCTGATACCCAAACCCAATTTGCCTCTCTAGTCCCCGTCTTAGGGGCTTACCCAATAAATGAATTAATCTGAAAAAACGGACGTATCAAGCATGGGGTGCGAAACCACGATGAAAATACTCATAACTTAAAGAAAGCCCAATCTTCAACCTCAGTTAGTTAGAGTGCTGAGGCAGTTACAACTTACAAGTAGACAAGTAGTTAGCTGGTTAGTTGTTAGTTACAAGTAGTTATGAGCAGTGATAGCTGCGCCTGCGTGTAAATTCCTGTTATTAGAAAAAGACCGGTCTTTAATCATTTTAATTATTAGACCTATACAAGCTGAAGATGCAGTATAAAACTTTGATTGATTAAGAAAGGTGTTCACAGTTTACTCAGCATCTTGAACCTTTTATCTGAAATTTCACATATATCATAGAATCTCCTGCAGGTCTGAAAAGCATCTTCTGTTCTGTCTCAGGTAAAAATCATGGCTTATCTCAAACAAATACTATCTTATCAGATGTCCCGAGTTTGAAAGTTTATTACAGCTGTTTCAATGGTATAATTTCTCGTGTAGAATTACAGCATCCTTTATTGGACGTTATATAGACAAGTAGACATATAGAGAATGATAATCTGCAAGCACCAATAGCGAACTGCAAGCAGTCTTTTGTCCATATAAATTTGTCAAAGCTATATATATATATAATCTTTCAAATAATTCGCTTTTTGTTGAACTTACTTTCGGGGATGGATATCTTTCCTTTTATGATAGTAGATTTGCAATCTGTCATCACTCTTTGATTTGATCTTTCACCACACGATAGCTAGTGTTGCATGAATCGCGGCGCGATATGGTTTATGTGATTTGATACGAGTCTGAGATACAAATCGCGCAATGAGCCATTTTCGCTTGTGGGTCGCGGTGTAAATCGCATTCGTGCAATTTGCCCAACTACGACACAGTTCATAAAACCCCAGCAGCTTTAATCTTTCAATTAATGCTCACTTTAGTTTTTGACAAAAATTTTGAAAATAAATTAATATCTAAAAATTTAAAAATTTTCAGATTAAAAAAGAGAATATGTTAATTTTTCTATACAAAATATTTTAATGGTATATATTTGTACAAAAGAATTTATATGTCCTCTTTTTAAATGATAAGAAATTATTCATAAATTTTTAAATCATGATAGAAATTATCCCCTAATTGATATCCACCCGCACTATATAAGAAAAATCCTATTCTAATGATCTCATCAGTACCTCTCCCCCCTCAAACACCCCGCACAAAGTATATGTAACTTTTCTCCTTCGTCTCTACTACTTTGTTGCCTATTTTTTCTCCCCCTGAAGGAATTGAACTACTGAACATGTGTAATGATTATTCTTTTTACCATTGTCATTTTTTTTTTTTTTTTGATACATTTGAAAGACAAGAAACAACAAAGACAATCCTAGACTCTATAAAACTAACTCCTATAGAGTCCGCTAGAAAAAGATGAGACATTCGAGTAGGAGGATCTTGAATATCTAGCAAGCAAAAATCTGAAGATGATCCCTTGGCCAAAAAGTTTGCACCAGAGTTAGCCTCCCTAAGAACATGGTGAACCTTGATAGTCCATGGTTGCCGCAACAAGCGACGAATATCCTGAGCGACACTCATGAAAGCTCCTCTTCTAAAGTGGGGCTTGGTGGCGGAAAGGTGCTATGAGAGAAAAGTGGAAGTGGGAGCGTCAGAAACTACAGGTGAGGGAAGGTATGGTATCTACAGATGAGAATCAGACCTATGCACGTAGAAGGAATGTGGAAGCATGGAGGAGACTAGAAGATATTTCGTTCACAGTATTCGTGGACAATCTTCACATAGACATGTCAAAAGACTAGCTCCGGCAGATTTTTCAATTTGAAGGAGAAGTGGCTGACATTTTTATGTCATGGAAAAAAAGGTAATGTGGCACGTCGCCTTTTGTATTTGTTAGAATCTCCAAGCTGAAGGATGCCAAAGCAGCAATCAGAAATCTACACGGAATGAATATCTGCGGCTCAAATATTAGCGTGGTGATGGCTGAATACAAGAGGAATGGAGGGGGTGGATACGTTCATTCCAATAAGGAAGGGGCGATGATACAAACTGTAGCATTAGGGGATATGGGAGCGAAGCGTAACGACAGATCTTATAGAGATATTGTGAGCCAAAAAGGGAACAAAGGATCAAATGAAAGGGGAACAAACAACTTGGAGAAAGGGAAAGCAAAGCAGAATTGGGATCAAATGGAACTTGATATGGTGAATTTTAAGGGGATAATTTGGAGAATAATGGAAGAGATTTTACGCTCAGACAACTTGGAGGGAATCAAAAGCAAAATTAGGATTTGAAGAGGTGTTAAGGGTGATTAGGAGGGACGAAGTCACCATGACTGAGATGTTTGGATGCAGGAATGAAATAGAGAAGTAGAGACCGGATGGTGAAGATGAACAGTCGACCGCTTTTTTGGAAGAAGATCTCATCCGTTCAATGTCGCACAAGGATGAATGTGAGCCAGGCTTTCCCATTGGTTCCTTTGAACCTGCTCTGATTTTCGAAGGGTGCACTTAGAATGTTTCAGAGGTGCGACCGAGGGAGAAGACTGTGGAAGAAGCTAACCAGCTTCTTGGACCGGGTCTGCAAGACCATCATGAGCGTGGTGTTGTTGCGAGTCCGTCTGAACTGGGCCTTAAAGAACTAGCATGTAGCGACCCTGAGTTTGCCACCTGGGTTTGAAGAGTGGATTGGGACGGTTGGGCTCCCTGACACCGTTAATAGGCATTGGGGATCTTTGGAAAATTTTGGATATACAAATGCTCTAGAGGAGGGGATTGAAGAGGAGCAAAGTATTGGGAAATCTCATGGCTCCTTCTCTAATTCTATAGAGAAGATTCCACAAATCCCTTTGTTGGAATCATTTTCAATTCTCGAAAGAGATGTTAATGAAGATGTGATACTGGATGAAAAAGACTTAGTGGAAGTTCAAGTTTCTTGGGGCGTTGGAAAGGTTTTGGGGTTAAAGGTTAGTAATGATAAAGCTATGATTGATGCTTTAGCTAAAGTTAAAGAGTGTCAAGATTTTGTGTTGCCTAGAAAAAGGGGTCGGGCCAAGAAGAACAAAGACCGAAAGTCGATTTGTGTGGTTCTTGTTTGTGGATTGGTTAGCCTGTGTAGAAAGTGAAGTGGTGTTGGTTTTGCTGCTATCTTGGTCTTGGTGGTGTTGTGGTGTGTTGTTGTCTGCTTTGGTGGATGTCTTGGCTGTTGCCTGTTGGTGGTTCTCTTGGTTGTGCATAGTTTTGGCTTTGTTGGAGATGTTGTTTGATGGTCTTTTGTCCTTGTTTGTTGGGTGGGCCTGGTTGTTTTGTTGTAGGTTGTTTGATAGGCTGGGATGGTTGTTTGGTTTTCTTTTCCTACATTCTATGTCCATCATTGTGCCGCGTTCCGCTTTCTTTTTTTCTCCTTGCTCCTCTTCCTTGTGGAGAGTTGCGAGCATTTTGTGATCTATCCAAAAGAAAAAAAATCCTGAGTAATACTCAAATAATGATGGAAACTTCCATTTTCCTTATTTGTTATTGTGATTTATGACTATTATTATCGCTTGAATCTTGATTAATTTTGAATTATATAGTTCAATTTATTAATTGTACAATGAATTATTTATTTTTAAAATCCTAATATATAGTTGTTTCTTTATATTTCTTTACGCAAAAAAGATATTTTTTTAAGTTATTTTAAATTATTCATCATGAATCTTAAAATTTACTATTCCAATCCAGATTTGATGACCATGTTTTACACGATTTTACATAGTAACGTTGCTACATTTGAGAATGGAAATTGGATACAAAAGGACCATAGATTTAGAATAATGACAGCCTTCAATGCAGCATAATAACATTCGTCTTACTTGCTTTTTTACTTTTACTTTTTTTTTTTCTTGTGGAAGCAGTGCTATAATAATTCCTATGGCTGCATAAATGGGAAATGAATTACGGAGCACATACGGATTGGCGATTTGCTTACAACATTAACTTACATCCAGGACAATTAAAGCCCGCGTTGGCCATATTACCGCAATGCGCGCGTACGGCAAAGCCATCTATGTGAAATGGACCCTGGTGTCTTCCAAAAAGCCATGCTAACCGATGGAGGTGACTAGAGATGGCACAAAAATTAAGCTCTTTTGGATTGATCAGTATAACCCATTCTAAATGACCCATGGGTTGAAGTAGGGTGGACGAGGTTCGGCCTGTAGGTCACAGTTTTTTTTTGTTTTTATTTTTTTTTTCACACAACACACACATATTTGGTCCATGCACACATGCCCCCAACTCTCAAAAAATCGATTACACATTACCCAAGAAACTTATGAGTCTTATTTCTTGATTATTTACGAATAAGTGAGAATCATAATTTTTACATCCTTCATTTTTTTAATTTTTTTTCCTCTAATTTCCTGTCTTGTTAATATATTTTTATTAATAAAATATTCTACAATACTCAATATTATTTTATATTTAATTAAATTTTTTTATTTTTTTAAAAAGATTTTGATAAATTAATTCATATAAAAAAAAATTTTATTGATTTTTTTGTGGGTCAATCTGCCAATCCATAACAGGATGGGTTAAATTAACATAGTCAATCCAAATTATTAACATAGATTGGCCTTCCCTGCCTCATTTAAAGCTTGGCCAATGGTGAGGCAAATGCAAATTGGCCTATTGCCATTATTAGAATTGACTTCACTTCACAAATTTAGTCAAAATACTAACAATAACATAATTAGAGCCGGTGTAACCCTTGCTGAAGATGAAATACTTGTGGTGTTTTAGAAGTGCAATGTAAATAGTATTTATAGTCAATACTAAAAAATATTTTAGATTGAAATAAAAAATAGAGTTTAATTGGTATACACTGACAGTATAAAATAATTTTATATTATTAACCAATAAAAATAGGAGAAAGTGAGAATCATGGTGGATCCTTCCTTATAATGGGTAGTTATTTATATAAGTTGACACTTTTCACTATTTCTATTGATTAATAGTATAAAACTATTTTATACTATCAATATATTTAAATTAAATTCTATAAAATAATAATAAATTTTATTTTAAAATATTATTTTATTATTAACTATAAATATATTTATATAATATTTTATAAACATCTGAGAATGTATCTCGACTAATAACAAGATCCACTACAAATGTAGTGCGCACAAACTGGAATATTCGCAGCAATAATTATTAGGTTTTTTTTTCTGTCAGCCCCTAATGATTTTTTTTGTTTTTTTCTGGGGGGAGGGGTAGGCCGAGACAGAAACCTCAGGACCAGAGTACTCGAGCAGACTTTCCGGTGTGCACTGTGCAAGGCAAACATCGTGCCATCTGAACTACAGCCTTGCGTACAGCAATAATTATTGCTGGTGCGATCCTCCAACTCCTACTTTGATATGGTACAAGAATTCTTGGCAGCAAGTGGCAAGTTGCAAGCGGCAACTGCCAAAGCCCCAAAATTTCATTACGGTCCACGTGCTCAAAAGCCGAAGCACTCAACTGAGACCATTAATTAGTAATGCATGGGATGCGAGGAATCAGGAACACCATGTGCCCTTTTAGTCTTATTTTTATTTTGTTTTTAAAATTTGATTTAAATATATAGATAATATAAAATAATTTTATATTATTAATTAATAAAAATAATAAAAAATATCAATTTATATAAATTATTATTTATTATAATAAAAAATCTATTATAATTTTTTTATTTTTTATTATTTTTATTAATTAACAGTCCATATATACTAATTAAACCCTTATTTTTATTTATCCAATGTCTTTAGGACATTAATTAAGGATTGAAAAAAGAAAATTTTACACTAAAAATGTAAATAAGTTAAAAGTTTTCAATTCATCCAATATGGTGAAAGATTAAAAACTTTTCTTTTTTAAATTCTTAATAAGTGTCCTAACAATTTTTTTTTCAACCTTGTCTTTTCTCTGTGTAATGGGCCTAAGACTGATGTTGTGGAAGTTTAAAAGTATGTATGATCTCTTACATATAAATTATTTTAATGACAAAAATAAATAAATAAATTATTTTAGAGTTCTTAAATTAAAATTTGTATGAAGCTTCTGGAGATGCAAACTTGTTGCATCGAGTAAAGAGTAGATTGCCTATAATTTAGAGTTTGAGTAAAATTTTAAATTGGTTCTCAAAAGAGTTATATGATATTAATTTAATTTCTGAAAGAATTGTAATATTAATGTGGTCCTTAAAAAATTAAAATTGATTTTAAATTAATTCAAAAGATTAAAAAAATTAGATTAATTTAAAATAAATTTTAAACTTTCAAAAACTAAATAGATATTACAAATAATTTGAAAATCAAATTGATGTCACACAACTCTTTCGAGGGCTAATATATAGAAATTTTTTTTTTGATATGTAATATCTAGAGATTTTAGAAAACAAGAAAAGAAGTTATGATATACTTTGATTTATTAATGTGGCTTTTTTGTAAAGTTTTGCAAAATTATTAAATCGTACTACTGTTTTGAAAAAATCATTTGACAACTCTAAATTTACAATTTGTTGTTATAGGTACATCAATAATTTTATAGTTTTTCTATGCAGTTACATAAAATCATACCGTACTACTACTTTATAGGCAATTTAACTCTTAAAAGAAGTCTTATACCATAGATAGACTTTTTCTGATGCCGACTGCGGAATGCAGAAGAATGATATTTCTGCACTAAAATTAGATATTTTGAAAATAAATTTAGTAAAAAAAATGAAATTAATGAGACTGTCACTTTTTTTCTCTTAACATACGTCACCTTTATATATTTATTTTTGTAAGTATATTCTTAAGAGGACAAATTTTTATATTCAAATAGCATTTTTTTTTTAAATTATTGTTGGAGACTGACGCCTGTGGACCAGGACAAATACGTAACGGCAATAATAGCGTCTGGCAATTACACCAAATTGCGGAACCCTAAAGTAAATGAAATGCGATGGCAAAATAAGAGCAAGGGAAATATTATTTATATTAAAAAAATTTCAACCTTTATGTGAATTCACTCTTATTTATTATTGGATATGATTTGAATCTTATTTAATTTAGGTCTTATATTTTATTTAATGGCATATAAAAGTGAATTGATATGAAAGTCAAAAAATTTTAGTACAAATAACATAATTCTAAGGAGGTATTTGATATAGATGCATTTTTTTTTATGCCTGAAAATGTGATATAGGAATCTTAAATTCTTATATTTGGTACAAAATTTTAAAAAAAATTTGCACTCCCGAGAAAAAAAGTTGGGCCAAAATCATTTCCAACTCTACTAATAAGAATCCAATATTTTTATGGAAAAGGGATTATTCTCCCTAAATAAAACCTCTATCATCGCCAACTGTCACTATCATCGACCACCGTCCTTCGCCACCAACTACCATGGTCAGCCACCGTCCAACAATTTTCCGACCACCACTAGCCAACTTCTAGCCATCATCAGTCACGATCAAGGATATTTTTAAAAATATATATAATATTTTTAAAAATATCAATATCAATCAAATATAAAATTTGCAAAACTCCTGAGAATTTAATTTGAGTTTTAAATGTATCGAAATATTATACACAAAAAAACTATTTTCATATATAATATTTTTAAAAATAATATTTTTAATAATAAAAATTTATTCCATCCATTAAATACCGCATAAGAGCAAAAGAGTGGGTCCGTTTCCCAGGTCACGTAGGGGCATTGGGTGATCTGGGTCCACTCCATTCCACCACGATCCAAGAGCGACAGTGTGAATCATTTTATTTTATTTTATCTTAATGGAACTTTAAATGTGTACCTTGTATCAATTCACTTTTGAAGGGGTACGTCCCACATTGCAAGGAAGCTTATGCAATATGATCTTGATATGAGTACTTCTTTTTTTCTGTATCAAAAAAAATATGCTCACAATTTAGTAGGACTTAAAAGTAACTTAAGTGTGTTTTATGCAATTTAGTTTTATAATGAATATATCTAAATTTACATTGTTAATTTGAGAAATATTTATAAGTGCATAGACATCTAAATCAATATATATAATGATGATAATTTAAATAAATATAAATTTTGATTATATAAATATTAAATATGATATTAATTAAAAGAAATCTATATTATTAATGAAATTAATACATTTATTTGATATTTATTAAAATTTATATTTATTCGAATTATGATCTTCACATATTAATTTGAGTATATAAATTTCTATATACAGATAATGAAATTGGTTAAATTTATATGTATTGAAAAAATTTGTCCAAAGATATGTACTGATGGACCTAGTGCTACGGCAGTCTTCAGGTCTGGCCTGCGTTCGGGTTTTTGCTGTTCGGGTTTTTGCATTTCAGCTACTGTCATCCATCAGTTTTCGGCGTTCGTCCTGATGTCATATACAAATTATAAAAGAAGGATGCTTTTGGGGTGCCTCTCAAACACGTTTTTAGGATTGTTTATTGTATCTTTATAAGAAATTTGATAATTTATTAATTTTAAAAAATAATTAGGGTATTATGATATTTTTATTTTTTATTATTTTTTTTCTTTTTTTTTTCTATCTCCTCTTTCATCTTTCCTTCCTTTTTTTTAATTGATTTCTTTTTCTTTTTTCTCTCACTCTCTTGTGCTCTCTCTCTTCTTCTTTGTCATACTCTCATGCATAAACACACAAAAAAAAAAAAAATCAAAACACACACAATATATGTACAGGCACACACATACAGTAAATATGCAAAAAAAAAAAAAAAGCAATCACAACTTTTGCTTACAATTTCTAGTAAAATGATATTATTTTATTTTATTTTATTTTTAATTTTATTAAAATCACAACAATGAGTTACAATTTTCATTTAAATAATATTTTTTATTTTTTTCTTATTTTATTAAAATCGCAACAATGAGTTACAATTTCTAGTAAAATAGAATTTTTTATTTTGTTTTAATTTTTATTTTATTGAATTCACAATAATGTGTTGCAAGTTCTATTTTTTTTATTTTATTTAAATTTTTATTTGCTTAATATCACAATGATGTGTTACGATTTTTATTAAAATAATATTTTTTTATTTACTTTAAATTTGTTGAAATCGTAACCCATAATTGCAATTTCTATTAAATAATATTTTTTTTATTTTTGATTGCCTGAAATTATAATTAACTATTGCGATTTTTTTAAAAATCATCATATTTCTTTAAATACACAAAAAAATAATATTTTTATAATAACCATATATAAATACAATACCTAAATAACTGAGCCGCCAAAACACGTTGGAACCTTGGAAAAAAATGAATTGCTATATTTAAATTACCGGAGAATTAAAAGCCGGTGCATTATTCAATAAACTAAATTCATTAAAAAGTAACATATGCTTTTTCAGTAAACAAGTTTAAAAAAAAACACAAAAAAATAAGAATGTGGAATTTTCAGTTAAATTAAATTTTTAATAGATTAATACGTAATTCCCTAAGAATTCAACGTAGTGACTAAGATTTTTTTTTTTTTTTGTAATAAGGATTAGATATTCTAAAACATTCTGTGAGCATCACACAACTCTCCATGAGAGAGATAGAGCAAGTGCCGGTGTCGGTTGAGGAAAGGAAATGCCTTAGCATGACAAGAATAAGTAAGATACTTTCGAACTATATTCGAATGGCATATAAGAGTGCACTGTAACATAATTATTATTATTAGGTTAAACTAGTGTTTAGTCTTTATATGTGTCCTAAATTTTGGTTTTAATTTCTACATCAACACAATTGTAGTTTAGGCCCCAACAATAATCCTCGATTAAATATGGTATGTTATTAATATACCATATGAAATGATGTGATTAATAAGATTTGATATAAATATGGTATGTTATTAATATAATTGTAAAATAACTTTTTTTAGGTATGAAATGACCTTTTTTAAAAAGAGAATTGATAGGGAGATGCACAAATAGTGGATGTATATACGGCAATACTGAAAAATGAGAAAACGATAAAAATGCTTGGATGATAGGTCCCACATAATCATCACTACTTTTGTTTAATTATTTTTTTATTAAAAAATTTACCAGCATCAATAGTGAACACATTGGCAAGTTTTGTGTATATATACAAAATTTACCAGCGTGTGCAAAAAAAAAAACTTACTAGCGTATTGTTCAAGACACTGGTAAGTTATATATATATATATATATATATATATATATATATATATATATATAACTTATTAACATATTGTTCAAAAATCCTTGTAAGTTTTTGGATTAAAAAAATTGAATAAAAATAACAATAATTATATGAGACCCATCATCCAAGTATTTTTGTTATTTTATTCATTTTTTTCGTATGCGTCTCGTACTGCATCATAAAAGATGCGTTTTTCAAATATTTTTTTTTAAAAAAATAGAAAAATAATCAAAATAATCTTAATTAAGTTTTACAATATTTTATGTTAGCTCTCATTAATCATGTAAATAAAAACTAAACTATCAAATAATTTTTTAATAATAGAAGTTAACTTAATATCATTATAGGGGTTTAAATCAAACTTTTTTTAGTATATAAGGATTTAAACCAATTTTTTTTAATATAAAAATAAAAACCAAAATATATAACACATATAAGGACCAGAAAACTAGTTTCAACCTTATTGTAAATGACCACAATAGTGTTCATGTCATTCATGGTCGATCTGAAGCACTGTCGTCTGTTAAATTGAGGGGACTTCGACTTCCGCGACCACCGGGGGACCTTAAACAGAGCCAGAGGAGAGGACGGACATATTTTTGTGGTTATATATAACACCTTTTTGCCGCTCCATCAACTACCAAACTTAACTCCACTTACAAGTTGCCTGCTATATAGGTCCGTACTCAACGCTTGCGATAACTCGCAACCGGCCAAGCCACGAAGTCCAAATAAAGCGTTTGCAAGTTGTCATAATAATGAGTTATGAGAAATATTTTTTATATATTAAATTCATTGATATATTGATGAACCACTAATTGGATATTTAAGAAATGATGAAATAAAAATTTTAAAATAAAAAATTATGTATTTTTTATCATTAATTTGATAGAATATCTATAAGAACATTCTTTTTGAATATTCAAATAACATTCTTTATGGGTTATTTGCTTTGCTAAGTTAAATATATTATTAACCTTTTTACTAAATCCCCGTAGTCTAAACATAACGTGCAAGTATACCGTCCAATTTTTGGCTCTCGGGAAGTTTCGACAGATTTAGTAAATAATTAGATATTCTTATATCAAAATATATACTTATGAATGATGTTGGGCTAACTATAATTTCTCACCTTAATTTATCAGTTCAACTATATTTTTATCTTAATTCCTATATCGTTTTTTTTTTTTTTTTATGCCAGTAGCAATGGAATTTGAACTAGCTATGACCTCATATAAATTAATCTACCTAAACACCCGTCAGTTTTCATGATGCTTCATGTGTTAAAAGCGAGGAGTTTACATCCCTTATGGTAGCTCTTGAATTTCATCAGATCTTGAAAGTATAAGTTGATGTTTACAAATCTTTTATAAATACAATAAAAGTAGAAATAGTCATTACCCATGGAACTGGTATGTTACATGAATATAGCTTTACAATATATTTTTTGACACCCTATCACATCAACGGTTAAAAATACTTAAAATATTTTATTTTATCTTTTCTCATCCAACTGTAGAGGATGTTCACGACTATGTATATAAATCATTCTCCTAAAACTAAAGTGTTAATTTATGAATAAAAAAATTATTTCATGTTCTCTGAAAAAAAATGTCCTATTACTTTATTAAAAACGAATGTACGATACAAACCACTCGTTGTGAATTTGGGGCATCGGTAACAGGTGATTGCTCTCGCGAAAAAAAAAAAAGTGATAATTATATGATATTTAGTTAACGTATTTTTTTTATATAAAAATTTAGATTAACAGAAATACTCATCTTAATCTAAAATTAGTAATGGCAAATGGGCTAACCTGTCTCGCCTAACTTTCCGCCTGCTGCGGGTCAAGCTTTAAGTGGGTTGGAGCGGGTCAACCTGGGTTAATAATTTGGGTTGAATATGTCAACCCGCCTCACTGCGAGTTAGCGGGTTGACTGGTTGGCCCACAAAAAAATAGAAAATAAAGAAAAAATATTTTTTTATATAAATTAATTCATCTAATTTAAAAAAATAAATAAAATTTTAATTAAATACAACAAAAGAATATTAATATAAAAAAACTTATTTTATTTACTCATCAAGTATTAAATAATTTACTCGACTCTAAAATGGTAAAAAATCACAATTCTCAATAAGAATAAGATAGAACTTCAAACTGAAATAATCACAACAGAGATATTCACAAGCGAATATTTAAATCCAAATATATTAAAAAATTTATACTTCACAAATTAACCATATCCACAATAAAATATAAAATTCATAATCAATAAGATAATAATATAGTTCATAAAGCAAATATATAATCAATAATATAGCCCAAAAAAATTATAAAGTCCACCAATATTACATAAATATCAACAAAAAAAACCTACATATAATGTATGTTATGATAGGAAAAAAAGATAAAAATAAAAAAAATTGATCTGCAAGCCAAACCCGCTCCACCCCGCTTCAACATACGAGTTAAGCGGGGCAGGTTATGAGGGTTGAAATTTTTTTACGAGTTAAAAATATCATCTCAACCCACCAAAAATTGCGAGTTATGCCAGTCAACTCGGTGGGTTCGACCCTTTTTGCCATCTCTACCTAAAACTAATGTCTGTATGCTTCCAACTTAATAAATACTTATTAAAAATATAGGTTATAAGAGGGTGCATTTATTTCATTTTTTTGTTTCTAATAAAAGTAATTTTTTAACTGTTAAAAAAATTTCTTTTTACAAAAGTTATTCATTTCAATTTTTACTTAAAAACTAGAAAAATATTTTTTAAAACTTTTGAATAGAACTGAGATGAATAGCTTCTATAAAAAATAATTTTTAGTTAAATTAATCATTTTTTGTCAAAAAAATTGAAATAAAGGTACTCTAAAATTCAAGGTTCTAAAAATTAAACTGAATATTAAACCAGACAAAACACTAGTTCAAAAATTTATTAGTTCAATCAATTCAACCTAAATATAATAAAATATATATTTGTATATAAATATGATTAATTATATATATAGAATTAAACAATACACACAAAGAGTTGAAATATGAAGTACTCAAGCCACACATTATTTAGATTATAAATATTTTACTCTTAAGACTATTATAAAGAACTAAGTCTTACGTTGCTTATGTTAAAAGTTTTTAACTCTTAAGAGAATTATAAATATTTACATACCACGTTGATTTATGTTTAACTCTATGCTTTTTTTTTTTTTTTTTAAAGAGTAATAGGTTTCATAGTCATTAATTTGGCTAACCAAAGCCATCTTTTTACCCTGGTAGAGTGGTTAATCTTGCCATTGGTGATTTGAATTTGAAAAAAAAAAGATTTGAAAAAAAACTTGACCGGTCTGACTAGTGAACTAGCCAATTCACTAGTTTTGACCAATTTTTTAAATTTCGATTTTTATACCATGATCGGACAAGCTTAGGGATCGGTTCCTAGTTCGATTTTCAAAACATTGATAAAATTATTTTAATAATTATTTATTTATATAATCACTTTCTTAATATAATTAATTATATAATAATTAATTTATATTTAAATATTTTAACTGAGAAATAATTTTAAGATAATCTATTTTATTTAGATAGTATAAAATTGTATGATAAAATCATCAAAAGGGTATATACATGATAAAATTGTATGATTAATTTTTTATTAGGGGAGTAATTATTTACATTATATAATATTTGATACTTATAATTAATTTAGTAAAAATATAATAATTATAAAATAATTAATTTTTACTTATAATAAAAAATTAAAAAAATTACTTACGAGTATAAATTATTTTTAACTTAAAATTATTAGTTTTTATTATAATTTACTTCCATCAATTTATCAAATATAATGAACTTTTCAAAGATAACATTTTATTTTTCTTTTCATTAAAAAAAATGTTACTTTTAGCCTTTCCCAAACATTCTCAAAGTGAGCCAAGCTTCGGGGCTCAGTTAACTTAATTTTCTTTTTCTGACGTGATCCCGTTGGCTGGGTTATTTTACCGCTTGGAAAGTATACTGGTGTTGTAAAAAGAAAAATATTTGGAGCCGCATGTTACGCATATTATGCAACATAATATGCAACACATATGAAAAAAGTGAGTAAAATAATAAAAATATTTAAATAATAAATTTTATATAATTATTATTATTTTTATTTAATAATTTTTTAATTCAAAAATTTATCAATATTTTTGAATAATATATTAGTAAATTTTGTATATATAATATTTTAAATAATATGTTAGTAAATTTTGTGTGTATATATATATATATATATATATATATAATTTATTAATATTTTTTAATAATATATTGATAATTTTTTTAAAAAAATTTGAATAAAAATAATAATAATTATATAAAATTTATTATCAAAATATTTTTATTATTTTTTTATTTTTTTGTATATATTACATATTATGTCACAAAAAATAAATTCCCTGCCACTGCTATGGAAAAAAAACGTGTATTCAATTTTAAAAAAAAGGTGTATTCTGCCGGAAACGCTAATTAATAATAAATTAGTCTATAACTTTTATATGAAAAATATTTAAGTGAATTTAAAATATTAGATAATTGTATTTATTTTTAATAATATTATAATATTTTAAATAAAATCTATTATTAATTTTTAAATTCTAATAAATTTTATCTTTATTATTATAATATTATTAATTATAAATATAATCAGGTAATACTTTAGATCCTCCAAATATTCTTCCCTTTATACACGCATGACATGCGGGGCATACACGCACTGAACCATATGATATGAGTCAGTCTATTATTGGTGACAGTGGAATCGGAACTTAATTACTGCAGCAGAGGCCCGAACGGGCTGAGGCTAATATGGAATAGATGCGACAAATTGGCTTTATTGATGTCATTTAATGTGATTAATAATATCGTATAAAAAGTATTAAATTTTATATTCTTATTTAATTATATATTAATAAAAATTATTCAATTATTTTTGTTATTAACCAATTATATGTACTTATATTATGACTTTTGGAATAATAATACTGAGAGTCACATATTTTAAATAATATGATAATATATAATTAAATAATTATATAAAAAAATTATACAAGCAGTACATTAAAATAAAATCTATATTAATATATCATTAACTGATTTAATTCTTTAAATATGCATTATTATAACTTATCTTTCAAATTATATACAATTAAATAATAATGTAAGTAAATTTATATTATAAATAATTTAATTTAATATTTTAATTTTACCATTTTCAAGTATAATTTATAAAATAAGACTTGAAAATACATTTAAAATAAAAACTGCAAAATATATTTTATTTTATCAAATCATTAAAAAAAGCTAGAAGGAAAGATAATTGTAATCCAACTTGGATATTGCCCGAACAGTTTTGCTTAGTTTTAATATATTTCTTTTTCTTAGTTTACTTATATTTAACATATAAAAGTAAAATGGTCTAAAAACCTGGGTCGAGCTCTGTATCATGACTAAAATTTTAAATATAAGCATTTATTAACTTTTTACTTCTTATTCAAGAATTTCAGCTCATGTGATACCAGTTATTTTTTGAAACTATTTAAATAATCTCTTAACAAGGTCGTTTATCGATTAAATTGATATAATAAATTCAAGAATTCAAATCGAAGCAATAACTTGGCTCGGTTAGGTTCAAATGATCAAATCACAGTTTATTTAAGTCACGATGACCAAAAGAGGTACCATGAATTGGACCCGAATGATCCGCCATATGCTGCCGAATTCTATGGCTGCTGTGGGGCTGAGGACCCTGAAGCTTATGGCTGCACCACCAACTTTCATGTCTCTCATGAAGAAGATTGATAAATGACTGGCGGCCTTGATTAGGGGTGTACAAAGAACTAGTTAGATTAGGTAAAATCGAACTCGAATCTAACCTGATTTTGAGATTAGGTCATTTTCTTGGACCTAAATTTGGCTCGATAATAACTTGATTAATGATTGGGTCAAACTAAATCAATCCAACATTTATATAACATATCAAGATTTAAACGTTATACATAGTAAAGCCATAAAATACTAGAAGTAAAAAACAAAATTTAAGAAATATTTTATGATACATATTTTAAAATAAATTATATCAAGATTAAAAAAATATTATATTATGTTAAATGTACTGATTGAAGTATAAAAATATTATAATTTATCACTAATTTTTTAAAAAAATAATTTTTTAAAAGAACTATTTAACTTAGGGTCGAATTGGACTAACTTAAAGCATGATCTAAACCTAGCCCTAAAAATATATTAGGTCAAATTTCATAACTTGAACTTAGCCTAATAAGCTTCAAGTTGGAACATATTAGTGGGCTGGATCGAGTTATGAACACCCTTAGTCTAGATAAAGGATAAAGGAAATATTATTTCCCAAAAATAAATTTTTAATCAGTTCAAGTAGATAAATAACTTCAAGTAAAAATTACACTATATCAATTAATATTAATTTGGTTCTTAGATTTATAATTACTTAACTTGAAACCCAAACTCTCTAACATACTATCATTCCATTAAATCACTGTTAACTTAATCAAAAAATGAAATTGTGTACACATGTTCTTTGTTTTTTTGGTAGTTAAAAGTTTTGATAAGATTAGTGTCGGTCATCCCACTAAGGTTAGGGTAAGCCTACAAGTTCAGTGAACACTTACAGAAAACTTACGAAATTGCTTATAAGGGGATCTTTATATGAGCAACAAGAATTGAATTCATATCCTTATGGAAAATGAGCTCGCTTAAATCATGCATGCATAAGGATATTCATGGGTTGAGTTAAGTTGAATTTAATTTGTCAATCCTAACATTATTATATTTTGATAGGATATTTTTTAAACCTAAGTATAACTACTCCCTTTATTTTAATTTATTTATCAATGTGGACAACTTGATACATTCTTAAATCAATATATCCAAATATATAGATTAAAATGGAGGGAGTATATAACTTAAGTAATGGCTAAGTTGAAATCAAATCATTGTAAAATTGGTTTTTCTAAACCTAAAAATTGTTAGAGATGACAAAATGGATTAGACCTATTGAGTCAACTCACCTAATCCACTCCGCTTAACCTGCGGGTTGAAATGAGGTGGAGTGGGCCAACCTAGCGGCTTGCTATCTTTTTTTTTTTGAAAAAATATCTTCCTTAATCTCTCATCTAATGCACATTAGGCCCATTTTTAAGTTTAATCCAAAGTATCTGAGGTTATAGTATACACCTTTATGCTTTTCTTTTGTTTCTCAACGTTGCAACGCCTTCGCTTTTTCCAACAATTGGCCATATCTTAGCCTTTTCTTCACTCTTCATTTTTCCTCTAATTCTTCACACCACTCCATTATTTTCATTTTCATCTTCATACTTTATCCATCTCTTCCAATCTCTTAAACAATCTTTCTTTCTCTCCACCACCAAGCTCTCTCTTGGCCCCATCTCACTTGGCTAGAAGACTCAAAGCGAGGAAGCCACATAGTAGAGCAATAACAACCTAGCAATGGTAGAGCGATAGCAACCCAGCAATGTCGCGCCAATGACCCAACAATGGCAAAGCGGCATTGACCCACGGCAGAGAGCGTGGCCAATGACCAAGCAATGTACAGTGCAACTCAGGGGTGTCCAGCAACCTAGTAATGCAATTAACAAACCTAGCAATTTGATTTTATTTTGTTGGATTATCAATTGTGCGAAATTCTCTGTATTCAACTGTGGTTGAGGGTTTTTTTTTTTTTGAGGGGTTGACCTACCAGCCTGCCCAAAAATAAGGTGGGTTAAGCATCTCAATCCATTTCACCAAAGTGGGTTGACCCGTCATGCTTCATTTTGAGATTGACCCATGGCGGGGCAGGTTGGATTGGGTGATAACTCTTGCTAAGTGCACTGAATCGTTCAAGTAGTAAACTCGGTGAGTGAATATCGTCTCATGAGGATTGACGTATGAAGCAATACTTTACTAATTAAATTTCTATTCAGATTATATTGATTGGTTTTGGATTGAAGAAATCTCTTAACTTCAAATTAAAAACAAAGCAAAGAATGAAAACAAGATAGATAATAACTAAAACAAGCAAAGTATAATCTCAAAGTTGCAAAACACTAGAGGTTGGGATGGTCTAAATTTTTTTACTTTTTGTTTGAATCCTGAAACACTTGAGTTCGAAATTTTAGATTAATGACAGAATTATTAATGAACTAATCCCAATTCCTTGGTGAATCAATTTTCCTACTCATACTAAAATATGACAATTTCTCGACTATATTGTAACATAAATATGAATTAAGCATAGAAATTAATCCGTAGATCACACAAATTCAAGTAATATTCATAAACCTTGAAATTTATGCAATTCATCCTTGGAGTTAATTCACATACAGTTTTCCCAAATCATATAAGAATTCTAGTTCAAATCATGAATAACAACTCGTAATTCTTGCATATAAAAATAAAAGATGAACTAATAATTCAAGAAATCCAACATCAAGTATCAGAAATTCAACCCTACCACAACCATTTTAGACCTAATCCCCTCCCCTAGTTAAGGAATTTAGCAACTCATCTTGAGGAACAACAAAGAAAAGAAAAATAAAGAAGAACTCATGAAGAATCCAAGAATTGGAAAGATAAATCTCCAATTTCTCCTCTTCTCTTGTTCTCAAGTTGCTCCAATATCTTCAAATCTTCCTCTTGTGTGTTTTGTGTTTGTTCGACCTTTTTTCTCCCCCAAAATGAGTGGCTTCTCCCTTTATTTTTATTAAAGATACCAAAAAGACATCAAACTCTGCGCTGCTGGCGCCTGAGCGCCAGACCTTTAGAAACAAAATCCTTTTTAGATGTGTTAGCGCTTGAGAGCCAACTTTTGGGCAGTCGAGCACTAAGTTCTCTTAAAGTGTCTCCTTTGCTCAGTCATACCGCTTGAGCATTGGGACTATGATGCTTGAGCACCAAATACTTGATAAGCACTTTAACTATCCTTTCCCAATTAATTAAAGGGAACTCAAAATCTGCAATGCAACCAAAACATATGCTTAGATTGCAGTTAATCCTCAAACAAGTTAGAAAACAAATAAAAATCTAAACTTCTAGAAATTCAAACAAAGACACCTATCAAATACTCAAAATAATGGGAATTTAAAACTAAAAAGCTCTTGGAAACTCAACCACTTGATGGAATATCACCGGGCCAACATGTTAGCCTTCTCTACATGGTTTAATTATACACTATCACGACTAAGAGACCCTTTAATATTTGTTTTCTCCAAAATTTGAATCTTAATTCTCTTCCTATAAATGAAGCTCGTTTATAATTGCATACAACTCTTGTTTGTGTTCTAAAATTAGTTAATTGTATAAATTTAAACAATATATATGTGGTCAAATAATAATTATTTTCAAATATATAGAATATCATAAAAATATTATTAGATTATTCATAATATATTAATTTAAATTTAAATTTTATAATTTATTTTTAAATTATAATTATAATTTATCTTTTGATATTGAATTGTATTAGAAATTGAAACATAATTCCGATCCAAACTAATTAACTTCGAAATATGCAAAATATCATGATAAGCGAGCTATATTATTAAGAAAAGGAGTTCAAACTTTGAAAAAGGTGTAACTGCAATCGTGTTTGAAGGGTGAATCTCATGTATAACCATTTGTAGGGATACTATGATTAAAGACAAAAACTAAAAGAAAAAAAGTGCAGAATTATCACATCGAATTAGGCCATAAATATTCCTAATCATAAGATATCAAAACAAGTCCTAGTTTATGGGATCCAAATCTCTTGTCCTGACTTCTTTTCTCTTTTCCTATACCTCCAATAAAATTTTGACATTTAAAAAAATATGGAAGGTTTTGAAAAAAATAGTTTGTTATAAATTATTAGTATTCAAAAGTTTACTGGATGTCAACTATTTTAATTTGAGTCGAGTCGAGTCGAAATAAAACTCCTCTAGTATTAATTTTTTTTATTTATAAAACTAAAATTTAAAATCTTATTTAAAAAAAATAAATACCAAACTATTTAAACCAATCAAATATTTAAAGATGAATGATATTTTTAGTTTGAGAAAAATATGAATGACATCATCTTTATTTAACTCGACAAATTTTGATTAAGTAAAAAAAAAAGGGGAAAAATGAGAATTTCGATCCAAATCTACAACTTTCATCAATTGCTCGATTGATTCTGCGATCAACTTGAAAATTTATGTGAAACAGACTTATTATTACTAGCAATACACTTTACAGGTAACATACACAGCCTATTATTTAGGGTGCGTTTGTTAAGCTTTAAAAAAAAGGTCGTTACAAAATTTAAATTTTATATATAATTAAAAATTATTATTTTTTATATATTATTATTTTTAATTTTTACAAAAAAAATTAAAAAATAAATTTTTTAAAAATTTGAATTATTTTTAAAAAATTATCTAAATATATAAGTAATAATTTTTTTAATAAAATTTTTTTATCTGAAAAATCACAAATAAATGCACCTGTACCTGTCTTCAATTGTTTTTTTAATGTTTAATTTGAATACTAAAACTAACAACGCAAGGTAAGAGTGACATAAGAAATATTTGTCTTATTACGTCCTACTCTAAGACAAAATGGCACCATATTTGGTTTCTAGATCCCAAAATCTAAGAAGACTATCTAGGGGAAAGAAAAATAGCAGACATCATCAGAAACATCTGCATAAACGCACAAAAGTAAATTGACAACGCAATCTGCTTCTAAGAGAGAAACCAAGAAACCATAGCATTCTGTTTGCCAGGATCAATGTCTCCAAATTTCTGAAAATCATTTTCCCAGTCGTCATCTTCCCACAGCCCAGCCAGCAAGTTGTCACTGTGCTCCCACGACACTGACTCATCATTATGATTCAACTGCATACCGATCTCCCAATCCCAGCTATCATCTAGACCTGAAGCCATGGAAGAGCAAGAATATACCTCGCCAGTATTCTCCCCTCCATTCCAGCTCTGGTTCACACTACTCGCAGGGTCCTCACCCGTAACCAATTTGTTGGTACACGTGTCACGAGCTCCGTTTCCCATCACATCGTTGCTTTCTCTTTCTTCCCCAAAGGTCAAAATCCCACTTGCCTCTTCCAGCATGCAATTAGTGTCCATGATGTCATTAAAACTCAACACCCCACCACCATCAATGCCTCCCTCATACGGTCCTAAGATTTCGTCAGCTTCTTTCCCAGTACCCTCAAGGCACAACACAGAACTCTCATTCGCTCTTCCCTCCTCCACCGGCAACTGAACCTGAAGCAAACCATCATAATCTCTCTCTTCTTGAGCCTCTTTCTGATGGGAACTTGACCCATCAACAACGGGTGGTTCTTCTTCTTCTTCTTCTTCTTCTTCCTCTTCCTCTTCTTCTTCCCTCTCTACCTTGTCTTCTGTGTTAGGGTCTAAAACCATGAAATCCTCAACAACGCTAGACAAGTTCTCACTCTCTATTGCGGGGGTGGTTGGCAGCAGCACCGATGAAGCATCGCTATTCTGATGAGTGATGACACTTTGTTTCGGGCTCTCAGTGCCTTGTTTTGGGCTCTTCGTACCCTTTTCGGCATAGCTTTTGTTCTTCTTCATGGCCCACCGGCTGGTTCTACCACCTTTGCGCTTGGGAGGTGTATCCAATACCCTCGGCAAAGTGGTGTCTTTATCGTTTGCTCCTCGGAAGCTGTAAACTTTCCTGCTCAAGTGAGAGTTCCAGTAGTTCTTTATCTCGTTGTCTGTTCGTCCAGGCAAGTGACTTGCTATCAAAGACCACCTGGTTTCGAAGCCAAAAAAAAAACACTTTTTCATGCCATTTTCATTGTCTACTTTATCAATTTTCTTTTATTTATTTATTTTTGAAAAGTTGAACCTTACATATTACCTGAAAAAATGTAATATCAAATAACGCTAGCTGGCGTTTATAAGACTACTACAAATAAATGTATGCGTGGCAAACGCCGACAGACGCAATAGTACTGCAGAAGCCAGCATCTGATACTACGGGTCTACGGCTATAGCCCAATTATGAGGCCTTATATTATTATAATAATAATATATTCTATACACGAGATGCATGCGGCCTCTCGATCCCTGTCTTATATAATGCTCGTTTAGCAAGAAAATAACGATGGGTCAGTTTTCGGTGCTTTTGCGAGGATGAAAATCTACGGAGTTTTTATTTTTTTTGCTGTGAACATTCGCAAGCGGATGACATTTAATTTGTTTTAAAAATAATACAGAAATAAGTGGATTGAAATTCAGTAATAAATAACCATCAAATCAACCTTCGAATAAAGCCTAACTGCGGCTTAGTTATATTTTTATAAAATTAATTTTAGATATAATTAATTTGATTAGAATTAATTTTAAGATAAAATAATTTATGAGTATATTTTATTTTAATTTTTTTAAAAAATTATTTTAAAATTTAAATTTTATATATAATTAAAATAATTAAAAATTAATTTTTTATATTTTAATTATTTAAAAAAAATTATTTAAATATATAAAAATTAAATTTTTTGATAAAAAATAATTTTTTATTAAAATAATTTCAAATAAATATTTTTTAAAAATAATTCTAATATAAAATAAAATTTTTTTTACTTCCCTCAAAATCAATTCTAAATATCAGAATTGATTTTAAAAATCAAGATCCGAATATCAAACCCTTCATAGCCAATTCTAAGGCCGGAATCAATTCTGGCTCCTAAGCATGCTATAAGTTGTTGAGAGAATGCTTAATAACTATCCATTTGGTTTTTTTGTTTTTTTTGGCACTACCATTTTGTTACTTAATTTATCGCATAAAACAACAAGGAGAATAGTTTAGGTTTAATTTCTTTTTCTCTTCATTTATTCGATATGGCATTGACACTAACCTGTTCCCAAACGAAGCATGCAATTTTATGATGACGCCTTCCTCTTCAGCAGAAATGTTTCCTCTTTTAAGATCAGCTCGCAAATAGTTAATCCATCTTAATCTGCAACTCTTCCCGCATCTCAGTAATCCTTCAAAGCCCCAAATTGAAATACCAGTTAGAGAGGAGCCCATCAATAGCACAAATTAGACTGTAATTTTTATTTGGAAGTTCACACACACACACACACATACACAGACGCACAAATGAAAATAAAAATGGACCCCGGCAAAACAAAATACACAGTAATACTACTAACAAATTCCATAAACAGATTGGTACCTGCATTCTTTGGCATAGACCTCCAAGAGCCTTCCCCATTGGCCTGAATGTACTTGGTCAAGATTTCATCCTCCTCTTTTGTCCACCGCCCCTTTTTGAGTCCAACTTTCTCACAACAAGGAGCCCTTCCCATCCTTGAGCTATGCAACTTGTCCACTATCCACCACTCTGTCTATTTATAACTACAATGCAAGAACAAGACCTCGGTCACTATGAAGTGTGGTGGCAAAGGGTGTGTGAAATGTGCACGTTCGTGTGTTTGTCAGCTTGCTAAACGAGCAACATATTTATTTATTTATCGGGGAGGCAAAGGCAAGGTGGGGGCGCACAGAGAGAGAGAGAGAGAGAGAGAGAGAGAGAGAGAGATGTGGGACTAGTGATGGCGATATATCAGTGGTGGTAAAAAGTGCCACGTTGAATCCTGACGAACTCTACAGTCGTGGCTCTTCCACCGTCGATAGACGGGAGCCTCGTGACGGGGTTTTCCATCTCCCACGTTGTATTGTCGACGCCCCCATACAATACGGACACCTCTGGGCCCGTTCTATTATTTTATATAAGTTCTGTTACTTATAAAGATATTATATAGAGCAGTGGATTGATAGGCGCTGAAATCCTATCGATCCACATTTATTTATTTTATTATAAATTAAAAAACTATTTTTTTTATTTGCAAAAAAATTAAATTAAAATGAATAGTTATTTTTTTTGGTATTTAAATTTTTTTAAAAAATATTTTTGAAGTTAGAAAAAAATTTAATTAATATGTACTGATAGTATAAAATAATTTTATATTATTAATCAAGAGAAGAAGAGAAAAATGAGAAATTATGGTGGATCCTTCATTATAACAGGTGATTATTTGTGTGAGTTGACACTTTTAACTATCTCTATTAGCTGATAGTGTCAGTGCATTTAAATTAAATTCTTAGAAAAATTGAAAAAGATGAAGGGAAGTTAAAAGAAGTTGAAGGAAGTTAAAAAAAAGAGAAGGATAATAGTAAAAAATGAAATGTGACCAAAAGGAAGTTAGAATGGTCCAACCATATAAGTATAGATAATTATGTAGTCATAATTTTAACTTGAGTCTTAAATTTTCTAATTCTTTTTTGAATTTAATTTAAATATACAAAAATATAAAATAGTTTTACATTATCAGCCAATAGAAATAATAGAAAGTGTCAACTCATACAAATAACTACCTATTATAATGAGAGATTTACCGTAATTTCTTACTTTCTCCTATTTTTATTGGTTAATAGTTTAAAATTATTTTACATTATCAGTACATACCAATTAAACTCTTTTTTTTTTATGGATACTTTAAATTTTCTAATTCGTGAATCATCATCCATGTGTGTTTGATGGTTTCAAAAATATGTTAAACTGTCACTGCATATCAATTAAACTCTTCCAATTTTTATGGATGCTTTAAATTTTCTAATTCGTAAATCATCATCAATGTGTGTTTGATGGCTTCAAAAACATGTTCTATTCCTAAACTGATGTGAATATTTTAATTAACTTAACTTTTTAAATAAAAAAGGATTCAACGGTGATGATATCAAGTTTTTTTTTTTTTTAACATCAACTATAGTAAGATTTGAATCTCATATATATTATTTATTAGCCTTGTAAAATGGATTGGTGCATCCAAAGATATTAAGACTACACCTTTGCATCCTAAATTGGTGAATGGCGCCTTATCCCTACGTAGGGAGGGACTTGCAAAGCGTAAAAAAGGGTTCTAAAATCTTGTTCGATAAGGCAAGTTTATTTACAAATTAACATACTTCCACCATTTTGCAATACCTGAAAAATTACCAAAAACCTAAAAAAATTACCATCTTCTTGAGGAAATGTATAGTACAACTAAATCTCTCAACCTGTATCTTTATATAAATTTAGCAAAGAAGCTATAATACCTACAAATTTATATAACCTCAAAAGTTAAGTATACTTAAAATTACCAACCTAATAAGCATGCTTTGCCTGCTAAGTCAGGAAATTTACAAACAATAATATCAGCATTTGGATAAGCAATTAATTGGACTAAAATTTAAGCCTTTTCCCAACAACTTGTAGGCTCGCGTCCGATTTTGCTCTTTAAGATTACTATTTAAGATAGCAATAAATTAAACATGTAATATACAAATTGACTACAAGATACCAACAAATGCTTCATAATCTAAATCATACTTTCTTATATAATATTAATTTTTATTACAGATCTAATTGAAATTACAAATAGTATATTTGAAGGCACATGAATATTATGTAACATCGACCACAAAGCTTTCTGCACCACATGCTACTATGAAGAATAGATAATTGCAAACAACTCATGTGCTACAAAATAAACCCCCTATTCTATTACGCTTTTGGGCCTCCAAATACAAAAAACTAAAAAAAAAAGGAAAAGAATATTATAGCATTGTTCCATGCCCTCCTTAATATTGTCCCATATGCTCCAAATCTTGGGTGATTTCCCATTCGTCCACTTCTCTTATCATGTTATCAAACACATCCATAGTAAAAAAAATGATGTGCTTTCCGATTGTAAGTTTCCTTGCCAAAAAAAAAAATGGTTGTGCAAAATGTGCATTTGTAAACCTGCTTCTGCACATAAAAAATTTAAATAGAAGGAATAAATGGGAAAAAATTTTGTTACTTTAAAGTCCATGTACAAACTTCACAAACCTTTATCAATAACAAATGCACTACTAATAATCCGCATAGCTATACAAAAAGGAAGGCATCATTTTCACAGGGGCGATGATATATATGTGAGAATAAGAAATTTATTAAATTGACACATGCACTAATAGGAAAAATAATGTTTATTGCAAACTATCTTGATTGAATGGGATCTCATTACATATTAATTCCAGACTTACCTTTATGTTTTGGCACTGTGTCAATAGTGTCCGAGATATGCTTTGTCTTGTAAAATGACGAGTCTGCATTAGGAAAAAAAAATAGAGAAGAGATGGGATTATTCTTAATGGTCAAAGAATTATGCTGGTTGGGTCATTGTTTGACGTAGATTTTAGCTTAAGAAAAAGAAAAATTAATCAGGAAATAATTGTACACTAGCATAAGTGTTACTCCTACCAGTCCAATTATCTAATGAAATAAATTAATAATTGAAAGAGATCGAATCATGTTTGTCTTGATTCATAGACCCCACACACACACACAATAGATAAAGAAAAATCTATAATGATAAGCATGATGGATATTTACGTTAATTTTAGTCCTTCACAAGGTTTCCATTTATTTTGATGTTATTTCAGTAAGGTATCTGAAAATCATGAATTCCTCATGTTGTTGAGAAATGTGAGTAGTCAAATTAGGAATTCGTATGGCATTTTTCGCTTTTAACTTTGTATTGAATGTATTATAACCATAGAACTAGGACTATATCCCTTGAAGCTTATAAAAGTTTCCAAGCCCTATCCATAAGTACCACATTGTCTAGAATGCTTATTCAGACCTCAAACATCCTTTTAGAAAGGCTTCTCATTAAAAAATAGAAATAGTTAAAATGTTCTAGAATTAAAGAAAGGCACCATATTAGTGATCATTCTACCTTATAGAGATGGACAAACAATCTCCTGAAAAGCTCTGATATTAATACTTTCATTGACACCAGTGTTTTAAGGAGGCTATCTAATGCTCTATTTTGTACTCCTTTCAAGAAACATACTGATCCAAATTTCATAAGCCATTCGCCACCACGAACGAATAAAACAAAAGTGACTCCAAGAACAAGTTCACTAAATAAGTGTTCAATCAATCCATGGGGCTATGCCATAAATGAAACAAGCAAGTGACTTAAGCCCTATCCATATTTAAATTTAAAGAAAAAAAATTGGCAAGAGCTCTATCCCTTAAGAGTTGCAAACTAGTTTTGCAACATATTGGTCCAACTTTATCTATGTTTGAAGGAACTCTCACTTTGTCAAATTTGCTAGAAAGTCTCATATGGCTCTGAAATGAATATTTGAAATGACGTTGCCATCACACAAAGAAAATTACTACCAGAAAGAAAAATAGAAAGGTACAAAACTTATGCCTCCCAAGCTGATATGAAGCCACTTTGATCTTTGTCAAAAATGTTGAAAGCCTCTTTGACCTCCTCCCCTGCATCAGCGTCCTAAATGAGGGGAAAAAAAACACACATGGAGCTAAGCTAAGACTTTGGTTATTGTATAATGAAAGGTATATGAAGCAATTTGGCATCATATGCAAACATTAAATGATTACAACTTTGGCATTGGTGTGCATAATAATAAGGATGATAACAGAAAAGAAAGAACATAACTTATTTTCATTTTCTTGGCCATTAAGTTCAAGAACTCATCAAATTCAATGGTTCCATTGCCATCTGCATCAACCTCACTCGTCATATCTTGAAGCTCTTCTTTAGTGGGGTTTTGGTCCAATGACCGAATGACAATGGCCTGTTCCTGCACAGTAATGCTCCCAATTAAAATTCAAGAACATGCACACACAACTTAAAAATAACCACTATATACATATGATACTGCAAAAAAAAGAGAAAAATCTTAGCTTACTCACCATCTCCATCTTTGTCAAACATGACTGAACAATATGAAAAACAAAAAATAAGAGAAAGACAATATACTAGATCTGTGTCAGCTCCTTACATGGAACCCCTTTTCTTCCAAACCCAAAATGAGACCGCGAGGCTCCTAAACCGGTGGGAGTCATGTTCGCATCTATATCAAAGGATCAAAGGAGCACTATAGCAAATTTCTGATATTATGTATGGGACCAACACAACCAGATTTTGAATGTGAAACCTGTTATGCACCCAACGAATCTGAGACATGCAGTGATGGCTAGCTTGGTGGCCTTCCGATCTGCTAGGCAGTGCGATTCTGAGGTCTCTAACCAATCCCAGCAGCAGTAGTGGTGGAAAGCTCCGTTAGCTTGGAAGATGAAGATAAACGTCAATTTTGCTTGTGATGAGCAACTGAAATATATGGTTTGGGGTTGGTAATCAGAAACGAGATGAGGGCCTGGTAGAGCTTGCCATAGTGAGCAGGCTTTTTTAGCAAAGAAGGGAGAACTACTAGCCATAATAGAGGGTTTGCTTTTTGCCCAAGAGATTGGTTGTTCAAAGGTGTCTTGAGGGTGACAGCAGGAACACGATAGACAAGGTTTGAGGGTGTGGGGGATTCTCATGGGTGGGTGGTTTTCTTTTTATGAATTTTTAGCTTGCCTCCATCTAATAATTACACTGTATTTACTTTTCCTTCTCCTCTACAAATCTTTTGTCTCCTTTTGCCTTTTACATACGGTGACACCATATTTGTTACCAAGGGAGTGGGCAAAATAACATTTCTCAAATTTTTATCAGGCAATCATGTTGATGGAATTGTACTTGGAGTATGGCGGAACTTGAGATGGGGATTGACGCTTAGTCTTGTCGCTACAAGAATTCCTACAGGCGGAACTTGAGAGAGAGACTAATGCTTGGTCTTGCAGTTGCAAAAGGCACACAGATTCCTACCCGGTGCAGGGCAAAACTTGAGAGAGGGGATTGATGCACTCACATGTTGATGCAGTCTCATTATTTGGAGGAATATTTACCACTTTTATTGGTTGGACTTGGAAGCTCTATAAGTGGAAGAGTGATAGTGTTAGTGGTGCTTATTGTTAAAATTTCCAAGAGTGAGTTGTGCTTTTATAGTGCTGCAGTAGAAGTGAGGTGTGTTGTGCCTATTGCAAGCTTTTTATTTTGCTGGAGTAAGGAGTTTCAACTTTGAGGGTGGTGTTGGAGTGAGAAGAAAGATTTTGAGAGTGTAATTTGGTTTAGTGTGTGATCAACAAGAAAAGAAAAGGATTGTAAAAATGAGCCGACGCAATCGACAATATAATTCAACAATGGATTCAAGCGGTCATATTGTAGTGCGAGTTCCTGATGTAATATACTTATTTTCAGAAATTAAGTTTGTTATGTTTAAAATTTTGTAGTGATATTATGTTTAAAATTAGTTTTAGCATATTAGAACTGTATGTTAATCAATTATATTATGCCAAAGAGTTGTATATTTTTCAATGTAAGACAGATTTTTTTAAAAAAAGTTATTTATTTTTGCAGGGATAGTGTATGTATAATGGCCCTTTTTATAGAACTAATGATATAATATATTTCAATTCAATAAATTAGTGAATTTTTTTTACCTCCTTTAGTAGTTTTTTTTTTTTTTTTTTACTTTTTTGGATTTAATTTCTTTTCTATTGTTGTTGTTATTATTATTATTATTATTATTTGCGAGAAAGGACTGATAACGTAAAAGCAATATTGTATGTATAGTTTAAAATTTAAATAGTAAAATTAAAATGACATTTAATTTAAAAAAAAAATAAGAATAGAAATAACAATAATACTGATTCGTCATTTGATCGGGGAAAGAGGGCGGAACTTCCATGTCGTTAGGACTTAGCACCTCGGAGACGTATATATATTTAAAAAAGAAAAAGAAAATGAACAAAAAGGAAAGAGAAGAACGTAGCCAAAATCCAACGTGGAGAGCAACGATTGGTTGGAACAACCAAAGGGCGAATGTGATTGGCCAATTTGGAAAACGAACACGTTGCAAAGCGTGGTCGTGACTCCATGAGTCAAGTGTTGGCGGAATCGCTTTCAGCTTCCGCACCGTAAAAAAGAGAGAGAACTCGAAGAAGAAGAAGAACCCAACCAGTAATCAAAATAACCACAACGCTTCATTTGATCTCTCATTTCAAATCGAAATCCCTAATTTTAGTTGTAGCAAGGGGATCCTAGCGAGCATATACCCTAAATTCGCGTTTCGGAGAGATCCAACTCTCTCGCGATCTCTCATGGCGCATCGAGGAGCGACGCTGTTTTTTGTTCTTCTATGCGCTCTCTGCTATTCTCTCAACGCCATTGCTGGGTATTCTTTCTTCTTCTTCTTTTACTTTTTTAATTTTCTGTGGAAGATGCTCAGTTACCAACGACGAAGCATATTGTGCATTCGTTGTATTGCAGAAAGAGCTATTACGATATACTTCAAGTGTCGAAGGGTGCGTCGGATGACCAGATAAAGAGGGCGTATAGGAAGCTGGCATTGAAGTACCACCCTGACAAGAACCAGGGCAATGAAGAAGCTAATAAGAGATTTGCTGAGATTAACAATGGTATTTCTATTATATACACCTGTCTTTGTTCGTTGTTATGATTTTAATGACATGATATTATTATTAATTTATTTTGGTTTATAAGGGGTTTTGTGGGTTTTGATTGTTATTATCAGCATATGAAGTGTTGTCGGATAGCGAGAAGAGAAGTATTTATGATAGGTATGGTGAGGAGGGCTTGAAGCAGCATGCTGCTAGTGGTGGCAGAGGTGGTGGCATGGGTATGAACATCCAAGACATTTTCAGCTCGTAAGTCCTTACCTTAGTGTTATGTATTGGACGTGTGCTTGTTCTTTTGTGTTTATGCTTTAACTTATGGACGTTTCGTGGATGACACTATGAATGTTTCTTTCAGTTTCTTTGGTGGTGGTTCAATGGAGGAGGAAGAGAGGATTGTGAAAGGTGATGACGTGATTGTTGAATTGGATGCAACCCTTGAAGATTTGTACATGGGAGGTTCCTTGAAGGTGAGGTTACATCATTTTACTGTTCTTCTGAATACATGCATTAAATCTATGTAACTGCTCATGTGTTTGTATCATGCCATTTTTGAACGAACTTATGCAACATTTTATGCCAAGGATATAGATAGAAACAGAACTAGATTTGAGGTTATCAAACTGCTTTTCATGTGACAAATGGTAACAGCAAAGTACATCTTTACAAAACTACATCAGCAAATAGAAAATCAGAAATAAATTAAAAGCAACTAGACGAACTGCTCTAGTGGCTGAGAAGCAGAATTTATGTGTATATCAAGCCTCAAGCTTGGCCTCAGGCATCTAATACACATATTCCACCTACATATGACTTCTGCAATTTGCTGGATATTGTTCTGTATTTCCCTTTGTGTTTTATCTCAGCTGCTGTGATCTGTATTATACAGTTAAACATATTAGTTGGGGAAACACCTTAGTCACTAGACAGGCATGGTTGTAGCTCTTTGTGATCATTGTATTGTAATTAACAGGTTTGGAGGGAGAAAAATGTTGTAAAGGCAGCACCTGGGAAGAGACGCTGTAACTGTAGAAATGAGGTTTATCATAAGCAAATTGGGCCTGGGATGTTTCAACAGATGACAGAGCAGGTAAAAACACCTCTGAGAATGTTGATACAAATATTTTTCTTAGTTCTTTTCCTTTTTTAAGATGCATACTTTATAATTTATATTGGAAACATACATATTTCTTGCTTCATGACATTTATATGTATGACCGTGAAATGTTTACTTAGTTTGCTACCCCAGTATATTTTATTTTCTGGGAAGGTGGGGAGTGTTGTGCAGGTTTATTTTATTCCTGTGGTTCACAAATGTGGAAAGTTTAACTTCAATTTCTTCATTTGCCTGTCCAGGTCTGTGATCAGTGTCCTAATGTCAAATACGTAAGGGAGGGGTATTTCATCACTGTTGATATTGAGAAAGGCATGCAAGATGGGCAGGTAAGCTTTTGAAGTAAATATATAGGCTTTAAGCAACTATGGATAGTATCATGTCTTATTACCCGTTTTCATATAATCTCTATCTCTACACTATAAAGTATATTTAATCATGTCTACATCTAAATTCTAAACACAGTAAGGCTCTGTTTTATAATTCTGATTGTAGTTCTGTTTGAACTGGATTTGATTCAGAATTCAACATTCTAGTTTGAATCGCACACAGAATTTCATAAATTCTTTGTTTCATTTCACTTAAACTGATGATAAGTTCTTGTAATCATTACTCATTACTAATTATACCTATTTGTACACTTATTTTTTTCATTTGGCATTAGAAGAAAAAAAGTTCATCATATTCTTTGTTGCACTCCAAAAAAAAAAAAACCATTAACCATATTTACCAAATTGTCCAATTGCTTTTAAAAATATTCAAGTTATTTTTGGGTTTCTGAGTTCAGTATCTAAGCTCATCTAGTACATGTGTCAAACTGTCTGTGTTGATGTTATCAATGGTTCTAATTCGATTATTGATCCATTTGTTGTTATTTTTTAGTCCTATATATCAAGGATCGCAGAGCTATAGTTAAATTTGAAGGTAGTGTTCAAGCTTGTGTGTCAACCCCCCAAAAAAAAAGTTGTTCTATTCACTTGAAAGAATCTTGTGTAGAAGAGCGGGAAGAAGAGACTTCATGTAAAAAAGATATCTGAGTAATAATAATACTATGGTGGTTTGTTCCAAGTAATTCAAATTTTAATGCTGAAGACATATCAAACGTTAGACTTTGAAGCACAATTTTCAATTTTAAGGGTGTGCCTGGTTAAGCTGAAAATATGTGAATGGAAATCTTGGGAGTTAAATTACTATTAAAAATGTGTGATAGTTGAAAGCGGACCCACCCTTACTTAACTTCAACCCCACCAAATTTGGCTACTCTTCCTGTTGCATGAAACTGAGTTGAAAATAATTTCCTGTCTATCAAGCACCAATTAGTGTAAAATCAAAAGCTTTTTATGCCATTCCGCTCTCTCTAACCCCCTCTCTATTTTCCAGTTTTCCTACCAACCATACCGTAAGTGTTATGTTGCAAGTGAATGATGTATATGAATCATGATTGATGGATGCTTGACAAGGTTTTGTCCTTTCACAGGAGGTGCTATTTTACGAGGATGGTGAACCCATAATTGATGGAGAATCTGGAGATTTAAGGGTTAGTAACTTAGTGTTTTTGTTTTAATTAGCAACTATTTTGTATCATATTATTGTTACTTGCGCAGTGAGCTGACAATTCATATGGTACTTTGAGCAGTTTCGTATCCGTACAGCACCCCATGACGTCTTCAGAAGGGAAGGCAATGATTTGCACACCACTGTCACTATAACCCTGGTAAGTATTGCTCCTCTTGGCATGCAATCAACTGCTTGAGATGTACTTCGTCCCTTTGCTATTTTGGACTGGTTCAAGGCATATCGTAAGTAGTAACTACTGTTCCACTCACTAGTATGGGAGAGTTGGATCGAGACATCTTTTTTTGCAAACCATCGGCTTTCTCTTCCTGATATTGGCGTCCTAACATTCCGGGCGTTGTAAAGTTTATTAACCTTAATCTTCTTCAGGTTCAAGCCCTTGTTGGTTTTGAGAAGAGCATTAAACACCTAGATGAGCATCTGGTGGACATAAGCGCAAAGGTGCTTGAAATATCCTCGCTCAATTGTTGTTGATATATAATTATATTAATATAAAAAAGACACGCATCTGACAGCCTTCTTTTAATTCCTCAGGCAATCACAAAGCCAAAGCAAGTGAGGAAGTTCAAAGGAGAGGGCATGCCATTGCATATGAGCACGAAGAAAGGAGATCTTTACGTCACTTTTGAGGTTCTATTCCCCACGTCACTAACGGAGGAACAAAAAACAAAGATAAAAGAAATCCTTGGTTAGGATACATATAGGATATATGTTATTTCGCTCATTTTGTACTCAATGTAACATGATTAGGTGGTAATTCATGCCCACGGCTTCCCGCCCGTCCCCTTTTTGTTAGTAACAAAAAATAGATAAGCTTTTTCCCCTTTTCATAATGATGCGCATTCTGTGATCCTTGCTGTCCTGTGAATTCTAATGTCTTGTCATGCTATTTTTTGTCAAGATACGAGGAAAATATAACGCTAGCTTAAAAACATGCTTACATTAGCTTTGTATTGTGTCTGAAATCGTTCTTCCTGTGAACCAGACTAGTAGCATGTGTGGTTTTTAGTTGGGAAAGCTTTTAACCATGGTTTAGTGAAAAACTCCTTTGTAGCTTTTCCCAAACCGTTATTTTGGAATTTGAAACGAAAATTAAAAAAAAGCACCAGATTGTATGCACTCAGGGATGGTCTAGTGCTCCTTTGCATGTGATTTTTACTGGTGAATCTAATCCTATTAGCTGAGAAATATTAATTACTTTTCCCAAAAAGGAGAACATATTAATTAAAACAGCTATAATTCGAAAAATAAATTAACATTTATATATATATATAAACCTGTTACTAGTTTATTACGTCATTTATTATTTTAAGGTCTCATTTTTATTTTTAACAGTTTTAACAACTTGTTTTTTTCCTTTATAAATATGGATTTAATTTGTATGTATTGGCAGTATAAAATTATTTTATATTATCATTTAATAGAAATCAAGAGAATTGTTAATATGATTCATATTTAGATAATTATTTATAATGATATAACATTTTTTATAATTTCTATTAGATGATAGTCTAAAATAATTATTTATGTGTACAAATTAAATTCTAGAAATATTAGAAGTAGATGAATTTATCATTGCTCTACTTTGCCATGACACTCATAGAGGAGGAGGGAACTTTAGTCATTAATGTGGTAGTATCTGTTAAACCCCTTATTTAGGGATGAGGAGGAGATGGAGGGCGGGAGAAGGCTTTCTCCTCCTTTTATCAAGTTTTTGCAGGTAATAAGGATGAGATTTTTAATTTTTTTTAATTATTTTATTTTGGGTGGGTGCGGAGGGGCAAGTGGGTGGGGTTCCATTTATGTGGTTAAAAATAAGAAAGAAATTTTTATGAAATAATTTATATGTGATAAAAAATTATTCTCCATTTTTACTCTTATATCAAATATACCCTAAAGCAAAGAATATCAAGACAATCTTCGTCAAGAATATATACTTTACTTATGCAAACAATGGTAGGTTAGAATGAGATTTGATCTTAAAATTACTTTAGGGGCTGTCTTGTAATTTAAAAAACTAATTCAACATAATACAAAATAAGGCTAGTGATGATAACATGCATAAAAATTAAATAATTTGAAACTAACGTAAAAGCTAATTTAAATAGTTTTTCAAATTGTTGAAAAAAGGATAATATAATAGATAGGGAGAGAAAAGATAAAATTAGATAACATTAACTTAAAATTGATTTTTTTTAAAAACTAGTTCTAATCTTCACATAAAGATAAAAAACTACTTTTAAGCTAAAATTTGTTTAGATAAATAATTTTAAAAGAATTTGTTACCAATCAATATTAATCTAAAACTTGACTTTATTATATCTACATATTTGGTTTTTCAATATTTCCAAATACTCCCTTAAAAAATTTCGAATTTGGAATTTTAAAAAAGTAAACTAAAAACAACACATAAAAATTAGTCATTATCAAAAGAAATTTCTAATTTGATGCAATTATGTGCAGTGTTTGCGTAATTTATTGGAAAACGAAAACAAGAGAAATGATTTATCTTTCCAATAAATCCTTCTAAATATTTTTTTAATTATTAAATGAAGAAAAAATTAATTACTTTTTAAGATTATAAGATATTAATTATATCTATTTTTACTTTATTTAATATTTAAGAAAAAGATTGTTTAGAGGTTATTTCATTAGTCAGAAAAAAATGGCGGTGGCCTGTGGCGTTTCTGTAGCGAGTGGTTAAGGTACGATAGCCCAACTGGCAACAGCCCAAGAGCGTAACGGAATGGTGAGGCTCCCCAAAAATATGGGAACACACGAAGTTTGGTGCACTACGCCTTACGGCCACGTCAGCGGAAGTAGATATGTTGTTAATCCAATGCTGTACACTTTCCATTGACGTGGCACCTCCTTCAAACCCACGTGCTTCCCTCAACACGAAACGTCACCGTGGCCCACCCACCTCCACGTGCCCAAATCAAACACTCTCTTCCTATTTCTATTCGCGAAGCGCACCCCACCAACCAACGAAAACACCGAACAACGTTGTTCTTGCTTTCGAAGTTCCAAGCTCCAACGACACCATCACCCTCAATCCTCATCGCTAAATTCGGAAATATCTTTGGTTCCTACTCCTACATTTTCTCACCCTTCATCTATCTCTTTTTTTCCCTTTCAAAACTGATAAAATTGAAGGACACAAGAGCCCCAACGTGAAAAAAATCGAAGGACACAGAGTAACCAGTTGCATGACAATGGATACTCTGTGTTTCATAAGGAGTGGCATATCTGGGATGGTTCCTTCCATTCCCGTCACTGCACGTGCCAATGCTTGTCACTCTCACGTGGCCGCGGTTGCACGTGACAAACAACCGTCGACGCAGAAGTCGTTGTTTTCGAGATTCTCCTTTGGGTACCCTTTGAAGTCTCTCTGGCCCCGAGGAGCTGGGAATGTCGGCTACGACTGGCCCACCGTCGACGACGCCGTATTCTTGGAGAACGACGAGCATGGAACGGCGACGGAGGCTGAACGAGAGGGGCAAAACGGGAACTGGGTTTTCAATATTTTTCGCGCCAATTCTGTTTGGAGGGGAGAACAAAGGAGTGTTGGTGGTGATGATGATAACGAAAGGGAGGTGTCGCCGAATGATAAAGTCGATGACGATGAAGAGGAGGAGTGTGATGTTTGTAGGGTTGATGACAATGATGACGACGAAGAAGAGTTTCAATTCGACAGAGAATCTTTCTCAAGAATGCTTCGGAGGGTGTCATTGGCCGAAGCCAGATTCTATGCCCAGATGTCCCACTTAGGGAACTTGGCATATGCTATTCCCAATATCAAGGTATATTTTAAATCTTCTGTTTCTTTTTTTTTTTTTGGGTTTTTTTTTGGTTCTTTTTTTTTTTTTTGCTTATTTTATAAATGTCTAGCTGTTGGGCTACATCTTAACATAAATGAATAAGGTTTCTGGGAGCAGTGAATTAGCAAATCTGTGAATTTTCAGTCATAGGTTTTTTCAGCCATTGGATCCAACCTTTGTCCATAATTTTCCAAAACTAATGTGGATGGTAAGTTTGAATCACATTGCTTGAAGATTCCACTTATCGTAATTGTGTCTCCTTTCTGTTAAAATTGGGCTACTCTTTCTTTTGGCATGTGTAACTTAAAAATAAAATGAAACATAGCAACTTATGTGATCTGATTGATGGTTGGCATATAGTTCTACAAGGAAAATAAGTGAATAGGGCCTTATTTTTATCGAATAGGATTCAATTGCATTGATAAACCAAATTTAGGAATTTGGTTTCCAAAAAACAGCATACGTGATACTAGTTTAGATTTTGGTAATGTTAATTTAGCCAGGTATCCTCTTGAGTAAGTATGGTCTGCGCTTCGTAACTTCATCGATAGAGAAGGAGGAATTAGCTGCAACAGCTGAAAACAATCAAGCATCTGCTGTAACGCAGGAAGGAGAAACTAATGAGGAGGAGGAAGGAGAAAGAGAGCAGCAGTTGAATGGCGGATACAAGATAAGTGCATTTGCTGCTTATGAGACTGCTGCTTCTTATTTCCATGCTGTGACAAGCAACATACTTCCATCTAAATCTTCAAATTTGGTTGGTGAAGGTTCGCTTGTAGCAAGCGGTGAAAGCGTTGACAGTATAAACAGAGAGGTCGCATCCTTGAGGGCAAAAACTGATTCGGTAACAGCGGTGGTTGCTGCAAAGGAGGAAGAAAGGCAAGCTGTTGCAGATGATCTGAACCCAACAAGTTCTTCACCATGTAATTGGTACATATGTGATGATGACCAAAGTTGTACAAGATTTTTTGTTATTCAGGTGAGGCAAATTAATTGGGGATATGTTTTTATCTCGCAGAATATGTTATACTACGTGGTTGCAAGCTTGCAGCTAGTAGGTGTCTAGTTATTCTTATAAAATGCTTGTTAGTTGGTTAACAGTAATTCATGATCACTTAAATATAGTAAAAACATTATTATCATAATTCCTAATAGCTAGTTGTTTCGTGTCATTATTGCACTTGTCTGTATGTGATTCACTTCCAACTTTGGAAATTCTTTTTGTTGTGCTTGTCCCACTTACTTTTGTTTTAATATGGAGGGTTCGGAGTCATTTGCATCCTGGCAAGCAAACCTGTTTTTTGAGCCGACTCAATTTGAGGTAATTGTCAAGATTGCAGGATAACTAACTTTTCTCACAACTAATTCTTCTTGTAAGAATAACTAGAATTTTGTTCAGTTTGAAGTTATAAATAATTATGAATCTTTATTAAGGTTTAGCCTTCCTGAAATTGAGGTAACGAAATACATGTTCTTTCCTTAGGGGCTGGATGTTTTTGTCCATAGAGGTATATACGAGGCTGCTAAAGGGATATATCAACAGATGTTGCCAGAAGTTCATGCTCACCTACAATCTAAAGGTTCTTGCGCCACTTTCCGGTTCACCGGGCATTCTCTTGGAGGGAGCTTGGCATTACTTGTAAATCTCATGCTATTGATAAGGAAGGAAGTACCAATCTCCTCTCTGCTTCCTGTAATAACCTTTGGCTCCCCATCTATCATGTGTGGAGGCAATAGTCTGCTAGAAGAACTAGGATTGCCACGGAGTCATGTTCAGGCAATTACAATGCACAGAGACATAGTACCACGAGCATTTTCTTGCAATTACCCTGACCATGTTGCAAAACTACTAAAGGCTATTAATGCCAACTTCCGTAATCTTCCTTGTCTCAATAACCAGGTAAAGTTCTGATGTAAGCCTCTATGTAAAACAAGAGTTATGTATTTTTGTGGTATAGAAAGAAGTGTTATGAACATATAGAATTATTTGTATTTTTATCCTCTAAACCAATTGTTTGTGGATACTGCAGAGTATATTATATGCACCTATGGGTGAACTGCTGATTCTACAACCAGACGAGAAATTTTCACCAAGCCATGATCTCTTGCCCTCAGGCAGTGGTCTTTATCTTTTGAGTGATTCTTTGTCACAATCCAATGACACAGACAAGCAGCTCCGCGCTGCTCAGTTGGTGTTCTTGAACTCACCGCATCCGCTTGAGATATTAAGAGACCGATCTGCCTATGGATCTGGAGGAACCATACAGAGAGATCATGACATGAATTCCTACTTAAAATCTGTGAGGACAGTGATTCGCCAAGAACTTAACCAGATGCGTAAGGCAAGGAGAGAGCAATGGCGAAAGGCATGGTGGCCCCTTGTCGCACCGCGTGGAAGTGATGCCGGCATTGTTATTGGTAGGTCCATGGTATCTATCAATATGGTTCAAGACCAGCGTCCCTTCTATGGCATCATACAAACGGGGACAGAGCCCTTGAAAAGTTTCGGTAGGCTCGTTGCATCCCAACGTATGAATTTGTTTGTGGTGCTTTTGCTACCTCCGCGGTTGTTACTCGTGGAAGCATATAGTTTGATTAGCTTAAGATGAAAAGATGATGATACTTATTTTTCTGTTGGGCAGTTAGATGATTCTTTATTCATTGGTTACAAAATTTGAAAGTGATATTGTAGCTCCCGTGAATAGTTCTTGTAGAGAAAATATTGCTCAAATATTCAACACAAAGCAAGCTACCTGCTTTAGCATTCAAGGGATGCTTACTTGTCCAATACAAAGGAATTGAGAGTTGGGTATGCTTGGTTTTACCTGTAGGTAACTAGGTATTATTTATTTTGGGAATGTATCTGTTGAGGACACTTAATGTGATCGATAAACATCTTAATCACCGATAATGCATTATAAAGTGCTAGATATCACCCGTGCTTACGTGAGTATCCCACGCACGCACTTGTTGAAAAATGTTCCACACTATTCTTTGCAAGATGATAAGAAGAAAGACGGTGCCTACTCATGAAAAAACAAGCGATATTGTGTTTGATATTCATCCGGTGACTCATGTTATACACATGTTGATTCACGTGAATCCGAAAATAGCCGACAAGCTTTGAATCACATTTTTAGGACTAACTCACAGTCCGAACCTATAAACACGGATGAAGCTCAGTCACAGACAAAAGAACAGTCGTCGCACATGATGCCCGTAAATCCAATGCGTAACCCATCCAATAAAGCAAATTGAGCCTCTTATCTCTCTTGACCATTTAGCGGTATTACAGGCATTGAATTCTCGCCCGGCAAACTTGACAACGTTGATTTGGATTTGGATGTGGTTCAACCACGTTTCTTTCTCACTTACCATTTTCTTTCAACTTTCCTTAAAATAAGAGCTACCCAAACATCTTGAATGGTATCCTTCGCATACAAGGATGGCATAATAAAGATTAATCTTGTTTCTTTATTAGACAATCTTCCAGTATGTTTAAAACTAGGTTGGCGATCTATCATAATAAAAACATCTAGCACTACATAATTTGGGCAACTCAAATGTGTAGCACTATATGTTCAATCCCGATTGTTGGCTGAGTTTGATCTATTTTGTTCTTCACTGAATTTGAATAAGTTCGGTATAAAGTAAGGAGCTAAACAGGAATACAATGACTAAGTTCGGTATAAAGTAGGAAGCTGAACATGAATGCAAGTTCTCATAATATTGAATAATGAGTAATGCCATCCTCCCATCCAAACACCCACAATTTGTCATCCAAGTAGCTTGCAAAGTTATGGATTATTGTCAGTCAACTTGCGTGTTTGAGCATGATTATATAACAAAATGTAATCCCTCAGCGACAGCCAGAAACAATTGACTCTTTTTATTGTCAATGGCTATAATGGGACGACATATTTTATTCATGTTAAGCAGGGTGGTTGCATTGTGTTTCCACGGAAAACCATCAATAATATACTCTCTGGGTCAATAGATGTACCTAGAGTGCAATTAACTGTAATAATTTGATAGTTCATGTCATAAATTGCATAGACACTATAGGCCAGAAAACTCTTAGCAAGGAGCCCAAACCTCTCTAATAAAATGGGAAGAAGCAATTGAATCAGAGATCAATTTTACTGGCCAAGTACCAAGAATGCATTGCAAGGCTGCCAAATGACATGATATTGGCAAGGGAAGATAATCCACGAATCATGCCAAACTTCTTATTCATGGCTGCAAGCTTCGGGTTCACCTTTGCAATTTCCACATTTTTTGACCGCCCAAGTTCATTCCCAATATTATTTTCTCTCTCTACTTTTTGCCGTTGCTTCATCATCTATATCACAAGTTTTATTACAATGTATAAAATGTCAAAAGGTTTTAGCTGTTGGCACCTTGACAGCATAAAAGGCTATTATAATTCGAATATTTGAAGGGAGATAAATCAAGACCATAATAAATGAAGATAGTTTCTATAGTACCTATTCTAAAATAAAAAATTTGAAATCCTTTTTAGTTGGTCTAATATAATATGGTCATGTATTTAATTTTAATTCATTTAAATACCCACTTATCGTCCCCTTAAATTTTATGTTTAAACCCCATAATTTTTGTATAGTTACAATGCTACCCCAATTCGTACTACCCCATTCTCTATGCCAAACATCTCAATCTTATCCTGATATCTAAACACTTAAACATGATATCATTCCATCTAAAATTTGTGAAATCCCTAAAGGATAGAAAGAACATCATAGCCGCGGTTATGGACACAAATCGATGCCACCCTCTTTGGAAACAAATCGCTGGTGAGCAGTAGGAGGACGACGTTGAAGCTCACAAGCAACCAAGACCCCTCTTCCGTGAACAACGAGACTTAACACAGGAAAAAGCAATAACTATTTCTACCTTTGATTTTGTTTTCACAAGAAAAAACATATGTTACAATGAGACCCAGGATTGGAACCAGAAGATTAGGGAGGGAAATTTTTTAAAACCTCCACCGAAAAAATAAAATAAAATAAAATCTAACGTAATTTTGCCCTTGCAGAGAATTACTCTTAAAGTTTTAATATGCAATCTTCATTTCACAAATTAAAATGGAAACACAGAAAAGTTTCAACCACCACTAACAAAAAAGGGATGTGTCTATAAATTATTTTAATTGATAAATTCACATGCAATTCAATGTAAATTATAGATTAGCAACTTAAGATATTTATGTCTAGAATAATCTTTATGCAACAAGGATCAGCCACGTTATATTCTGAAGATCAGATGGTCAAAGGGCTCAGCCATGCAACAAGGATCAAATTTGTTGGCGAGCTCGACATCATCCTCCCGCTACTTGCTAGCGATTTGTTTTTAAAGAGGGTAGGCATCGATTTTTGTTGAGAGAGTGGATTAGGGTTCATGAGAGGAGCTATAGTGTTCTTTTTATTTTTTAGGGATTTCACAGATTTCAGATTAAATGACATTTTGTTTTAAGGGTTTAGATATTAGGATAAGATTGTTCCTAAGATTTTTAGAATAGGGATTAGGGTAATAAAAATTGGGGTAGAATTATAACCAAACAAAAATTATGGGCTTCAAACATAAAATATGAGGGGATTACAAGTGGGTTCTTAGATAGATTAAAATAAAATATATAGCCCTATTATATTTGACCAATTAAAAAGGGTTTGGAATCCTTTATTTTATGATGGGTGTCATAGAAACCACCATAAATAAATTTCTAAAGTCAATATAGCTATGCATTATATTGCTGCTATTAGTACATGACAGATGAAAAGATGGAGGAAGAAAGAGAGAAATATTACCAAGAAATATAAAAGTAAAGTTGGTAGAACAGAAACGTGGGTGTAGGTAGAAGGAACCCAAAACGTGATCAAACTTCAAGAGATTTTAAACACTTGGAGGTTTAAGACTTTTATCGAATAGCTGAATGCATGAAATGTAATCGTGACAAAAAAAAAAAAAAAGAGAAATTCATTTTCATCCCTCTAATGCCGCATTTTTGATTCAATATAGTCCGTGTTCAAGAAAACAATGGGGTGTAAGTCTATAACATGTATGGCCTTGTTTGATTTTAGTTTGCATGCGTGAACAAAGTTAACATGCGTAAAGAAATTTAACACGGCATGCTGACTTGTCTGAACTAGATTGTGTAAGTGCATAGCCACTAGAGTAGAGAAGGAAAAGGACCAAATTCAAGGTGCTAATGCATTTATCTAAATAGGAATGAATAACATGATAAACCAAGTGAAGGGGTAATTAAAAAGAGAAGATGAAAATTAGTATATGCACCTGGGCGGTCATAGGAATAAAGACAAACAAGTTGGCGAGACTGAATGCAAAGGAAGAAAGCAAGAAGAGAAGTTGGTATCTTTGCGTATTGGATGAAGATTTCCAAGGTTGGAGATACGCAAAGGATGCCACCGAAGTGGCGGAACAGACAGAGAGTAACGAGAAATACGCGGGGAACATCTTGCTTTGGAGGTTGCCGAGCTGATGCCTCGGAAGATTCCTGAACATGAGGATGCCGCCGATGAAGGTCACCCACAGAGCAGCACCGAAAGCCGTGGAGAAGGTGACGAGGTGCGCCACTTTGAGGTAGAAGGTTACATGCTTTGTTCTTATTCCAAATGTGTCAGGTAAGAATAACACTCCCACAGTTAAGAATGCCACAGCCCCTGCGAATCGACTCACCAAACCCATCGCACTCACTTCTCAGATTGTCGTCAATTAACTAACCAACTTCTTCTAACTTATAGACCTTTTAGCCAAAGTACTGTTATCTGCACCTAATTTGTGTGAGGCTAAATATTAATTCATATCTTATTTCTTATTGGAAGGATGTAAAGTTAATTTAAGTGGAATTTATATCCAATCAATAATAAATAGGGACGTAAATTATATAGTATTTAACATAAAATATATATACATAATCTTTTTTTTTAAAAGAATGACCAACCATAAATTCACCAACTACCTATCCTCTCTTATTACGAGATTCACTATTATTAGTACCATTTTACCCAATTGCTTTTAAGGCTAAGTACGTCTTAAGTAGAATGGCATGCATTTCATTCAATATTAAATGTGTTTAAGTAATATTAAATTTCAGTTAATATAGTTTGGGTTAGTCTATTTCAGAGAAAAATTTCTTGAGAATTAGCTTCTTTATTTATAATATTCAAATCTAAAATTTTATTTAAAAAAAAGTGTTAAGTCAAATAAATTAATTGAATAGTAATTTTAATTGTTGATTTTTAAATTAATAATTAGAATTTATTTGAAATTAGTAAAAAAATCATTTTAGAATAAATTAAATATACTTTAAAAGCACATATTCCCTTCGTTTCATTATAATATCTATATCTATTTAGAATTAATACATATTTAAAAATTCATTAAATGATTTTAGTAATAATAAAAGTTAAACTAATTTTATACAATTATCCTTATATTAAAATTAAAATTTTATTTATATTTTCTATTAACCTCATTAATAATCAAAATTAATGTAAACGTAAAATTAGAAAAAAATTATTAATAACTTTTTAATATTTAAAATAAATTATTAATTTCAAATATGAAAAATTTTAAATAAACAAATACAATAAAACGGAGGAAGTAATAATTTCTATTAAATATTAACTAACTAAGAATTTTTTGTTTTTCCTCTTCGGTTGTCATAATTCACCGCACGTGAAGATGCACCTACGATCCAGGGACCAGCTATTACTACTTACATCTCGGTGTCGTGGCCTAATCCTTCTCAAATTGGCTTGGTCAGAAAATTCTAGAAACAGTTCATTGGGACTGTTTTAGGACTTGGAAATTCCTCCCGAGACAGCCAGCCATTGGGACTGTAACTGTAAAAGCAACACATCTCATTTTTTCTTAGAACCATTGGTAGGTCAAGGCGGATTTAACTAGCTGTTGCCACTTGGCACTGTTCCCTAAAGAAAAATGTTACGTGCATCTGTGCATCTATGGGAATTGAGCCTATACTTTATTTAATAATGAATTTGATATGAGTGGCACATATTATCCTATATGTATATAACATAACGCTTCTATAAAGCCTTTTATGGATTTATTTATTTGAAGATATTTGGGTGATAATTTTTTCATTTTAGGATATGACCGTCTACATATCGCATGTGGTATGGGCCATGTTTGACAGTTAACTCTATTTTCTTTTGTGTGTTTGTTTTTAAAGATTCCATTTGTTTGTCATTGTTTAGGAGTCGCTAACCAATAAATGGGGTTGGGTTAAATACTTATTCATAGCTTATAATCTCTAATTTGAATTTTTTTTGTTGAATTTGATCAAATCCTCAATTAAGCAAGCAAATATTTTCATACACTAAAATTAAAAGAAAAATTAAACCTTCATGCCTCGCTCCTCACTGTGTACCCCTTTTTTGGTCCAGTACTTATTCATTCACTTTTTGGGCCTTATCAATTCTATTGGCTGTACTCATTTTGGGCTTGGGCTGGTTGGTTTCATTTATTTGTTGTGCATTTTTCTCTATTGAATATGGGTTTCCTTTTTTTTTTTTCTCTTGGTCAATGTTCAAGCCCATTGAAAAGAGGTATAGCTGTTGGTAAATGTTGCTTTCACTTAATGCCTTTGTCTGATTAATCCGTCCCATAACCAAAAAAAAAAAAAAATCTAATCCGTCATGGCACTGTAAAGTGTAATGCTACATTTGCTTTTTGTTGTTTTGTGTTGGGGGGGGGGGGCGCTGCGCTTCATGGCGATTTTTCAAACACTCAGAAGACAAAAGCAAACCTGACCTAAAAAAAAAAAAAGACAAAAGCAAAGAAGGAAACATCTGAGTTCATTTTTAATAAAGAGATCTTGTTTCATACATCAGACAAATTTCTTGCACAAGCAAATTAAATTTTATGATAAATTCTTTCAACTTATAAAAATATTATACTTATATGTAAAATAGTTAATGAAGACATCTTTAGGGTTTTAAATTTTAGTCTCTATACAAAATTATACATTACACTTAATAAATATTTGTCATTTTTTATCAATTATATGCTTGGATTTAATCAAATGAGTAATCATGCTCACATTATTTAGTATAAATTACCTTAATACTAACAATTATTTTAAACTTATTCAAGCCTATTTTGTGATTGGCCGTGCTAGGGGTGTGTATAGGTGTTTAGCTACTATTTTTTTTGTTTTTTTTAGTTGTGTATAGTTTAGGTTAAGTTGGATAAACATGATCAATAGCTTTTAGAGGAGGCTCTTACATGGTGATGTCTAATTTGCTCCACTCTATCTTTTAACACTTCTCATGCTCCACTTTTATGAACCATTAGATTCAATTTAATGGCAACCTTATGATTAAGATCAAATATATGTCTATATAGACTTTAATTATCATGGAGCATGTCATAGGTTGCTATGCTCATAGAACCACCATCTCTTCGCCACACCTTCAGATCAAATAGCCAGTCTCCATCGCAAAACCACCAACGCCACCACTTGACCCTCCACCAATGCCACCACCTTCAACTGAATCAGCCCCAAAACTGCAACGAACAAGCCTGACAACCTCCTGCCCATCACCACTATTTTTCTCTTAATCTCCATTGGATTTTCATGTAATCCGCCCACTGGAAGAGGTCGAGGAGCTTCTCCTACGTGAAGGGCTGCAGGATCTTGCGAATGTTTTCCTGCAGTGAGGATGTGGTTGCAGCAGCGAAGGAGGGTGGTTGTTGTTGTTGTCGCAGCAGCAGGCAATTGGCATCACAGTTCTCCTTCGTTTTGCGTTTCCTGGAGGAGGTTGATGGGTTTCTAGTGCGATGGGTCTCTACCGCAATCATTGAAGCTACGCCTCTCAGGTTAGATGCTGATGTCAATGATGAGATTCAACCCAAAATCGATCTCCTCGAGAAGCTCAGCCCTGTCGACGGTCTTGAGTCCCAATAACTACGACAAGTGTGTGGTGTGGGGGTGGCAGACATGCTCCAGGATGAGGTTGATCACGTGGGATCTGCTATGGTTGTGGTTGTAATGATGAACAGGTGGCTACCTCCATACGAAAGACTTAACATGCTCCCTAACAATTAGGATCCACTAACACATACATTTAATCTTAATCATTGATTTTCATTCAACCGAATCTAACAATTAACAAAGATGAGTCAGAAGTGCCAGAATATGGGATGACACAAATTAGACATCACCCTCTTACATAGCATCTCATATGCTCGTTGTGATGGTAAAGTCCAAGAATCAATGACTATTGAGCCATAAAAGTTATCCTAAAGTATACTTGCTTGGCACATGGTTAATATGTATTGGAGAAAAAGAGAAGATTAAACATGGGTGTGAAAAAGAATATGAAAGTACATATCATCCTATATGTATATAACATAACTGTCCTATAAAGTCTTTTATGGATTTATTTATTTGAAGATATTTGGGTGATAATTTTTTCATTTTAGGATATGAACGTCTACATATCGCATGCGGCATGGGCCATGTTTGACAGTTAACTCTATTTTCTTTTGTGTGTTCATTTTTAAAGATTCCATTTGTTTGTCATTGTCTAGGAGTCGCTAACCAATAAATGGGGTTGGGTTAAAAACTTATTCATAGCTTATAATCTCTAATTTGAATTTTGTTTGTTGAATTTGATCAAATCCTCAATTAAGCAAGCAAATATTTTCATACACTAAAATTAAAAGAAAAATTAAACCTTCATGCCTCGCTCCTCACTGTGTGCCCCTTTTTTGGTTCTATAGACTGTGTGCTTTTTTTTTTTTTTGTCTTTTGGGTCAAGTACAGAGTGTCTACTTTATAATCAAACACTGGCAAGATAAAGGTTGAAAAAAAATTAGACAACGCAATGCAGTCAATGGTCCAGTACATATTCATTCACTTTTTGGGCCTTATCAATTTTACTGAGTGTACTCATTTTGGGCTTGGGCTGATTGGTTTCCTTTATTTTCTGCGCATTTTTCTCTATTGAATATGTGTTTCCTTTTTTTTTTTTACTTGGTCCATGTTCAAGCCCATTGAAAAGAGGTAAAGCTGTTGGTAAATGTCGCTTTCACTTAATGCCTTTGCCTGATTAATCTGTCCCAGAACAAAAAAAAATAAAATCTAATCCGTCATGGCACTGTAAAGTGTAATGCTAGATTTGTTTTGGGGGGAGGCTTCATGACGATTTTTCAAACACTCAGAAGACAAAAGCAAACCCGACCCAAAAAAAAAAAGAGAAAAGCAAAGAAGGAAACATCTGAGTTCATTTTTAATAAAGAGATCCTATTTCATACATCAGACAAATTTCTTGCACAAGCAAATTAAATTTCATAATAAATTATTTCAACTTATAAAAATATTATACTTATATGTAAAATAGTTAATGAAGACGTCTTTAGGGTTTTAAATTTCAGTCTCTATACAAAATTATACATTACACTTAATAAATATTTGTCATTTTTTATCAATTATATGCTTGGATTTAATCAAATGAGTAATGATGCTCACATTATTTAGTATAAATTACCTTAATACTAACAATTATTTTAAAATTGTTCAAGCCTATTTTGTGGTTGGCTATGCTAGGGGTGTGTATAGGTGTTTAGCTGTTATTATTATTTTTTTGGTCGTGTATAGTTTAGGTTAAGCTGGATGAACATGATCAATAGCTTTTAGAGGAGGCTCTTATATGGTGATGTCTAATTTGCTCCACTCTATCTTTTAGCACTTCTCATGCTCCATTTTTATGAACCATTAGATTCAATTTAATGGCAACCTTATAGTTAAGATCAAATGTATGTCTGTATAGATTTTAATTATCATGGAGCATGTCATAGGTTGCTATGCTCATAGAACCACCATCTGACCCTCCACCAATGCCACCACCTTCAACTAAATCAGCCCCAAAACTGCAATGAACAAGCCTGATAACCTCCTGCCCATCACCACTATTTTTCTCTTAATCTCCATTGGATTTTCATGTAATTCGCCCAATGGAGGAGGTCAAGGAGCTTCTCCTGCGTGAAGGGCTGTAGGATCTTGCGAATGTTTTTCTGCAGTGGGGATGGTGGTTGCAGCAGCGAAAGAGGGTGGTTGTTGTTGTCGTGGCAACAGCAGGGAATTGGCATTACTGTTCTCCTTCGTTTTGCGTTTCCTGGTGGAGGTTGGTGGGTTTCCGGTGCGATGGGTCTCTATCGCAATCATTGAAGCTACACCTCTCAGGCTAGATGCTGATGTCAATTGAGGAGATCCGATGCAAAATCAATCTCCTCGAGAAGCTCGGCCCTGTCGACGGTCTTGAGTCCCAATAACTACAACAAGCGTGTGGTGTGGGGGTGGCAGACATGCTCCAAGATGAGGCTGATCACGTGGAAATTGCTATGGTTGCGACTGTAATGATGAACAGGTGGCTACCTCCATATGAAGGACTTAATATGCTCCCAAACAATTAGGATCCACTAACACATATATTTCATCTTAATCATTGATTTTCATTCAATCGAATCCAACAATTAACAAAGATGAGTCAGAAGTGCTAGAATATGGGGTGGCACAAATTAGACATCACCCTCTTACATAGCATCTCATAAGCCTGTTGTGATGGTAAAGTACGAGAATCAATGACTATTGAGCCATAAAAGTTATCCGAACGGATAATGGCTACTTTAGTCTTTTTACTTTCTTTTTTTTGGTCAATTCGCACACTTGAGGGGAGGGTTCTCGGAACCGTGCGAGTCGAGCTCGCGACTCCTTACATGCACTGTTACAAAGGCGGACAATATCACCAGTCAGACTAATACCTTGCGTGCGCCTCCTTTACTCCTTAGGGAGAATTTAAGATTCTCTAATTTAATTTTGGGTCAAAGATCGATCCTCAACTGAGTCATAAGTGTAGTATGACCGGTCTACTTGTTAACTTTGAAAAAAAAAAAAATACGCTGCTTATGAAAATTGTTCAACTTTATAATTTGGTAGAAAGGAAGTTAAACAAAAATATAAAAATAAAAAGGGGTTATCAGCTGTTTTCCTTTCACTTGATTCTTGACGGGTACAAAAGGCGTTGGCTTCTTGTTAAGTTTCAACCTTACAAAGGCTTAAACGATGTACGTGGGAACTTGGAAGCAAAGCCTATCATTGTACGACTACTTTTTTCTTCATCCCTATAATGTTTAGGTGGAAACACCAGCAACCAACGAATCACCAGTACAAAGCGTACTCAGCTTAAGGCATACGACTTTTTAAGGTGGAAATAGAAATTTCAGAAGAGCTTTCATTTGCATGCTTTCCCTTCCAATTCCTACTAACTAATTAGGACATGGTACCCCAATTATGATGTTTCTTGCCCATGCTGTTTTTCCGTGGACTTTCAGGTTCAGCCACATCAGAATGAGTAACTCAATTATAGTGGGTAAAACCGTATCCGTAACACGTGCTAACTGATACCTAACGTTGTCACCGCCTTCGTGATGCAATTGCCAGATAGACGTAGAAATTCTTGCGCGGAAAGAAGTTCCTCTTTTAAGTATATAAATTAATATTTGATGTGAGTAAAATTATGGCAATAAAAAAATAAGATTTTAAAATGACGCATACAACCCAACACATCTCAAGAGTTAATTTACATGCTTAACATATGAAATTTGTATTGAAAAAATTATTTAGATAGATGAACAAGCCCTATATGCACCATTGGCCAATGGTCATCATATTCCACATATCCCACCAAAAGAGAAATCAGATTCCGTATCTTCTCAAACAAGAAATAGTTTGTTTTCAAAATTCATTACTAATCTTCTCATATAAACTATCATGCTAGCATGATAGAGTAGATTAACATATAGTGACATAAAAACCATTCTACATGAGTTGTAAAGGAAGATTTGTTCGCTGCAGACTCAGATCTCTATAAACACATCTCTTTTTGGCTCATGATGAAATTCGGCTCCCTATGTCCTAACCACTCAAAAAAAACACATTTGCTTTGTATCTTTTTCTTTTTGTAACCATTTGCATTACATTTTAGAATTAATGAATAAAAATAGATAATGGGAAGAACTCGTCAGGTATTTCATCCAGCACATTATGCCTCCAAATTTTGATAAGAGCTCTGCACTCAACGGTAGACCCTATATAATTCATCATTGTTGGGACGAAGGCACATGATAGCAGCACATGGTGCTACTGACATTATAACTGGCCACGACCTCCCTTCATATTGTTCCCTACATTCAAACATCAAGTGTTATATTTTTCTTCCGAATGCCTCTTATAATTAGTTAACTCTAAATGCCTCAACTAAAAGTTTAAACACGGAGAAATTCTTCATACTTTAGAAGTATTGCTCATTTTATACATTAATCTAAATACACAGTGCAAAAAGTACTTACAATTTCTAATGGCGTCATTCCACGATACGAAATACATAATAGTTATGTATAACTACAATATAAGCCTAGACTTAGTATGACAATGCCATATACACACAAGGGGGAAAATAAAGAAAAAGTCTTCCAGATGCCCTTAAGTTTCTGACTACAGAATAAAGTACTAAAGAAATGGAGCCCTCGTGAGATGCACCTTTTCTTTCGGCACAAGAAATTAAATTATGCTTTCAACGAATATGAAAGGTTAATGTACATGAAAAAAAAAATAATATTCTGTCAGAGGAGCAGTTCAAGAATACTAATTTGCCAATGGCTCTATACAATCAATGCTTTTTGCAAAGATAGCAGTATTTTGTTTATATGAATGATGGAGATGTGCGAGGCATGCTTTCCTCTTTTCCACCAATGCTGTTCGCCGTTCCAAATATGGCTTATAAATAAATACACGTCTTTCTCTTTCTTTTCACTATTAAAAAGTGGAAATTCGTTTAGAGCATTCAAATCAGTTCAGGACTAGGCTACTATAGCTGTGCAATGACCACGCCAAGTAGTAAACGATACATCCAGCTATATTCCAGCGTTACAAAAATTCAACCAAAATCATAACAGTATTTTGAGTGGTTTTTTCCGCTATTTTTATGTCCATTATTCAAATGTTTACTTCGAGTGGGTTGGGAAACACTTTTAATGCGGGTACCTAACAAGGAAGGTGGGAAGTTATTATTTAACATGGGCGCAGTTTGAATTTGCATCCTCTAATGCTACTATGCTAGTGCCTAGTGGCAAAGAAGGTCATAGTTAAATACTACTACTTTCCTTTTCTCTGTAAGAGTTTATTGCTTCTTCAAATCAAAGGAAGATGTGAAGGAAGATGTGAGAACATTTGTAAGAATATACTAGTGTTTGCCAATTTTTGGTGAATTAATATGATTATGGGTGAGTGGAAATCCTAGAGGTATCTAGATAACATAAAATCATTTACATTGGTTTTAGTGGTTTAGGGGTGAAAAATATGGAAACATAATCATAGAGTAAGGTGAAAAAATAAAGTAGCGCTCTTCAAGGAAAAGAGATGTCAAATCTTTTTTGTTTTTTTAGTTGTTTATTCTTGCTAGGGGGAAGTGTCATGATCATGAAGTCACTTGCAATGAAAGCAAGAAAATTTCTGCTCTTTTGGGTAAAGTTCACAGGACTTTCGAATCCATATGGTTCTTTAGCAAGCTTCTAATTAGAAGGCCATGAATCCAAGGAGGGGTAGAAAAGAATTTCCCTCTATACATTTACATTTGCATTTGCATTTGCATTCAACATTCAACCTCGACGAATCCAACTGTTATTGAAATTGAGAGCATCGTGTTCCTCTCTCTTCTCTGTTTTGGAAACTCTCAATGACTATAGTTTGTTCTTTTCTCATTTGACAGAAGGATTTTGACCTATTATAGATATTATAATTGCCGAGTGTAGGGTCTTCAATAATTTTATCTCACGGTTTAAGTTGCATTCACATTTTGGCTGCAAATCATCATTTGGTAATGCAAGTCAGCGAGTGCATTCAAAATTTTTTTCTGGCCACATTTGTATTCTTCCTCCAAATTCCAAAATGACAACCAGAGAATCACTGTAGAAACACAATAACGCATCTTTTACATGGGGGCAGAAATACACAGGCTTTTTCTTCCATCAGAAGCCACGCCTCAAACCATAAACCATTATTACGCTTTGGAGGTTGAAATCCTCATTGAATCCAAACAACCCCTTGTTGAAATTATGCACAGGAAAGCACCACAAGTTTTTCTTTCTCTTTTACAAGCTTTTTGGCAGGACATAGTACCCATGAAAGGACACGACCCTTCATAGATTTGCGAATATATTGATCTAACGTACACTTTAATACTTGGTTTTATATGAAAGATCAGCAACTTCTTGAACCAGGAATGGCAGTACGGAATACATGTGCAAAGCAAGTTAAAGTTAATGGCATTTTCGTTCTACTAATCACTTTATTTTCTTGTACTGAGTACAGATTAGACTAGACTCCCCTTGCCTTTGTCCTGTGTGTAGATGGACCTGAAGGGAAAAAAAAAGAACTGACAACCCTTTTTCCCCTGCTCACTTCAGAATGCAGCGTCCACCACTATAATCTGACCACGTTCAATTAACCTCAAAGTCATGCTCCATGACATGGACAGCGCAATCACAACGAGTGATTCTCGAAACTGTGCTTTTACCCTGCTGTTATTTCTTTTTTTTTTTTTTACCTAGCTGATATAAGCTTGAAGAAAGATGGCCAAAAACAAGACAACAAAAGGTATCACAAATTTACAATGTTGCTACTTCGCCTAAAACTTGATTGTATCAAAGTATTTGGTGGATACAGAAATGAAGAAAACCTAATGGATTGTCAGAAAAGTCATTTATTATGGATAGATTAATTAACCAGAGAAAAATAGAATCCAAGCAGATAAATGACAAAGGAAAAAAGCCGAGGCAAACAGCTCCAGATACTATTCCGGGCTACTTCAAAGTCAGCAAACAAACAGTAAAGCTTTTATTTTCCATTACCATTATTTACCTAAAGGAACAAAAAATAGTGTTTTCCAATATCCATTAGAAGCAAAGGGTTACCGTTAACCAAAATGAGCATTTAAAATACGAAATCTAAACAGGATTTGAGGGAGGAAGGTTCAAGGCAGAGCCAAAATCCAAGAGAGTCTTCAGTACTGATATTCTGTACATCTGATAGATAGAAAGGATGAGACTAATAAAAGATTGAAAAAGAAAAGGAAAAGGTGACAAAATTTTCCGGCAGTCTAAAATTTTTCTTGCTTTTGTACAATAATAAAGTGAACGAACCAGAGATTCCCTCTGCCGGTAACATCTCCAACAGCCCCCCACCCCACCTCAACCCCCAACAAATTTTTCTGTTTTTCCAACAAAATATCTCATCAGCAGCTCAGCGCTTCATACTTCACCGGAATTGGCCTATTGAACCCCACCTGCGAAAGCAGGCTCCCAACCACGGCAAGGTCACGGCAGAAAACACCTTGGAAAACGGCAGGATTCGCAGTAGAAGAAGATATTGTAGACTTATTGTTACTCTCCACCGAAACATTGCTGCTGCTGCAGTTACCCCTATTAGCAGTGGCCAAGTTATCAACCTTATTATTATTATTCAACTCAGAACCAGGTTCCTTAGTTTTCTGCTGCACCTGAAACGCTGCGGCAGCTGCATGTGCATGTGCATGTGGTGTCGCATGCAATGCAGACTTCTTCCTCTGCTTCTCAGCAGCCTCCTCATCAATGATCGCACCCATCAAACTTGTATAACCCTTCTGAACCAACCTATACAGCAACAAAGCAGACATCTTCGCCTTCTCCTTAATCGACTCGAGATCACGCTCATCCGCAAGCTCACACCTTTCAATGAACCCAGTAGCCTTATCAGGCTTGTGCCGCAAGCAAAGCAACACATGAGCCCTCTCCAACTCTGATCTCGAACACCCACGCCTTACCCCAATCAGACCATAGTAATCAACATTCCCAGTCTCCCCTGAAGCCAGCCTCTGCTTCAGCTCCTGAATCTTCGCCGTCAGGGCGCAGAGCTTCCCTGAAATCTCCCTGTACCTCACATTCTGGCGCTTCCACGCAGGGCCAGGAAGCTTGCGGTCCCTCAGAATTGAATTGTACAATAGCTTCAGGTGTTCAAGGTCATGGAGAGAATCTGGGAGGCATCGAATGGCTTCGAAGAGGGAAGCTCTTGTGTCGAGGGCTTGAATGCAGGTGGGGTCGAGGGCGAGGGTACGATTGCAATCGGCAATGGACTCGGCGATGCGGCCGGAGGCACGGTATGCCGAGGCTCTGTGCATGTAGCATTCAGCCAGAAATGCCTGAGGGGCGGCGCGGCGGCCGTCAAGAATCTTGGAGAAATGGCGGATGGCCTCTGAGTGGAGGCCGGCGTCGAGGGCGGCGAGGGCTGCCGCGCGACGACGGAGGAGGAACTTGATGTGGCTGAGGAGCTGGGAGACATGCTCGGCGTCTGTGAGTGGAGCGCGGGGTGGGGTGGAGGGTGGCGGAGGTGGGTTTGTGGAGTCGCTGGAGAAGGGGATGCTTGAGAGGGAGAAGCTGTCGTCGGACCAGCAGACGCTCTCGCGGCGGAATGCGGCGGTGGCGAGTCGTTTTCCGGTCTGGAGCAGGACCATTGCGTCCTCCATTAGGCCTAGGTGGCAGCACGCTTGACCCAAAACCAAGTACCTGTGATTTGATAAATTCAGTCAAACAATGCACAATAATAGTAAACTAATAATAAACATGAGGTTGTGTTTTAATTATCTATCCCACTGTTTACTCATTTCACTCTTGGTTAGAACTTAGAAGTTATAAGCATGGACTTCTTATCAGTAAAGTGTGAGAATAGAGACAAGAAAGAGAGGGAGGAGCTGCGCCTACCAAACACCTCAAATTCAGGCAACACGTTTCACCAACTTTGTTCACCGTTACTCTTCTAGTTAGGCAGGAAGAAGGCTTTTTTTTTTTTCGTTGTTTTTTTTGTTCCCCCGGGGGCGATTTTGAATTTTTTTTTTTTCAAAATATATCTGACTGAGTCAAGATATAATGAGTGTAAATGATGATAAAAAAAATCACAACAGTAAATACTTTTATTGTGCATTGAATTTGATTGGTTTTTTAAGAATAAAAGCTGGAAACCATTTTCCGTAAAGCTGGCAGAAGCATTTACTCAAACCCACTGCAACAACTAGAGTACTGAGTACTCCCCCTTACTTCCTTGACAAATACTTACTTCGATCTGATCTCAAAAACTTAAATAACAGTCATTAATAAAAGCCGAACCCCAAAACGAAGAAATTCCAAATTAAAAAAAAAAAAAACCATCAATATCAGAGACAGGAGAGCAATGAAACAGAACAATGGCAGTAGATATGAATTTACCTCCATTGCCCTTCCTTGTCGCAAGTTTTACACAGCCCCGCCATCATCTTCTTCTTAAGGTCGGAAACAGAGAAGCACTTGAAAGTTTGATCCCTCACGGGGGACTCAGGGGAGAGAAGCTTCACTCCCTCCCTCGAGGAACTATCAGAGGAAACAGAGCTGGACTCGTCGTTCGCCATTCTCAGGCTCGGAATGTAGTCCTGAAGCATATCGGCGACCTCCTTGTACCGCCGCAGATACAGCAAACACCTCGCTCTGAGCTCAAGGGCCTGGTCCAAACGCGGTGATATGGCCAGAGCCGCGTCTAGAAGGTTCAGCGCCGAAACGATCTCGCTCTGTTCTTGCGTCGCAATGAGGCTCCGAGCGTCCTTGATGTATTTCTCAACAATCTGCAACCGCACACAAACACATAAACATGAATGCCTCATTCCACCCATTTCGAAAAAGATCACATCTTTACCATTAGAAACAAATGGGTGTATCTTTTGATTCGATTAGTGGACAAAACAAGAGAAACCTTAAGAAAAACATCATTAGAAAAACACCATTAACTGTTGTTATGAGAGGGAAAGGGTGTGTGATACCTTACCTTTCGGTTGGTGAGCCACCAGTGCTTCTTTTCTGTAGTGGTTAGAGAGGGAGTAGTGACGGCCATTGTTGATTATGGATGGTGCTGTGGCTACAGATTCAATATTGGACCATCAAATTATCAAAACCCCCCCTCTCTTTTCTCTCCCTTTTCTATTTTTTCCCTCTCCCTAATTAAAACAGGCACATAACTCCTGTGCTCTAATAAGGGAGAGGAATATATAGGAGGAGAATGAGAATGAGGAAGAGAGAAAGAGGGTTTGAGTTTTTGAGAGTGAGAATGGGTCAGGAGCAGATGGAGGATTTTAAATCAGTACCTAGTGTGTGGAATTCATGTAAATGTAAAAATATAAGGGGGGTGAAGGTGATGATGGACTTGAGATTTGAGAGACATCAAAATGAATAAAAAAAACTAAATTAAATAAATAAGCAAATAAAATAAATAAAAGAAAATTTGACAGCTTTGACCCTCAAGGAAAAGCTTTCGGTCCTTCAAATTCATAGCTGGCAACACACCACAGATTCTCTCTCACACACAACCTATGTGTGGCCTTGTAGGTCTATGACCCTAAAAAATGAGCTAATATTTATGGTAATTTTCTTTTTTCCCATCCAAAATAAAAGAAAAACATGGTCCTAATTTGTTACCTGGCTCAGCCGGTGAGTGCATGGTTCTGACTGGATATAGCCGGTGACCCATCACGGGTCCTCGGTTTCAGCTACCGGGAAACGATAACCCCATCAAATTGCCCGAAAAGTAAGCGAAGCTTGTAATATGATCCGCTGGTTGTCTATTTAGGGTCACCGTCAAATTCCGGATTTACCCTTGATACGTTGACCCAACATTGTGTATGACTTTGATCCCAGGCAATTGATTTTCTTTTCGGCAATTGTTGTTCTGTTTTGCATTCAATCAGTCTTCTTTTCGGTTTCTTTTTCATAACAGCCATCATTAAGTTGGTGTATGATTGGTAAAATATGAATTTTTTTTACTAATAACTTTATGTTAAAAAAATTGATTCGAATATATGCAAACAAAAGATTGATTTTATCATAACTAATTATAAAAAATAATTGAATATACAGCACTCATCAATCATTAAGAAGAAAAGAGGGAAGAAATAGTAGCCCCACATGTGAGCTTTGAGAGTAATTAATGGAACAAACATAGTGAATCCCCCACCCCCCAAATTAGTAAATCTAACGAGAAATGCTTTATGATTTAGAGTATTATGTGATTGTGCTCCTGAACTAATTATATAAATATATTTTATATGATATTTATACTTTTAAATCAATTATATAAGTATATTTTATATGAAACGCACTACTAACACATAATTTTATATAAAATATATTTATATAATTAGTCTAAAGTACAGCTACATAATACTTCTGGGTTATATAAATATTTCTGAAAACTAACCGTGATCATGGGGCCCTTAGGCTCTAAAGATTCTTACGTCACACAAAACCCAGTAAACAAACAAATAATGACCAATCAACGATTCAATTTGACATAAAACGCACCATTATTATTCTTTGCTAGTGAATGATCATTCTGATTTACTATAACTTTTCAAGTTGCAATAATCACCCTGATAATTTGGCCAAACTACCATAATTTGATAATTTGATAAATAGTTATTATCAATACACGAGAGGAGATCATGAGCTATATTGAATCCATGCCACGGTGCCAATCCTGCTTTTTAATTTCTATCTTTTCCGACTAATATTTATAATAAGTTAAAGTTAGGCAAATCGTTTGTTTTATTTTCAACCAAAGCTGAAAAACGAGAAGCATACACTACAAATAGCCGATAATAATGAGGGTTCTGCCACCTTGCGGGCTTCGGTCAAGAAGCAGCAAGAAGAAGAAGTGAGGGCAAATTGGTCACAAAGGGGGAGAAAGTGAGGATTAATGAGTGAAAAATGGACGAGCATACTTATGGGGAGTGAGAAAGCGACTATTCTCTCGTAAGCCACAGGAATCATGCTTTTTCTTTCGGGAGGGTTTGCTTTGCTTTTTATTTCACCCACATTGATTAATGAATGCACATGAATTTGGATTAGATAGCCAGATGGGGTTGTCTTAAAGGCTCTCTAACTTTCCTTTCCATTGCCCCCACAATCCCATTATAATAAATGGCACAGTGCCTACAATCCCGTGCATTGCAATTGATATTCCCATCTCCCCTAGTGACATATAGTCCCCCATCTTCCTGCCATGTCACCCTTCTGAAGCCAGCCTGTCTCCACGTGGCATCCTAGACTTCCAAGGCCACACAGACCCGGGATCCACCCCTTTCTCCATATATATCCAATTTTATCAAGATAGACCTAAGTTTTTGGAGGCTGCCTTTGTTTTTATTTCTCTGTTTCATTCTCCTCCTGGACCAGTACTATTATTGTGTCATTTTGAAGATAGTATATTATTCTATGGCAACATGATGAATGATTTCAGCCTTGCATAAACCTAGGAACACAGTTCGAGCCATATATTTTCTTTTAATAATTTTTACCTTGATAATGTCGAAAGTTTTGTTCAAATAATTGCTCCTGGATTTCTTTTATGTTCTGGAAGTTCTTTATTCATGTTCAAGCACATGACTCTGATTATCAACGAGCCAAAACACAGTTAACTAATCATGTAAAGCATAACTCTTAGCCAAATAAATAAAGAGGATAATTATTTTAATTTTCCGTATAAAGTTGGCATTACACTCTTATTTTTTCGTGCAAGGTATTCTTTTTTTTTAATGATTAACTACTGGCTGGCTATACTCTGATTAATTTTACGGGATTGAGCAACTAAGATCCCGCATATTTTTGGAAAGCATTAAATTTTTCTAAAAATATCGATTATTATTTTTGAAAAAAATAAGTTATTATGCATGTTAATTTTGGACAAGTAAGTAATTTTCATTATATTGTTCTGTTTAACAGTCATCTCAAAATTAATTTTTGTTGTTGTGAGCATATTATATAAATTTTCTTTTGTGGTTTTACATCTTAAATAATATAGCTTAATATGTGTTTTTTTTTTTGATAGAGAATATACCTTAATATAATAAATCAATAATTGGCTAACTAATAAGATTAAATGGAGTATATATATATATATATCTTTCTGCTCAATTATTACTTGCTAACTTTTATTGGTACATCACGTACAGTTGTTAATGTATGTTTGAAAAACATTGTCATCTTAGAATGAGCAGTCAATCCCTTCTCCTCTTCTGGATTGAACCAGTACTTGGTCCAGGAAAATCGGGTAACGCTATCTTAAGTAAACCATTTGTCTGCCATTTAAGTATATGACTTCAAGATTAAAGACGTTATAGAATCTTATTGATAATACTATTTACAAGTGACTCAACTATTACACCACCTTTTTTTAATGGATTCAACAGATACAAGCACAACTGTTGTATATACCTCAAATTTGACTTGCTCAGGTATATTTACCTTTTGCATAGACGTTACACGCATTCCATTCTTAACTTCTTACTGATTTGAGCATCAAAATATCTTCAAAGGTACCACCTTTGACAATTTCAAAAAGACGTTATTTGCTCCAATGCACAAAGGGATCAGTGACCACTGTCGACTACCCCACTAACAACGAAATTAGGCGAGAATCATTTCCTTAATTTAAAGAAAAATATTATTGGAAGTGAAAATGAGAAAGATACACTACGTAACATAAAAGATTGACTAGTTGGTGGAACTACGAATAAAAGATATATTGAATTAATAACATGTAATTGGTTTAGCTTTTAAAAAACCTCCAAATTATGATTTTGGTAAAAGCTTGTCTCATATAATTTTTGCTCTCTAAAAATTAAACCAAACATAAAATAAATGTGTGTGAATTAATTATTAGTTAAAATCTTAGTAGTTTTTTATATCTATTACTATCTATAAAAAAATATGTAAGCACTATATAAGCTATCATTTTTCATTTTATCAACTTTGGAAAGGAAATTGAACAACAAAACAATAAATAATGGTGGTGATGTACGAGTTTGCACTCTAATGAATTAGGTTGGCTCATTAATAAAGCCCAAGTCCATAGCATTGATCATTTTATCTGACATGTATTTCTCTCACCTCAATCATTAAATTCTTTTTGGCCTTGTTTATTCATTACAAATAACATGTGTTTTATTTTTACCTTTATACCCTTAAAGACATGAGTATATAAATAAAAAATTAACTAAAAAATGAAAATTTGTACTAATGTATTGCTAACAATTTTAAGCTTTTTATTTCTTAAAAGGGTTAACGAACCTTCCTTCTTTTTTTTTTTATCGGGTCAAAGCAAACTATTCATAGGATTCCCGAAAATTTTACTCAGCCAGATCCATAAATCTTCCAGACCCTACTACTCCTAGTTACTAATAGTCTATACTCACTTTAAGCATTTACTTATTGAGCCCTGAGTGTTGGAATCCCTCGCCGCCCACCTTTTACGAGAAAGACATTCATACCTTAGTTTTGGTGAGGAAAAAGAGAGAAAAAAATGAGTAAGAAAAAAAAAATAATACTAAAGGTGCAGATTTTTTCATGAAATAAGAGATTTCTTATTTCACCAGGATAAAAGAATTTTTCGTTTCTCTATTTTTCAAGTCTCGATCAGAAGATCAAATATGGAGCTCGAAGAAGTAAAGGTTCGACTAGTGCCAGACCACGTTTCTACCTCAACAATATTCTTAAATCTTTTATGACCTTGACACTCGAATGATACGAGAGCCCTCAACTCTAACTATCCAGCCATATGTCACTGTGCCCGTATTACGATGTCTCGGGTGCGCAAGCGAAGGCAAATGTTAATCCAGATAATTATAAAAAAAACTTGTCAAAATATGTGGCTTTCCTTTCTTTCGTTATTTTTAGAAATAAAAGGTCAAAGCATCTTTTTTAGTTTAGGCTACTAGTGTTAGTGTATGTAAACAGATTGACAGTTGGAAGTCTGTTAGGTAGTTGGAAGTCTGTTAGGAATTTATTACCTTCTGTAGTCAATTCTATGTAGTGTAAAGCAACAGTATAGAATCAGTATAAATATTGAAGTATGTAACAATACTCAATAATAATAACACCAAAAACATAATACAGTTTCTTTTCAATTCTCTTTATTATGGTTCTCTTTCATTATCTCTGAACCTTTTCATGGTATCAAGAGCATTTTTTTTCGATCCATGGAAGTTCCACCATCTCCAGCATCTTCAATGGATGCGCCACCACCTTCCCCTAGCTTGGGACTGTTATCATAGGTTCAATCCTCATTTTCAACGACCTCCTCCTTCTAACGGTCCTGGATCACACCATTCTGCTTCTCCTAGTCCTCAGGCCTATCTTGCTGCACCTATTTCTTAGAACTCTGCTATGTCTCAGACCATTGTTGCCTCTCCTTCCACTGTGTACGATCCTCTTTGGTACCCTGACTCAGGCGCTTCTCATCACCTCACTCCTGATCCATCCAACTTCAGCTCAAAATCAACATATGATGGTGGTGACAGAGTGCAAATCGGCAATGGACTAGGTATGAGTATCATGCATGTAGGGCACTCTAATTTATATTCAAAGTCATCCAATACTAAATTTGCCTTGAAAAATCTGTTTCATGTCCCTGGTTTAATCAAAAATCTGCTAAGTGTCTCACAATTCTGCAAAGATCACAATGTGTTCTTTGAATTCACTGCTAATACTTGTTGTGTGAAATCTCAGGTTACCAAGGAGAGTCTTCTCCAAGGGACAATTAGAGATAGACTCTATGTTTTTCCAGACCTGCACTCCAGTTCTACTTGTACAAACACCATTAATTCTCTTCCAAATCACACCACACCCACTGCATTTACTGCGAACAAGTTATCTGTTGTTGATACTGTGGCCTTGTGGCATTGTAGACTAGGTCATCCATCTAATAAGATAGTTCATCATGTACTGAATTTGTGTACAATTCCATTCAATGCAAATAAATCTGTTACTGTTTGTATATCTTGTTGTCGTGGCAAGTCTCACCAACTCCCTTTTACTCCCTCTACTTCAGTGTATACAGCACCTTAATAGATGCAAAATTTGGGTTGTAGATGTACAAACTTGACTAGAGAATAGGAGTAAGCATGATTCACGAAAAGAGAATTGAAAACGTAACTGCCCCTAGTTTATCACATTTTTTGAAAAAAAAAATACAGATATAAAAAAGGAACTTTCTTTATTTTTATTTTTTTATTATCAAGGCAGCTAGCAATAGCTAGCATGGTCTTCTAACAGACGTATGAAGCATTTGTATTGCGATTGTTTCCACAGGGTTGGGACCATGTGCGGCCCCAAGGTCCAATGATAAACCTGCGTCTACAAAGTGTGGTTTCTTCCACACACATTGCTGCAACTCTGCTACGCTGGAACAGCTAGAGGGATCAAGATTGAAAGGACTGAGGGCCCTTTCATTGTGATGGGGACGATCTGTTTTATTTGTATTAAGCCATCAATGGAGGAAACTAATAACACATGGCCATGAGAGAGGGTCCACTATTTTTGCGATACAACCCCCCTTGAAGCCCTATATCGAATAAATCAACCTTATGTACTATACTCCATTCCCGCTTTGGTGCGTCGTAGTGGATCCTTTGTTTCTCTATGTGTCCCTCTTGCTTTCCTATTAGCTAGCAGCAACTAGTTAATTTCAACTTGAAGGGGCCTTTTAATTTCCTTTAACTCCCCGACCTCTTTTTTCATTTTTTTTGCCCCTCTATTTACGTGAGGAGGGAAGGCGCGGGAGAGACAATATTGTAAGAGAGTTATTTGTAATTTCATCGTTAGGCATGTTATATGAGGTCTATGTTTGTTTGTTTGTATGAAAATGAGGGCCATGAATTATTTCAGAGGACCATTTTTGATAACAGGCTAGCAAACATATCAAGTACTCATTTTATTTCTGCATACAACACATGCTGTGTTTGAGCTTCCTTATATTATTAAAAGGATCAATTTTACAAAATTGGCATCAAGATCACTATCCAAGGCAGAGAGAGTATTGGCCCTTCTTCTGGAACACTTTAATTGGTGCAGCCACAAAGTATCCAACGCCACAATTTATCCATTTTTTTTCCTTTGGACCTACCCTTATTTCGTTGTCATTCTTTTCCTATTATTGCCAATTATTATTTTCGTCCACGATTCCGCATGCAAGGTTGATTGCCCTTAATTCGGATGCAAATGTCTCAATGTTTTGAAATTAGAATTCGAGTTTTCATTTTCTCCTTATATCTTTCTCTTTCATTCCCCTATTTTTTTATTTTTTATTTTTCCCCCCTTTCACATAAGCATATCACATCAGACGGTTACAAATCTAGTTGACCTGTGGACAAGAAATGGCCAACAATGACCTACTATGTGTGAACCCAATAATAGGTGATTGTTGGGTTCGAACAAATGAGGAGAGTATAAATTATAAATTGAAGGTTCTTATTCTAGTCTTTTTTGTTTTAAAAAAATAAATTACACCCACTCTCTTGAGATTTTCTAAAAATTATAGCACTCTATTCTTTTTCTTTCTTTTTTGTCAACACCACTCTAATCTTAAACTCTTACAAAATCAATATTCCACTCAAAGAACTATTTCATAATATTTTTCGTTAACAAGTTAACCCTCCTAGAAGCATATCTGTCTTTTTTTTTTCCTTTTTCTGTTTCCCTTATATTTTGTATGATAAAAAGACTAAACGAAGTAGTTGATTGTATACAATTGTAAGCAAGAAGAACATAGGGTTTGTTTGGTACACATAATATGATAAGATTTGATAATATAAGACTTAAGAAAATAAGATCTATTAAAATTCTAATATTATATAGTATTTGATATGACATTGTATATGATAATACATTATACAATATAATGTTATCCTTCCACTACCATAAATAATTGTAATCAAAAATAAAAAAATTAAAAATTAAAAGTTGTAATGAAATTAGAATTTTATTAATTATTTAATAATAATTTTTAAACAAATATTATTATTTAAATATTTCTATTTTTTATTATAATTATTATAAATATTTCTTATTTTTTATTGTATATAACTGAACTTATATTATATTTTATTTATTCTAATAAAATATAAAAATTAACCAATGTATAATACTCTCCTTCTATTATATGTATTAATATTTCATCATAATATATAAAAATAAACAAAAAATTATATTTAAATAATAATTTTTATTAATTATTTAAATTTAAAAACAAAAACTATAATAAAAATATTTAATTCTTAATTGTAATAAATTTAGATATAAATATTATTCATTAATATTTAATTATTTAATGATTATTTTTATTTTAAAATATCAAATAATAAAAGAAAGACCTTATACATTAAAAGCTAAACAAATCTAATTCTATCTCATTAAGCTTAATTTAGTTATACATCATTTAATTTTGATGTATAAGGGGGATTAATAAATAAGTTTATACAATATATAGCTTATACCAAATAATTAATAAAATCATAATATATTGCATTAGATTATCGTAGTATTTTTTATGGAGCATGCCTAAGCATAAAAAAAATGGTAGAATGCATTTAATTACTTCTAATCAATATATAATATTGACTTTAATTGACATGTACTGACAGTACAAATGAGTTTTATAATATCATCCAATTACATGCTTGTATTAGTAAGATTTTTAAAATAGTAAGTGGTTAAGTCAAATACTTTTGTTAATATAGCAATACATTATTGGATATATATATAAATTTTTTTATACTGATAGTACATATAAATTAAATCTTATAACATTTATCTAAATTTAAACTACAAAATATATGCATTTACCTATACAAAAAGATGGTATTAATTGCATTATTTAGGTTTTTTTATTATTTTAAATTGTCTTTAATTGAGTGGATTGGTTTGCTAAACGAATATATTATGAAATGGTAAGATTGAAGTAGAATGATTTGGAGTTCAATGTATTTTTTAAAAATTTCAAGGAGGATCAATGTATTTAGTTATTCATTTATTTATTTATTGTGTAAGAAAGAATTTGAATCTAGAGCATGGGACGTAAATATTATAAAATAAATAATGCATTATTATAAAGTAAAGTGTAAATCTACCAACAAGAGTGTTGGTATAATAATAAAGGTAGTACAACTCTAGAAAAGACCTCAATTTGATTCTTAGAAAAAATATCAATTAAAAGAGTAAATTTAACTATATTTAAAGCAAATTATTCTCTTTCCCTGATAATGGGGAAGAGATACTCTTGGAAACAAATATAAACTTTGGAATAATAAATCATGAATATGTGAGAATTAGCTCCCTTAAAATTTCTTCAAAAAACTATCACTTTATTTCCTAAAGTTTGTTTCTAATTTTAGAAGATTAAAATTTCATCATCCTAAAATATAAATTAAGTTGACACCTCCCTTAATTTTGTGTTTAGGGAGTCGATGACTTTAAATCAGAAGTTCAATTTTCATTTGCCTATCTTTTTTCATCTTTTCTATGGTAGCTTCACTATGAGCTCCTTAAGGGGAAAAAAAATCTTGTTGCACTATTCATTTGAGTTCCGCACATCTATTTCAATTTGTATTCCTATAATTGAATTTGTTGCAGTTAACTGTATTATCACTGGCCTAACTAGAAACCTGAATGATTGGATGATTAATATATACCTTTCACATTTATTTTCCATATGTACAAGCGGGGAAAAACAGCTTTATAATGTGTGAAGGGTGACCATTTTATGTTGTTGATGGGAATGCTAATATGGTTGGAGTACCTAACTGCATGCTATCAGAATTATAAGTATCCCTCATTATTTATTGATGCAATGAAGACAACTCTGATTTAGTTGTAATTCTAACGATCGCCAACATTCCTCTTGTTAATTAGCGAAAATAACATAAAACCGAACTACTTAATTATTGCATGTCTTCACCAGAAGAACGGCCCAATAACTGAAACCAATTAATACTCTATAACCTAATTCGAGAATATTGGATGTTAAAGCTTTATACATATATATTATATGGGAACTTAGGATTCTCATAAAGGTGCCACTTTGCCAGGGTGGCCATTAAATATTGCTTATACAATAAGATCCTTTACATATAAATATAACCAACGAAGGAATCGCACCCCTTAATTGGCAATCTTAGTAGTTGAGGAGTTATATATTGATTAAACAATTAACTTGGGGATTAAATTTTTAGGGTTCATTGGAAACGCTTCCATTCTCAAAGACATGTTTGTACAGAAGGAGGCAGAGTGTGACGTGAAGCCCTAAAGATTCCCTAATCAAAACTACCGTTCATGGATAAGGTTTTTTCTATACTGCACGATGCACAACTGCATATGCCCTTTCCTTTGGCGGCACAATACGTCAGTCACTTTAATATTATACCATTTTATAGTAAAAATATTTTCATTATATTGAGTTGTAACTCATTTGCGGTCATTTCACTTGCCTATTTTATTCTCCACATTTTACCCAATGTGGTCATCTATTCAAAGTATATATACTCTGCTAAAGTTCAGGGAACCTCTGTGGGAGGCACGTGTCTTGTGGATAGAATTTTACGTGGAGATGGTGACCCATGTGCAGCTTTGGCTTTGCGAACTAATAGTAATTCAATCTTGTGTTGCTTGAATGAAATTATGGCCAACAAGGCCAGCTTAATCAAGGTCTGTGGTCTGTTCATAACTCAGGTGCTCAGCTGAAAAGTTTGACAATAATGCATCTCACTCAGCAAATTCAAATTCAAATATTAGCGACACTGCATTCACAAACTGATCTTCAATTTAATTTTGGTTTCAGATTATTTATGTCGTATTTAACCATTACTGATCATTTTAGTTTTTGAAAAGCTAGCATTATGTCCAATATATATATATATATATATATATAAAAGACACCTAATCATACTCTAATTAAATCTATCTGTAAAGCATTAAATTAAACTAGATCTGCTTGATTAAGAAAAATAATGTGATGCTGGGCGCAAGTCTTAGCGAAGCTAATTCATAATAATCTGTTGGGAATGTGATCAACCAATTATTTACTGGAAGTTGACAATCTGAAGATGTATGAATTAATTAAGCGCTTTCTGAAAAACTGATGAAGGGATAATTTATGTAAATCAAATCGATCCTTAAGGTTTCCACCTTATTTTTAATTTTTTACTTTTAAAGAAACACCTTCATTTGCGTCAATTATAATCATATTATTCTTGGGGAAACTGGGAAGGGTTGAGGTTGAGAATATATATATTATGTTAATTAGTTAAATATAATATTGCCGGTTAAACAATTAATTAACTGACATTCTAACGAATTAGAGCCAATTATTAATTAGGAACTTCGTAGTCGATTTGAATAATTAAGACATATACTGTGATGATCATGATGAAATCAATCAATTAATTAACAAGAAGACTAACAGATGTCCAGAATTTAAACACGGCGAATAATAGGGAGGTTCAGGCTTCCAAAAGGCGACTTCTAGATTAGGGTTCTTCTATCATATCGTACTAATGATTTTGACATATACATATATACGCAACTCTCAGAGTTAGAATAACCCCTAAATTCGTCCATAATCTGTCAATCACGCTAAATTTTTAATATAGTTCTTAAAAATTAAAAATTTTGGTTATGTTAGTAATGTGTTTAGTGGTTAAAGATTAAAAAGAATTAATATAACTGATATTTTTAATTTTAATAAACTATGCTGATAGAACTAACGTGTCAAGCATGAATTTTAGAGTTTACTATAAAATTTTTATTTTAAAAAGCTTTAAAAAAAAAAAAGCTGGCTAGCAAACATCTGACAGGGCCTCTCGACCAAATAGAAACTAAAGTGAAAGCTAACCACTTGTTATTACATTAATAGGATTTTTATACCATTTGTGTTTGCAGAAAAAACATCATTCGGTGTGCCTGCTATTTGATATTCTCTCGGAGGCCATAGCCAAATTCAAAACTCAAGATGGCAGGCCAGCCAAGTCAACTCATTTTTCGGAGCCATTGACAATTCATAGGCCTCGTCTTCATCACCATTCACCAGTGATTCGGCTTGCTAATTCCCTAAAAGTTCAACATTATCGAATACCATAATAATCGATCGGCACCACGTGCCTCAGTGGAGTCATCCTTCGCAATCTTAATTGTACTATTATATAACTTTTAATTACGATCATTAAACCACCTTCAAAACCCCCAACCCCCCAAAACAAAAAGGGAGGTATCCCCAATTATTGGAAACATATAGTGTGTAAAAGTAGGCGTGAAGATTGAGAGAGTAATGCGATGCCTCATGAACTGACACCCCTAAGAATCTTCTTCTTTTATTTCTTTATTTATTTTTGGTTTGTTCGAGCCTACCCCAATAAGTCAGCCTTTGCTAAAGGTTAATTTCTTCTTTGAATAGTGAATAATAATTGTGGCATAGAAAAAGAAAAGCTCTTTCTCACACCGAGCTAGTTTGCTTGCTCCTCCCTCTGCTTATTCCTTTTGCTTACGGGAAAGAAAGATATTTCCTCTTAAAGCCATCACAACTACAACCAATGGATCGATCGAGCTTGAAGTAGAGGTTTTGGAAAAGAAAACTTGAATTCAAAGTCAAGCATCCGTTTTATATATTGGATTAAGTAAACATTCTGCCGGCCGATCCATGACATTAAAGCATGCACTTACACCTAGGTTCAGAATTCAGATGAGAATATTTTTGCAAAACAAAATTAAAAAGGCAGATACAGATCAGTATTATGTTTCAATTCATATATGTATGGAGTTAGCAGACTTCAGTCGGCAGCAATTCAAACGTGCAAGCACTTTTATTAGCTACAAGCCTCCTAAATTATTTAGTATCATCTAACAATATAATTTTTTTTTTTAAAAAAAAGATCCATTTCCTATTCCATGTATTTTCATTATTACTATATGTTGCTTAGAGCTGTCTTAAACATTGGAGTCCCTGATTCCAGCTGAACTATAAGATCAAGTGTGGAATTTGTGATTCCGTATTTTGAAACATGGACATGGATGCTTTGCTTTCGTTGGTTACAGATATATGGTCCATCAATCATATATTCTTGTTGAATGTCGATGCATCACATATTATATCTAATTGTCTGTTTTTTATTTTTGGTCTGATCTAATTATCTGTTATGTCAACGTCGAAGGTCATTTTCAGTTCTCAAAGCCTTCTCTTGTTTTTTATTTTGTTGATTTTGGTTGCCCAGCACATGCCGGCTTCAGTATTCTGTTGGATCACTAATGATGCGCACGACTCATAGCTCATCCGTCTCTCGAATGCCAAAAAAACACATAAAAAGATACGAGTCTGAAATCTACGAACCCCAAGTTATCACATAATTTTAGGACATAGTTGGTAGAGGTGTGCACGGGTCGGGTTAATTCAAGTTTAAAAGAAAAAAAATATCCGAATCAATCAAACAAGTTCAGGTTGGATCGGTTCGGATTTCAGCTTTTTAACCCTCCAACCCGAACCAACCCAACTCGACCACTTCTGGGTTGGATCGAGCTAGGTACTTAGGTAAGTGGCTCTTCTAACAAGTAGACAGCCTATTAAAACCAACAAAAAAGAAACAAATAGTTAATAATAAAACAAAAAAAGAATCAGCCTCCATATAGAAAAAGATAAAAGAAACAGCCCAAATACTTGTAAAAGGAAAAAATGAGTTATTAATAGTGCACGAATAATAGAAGCAAAACAAGGGGTAGCGATTTTGAAACACATACAAGAAGCAAAATAGGAAAAGCTTTGTTGTGTGTATATATATATATATCACGCTATGGAATTTTAGAATCATAGAGAGATAGAGCAATATCACATGCAGGGATTAATACTTGTTAATGCTTGAAAGGGTGTGAGTGGAGGCCCGCAAATGATTGCGTCCTGCCATCCTCACTCCTTCGTGACAAAGTTAGTGCAGAGGATGACTTCCTTCGGTGGCATGTAGTGACACAAATCGCGGCGAAGGCAGATGCAGATGCAGAGGCAAAGATGGGACGGAGGAGAGCCTGAAAGTGAGAGGGGAGCAGTGCCAATGGAAGGGGAATTTGGGAAAGAAAGTCTAGAAAGATAAGTTAGGGTTTTTTTTTAGTTGATAACAGCTGAGTCACTCATTAGAAAATAGAAATTTTGAAAAAAAAAAAAAGAAGATAAATGGGGGTTTGGGTCTATGGGTCGAGTAACGAGTTTAAAATTTAAATCCGTTACCCGAACCAAAAATTGGACAGGTCAATCGGATTTTACCTGATTAGACCCGATTATCCAATCCAAATTGGATTTTTTACCATGAGTCGGGGTTAGGTTGATCGGGTTCACGGGTTAACCCGTACCCGTGCACACCCCTAGTAGTTGGTTAGTTTTAGTTTGTTTTATTTTAGTTAACTAGTTTAAGTTAGATAGTATTTTAAGTTTTTGTCATTTTCTTATATTTTGGAGACCTCCTTCGTCTTTATATGATGGTTGTAAAGTGCAAATGGGCTAGGTGGAGATTTAAGTGGCTAAAGGAAACATTCATGCAGACTCCCTTGCGCTGTAGTACAATACACTGCACTATAACACACGGCCACAAAAGAGATGAGTCCAAGTTTTTCTAGTTGTGCACTGCCGTTTCACACACTTTGTCACTTTTGGGTGCTGCGCTATATTGCAGCCACTTGCGCTACTTAGTATTCACATACACTTACATATGCAAAACCTTATATCACTCTAATAATAAAATGTGCAACATATTTAATTAATAATTTGGTTGCATTTAACAACTAATTTAAAAGGAACTTGTGGAAAGAATTATAAGTAACTATAGGTATTTATAATTATAGATAGATCGTTACATAAATAAGTTTTACAATAATTAATGAAAGTAATGTGAGTTGATAATATGTCTCTATGCGTGTGAGCGACATGATTGAAAAAACTAATGTTTAGAGCTTAGCCCTCTCAATATCAACAACTTACGTTTCACATTTTTTGATTCTGTTGGCCCACATGGAGATTCAAATTTAATCACTATACATATCCAAGTTCTATTAAGAAGAGTAAATCAAATAAAGGGTAGTCTAATAGCTAGAGATAAAACAAGACCTAAAAAAATTGTAGGGGAAACTAGTAACAAATATTTAGAATTTAATAATTAAAATATAAACATGATTCATAATATGATAGTACAGCGTCATTTAATTCATAGCTGACCTCATATAGTGAAATAAAGCTTGGTTGTTCTTGTACATATCCAAGTCTAACAATCCAACAATATATATACCAATACCATACTCAAAGTGTGTGTTCCTAACAGAAAAAAAAGAAGAAGAAAGATTGCAAAGTGTGTTGATTCAAATTTGGGGCCATCCAAAATTAATTTCACGAATGTAAAATTAACTGAGTTTGATTAAAAGAAAATAATACTAATGATTGACTTCATCCTCCCTTTTTGGTTATTGACTAAGATATCTTCATAAATACGGCTATGAAACTAACCCTTCAAGTGCTATTGCAATTAAGAGACTATTTGAAATAATTATTTTTTTATCTTAAGTTTGATTTTATTTTTCTTTTTTTAAGAGAGAGTTTTCAATCTTAGCAGTACAATTCGACCATTACACTCAATCTTTTTTAGTAATTGAATTCACCATTTACGCCTTTGTTTAGTTTAAAAAGCATATGCTCAAGACAAAAATACTAAAAAGGTACTAGTTTATTCTTTGGTTCCCACTATGAAGTAGTGATACATGTGGGATAAAAATGAATAGCTATATTGATCAACATATTCTAAGATAGTAAATTTTGATTGGATTAATAGAAAATGTATAAAAATAATGTTTTAGACCCTTAAACGGAAGGGGACAAAAAATAGTGGGTAGGAAACAAGTATTAATATGTAGGGAACAGAAGTAAGATCCATGTAACTTGTTTTTGCAGCAACAGTAGCAGGCACCGACTTGTATTAAAAGTAGAGAAACCAAAAAAGAAACAGAAACAAAAACAGTGTAGCTGTTGCAACTCTTAAGGGGAGAATGTATCATGTGCATGTCATGATCATGGATGTGAAAGCCCATTCTTACTAATAATCTCGCAAAAATGATAAAAAGGAGGACTTACAACTTACAATTACAATTACAATGATAAACTCTAAGTCCTAAAGCAAGCAGAGAGAAATTGGAGAAGAGAGAACAATACATTTCCTTAAATCTTCTCCAATATTGCAATCAATCTTATTATTTTATTCGACCGTGATAACAAATCAATCTATCTTGTCTTGTCTTCAAGCCAAATATATCAACAGTTTGCACTATGAATGGATGGTTCTTAGAACCAATGTTGGCTGTTGAAAGTTAAAAGTATAAATCTTTCTGGCATACTAATATGTACTTTACTCCCGTAGATTGTTAATCAGGCACCCTTACGTAGGTTTGGTAGCAAAAGGAATGGATACGCATGCCATGAACTTGAGTTAATGGCACATAGAATTTGTCCACCTTGGCCTCAAAATTTAGGACTTGATAATCCCAAGTGCTGCTGCTTGAAGTGAGAGGGAGTGTTTAACATCGCCAATGTGAAGACTATGTTCCCCCATTGGGATTCTCCTAATCCCTGACCTGTCCACTACACTTAGGAGCTTGCATACATGAATGTTGATTTGGACTCGCTGCTGGGCCTTCGCAGGAACATGGACTTTTTCAAAGCCCACCAGTTGCATCTGTGGAGACCAATGGCCTCCACCAGCAGGAGGTGCAGAGAACACTAACAGTGTGTGAGTGCCGTCTCTGGAGCCCACATTTTTGACGTCAACATGAATGGTGATGGAGAGTTTGCCGCACCTGGCATGTGTCACTCTAATTGCCTTGTTTGAAATGTTGGTGCTGTTGGCAAAGCGGTGGCCATCCACTGGAACTGAGACCACTTTGGGAGCACTAGCCAATGTATGCACAAAGTTTGTGTAAGTCAATCCGTGTCCAAATGGATACACCACTGGGCCTTTGTAGAATCGATACGTTCTTCCAGGGTAACCTACTGTTGGTCTCATTGCCATATTTGTCATTGGCAAGTTTGTGAGGTACTCTTGTGGGTACCATGTCACAGGTAGCTTGCCTCCTGAAATAGAAACATGCTGGTGTATTGTATTCATTTACATTTTAAGGCCATATTGAGCAACAAAAAGAAGAGTGGCATATAGGGGATTTTATGATAAAATAGACAAACCTGGGTTGGAAGTTCCAAACAAGATATCTGCAATGGCAGCACCACCAGCTTGGCCCGGATAACCGGCCCACAAGATGCCAGAAACACGAGGATCATTCTTTGCAAAAGTAATGTCCACCGGCCCACCAGATATCAGGACCAAAATAGTTGGTCCCCTTGAGGCAGCTGCTACTTTTGAAATAAGGTCTTGTTGGTGCCCGGGTAAAAGCAGGCCAGCCCTGTCCACAGTTTCAGCCTCAATAGACTGGTCCAGGCCCATTACTAAAACAGTTGCATCCGCTTGACGGGCTGCATCTAGAGCCGGGCCAAATTGATTGTCATCAGTACAAGCTACGTTGTCACAACCAAGCTGATGAATTGTCTTGGCATATCTCGCTATTCCTTGCAAGGGGCTGGTATATCCACAAGCAATACCTATGAGGCAGGTAAATAAACAATTAGAGCTATTTTTAATTTTGGTCTTAGGGACAGTTAGAACTTAAGGGTACAGAAGAAAATGGACTAAGGTCTTACCCGCATAGTTGCCGATCATTGTCACAGTTACATTAGAATTGGGCCCAATGACTGCCACATTGCGGTGACGCGCTGGGGAGAGAGGCAAGGAGGGGCCATCATTCTTGAGGAGTACAATTCCTTGTGCGGCAGCTTCAAGGGCGAGTTCTTGGTGAGCCGGGCTGCACACATCTCTTGGGCCCAAGTTGCCATATGGTTGGGCTGATGGCTCCCCATCAAACATCCCTAACCTCATTTGGACTGTCAGTGTATTCACCAGAGCACCATTCACATCAGCTTCACTTAATAAGCCCTTTGTGACTGCATCCTGCGCATGCAATCCTAGGAAAGGCCCACAGTCTAAATCCAAACCTGTAACACGATTGGAGGCCCCCCCAAAAAAACAAAAAAACTTATTTTGCCGTCACATTTATCAATTGTGTCTACACACCAAAAATAGATAGTTATGGGCTATAATTTGAATAATTTCACTATTAATAATGATGTATTAAATGTGAAGGAATCAACCAATTTGGCTTGGTATGAATTACTAGCCTGCTTTAATGGCATCGGCAGCGGCTTCTTCTGGCGTAGATGTATAATGTTGGCTACTGTAAAACACCCCGACAGAGTCACAGTCCGAGACAATGTACCTAAACCACAGAAAAGCAAAATAAAAATTATTAGTTTTATCATGAGATGATTCCCTCCGAAAGAAGGTGACCCATCCAATGAGCATTTGGTATTGTAATTGTAAGTTTACCCATCAAGCCGCCACTGTCCACGAACTGTTCTCTTTAGGAGATTGGGGTCCGCACAGGTGGGGACCCCATTGACCTGATTGTAAGAGCACATAACGCTCGCTACTTTGCCTTCCTTCACACACATCCTAAATGGCACATCGAATGTGTCCTCTATGTCCTGCTTGCTGACCTGCACATCAGCCTCAAAGTGAGGTTCTACTCAAAAGAATAATACTATATGATATTGGGTGGGCATCTTTCATTCTTGTTTGGTAAGGGCCATGAAAGTTTTCAACCAAAAGAAATCCATGGTCCGACAACATGATAAATCCTGAGGAATATGGTTTGGTGCAAGTACAGCTCAGATTAGCAAGCCTACTGTTCGGTTTAATTGAAGAGCTCTAATTGAATTGTCACCTGCCAAGCTTGTTCTGTCCACCATTCTCCCATTATGTCATGTATCACATAATAAAGATAATAACGGAGAAATTATACCATAAGATTTTTAAATATTTTACACATCAGCCATGCATGCTTTTTCTTTTTTTTTTTTGTGTGTTACGGACTGACGTTTGAACTCCTACATGCTTAGGACACATTCAAGTAAACCTACATAGTTTTGCTTTCCAAACTATGCAAATGTTGATGTGGAGAATTGAGTCATATGAACTCGTTACACTGCCTAAATGCCTATCAAGTTATCAAATATAAGTTGATTAAGTTCTAAGCAAGAGCAGTAAAAGAATATATACAATATTATCTGACGTCCAATCATCTGAGTCATAGTTAATCCTTATCCCTTAAAATCAATAGAATAGAAGTAACCAAAGTCGCAAAAAAAAATAAGAAAAAGGAGTACGTAATGGACCCACAAATCCTAAGAATTATCTTGGACTACCAAAAGTGTTAAAAGGAAGAATATCAACAAGGCATGATATAATTCTTGAACGACTGGCACCATTAAGAAGATTCCCAATTTCCCTCATAGCATTAAATTTCAATTCAATGTCAAATTGTCAATATTAGTATAGTATGACACATGCGTTACTCGTTCAATATATCACCGATCACAAACTTAAATCAAAATCACGTGGACTAGCTTAAGGTAGGGAGGCGCCGCACCATAGAATAATTAATAATATTAGACTGAATTAAATAATGCGCACCTGTGCGTTAAAGTGGAAGCGATCCACACCGTTCCAATTATCAAGATCATAAGCAGTAAAGTGTTTGCAACAAGCAGCCACCTTCAACCGGTTACTGTCTGTTCCCTGTAGGCCCCTCACGTAACTAGCAGCATATCTACCGGCTAGCACAGGGTCCTCACCGGGTGTTTCCTGTCCACGGCCCCACCTTGGGTCCCTAAAAATGTTCACGTTTGGGCTCCAGTATGTCAGTCCAGCTGTTCCTCCGTTGTACATTGCCCTTGCTTCGTCGGAGACAACCTGCGGATTTACCCCCAATCCCCATGCGTTATATTTTCTTGTTAATTAAGGAAAAAGTAAGAGTTTGCAACTCATTTACAAACTTCGTAAATCTCTCTCTCTCTCTCTCTCTCTAAAATACTTGTTGATTTAATGATTTACATACTTAGAAAATTGTGACTGGCGCATTATTAGACTGGCATGATGTGCAAGTTGCCTAAGGAAGGGAGAGAATAAACAGGCATACAAACAATGAATGACATGCAAGTTGAGAACTGAACCAATCACTGAGCAAATCAAAATCTAAAGATCGGAAGATTTGGTTGAAAGTAGCACCGGATTCAGTGGTGACCAAGAAAAGGATAAAGCCTACTGCATTTGATTGAATACTTTTTTTTATCGTCTGTCTAATAATTTTTCCTTTCAACTTATATATTTTCATTCGGAGTCGTTTTAGAGCCATTGATTTGCAAAGATCCTAGCCAGGAGCAGAAAACCAAAACTAGATAATTAATTAATAATTAAATGAACGGTTACGTCACAGTTTACAAAATGTACTGCTATTGTTATGCAGACATGTTCTTGGCCATTATGTGGGTGGGATTAAAAATAAATTAAAATTAAAAATATTGTCAGTATTTGAGAGTATATATAAGTTTCAGAGAAATTTTTTTTTTTTTTAACATCTTATCAATTGCCATATTTGACATCACATGTCTATTTTTCTTCTTTTTTTTCTCTTATTTTTTTTATTTTTTTCATAATTTTTTTTCAATCTTATCTCTAAATATTTAAATATCTACAATAAAAAGTAATATAAATAATACTGCTCTAAATTCTATCATATTTAATATTTAAGGATAATTAAAATATTCACATAACACATCTCATTGCTATTTGCTACTGTTAACTATTCCACCCAGCACTAAGCTGGTAACACAACTTACCAAATTCTCATTAAAAACAAAAAGAGAAAATCTTTGATGGGGAAGATAACATATAAAAAAGATCACAGTGTATTTTATATTATTCTACTTGTTTATATATATATATAGTAAAAAATAAAATAATTAGCACTCATTAGTTTTTATGAATTTTACTAATAATATTTTTAAGATCATTGTTAAAATTTAAAAATAAAAATATAACATAAAAGCATACTTTTTTAATTTTTAATATATTAAATATTCTATAATTTATTTATTTTTCATGTGAAATTTTCATTTTTAATTCTAAAATTAGCAAATAAAATAATAATTTAATTTTGATTTAAATCTACCATATAATATTTTTCTATATAAATTTTGAAGTTATTATTATAAGAATAAGATATTTTTAATGAAATGATGTTATATAATTAAATATATTTAATTGATATGTATTAATAATATAAAATAATTTTATACTATTAACTAATAAAAATATTAAAAAAATACTAAATTATGGTAGGTCTCTTTATCATAGTAGATAATAACTTAAAATAATTTAACATTTTCTTTCCTTTCTATTAATTAATAATATCAAATTATTTTATATTATCAGTGTATATAAATTAAACTCTAAACTTTTTTCCACCAATGATCAAAATTATATCCTTTATGATATTTATATAACTTTTGGCGCCCATTTAACATTAGCTTTAACCATTTCATGCCTAACCACTTTCATGTCTAACCTCTAAATAATTCAAACTAAAGATAAGAAATTTGCACGATAAAAAGTTATATTATATCCACTAAATTAAACGAGTAGCAATACATGTACATAGATATCCTCATATTCAGTGTCGATATCTCACCCCACTACTTAAATGGGGTCATAATCCATCCAATAATGATAAGGTGAGATATTAATACAGAATACAAAAATGTCTATATCAAAAAAATATTTCTCAAAATTAAAGAATGAAATAAGAGATAAAAATGGATATTTAAATAAGGAGATTAAAATAAGAAAAACAGTGATATATACCTTTACTAATGCATACTTACCTACGCCTGGCTATCTTATAAATTGTGGTGATCTCTGAAATAACGCCTACCAAGTGGTCTTAAAAATAATATTTCTCTAAATTAAAAAGATGCTTTCCGTTTTGGTTTGAAGAAAAATCTCACCCGTCCAATGGCCTCCCACAAAGAAGCATTGAAGGAGGCAGCGGTAGTGATGACTTGAGGGAAGCTTGTAGCGCCAGGGAACTGGCCACCAAACTTGGTTCCAGGACCCACATTTGAGACTCCATGGAGTGCCTCAGACCACCACTCATACCCTTTGATCCCAAGCCTTGGAACCGCTGCGGCATTGTCCACTAGCAAGGTAACCTTCTCCTGCAGCGTCAACCTCCCAACGAGGTCCTTCACCCTCTCCGGTATCGCCAGTGACACCTTGCAAAATGGCAAGTTCTTTGTGTTGCCATCTTTCGAGTCACATGCGAATGGGTCACGTGCCTCGCCGGTGTGCCGGAGGACACCAAAAAGGACGATGAGGAGGAGCAAGACACTAGTGAGGGGTGAGAATGTGGAAGCCATTTGGGTGAAAAGGGGAGTAAATGTTACCGATATGGAGGCTTGGGAAGTTTAAGGTATGGAGGGAACATTATATATAGAATAGGTGAAGGAGATATGCAAATGATACTGTACGATGCTGATGATGTAACAAGTGAGCTAGCTAGTAGATAGGCCCTTTGATGATTCGTTATGTTTTTTCTTTTTTCAAAAAAAAAATCAATTTCAAGGAAATGATCAAATGAAGCAACTTGCCTTGGCTGGTGAGATTTCAATAAAGTTGGTGCGTAACCAGAAAAAAAAAGGGGGGGGGGGGGTTCACTGAGTGAATTTAAGTATTTAACGAATTAACAACCACCGAAATCTACCTGCCGGTTTTGAACTCCAAGTATATGTTTCTTTTTTTTTTTCATTATTTTTTTTGAGAGGGGCCCGGGGGGAGAGGAAATCGAGAACCCATCTACGTGTTATTGCTTGCATTATATTATTTTTGTGTTCCATAAAGTCACAAAGATATGCAATTATTATGATTAAGGCGGCGTTACGATTTTTAACATATGCGATACTATATTCAATATTTGCATCGTAGTAGTATTATTTCAATTAAAAAAATTATGAAATAATGTGCATTGTTTATTTCATTTCAACTTTACTTATGGGATTCACAATACTTACCCTTAACTTATTTCATGAGATTTATGCCATAAGAATTAATTGATCTTTATTTAACATTTTCTTTTTATTATATTTGTTCTGAAAAATATATTAAATTTTGCGCACTAGGTAGTTATAGCATGCTTACTTTAGGTTAATGTGATCACCAACAATCAAAACTTAGCTAGTTCAAATAATTTAAAAAAAAATTTCTTTAATCAAGATTTTTAATTTTTTAGCTGTATAATGGAATAAATTGACTCAAACTGGATTGGGTAATGTGCAATGCTGCATACAGATCGACTCAATTTTTTTAGCTTTTCAGTGTACTCTAACACACGGTGATTTCATGTTTAACGATATTCCCCAACACAGAGTGATTTCATGTTTAACGATATTCCCCTTGTATACCTAAAAATAACAAAAACTTTGTGTCTTTGTGCTTAAATAACTCTTATTCTTCATTATTCGTAACGATCCAACATTTGGGTGGGGGCATTGGTTGTATAGTTGGTCCTACTTATTAGACATTAATAATTAGGACTTATGGACTATAGTAGATACAACATATTGACTTTCTTTGTTTGGAGGTAATATCTTCCATTTGCTTATTTTAGTTTTGTTGTTATGCGTCTGGCAAGCACAAACTATTTTCTCTAAGAAAATGATTACGTGATTCAAATTTCAATCAGATATTATGATTCAGAGGCCGAAATAAGGTCTGGGAAAAAAGTCTCTGAGGAAGCAGCACTTACAACCGAATGGCAATTTTTACAGCAAGTTTTATTAACTGCTTATTTTATTTTTCTCTCTGCCATATAGCTCAAATCTGGAAAGAGTAATTGACATCCTTGCTGCAATCCATCACATGTATCGAAGAGTGTGAGTCAAGTCATTGTTAAGTTAGTTACCAAGATTCAGGTAAGTGGTAATCCTAATCCTTTTAGTTATGCTGTTAACTTTCTGAGAAGCTTTTGTAAAATGGGTTGCGTATAGCGCACATTATTCCCCACAGGAGTTAACTAAAAAATCAGAGACGTGAGAAAAAAAAAAAAAAGAAGAGGCATCAGGCAGGAGTAACTGAAATTATAGATCCGGAAAGCGTTGTTTGAATTGCAAGAAATTAATTAGAGATCAAGAAATTAAGCATTGTTTGAATTGTAAGAAGTTAATGGCCACGATCTCCGATATCCGTATAGAAGTGCTTGTCGGTTGAAAGTAGCTAGCTTCCCTTGGAAGTGAGGTTAGGGAAAGAGCTTCTCTCTGGCTCAGGTATTCAAACCCAGAGCTAGCCATGCCATGTTGGATACATATTTCACATCAGGACGGTGAAAACTTAATATAATAATGGGATTATCCAAAGATAGGAAAACGAAAGAATTGCTTTAGAAAACAACAAGATAGGCATTAGCACATTGAACCTTGTTTTTTCTTTCTTCCTTTTTATGGTTAAATATATTGACTGGATAAGCTAAGAAAGTCGAATGGCGCAGGACATTTCCAATATCACCTTTCGGTGGCGACGAACAAGAGTCCCCCTTGGAGTGGTAAAGGCCAATTTCTGTGAAAATACAAGGTCTCCAATCAGAGTTGCTCGTAGCCTCCTAGTTGGAATTAAATCCTATAAAATTTTTGTTTTGGTTATATGCATGAATTTTTTTTAGGTGCTGATACATGAAAAGATTTTTTTTTTTTTTTGTTAGGTGTGTTTGTTGTGGTACTTCTAGTTAATTTACATATCAATGCCTAATATTCTAACTAAAAAAAAGACCTTTTTTCTGTAGATGCTTTTCTCTCCTTAGAGTTCACCTGATTATGGTGATTGATATAAAAGTTATTCACCGGTAATGTAAAATTATTTTATACTATTATCTAGTTATATTTTCTTATTTATATGACTTTTAGAGTAGTGAGAGTGAAGTTTATGCATGTTGTTTATGTGGTAACATATAATTAGATAACAATATAAAAAAATTTTACATAATAAATACAAATTAAATCTATTTAAATATAATAATTTAGACATCCAAATTAACATATAGTAATTACAATGTAATAAATATAAATTTCACTTTTATAAATGTTGAATGATATATTATTATTAATAATCACAATTTAAATAAGTATTAAATTAATATATTGATTTCATTAAAAATGTACATCTATTATCAATTAATTACTATATTAATATTTAAATAACTAAAATTTATACTTATTCAAATTATAATTCACATATGTTAATGGCTATGTCTAAACATATTATACAAATAGCATTTCCGTAATTTACCTGTGTATTCAAGTTTTTCTATCTTCTAAACCCCGCCAACTCAAGTTTCTGGTTCTCCCTCACTTGCTATATTTGTTTTTATTTTATTTTTTTTTGGTGTCCGAAGATCACTCACGAATCATTTTCATTGTTTTCTAAATTTCCAATTTGGTAGAGTATCAAAATTCAAGATGGACATGGTGCAAATTTTTGTGAGTTTTTCAGGTTTGCATTGCATTTGGGTAATTGGAGTAGCAGTATTGGAGTAGTCCGCACGTGTCGGTATGGGTGAACAGAGGAAGGGAAAATGTTACATACCACTTGTGTGCGTGCGTTTCTGACAAAAGTAACATTAATGAAAAGCTTTGTTTAGGTTTTCTTGGGAAGCCGCCCATAATGTCCCGTAGAAGTTTTGTCTGCTTTCTTCCGTCACTTGACTGCTTTTTTATCATTTTTATCTTTGCCCCCAATTTTATATATATACTCATATATTATTATATTATGAGATTAAAATAATTTATATTAACAATTAATAAAAATTAAAAAATTATCAAATTATGAGAGATATTATTATATTAAATAATTATTTACCAATATTTAATAATTTTTTAAATTTCTATTTATTAATATTATAAAATTATTTTATATTATCAATATCAATTTATGAAAGTTATTATCATTATTATTATTAAACTAAATTAAACATACTTTATTTTTAAAATTTAATTACTATATGTTATTAATATAAAATTTAGAGCTTAATTTTAATATATAGCCAATATAAAAAAGTCTTACACTATTATCTAACAGTATGTTTTGATTTATAAGATTTTTAAAGTAATAAATGGTTGAGTCAAATATTTTTATTGATAAAGAAATATATAATTAAATATTTATATAAAATATTTTTATACTAACATTTTATCAACATTAAATTCTAAAATTTATATTTGAATATTTATATTTAGATTTTAACACAAAGTAAAAAAAGTGAAAGACAAATTTTGCTAACATATTTCTTATAATATATAGTATGTGTTTGCTTCTGATTTGTAAAATTGATTCTCGATGAAATTGATTTTAGTTAAAAGTGATTTTAAAGCAAAGTGATTTGGGGTGTATTTGTTTCAATCTTTAAAAAAAGAGATTATAAAACTTAAATTTTATATATAATTGAAAAAGTAAAAAATTAATTTTTTTTTTAAAATTACTTTTTTTAACTTCTATAAAAAAGTAAAAAATAGATTTTTTTAAAATTTTGATTATTTTTTAAAAATTATCCAAATATATGATAATTAATTTTTTTAATAAAAAATAATTATTTATCCAAAAACAATAATGAACAAACACACCCTTTTGTTTGGTAGTTTCATATAAAAAAAAAAATGATTTAAGCCAAATTAATGTCACTGGAATAGTGTCCAACGGGAAAGTAAGAATTTTTTTTCTTTCGCCAAAACCTTGGTTTTGTAATGGAATCACTTCGGAGAGAGTGAAACATGATGAAAAAAAATAGCAAAATCAATTTTGCAAATTTCCAAACCCCTATTTAAAGTCTTCCACCATGAATCCAAACACACTAAAAATATGATCAATTTCTCTTTTGGGTTATTAAACTTAACACTACAACGGAAAGAAATAATTAATGAGGACTTTTCCATATTCTTAAAGGGCATTTGGTAGAGGGAATGTTTTCACATTTTTATGTATATGAAAATATTCTCCTATTTAGTAAAAGATTTGTAAAAATATTTTTCAAAAATATTGCATTTTCGAAATTGATTTTGAGTTAAGATTTCCACAAAAATATTCATATCTTACATACAGGATTGTAACATTTCTATAAAATGAGAATATTTTTCCTTATAAAAAGACCAAATTGCCTTTATTGTCACCCATTGCTATCCACCATAGGTTACTCTCCGCTGTTGCTAGTTGTGCCCTCCATTAAGGTTATTTTTGGAAATATACAAAATAATTTTGAGAATTCTATTCATCTATCAAACGCTCTCAAAAGTACATATTTGAGAAAACTATTCTCAAAAATAGCATTTCTAGAAGAAGGATTTCAGATAATAAAAATTAAATTCTCCTACCAAATACCCCGAATAATCACTCGATAGATAGGGAATTTCTTACATGTGGTATATTAGAGAAGAAAGTTGAATTTTCGAATCGTCATTTCGGATAATACTTTACTTAAATACTACATCTAATACAGAGATTACTTGAGCAATTCATAATTAACAAAAAAAAAAAAAAAAGTGTTGGTACGTGCGGCCCATGACTACAACACTATGTTGCACCTGGAGTCCTCCGTGCCTCGGTTCGCGGCACCTTCGTTAAAGGTGACTCAAGCCTCAATGTATTCATTGCACATGAAACTCCTCCACATATTAGCATTCAGCTAACTCCCTCTTCAGTGCAGAGTCAGAAGGTCAAAATCGAAACATAGAACGAATGAAAGAGAACAAGAAAATAATACAAAAAGCGAATCAATGAGGATTGAAAACTTCTACAGCATCATCGTTCAGAGTCAGGTTCAACAAGGCTAATTACTGGCCTGGTGAAACCCTTAAGCATAGGCTTCAAGGAATCAAATTAGTTATGCTCATATAGCTTTAAATGATATAAAAATACGTGCCCAATTTCGTAGTATTGGGTATGTTCGTTGTTACTAACTAACAAGTGACCGCATGATGTTTTGGGTGACACCAAAAATGCTGAATGAAACATAGAAAATTTACCAAGAATTTCATCATATATAAATCAATGCAAATGATTTCAAGCAAAACTTAATAATTGAAATAATGGTAAATCATTTGAAATACACTTAAGGGCTACGTTTGACGGTATAGTATACTCAAACAGATCATACGTCATCAGTTGGCATGCACTTCCGTTCTAGGACTGTTATTATGTCTTGCATGTAAAGATGCGTGTGTGTGCAATCTGGGAGCATGATGAGCGCCATAATGTACCAAGAAGAGCTTGCCTATTTTCTTTTTTCCTTTTTTCTTTTTTTGGCAATCACCAACAAGACCTAACATGCAAAAACGCATGCTGGATTTGCATAAGGAGCAGGGGGGTTTCGAAACAGTTTGGTCCATAATGTTACCACGTCATGTCGGGCACGGTCTTCTGTGATCTAGACTTCTTACCATTAACAACTTTGAAGTGCTATGCTAAGTTGCTTACAAGCTACAACGCGCCCTCCATAAGCTATCTGATTTTTGGAGCGTTATCCCCCTCTCTCCCCGTAACCTTTATACTTTTTTCTCCTTTTTGATTTGTTTTTGGGGCCAACCATTATGTACTAAGGGAAATTTTGTGCTTTGTTGATTTAATGCTCCACGATTTGGTATTGTGGACTGTTATTGTTGCCCACTTTTTAATTACATCTTTAATATAATTTTTGAATTGTTAAGTATTTAATTGGTTTAGAAAACCAAATTTTTTCTTGATCTGATCTAAGAACTTTTCATCCATTAGATGGGAGACTGTTGATGTTAACCCTATACTGAAATACACAGCACAGCTCAGCACATAATGGTATCACATCGCATGCTCCTTCGGAGCTCGGCAGCACATTCTCTGAATTCCTTTTGCAACGGCAATGCTAATCACTATAAATTGATGTAATCATTCCGTGAGATTTAAGCATATGCTATGTTTTTACCGTTTTAGGTTATGCCTATGACAGAGAGATATGAACTTAACTAATGTGCACATGGTGTGATTACACAATTTGTCATATTTGGTCATTTGAAGCCAAATAAGAGAAAGAACAATAGGGTTAAGGGCTCACATCCTTGCTTTCTATAGTGCCTTTTGATCATGCTGTATTTTCCATATTAAATTCGAATGGCTCATTCCATATCATTCCATATTTTGTCCCTATGCTCAAAACATGCATGAAATTAGAAATCAAAAAATACATGGCTTTCTTCGCTCGGAAGTTTTATATTGAAGAACATAATGGACTAGTGTTTCGTTGGCTTACAGTTCTAATATCTGGCTATTCATTCGAATTTCACTTCCATGAATTGGATAATGGAATTCCAGTCGTAAAATAGATGGAAACCGGTTTTAATTTTGATGTTATTGTTCCCACGGGGTCGAGGGAGGGGATGCTAGTGGTTTAGAAAATAATGAGGTCAATTAACGACCAATTATGGGGTGCAATGTATGTACGATAAGCAGTTGACGTGGGAAACTTGCACCTAATTGTATTATGATGGAAATGAATCTTTCCTCTTGGGGTGAAAATGAAGCAAACAAGGCTTTCAGGTCCCCTCCCCCCGTGGCTTTTGGGACGGGAAGGACAGTTTTGCACTTGCAAAGGAAAGCCACCCAAGAGTCACATTCATCTTTTGAATCATTCTTTTATAAACTTGTCCATAAATAAGTTACTATGGACAGGTGGTGCTCTCAAACTACCAACTACCAGCATTTTTTTTTTTTTTGGGGTGCTCTCTCTCTTATATTTGTTAGCAAAGTAAGAGATATTTTGGTATTTTAACTAGAATCGTTTCAATTGCCTCATTATGCATTGTTGAGAGAAGAACGTACCCATTAGGCCCACTCTGTTTGGGTGCTATTAACTCATAGATTAAAGTTTCACGTTACATGATATGGTTTGCGGGCTGTTTATGTCCGGTAGTGGGTCGGTCCTGGGCCTCCTGGCTATAGAAGTGAGTTTGTCAAATTCTAAAAAGGAGGTATTTTATCTACTAACCTCTCATTCACTATCAGAATACACAATTTTTCTATTTCAAATTCTTTTTTTGTTTATTTTTTTCAACAAATCCTAAAAATGTGTCCATGAGAGTGAATCCATTTAATAATTACACAAAACATTTTTCATGGATTTAACTTTGGGATCAAATGTTCTTAGTCATAGCTGAGTGCTTAGGTGGCACAGCATCCCTCTACTCCCATCTCTTCAAGAACTTTTTCTATTCAAGGGGAAGCCACCCCATGTAGGTGGTTTATCCCCTTCATGGTAGTTGGTCATCCATTTCCTTTTTAGGATTAGGTTTTTTTCCCTCTATTTTTGTTATCCACTTTTCTTCTAGTCGATGATGTGCTTAATCTTCATGTCTAATGAGTTATCTTAATTGTAGGATGTCTAGATCAATGACTCATGCCTTAAAGTCTTGGGATAGCAATTATCTTTTAGATCAGACGACTTTGCTTATGGCAATAATGGATTAACAACCTCTACTAGTGGATATTGGTTGGGGCTTTTTCTGAGACAGCGAGCCTCTTTCTACAATATAAGATTGTCTTTGAAGATTTTGGTGATTTGATGTGTTCCACAGAGTAGGCTACTGATATACAGACTTGGTTACCATCATGTTTAATAAACTAGATGCCATCGTGTTAAGCTCTTTAGCTTTGAGAAGTTACGACTATTATGTCTTGTTTCTATACAGCCAAAGCAAAATGGTCTTATGACACTTCAAATAGATATGAAATTTGACTTGCTTATCTCTGCATTCAAGGATATGTGTAGTGTGATGCAACAACATTTATGTTCCAAGGTTTCTCCTAAAGTTGACTAGTTCTCATTGGTTAATTTTTTAGGCTTAGGTTGTTTTATGTCAACAATTTCTAACACATTGTACCCAGACTTTATCTTTGTTTTTTAATCAATGAAACATTTCTAACCAAAAAAGGAAAAGAAAAAGGTCTACCTTTTATGCTTTAGAATAGTAGACAAAAAAAAATGAAAATTTCAATTATCTTATTGATAAATATTATGGAATAATTGCAAATTCATTATTGATAAAGTTATTAAAATGGACCAAACCCATCAAAATGGCCTGTTTATTTGCTAAATCTAAGTGGATTGGACATAAAATTTTTTACCCATTTAAATGACTTCATTTTTATCGCGAATTGTTTAATTTGTGATTTATACGAGCAAGTCGATTGGATCATGGTTTTTTTCCCCTTGAAAAAATTATTGGAACTTAAGTTTGATTGTATAATGTATTCAACTTTGACACTTTGGACTTCAAATTTGGATTTGAAGTTTAGTTTGTTTTGAAGTTTTGTAATTTGATTTGTAATATGGTAAGCCTGAGCTCTTGAAGTTTGAACTTAAGTTTGAATATGTAATGTGATAAATTCTGACACTTATACTTTGAATTTGAATTTTGATATTTAGTTTGTTTTCAATTTATATAATTTAATATGAAATGTGTTGAATTTGAAGTTTAATAATGTTTGGAATGTGTAGTATTTGTAAATTTTGATTTAAAAGAATTGAATAAAAAAAGACTATAGTTAAATGAGTTGGCCCATTTAACAACCCTAATTAATTATTAGTTACTTTATCAAATTTATTATTGAAATAACTGAAGTCCTTAATTATTGATGCATGATTTCCTACAAGCAAATTTACTAACAGCATATCTGAGATTTTTAATTATAAATATATGATTTCATAGGTATTAAAATAGCGTCTAAATATTTATGTAAAAAAAAAAACATTATTCTAATCGAAGGAAAAAATGTCATTAGAAACATCCTGTTTTGTGATTTCTTACAACATCGATGCTGGTAAAAACTAATATGTAGTATAATAACAAAAATGACAATAAATAATATAGGTGACTTGTGATAAAAGTTATAGAATGAGATTTTATATAAAAATGGCGTGGCTTTGCTTCAACGAGAAATCATGCCCTTACTATTAACATGTTTGGCTTAGTTTTTAAAATTCCAAAATTATGGTTCAGATAAAAGTTATAAGAAATAAATCTTTATTCAAATTATGATTTAAAGCTTTTTAAAAGCTAAACAAAACATGCTAAATGTCTTTGTAGATTTTGTTCCCTTCGAGTATTTCACTCAACATAATGATGATACACAAGAAATACCTCTCTTATAGATGCTTATAATTACTATTAATCGTTCAAAGTACAAAGGGAACTCTGTCCCTACCCCACTCTACAAGCATGCTTAATTAATTTGTGTAGGCATATCTGCTAATTTACAACAAAAATAAAATTATATGAAATCTCACAGTTAATTCATGCGAACATGTACCTTGTACCCAAAACAAAGGAGCATAAAGCAATGCTGTAATCCTCCCAAGCTTTTGGTTTGGCTAAATTCATGACACAAAAGTATCAAACAGAAGAAAGGGCTCCATCACTTTCTTTCACTTGGGCAGCTTGACCCGCTTTAACATAAGTTCAAAGAACAACGATCTCAATTACCTAAGATGCACATGCATACACAAGCCACGCCCTCAATTCTCTTACTTACAAAAACTAAACACCAACACAAGGTAAGATTATCTCTTAACCACTAAAAAGTTTTGAGGAACAACCAGCGAGATAGTTTTCTCTTAATCTTCTTCTCCTTGATGGTGTCCAAGCTAGGCTTCCACCCCTTCCCCGAAAACTGCCTACTCAAATATTCTGGCCTCCCTTCCATCATTTCTGGCAAAAACTCAGAAAAGTCGTACCTCTCTTTCCTATTCTCCATTTCCTCATTTCTCTGCAACGCACCACCCTCTCCAATTGTAGTGTTCTGGCAAAGCCGTGCAAGCCAAGGAAGAAACCTTGGGCAACACATGAGGTACTTGGAATGAAGAGCAGAATTAAACATCAAGAGAATGCGGCGACTTTCTTCGCCGCTCAATCCCACTGGCTTCCCTCGCTTCACGGGAAGCATCAGATACACCTTTCTCATCTCTAGCTTCTTGTCAGCAGGCAATGGTGTTGGCCTTTTCTGGTTCACAGCTGAATGGAACTCTACCACCACCTGTTGCGGGTGCTCCAACATGAGCTCTGCCACCGTTAAGGGTTGGTCAAATTCTTGAACCGAACCATCCCAATAAACAATTTTCACGGTTGCATCTGAGGCACGAAATGAAATGTGGTTTCCCATGAGAGGCTATTAGGCTCAATTCAAGGTACTGTGTAATTAACTTATGATAATAAGGAGGAAACAGAATGGGAAGATTCTCCAGTTTTTAAGTGTAATAAGGACATGGGATGTGAATTTAGGTGTGGTGGGAGCGTGGGCATTGTACGTACGTAACAGGATATTGATGTTTGTTAAACGGCTCCATCTTGTGACGGACACTAATGGTGGACTAGGTAGTTTGATTTGGCTGGGTCGTTGGCTCTGAGGTGAGTTACAAGTACATTACTTCACAATTTTTGACTTAGGAATTGGGCTGTCTCCCACATTTGTTTATTAATTTATTTCCTTTTAAGAATAAGATCGGCGAATTTTTTATGTACGCTTTGATCTTTGTTTAGAATGTGGGTTTGTCTGGGATAGGCGAGAGTCAGAACTGGTCGTGGCCCCATTGGATTGTTCTTAATCTTGCCGAGTCCATTTACCTAACAGAAGATGAATTCAAGGAACCGTTCAACTACAACTAAGTTAACTAATTTGATTAGATTATTATGGGTGGTGTGAGGTGCACTACAATTATATTTAGCTCTTTAATTTACCTCAGTCCTTCTTTTTTTTTTTTTCTTGCATTTCCCTCTCTATTGAATTTAGGTTGCTTGTCGGTAGTATAATTTTAGATTCCTTGTATTTCCCGATACACGCTTCAGAAAAATTGATCAACAGATAAAACTTGTTTTATTTTTTCAATTCATCGAATTACTTGCTCTTCCCTTATTAAAAAGAAACTTTTGCTTCAAAATTAATTCATTGTGAATCGAGATTTAATTCAGTTAATAGCTTTATATAATAAGTAGACTGTACTCCTAATACAAGAATTTAAAACTCATTAAAGATATCGTCTAATTGAAATCATACCAATTTTTAAATGAGAATTAGTTTACACTCAAAGAATATAAAAATATTTCATATTTTTTTGAAAAAATAATTATACCGAGAAGAAATATTACTAAATCCTATTGTCATGTGTCCGTCAGACATCAAAAATAGGAAATTTTCTTTAAATGAAAAAGGGTGGAGGGTCAAAGATGATGTATATTATTTCTATTTGTTAGGCTTGCAAACCTAACATAAATGTGATATATTAGCAGTATATCGAGGGACAGAACATCTATGCCTTGAAGGCTCAAGCCTTACTAAGAATTGAATCAATTGAAGAAGAATGATAACAACCACTGCAAGATGACGGTCATAACATGGCTACAAAATCATTTCAGTCCCATCGGGAATTTTATGAAGTTTCATCGAGAATACGAAAATTAGAAACCGGGTCAGAGACCCGAAGGAGGATAATGTATATATGGTCGAGGCAAAGGCCCAAACAGAAAAAGAAGCAACATAAACACTCTCCCGGGAGAATTAGTCCAATAGAAAAGAACCAAAGGAGTAGAAACTCCCATGACATCATGTAAAAGAAACCATCTCGCGTATGGACTAGCTCTTCCCAAAGGAAGACTTCTGATAACTACATATTTGGTACAGTAAATGATACACACATTATCTGGTTTCTCTCGCAATTTGATGCATGGCATTATATAACAATAAAATAAAACATTAAGTTAGTGAATATGATTGTAAATGATTATTTCCCTTACTTATGAGATAAATATGTTTAAAAAATCGAATTCCATATACTGGAATAAATATTTAATGATTATATGTTGCTGTTCTATTTTTATTTTAGTCAATGTTGTTGCTATCATTTATTTATTTTAGGAAGAGTTGTTGTTATTTTTTTTTTATCCGGTACACAGACTTGTTGCTATTATTTATTTATTTATTTATTTGGTCAATGAGTTGTTGCTATTATTCTGATGTTACTGTTTATTCAGTATAGAGAGCCTACTTCTTTTATTTTTTTTTGGGTCTGAAAGAGAGCCTACGTCTACTAAAACCAAAATGACCAGAGGGCTTTCGGCTTTCCTCAAGTAACATTATGGCCCGTTGAGGTACAATGTTCTGTCCATTACCCCAGCACATCTAGTGGTGTAAATGGATTGGTTTGAATTAAGTTTTAGTGAAAAATAAATTTAAACTAATCAAATTTAATTGGATTGATTTGATTTAGATTTTAATTTATTTTTTCAACAAATCCAAACCAAACCAATCCGATTCAATCAAATGACTCAAACCAAACCAATCCGATTAAAATCGGATTGGTTTGATTTGAGTCATCAGATTGAAATAAAAAATAAAAAATTATATTTTTTTAAAAAATTTTATTTTTATAACAACTAACAATAATATAAAACTTGAATATGATATACTTAATAATGAAATAAATAGATAAATTTCTAAAATAAATATTAACAAAATGATAAAAAAGTAATTATGTTACTAGAAACTTAAGTACAAAATTTTGGAATATTAGACATTTAAAAAAAAATTAGTTGATCGGGTGATCGGGGTTGGGTTTTTGAGTAATCGGATTGAAAAATTATAAATCCGAAATTGAATCAATAATAATTGGTTTGGTTTGTGTTAGAATCCAAGACCACACTTTGGTGTAGGGAAGAATAAGAAATTCTAATATGAGAGTATGAATAGAAACTATATAATACTTTGATGAAAAAAATGAACCATACATTCAATGATATATGAGTGTGTTGTATATAGGCTAACAACTCGTTGGTATCAACATAAGAAAGGAAAGAATGAAAACTAGAAATTGATTAAACAAACTAAACAAATCCTAATAGAACTAACTAACCATATCTCTGATAACAGAACTAATAGATTTCTGTTTATTCTTATCATCCCCCTGCAAACTTAGGGTGGAAGAAGATGAAACCTTGAGTTTGATCTTAAAGTGATGGAAGGAGTTGGCAGAAAGGGATTTGGTGAGAATATCTACAGTTTGTTGTGAAGAAGGCATATGAACCACAAAGACCTTCTTTTGGTTGACTTGATCTCTAACAAAGTATAAATCTAACTCAATGTTTAGTCCGATTGTGGAGAATAGGATTGGCTGCCACCAAGACTGCACTCAACATGTCACAAAATACTGTTAGTGGAGTTGGACAAGGGACATGAAGTTCACATAGGAGAGATTTAAGCCATGATAGTTTTGCAAGCGTTGTTGCAATGCTTTTGAACTCTACCTCTGTACTGGATTTGCTAACCACCTGCTACTTCTTACTAGATGAAGATATAAGGTTTAAGCCAATAAACACAAAAAATTGATGTTGATTTGCGGTCATCAACATCGAATCCCCAATCTAAATCACAAAAAGCAAATAACCGCAAGTCAGAACATTTATAAAATAGCAGACCACAATCAATTGAACCAGATAAGTATCTTAATATTCTTTTGACTACTTTCCAGTGGTTCACAAGAGGTTTGTGCATGAATTGACAAACTTTATTTACAGAAAAAGAGATGTCAGGTCTTGTTATAGTTGCAAATTGAAGGCTTCCAACAATAGACCTGTATAATGTTGGATCCTTGAATTCAGAATCACCATGGGCAGATACCTTTGAAGAAGTTAACATTGGTGTAGGCATACCCTTAGCAATAGCCATACCAGCCTTAGAGAGTAAGTCTTGTACATATTTTGTTTACGTGAGCAGAATTTGATCATTGTGTGTATAATTGGCTTCAATGCCCAAAAAATAGTGCATGGGGCCTAAATCTTTTAAAGAAAAAATCTGATGTAGTTGAGTTATTAAAGTAGAAATTTCGGAGGGGTTATTACCTGTGACTAAAATGTCATCGACATATACTAGTATATAAATAGTAGAGGTGGTAGTAAATCTAGTAAACAAAGATGGATCAGACTTGGTGTTGGTGAAAGAAAATTGATGTAAAGTAGAGCTAAGTTTAGAGAACCAAGCTCTTGGGGCCTTTTTTAAGCCATAAATGGCTTTATGCAGTTTGCAAACTAGGTACTGAGGGCCTTCAAGGAATCCTGCAGGCTGTTGCATATAAACATTCTCAAGTAAATCTCCATTTAAAAAAGCATTGTTAAAATCAAACTATCTAATAGAGCAACCCTTAGAGAGAGTTATAGTGAGGATAACTCTAATGGTTGATGGTTTAATAACAAGGCTAAAAACTTGCTGAAAATCAAAACCTTGTCTTTGATGATATCCCTTGGCAAAAGTCTAGCCTTATATTTCTTAATAGTGCCATTTGGATTTTTCTTAATTGTAAACACCCATTTGCAACCTATTATCTTAGAATCAGCAGGTGCAGAAACTAAAGTCCAGGTTTGATTTTTGATTAAAGCAGAATATTCATCTAGCATTGTATTTTTCCAACGTTTAGTGGCTAAAACTTATGTGATAGTAGTAGGAATAGTGTGAATAAAGTCAGGATCAGGATTCACCACAATGGCATAAGTCTTAGGTTTAAAGATTCCTGATTTTGATCTAGTTTGTATGACATTAGTAGTTGAGGGAATAAAAGGAGGTGGCAGTGGGGGGTCCAAATGTTGTTTGGGAGAGCTAGCTGATATAGGATTAGTAGAAGTTGTAGGAATAGTGTGTGGATGAGGTGTGGTTGAAGAAGTTGGTTGAACAACCCCAATAATATGAGGAATAATGGGACTACTAATAGGAATAGGCCTAGGACTGGTAGGAGGAAGAAAGGATGGTGGCAGATGAAGACGAGATTCAGGTAGAACAGGAATGAAGGGTGGGAACTGAGGTGGAAGTTGCTTAACAGTAGGGAGAGTAGGACGGAATAGTTAGTTATAAGGGGATTTAGTTTCATAAAAAACAACATTCCTAGATATATATAATATTCCTGAAGGAGAGAGACATTTATAGCCTTTCTGATTTGTAGCATATCCTAGGAAAAGACATTTATGGGATTTATAATCAAACTTCTTTGTATTATAAGGTCTGAGATAAGGAAAACAAGAACAACCAAAGACTTTCATGAATGAGTAATCAGATTTTTGATGATTTATTAGTTCATAAGGAGACTTTTGAGAAAGATTATATGCAGGTAATCAATTCATCAAATATGTTGCAGTTAAAAAAGCTTCATTCCAAAACAAAAAGGCAAAGATGCAGTGGCAAGTACAGCTAAACCTATTTCAGTTATATGCCTATGTTTTCTCTCAACTTTTCCATTTTGCTGATGAGAATAGGGACAAGATAATTTATGAAAAATGCCTTGCTATTGTAAAAACTGAGAAAAGGAATGAGATAGATACTCCTTACCATTGTCCGTTTGCATTGCCTTGATCATACAACATGTGAATTTGTCAATCATGTTTTTATACTATTGAAATGCTTGAAAGACCTTTGATTTATTTTCCAGTAAATAGATACAAGTATATCTAGAGTAAACATCTATAAAACAAACATAATATCGAAATTCTGATCTAGATATAACTAGGGCAGGCCCCCACACATCAGAATATACTAATTATAAAGGAAAATGATATTGATGATGAGAAATTTCATAAGGAAACTAATGTAACTTTGCTCTATAACATGGTTCACAATCTGAAATTTGAGAAGGATCTTTATTTAAAGGAAGTTTACATTGAGATAATACTAAATCTACTGTCCTATAGGCAGGATATCCTAACCTTTTTTGCCATATATCAAAAGAATTACATATAGAATAAGAAACAGTAGGTACTAATGAAGAGGTGGATCTTTATGGGACAACCATATTCTAAAATTGATATACTCCATCTTTAAGATAGCCTTGGAGAAAGATCTCCTTGGTGTCCTAAGATTTGACACAACAAAAGTTAGGATAAAATTCAAAAAAAATATGATTATCTTTTGCAAATTTGGACACACTTGGGAGATTTTTAGCAATGGCAGTCACATGTATAAGATTATCTAGTTTAAAAAGAGAATTAGAATAGTAGATTTAAGAAGTGAATTGCCAATATGCTGGATTTTAACACCTGTACCATTACCTATGAAGACTTAATCTAAACCGAGATAATCTGAACTTGTGAGAAGATTTGCTGAATCAGGAGTAAAATGATGGCTTGCTCCGGAATCCGAATACCATGTGGGATCTGAGATAGCTGCAGGGGTGGCTATGAAGGCTTTCGGGTTATGAAAATTAAATAGGGGTGGTGCAGGCTGCATGTTCATAGGATTATTTGTGGGAGGTTTTGAGGGGTTTTGGAAGGTTTGATCAAATATATGAAAGCATTGCCAAATTATATGGCCATATTTGCCACAAAGTTGGCACTGTGGTCTATCGAAATTATTCCAAGTATTTCTACCTCCCCTAAAACCTTTGTCCCCTCTACCTCTTTTGCCACCAAAACCTCTTCCACCATTTCTTGATTCTTGGAAAGAAGTTTGTGAGAGATTGGCTTGAACTAGAGAATTTTTAGATTTCTTAAAACGCTCAATCATCTCTTCTTGAGCCATTAACAAGGCTTCTAATTCACAAATAGTAAATGGCTAAACTCTAGACATAAAACTAGTTATGAAGGGAACATATTCTTCATGAAGACCATCAAGGATCACCTCAATGTGATCATCAACTGAGATAGGTGATCCTACTGCTGCAAGAAAATCTGCAATTTTCTTAATCTTTAACAGATATTCAAAGGCAGGAATACCTTGTTTCTTGATGGATTTAAGTTGGGTTTTGAGTTGTTTGACTTTAGCTCGTGTTTGGGAAGCAAAATATACATTAATGCGATCCCAAATTTCATAAGCATAGGAGTAGCCTACCATTCTGTTCTTGAATGAGATGTCCATGGAGGAGAGCAGCCATGACATGAGGCTGTAATCTTGCTGTTGCCATTCCTTGAATATCTTAGACTCAGTTCCAGAAGTTTTGTCATCTTCTGAAGTGTATTTTCTTGGGATCTTTCCTTTTTCCAAGTCATCCTCTAGGTTCTATCCTTTGATGGATGTAAGTGCTAGTTGCTACCATGGCAAAAAGTTTTCGTCATCTAATTTGTCAGCAATGGGATTAAAGAATACCTTTGCTGTAAATGCAAAAGCAGAAGACTCAATCAATGCCATCTTGGATCGATTTGAGCTGTGGATACCATGTCAGAATCCAAGACCACACTTTGGTGCAGGAAAGAACAAGAAATTCTAATATGAGAGCATGAATAGAAACTGTATAATACTTTGATGAAAAAATGAACCATACATTCAATGATACATGAGTCTATTGTATATAGGCTGATAGCTCATTGGTATCAACATAAGAAAGGAAAGAATGAAAACTAAAAACTAATTAAACAAACTAAATAGATCCTAATAGAACTGACTAACCATATCTCTGATAACAGAACTAACAGATTTCTATTTATTCTTATCAGTTTGATTCCACCTTAAAAATGAACCAATTATACGAACAGATTCGAACAAATTCCATTTGTTTGGTTTGGATCTTCGAATTTATTGGATCAATTCGATCCGCTTACACACCCTAATTTATACATCTTAAATTGGGCACTGGGCTTACGAAGTATGAACTTGTACCCCTTGAGTCGCAGGAGACCAAGTCCAAAAACGCAAAAAACCTCGTTGGACACCAACCCGAATAAAAACAATAATGTTAATTTCTATTTTTCTTTAGAAAAAAAACCGATCTCAGTTCTCAGCACCTAATCCTTTATCCAAAAAAAAAAACGTAATAAAAAAGGTGCTCAGAACTGAGAAAACAAATACAGTTGCAAACTGGTAACTGTCAACAACAAAATGAATGCATTAATCGAGGGTTTGACAAATATCCTCTATTGTGTAACTTCTCAATGAACTCGTTTACATTTTAGTGTAGAGTTAAAATAAATATGACCCAAAAAAAAAAAAAAAGAGAGAACGACACTCCAACACAAGTATCAATTGGGTGATGATTTTAATGAAGGTTAAAGCTGTTGGGTAAATTCTCTGGACGATTCTAAAATAGGGTGCAGAGCAGGATTCCATCGTCTTTGGTTCCCCATCCTCGGACAAACAGGCAAAATGCAAACCTCATTTTCTCCGTCGTCCCATTCATCCCTTAATTTGGAAACCGGCGACGGCGAAACCCTGGCCATGTTTGCACTCGCCTTCTTCGTCGATTGGCCACACTCCTCCTCCTCCTCCCCCGCAATCGCCATCTCCAACGCCGAAGCCTTCGAGTGGACTCTACTCGCCGGCACCAGCAGGTAAACCTTCCCCGCCACCAGCTCCTCGTCCGCCGCCAAAGCCGAGACCCGTCGTGTTCGGCGGAGTTCGTCCGCCGGACTGATGACGTGGCCTATTTCCTCGATCATGAGCTCCCCCGACTTCACCGGCAGCTTCACCTCCCGAATGTTCCCGCTTGTGTCCACCACCATCGCTGCTTTAGTCATGTTTCCTCTCTTCTTCAAAAACCCAACGCTAACACTTGTACTAGAGATACAAGAACAAGAATAAGAAGTAATGTTCCCCATGGAACTAAGTGTGTTACTCAATGGTAATAATAGTAAGTGTATATATCTATAAATGTATATGTAGATCAATCAATGAGGCTATGGAGATGTTTGTTTTGTGTAGGATGCGTGGTGATGGTGCAATATGACGATGGGATCAGTGTTTGTGTGTTGGGTTTGTATATATAGGTTTTTAGGGTAGACAATAGAGGAAATAAGAGCAAAGGTGTGGTTGGGTCAAAGCAAGGGCTCTCTTTTCTGTCTCTGTATGCAAACCACGCGATTTTGGAATGACGTGGAGCGACGGGAACTTTGGCTGCTTTTGGAGTAGTGTCAAAAACGCGCACCTCTTTTTTTTGTCTCCTGGCCCGTTTGTAACCTTCTATTTATTTATTTGTTTATGGCTCAATGACAATGGTCGGTTATCATGGTTAAAAAAACTGTATTTTATGGGAAATTGAACTCTGGAGTTTGTTAGTGGTGAGGTGAGTACATGGAACCTTTCCTACTTTCCACTACATATGGCAGCGAGTAAGATTCCAATCCCAAATACCGAATTGTGGCTGTCAGAAACTGAGAATGATGCCAAACTTCAATAAGCCTGGCCTTTTGATTCGGTCAGTGCGCTTTACAGTAAAACATTGGTGCGGCCTCTGCTATGCCAATTGAAGCATTGGGCTGGTAAACAGTGAAATTACAACCGGAGGAATCTCTCGATATGATTCGATAGTGTACTCAATAATTGAAGTCCATTTGCTTAAAGGGAAGTCCACTGCATCTTGCCAACAAAGAGACCTCTATATTGGGATTCCATTCATAACAAATAATATGTTGTACCGTGCAAAGTAATTTCTTCATTTTATTTTTCTTTTTTGACACAGATAATAGAAAAGCCACCACACTGGTTATAAACCAAAGTTAAAATATTTTTAAGAGACAATAAATATGTAAAATTATTCACTTATAAATTTTAAAAGGCCCTTTCAAACATTTTAGTAGCTTCTCCGCTTCTTTACTTCTATACATTCTGCTGTTGAGTGAGTAATGATATAATCAAGGGTTTCCCAATAGAGCAAAAGGATAAAAAATAATTCTAGTTTCTTTGCTAAAGTTAGGTTGGTAATCAAAATTTTCACTTTTCTGCTCAGAAAATAAAAACTACGGAGAACTGGGGGGCTTTTTTATCTATATTTGTTACCTTTTAAGAAATGTGTAGTGTGATAGAAAGGAAGCATAACAAGAAGAATGTCCTGAATGGGGAGTGCGTCACTGAGGAGTAACAAACATAATGTTAAGTTGCAAATCGCATTCCTGTTTTAGTGAGGAGTTCTATTTCTTGATGTTTTCTTTAGCTTAATTCCCTTGTTATGCGATGGCCGTCTTTTTATTAGGACTCGAAAAGTTTTGGTTCTGATAAAGATCAATGGAACTTGAATTAGGACATTGTATGGCTTAAAAATAAAATGATTCTTCGTTAGACCCGTGCGCTTGTTTACATCACATTAAGATTCTTTGATTTTATTTGGAATCAGTTTTGTAGTGCTTTGCTAATTTTCTCGTTGAGAAAACTTCGTTTTGTTCTCAACTTTAGTATATCCGTTTTGCTCTGAACCTAAGTATCTTCTAGTCTTTCTAGCTCGTGCATATGAACAGTAAAATTTCCTTTGTGATTCTTCTTCTTCTCCCTTAAGAAATGGATAGTGCCATTGCATGGCAAGCTTTTATAGAAGATGTGATGGATCTTTTCCATCTATGTAAAGTTATAAGAGACAACTGCACATTCTGCTGGATAGATATTTTGATCACCAATCTTGTTGATCTATTGTTTCTCCGTCATTTTCCCTTTGGATTCCACATTATATTGTTTATGACTCTTCTAGACTCCCTAGCATTCATCTCACAGATAGAAATAGTTCTTCGGGGCATTTCATGAAATGCCTCCTTTTGTACCCAAAAAGAAATAGTTCTTTAGGGCTTTTCATCAGGGCGCATTTATATGATAGAAGCACTTAATTCGTATCTAAAGTGATTTCCCAAATTTAGGGTATTGTGACTCCCTTTGGAGAGTCAGAACTATTTTGAAAGCATTTTGAAGTTAAGGGAGTATGTCAATTAAGGCAACTTGGAGAAATATGAATCAATAAGACCTGCTATTTCTTAACTCCAAAAATTAAACAGAACCAACGTCAATTTTACAGATGCTATATATATATATATATATATATATATACACACACAAAAAGCAAGCTATCCAATTTGTACATGACAAAAGAATTCATGCTTGGTAGTTGTAGGTATGCCCTCGAAACTGCTTCCCAAGAAACCAGCCACAACGATGATAATAAAAAGGAAAACAATTTCTCTCATGGGTGCTTCACGATTACAACAGGACACTTTGCATGCTTGGCACAATAATCACTTACACTTCCAAGGAGTGCCCTGCAAGTTTGCAAATAAGAAGGTTATGCATAAATCATAATCATCATCACATCTTTTATTTAAATTATAGATTAAAGTTTCTCCGGCTATAAGCATAAGTCTAAAAAATGTGTTAGCGATACCTCTTAAAGAATCCATAACCATGGGTTCCCATGACCAAGGTATCAGCCTTTAGTTTCTTCACTGCGCTGCATATCACATCCTTGGCATCTCCACTGCCAACTACTCTCTCCATATTGATCTGCACAAAGTTACAAACCCTTAGTCAGCGAGTTCGAATTAGGGATATACACATGCGTAGAGTTGAAGAACAAACACAAGGTGTTAACCAGAGACTTAAGAGAGGAGGCCTACACTGGTAGTGTTCAATTTCCTGCAAATAGCTCCAGCTCTTTCCATTACTGAATTGGCCAAATCCTTGCCGTACTTTTCCATAGCTGAAATAACATCATCAGAAAATATATACCCTGTGATGAAACACCAAATCACCAACACTGAAATTAGTCAAACCAGGAGAGAAACCACGAGTAACAATTACAAGTGCCTCATAATAGAGTGGGAGGAAAGTAACAAAACCTGTAGCATCTAAGGAGTGGAAAGAAGGAGGTGGCTTGACATAGAGCAGCATAAGTTTAACGTTGGTGGCGTCAGAAACAAGGTTGGCGAGGCACCAGGATAGCGCATACATGCTCTCTTGGCTCTCATCCACAGCCACCATAATCTTTCGCTCCTTTTTCTCCATTATCTCTAAACTTCTATGCCTGTCTTCACTCTCGAGTAATGTTTTAGCCTTAGAATGTGGATAATGGAAGCAAATGAGATTGGATTATATAGAATGTTGTGCCGCTTCCGGGTTTACTAGCTTCCAGATTTAAGCCCCGGATTTCTTTGTAGTAGTTTTGAAATTACTGCTCTCTATGTCGGCTGTCCAATCGACTTCACTGGGACTAATTATCTACTTGAAAAGTGGAACTTCTATGTTTATGTTGAAGTGTGGTTGGTCTATTTTTGCGGGATTGATTGTAGGTTAAATTTATTTCGTTGGAATTGATTTTAAGAGAAAGTGATTTATGTTTGATAACTCTTTTAAAAGTGATTATAATAAAAAGTAAAAATTTTCACTTCTTTCATAATTAATTTTAAAGACAAGAATTGATTCTAGAAGAAAATAACCAAACAATACAAGAATCCATCAAAATCGATTTTTGCTCTCCAAAATCAATTTTAACCCATCAAAACGGATTACCAAATACACTATAAGTTCAAGTTCGTTACTTAAATTTTCTTTAAACTACGACATAAATTTATGATAAAATGTTTATTTGCTATTAAATCAATCATTTTAAAATATTATCACATAATTTACAAACAAACATCATCATCACATTTTTAGACTGGTTTTTTTCCCCCAAAATCGTCTTCATCATCGCTCCCTCCCTCCCTACCCCTTCAATAAATTGTCTTCTGATGTTATGAGCAGTTACAATAATTTGAGCTTATAACTTTTATTTAAATCTCCGTTTACCCTTTTGTTTTTTTTTCTATTTAATATGTGAATTAAACAAAAGAAATTCAACTATGGTAAGGTCATACACACAAGCATTCTTGCACTTCAATTGGACAAATGTGAACTGAGACTGATGAGTTCAATAACCCGTTGGCTTGGTCTTGGGCTCTTGGCTTGCGAAACCGAATACCTTACGATGCTCTGCCAAGTTAGAATTTTGTCTTTTTGGGCAAAAAATCAACAGAACCAATCGTGTCATGCTCACAATCCAAGTGAAGAAAGTCCTATGCTTGTATTATTCTAGCAGTGAGAAGAATGAAACAAAGTACATGATGTAATTTTTTATGAAATTCCCTACAAATTCAATGCAATTAAGTAAGATTCTGTTTTATGTCATTGTCTGGTGTCTCCATCTAATATCTGGCGCAGTCTCATGCAAGTGTAGTGGATGCGGGTGTCCATTTCAGTGGGAAACTCATTCTCCTATCCATAGTCCGTCGAACGAGTGGTGAGAATCGAAACCCCAAGAGACGGACTAGCTCCCAGAATTACGTAGCTTACAGGGTCATTCCTTATATAAAACTAAAGAAAATTGAAAAAGAAAAAGATAAAAGAGAAGGAAGTGATAGAATGACAGGTATCCACTTTCTTTAAGGTAGGACACAATATAATTTAAGCTGAGACTTGACAATGTTATTGTACTTCATGTGGATTATTGACCGTCCGGCCACGGTGATTGGCTGTACTAGCAAGCGATAAAGTGGAGCAAAATAGAGCTAAAAAAAAAAATGGAATAAGATAAAGTAAAATGAAATAATTATTTTATTTTATTATTTAGATAAAATAATATTTTATTTTAAATTTTTTTAATTGAAAGAAATAAAAAATGAGAGTTTTAATGAAATAAGATGAAATTTATTTTTTTATTAATTATTTTACTTTATTATAAATTTATTAATTCAGATTATAGAAGTTTATTATATTTTTTTTGTATTCTATTCTACTCCATTCCAAATCATCAATCCAAACATATCTCAAGAGTAACTATTCAATTTAATTGTTAATAAAAAATAACCAAAAAGAGAGCAAATTCTTGCCTAGCAGTTTTTTCTTTTCAGATATGTTTAGTTGAGAGGTAAAGATAGGATAAAAATTTTTATAAGTGAGTTTTATATATAATTTTATAGATAGTATTTATTCATAAAAATTTTTATCTTATTTTTATCTCCTAACCAAACACACCTTTCATTTTGTTCCATTGAAAATGTTATTGCAGACAATCGAAGTGAAGAGGATCGACAATTTGATGAAGGATTAAACTATGGATAGTGGATACATACTAATTTTAATTTGAGGCCGATATCATTTGAACTTTAAACTCATTGATAATTGTTGCATATTAATTATTTACCATAGTGAATTAATTATTTACTATAGTGTATTTTATGAAAAACTACCTTTTTTTTATATCGCAAGATGTATTTACTTCAAACTTGTAAAATATATTCCATACGTTAAAACATCACAATCGGACAAATTATTTTGATTTTCTCTTTTCTTTTTTTGTGGGGATATTTTGATTATCTCTTAAGTTTGTAGTTTGATGAAACTATAATTGCTTTTTTCTCCCGTCCCCAAAAAAAAAAAAAAAACTACAATTGCTCTTTCTACAACTTTTTAATATTACTTCAACCCCTTCTATACTTTCGAAATTGTTCGAAAGCAATACAAAAGTGACGTATATCCCTTGAAATTTAAAACATGTGAGTTGTTATTTGACTTAATTTTAAAATATGGCAAAAAATACTACAATTTTATTAAACTTTATAAAATTCTCAGTGTAATTTTGCCTAAACCAATCAGACAACAACAACTTCAATTAGTTATCACCATTGAGCTGATTCAGCAAACAAAGAAAACAAGAAAGATACACTTGCGTAGCGTAAAGTTTTGGTTTATAGTTGCATTGCTACCGTCAGTAGATGTGCACGTGCCTGTCAAAAGCCAGAAAAATATCACATTGCCCCATCTTGCAGTTGAAAGAAGAAACAACTATCAGGTAATCTAAGTAATTTGGGAAAGCGTGAGAAATTATTTCGACCTTAAATTCCTTTCTTTTGGAACGTGGTTTAATTAGCTTTTGAAAACAAAGGGAATAAAATAAGTGGAATGAAGGGGTGAGACTGGGAAATTGTCAGTGGTTGAAATGAAACTAGGCTTGGGATTGAACTTTCAGATTGGAAATTGAGTGTGGGGAATATTAACTCAACTCCTTTGATCTCAGTACCATGCTTTTCACTCTTCAGTCTTATCCTTTGAAGAGTATCAACTAAATGAAGAGTGAAGACTGAAGAGAAAGCTATTATTTTCGGTGGATTAACTTTTTGGTCGAAGAGATTTCCATTGTTAAGGCAATGGAAAATGGGCCTTCGTGTTTTTGGGTCATCAATGGGCAATAAGCCTAATGGAGGTCTTAGACTCTGAATCAATAAACTTAATGAGACCTAGCCCACCAAGAGGTGGTTCTAACTGGTGGTAATTGGGGAGTGACAATTCCCGACAACGGCCCAGATAGGAATGAACCAACCTAATTTTGATATTGGCCCATGCGTTTGTTTGGTCTTTGGGGAATAAATTATTATACTTGAGAAATGTTTTATGGGCTACCTTATTTGGTAGGCTCTATCTTTCCCTTATGCGTATTACATGACCTCAATCTAAATGATATTATCCATGCATGACCGAAAAAAAAAAAGGTATTATCCGTGCAAATGCATGTACTTTCAAGCTAAGACATCAACATTCAACAACTAAAGATACCTTTCTACCTTGCGCTCCTAACCGAAACAGATAAATTTGCAAATTTTGGTTGATTTATTGCATTTCTCCCTCCTTTATACACTTTAAGCTATATAATAAAAGACTTAGCTTAAACACAACTCAACAACGACAGCATTCCCTTAATCTAACGGAACAAACTTGGTTACCAAACCACCACCAAATTCCTCCAACCCTTATAAATTACAATGATTTTTTGGCAAGGCAAATTATAATAGTTATAAAATTAATAATTAGCAAGCCTGTTAGTTCCTTGACTCCGTTTATTTTTAGTAATAATCTTCGGTTTTCTTACGTGGATGTGGGTACTTAGCTAGTACTAGCTAATAACAGGATGATTCGGTGCCATATTAGAACTTTTGGGATGAGTGGGTGAGGTCCACTTTTCTCAAGGTATGGCTATTTGTCCCCACATATGCAATAAAGTGCCGACCACTTGCTTACAGAAAAGCTACCAGAAAATAAAAATAAAAATAAAAATAAAGGTGCGAATTCAATCCCCATAGCCTGTGAATTGTGGGCTGTGATTTGTGAAATGTGAATCTTCTAAGTGACAAGGATTGCTTATAATTGTTCGATAAATCCAGAACAATTTGAGGGACACGATAAGAACGAACAACAAAGGATAAGTACGTGTGTCAGCTCCCTCATGTATAATATGGAACCAAATAAATAGCGTAGCTTTCTTTTCTTCTCACAGGAGACAAATTTGAAATCAATCTTATTTATTATAGATAATTGCATAATACACAACAGATGATATTTATTGACATATTATTCAATGAATGATACATATTTCTCAACTATATGTTTTTAATAAACCATAAAAATTGGATTATTGAAGAACCTTATTATCCATGTATATAATTCATTAACTAAGAAATCCAGTGATTTTAAAAAGTGACCAGGTTGGCGTGTAAAGCAGGAGCACCGAATGAGGCTAATGATGCATTTGGGTGAGCGCGTTTGGGATTAGTCTAACAAAAAGTTGGGGCCCATTATTTCAAATTTCAGTTTGCTTTGAACGTTTGTTACCGTTGGCGAAGGATCATAGGTCCCAGATTTAAAACTGGGAAAGGGCAATTTCGAACTGTACGCGGAGGGACACACAGGAATACTAAGGTATCTATCTTTCATAGGTGCAATAATTTGCAATCGTGCCCCTTTTCTACTCTACAAAAAAATAAATAAATGTAAAGGTGCACAAGATATTTCACCCTCTTTGTTTTTAAGCTGTTTTTCTTTTTAAGCCTTCATTCTTTAATTTAAGATTATATTCGTATTTTTTTTTTTCTTTTTAGGCATAGGTGGATTCTGAATTCATGAATAATATGTAGCTTTTGTTTTGTTTTGTTTATTGGTAAGGATTTAGACAGTAACTCAATCTGATGATTTATTAAGAAATCAGATAAAATTGGATTATTAATTAAGCTATACCACCCACTATATCTAGAAGAATTTCCCATTTGTAACTTTCTTCTATGTATTTTGCAACCTGAAAATGAGGGGGGAGAGTGATGAAAAAAATAATAATAATACCATTTATGTAGAGGGAGTAGTTAGTTGGTGCATATTGGAATTTAGATATTTTGTCAACCCAAGCATATTTGAACAAACAACGGGAAAATTGAGAAGATCATCTCATCAATGAAACATATTCTAAAATGTCAGCGACTATAACAGATAGGCTAAATAATTTCAATTGAAAAAAGAAAAGAGGAAAAAAGAGTATATTGCAATACGATAGGTTCTAGTTTTCCGTAAATATGCTTTCCTTACCAAAGGATTAGAAAGATACCTCTATTTCCGCCTTTTTCTCTTGATTTCAATTTTGTCACACTTATAACAGTTCTAAGCAAGGAATTATAGAAAGGTAAAAAATCCCCATACTGTTACCGAAAAAAAGGATATTTATCCTCCAGTGATTTATTTTTAATATTTTAACCAAAATATATTTTTTTGAGCTTGAGTATTTTAGGGAAAATATTAGACATCCTGAATGTCTTTATCAATATATTTGGTCAAATAAGCGAACACTATGACTTAATGTTAGAATATAAATAATTTCTATTATTTTAGTTAGTCCAACAAGAATATTAAAATTTTGATTAGTACTCATTTATTATTATCAAAAAAAAATTTCACTACGTGGCATTACTCAATTTGGTTAACAATCTTTGCAGCTTCAAGCCAAAAAAGAAGTTTATACACTGCTTATCTGACCCTGCATTGGTCAAAGCTAACCTTCATAATTAGGTTCCTCTGAAATTAGGTCATATTGTTATTATTATTTTCTTCCTTACAAAATACAGGGGCAGTATTGGAACTCTAGAGTTTTTTGTTGTATATATAAATAAAATTCGAGATTCCAGAGAGAGACAGAGAACAGGGGGAAACAGAGTATCGGACAGAATTCGAAAACAAAGGAAGGGGTTTTAAGAAACAGAGATCATCGCGTGCGAGAAATATGGAAGAGGTTGTCTTGATAGTCGATGACTTGAAATTACTCTCTGGGACTCCTCGCTGTAGAATATGTCACGAAGAAGAATTTGAGAGCACAACAAGCTTGGAAGCACCCTGTGCTTGTTCTGGGACTGTTAAGGTAAATACGCATAATTTTCTTAAGCAGTTGCTATTATGCGATTGTTTTAGATATATTCTTCTCAAATATAATCAATAACTGTGTTTTTTTCACTGTTCAGTTTGCTCATAGGGATTGCATACAGAGATGGTGCAACGAGAAAGGAAATACAATATGTGAAATATGTCTCCAGGTATGAACTTCGATCATTCGCTTCCTTCTTCTCATTCTTTCTTCTTCTTTTTTTTTTTTTTTTTTAATTTTTCCTGGTTTTACACTTTGCATGGCGTTGTTTTCATTTCGTTTTAACAAGATACAGTCAAAATTAATTTCTCGATGCTAATCAAATTTTCGTTCCTTTAATTTTTTAACTAAAGAAGAGGGAAGAAAGACTTATCTGTGTATTACTGTTTATTTATTTTCTTGACGCTAATTAAGTTTTCTCTCTTTTCATTTTTTTAATAAAGAAATGGAAAGACAGTGTTGTCCGTGTGTTGCTATTTATGTATTTATTTTATATGTTTTTGGTTGTCTTTATTAAGCAAATTGGGTGGGCTTCTCTATCTGATTTTGACTTATAGGCTACAGCAACGAAACGATGTTAACTTGCTTTCTTCCTTTCCCAGTTGTTTATTTCGGATTGCGGTGCCGCTGCTTTTGTATTCATCTGTAGCTTAGCTTTGCTTAATATTAAATTTTTACCATATTAGTATAATATTTATGTAGGAATGTTTATTTGTTTCTCGGGAAGACAAAAGTAACTTTGGCTCTTATTCGTTTTAATCTTCAATTCCATTTGATACTGTAGGAAAATGGGATCGATGGTTTTATTATTATTTTTTAATGCATTCACAACGAATCCCCTCCGGCCCCCCCAATATCACATAAAATAAGTTTCAAGTACGGAGAGGGATGCATTTGACGAGCGCATATTGATGTTGTTTTTGTTTCTGCAGCAATATGAACCCGGATATACAGCACATTCGAAGAAGTCTCAGAAAGATGATGATGAGGCAATGTCCATTAGGTAATTTTCCCATAATATAATATATAGGTATATTCTCCTGCGTTCAATACAATCAAAGTGAAGTTACGACTAAATTGTTTAATTGATTAATTATTTGACGACGTGCACTCTCGACTTGATAATGGTTTAGAAAATTAATATATAGTTTAGAAAATCTAACGATATCAAATTTGATAATGGTTTTTAAGGATGGAGGAAGAAACGCCAAACGCAAGAATAGATGCTATGGTTGAAGTTGAAGTTGAAGGAGTTGCATTAGAACGCGATGACCCTGAATGCAGCTCTGCAGCTGACAGAAGCGCGTCTTGCTGTCGGACACTAGCATTAGCTGTAAGCATTTACGTGTTTTTTTGGCGGCGTTAATAAATTTCATATTTCTTTTAATGTTAGTGAACGGTCGCAACTGGCAGCTTGGTACATGCCTTTTGTTGTACTTACAATAGTTAATTAGAATAAAATCATGTTGACTACACTTGGAAATAACGAGTCAAAGACGGGTTGATTCCCATTATTGCCAGCTGCATTAGCCAGTTGCTCAAATGGGTGCCAACACGGGGCTCGAATAAGAGTTTAAAGTTTATATATATACATTTTCTCCTCAAAACAAAGGATTTGTTAACCCTGTGGAGCATTGAACTTAAGTAAACTTAAAACTAGTTGAATTCGGTTAATATGTAATCATAAATAGCTGTCGAAACTTACGCACATACTTTACTTTTGCAGTTTACACTTGTCTTGCTCGTAAGACATCTTTTCGCAGTGCTTATAGAAGGAACGGGAGATTACCCATTTACGCTTCTAACAGTAAGTACTTGGAAACCCAATTTTAAAAATGAATAAAACACATCTGCTATGATTCGTTGCGTACAGACAACCGAGCTAATGGAACTTCGTATACCATCTTTTATGTAGGTCATTATACTCAAGGCTAGCGGAATTATTATACCCATGTACATAATTATTAGGACCATCGGAGCCATTCAGAATAGTATTCAGCAACGCTATGAAGATTATGACTATGCCAGATCAATGTCTGATGGAAACGAAGAAAACGGGTCACGGCTTGATGCATATGCAAGAGATATATAGGTTATTGATGTATATCAAGAGCATTATGATGATGCTCGTCAAATTCCAACAATTTGGAGACATAAACTTATAACGGAATTCAAATCGAAATGCATCTTCCCTTTTACATACGCACCATTCATACTATCACCCACCCGCCCAAGACGGAAGATTAAAGTACCGACCTATACTTGTCACTAGAAAGAACAACCGAATTCACCTATTTGTATTAGCTTGAAAAACAAGTCTATTAGACAACCTACTAAACATGTGCAACCGGTCAGCCTTCAATTTGTTAGTTGTACTCGGATCACTTTCACTGCAACTATTTACAAACACACCACCAACAAAAAAAGGTATGTTGGACAACCAACATAGAGGAAGCAAGATTCCGCCGTATCCTATCAGGATTGATGACAATAGAATATGGCCATAAAAATATTCTTGCTTTTCAAAAGAATGAATTAACATCGCTGCAGGAGTTCTCTTGCTCTGCCCTGAACTTCATATAGGGAGCTATCGCAAATGGCTTCCTGGCTACTCAAATTTGTAGCAGCCTTGTTCAATTTTTTCATGACAACTATCATCTCTTCAACCCAATCCTGATTTGAAGAGTTTGTTTCAAAAGACACATTTCTACATTTGCCATAAGTGGCCTCAAATTCTCTGGACTTAGCAGCAGCCTTCTGAAGCACAGAAGTCGGAAGTCCTGAAATAAATTTAATGTGCTTTATTATAATAAGAATTGGTTAACAATTATTTACCACATTTAGAAAAGAATACTTTTACGGTGTAATTAAGCATAACAAACATTGACATTTTTCCAGATTGAAGCATAAAACTTGTATGAAAATGCAAACCTATCTTCATATAAATTTTGCAAGCTTATCAACCTCGAGTTTCAATATAGCAAGGCTGGACAAATGCTTGAATTCTAAGGTCCCAAAGTTCATCGTTCATCAACCGAAAAGTAATGCAATCCTCATACGTCAATCCTCGTATGTGATATCACCAATAGTTCAAAACAGAAAAGAATTATACCTGCTAACCGAGCAACATTAACACCATAGCTCTTGGGGCATGCACCAGGTGTCAGCCTGTAAAGAAAGGTGACTTCATCCACACCTGCTTTTCCACTACCGACTTGGCATGCCATATGGCAGAGACAGACCTTTACAACAAATGCATGAAAAGCTAACTTAGAATTAAGCTCCTAGAACACTAACCAAAATGGAAAGTGGAAGTCTAGTTGACATGACATCACTATGATGTAAAATTTTCATAGCATATCATATCTAAATAGGTCGTGACCTGTTATCTTATAGGCAGCCAGGTAAATTAACAAATATGAGCTGAAAAATATTTCTTATGAGCATTGGAGGATGAATTCAATATACCACTGATAATTATACTGGATGAAACCCATGGGTATACCTTGGGATCTTTGTGATAATCAATAGCTAATCGATGATAATGCGTAGAAAATAATCCACGACACTGCACCTTCCGCACAAAATGTTCTAGTACTGATTCCCTGCCAAGTAGGAAATCAATCATGAAGAATGAAGCCATTGGTCAAAAACATTTGTCCTGCTAATTCCACAACAGAAACTTACGCAATGGCTTGCCCATCAGAAGTTGAGGTCCCACGCCCAAGCTCATCCAGAGCCACCAGTGAATTACGAGTGGCTGATGACTGTATTCACCATCAAGTACATATTCAGAGAGAGAATGCTTAAATCAGATCAGATTCATATACATAATATATCTATAATGCATATCGAGCCAAATAAAAAGGTTTAGAAAGCTTCATGGTACGAAGACATGGCACACACACTTACTATACCATTCAGACGGAACATTATACAACTGAATAAACTCTGAAGGAAAAGGCGACCAAGGAAAAAATTTTCCTTGTCCGTGTTATGTCATTGCTTGTTATATTTTAGGGAAAAGATGTATAACATAAATCACACAATCCAGTCATGTCGGTTCAACAGAAGAAACAGCTTTTGAAATATAACATTTTTCCAGTTTGTCTAGTAACTTATTGAGCAACCTACAGTAAATGGACAAATTGACTCAAATTAATAAAGATCCTAAGTTTGTCTATCGTTTTACATCTACTTAACCCTAATTACATATAACTAAAGTTGATGCTCAAAGGGGTATCTCACCAGCATTGTTGCAGTTTCTGAAAGCTCAGTCAAAAATGTACTTTGGCCAGCCATGATATTATCTTTGGCACCCATTCGAACAAAAATTCGGTCCACAGGTGACAAATCAAAACTTTCTGCTGGGACATCAGCCCCTACCTGTACAAGAAAGTAAAATGGGTGAATGCAAAGTTAAAAAGGACAAGCTTACTCAACAAAGCCCCCAAATATCAATCTCTCTCTCTCTCTCTCTCTCTCTCCCCCTCTCTCTCTCTCTCTCTCTCACACACACACACATATATACATACATATAAAGAATGATAAGAGGAAGCAACATGACTGAAAAAGCGCGCGCACACACACACATATACATATATATAAAGAATGATAAGAGGAAGCAACATGACTGAAAAAGCTTCACCTGGGCCAAAATCACAGCCAAGCACACCTGGCGAAGGAGAGTTGACTTCCCACCCATGTTAGGACCAGTTAGAAGAATAAAGCTAGCATGATCTGGACCACCAATGGTTATGTCATTGGGTACAAAGGCACCCTTGCCTAAGGAATCACTCCTGAGGACTGGGTGTCCCAAACTTTTAGCAGAGAGGTATGGAGCATCTTTTGTACATAATGTGCCTAAGAAACTTGGTTTGCATGTTGGTCCTTCATAGTAGTCACCAGCAATGGCTAAACTGATCAAAACATCCAGCTCTGCAACATGTGGGTGACATCCAGTTTAAGCCATACAAAAGAAAAGCTTTTGATTTTATATGTAAATGCATGAAAAATTCATCTTGGAAAAAAATCCCTAAGGAATGGTGTGTATTGAATCAAGCTAAAAGGCTAAAAAGAGAAATTGAATGCAGCAGAAGAGATATGGGAGCAAACCATACGAACAATACAAAACTTGACAACAGAACATGTACAACAGACATACGTCTTTCACATTTTCTTTTAATCTTGTCATCTTATTATTGATTAGAAGATACTTGGTTAAAGCTTTTTTGTAGTTCCCACCATGGGCAGTAGGAAAGTCATTATTATAAAGTACTATTTTACTAAGTTTCAATTCATATGTCTGATTGCAGTACAATAAAATGACAATCTTATACCCACTTATGAGTCTATTATGCAGGAGTGCTAGTAATTGGTTAATTGCACAGGCATGAAAAGTTGCGTAAGAAGAGCAATATGTACCAGCTGTTGCAGACACCAACTGCCTCCACTTAGTGTGATTTTCACAAAAACGCCCAATTAATCTCTGCAATGTACTTTTCAATAAGGATTCCTTTTCAGATTCAGCTTGGGAAAGTTCTCTCAAGAACTTTTTAATATCTGGAGTCCAGTACCTAAAGAAGCCCTGCATGCACCGGATGGGGAAATCAAAAGAATAATTCACTTCTGTTAACAAGCATAACTGCTGTCTATAATGTATCAAGACGAGTACATGGGTTAATTTTCTAGTAGTAAGTGACATTACATACTATTAATTATTATGCACCTATGTACATAGATAGCTCATGATAAATTTGTGCAGGAATACTTGCAACTAGAAGCCAACAAAAATAGTACTGCAGACTCAATTACACAAATATCGGAATCAAACAAATAGTACTAAACAGTTACATTGTCTTCTTACTTTTCTGGATGAACGCAACTCATAATCCCGAGGAATATTCCCACGCAAATTTTCTGGCACTTCTAATAGGTATGCCTCCTTCCCAATAGTGACATAAGTGATCTGTAACAGACAAATAGGAACATTCAAAAGTTGATCCTATGCACAATAAAAGGATTAAACTCAAATTGTTTGCATTTGAGGTCTTGGTCTTACTGATGTGTCTCCGAGTAATTTCCTTTGCTCCTTAAGATGCTTTAACAAACTGGACTCAATTTCTTTGACTGCCTTACAGGCTGAGTCATACTCTATGTCAACTCCTTCATGAGGTATTACACGTCCTGAGTTATTGGCTTCCACCCAATCAAAGGCATCCTTGAAATGATTTAGAGCCACGCAGACATTAGGAAGGCCTTTACCTACAGTTGACAACCTTCAATGCATCAATCGGTAGCCCAGAGTAATTTTGTAACATATATTCACTGAGATAATCATACCAGGTGTTAACAGATGATGAAGTTGTCTAGATTTGACATCATTCAAAATGACACCAAGTGAAGAGCATGCTTCTGCCATTAGTTCACAACCACGAAGAGCTGAAATAAACTCTTGCAGTTGTTTCTTTGCTGCATCCTCGTACAGAACCACCTTATTAGCATTTCTTCCACTAGCTTCACTGCATTCATGAAAATCCAGAAGCATAAGTACTCAAGAAGATGATCACTTTGCTCTGTATAAATATCACACAAAGTTGTCGCACAAAAATCTCTTACCTAGTGGAGAAGATGCGGGCAAGTAACCGCTCCATGTCAGGTAGCCTCGATAACGCTTTACGAAATTCTAGTGCATAAGGTAAATTAACTCCCTAAAATGCAAATAATATACTAAAGCAATTACTATTGTGTACTGATTCTGTATCTGATGATTACGGTCAAATCAATCTAGCCAGTTATATCATTTAGTAAATGTCAAAACTGTAGACAACAAGTAACTCTTCTGAATATATAGGTTTTAAAAGCATCACAAAAAGAAAAAGCAGAAGATTTCAAACACAAGCATAGAAATACTCAATATTACTAAGCATAGCAATTGAGTAATCTGCTAAGTCCAGGATATACATAGAACAAGACAGGTAGGGATGTAGAGGATCCCAAAGGGGGAAAAAAGGTAGAGTAGTTTATCAGGGCATAAACATAAATGAATAAATAAATAAATAAATAAATAAATATGCTAAGGCAATTAGTGTTTTACATGTTTATTTCAAATAAGCAAAATTTCAGTTGACCAGTGTCAGTTATATAATTCCAAAAAGAAAAATGAAAAGTTCTAAAATGATTAACATCCAAAAATGGAAAAAAAAAAAAAAAAAGTAAAGATAATACCAATGAGGGCAAATAAGCATTACTAACATAAAAACCAAACATCCAAAAGAGGCCTGCTTTATTTACCTAGTATGTGGTATAGCAAAGGACCTCTAGAAACATTCACTATGTCTTAACAGATCATAAAAATCAAACATAAAATGCATGGCCAAGAAAGCTACCTTTAATCCTGCAATGGCTTCCTGGCGTTCCTTAATTGACTCTACATGACATAATGGTCTTGCAAGCCATGTCTTTAGCAATCTCTTTCCAAATGCAGTAACGCAATTGTTTAATTGGGCATACAGTGTGCTACAAGAGTATCATCATTTCAGTGAAAAATAAAAATATAATATCCCACCCTATTAAAATAGAAAGAGTACTGATAATCATGACAAACATACCCTGAAGAATCTCCATTTCTGCTATTCTCAAAAATCTCAAGATTCTCCAAGGCTGCTGCATCAAGAACCATGTATGGTTTTGAAGCAAGATCACAGAAACCAGAACAAGGAAGTAACTCAAACTGTGCAAATCTAAGCAGTGACTCATCTAGGAAAGCCTGTTTCAGATAATAGAGAGCACCACCTAGTGCTGAAAGTGCACTTTTACTTTCATCACCAGTTTTCACGAGCTCCAGCAAAACATCTGGCAGGCAACCTAACTCATTATCTTCAACACTAACATCATTAGTGTGCCGGTAAATTCTCTTTAATTGATCCACAGTTTTCTCAGCATCCCAAAATTCCACAATTGGAACTAATTCATTCACTAGAGGATTTCTAGTATGCTTCAGCAGTACTCTCTCAGTTTCAGCACTGAGCACTTTAGCAGGTTTCACAATTTCAACTGGCCTGATCTCAGACAAGATACAGCACAAGGCACTGCACTCCAAGTCATCCTTAAACTGCCATGCAGAGAAGGCCGACATCATTTTTAGAAAATTGATCATATAAGCAAATGGCAGATAAATTAGGTACATGTACGGTAGTATGAAAAATTAAAAATGAAAACAAATCCCCAAAGTACATGGAGAAAAGAATGAAGCAACCAACCCACTATTGAGATTGAGCAAACATATAACTAATATAAAGTACAGATACATCCTTGAAAGTTGAAATAAAAATCTACAACCCCAGAAAAACCCTAACCCCACCGGTCTCAATCTCCTCTCTTCATTCCCAATAGAGATAAAAGGATTAGATAATTCACAGTGTGATGACATTTGCATATCTCATCCAAGATTTTGAATAAGTTAATGCATATGCAAATTTTTCCAGAGAATCAATGTATAGAGTCACACCTGTCCAAGAATGACTCTGCTTGTGGCAACATCAATTATACAAACACCATAAATATGCTCTGAAATTTCATTTGCATTGTTTTCATGTTCCATCAGTGACATTAAATATGCAGCTTCTGGGTTTGTTGACAGCAACTCCCCATCAGTTAATGTGCCTTTTGTAACCACTGCACATATTTCACGTCTCACAACCTATAAGAACGAGATATCTATATTAGAGAGCATTGTTCTTCTATCAACACAAAGGTACCATCAAGTGGAATCTCATGCTAGAAAAAAAAAAAATGAATTGTAAAGATATAAAACATGATTCAAAATGGACAAGAAGGATGACTTTTCTGGTTACTGTGAGATGTAATCAGACCTTATCTTTAGAGCCCTTCTCCTTGCGACGAAGCTCCAACTGCTCAGGTGTTTCAGTCTGCTCTACAACAAGAACTCGATAACCCTGCTCAGCCAAGGCAGTTCAGTCAGTTCCTCCCCAGTATGTTCATTAGAATAATATCAGAGACTTGAAAAAAAAAATAATAATAAAAAAGGGGGTTTGTCATTTATGAGGCAAACCTTCCTGGCAAGTTTCTCCACATTCATTGAGAAATTTCTCTCCGGAAAACCGCAATGAGGTTGTTCTCCCTGAAAAGAGTCACATGTCAAGCAATAACATGAGCAAAACAGCCATTATAGAGAATAGGCATATTTTACACAGTCCCATTAATGGCCACAATGCATTGATTATTATTATTTAAAAAAAAATCATTTTTCTTTGTGAAAATTTAAATGAAGTATTGATCAGAGGTTAATATTCATGATTAATATGCATGATTTGGTCTAAGCAAATAGGGTATCTTACTATCTTAAGAGTCTAAAGTAAGTCTACACATCTAGAGCATCCATGCTAACCTTCATATACTGCAAGTCAAGCTCTTTCACTCCTACATGTGCATCCATCTCAAAAAGTTCATAAAATTTACCCATCTGTGCCAACAAAAGGGGAAACAAAGTTTCATTTGTTTGTAGGGACTAGGAATGGGTTAATAGCACCAACAAAACTTAGCCAACTCAAACCTTAAAAAATAAAACTTTGTCCATATGCTTTGACTTGAACTCCCACCATTGTTTCTGCATTCATCAAATGACAACATAAATCACACGCACCATCAAAAACTTAAGAGTTCAACCCTAATACTTTAGTAGCAATTACCTGGCCACCTGACAAACTCCTTAAGAAATCGGGAGGCAAGTACAGAGTCCTTGAATCATAATTTTCATCTCCAGGGCGCCTTCTTTTGGCATCCCTGTGATCTCTGTACCCAGACCATATACATTCAGAGCACCACAAAATTACAACATAAACCAAAAAGCCTTAAAAAATAGTAATAACAGTATGCCATCTAAACCAGTTAAGAAAAGTAAGACAGGAATTTTGCCACAGAAAGACTTGAACAGAGAGTACATCACTACAGTCAGCACTCACTCTCTCAGGAAGCGAAATTTCTGAGCTTCACGAGCTGCAAATCTTTCAGAGGCATCACCAGTTGCAACATTGTCAACACCATTAGATGTCTTTTTAACTGCAAAGGCATGGCTTAAATTACAAATTACAAAATTTATTGATCTCTGCAATTCAGTTGGCCAGTGACATCATCCAACGGTATAGGAAGGAGCATCTCAAAACTGATGCCACTAAAATAAAGGAAAACACTTGACGAATAACATGGTGATTCACTGCTTTGACCATACCCTTCCTTATTTGACAGACAACATATGTAATTTACTTTCAAATTTGAAAATTCCCAGATTTAACGGCCACAACACCCACCTCAACAAAAATAAAATAAAATAACATATGTGTAAAATAAAATATGACTACTTCGATGAGGAGCAGCATTTTAGTCTCAGAAAGCTCAAAATGGGTTTCAAAATATACCAAAAAATCCAAAGAAAAAAACACGGTCACTCACTCTCCAAATTATTCGTAGGCTCCAAGACTGATAACTTGAAGCCTCCCTTAACACTACCAACTTCCCCCACGCTCTTGCTCTTTTTTGCAGGCTCCAGTTTCTCTGTTCCACCCAGTTTCCGCTTCTTGGGCTCCACCTTCCTGCTTGGCTTTCTTTTTGACCTCTCTGCAGCATCGTCTTCGTCCTCCTCCTCGTCCTCTAGCTCGACATCTTCTTCTTCTTCTTCAGCGTCCTCAACCACTGCATTCTTCCCCCAATCTTCATCGCTGGAATCATCATCATCACCGCCATCACCATCATCATCATCGCCCTTGGGACTTTGTTCAACCTCGTCGTCCTCAATCACCATCTTCCTAACAGCAGGAACGCCGCGACGCAGCCGTTTGAGCTTCTTAACGGAGGAGGAAGAGGCCTCCTGAACCCACTCGATCTTCTCCTTGGAAAGGTCGAGCAATTCCTCTTCGTCATCGTCGTATACAACCAAATGCTTGAACGTAATGTTATCAAAAGATTTCACAGTACCTTCGTACCAGACCTTATCCAAAGGCCAATAAACCTTGATCCTTCTTCCAACGACGTCTTGGGCGTAGAAAGAAGAAGAAGAAGAAGGGGAAGGTGATGGAGAAGCTCCAATCAGAAGGAGGGGCTTGTGTTGGGGTTTGGGATTGGGATTGGGAGGGGAAGGGGTGGGAGGTCTAGGGCTAGGGCTAGAGGTAGGGTTAGGGTTTAGTTTAGGGTTTTTGGGTTTGGAGAGAACGGGGGAAGGAGAAGAAGTGGATTTGGAGAAGAAAGCAGTGATTTGATGCTGTTGGTTGACCAGCGGCGATCGACCATTGCTGTTACGACGCGACGGAGCCATCACTGTGTGTCTGTGTGTTGAACAAAGAAAGAAAGAAAAAAAAGAGAGGGTTTGCACTTAACAGTGATCAATCACTCTGAGTTATGTAGTATAGAGTATGCGAAGCATCATAGAAAGATAATCACTACTCACTAATAATAATGGTAACGATGAAGGAGGCGGACTGGCGGGAAATGTTTCTCCCATATGGCGGGAATTCGCTACTCTGTTACTTCCCCTCCCACCTCCTTCTTTCTCTCCTCTCTTTCATTTTTCAGTCCTCCGTGCATAATACATGCTCTACCATCATTATGTCTAAAAACTTAAAAAAAGAAAACAAATATGCCACACTTTTTTTTTTCGTAATACTCATATATTTGCCTTTTCTTTTGCATGTTAATAATAATTATCAGTTTTTCTCTAAAAGAAAATCTCAACAATCAAATTAATTTTGATGTATTATGTAAGTATAAAAAAAATTTATATTATCATCAAATCATATATTTTTATTTATAAGATTTTTAAAATAATAAATAATAAATAATTTTATTAATATAATAATATATAATTAAATATTTATATAAAAATTCCTTATGTTGACCACATATCAAAATTAAATTACAAAACAATAGCTTTCCAATTCGTAGAAGTTTTATAAGCATGTGGTAGAGTTGGTACTCAATTCTTTGATATTGCTCTTAAAAGGTCTATTGCCGATATTAAAGAAGCATCTAAGCTATCATAAGATATAATTATTATTATGTCATTCTTATACCAGAATAATATCTAATTAATGTTGCACATTGACATCAAATTTATTGGTTTTGTAGGCTGGAAAATTTGTTGTGGTGGCTACCATACAAAAGATCAACATGAATGTTAATTGGTTTTATGAGTCCTGTAATATGTGTCGAAAAAAAGTTCAGATTATAAATGATAAACACTAGTGTTTAGATTGTAAGAAGGAGCCTGGAATTGTTATTCCGAGGTAGAAAAATTTGTCTATTTATCTAAATTTGTATTATTTAAATTGCTTAGAGTCATACACAAACACACATAGAGACATTGATATATCTACGTATATATTGTTTTCTGATTAAAATCGATCTATGTAGATATATGGTACACTACAATGTTATTGATGAGTCTGGTATAGCATACTTTGTTTTGTTTGATAAGGATGCGTTTGACCTTTTCAAGAAGACTGCACATGACTTGAGAAAGCAACTCATTAAGGTAGTTTAAATTGACAAATATCTTTCAAAGAATACCAATTATTATACTTCTATTACTATTACTATTACTATTGTACAATTTCTTTACATGTTAAATTCTGACTTTATTTTGTAATAAATTTTAAGGACGGTGATGAGTACGGATTTCCAGAGGCTTTGGATATACTGGTGAATAGAAAAATTTTCTTTGTTGTTGAAGTCTCTTATGAATATAACATACTAAAGAAATCAATATCTTACACAATTTGGAAATTGACTGAAAATGAGGAAGTCCTCAATGAGTTTGTTGGGGCTTCAACCTCTCTTCTGATTGAGGTTAATTATTTTGACTTTTATATAGTTAGATCATATTCAATTTTACTATAGAATCTTTTCCTTGCATTATATAATATTAATTTTTCAATTATTTTAGAAAACTGATCAAAAAGATTATTCTGAAGTTGTTCAATGTATCAACAAGTCAAGTTTATATGCTGTGAATATATCTCAGATACCATTACACTTTTAAGTTCTTATTTTTGTATATTTAATTGCTTAATTATATTGTATTTTCTAGCCTATAATTTTTAATTACTTTCTAACTAGAAATCATAATTTATAGGAAATTATCTCTGAGATTGGTCATAATGAAGGTACAACCTCAGACATTGAAGGACTTACCCCATATAAGAAGAGTTGTGTTAACTCTCTTGAAGATTGTCTTGGGCTTTTAGATATTCAAACTCCAATGATATTGACATCAAAGAAGCTTAACACACCTGAGGCAGATATGTTAGATAGCATACATATTTAAGCTTTTAATGATCATAATTTTTTCACAATTTTGTACTAATTTATTTGTATTATTGCTGCATATTTTTATGTGATATAGGAAAATATTATTATGTGTTATTCGTTAGTTATCTCAAATATCATGAGTCTCCTTTTTCATATTATCATCACTAACAATATGAGTGTTTTTTTGGCTATAAGATTGTGTCAGATATTGCTGAAATTGAAGAGGTAAATTGTGAGACTCCTGGTGTTACTTCAGTTAAGATAACATTAGTTAATTTGGTTGAGGCATCTCTTGGTAGTTCAAATATTTTAACTCCTAAAATGCCAGCAACAAAAATACTGACAAAAGCAGAGGTGATTAGTATACATTTATTCTTGCTAATTTTTGTTAATATGTTGAGTGTATAAATATTGACTTTATTTCAATAAAGAAATCAAATCAGGAAGGCCAAGCTCTACATAAGTATAAGCAAAGAAGCATAGAAGCTTTCAATATTTCTAAGGTTTCATGACATATTTCAATAACATAGTGGTGTAATATTTAGTTTTCTTATATACTCAATTTCTGATAGAATCATTTTCTGTGTAGAAAATTGTGCTAGATAGTCTTGATAAAGAAACTGGAGATTTTGAGATTGCTAATGTGATAAGTGAAAGATCTAACAAAGCACAAGTGAATATCAAGTTATATTTGCTCAATCAATTTAATGGCTAATTGTGCATACTAAATGCTTTTATTTCAATTTAACTTGGTTTGGTAATATAATATGTAGATATAATTTAACTAATATTAATTTGATGCCATTTAAGGATGATCATGATGATGATGAAACTCTTTCACATATGTTTTATTAATTATTGGGAAAAGTTATGTATACTTTATTCATATTTGGTAACATAATATCATGTGCAGAAGCTTGACTGTAACACTGTAGGCAATCCAATTGGAGTAATTGAGAGTGGTGCTGTGGGGGATCTGAAAACATTATATGCTATGTCATTTGAAGTAATTACTGGACTGTCTAAGAATACCACTACTTTAGAAACAAAACAATCTTTGAAGAAGCCTAAACTGCAAAAGCTTTAGCTAGCTAATCATTTGATTTGTTATCAGCAAAGATTTTTGTGACTCATATTTTGTTATGTAACTTCAGCTGAAACATAAGAATGGTTTGAAACTATTAGCACTCGAACTTTAACATGTGCTACTATTGAAGTGATGTGATATGCTGCTTTTAGTACCATATGGTACTTATGATATTTGTATTTACTATTGTAAATGTTGGACAAAGGTAGTTAGTCTTTTTGGTTGGTCTTGGATGTATTTACTGATTAATATAAATAGTAAGCTATATTTTGTCATCTTAATTGCTTTGATTTTTTCTATATTTAATCATGTTTGTTAACAAATTCTGCATTTCATAGTTCTTGAACTATGTAGTTGGAGACTAATCATATTGTATATATTGCCTTTCCTTCTTTATGAGTATTTTGCCAAGTCTAATCTCATGCAAAATTTTAGTTTTATTGATACAGAGATTATGCTCTTCATATTTTTTGCATTTTTAAATATGTATATTCATGTTTCTAGATTTTTTTTATTAGATATAATTATTACTTAATTTTATATGCTCAAATATATTTGTTATAGTATAAATAAATATAAAAAGTGCATATCAAGATAGTTCCGTGCATCGCACGGGTAGAAAATACTAGTAATGTCTAAAAACTTAAAAAAAGAAAACAAATATGCTACACTTTTTGTTTTTCGTAATACTCATATATTTGCCTTTTCTTTTGCATGTTAATAATAATTATCAGCTTTTTTCTAAAAGAAAATCTGAACAATCAAATTAATTTTGATGTACTATGTAAATATTAAAAAAATTTATATTGTCACCAAATCATTTAGTTCTATTTATAAGACTTTTAAAATAATAAATAATAAATAATTTTATTAATATAATAATATATAATTAAATATTTATATAAAAATTTCTTATATTGATAATATATCAAAATTAAATTACAGAACAATAGCTTTCCAGTTCGTAGAAGTTTTATAAGCATGTTTGGGAAATTCAAAAAGTTTTTTTAATGATTTATGAATTTTTTTACAATTTAAGAAAACCAGCTTGCATTTCTGTAGCATAGGCAAAATCAATTTTTTTAATTTCGGTTAAAAGAGATATCATATTTAATGTCCAATCATTTCTCAAATAAAATTACCTCTAATAAAAAAGATCAATTTTTCGTGCACTTTAACTCGTGGTTTGTCATAAGTTTGTGCCTTTGTACTGCTCAATTAACGTACCCCCAGCCCCTACTCTTAACAGTTCGGTTACATGTGATTTCGTTCATTAGTGTGTATACATATTGTCTTTTTACAATCTTTCATGAGTATAGGTAAAACGTTTTCTTTTTTCCCTTATTTTTACCCCTTTTTTCAATTTAATTTCTTATCTTTTATTTTTTTAATTTATTTTTTTATATTTTAAATTATTTTTAATTTGATCCAAATCACTATTATGTCATATAATTGACAGAAAATATTACATAGATCTAACATAAATTGTGTTACATTAATATTTTTCATTAGTTTATGTGATGAAATAGTGATTTGGAATCAAATTAAAAATAATTTGAAATATAAGAGATGTTGAAAAAAATAAAATAAGAAACCAAATTTTAAAAGAAAATCTGATAAAAGTAAAAGACTAAAAAGTCTATTTTACCTATTTTTCATTATTGCAGTTCTTGATGGTGAAAATTATAAAGATGTAAAATAATGTAAGAGTTTATAGGTAAATATAATTAACTGAAACAAGATTTATACTAATACTAATACTAATACTAATAAAAAAAAATAACGCACTATAATTAACCTTTTTGCGACTAGCAATTTATTTTTTGTCAGCGTGAAGTTTTTTTTTTGGTCAGTTTTTTTTTCATTAAAATGCATTACAACAATATGACAATCATAGGTCCAATATGGCCGTTGGGTCCAAAGAAACACTATATAACGGGCCCACTATTGGACAAGAGACAGCAAGTACAAGGAAATTAAGGCTTTTTCTTATTTGATAAAAATAATAAAAACTAAAATATATGTTCTAAATCATTCCTGTAAACACAATACATTAGTCAAATAACCATCGACCAAAAATAAATTATCAACTATATCTATTGCCATTGTATTGTTTCCTTTCAACAATTGTTCCAAAAAGTAAATTTTTCACAAAAGTATTCATAGTTATCATCTAACTAATAACATCATATTAGTATACTAAATTATTCACCCGCTTTATGTATAAATATTAGTTAGAAAACCATTCTTTTGTCTAATTTTTTTTTTGTCATGCAAATATTATTGTTTTAAACAAAAATTTAATATAAATGTATATTAATTTATTAATTTTTATTTAATATAAATTGATAATAATTATAAAATAGATAAGTCATTATTCGTATAATGAACACTTTTAGCATCTCCCATGCAATATATATGTTTGGTATCGCTTATTTTATATATGAATTTTACTAAAAAAAATTTTAAAAAAAACCATTCCATGTCTAAAATCTTTATACAAGCATCATTGCTTTAAATAATATATATATATATATATATATATATATATATAAACTTATTAATTTTTATTTATTATAAATTGATAATAATTATACGATAAGAAAGTCATTACATGTGTAATGAACATGTTTGACATCTCTTGGACAATATATAGTTCAGTATCACCCATTTTATGTATCAATATATGTAAGAAATATGCTTTATGTCTAAATTATTTATTATGTAAATATCATTGTCTTGAATAAAATATTAATATGAACATATATTAATTTATTAATTTTCATTTATTACAAATTGATAAGGATTATAAAGTAGGAATGTCATTATTCGTATAACGAATATCTTTGACATCTCTCATATAAAATATATATTTGGTATCATCGTTTTAGCTATAAGTATTTGTTAAAAAACTGTTTTATGTCAAATTTTTTTGTCATACAAGGATCAATATCTTAAATAAAATTTTAATATAAACATATATTAATTTATTAATTTGAATTATTATAAATTGATAATAATTATAAAGTAGATATGTCATTACCTGTGTAATGAACATCTTCTTTAAGTATCAATATTAGGAAGCAAATTGTTCTATGTCATATATCTTTTTATCATGCAAGCATCATTATCTTACATAAAATTTTAATATGAACATATATTAATTTATTAATTTTAATTTATTATAAATTGATATTAATTATAAAATACGCAAGAAATTACTTGTATAATAAACATCTTTAGTATCTCCCTATAATGTATATGATCAATATCAATACATTAGCACAATTTTACCAAAAAATGTGCTCACGTGTTGCAATTTCTCCCCTTGTCAGTGTAAAAAATCACGTGTTTTATATACAATAATTGGCACATACTATATTATAGGGTATGCAACAATAATTGAACTATCTCACAGGTACAATAGTCTCAAACTATAGTAAATTACTGTTCTATAAATAGCTCCAACAATAAAGAGTTGAGAGTTGTGAGTGAAAGAGAATTGATAAGGAGTTGTGAAAGAGAATTAAGAGTTAGTATAAGGGAGTTGTAAAAGTGAGTTGAATTGATATCGTAACAAAAATATTTTCTTAGAAAAAATGGCAGAAAATAAGACAATGAGAACACAATATCATATTTTGGATAAGATTGACAGTGAAGGAATAATATTTAGTTGTTATTATTATTATTATTATTTATTGTGATATAAGATATAAAATATGCTCTATATTTGCCTCTTATAAGGATCTTGTGTATTAGAAATTTATTCGATATATATTATTATTATTTTGAATTTAATATTATTATTATTATTCTATTTATGATTGTTGTTGCCGTTACGATATAAGATATAAAATATATTTTATACTTACCTATTACAAGGATATTGTATATTAGAAATATATCCAGTATATATTTAAAATAGTTATAATAGCTTAGTAATAATAAAATAATATTATTTTATTTTTTTATTTACTTCTACTATTATTTAGTATTATTATTTTTCTTATAATAATAATAAACTATTATTATTATTTTATACATATTGTTGACCAGTTATTATTATTATTATTTATTTTTATTTTATTATTTATTTTGATTAATATTTAGTATTATTATTTTTTCATATCATAATAAAATCTTATTATTATTATTATTATTATTGATCCTGCTATTATCTTATTTAAGAAACTTTAATTAATAATTTTAACTAAAGATTAAGACTTTAGTTTACTATTGTTGGTAAATCTTGGTTATATAAGACATAAAGTATACTTTACACTTGCCTCTAATAAGGATCCTGTGTATCAGAAATATATCTATTATATATTAAAAGTAGTTATATTGGCTAGAGTAATAATGAAATATTATTATTATTTAGTTTTATTTTTCTTATTTAATTAAATTAATATTTAGTATTATTATTATTATCTCATAATCGTAATATAATCTTGATTTTATTATGTAATTATTATTATTGTTATTTAATTTTATTTAGTTTTCTTATTATTGTTATTATTAAACTCATTATTATATTGTTTAAGAAATTTTAATTAGTGATTTTAACTAAAGATTAAGATTTTAGTTTATTATTGTTGGTAAATTTTGGTTATATACGATATAAAGTATGCTCTACACTTGGCTTTTATAAGGATCCTGTGTATCAGAAAAATATCTCCAATATTAAAAGTAGTTATATTGGTTGGAGTAATAATGAAATATTATTATTACTTTAGACTTATTGTTATGATTATTATTATTACTATTTTATTATTTAGTTTTATTTTTCTTATTTAATTAAATTAATTTTTAGTATTATTATTATTAAGTTTTATTTAGTTTTCTTCTTATTATTATTATTAATAATCTTGTTATTATATTATTTAAGAAATTTTAATCAGTGATTTTAACTAAAGATTAAGACTTTAGTTTATTATTGTTGGGTAAACCTTGATTATATACGATATAAAGTATACTCTAAATTTGTCTTTTACGAGGATCCTGTGCATCAAAAATATATCTGATATATATTTTTAAAGAAAGTTTGATATTATAAATAAATATAAAATTAAACCCTAAATTATCAATTTATCGATAGTTAATATTATAGTTGTTATAATAATTTTATTATTTCTGATAATATGTATGTTTTAATTTGTTTATGTATTGTTTTATTTATTAGTAATATTTTATTTTTATTTATATATCCTAATTCTTTTATTTTTATGGTTTTACAAATCGTAACAGAAAATGAGAGTACTGCAATCTCGAGTCTTGTAGTTGGAGAAACCAGCATAAAAATACATAACTATTTATGAAATGCCGGATTACTAGATGTTTCTATGATGGATCAGTTTGAATCAAACGACCAACTTATCATTGTATTGGTTGAAAGCTGGAGGCCAGAAACTGACATATTTCACTTTTCGATTGGCGAGTATACAGTCATGTTAGAAGACGTGGCACTTCAACTTGGGGTCTGTATCAATGGTCAACCCGTTATTGGTTCTACATCCTTTACCAGAGAAAGGATTGAGAATTTATGTCAGAGCTTTATTGGCATTAGACCTGAAGAGGGTGATATTAACAAATTCACAATCAGATTAACTTGGCTATATGACTATTTTAGGGAAAAAGACTAGACAACTTTGGGTCAAATATGCTTGATGAGATCTTATAGTAATTTACTTGCACCTATATACTCTGGCTACTGGGGATGTGACTTACGCCTTATAAGACTACATCTTTAATTCATTACAAATTTCTTCCTTTAATTGAAAATTTGCAAGAGATAGAGGAGTATAGTTGGAGTTCGGCATGTCTCACCGTACTTTATCAAAATTTATGCCGTGTAACGCGTCATAAGATTTCCAACATTGGTGGCTGCTTACAGCTTTTACAGTCATGGGCATGGCACTAACTCCCATTCTTGGCTCCTATTTCTGACAATCCTGTGTCATGTTTTCCTCTAACCTCCAAGTAGAATTATCCTAATTTAATAATTTTTTTAATTTATTATAGCTAAATATATATCTAATTAATATCATATTCCACAGATGCATAAACACGTCAATTCTGACAAAATTTCCCTTTAAAACACTAGGCAGTATAAGGTTGCATATAGATCTAATGACATATGATGAGGTAATGGTCAAAAAATTATAGAGATCATTATAGCCATCAATATAGTTGCTGATATTGATGTTATTTTATTTTATAATGTAGTTTCAATGACGACCATATCACCAGCCAGGCATTGAGGGGATCATTCTGCATATCTTGGCAGATGAGCGGCCATTGTGGTCAACTACCAATCCCCTCATCTATTTTGAGATTATTGAGTGGCACTCAGCTGACTGCATAAAGTGTCAATTTGAGTTGGAGCAAGATATCCTTGATAATTTAAAAAGCTTGTTAGGATAAAGATTTAGGGGGAAAATAGAACACTAATTGGGTCAAAAAATATGCAGAGTGGCTGCAAGATTGGAACCACAGATGGCAGCATATAATATATGGCCGTCCTTTCGATGATCCTTCTCCATCTTAGCATTATTGGAATTGGTATATTCAGTTTGCTATCGGTCAATATTTATCACTTGAGCCCCTACTGCAAGACCCACAGCAATGGAAGTTATCTCTAAGGCAACATCATGCCCAGATACCTCCGCAACTACCTTCATGTCAATATTATGCTAAGATGCATTCGCCACCCTTACAGTATCCTCCTTATGGCGATATGCACCTGTCAACCTGGTAATATCCTCATTTTGATGACATGCGCCAGCCACCTCTGTAATGTCCTCATTATGGCTATGCCTCCAGCACCGTGGCAATATCTTTCTTACAGCCACATGACCTGAGCACCACCACAGCACCTGCACAGCTACATGCCTCTAACACACCTGCAATATTCTTACGGACACATGTCATTTTCACATAGGGTGGAGCCACTTTGGATGAGCTTTTCAGCATCATTATTTGGATCAACTCATGGTGATGAGGGCCATTCATGTGGAAGAAGGTCTATTAATAGTGGAGTGTACTACCATCATGGTGTTGGCACACATCGACATAGTCAATCTCATTGTAATAAATCTAGATATGGAGGTGCTGCTTCAGTGGCCCATGAGGACATGTACCGGCCATTCCGACCTACGCTTGAACAGAAATTTCCGCTGTTTATGCCTATGGTTGCTAAAACTTCAGGGTTGATAAATGATATGATAATAGAATTACTACAGAATTTTAGAGGTACGGGCATGCCTGACGACAACATTTGGTCAAGAGTCACAGCATAAGAGACAAGTATATTAGGAAGCAGAAGAAGAGAAGGAGAACGAAGAAGAGGAAGGTGGTGGGAGCAATGAGGCCAATGAGAGGCAAAAAAAAAGCAAGAACATCTAAAGTCATACTTGTCAAAGATTACGGGAAAAAATTAAAATTAAGTCGCTGGAGGGATACACCCTTGGATCATGGTCGGCGTGGAAGAAGAAATAATAGACAAAGGGTATTTCTTTGTAATATTTTTTGTATTCTTTTGTAATATTAGTCTAGTTGTATGATGCTGTAATATTTTTGTATTTTTTTCTAATATCTTTGTATTTTTTTGTATCTTTATTTTTAAAATTAATTGTAAAATTAATTACTTAAATATTATCTTACTATTTGAGTATTAATTATCTTAGTTATAGTTTCAATACTCATACAACAAAATTGACTACTATTTGAATATTACAAATGTAATTTAAATGTTATCTTAGTCATACAAAATTAAAAATAATATATTTAGAAGTGACATGATTTAAAAGAAATAATAAAGTAATCATATGATATAATATTGTTTCAATAGAAAAGGGATCAATTACAATTTTTTAGTTATAGTTTCAATATTCAATAAAAATAACTAATAATAAAGGTAAACATAAAAATAAATAAATAATATTATCTTAGTCATACAAAATTAAAAATAATATATTTAAAAGTGACAGAATTTAAAAGAAATAATAAAGTATTCGTCACTAGCTAGAGGCCCATATTATGTTAGTCAATACAGTATAATAATATTTTCACTCATATCTAAGAACTTGGCCTATTTCTATGGGGACATTGTTTGCGGCTATGTCCTTTACCTCGCAGAGGCCACAATATTTTGGTCATCTTATTTACCTCACGCCCATTTCATCGAGGAAATGAGTTGACTTGAGCCGACCTTTTTCTGTATGTTTCAATTGGGGGTTAGGATGAATTCTTGGGCCATTATATGCCGGCCATATACTTTCATATCTCACAACTTCGAATTCCTACTTGTACATTTTGCATATCTTGTCCATCCTATAAACATCATCGATATAAACTTGCTAGTCAAAATACTGTTTAGAGCATCAAGCAATTACGTGACGACATGGATATCGATCTGTCTGAAAATTGCTGCAATCACAGTACATTTCCCTTATATCAACTTTGAATTATGATCCGTTTGATAGATCTTCGACATAGGAACTTTGATACTGCCTGGAAAAAGTAGTAACACATACGCCTCTTGTTGCTTATTGATTTTCTCGCAATCTTGTCGTGATGGCTTCAGAGAAAACACTTCCTATAGCTTTTTATGCATATATCTCTCTTCCTTTAGTAGCAAATAACTCAATCAACTGAAAGTACGTTGCTTTAACTAAGGCAATAATAGGTAAATTATGAGCCCCTTTAACACAAAATTGATGCATTCGCCAAGTTTGTGGTCATATGTCCATACCGATGTCCTCCATCAAAGGTTTGAATCCATTTTTCTCTTGAAATTTCGTCAAGCTAATTTGTATAAATCTCACTATGCTGGCGTATCCATTCGTAGTGAATATTAAATTCACGTTCTGTCCTTGAATATCCTACAAATCATAATGTGATCAGTATATTATAAAAAGAATAAAATCGCATTTACAAATAGAGACAATTAGATTGAGAATTACTTATACTCACGACAAGTTGGCGTGAGTAAGGTTTCTTGAATCTCCGCAATAAATTGGCTGCAATATGTCTAATATAAAACTTATGAAATGCTCTTGGGATTCCCATTAGCCATGGCAACGTTGAATTGCTGATTTAATTGACTCGTGCCGATCATAAATAATGTCAACTCCATCTCGTGTCACCACATATCTGCATAGATAATGCAAAAAAAAAATAAAAATCATGCATCTGTAGTCTCACCCTCGACTATTGCGAATGCAATTGGCAATATATTCTGATTGCCATATTGTGCAATTGCCACTAATAGAGTGCCTTTGTATTTTCCATATAAATGTGTCCTATCAATCTAGATTAATAGTTTGCAATATTTGAAAACTTTAATGCAAAGACCAAAAGTCCAAAACATTCAGCAGAATATTCGATCACTTGGTCGCTCATCAATGCTCTGGTAAAGCTGGACTAGTAACGAACTTAACATATGAATATGTAGTAAAAGCACACATTGCTCCCAACCATTTAGGTAAAGTTGCATATGACTCTTCCCAACCACCATAAATTTTTTCAATTACTTTTTGTTTCGTCATCCATGCTTTCTAGTATGTTGATATTTATCCATATCGAGATTGAATTTCTGTAATCACAACTTTTACTTTAATGAATATATCAACTCATATCATGGACTCTATATATTGTGTAATTATGTCAGCATCCAACTTTATGTGATATGGGAAATCATCACTGAAGTACAAGTATGAGGGTCATTGTACCTTTTGACCTCCCAAATGCCCCTCTTTTTTCTGAGACTAACCTTAACAAGCCAATTGCATCCTATGCCATAATATTTTACACTTATAATAAAATGTCCATGACTCTAACTCACATATATTGTAGTCCACTAATTTAGAAATACTGTAGTTCTTAATTGCCCATATTATAACTTCCCTATCGTTAAATTGCATTCCCACACATAGTTCGTCATCTATAATATAATTACTAATCATATTTGTATACTCAAGAAACTCAGGTACATGCATGACTTCAAGATCTAAAGTATACATGAAAGATGGAAGATCCTCTAAATGCTAAATAATATCCTGTGTATTTGGTATTTCATCATTATCGTTTGCACCATCATTCCCCGCTTCATATTCCCCTTCTAAGTAATCGCTATCACTTTCACTGTCTCTAATTTCACATTTTGCACTTTTTTCTGGAAACGGGCTCGACAGACCTTATTCGTAGTGTTTGTACTAACAATTAATAATTATAAATTCAAAAGATTATTAGTTTAATATATTTCTAATATACAGAATCCTCAAAAATAGGCAAGTATAAAATATGCTTTGTATCTCATATAATAATAATAACAATAATGATAAAAGGAATAACAATTAATAAAGATCATTAGCCATACACATTTCTGATACAGAGAATCCTTAACAAGAGATAAGTGTAAAACATACTTTATATATAATAATAATAATAATAATAATAATAATAATAATAAAACAACATTTTGTATCTAATATAATAATAATAATAATATTAATATTAATAATAGTAATAAAAATACAAATATTAATAACAACAATAGAAATAATAATAATAATAATCTATTATTAATGCTAATAATAACTGTAATATTAATAATAGTAATAACAATAAAAATATTAATAACAATAGAAATAATAATATAAGATTAATAAAAATATTAATAATAATATCTAGTATAATAATAATAATAATAAATTAATAATAATAATAATAGAAATAATGATAATAATAGAGTATATTTTGTATATAATAATAATTATTATTATTATAATAATAGTAGTAATAGTAATAGTAATATTATTTGTATCTAATATAATAAAAAATAATGATATTAATAATATTAATTATTTAATATTAATAATCATAGAAATAATAATAATAATAATAATATAAATAAATATAATAAAATAATAATAATAATAATTAATAAAGATCATTAATCATATATATTTTTTATATACAAAATTCTTAATAAAAGGCAAGTGTAGAACATATTTTGTATCTAATAATAACAATAATAATAGTCTATTAATAGTGTTAATAATAATTTTAATATTAATAATCGTAATAATAATACAAACATTAATAACAACAACAACAATAATAATAATAATCTATTAGTAATACTAATAATAATTGTAATATTAATAATAGTAATAATAATAGAAACATTAATAACAACAACAATAATGATAATAACAATAGAAATAATAATACTAATAATAATATCTAATATAATAATAATAAATTAATAATAATAATAGAAATTATATATTTATATCTTAAAATAATACTATAATTTTTTATATTCAAAATATCAAAAGTCTCTCAATTAATACTCTTAATTTAATTTTTTTTATTTTTGTCTTTTTCCAAGACTCGTATTAAATACCTATAATACTAAATTTAGACTTCTCCTTTTTTTTTTTCTTTCTAAAACCCAAAATCTATTAAATACCTATAATAGATTTTATAAAAAAAATTAATGTATTCACTGCTGAAACAAATTTATAAATTTATATTTTAAGTATTTGTTGAATTTGTAGGAAAATAAAAGAAGAGATGGAGTATAGATGGAACAAATATGTGCAAACGAAAATATTTTAATTCAATAGGGGCTTCGTTTAAATATATACCAACACTATATATATAGTGAATTGGAAATAAATACAATTTTTTCTAAAATAATCTAGTGCATGTGAAGTAAAAAATTCATGTTTTATAATAACTCTTTTTAAAAATTAAAACAAATATATTCTTAATCATATGCATTAATTCTAACAATATATATATATAATAAAATTATCAAATATTTTTACTTTTAGTATCGTATAAATACATTTAATAAATATAATTTTGCTATATTATTTATGTAATATTTTTTTACTTTTAAGTGTTTTATATCTTTATTTTGTAGTTATAACTTTAAAATTTTAACATAATCTAATTTAATCATATTATAGAATATGTATGTATTTTCTTTAAAATATTCATATCGCTGATCGTTTATTTTATAAAAGTAGGAATATCTAAATTCATCTTGATGATGGTAATATCTAAATTTTAATTTAATTAGATTCAAATATTTATATTTTTGTATGTTATATCATTTTAACTAATTCATTATTTTATTGGGTATTCAAATCTTTATTGTTTTTTAAAAAATTATGTAGTTAATCAAATTGTCAAATAAATTACCTTTATTACTTTAACTTAATCTCATTAATCATATTTGCGAGTGTTTTATTCAGTAAAATCAATATATTGAAATTATTAATTTAATTTATTAAAAAAATGTAGCTATATTTGTTAATTTAAACTTAACAAAATCAAAATTTTGAGGACAATTAAAGTGATTTTAACTATTTTTTTATATATAAACTATATAACATTTTGTAATATTTTAATATAGTTATATTATATATTGGTTCAATATATATTAAATTAAACTTGATAAACACAATATGAATAATTTATCTTGAATAATTTCAAAATTTTTAATGCTAATAATTGTGCATAATTGTTGGATAATCATAACATACATATATTACCATTTGAAATAGTTGCGGTAATTATTATCCAAATCATGATTAATATATTTATGTTAAATTTAACTTAATAAAGGTAATATCTAAATTTTAATTTATTTAATTTCAAAATATTTATATTTTTATATGTTATATTATTCCAACTAATTCATTATTTTATTGATATTCAATTATTTTTGAACAATTATGTAGTTATTTAAATTGTCAAACAGATTACCTGCAAATTTTTTTTAAAAAAATTAAAATCACTAACAAAATTTATCTCATGGCCATATGGTGTATATTTTGAAGAAAAGGGAAGAGTTGTATAATAAAAATATCTCTTAAGGGAAGGGTGTCTAATTTATTCCTTTTTTTATTTTGCAATAACTAATAACAAATATATATAAAGATAAAAATGTTCAAAAATAAAATTATAAAAAATAATTTAATATTTTATAAAATAAAATATTATTTAAATAACTTTAAACTAAATAATAACTTTAAAAATTGTTTCCTCGTGCAGCACACGGGTATCGTCTAATAATGATGATAATAAAGCATGCTTTGTATATAATAATATTATTATAATAATAACAATAATAATAATAATAATAATAATAATAATCATAGAAATATTAATAACAACAATAATAATAATAATAATAGAAATAGAAATAATAATAATAATAACAACAACAATAACAATAATAGTAATATAAATAATAACAACAATAATAAAAATAATATTAATTAATAAAGATTATTAACCATATATATTTTTAATACATAGGATTCTTAACAAGAGATAAGTATAGAGCATACTTTATATGTTATATAATAATAATCATAATAAAATAAATACATATTAATTTTAGAATAAAAATTAGCAAACTAAATTATAATAGCACTTGCCGAGTATGAATTCGGAACAAATTTATCGTAATGCTGATTTTTCGGATATGAGCTAGGACCAGCTTCAGTAATAATTTCTTTAAAGTCAACATACAACTCCATGACTATATTAAAAGTTTGATATTGATAATACATCCTAAACATTACTTTCATATCCGTATCGCTATTAATTATAAGCGCTCGAAATTTTAGATTATCAGTAACATTTGAGATTGAACACCTTATTTTTTCCACTTTTTTCTAAAAATCAATATTTATTCTTTGACAAAGCTCCACTTTTAGTTCCTCTAACAGTATAATATCTAAAAGATATACCCATATAAGATAATCGCACCAAATATTATACTTTCATAAGATATTATAATAGAACTATTAAAATATACAATAGTAGTAACTATATTGCCATCCATATTTTTTTTATTCACTTTTTTTAAAACTAATTTACACTCTTAAATACTCTCGAATACTATAAACTGCTATCAACCACTGAGTAACATTTTGGAAAGACTCCGGTAGAATGTCACTCTATTTATAGGTAACTTTTATTATTTTTTTATTATTTTTTTAAATCGCAACAAAAGACGGGGATTTATCTGAACTCATAGTACTGAACCATAAATTCTTAGAATTCGTTGGCCTGCACTGCAAATTCAATAAAATCCGCAACAATACCCGACAAATTCTTAGAATTTGTGGTCACATGTTGCAAGTTTTTTTTTTTTTCAAAACATCATATTTTATCAAATTTATTAAAATTACAATATACTTCTATTTAACTCATTAAAACACAATGTACATCTCATTCAGCCCCATTTATTTATCTAAAAATTAATAACAGTATTACATTATTCTAACAATAAATTTTTTTATAAATATTCTGATTGTCTCACATTTTTCTAAAAAATGATAATTTGGATCTTTGACCATTTACTTTGCAATTAATATTTATTGCTAACTAACCGATTCTCTTCCACTAGAGTATTACAGGATTTGAGGGAATTGGGGAAAAAAAAAAAAACAGAAAAAAATTCACTAGCAGACTATGTCTTAATTTGATATTGTTGTGGATTTTTAAAAGTTGTTAAACTCTCTAAATTCTCTAAAAATTGCTTTAAAAAGTTATAGAAGTAATATTTGATAAAATAATATAAAACTCACTTTCAATAAGTAAAAATCACAAAAATAGTGTTTGATAAAATTATTCTTAAAATTTAAAAGAACTATAATAGACATAAATACTAAAGAGAATAATTTTTATTTTTAATATCTTTAAAGAAAGTATAGTTATATTAGTTTTTTAAATTTTAAATAATATAAGTCAGCTCTAAAAAGTACCTTATAAAGACTCTCAAAAGTACCTTTTAATTTTTAAAAGTCACAAATAAAAGCATTCCAACTTTTAGGTTTATTAAATAAAAAATATTGACTTATGTTTATGAAAATATTTTGTCAAAGAATACTATTAAACTAAGCCATAGTTGAGAAAATTTAAAATGAAAAAAAATACATAGCAGAGCCCAAATGATTAAACGCCGAAGAAGCTCGAGTGCTAATATGCTTAAAGAGTTAATAATAAATGGAATAATTTGTTTTTGTTTTCATAATATCACATAAAAATATAGTTAAAATAAGAGATAACAGTGATTCATACAACTTAATAAAATAATTTTCTCTTGATCTACACGCACGTAAGACTTTATTTTAATCCACTGCACTCAATGATGACGGGTTTTTGTTTTGGAACCATTATGGTGGATTGGACTAACTCTACAGGTCTCATAGCGTCGCTCAATGGCGTCAACCGCGGCCCAATAAAGATGAAATCCGGATGTCATTCAGAGAGCTATCTTGGACTTACATCTAGAAGCTTAAACAACCGCGTGAAATCAAAGATTGTCCATTTCAGACCCAAAAAAAAAAATAAAAATCTCAAATATTATCACTAGAATGACAGATCTCACAATCAAGGAAATTTGCCTCGAAGAATCAAGCTATTAATGATGGCTGATCCTCCTCTAATTTATCCACACTATAATTTAGGAAAGAACAAGGATATTTGCATATCTTGCATAACAGGAAAAGATCCTACTCCATTCTCTCTCATTATACTCATTAATTATATAAGAGTTCATACACCCTTAGATAGACCATTTAACTAATTTTACACTTAAAACCTCTTAGAATATTTTTTATCTTGAGCATCGAAGTGTCCTTGTCGGTCTTTACAAGAGCCATTGTTAGCTTGAAAAAGATGATATGCAAGAACACATGGATTTTTACATGGTAAAATGATATAATCATGACACTACTTGTTAAAAAACTAGACCTCTAATGATGTATCAAAACCTAACTAACTGATGTTATACAAAAGAAAATACACTAATATTTTATCAAATAAAACTATTTCTAAAATATAGAACTGTGAGCGTTGAAAATTACTACATCCGATAGACGTGCAAATAATAAATGTGAATAATGAAAGTCACTTTCTGAAGTGTAATTAATTTTATTTTATTAACTTAGAAAACAAATTATAATAATACTATTTTTTGTAAAATTTTTAAAATTTTTAATTATACTGTAGTTTAGGGAATTCTATACAGCACGATATGCAAAAGAATTGTTTTTTTTTTTCCCCACAATACAAGAGAAATAATTTGGAATATATCTTTGTTTGACGTGGAGAAATAATTCGAAATATATCTTTGTAGTCATAAGTGACTTTTCATTAAAATTTTAGTACTTCGTATTTTTATTATACTATCAAAAGTTTTAGATTCAATGTTTTTAGTACATTATGACAGTGAAAATCTAAGACAAAACAATAGATATAAATTATTCAATAAAAGATTGACGACAAGAACATTGTCTCCTTCTAATATCAACATATGCTACAAATTAATCTCAGTAAAAAAAAAAAAAAAACAGCAGAAACATTTAAGTGTAATAATTCAAAATTAGAATCATATTTTTAAAATTAGCTAGATTATAAAAGGGCATAAATTGGGAAAAAAATCTTCCTGGTTTTTACTTAATTACCAAGTTTTGCCACGAATCCAAGGCTCGGAAAATGTTAATTAAAACAATGTGCTGGTTTTCTGAGCAGAAAGAAAACCAAGAAAAGGTGACTGCCAATGCCTTAAATATTAATCTTCAACAAGTGTAAAAGTAATGCAGCTACATGACAATGAGATAAGCTTATATTTAGGAAGTCAGAGAGTAAAAAGAAGAAAACTTATGGAAAGAAAGACTTCTGTTTTGGCAGGCATGGGAGGAAGCATATCTTCATTGAATTTGAGCCTCATACAGCAGTGAAAAAACAGATAGTGATTGGCGTACCAGCGGAAGATTATATAGCTGTTAAAAATAGTCTTAGTCAATATATTTCAATTGCAGGTTTTGTGCTCTGTCTCTTTATCTTTTTCTTTTTTTTTTTTTTCTTTTATATATATAATTTTGTTTTATTTTATATTTGAGGTCAAATCTTTCTTGTGGGACTGGAGTTGAGGCCTACCTGTATCGGTAAATTATTTGCATCACCAAAACCATACAGAAAAATCATCAAACTTTATTCGTGCATGAGGTGCCATATGTGTCTTTTTATGCCTACATGCACCTTTAAGATCAATGCCAGCAATGGTAAAACGCTAAAACTGGATTTTGAGAATTGAAGGATTTGTAGATTTTTTGTCATTTGTTTTGTCCGCACCTTTATCAGGATCTTTTTTTTTTTTAATTATTATTATTATTGATTTGCTGTATCTTTCCGTAAATTCTTGATTCTTGATTCTTGATTTTGAGAATATTAATCACCATCAAGATTCTTTTTTTAATTAAGAACTTAAGGAGAAGTGAGGTTGTCTCGTTGCATTCATGACTTGAATCTATATAATAATCTTGTTCAAAATTTTTAACCACCTCAAACATTTAAATCAAGAGGTCTAGAAAGATTTGAACCTCACAAAATCGAACAGCTTCTGAAACCGAAAAATTATTTCTTGATTTCGGAGAGGAGAGCACTCACTTATTGTCAATGGATTACAAAATTAAAGACATGCTGATGGCATGCTATCATTATTATGATATAATTATGATGCCAGCACAGTAGAATTAATATATGCATACATGATTTATTAGTTATTTAAGTCCCATGCTTTGTACAACACTAGTCTAGCTTTAAAATACTAATCTCGCTATGTCAAGCATATAACTTTTAAGGTGGTTAGTCACGATAAAATGGATTGCAACTTCAGGGGAACTTTACCTGCTATAGAAACCTAAAGTCATACTTTGGGAAAGAGTTTACCTTAGTACCATCCTTAAACAAATAATAAGACAAAGAAATATCACATAATTCACTGTTGATTACAAATCAATGATGAAAACAACATTTAATCTATTTGTTACAGTATCGATTAGTCCAAAAGTCTCAAATTAAGGGATTATCACTCTAAAGAAAATTTTTCTTTACTTTCATCCATGGTCGAAAATTACATAAATAATTATAAAGCCAAAAATAAGGATGTTAGACTTGCTTCATCACGAGATCAAATATAATAAAGTCGCTTCGCCTTTTTCTTGGTTTTTTCGGCAAGGTAAAAACAATATTAATTATTCAAACAAATAAAATGAGTCAAGAATATATATATATATATATATATATATATATATATATATATATATATATATATATATATATATATATATATATATATATATATATATTACCCCCACACAGGAACATGTGTTGAAATTAGCACTTGGCACATCTTAATTGCTGGATTCTATGTTTAGATCGTAATATTGTAGCTAAATTTTAGCTAGTTATATAGTTTAGATCAACATTAAAAATGGAAATTAATTATTCAGTTTCTGGTGGTCTTAGTCGGGCAAATGCCGTTGTCCTGGATAACGAATTTTGCAGCAGATTCTTGCAGGGCGGTGGTATCAGATTCGCGAGTACAATCCATCATGAAATGGCCTTTGCACGTAGCTTTACATAGTCCTGATCTATTATGCAGTTTTAGTGTAGTACCTTTGTTTCTTGTTTTTCTACTCTACTTTGTTTGCTTCTCACATTGTGGGTCAAGCGTGTATTGAACTATCAAGACACAAAAAAGGTAGTTACCTGTCGTGTGTAAGATTGCGCGCGTTTCCGATATAAAGAATATATTACTGAAAGAATATCAAATCTTCTTGAGAGAGAGAGAGAGAGAGAGAGAGATTTTCTCCAAATTTACACGTGCATAATTCTCTATATTTTTGTTGTCGATTTTTCACTTAAAGTATCATATATAAACATCATCATCAATCATCAATATGTGACTTTATTGAGTTCCCAATACAGAACATAGACTACAAGTCGATCACATGACCAATGAATCTATGCTTGTCAATGGTTCTCTTGCGGCCTTCGTCTTTCGTCATCCTGCTGGTATTTATTAATTCATGCCACTTTTATTAGCTCATGTTTTCTTTTTCTTAACTCATGGCATTAGCCTCGTACGTTCTCAATGTAAGGAGAGGTTCACACTCTTCGATTGTAGAATCATGTTCTTTTTCTCTTCTTTTTCTTGTATTTCGATTTTGGAACAGAAAGAATTTCCACAGTATTTTAATGTCACAGTTGAGATTTTATACCAAACTAACTAAATTTTCATGTCTAAGTTTTTTTTTTTAATGCAAGTTGAGCATGTTTGAGATTAATTTTTCCAAGGCCATCTTAAGGCTCCGCTGTTTGCTGCATTTGGAGACGAATTAGTTACCTAAGAGGCTAAGAATCCCTGTAATTAATATTGGAACACACCACTTTTAACAATTAAGAAAAATGTAATTAGGATATCGGTACCTAGGATTAATATATGGTTAATTTAAGTACAAAGATAACTTAGAATACTCTAATGTTCTTCAGTAAACAAAAGTGATAGACCAGTATAAGTAAACATGGTTTTTATCATAACAAAATTTGTGTCTTTTTTTCATATAACATGACACTCTCGTGTACGAAGAGCTCTACGAAGATGTTCATTTTTCTTTTAACATACCTACTCTCTGCTTGAAACATTTGTCATAGGCATACGCTGCGCTGATAGTTCTTCTCTCATTGCCGCCATGCTGGTATGTCATGTTCACACGTTTGGAGCAGCATGTGAATTTGAATTCAGAAAACGTTCTCTCTCAATTCCACTCAGAAATTGAGAACTTGAATAGACTGATACAACCTATGAATTCGTCCTCAACCAATTTAGCACGATTTCTGAGTTCAACTCTCAAAGCTACTAACATCTCATTCTCTGATATTGAGACAAAGGTTAGTACATACATATGCCGCTTGTTCTTCCCATAACGGATAATGAGGTAATTGAATTTTGTTCCAATTTTTAATTTTATTTATTTATTTTGGGATGTGCAGGTGGCTCCATTACTATTTCAGGCATTTGAGACGGTTCCTAACTTAGCCCAAATCTCATACATAGGAATGGAAGGTTTCTTTTTCTCATTCTACACTGATCATGATGATCAAGCTCAAGCAATGTACTCAAACTCATCATCATCTTTGACTTCTACTTGGGGTGCCTCAAATACAATTCCATATTATATCCAGCATGTGAATCGTGACACTGGAGAATTACATGGGAATGCCAAAATATGTGAGCCCTCTATCAATGCAAGTTGGGTTGGTAAAGCAGTTAATAGTTCAAACGGGTATGTCACGTTGGGAACCAAGTGGAGCAATGGTCACGATCTTCTGTTCATTAGTTCATCTCGAATCGCAACAACAGGAGTGATCTCTATAGGGTTTCCAGCAAAGGCAATAACTGATTTATTCACTACTATTGGTCAACGAGGTGCAATCTTGTATTTGGCTACCAAAGATGGACAAGTGCTCGTAGAAGGGCTCCAAAATGCCCGTATGGTCGTTTCTAATGATACGGTTTCCTTCCAATCTATGAATAGTGCGAATGGTGACCAAACTGCTTATGAGGTTGCTGTCTCATGCAAAGATGGAGTCGTGGCTTCTAATTTGAATATTCAGGGTGCTGAGTATTTAATGCACTGCTCCTCCATTAATATAATCGGGATAGACTCGGTATTTTTTTTAAATTTTTTTTTATCTTTTTACAAATTCATTGAATCTTCAAAAAAAACCAAATAGTAATATATTTACATTGGAAAAAAAAAAAAAAAAAACACAGCAACATAGCTTTCATAATGCGGGTTGCTCTTTGTTATTATTTATCCAACATGTTCTGTTTCCCTTTTTGTCTAGATAGGTGGAAAAGCTGTTTGTGCATAGACAAAAATAAAATAAGTGGCTGAAAATTTCTAGACTGTGTAACATAATGGATGAAAAATTTTCACGAAATCATTTAAAGCGTACGACCATTCTGCCCAAAAACATTTGACTATAAGCACTACCAATATATTGATGTGGTTATTGTTATTATTATTATTATTAATTTTTTTTTTTTTTTGGATCGTGTGATGCCGTCATGTTTCAGGTGTATGTCTTGGCAGTTCCACAAAATGGACTGGTCAGCTTTGTCAACAAGGTTAAGAAAAGAGGATTGGGGATATTGATTGGGATGATGATCATGATATTCGTGGCCACATTCAGCTTTGTATTTACAATTGCTACAGCCGCAAGGCGAGAAGCGAATAAGAGCCATGCTTTGGCCACTGCCAGCCATGACATTCGTGCTTCGCTTGCAGGCCTTACTGGTTTAATAGAGTTGTCCTGTGAGAAAGTTGTGCCTGGTTCAGAATTAGAGACCAACCTAAAACAAATGGATTCTCAAACCAAAGATTTACTAGGTAACATTATTGATTCGTCTTTACCCTAGATGCATGTAATTAGAATATCATTATTACTTTATTTTTTTTTCTTACGACAATTACAGACTAATATTAGTGTCTTTTTTATAAAATATTTTTGTTTTTAAAAATTTATTATTATATTTTCCCAAAAAATTAGCATAAGATTATTTTAATATTTAATTTTTATTATATTAATTAAAAAATAATTTTCTCAATACAATTTATTATGTGCTAGCTATATATCTCCGTTAATTGAATAATTTTTTTGGTATTCATACTAACACAATAATATTGCTGGCTTTTTAAATATTACTATAGTATTTTTTTTTTCAAGTTAGGATAACTTTAAATTCTTGTTTTCAAATAAATTGTTTACTACTTTTCAAGAGAATTTTATAATATGCTTGGACCTTTTCTTTCTTGATTTCATCATTTCACACTTTTAAAATAAATATGTATTTAGTGATGTTATTTCATGTCTCTCAAAGTATAATTGTACTATAATATTATATAGATATATCCTACTAAATGAAAAAATAGGTTGCTGTACAAGACAGCCAGTTAGAGCGGACAAAAAAGAAAAATGTAAAAAAAAGTAAAAAAGGTGAAAAAGTACGTGGAAAGAGAAAAAAACATAAAGAGAGAGTGGCAAGTGTCTATCATACAGTGAGTGCAAAAATCATTCCATGGATATGGCAACATCAATTCTCAATATTTACTTCTTGTAGCTACTAAATTATGTTTCTTTCTATACATTTAGGAATCTTGAATTCTATACTTGATACAAGCAAAATTGAGGCCGGCAAAATGCAGCTTGAGGAAGAGGAATTTAATGTATTCCAACTCCTAGAAGAAGTAGTTCATTCCAACAATATTGAGGCTATGAAGAAAGGAGTAGACATTGTATTGGACCCTTGCGATGGCTCTGTGCTCAGATATTCACGCACCAAGGGTGACAGAATAAAACTCAAACGAGTCTTGTGCAATTTACTGAGCAACGCCGTTAAATTTACTGATGAGGGGCACATAGCAGTTCGGGCACGGGCTCAGAAGCCAACCTTGCAGAAGAACTCAATAATCACTACTATCCGATCATACAACTTCAAGAGACATTGGTCACGCTTTCTTAATAGAAAAAAGGAAGCACGTGATGACATAGAAACCGTTAATTCAATCCAACAAGCTCCGAGTCGCATGAATTTTATATTTGAAGTGGATGATACTGGCAAAGGAATTCCTAAAGACAAGTACGAGTCTGTGTTTGAGAATTATGTCCAAGCCAAAGAAACTGCTCTTGGCCGTGGTGGAACTGGCTTGGGACTTGGTACTGTGAGGTCGTTGGTAGGTACCCTATTGCACTTCTCTATGTGGCTATTATTAATTAATTAATTAATAGTGAATGAATAATAAGTTCACTAACCCACGAATTTCCTTAATAAATAACTAATTTGACAGATTTTTTCCCTAGGTACGTTTGATGCATGGAGATATTGAAATTGTGGAGAAGAATATTGGTGCAAAAGGAACATGCTTCAGGTTCAATGTGCTCTTTACCGTGTGTGAGACAAGGCCAGATGATATCACAAGAGAAGGTGAATCTGGACCAGGTGACAGAAACCAATCTCACGTACCAACAGTTCACACTACTAGTCCTAGACCCGAGGCATCCCCGCATTGTAGTTCCAGTAGCTCAAAGAGAGAAAGTGGGTCAAAAGTTTCCCCGACAGATGAACGTGCAATTCCAAGTGTTGAACTACAAAAGTGTGGCAGTTCAAGGTCAAGGGGTTGGAAGGAAACCCAGCAATCATTTGGAGATCAATCTTGTGATAGGTCCAAAGCAAGAACATCTCCAGTTCATCAAGGAGGAACAAAAGCATGTGGAGAGTCAAGCAATAGCAAACCCTTGAGTGGTAAGAAAATTTTGGTTGTTGAGGACGTTGAATTGTTACGCAGGATAGCTTTGGTTACTTTGGAACGGCTTGGTGCGTCCGTCGACAAATGCGAAAATGGTGAACAAGCTGTGCAGCTAGTTGAAGAGGGTCTTACTAGAGATTTTCCCAATCCTCCATATGATTACATCTTAATGGATTGTCAGGTAATAATGACTGCTATGGTTTTCACTCCTTTCATTTGTTACCTTATGGCCTTGCAGGTAGTTTCCATTCTCATTATACATGATTTTACTCATCAATCTTATGTTATTTTAGTTAGCAACAGCCGTGCTTCATAATTGACACACTCAGTTCGTTCTTTCTTTCTTACTTGTTACCAGTTGCTAGCTTCTTTATCTGGCTATTGCCTTTTTGTTGGTTAATTGAATTTCACTTAGTATTCTATTTTCTTTGGTACATGTTTTCCATTTAATAAGATTGTGAATTGAATTGCCGTCTCCTTTTGCTACTTTGCTTTCTCCGGATCATTTTTTATTTTGTAATTAGATATTGTTCAAGTGTTTATAAACGCTTTCCAGTTTTCACTCATATGACTTGTTGCATATATCTCTATATAAAACTGCATGTTTTTATATGAATAGAGCCATAATGTTTGATTGACAATATAATTCAGCGTTCTTGATGCGCATAAACTATTTCATAACTAATTATGTGTGCAATCAACTTGATTAGTATTATTGGTGATTGAACAGATGCCAGTAATGAACGGATCTGAGGCAACAAGGCGGATAAGGGGGATAGAGAAGCTGTACAGTGTTCGCATTCCTATCATTGCATTGACTGCTAATACTGGGGAAGAGGCAAAAATGGCATTAGAAGCTGGAATGGACGATTACTTAGTCAAGCCCATCAAGAAAGAGCTTTTACTTGAAGCCATCAGATGCATACACACTAGAGAGTGAAAATTATGTATTTCTGTTAGTTCCCTAGATATATGATATGTACAGAAGCAAAATGAGGGGCTATATGCTTTTAGGTAGGATTAGAGAGTATTCCAAAGATCTTGGGATAGCTTAACTAGCTAATCTTATTGTAGTGCATGTGTTAACTGTTTATTTGGAGAAGCTGAAACTAGCATCGTTAAACTTCTAAAATCAATACCCAGGGGCCTTCAATGATTAATTTAAACCATGTGAAACCTACGAGATAAAGTTTTCCTAATTCCTGTTTCGTATGTTGCAAAGTCTCAACATAATTCCTGTCAAATAGTTTGTCAGCTTTATAGATTTTACAATGAATAAGCAACTAATTCGTGCTTCTAATTTGTAGTCCTAACTGTAGCATCCAAATTTAAATACGTAATAAATTTAACCAAAATAAAATCGCAACTCTTAACAATACAAAGAACCTACATCGGCTTAGCAAAATCAAACTACAAGAAATAACAGAATACTCATATGATTTCCCTACATTTCACCAAGCACTCTTAATACTAGCTTCTTGAAACCAAATTGCCTTACACCGAGTCTTCATGGGGGAAAAGTGCATCAAGCATCAATAAATCGGATATCGAAGGTGTGAGGATGTATCTGCCATACATTTAATGCTGCATACTCCTCTAAACACTCTTTCAACTGGGCTTCGCTGTACCCCTGTTGGAAAGCCAAAAGTTGAAGTTGTGCAGTCAGAGTACTATTATCTAGTGGGCAAATGAACCAGGTATCTTCAACAAACAGGGCCTTATTCTGGCTTCACAAAATTTAAACATGATCTTTAAAACAAACCATAGGCTTCATGCTAATGCGGATACATCTAATTGATGGCCAGGTGATGCATTGTCGGTAATTAATTCCAAATAGAATTAAGAAGCAATAGGTGCAGAAGTTAGGAAAGGTATTTTCTCAAACTGAGCTAGCCTAAAGATTTCCTGACAACCATCTTATTCTGTTATTCATATGTTCCTTAAAACTTTTCAGTATACTGGTCTTCATTCAGTGAAATAAGTTTTTTTTTTGGGTTATTGTTTTAGGATTATTTTAACTTTTGAATCTCGTGTGTTCGGAACTCAAACTTAGTCCAAACCCTCCTCAAGTTTCGTGTAGAAATCTTTTTTCATTTTCTAAAATACTACATAATAGACAGTATTCAAGTTAGAGCAGTATGAACTCACCTTCCTAGATATCCAATTCAGTGCGTGAGCATAGCTGACATCCATTCGGTTAGTTCTTGCAGCTTCATCTCGCAGAATGGAATAAATATCAGATATGGCATCCAGACCAGATCTTTGACGCTCATCAGAGTACAAAGAGAATTTTGACATCTGCATTAACCTCAGTGCCTCATCCACATCACTCTGAGCAACAGTTTCAGAAAAACGGAGTCTTGCGAGTGCCTGTTAAGAAATTGAGATGGAATAATATTTGGTTAGGCAATCTAAGCATGCACACAGATCATTAAACCCCCCAAAAAATCAATATTGCCTAAATGCCTAATTAATGCTCTCCTTCACCTCGGCTGAACTTAATTTCTATGCACCCAATAAAGAAACTTATACCGTCAAGAAGAAAATCAACGATAAAAAAAGACTTACAGCTGATATGCGGAGAATGCTTAGCAATGTTCTGACAGTTGTATATGAATGGGGAGTATTAGACTTGGCTTCTTCTTGACGAATGCTGGAGTATGCACTAGCAATATACTCTTCCAGTTCCCTCGGAACACTAGGAGATAATCTTCTAGCAGCTGATATGTATGCACTAGAAAAATGCAAAACACAATTTAATTAGTAATAATTTTCTTTTACTAGCATGCAACAGAACATTGAAAAAGAGCAATATTTGAAACTATAAGAGCAGCCAGAAAAAACCATGTAATCAGATGGGCAACATAGAGCAGTAAACTCCAATATGATTGAAAAAAAAGAAAAGAAGTTAGCAATCCTTCTGTGCTTACCGGAGAACAGATGGTTCAAGAGGAGTAAACCCAAAGGCGGGAGACTCTTTATTTTGGTGGACATAGACAACATGCCTAGCCATTTCAAGATCACTATCCATATCAGCTCGATCAAGGATTAACCACAACAAATCAAATCTTGATAGGAGAGCAGGCGGAAGATTAATATTTTCAGCCGGAGTTCTTCGTAGATCATATCTTCCCCTTCACAATAAAATATGGATAAAATTAGATTTCAGGAAGCAGATGCGTGCATGCCTTTAAGATCCTGTCACTACCTATTAGTTGAAAAGAAATAATACTATACCAGGCTGGATTAGCTGCAGCAAGCACAGCAGTCCTTGCATTCAGAGACGTAGTGATTCCAGCCTTGGCAATGCTAACAGTCTGCTGTTCCATGACTTCATGTATAGCTGTTCGATCTGATTCTTCCATCTTGTCAAACTCATCAATGGCACATATGCCCATATCTGCTAGCACCTGAAATTCAGAATATTCCATCATAGTCTCCGTCAATAACCAGAAACATACAGTTGAGAGGACATTGATGTATTGATATAGGAACTGAAGAAGTAACCTGATGAAAACATTACTCATTCACCATCTTAATTTTGCAAGCACTGACAGCATTTCTTCTATGTGTTTTACCACATTTTTTTCAACTTTAGTGTAATGTAATCACAATATGGACGGAAGGAATTGCATCACTAGAAAAAAGGAAGCTTGCATTACCAATGCTCCACCTTCAAGAACCATCTCATTTGTCACTGGATCTTTCTGAACAGCAGCAGTTAGACCAACTCCACTACTTCCTCTGCCAGTGGTGTACACCCCCCTGGGAGCTACATTGATTATGTGTTTCAGGAGCTGACTCTTAGCAACACCAGGATCACCCATCAAACATATATGTAAATCTCCTCTGATCTGCAATTAAAAGGCTACGATAATTAGAGTTACATAATGTAAATGATATACCATCCACACTACAAACCAAACAGAATGCAAAATAAGCTTAAAACAAAACGTAAGACCAAAACATACTAGAATTTGAATAAGAGAAAAAAAATTTCGAACTTTGGTTTTACTCAAATAGGTAAATATACTCATAATTTTATAAATGAACCAACAGGTCTTATTCCAACATGATTTTTCTGCAAAGAGAAAGCTCCACTAGACACGTGCAGTTCAACTTATACATAGTTTGTTACCTTCATCCCATCTTTCAACTTCCGATGGGGAGCACCAACAAGGAGAAGAAGCAGTGCTTTTTTAATATCTTCATGTCCAAAAATTTCAGGAGCCAGCGATCTTGCCAACTTATTGTAGATGTCACCATCTTCTGCTAAACGTGCAATCTGCTCTTCCTCATCTCCTCTAAGTTCATATCTATGAAAGAATTAATTGATCAGGCAGCTGCTATGTTTCTCCAAACTCTAATATGATTAAGCAGCAGGTTGATAAGAATTTCATTTTGTACAAGGAAGTCATAAGAGTGTCGCAGTGGACACAAAGCTAAGCAGCATATACAAGAAGTCCAATGCAAGCTGCTTATTTATTTAAAGAAAAAAATTGGAAGAACTTATTTTTTGGCAGTGTTGAGAGAAACTAATGTACTGGAAGTGGGGTTAAAAGAAGGACCAGGCATTATAAATTGAGATCTGAAAAGTAACTCACTCTTCATATTTTTTCTTGAAATGAGTTACAGACATGGCCTCTAAGTAAGTGTCAGCAACCAGACCAGCACGCATTGCTCTAAAACCAGTGTAAGGAATAGGAAGAAAAATCCCAGATAATTCAACCACATCACCTGGAGCCACCTGACAACGTACAACAAGCAGGTAGCAAACAGTATCAGACAATTAGCCAGTTAAACCTCAATAGGTACAAACAATCACCATAATTGTCATTATGCCCATGTATTTTCTGCAATAACTTTATTTATGTGCTTGTAAAGATTTACCAATAATAAAGGTACTCCAAATATGAATTTAATACAATTTCCGCGTGCTTGATAAAACAGAATGTGGCGACTGTTACTTTAATGCCAATTGGCAGGAAATAACAAACCTTTCTTGTGAGCTCTCCCCTAAAATGAACAGTCATTGTACGTGGAATATGGCCTTTTGGAACATGTTCAGCTAATTCTTGAATTTTTGCCTGCAAATGAACCATATCCCAAGTTTCTTACATTCAAGCAAATAAGCAATCTTACAAAACAAGAAAAAAGAAAGTAATCAAGCATATATTAGGGCACATAACCCTCCAAAAGGCAGAGATCTGCAATACATGTTTTGATGACTGAGCCAGAGTAGAGTGCAAACCTCTTGAAATTTCAAAAATTTTGATGCTCTCAGTTGAAGGATGACATTCCCCTTATTTTTATTTGTATCACAGCGCTTGGATGGACACTCAAACAAAGGCATGAAGACTCGAGCTGTTACTTCCTGTTTATGAAGGGGAGAAAACAACAATGTCAAGTTTTAATAGATAGTAACAATACTTACAATATCCTAGGCCTAACATCCTGGCAATCAAATCATAATAGCCCAGATAAAATTTGGGAACTGTGAAGGACTTTTATAAATCACGCCAAGTAAATCTCATGCAGTAGATCTTCTATTTCCTACTTATATTTTTTCTGGACAGAGTATTCAGTACATCTAAATTGAGCAGTTGGAGCAAGTTGTTTCATCAATTACCTGGTAAATTTCAAAACCACAATCCTCACATGTGTATACAGCCACCTGCATTAATGGTTTAACATCCGAGCAACGGGTCACTATACCAGATATCCTTACAAGCTGACCAATATATGAAGCCTTCACCTCCCTAATGGTAAATGGCCGCCCCTTTGAAGATGCTTTAATATAAACTTCACTGCAATATCCACGAAGTAAGATTACTACAAGGACTGTCACATATAACCTAAGGTATAAATGCCAAAGCTAGTCAGTTATTTTGGTCATTCACATAACACTCATGCCTATTGAATTTTTCGCTACAAACGAAACATAAGAAATTGCAATTATAAAACAAATTTGTGCATTCATAGAGTACAGAATCCCTAGGGATTGAAAGCGAAGCGAAGAAGTGAAGCTCACAAGTAGCGCTTGATTTCAGGAGGCATCTTCTGCTGCGGGTCCGAACCTTCCGCACCTTCGGCTGCTTCGTCAGATCTCTGTGTCATCAGAATGTCATGGTCATCATCCGTGAAGGCCTCAGTGGACTCCGGCATGAGCTCGTCGATTGCATCAGCGAAAATCCCAACGTACCTCCGAGTATTCTCAGTCACGCGCCTCAGAAATTCCTCATCTAAATCTTTGTACTGAAATAGAACAATTGGTTGTGAATGGACACGCATAATAGAATATCAGATCAACGTCAAACAAAGCTATGAAGAGAAATTTTACATTAATTAAGTCCTCGAGATCGATCTGGACGGCACGAGTTTTGTGGTTCGCAACGTCTTGCTGAAACGGCAAAAAAAAAAAAAAAAGGGAAACGAATTAGGATTAGTGTTCATGGTTGTTTGGTGTTGGTTAAGAGAGGAGAAAGAAATAAGAGGTGAAAAGGAAGGGGGAGAACTCACGAGGATGTTCATGTATTTGGGTTCGCCATTGATATCTGCGAAGTTGGAGAGGAACTCTCTCGCCAGAACTGCGGGCGAAAAAGGGGAATGGAATTAACGAATTGGAAAAAGAGCAGTAGTATATGAAAGGATCGCGAAGAGAGAGAGAGAGAGAGAGAGGGAAGGGGAGGATTACCTTTGTCAGAGTTGAAATCGAGGTCCTTGGTGTTCATCCTTCAACTTGGGGAAGACGGCTACACGGAGGGACGGAGTTGCGGAGAATGTGTGCGTGAGAGAGAGAGAGAGGCACCGGGAATGAGAGTGAGGGAGTTTGGGCGCCAAACTATAAAAGAGCGAGACAACTTTTGGCGGGAAGGAGCGCCCATGAGGTAGGATATGCTGTGGTCAGGAACACCGTGACGAATGATCCGTCGGATTACCCGAGAACCTAGCTACAAATATTGAATCAAAAACTGAAACGGAAAAAAAAAAAAAAAAAGTAAAAACTATTGTGGCTGCTGGGATTCGAGCCCAGGTCTCCACGGCCACAACGTGGAATTCTTACCACTAAACTACAGCCACCGACTTGTTCTCCTCTTTAATTACAACACTATTGTATGTAGAAAGTCTCACTTGAATACATGATGAAAAGAAAACCACCATCAATATCTTCTATAAATTTGAAAATCTACAGTAACTCTTCTTTATTAATTCATCCCTAATGGCTTAACTTATCTAATTGTTTTCACAAAATTAAATATATAATGGGAATGAAATTTCCTTTTCAAAAAAAAGAAAAAATGCCTTTTAAGCTTGATATGTAATATAAGCTTAGTTTTATAAGATTACATTATTATGAACTATTATATGTTTGATGTAGTATTTTATTTTTTGGTTTCCCACATGTATTCTCCATTGGAGGCAAGCATATTCAACATATAATCGATCATTAAATATGAGTACCTCTCTCAGTTAAGATTCAAATCATAATTTATCATATTATGAGAACTAATTCTTTCTATTAGACAAAATTCCTGTTAGTATTTTATGTAATATTTAATAAAAAGAAAATTGTTTATTTTACTTATATTCATCTAATAATCATAAGATAATTTTTTTTTTTAGGTTTACAGCAACTTAAAAAGATTTGATAGGAATATTTTATACAGCACTACTATATAAATAGAATATGTACCCAAATATGATGTATCATAATAATATGTCAAGGCTATAAGGTAAAAAGTACAACTAACAAGAAAAAGAGTCAGTAAAACATAATATGTTTACCACCAATAATCTTAAACAATTCGCGTTGAGCAACTTATCCGGCATAATACTTTTATTTTATTTTATATTGGATTGAATAAAAATATGCAAATATGTTGTTTGGATCTAATATCTTTCAGACTTAAACATATCGACAGACCAACAAGAAATTGGTGCATAATTTTGTGGATTCACGGTAGTGACGGTACCGTACTTGCATTGCTTCTCACACGGACCTTGCTCTCTTTATTTATTGGTGTCGCATATGTGCCAATAATTTTTGTTGCAGAAATAAATATTTGTAATTATATAATTATACTGGATACATCAAATGCTGCATAATATAAAAACTCATACATCATATAATTCATATTATATTCTCATAAAAAAAAATTATATCATACAGATTTATATTATCAAGCTTTGTAAAACCTTATTTCATACAATGTACTAAAGAATGCTGAAATGTGTAAATAATTCCGAATTAAGAGGGAATGTTTATAGCATTTCAGAAAATGCAACAAATGCATCCTTCTCTTCAAATCTTGCTAATATTTTGGACATTAAATGTAAATTTATTCTTTGAAAAGCTTCCCGTGGAATAGAATGTGTAAGGCTCTATGAAGAGAATGTATTTTGTTCCCAAGATTTTGCCAACTTTGCTTGTATTAGCTTGTCCAGTATGGGCGACTCCAATGGAATTGGATCAAGGCACCGCTCTGTAGCAGCACCAATCACCTGTGTCCCAAGAAACACAAAACAATCTAAAGATGACTGTACAACAACCAAAATAGGAAAACCAAAAATAAAGCTAATATTTTCGTGGCAAAAAGTGTAACACCATATGAAAACGTTAGAACCCAAGGTAAGACTATTTTTCGAACCTCATCAAGCAAGAAGTCCATTGCAGCTTCATCTTCAACTATTTCCATTAACGGATTCCTTAGGAACTGAATATCTAATTGAATTTGCTGGAATCCACTTCGGTTAAAAGTCTGGAGCCGGACAAATTCTTGCAAACTTTTAAAGCACAATTTAACTATGGTTGTCACAACTGATTCCTGCAGTTTTTAAGCAAAGGCTGATAAAAATGTTTGCAATAAATATTTAAATTATACATTACCAATATGATAAATATTCAATACCTGTGTATATTCTACTTTTGTGAAAATTTCCACTTTTTGCTTAAACAGTTTGGCCAAATGTGTTTCTAAAAGCTGGCTTCTCGCCCTTTGAGTATTTGAGCGAGCCAATTTCTCCTCCCTAAAGGAATTGCTTCTTGATGAAGCACTACTTCCATTACTATCAGCCCTGCGGTGCTTCCGCATATCTTGAGGCAAAATCTGCTTCACTTCATTAACTATAATTTTAAGCTGGAACATCAAATAAGTGAAATCAACATCTAGCTCTATATTGCTTCAGTTAATTACAATAGCCTTATGCGCATAATATTCCACACGGTAAAAATTAAATAAGAGTAGTATTCAAGTATAATCCTCAAACTATTCAATGCAACTAAAAAGACAAAAAATAGAGGCACCAACCTCTTGTAGAAATAAATCAACGAACATATGAACCCCTCTTGGCTCCTTATGCTGTGCAAAGCGAAGAAACGACTTCATAATCAAGCTCTTCCAAGATAAGCACTAGTATTTTTGTTTTTGTTTTTACTCTTTGAAACAAAGACATATAACATACTGACCTTAACCCAATTAGGTGTGGTAAACCTCTTCTTCAGGAGAAGTGATATTCGCTGAGTTCTCATATTTATGTACTGAAAAGAATCAAATAAAGAATATGTAAACTCTGCTTTGATGGAAGAAATATTATTAAGCAAAGAAGGGGTACAGGTAAAATAGAGAATAAAAGTCCTCCAAAACAAAAGCACTCAAGAATGAGTGCTACAAAACAAAAATAATGCAATATATCTTGCCAATTCTCCACACATCAGACATGGAGTCCCTCAATGAAACCTTGGGCAGAACACACAAGCGAAACCATATGAACTATGCTGGGCAATGTAAAAATAAATAGCCAACAAGCTGCTAAACTGAGTAGAAAACAAATACTGACACAACAAAACTATGCTACTCAAGTGAAATTGTACTTCAAACACAAACAGATACTACCACAAGACTCAAGGCCATACGGCTGTCCGTATTGAAAATCCCCTTTTCCTTGTAAACATACGTATTATACACCGAGCAGTCTTTTCATATAGCTAGATTTTACATTGTTACCTATGGAATAGAGGGATAAGCGTGATGTATTGAGTGAAGTAAAAACAATGATAAAATACATAGAGTGCCTCATATAAATTGCAATTCTGTAGAGAAGAAATTATGGACTTGAAAACATACCAGCTGCAGGAATTTTTCACCAGCTGACCTAAATTTCTGAGAGATATCTCCTGGAACAAAGGCAGGTCCATATTCATAGCCTCTACGAACAGAAAAGGATGCTGCTAATTCCTGAGCATTACAAGGCAAGTTCTAAGGCATACCTTGACGGTATGAAAAAAAAACTAACTACAAGAATTCATCCGTTCTAAGGAATCAAATGTAGCCTATCAAGTGGATCCTTGCCTCATTGATTTTAGGGATGGCAGTTTGGTGAATAAAAGCAGACAATTGCGCCAGCACTAGGACAAGACCAGCAAAAGTTTTGTCACCTTGAGCTCCCTCTGTCAGACCATGATTTTGAGTAGCTGAAGAACTATTCCTCCCTGAAAACAATTGGAACTGATCCTCAATTTGCCGTAAAAAGTCTTGAAATCCTTCTTGAACCCAATCAATTATTAGCTCTCTTAGTTTATCTAGGATCCCTGAGTTGTCATCTAGAATTTTGCAGACATGCTGAAATGATCAATAAAAAAAGAGAGATAAATGGAACAACATAAAGCAGAAATAATAGGAAATTTTATCATTTGACATTTTATCCGTGTACATGCATATGATCTTATATCGATGAGTTCAGAGACAGAAATGTGCTTACCAGCAAGAAGTTCCTGCCTCCTTCGAGAACTACTTTTGTGCTAGCATCTAGAGCAACTTCTAGGTAGTACTCCTCTCCTCCTCCTTCTTGTTTCAAGACTTTTAAGAGTGAATCTACCAAACAGAAGCTAACTCAGCACAATTATTATGACAATATTCTGATAAAATTTTTTGTAACTATCTCAAATCAAGCGATATATATATATATATATATATATATATATAAAAACTAACCTGAGATATCTTGCAAAAGATGAGAAAATGCACTTTCAATGTACAGCTTGACAGCAGCCTTAGCACCCTGGAAATATTTAGGTTTAATTGATGAAAATCCATTTTAAAAATGAGGTTTCATGAGGATTGTATTCTGAAGAAAAAACGAGAAGAGGGACTTGGAAAGCTACATCAATAGGTCAAAATCAAATTAGAGCCAATAAGTTTGACGGACGACCTCAAGAAAATGATTAGATAGAGCCGTTTCCTGTAAGACCTCATTCATAAGGAGCGAATCCTTCCAGATAACTCCTGTGCCCAGGTGAAGTGTGACAAAACAAAATCAGGTACAAAAGCACATTTATAGATAAACATTCTAAAAGTGTTTCCTGAGAATACATTTATATTAGCGATTAATAGTGATTTAAAAGCATGACATTATAGAAGACACTTCTTTTTAACTAAGTTGATATAGCACAACGTCTATTTGAAGCATATATAGCTGCAACAAATGGAGATGATGACAGCTTCCTCTTACAGCCTAATATATTATTATCCAAGAGACACGATTAGAGATGCAGTGCATTGCAATGAAATGCTTCCAGAAAGACAGAAGAAAACAAAACCAAATAAATCGATACAACCATCACTCGGAGGAGACCAAAGGCATTGCATACATTTATGAAGAGCAAAGATCGTTACATAGAATCATGCCTAAAAGAAGCAGAAGTTTGTTTGATCGATATTAAAGGAAAAAAAATACCATGTATTTCTAAAAATTCTTTTGGTTAATTTAAGAAATTAAATTGGAAAAAATGTCAAAATTGTTCATATAAAAAATTAGTCGGTATCACACCTAAGGCATAAATTTCAAAGGTAAATGGTTAACATATCAAGGTAGGATCAAAAGTTAAAAAAGTCACCTGGCTCTAGAAACCAAGTTAATGTCCAGAAAAAAGAATAGCAGAGTCATACTACTTACGAAGAACACCCAGTAGATCTGCCGCAGAAATCCTTGTCTTTACATACTCCTCAGTAATTAAAAAGTGCCTAGAAAACAGTTAAAAAGTTTGCATACAACGAAAATTTCATGCACAATAATCAATTAGCAATACTTCATGTTGTAGCAGACCTGGTAACCAAGTCTTGAGCAAGTTTAACTAATTGATTTTCTGAATCAGGGAATATTACTCGAAATGCACGAACAGCCTCCGCAAACTCGCTAACAGCTGCCTATGTTGAGAAATGACAACAAAAACATGATCAACCGGTCAGTCTCCTAACCATAACTGCCAAAGAAGATACGTCATATACATAAAACTGAGTAAAATAATAGCATGAAACAAACCAAATAAATAAATAAAATTAAATGATAACGGTATAATGACCAAGCCTTGTCCTACTAGGACCAAGGATGAGTCAATAAATTGGAACAATGATCTTATATTAATAAATATTTCATTCATCACGATAACCCAATCTATTATTATACACGAGTGTTCTATATCAACCTGATAATTTATAGCCATTGATATCCTTTTCTGTAATATTAAATTATTAATCTACAACAGTTCTAGTGGCAGGCTTAAATACATTTTCTCAATGTCACAAACTATCTTCTACAATAATGTATCACCTAACATGGCTATCTCATATTTGTTCTGATTAGTTTCACTTATTCCTTACACAGAAGCATCCATATCTAGCCAGAAATGTTGTTCTACATCTATATGATTTTAATTCTAGCATTGATCATCACCAAACGGATGGAAGGCCCTCTATGCTTGATATAGGCTTTCCCTTGATAAAGAAAGAGAGAAGCTCTGAACAGGAACTGAATATCAAGTTCAGAGCCAGTTACACAAGGTGGCACTAGAACATACGATGGCAAACAAAAGCATATATACGCTTTTGAGAAAAGGACAGTAAACAAAATGATACTATTCTGAGGCTACTTACCTCATGAGCAGAGCGTGAAGCATTCTTTATTTCTTCAGGGATAAGCTGAATGTCTGTAAGGGAATGTTCCAACTTCTCTAATAGTTTCGCCTTCAAATTGTCTACCTGCCAAAAAAACAAAATAGAACACCGGCCATCATATGTCCTTAACTAATATCACCAAAGATTATAATATAATGTTATTTCTCTCCTTAGAAAGGGAGAGGGGGAGAGAGATTGAGATATGGTCGATCCCCAAAACTCTCCGCAAAATGCAAGAAAAAAATGAATTTACATCAAAAAGATAGTTTTCACCATATATAGTAAATATTAAAGGAAAAATATTAGTAGTTTATAAAAGTTCATCTTGTCTTAGCAATTAGTATAACAAGTCAATCTAAGAAAAAGAAAATCAATACGAACTGGAAAATCCAACTGCTTAAGGAGCAATGCAGCCTCAGCTCTCACTTGTATTGATTCAGAATCTGAAAACAGCTTTCCCTGGTTAGAAAAAAAAATGTCAATTATGATGATAAGCTTTTCAGAAGCAAAATGACCATCAGCTATTTATTTGGCATATGACCATAGATTTCAATTTCACTGCATTCTATAAACTTTTAGATCATGTTTGAAAGCCTTGATTAGAAAGGATGCTTAGGACAAGCTAATCCTATCCAATTTTATAATACATTTGGTACCCAAGTAGGATAGGATGTATCATATAGCTATCTAACATGGGCCTCATATCATGTTAAGATGATATAGAAAGCCTAAAAGCGTGAAAGAACTATACCTGCAAGTTTTTAACTATGATAGCTATTGCTTCATCAGATGCTTGCTTACAATCATAGAATGACGAGTCTCCATATGCCTGATAAAGAGGAAAAAAAAAAAAAACTAAACTAAGAAAGATATATCATATAAGGCCTAGATGTATTGCATTACATGAAAATATTTGTGTGTGTGTGTGCGTTGAATGTAAAATTAGCCAACGGATTGAATTAATAATAATATCAACCAAACACAACCTTAAAAATTGGCATTGCACCAGTGTAGAACCTAACTGCATCTGCATTGGCCTCTGATTTGATGCACTTGCCAAGTCTATCAGGTAGATCATAGATAAACTACTCTTCCACAACGGTGAAAATTGTCATATGGCCCAAACATAAGAGTTAAAATCATCATGCATAGCAAAATACAAATGAATTCTGTCAAAAACTTTGAACAAGCAATTATTTCATTGTTAGCTCCTTTTAACAAAGGACTCACAGCTCCTATCACTGAATGATACCCAGAGACATAGAACCAATTATGTGCAGCCAGAAAGCCCGCATCAGTGCTTTAATACCTGAACTTTCCTTAGAAGATTACAAGTCATATGCAGTTTCTCAATGTGCTCCCTCTTCTCAAATAAAGAAGTGTTAACACTGTCACTCCTTGACTGTACAGACATTATCTGCATTGGGAAAAAAAAGTGGATTGCCAATACACTCTCATCTTTTTGTTTTTCTTCTGCTTCTTTTTAATGAAATTTCTGGGGTGAAAACAAGTCCCCAAACGGATTTTCAATAATTTAATTCTACACTCACCTTCTCAAGAAGCTGTTCCATATTTCCCTCCATCCCCAAAATATTACTTTTCATCCTGTTCAACAAGACAAAGTTTTGTCATTCTTTGCTCAAAGGATTATGTTACACCACTCTGAAACAAAGCATGCATGAAAACATTACAAGACAAATCGAATTTTCACACGATATTGTAGCACACGGGTAGATTATAACAAAACTATACCTCTTTATAGTATCTGTGGCGCTGATGAACTTGTTATAATTCTCGTACACAAGCATTTGCAAGTCAGTGTCGAGATTCTTTATTTCAGCGGCCATTTCAACATGCCTCTTGAGTAGCCCTTCCAAGTTCGACTTATTCGCCTTCATGAGTGATCGTTTCAACATAAACAAAGATGTTATTCGCTTTCTTCGACGTAAACATAATTAATGTCGTTTTGTTGCATTCAATTAAACCTCGTATAAAAATAAAAAAAAAAGTAAAAAAGAGACAAGAAGCATGAATTACCAGGATGTTTATGTAGTGATCGGGATCGAAGTAGGAGGAGTTGACGTCATCGGGGGAGGTGTGTTTGGAGGAGGTGGTGGGTGAGTTGGAGGACATTGAAGGGTTTGGAGAGTAGAAACTCGATAGAAGATCTCTCATTCTCCTTGCTTTGTCATCCAGTGGTGCTTCATCGGTGACCATTTTTTTCTTTTCCTTTTGATCGATGATGAAGGAGTGCTCCTCGGATGTGTGAAATGGATCACGGAACGATTGGAGGGATGGTGAATGGTGAATGGAGCGCTGTGTGATCGCAGGAGTTGAGCTTTTCGGAGCCTACTTTGCAGCCTGTTAGCTAGTTGATCGCTGTTGTTGCTATTTGGCAGAGAGCAAGGGAAAAGTCTCAGTTATGTGTAACAGTAACACGATGATCGATGTCGTAGTATATTGTCTTGTCAATGACTCAGTCAATCATGCTACGATTAAAATTTCATACATTTACATCGCGTATGGCAGGTTTAGAATTAACTCTGCCTCTCAAAATTGATGCTATTAATTTTTAATGATATTTATAGTATATTTAATTTTATTTTTATAGAATTTATTTTAGATAAAACTAATTTGGTTAAAATTAATTTTGAAGTAAAAAGATTTATGTTTAGTAGTTTCTCTAAAAGTGATTATGACATAAAATAAAAAATTTTCACTCTTTCCATAATCAATTTTAGAGACCAAAATTGATTCTAATAGTGAATAACCAAACATCATCAAAAACTCCAAAAATCAATTCTAGGGTTCTAGAATCAATTATAAAGAGCTCAAATGGGCTCTCAAACACACGCTTAATTGTTGACTCCCATAATCAATTATTACTTCTAGAATTGATTATGAGATAAGTAAAATTTTTTTATTTTCTGTCATAATCACTTTTAGAGAAACTACTAAATATAAATCACTTAACCTCAAAATCAATTTTAACCAAATTAATTCTATAAAAAATCAATTCTATGAAAATAGAACCACACTTAAAAATAAGTTTTTTCATAAATTTAATTCATAAAATTTTTATATTTTCAACTTTCTACCAACACATTTTAAATAGAATAACTTTCTCATCTAAATATTGAGTATAGCTATTTCACTTCCGGTGGAGTACATTGATAGTTCCAAAAACGCTTTTCAATACTAACGTTTAATTAGATCAAGTGGTTTGAGATTTATTTTTCTAATAAAGTCTTAAATTTAAGTCTTATGAATAGAAAAAATTAATATTAGAAAAATTTTATTTCCATAATGAATTGACCCAATTCAAATTAGATTAGTCAAAATCTAAGAAACTTTTAGATACAGATAAATTTTTCTTTTATTTTTAAAATTTTTTTACTTAAAAATAATTAGTTGCACCTAGAAGTAAAAGTTTATAAATCTTTGAGCCACCACTTTAAAGAAAATTTAACTTAACTATCACTCAATCTAAAATTATGAAAGCAATTTTTAAGACAAAAAATAATTATTTTTTAATTACGCCACATATTGTTGTCATATGTTTATAGTCTAATTGAATAACTTGTAAGATCATTATATGTTTAGTTGTAACATAAATTTTGTAGGCTCTCACTCGTGTGTGCATGTGTGTATATATATATGAATTTAATTTAAATATACAGATAGTATAAAATTGTTTTATATTGTCAATCAATAGAAATAGTAGAAAATATTAAATTATACAAATAACCGTCTATTATAATGAAGGACCAATCATAATTTCTCACTTTCTAGTATTTCTATTAGTTGACAGTTTAAAATTATTTTACATTATCAATACATATCAATTATATATATAACTTTAACTAAGAGCTCACCTTAAAAAAATTTATTCTCTTTCCAACCATTCTCACTTCTCAAAAGAATGTATACTCAAAATATTTTTAGTACAAATTCAAACTCCTTTCACAACTGAATAAAAAAGATTATTTTTGTTCATATCTCATGTATTTTATTTTAATAATATTATATGAAAATTTTTTAATTCTATAAAATATAATATAAAAAAGTTTAGGTATTATAGGCTAAAACATATACTTTATAGAAAAAATTATTTAAAAATATTTAATATAATAATAATAAGGATTTTTATAATAATAATTACAAATAAATTAATTTTTTTAGTCTTCTCCTATGGGTATATAAATATAAATATTCTTATGTAAAGTATCACATTTTTGTTTCATCCTAAAAAATATTAGGATTTTTTTGTTTCGTATTTTTTCTTTTTTTGCCCTTTAATCTATGTTAGACTCTATGTGAGCACTTGATATTCCCCCCCCCCCCAAAAAAAAAAAAAAAACTAATGACAGCTACTAAAGGGACAAAGTAGGACTAAAAGCTTCTAAGAGAAACTTATTTAAAAATGATCACCAAATGAAAAATTCCTAATATTACGAGAAATAAGTGAATTTTAATTTTTTATATAAAATATAATAATTATTCACTTGAAATGATATTTTTTTATATAATTAAGGAGGGGTCATGCCCCTATATAAATTCTATATATATTTTAAAATTAATTTAAATAATTTGTACCCGTTAAAATAAAATATATTTAAATATTATCACATAAAAATATTTTTAATATTTCATGATATTACTTTTTCCCCCTTTTTTTTCAGATATTACTTATATTTGGATAGTATTAATGAGATTTTAGTGCTTGACAAATTTTTTATTAATTTATTTCGCAAAATGACAAAACTGATTTATTATTCTGAGATAAAAAAAATACCTATATGCTTAAAAAATAATATTATATTTATTTCACTATATTCTTAATATTTAAAAATGCTAATAAATCCATTTCAAAAAATATTAATAAATTAATAAAATATCTAATATTACTAAATATGCACCTTTTTTTCTTAATATATTGGTGATAATTAGGTTTAATATATCGATAATAATGAGATTTAAATCTAAAATTGTATATATATATTGAAATCTTTCATTATTAAATCACTCCCAATAATTTTAAACACCTTCTTCTTATCATTTGAAAAACTAACCTTACTGTCTTAATGTAAAAGTCATAAATGAATATTAAGTAAAAGATCTAAACAGGCAAAAATTATAATTTCTAATATTTAAATAACATTCAAAAAATGAAACTAAATATAGAAATAAAATTAAAATCGAATTTCATTTTATTAATTTTTTTTCCCACAAATTATTTCGTCCGTACAGACTATTTAACGTTTGGAAAGGACAAGGTAAAAGGCAGTTGTGTAATATGAGGAGGAACAAAGTTGTCGTCAGTGTGAACGCCAGCAATGACGCGGTCGTTTAAAGCCCTCAAAATTAGCATCAACACATTGAATAATTCCAAAGTCCTTCTCTACCCACCACACCCTCTTTTTCCCCCTTTTTCCCCCTTTTACCCCTTTCCTATTTCTATAAAACCTAACCTCAGACCCAGTTCTCACCTTCTTTCCCATAAATCTTTTCTCGCACCAAACCTTCGCCTCTCTCTCTCTAGAGTCCCTGCCATTTTTTTTCTTCTTCAGTCGATTCTTTTCTCCTTTAGTCTCTTTCTCCGCTTCGTGAAATTGGCGTTTCGGAGACTCAGATCTGCTTCAGATCTAGGGTTTCCCGGTCCTTGCAAAAGAGCCAATTAGGGTTTGAATTGAGGAATGAGAGCTCAGGGCTTTCGCAGAATAACCCCAATGTTTTCCGAATTTTTATGACACATTACATCCCCATGCGTCGAATTCGTCTGCTACACTCGTTCTCTGTCGTGTTCCTCTACTGGTTCTACGTTTTCTCATGAACTCCCTCTCAAATCCCTAATCTCTCTCATTTCCCCCCAAATCAATCCCTGCATTTTCCCTATCCTTCTAATAATCTAGATCTGCAAACCCTATTTCCGTCATTTTTTTTCCATTTTTTTTTAATTTTTAAGTTTGAAAATTGTGGTGGCGAGGAAATAATGGCTCCGATTCAGCGTGCGTTGAGTTCGGGATCGGAGACCGGCGGAGATCCGCCGATGATGGTGGACGAGAGGAAGCGGAAGAGGATGCTGTCGAATCGCGAATCGGCGAGGCGTTCGCGGATGAGGAAGCAGAAGCAGCTGGAGGACCTCGCCGACGAGGTCAGCAAGCTACAAGCGTCGAACAAGAAGCTGGCGGAGGCGATAAAGGCGAAGGAGGAGGCGACGGTGGAGACGGAGGCCGCCAACAGCGTCCTCCGGGCGCAGACAATGGAGCTCGCCGACCGCCTCCGCTTCCTCAACTCCATCCTCGAGATCGCCGAAGAAGTCAGCGGCCTCTCCGTCGAGATCCCCGAGATTCCGGATCCGCTCCTCAAACCCTGGCAGATCCCTCGTCCGATTCAACCGATCATGGCGTCCGCGGACATGTTCCTGCATTGATCTGAAGAATTTCTTTCTTTCTGTTTGTTTCTCTGGAAAATAGCGGCATCGAGTATCTCTTGGTCTCTGGTGGAAATTTTCAGATTAGGTTATTGTTGTTCAGTTGTAGTTTATTGGTCTTTCTTCATTGGTGGTACCATTTGTGTCTAAATAATGTGAGGGACGGGGTGTTTGATTACTGGCATTGTCACGTTTAGTGTTAATTAAGCGTCTTTTTAGTGTGTCCAGTGTTTGTGCTTTGGTTGTGGAAGGTAAATTATACTTTGCATTAAGGATATGTGGTGTACCATGCTCATTTCTAATTGCTTTACCTTGCTCCCTTTCGTGGTTATTTGTAAAATGGTGTTTGCAATTGCGGTGTTCTGTTTTATGTGTATGTGGTTAAGTGCGGATTGCTTGGTACTCGTGAATTTTGTGGAGGCTAATTCAGCTCCTGAGTCGTGCACAAATGTGTGCCAGCGGTTTTCTTTTTAATGCAAGTTCGTATTGGATTTCAGCGGTTCACCTGAGGATTAAAAGTACTTGTTGCGACGTTTTTGTTATAGCTTAATACAAATAGTGGACAAGGAAAATGACGAAGTAAATTGAAGCGGAGGCCTTTCTTAACTTATCAGTTGTACTAGGTTCAATTTCAAGTAAGTGTTATCTTTTAAATACGTGCAAGAATTTAAAAAAAAATATATTAAATATGTCTCAATTTTAAATTAATTAGAGTTCATTTTATACAATTATTATTTTTATCATTTATTTTTTTAATATCTTTTTGACCTATCCATATCCGTTATTTTTTGTTAAATGATAGATAATTATGAAACTTCTTTAAAACAGAAATAATAATTATTTTGTGGGTATAAGTACATATGGGCACGTCCTGACTTTGAATTAGAGTGAGTATTCAGCTTAAAGCAGTTGGCAAATTAATTATTTTGTGGTTAAATCCAAATTGATCTGGATGCATCAATATTTGTCTTTCTAAACATTTTTACGAAAGAGATAATAATCTTTAGAGTTTAATTTTGCAAAATTGCAAACTTTTACATTTTATGTAGTAGTTGTTAACCTTCATAATTTATTTTGGATATAAAAAATTAATTTAGATACGCTGTAAGTGTAAAACGTAGGATTTGAAATAATTAAATAAGTGCAAAAGAGTTTTATATATTAATATAATCATATAATATTTTATGTTAAACTTTTAAGATAATGTGTGCGAAAGTCAAATATTTTTATTTGTTGATGTGGCGACATATAATTGAATGCTAAGATATTTTTATATTAATAATACATAAAAATTAAATTCAAATATAAATGTTATTTTTTTTTTTGTATACAATAACTTCCCCTGAAGAGTAATTTTGTAAATTTAAATAATCACATTTAATAAAGAAAGAGAGTAGTAAATATATCATATTTAATAAAGAAAGAAAAGGGTTGAATATAGTTTTGATAAAGATAGGATTTGAAATTTTTATTTATTAATTTTAAATTATTTAATTATATATTTAATTGTGTTAACTATTTAATATTAAATTTATTTATATGGGTTTGAGTTTAAATTTATTTATTTGTTAAATAAAAATAATGACAACAATAGCATATATAATCATTAAAATATATGACAATAAGATACAATTGTGTTAACTATTTTAATCAGCACGTTAGACTCGTGCAAACTATTTTTTATTATATTTATTGAAACATGATATCATTTTTTATGTTAACATTTCTTATAAAGTAATTAAATGTTAATGCTTACTCCTTTTTTATTTTTATTCAATAAAAAATCCAAATTCTCTCAATCGTTAAAATAAGATATTCTTTCTTCATTAAACTATGTTTTATTATTTTGTTTCTTCATTAAATTTGACAATTGAAAGTTACAGAAATATCTTTAAAAAAGGTCATTTTATAATATAGTTTGAGTTTTTTTTTTTTAAATATAGAACAAAATATAGAAGTTGTTATATACTAGACCCAAAGTCATAGATGATCCATTAAAAGACCCCATTAGCACGAGATCCAAGGCTCAAATCAGAAGACAATTAGAATTACCTCCATTGAAACTGTTTTTAGCTACAAAAGATATTAATTCTATATTCTATAACTTACAAGATTAGATTCCATAATGTACATTAATTCGAGACTATTACTCGAGAATCCCGAAAAGTCGTTATCATTCAAACCCTCTATAAATAAGAGGGCTTGTTCTTGATATAGATACATATATTTTCAATCTAAAATTTATATTTATTATTTTGACTAACTTGATTGTTAGAGTCCTTGTAAGTACCCCATGCTTCTGTCGGGGAATTCAACCCTTATCAACCACCATCGAGAACAGCAACCAGAGAAGTTCCAATTAAAATTCGGTGGACCCTACTTCAGAATTCAGTGACCCCTCTTCGAACAGTTGTTAACTTTCATACCGCAAGAATGTTAACAATTCATTTGTATTAATTTGAAGTAATTGTTATAAAAGTTTAATATTTTTAATAACAAAACAATATATAATTAACTAATAATAAAAAAGATTAATAATATATCATAATTGTATTTACTTTTTCATACTATGTTGTTTCACAAATGTAACGGAGTGGAACATTCATGATTCCTCCATTTTTCTTTGGCTAATAAGTTTACGTATTTGAAATGAATCGGAAGCCAATCCCAAGTTTTTTATTTTTTATTTTTATTTTTAAGGTCAATAATCTCAAACCATTTGAAATAGATAAGGCCATAATATTAGCTACCACTGAGCATCATCATGACCGGTCTCCTTCTGGGACCCCGGCTGGGTATCTTTTTAATTATTTTCAAATTTCTAATTATTTACTTGCTCTTTTTTAGGGTATGGGTAGTTTAACTTTTGAGAGGATTAATTTTAAAATAAAATTTTTTATAGGAATTATTTAAAAAAAAATTATTTTTTAAAAAAATATTTATGTTTGATTTGAATATTTTTAAAATAAATTTAAGAGAAATATTTTTATTTAGATGGAATAAAATAAAATTACTTTTTAAGATATAATTATAAAAAAACATAATATAATTTGAAGATAATTGAAGGTATAGGTTAAATGAGGGTAATTTAATAATTTAATTCTTTTAATCTCTTCCCTCAAAATAAGAAATAGCTCCTAGACTTCTTTAGATAAAGGCCTTATTATCATGGTAAAATGAAGTTACAAGATAGGAAGTTAAACCAAATACAATAGGCCACGCTATAAAATATTGTTATTGCTGGCAGAAGGGCATCTAGTGGCAGTCAATGGTAATCTAACAGGCACTTAATCATATGCTTAGCAATTCCTTTCTAGGTTGCTGATGATTGTTTAGTGCACTAATCCGGAGATTCGTACAGGAAATATCTTTCTTTTATGAGGTGTCGTTTTGATAAACCTTTCCGCTTTTCTCGGTGATGGGATGCACGACCAACCACTAATGGCGTATAGCCTTCATACCAAAACTATTTTCAAGTGAATGACAGAATAATTTAACAATTTAGTTTTAAATTTTAATATATTATTAAGATAAAAATTAGGTTATATAATATTATTTAATTATATATTATTATATTATTAAAATATTTTATTTTCATATAAATTAATTTAAATTATATATCAATATTTGATTAAGGGTATTGCCAATCAGTATTTTAATGGCACTAGTTAGCCAAAATTTTAATTAATTAATAATATAAAAATAGTAATAATATATTAAAATAAAATTCAATAATTATTTCGGATTTGGCTGGCTGATTAGATGAGCATCAAGCACAAGCACATCACAAACCAATTATTTTTTGTGGAAATGAAGAGATCATCATAAAACCAATTATATGACATACTGCGTAATTTAGAAGTAAAGTATGGATTAGATCTCCTCTTTTTCAACTGTATATAATGACTGGCTCTTGAATACTTCCTTGTCACCGTTTTTAATAATTCGTTTTCTATTTTTATAAATAACATTATTAGAATTTGAACCCGTTGTTTCTTATCCAACCCCTCACTTACGTGCAGCGACAATTAACCTAAAACGATGCATAATTTTGGTTAGGACAAAGATTAATTTAGGTCTTTTAGATTTGATTGAAGTTTTGATTTCACATCAAAAGATTCTTTTTTTAAAAAAAAAAAACTCATGACCTAGACATTCTCAATTAATTTTAATTTTATCTTTTCGTCCAATTTTGTTCAAATTATTAACAACGATTATTGACATAAATACTACGTTTTTTTTACTTGTAAAATATTGAAACAAAAATTAAATTGTAAGGAGCATATTGAAAAAAAAATTGAGGAACAAATTCAAAAGATTACAATTTTTAGTTACAAAAATTTAAATACATTTCTCTAATGATATTACGTGTTGATAATTCACACTCTTTAGAAAATGAATTATGAAAGTAAGCCTTTTAGGATTCTACAAACATAATTCGTCATATACTTTAGAGGATTTTTGCCTAAAAGAAAGTAGTCATATAGAAGATTAAAATTCAAATTCAAAATCACAACTATTATCTCAAATTTTTTAAATTATATGTGCTAATTAAGTCTTATCACAATTTTGTTGATAATAGGACTTTTAAAATCATACACAAATCCAACTTTGCTTGACTTTTCTCAATACACCATAAACGTAGCCTATTTTATTAGCTAAAACTTAGAATATTTGATTGGTTTAAGTAACTTCAAGTTCAACACTTATTCTTTTTAAACAGTATTTCGAGTTCAATTTTTATGAATAGCCAGGAAAACCATCAATATTTGCAGTTTATTGAACTTCAATTAATCCGACTTTGGTCGTAGATTGACTCATTATAATAGTGAAACTCTTTTAATGCTAATTTTTTCTCTATTTATAAGACTCAAATTTGATATTTTACTACTTAAAAAGTATAAGTATTGTGCTAAAATACTTAAACCAATCAAATATTGATGTTGTTGATCATTGTTGTAGTGTATATAAATAGTTTAATACTTAATATTTAATAATGTGATGTCTCGTTATCTAATGAGATTAATAACACAATTAAATATTCACATAAAAAATAACACATAAAATATTATACTTATTGAATAATATGATAACACATTTGTTAGAATTTATAATGATAATACATATTAATTAAATTTTTATAGAAAATGGTTTTTAATTATTATATAATATTAAATAATGACTCTTTAAAGCCATTAGGAGTGACTTAGTGGTAAAAGGTTTGGGTAGTACATAAAATTATAGGTTCAAATCTTATTGTTATTAATGTACCAAAAAAAATCATGACTCTTTAATTTTTTAATTTAACATTTTTAAATTCTTTAATTGAAATTTAAAGTCATTGGGAGCGATTTAGTGGTAAAAGACTTGAGTAGTGTACATAAAATTAAAGGTTCAAACATCATTGCTATTTATGTTCCAAAAAACAAAAAGACTCTTTAACATTAAAGGAGTCTTAAAAATTTTCATCTATTAGGACTAATTCGATATCATTTTAGAAAGCTATTATCTGGAGATTAATTTGATGTTACTTATCTAACTTAGGAACTTACTCAACTTTTTTTTGGGTATTTCTTAGTCAATATATATATATATATATATATATATATATATATAGAGAGAGAGAGAGAGAGAGAGAGAGAGAGAGAGAGAGAGAGGAATATTTTATCACTCTTACCCTTTGATTAGGTATTTAAGACTATCAAATTCTTTTACCTTTTGTTTGGATGATAAAATAAAATAAGAAGAAAGAAAATAGGGAGAAGAGAAAATAAAGAGAAAAGTTCAGAGAAAATAAAGAGAAAAATTCATTCTTTCTTCTATTGTTTGGATAAAGAGAAAATGAAGAGAAAGAAAATGAGAAAATTTTCTTTCTCTTGCTTCGTTGAAGAGAAAAATAAGAAGAAAGAAAATATATTTATATTAAATTATTTTTTTAACCTATACAATATAATATAAATATTTTCTTGCATTTATATATGAGTTATAATAGTAATTTTACATGAAATCTTTCTCTCTCTCTCTCTCTTTCTCTCTCTCTCTCTAGTTTTCTCATCTATTGTGGAGAGAGAAGTTTTTTGTGGGCTTCACTACTTATATTTTCTTTCTTTCCTGTTTCCTTCTCACATCCAAGCAGAAGAAAACCTCAAAATCTCCCTATTTTATTTCTTCCCTACTTCTTTCTCTCTCTTTTCTCTTGAAACAAGCAAAGGCTTAAACTTTGTGTTTGGAAAAGAAAAAAATAGGAATAGATTTGATTTATAAATTAAATTTTGTGTTTGGATGTTCTAAAAATAAGAAATAATTTCATTTATCAAATCTCATAGATTTAGTTACTTTATGTTTGAAATTCTATCAAAATTGAAAGAATTTGATACGAATTTAAAGTTTAAATACAAATCAAATCAAATCAAATTAATTTCATTTTTAATGATTCCAAATACTATCTAATATATTTTAAATAAAAAAATTGATTTAAAAATTAATTCAAATTCTATTTTATATAATCATTTCAAATATAAGATTTAATTTATAAATCAAATCAAATCAATTCAATTGAAATTCAATCCTAATTTTAGGGGGTGCTCAAGACTCGAATCGATCCAACAACCTGCCTTAGGTTGAAGCTTTTTCGGCTATATTTGGGTTGTGAAATATGACCCGATACATTTTTTCAGGTCGAGTTCAGGTCATATTTCGAGTTGGCTTGACTCGGCCATAAGTCAAATTCTTCTGTAAAAATTAATATTTTTTTAAATTAGTGACGAATTATAAAATTTTTATACTTTAATTAATATATTTTATATAACATGATGTTTTTTTTTGTATTAATATAATTTTTTTAAAATATATTGTAGAACATTGCTTGAATTTTGATTTTTACCTCCAAAATTTCATAACTTTATTATAGATAGTGTCTAAATCTTTATATGTTTTCTAAATGTAGGGTTGATTCGACCATTAGTTGGGTTATTATCAAGTCGAAATTGGGTTTAAAGAAATGATTCAGTCAAGAAATCGGGCCGGATTTGGATTCGATTTAACTCAGTCCAATCCATCCCTTATGTACTCCTACCTAATTTTAATTATTTCAAACACTAACTTAGCATTTATTTTGATGAGAAATTAATTAATAATAATTATTTTTACTACATGCATAATATAAATTTTTAGTCATGCTAATCATGATGAAATCATTTTGCATTTTCAAAATATAAAATTTTGTAGGAACTATTTGTATATTCATTTTTATTATTTTATTAATGTTTCACTGTAATAATAAACAAGTAATTGATATTTTTTATTGAATGTATGTATTATATATAGCTCAAATTACTCAAAATTTAAACTTATTAAGAGTTGTTAGTTGAGGTAATAAACAACCTTAATTCTTTAAAAGGAAGACGTAAGTTCAAATTATAGGAAAATAACTATTGTGGAGAGATTGTCTAACTTTTGTGCTCTCAGAGTCAAACAATGACTATAAACAGTTAAAATAGGTCAAAATTATAAAGATGCCTCATGACCCTACCAAAAAATTATTCAAAATCTGTGGGTCGTTCATGGATTATGCGTGCCGTATCAAGATTTTTATTAGTAGTTAGTGTTTATTAAGAAATACAAAAATCTAATATACCTTGCATGATAATGAACTTATATTTATTTATCTATATAGTGTAGATTTGCAGGAAATTTTATTTTACCTACAACTCCGACCTTGTATTGGAAACAATTTCATTCTCAAAGTTATTGTATTTATTGCAAAATCTCCTGTTAATTGAGATAACACCGACCAAGTACTAAACCAACCTAAAATCCACATTGCCATTCATGCTTGGGTGATAAAAGGTAATATCTCATAGAGACATTAATCCATTGCTCTTATTACATAGTCTTGCCCAGAAGCTCATGCTCATAAGTCATACTTTATTATGCAAAGTGGATTCGTCAATTACAAGTTGCAACTCCCATATTTATATTTTTTCGGTGCAGCCAACCACAACATTTATGCCATCTGGTATTATAATGGTAATTAACGATATCGGCGCGTATTAGTTCTTCACTCCAAAATAATCATTGAATAATAAGCCAGCTGTTGTCCAGCTTTGAACATGTCAAACAAATGTGTGTAACGATTATTCTGCTGCTTGCAATATTTCGTCAATTTGATCATAATTCGCACACCTCGTTCTTCGGCATGAGCATATATAACACTAGAAGCAACTGGTTCATCATGGTGTCTTTTTCTTTTCTTTTTTTTTTTTCAAAAATAGGGAAAAATAAAAAAGAGCAGCCTTGATTACATTACAACAAAAGTTACCGTGAATCTATGATGAGGATTAGTTAACTTCTTCCGATGTTGCCGATTAAGCTTCAGATAAAACATGAACACACATACATTTTTTCATTATTGTATCATGCAAGATGCAACACTATTACAAAGTGACACTTAAATTGACACGTTGATGATACATCCATCACTGTTCAAAGTCTCCGATCGATGAAACTCAGTTATCATGAGTTTTGCACTCGATGGTCTCCGGGTTGTCCTTGCAGAAGTCCTCGAGCGGGTCGGACTCCTTCTTCCTGTCCCTGGCGTGGCTGGCGGCGGCGCTCAGCTCCTCCACCTCGTCCCACGCCGCCACGCACTCCCCGCTCCCGGGGTCCTCCGAGCACGTCTCCTGCGCATTCTTTATGCTCTCCGCCACCTTCTCCGATATCCTCTCCGGCGCCGCCCGAACGGGTCGGATACTCGCCATCCGAACCGACCCGATCATCGCCGGCCTCGCCCCCACTTGGGTCAGTAGCGCGGGAAACTTGATGACGTGGCGGTTTTGAGGCGAGTCTGATGATGCCTTGAACACAGCCCTGGGGCTCGAAAGGCTTAGACCCGCTATTGTTGCCATTCTATCCTTATTTTCTTTCTCCTTGTTTGTATTTTTCTTCTTTGTACTCCTTGATGTTCGACTTCTCTTTGTCTCGGGTGTTTTATGATGATGGATCTGAAAGAGATAAGGTGGGGAAGGGCTAGGAGATTATAACCGGGGCATGCGAAGATTTGGGGACACATATTTCTTATCCGATTGTGGCCAATTACTATCCTCCACGTGGGATTCCGCAATCTGATATTTTTGTTCGAGAAGAAATTATCCTTTCACCCAAGAAAAGAAAAAGGTTATTTAATATTTATCTCTATTGCTTTTTCTTTCTTTTCAACTGAAAGATGCAAAGGGCAACTCGATTTGCCTCACCGGAAAACGAAGGGTCGTTTTGTCATGGGACCTATGGCCAAATGGAACTTTGACTTTCTCTCCAATAACAAAATTTTGTTTGTTTCTTGCTATTTACATTACAGTTTTTGATTTTATTACTAAAAGCTCCCTCTATCAGTTATATTCTGCTTTTTCAGCCCTTTTTTAACTAGGTTGACAATGGCCTTATGGATCGGCGGAGGAAGGAGGTGAATGGTTCGAGCATAAAAGGGTCATGCATCAGCATCACCTGGGTCTAGGTTGTGTGGTGGTTGATGCTCAGTTGCGGCAAAGGCGCACGGCTCGAGGTTTTCTACGGGAATTTTGAGTGTTACGGTTCAGTTATTGCTTCTCATGAATTGGGACCTGCTTTTTGGCATGTGGTAACTAGCACTCAGGTCTACAATTTCTCATTTTTGGGTTGTAAGAAAGAAAATTTCATAATAAGAATCTGATTACTTTCATTTTTTGGGGCCAGAATCTTTATAACTTTATGGACAATTCGAGGACCGCATGATACTTTTGGCCCTGGCCCAATTGCTTTTTAGGTTTCTTCTTTAATTCTTTTCCCAAAAAATATTTAACCAAACAAATATTTTAAAATGTAAACCGCTCATTGGATCAATAAAAATACTAATTTATTGCTTACGATTTAGTATAGTTCAATCACGATTGAAGTATGATCGAATAATTCGTTCCAAAGAAAAATCGAGTATATATATATATATTTTACATATTTAACTAATTAAGAAACTGCGACCAAAAAAGGTAATTAAGAAACATATTAAATTAATAACATCCTCATTCCCACAACTCTATACAAATCGTCGTATCAGTATGTAAAGGCTAAAAGCTCACAAGTCGAATTTCACGAGTCCAGCTTTTTTTGGGGTATTCTATAGGTAATTTTTTATGATAGAATCTATTCGAATATGAATTTAATTTAAATGCACTGATAGTATAAAATAATTTTATATTATCAGATAATAGAAATAATAGAAAGTACCAACTTATATAAATAACTATCCATTATAACGAGAGACACACCATAATTTCTCATTTTTTTTCTATTTTTATTGATTGACAGTATAAAACTATTTTACACTGTCAGTATATACTAATTAAACTCTTCGAATATTATGAACTATTTAAATGTGGATAATTTTTTCTATTAAAATTTGAATTATAATTTGTCACATTTTGATAGACTAACCCTCTTGTGTTGCCAGATCAAACATTAGTTGGTTCCATGAATTTAGTTTGTTTCACAATCAAAATGGCTAGAGTATAATATCGTTCCTTTTTAATTATTTTGATTCTAGAGTATTCTTTAATTTGTGTTAGTTGTTTTGTTTTGTTGACTGAATTATTGCACGTAAATAGGTTGCCATCGTCATATCATAAAGATATTATATTTCATATAGTTGGGGGCCAAGCTTACAAAAACAATTTTGTTTGTTTTGAGAATCAATATTTATGACCAATAAACAACTTTTTGGGTTTAACTTTAAAAAGAGGATTAAATAAAGCTTAATCAACGGGTACAATTTAAAATTTACCACCTTTTTAAAACAATTTGTTATAAATATATAATCAAACAAAGCACTTAATAACAACTGAGATTGGATTTAACGGCAAAAGACTAATCCATCACAATATAATAAATTACAATTTAAATCTAGATTGATAATGTTTCCTAACCCATATGATTGATCCATTAGAGCTAATAGGTGAATGACTTCATTAAAGACTCTTCAAATAGTCATGAACCAGTAGTTTCATTATCTAAAATAATTAACTGCTCAACCTTAATTGTCTTAAAACTACCGATCGACAATTCCTATAAGTTAAATAGGGCATGTTTCTAACTTAGTTTAAACACTCTTATACCGAGAAACCTTGGCTTATTTTTAACCTAGAGATTGATTGGTCTAACTCAATATTTAGTTAGTAAAAATTTCTAAAACTTTGTTTGGAACAAAATCTCAGTTGGAAGAATTAACTATATTTAAGGACTATACACTACTTAAACAAAATTATTTTTGATAAGAATACCTATGATAAAAAAAAAAACACTTAATACCTTTTTTCCCTTACTTTTGTTTCATACTTTTAAAGTTTCCCCCTTTTAAAGTTTCCCCCTGCTTTTTTTTTTTCAAATGTAAGAAGTAAAAGTAAGAAATTTTAAAATAAATTTATTTAATCAATGAGTTTATTTATTTTTGAACCGTAATCAATAAGTTTTATTATTTTAGAGAACATGGTTAAGCATTTTTCAATAAAAACATTAAAGTTTTAGCATATAATCTCATATATATTGGTCCATCAAAAACACCACAGAATGAATTCATTTATGACAAATGAAAATCCTAAATTAATTCCTAATAATTAAAAAAGTCAGCTACACTAATCTTTTTTATGAACATATGGATCCTTAAAAAATATTTTTATTAGATATATTAGTCCTTAAAAATACTAATTTAATCCACTTCAACGATTAATTTAAAAATTTTTCATTTGACAAGGAAGAACTCGCAGTGCAATGTTCTCGATAAAGATCAGTTTGGGAGGGTTTTGTGAACATTTTTACCATGACTCCACTATTAATAAATTGTTAAGTAGTTACATATGACTAAATTAATTTAACCCTCAAATCAATCGGATTGGATCATTGTTATTGAACACAAATAAAGACAATTCTTGCGGCGGGACAATTTTTTCCCCCCCTTAATCGGAGTAACTAATTTTTCTATTTTCATGTTTTACTTATTTCTGAGTCACACCTTTTTAGCAGGGGGTCCATTTTAACATGATTGGCACATGGCCGTGCCACTAACGTAGAGGCTAGCTTAGCACAGTGGGGGTCATACCGAAAGGGAGAAAGAAAGAGAGAGAAAATATCAAAGAAGGAATAGAATTTTTATTTGGTTACTTAACAATCAATGAAATGATGCGACTTCACAAAGTGTACCATCGCCTATCTCTTCTCCATTTCTCGCCATTATCGCTCCCTTCTTCCGTTCCTTGTTCTCTCCTTCCTCTCCCGCGCCTCTCCCTCCGCCACACTCACAGATTCACTGCCGCCACCGTTGTTCCTTCCATGGCAACCTCGCGTTTGCGCAATTTAGCACCTGTCACTGCTCTCCCTGCCGAAGACGGCGCTGGTGGAGCCTCCAACGGCACCGTTTCTTCCTCTGCCGCAACCACTACTTCCACTGATTACGAAGGTTAGCTTAGGATGCGTCTATTTTACTGCTTTCACTCTTAGCTAGATGTTTCTGACTCTCAGTTTTGCAAAATTCATGCGCTGATTGGCCTTTCTCGTCAAGCGTTTCGATCCTCGGAGCTTCAACTCGAGTATCCGAGTAATCGATAATTGCGATCTTTTAATCTCGTGAAGCATTAGTTCACTGAATTGTGTTTGTTATTTTGTGAAAATAAGATTATTGTCTTCGTTGCTTCTGTAACTGAAAAAAACCTATTTTAGTTTTGATGTACTCTAGTGCAATACGATATTAGTGAACTTATTTTCTGGAAAAAATAATTTGTTAAAATCTCTGGCACCTAGTGAATTTTTTTGGTGTAAGATAATGATGTGTTATCTTATTTTTTTCCTGATAGTGTGGAGTTTTGCTTTAACAATGTTTACTGTTTTAAACTCCTGAAAAATTTAGCACGAGAAATGAAGAGATTACTGAACACATTTGTCCTTATACGCTTGAGCTTCTGGTTGGACTAGAACATAGTCGTTATGTTATTGTTTAGATGACAATACTGTTTACAGTTGCAAAATCCATGTGCTGTTTGGCTTTTATCGAAAGGCATTTTGATTCCCGAAGCTTCAACTCAACTCTCTGAGAAATCAATGGTTACGATCTTTTAATCTCGTGAAGCATTAGTTCACTCAATTATACCTGAGATTTTGTGAGAATAAGATTATTATCTTCGTTATCTATGTAATTGAAAAACCGATTTTAGTTTTGATGTACTCTAGTGTAATCCAATATTAATCTATGTATTTGAAAAAAAAAAAAAGATGTTAAAATCTTTGGCAGCCAGTGAAATTTTTGGTTCAAGACAATGATTTGTTGTCTTACTTTTCCCTGATAGTGTAGAGTTTTGCTTTAGCAATGTTCACTGAAAAATTTAGCACAAGTGAAGTGATTACCTTTGTTTTCAGTCATATGCTCTTTTGTCATTAGACACTTGAGCGTCTGATTGGACTAGAACATAGTTGTCAAATCCATATCCGTAGCGAAGTTATTGTGTAGATGACAGTACTGTTTACAGTTGCTGACATTTATTGTGATTAATTGATGTCAGATGAGTCAAGTTTAGGAATAGGGTATCGTGTTCCTCCACCTGAGATCAAGGACATTGTTGATGCTCCACCAGTTCCTGCACTGTCATTTTCACCGCTTAGAGACAAAATTCTTTTTCTCAAGCGAAGAGCTTTACCCCCACTAGCAGAATTAGCAAGACCAGAGGAAAAGTTGGCTGGAATACGAATTGATGGAAACAGTAATTCTAGGAGTCGTATGTCATTCTACACCGGTATAGGGATCCATCCAATTCTTCCTGATGGTACACTTGGGCCAGAGACTGAGGTGCAAGGTTTCCCTGATGGTGCAAAGATAAATTTTGTCACTTGGTCTCCTGATGGTCGTCATTTGTCTTTTAGCATTCGTGTGAATCAAGATGATGGTGATAGCAGTAAATTTAGAGTATGGATTGCAGATGTAGAAACAGGGAAAGCTAGACCGCTGTTTCAGTCACCTGATATACATTTGAATGCAGTTTTTGAAAATTATGTTTGGGTAAATAACTCTTCATTGTTAGTTTGCACCATTCCATTATCTCGTGGGGCTCCACCAAAAAAACCTTTGGTTCCAAGTGGCCCAAAAATTCAATCTAATGAGGAGAAAAGCATTATTCAAGTAAGAACATTCCAGGATTTGCTGAAGGATGAATATGATGAAGATTTGTTTGACTACTATGCCACCTCACAGCTTGTTTTAGCTTCTTTGGATGGTGCAACAAAGGAAATTGGTCCACCAGCTCTTTATACTTCTGTGGATCCTTCCCCAGATCAGAAGTACATTTTGATTAGTTCAATTCACAGGCCATATTCTTTTATTGTACCTTGTGGAAGATTTCCAAAGAAGGTAGAATTATGGGGGGCTGATGGAAAATTAGTCCGGGAGCTTTGTGACTTGCCCCTTGCTGAGGACATTCCAATTGCATTCAATAGCGTGCGAAAAGGGATGCGTTCTATTAATTGGAGAGCTGATAAACCATCAACGCTTTACTGGTGCAGATCTGAATTTTTATCTTTTATTTTCTGATGTGGTGTTGCACTGGGGACATTACAAATGACTATAATTTAATTAAGCATACAATACATGATTATTTTAAAAAATTTATTTAGACATTATAAATATACATGTGTAATTGTTTTTGTTGTTTTATCTCAAAAAATTTAAATTCTTGAAAACTTAAACTTCCCACAAGTTCTTGAATTTTTTTTATTGCTATTGATTGAGAGTTATACGACACATCTTGTGTTGTATATATTTGACAGCCTGTGCTCATGGAAGATTATCCTCCTTTTTTATCCTCCTTTTACTGAAGAATTCATGTTGCTGGCCAATGTTGGATTACATATGGTTGTTTTCTTCAATTGACTTATATTTTCTTTTCCACTTTTATGGATAGCTTTAGGTCTTCTCATCATATACAGTTCTCTGGTTATATGTTTCATCCTTCGTTCACAATCAGACTTTTCCTTTATTCAATATAACATGCTGGATGTTTTTCCCTGCATTTGCATTGTTAGTTTTGTAGTCACATAACAATCCATGGATTTGTTTTGTGATTTCTTTATCTGTTAAGTTTGCTTCATTTGAGGTCTCTAGGGTAGAAACGCAAGACGGAGGTGATGCAAAGGTGGAAATTTCTCCTCGTGATATAATTTATACACAGCCTGCTGAACCATTAGAAGGCGAACAACCGGCAATTTTACACAAGCTTGATCTCCGATATGGGTATGGATTCAAATTATTGATTTACATTGGCTTCTTCTCTTTATATTTATTTACATATGAGTGTCTTTATGAAAACATATTTGGAAATTATTATATCCTTTTACAAAATCAGTTGTTCCTTCTTGGTATTTCAAATGTGCTGCCAATGTTTATATTTGGCTCTGGTTTCAATGCCAAGTATTGACTGTTTTCAAATTATCTATCCTAATGTTGTACTTGCTATTCATCTCTATTTACGTGCTTGACCTTCATGACCAACATTTAGTTTGCATGCCCCTTTCTTAATCTGGACATATATCCATTCTTGCAAAGAACAATCCGAGTTGGTATTTGTATTTATGCCTATTACATGCCATGAACAGCTCTGCAGCAGTTGTTAAGAAATTTCGTTATCATATTTTTGGTAAACTCTCATTCTGTCCCCTTATTGAGAGATAAGTTGGACATTATCAATTTCATGCAACTAATTTCTTCTAAACTTTCATAAAGATAACCTAAAATCTTGGTTGATCATTGATGTTTCCGTTTTCCATGTCTACAGAGGGATTTCTTGGTGTGATGATTCACTGGCTTTGGTATATGAATCATGGTATAAAACACGGCGAATAAGAACATGGGTAATATCTCCTGGATCTGAAGACGTGACTCCACGCATTCTATTTGATCGATCTTCAGAAGATGTGTACTCTGATCCTGGCTCGCCCATGCTGCGGAGAACTAAAGCTGGGACATATATTATTGCCAGGATAAAGAAGGAAAATGATGAAGGAAGATATATTATACTGAATGGAATTGGCGCTACACCAGAAGGGAACATCCCATTCCTTGATCTGTTTGACATGTAAGTGTCTTAAATTTCTTGCCTCTTGTTTGCTCTCACACATGCTCATTAATGCTAAGGTGGTTTGTACCAAAATGTTACAGAAATACAGGTAAGAAGGAACGAATCTGGGAGAGCGATAAGGAGAAGTATTATGAGACTGTTGTTGCTCTGATGTCTGATCAAGGAGAAGGGGATTTGCATTTAGATCAGCTGAAAATACTGACTTCAAAAGAGTCAAAAACCGAAAACACCCAATATTACTTTGTCAGATGGCCAGATAAAAAATTGGTTCAGATTACAAATTTCCCTCATCCATACCCTCAGCTTGCATCATTGCAGAAAGAGATGATCAGGTATCAAAGAAAAGATGGGGTTCAACTTACTGCTACACTATACCTACCACCAGGTTACAATCCGTCAACAGATGGCCCTTTGCCATGTCTGGTTTGGTCTTACCCTGGAGAATTTAAGAGCAAAGATGCTGCTGGACAGGTTCGTGGTTCTCCAAATGAATTTCCTGGGATAGGTCCCACATCAGCCCTTCTTTGGCTGGCTAGAGGGTATGAATTTTCTTTGCCAATTCTTTGTTGTGTTTTGCTATTTCTGATCTATTTGCTCTGTTCCCCATTCAATATATTTCTTATGTTAAATAAGTTGAACTGTTCTTTGGTGATGTTAAATGCTGCAGGTTTGCAATCCTATCTGGACCTACCATTCCTATTATCGGTGAGGGTGATGAGGAGGCAAATGATAGGTAAATTGATAATGATATTGTTTTAGCTGTGGGATGATTACCATATGTTTATCGCTAAACAATTTTTCTTAAGCACCATGAGTGATCTCCTCTTCATTATCATTTCTCTTCAAATTGGAGTTTCAAATATTTGGACTCATGAGGCTTTTATTTCTTTTGCGGGTTTCTTCTTTAACTTCTTCATTTTTGTTTAATGATGTAATCATGCCTCATAATTCATAAAGCTTTAGAGCTTATCTGATTATAAGCCAAATATCTACCAACCAGGTATGTAGAGCAATTAGTTGCAAGTGCAGAAGCTGCTGTAGAGGAAGTTATCCAGCGTGGGGTAAGCTTTATTTTCACAGGGTGTGGTGTATAAAGTTACCAATCCAATAGAAATATGATTTCGGTCAACCCTTTTTGGCTTGTCACATCTAGGTTGCTCATCCAAAGAAAATAGCTGTTGGTGGACATTCCTATGGTGCATTCATGACTGCCAACCTCCTGGCACATGCACCTCATGTTTTCTGTTGTGGAGTTGCTCGTTCTGGTGCTTACAACAGAACACTTACTCCTTTTGGATTTCAGGTATGCCTTGATTTTTTCTCTGCTGGCGCATGTTACCTTATGAGAGTCTTTTAGAGGTGAAGGCTAACACCTTATATTCCACTTCCATCTGTAGAATGAAGATAGAACTCTTTGGGAGGCGACTAATACTTACGTAGAGATGAGTCCTTTCATGTCAGCTAATAAAATAAAGAAGCCTATCTTGCTTATCCATGGGGAAGAGGATAACAATTCAGGAACATTAACCATGCAGGTAAGAGAGAAATTCCCACCTCAGTCATTCTCGTAAACTGCCATTAATTAATTGGCTTTGCAGTATTTTGGAAGAAACAGTCCCCTAGGGGCCATATTTTAGCCAATTGTTTACTTGCTGCTTCTGTTCTTTGTCCTGCTTTGCAGTCAGACAGGTTTTTCACCGCTCTGAAGGGTCATGGTGCTCTTTGTCGACTGGTGATTCTGCCTCATGAGAGCCATGGTTATACTGCCAGAGAAAGCATAATGCATGTTTTATGGGAAACAGATAGATGGCTGCACAAATATTGTGTATCAAACAGTTCTGATGTAGGCCCAGATCGTGATACTGATACAGTCAAAGAAAACGTGAGCAAAGGAACGACGGATGCTGAAAACAAAGTGGTTGCTACCGGTGGGGGTGGCAGCACAGAAGTGTCGGATCCTGAGTTTGAAGGATTTCATTCTCTGCCAAGGTCGTCCTTGTGGTAACCTCTTCACCCTTTAAAATTTTGAATCCAAATAACGCGCATTTTTCTGGATTTAATTATTTCTTGATAATGGTATATTTTCAAACAGAAACAGTTAATGCTAGTATAGGCTGGACGTATTCTTGCTGCTTTGAGATCAAGACAATAATAATAGTTCAACATATGAGTGATATTTGCTGTTTATTTATTTATTTATTTATTTTCCATCTGTATATATTTCTTACATTGAGCTTTTAATGATGTAGAAGAATTCTCTGATCTTTGACCGCAAGGATTACGATTGAAGCATCCAAACGATGCATGTGGAAGACACGGCGGCAAGATGCCCTTCGCTGTGGAATAGAATATGATAAAATTGACGAGGATCATTTTCATTGCAAGTACGGGATATTATGCCCTCCATCATGTCATATATAGTCCTTTAAAAGCTTCTACAGAATTGCTGGTGCGGTGACCAGTTGTCAAATCATATCTTCATGGGTTAACCAGGATTTTTCATATGTTGCTCGTATTTTCAGAATGGTATTTATCGGCTCTGCCAAATTTGCCAAATAATTTGGCAAAGCAATTTAAATATAGCTGAGGAATAACCATTGTACCAAAACAATTACCAATTCTTCCAATGCAGCTATTTCGGCTTTCTTCCTGTCTCGCCGACGTGGTTTCGGAGTTGTGATTCTCTTGATTTCTTCTGCCATTGTATTTTTCCGGCAGATCCAAGGGGTTGATATGATGATTGGATAATCATGTCAATTTTGAAAAATATAACATCATAACGCGGTGTCACAACTGAACATTGAATTTACCGCTTATGGGTTATGGACTTGAATTAGCTTAATCATGCATTAACTCGTCTTACATATTTGATTTTTAGATATTATGGAATAAAATTAATTCTAAAACGTCACTGCGAGTATTCTAAAACTGCATAAATCAGTCATTGTCAAACTGACATACACACTGAGGATGGCTAGAGTTTCGTTTTAGCGTAGGCTATAATTCACTTTGTTTCTCATCAGAGGAGTAATGCTGGTATCGCTAATTGTGGCATGAATCTAAACACGAACATTGGTTTGGAACGATGAATTTAGTTGACGTTCCTCCAGAGAGTTTCGTTTTACTCTAGAAACTGTTCTCAACGATAATTTTTCTACTAATGCTGAACTTTGCAAAATTATTCCAGACAGTTTGTCCTATTGAATTTAGGAAAAGTTTAACAGAAACACATGGGTTATTACGTTTCTTCATCAATCCTTCACAAATTCATCATTTAACTGGTGCAGAATTGAAATGTTCAGTGTGTATGTTCATCATTCACAAATTCATCCTTCACAAACACATGGGTTATTTAAATGTTCAGAATTGAAACATATTAAAACATCTACCTGGTGCAGACAGCAAGAATATATCTAAAGCAAGAAAAGCAATACAACAAAGCTTTATGAAATTTCGACAAGAAAACAATAATATGGAGCACAACTCAGTGCAAGAAACTTATTCCTTTGAATCTTATAGAGTAAGTCGGATCATCTAAATCTCAAGAGCCAATTGAACATAGTGGAATAAAAAGGGTCTAAAAATGGAGACCCATAGGCACATCACAAGAGTAATTTCACTCTTCATACGCAACAACACTGATCTCACCTTTTTCAAGTAAATCATAGAAGGCCCTGACCTTTCTCTGTTCATTCCAGTGATGCATCTTCCAAACACTGCCAGCAGCTATACCCAGTACTATTCCAAGACATATCTCCTTCACAACACTTGGTCCTTTCAAAGTGGCATGAGCAATTCTGGGGCCAGCCATTTGCTTCAAAACTTCTCAAATCTACAAAAGTTACAAATCACTGGCTTTGTAAACACTTAAAATAGAAAAACCAGGATCCATTTCAAACTACAAAATTAAAGCAGATAATCGTAACACGATAAATCCAAATTGAGGGGTAGCCAAAATAAAATAAAACAGCTGTACAAAAATAGCTATTGAATTTTCGTTCCTTTTCAATGAAACATTGCTTTTCCAATAATCTATCATAAATCGAACAAAGCAACAGAATGAAAAATCCCAACAGTGATTGAAGAAACTAGTTCCCATGGAAAATGTTGTAGCACTGCAAGAAGAAATCGAAGATATATTATTATAGCGACATGAGAAGAATCACCTGAGGCTAAGACGAGGCGAGAAATCGCTTCCTCACGAATTTTCTGTTCGGGAAACGAAATGCCGACAAGCGTATATACTTTTTGGGCTCTGGAGTCACTTCCGTTAGGCCCGCCTTGCCCAATCCAATTGCAATTGGGCTGAGATAGGATTTGGACTGACATACTGCCCCAAGTTATATCGTTGACGAACTTGGTTTGAATTTACAAAAACCGGCTTTAAAGTCACCAATGCAGGCTTGTATTAAGTGTAGTTGACAATGTTAAGAAAATTGGACTAGACATCGAACTGGTCAAGGCAGGTATTCAAAGGTTCATAGGTTCAACTAGGGGTTCGATCGGAATATAATAAAATATATGTATTTAATTATTTATGCATATAAATATATATGTATATAATTAATTAAAATACAAAAAATTATAACATAATTAATATAATATATGTAATTTATTTATTATTTTTTTTAAAAAAAGAAAGAAAAAAAGCATTTTACAAAAAAAAAAAAAATAAACCGATGAACTGCTAAAACTGGTCTGGTTCACACCGATTTTAGCGGTTCAATCCGATTTGCCATCGGTTTTTAAAGGTAGTAGTTTAAAGATAATGACCGGACCAGCCTAATGACCGGCTCCCGGTCCAATCGGTCCGACTAGCTAGTCCGATCCAATTTTCTCTTCACTTGTAGTTGAAGATATGGAGAGGCTCTAATGCCTCTTTCTTTATAAAGTGTACCATACACTTTGTTATCTAACAATTTGGATTTAGAAATGTTTTGAAGCATTAATAAAACATAAACCACAATAGCATACTCTATCTCTCTCCCTAGCCACACCCGCACCATCCACTGGCCATCGGTCGCGTACACCTGCAGCAACCATGGCATGGCGTGGCGGAGACTGTGGTTGAGCAGCGCGACATCCCGGCCCTTGCAACCACCTTGTCTACACCTTGCAATGGCGACGCAACTTGCTGGCGCACCCTACATACCTACAGCAACCATCGGTGACAGCCATGGGTGATGCGCGATGATAGCTTATGCACGTCAGTGAAGAAGGGGGGACGGCAACCCACGACCTTATAGCGGCAATGACGAATGATCATGTCCATGGGGCTGCTTGTCGAACACCATATCCAAGGGTGGCGAAAACACAGTGGAGACGGAGGAGGAAGGTGGAAGGCCATGCGGTTGTTTGGTGGTCGAGTAGAGCAGAAGAAGAAGAAGAAGAAGAGAGCTTGCCGGAGAAGAGGTTGTGGGTGAGGTTGAGGAGTGGCGGAAGGAGGTGGCAGGAGAGGGAGTTATTGTGGAGGTAAATGGTGTGGAGGAAGAGGCAGTTGGAGAGGGATAGAGGGATGGGATTGTTGAGGTTGTTGGAGTGGAGGCTCAGCCTGCGGAGTTGGGTGAGTTTGGAGAGCGAGTTGCTGAGTTGGCCATTGAGTTGGAAATAGAAATTTTATAGTATATCATACCTGATTGATTCTACCGATAAATCTCATATCTAAACCATTAGATAAAAAAATATATGGTACATTTTGCAAAGAAAGAGATATCAAAGCCTTCGGGAGAAGATATAATTTAATATATCTCACATGGGACATGAAAGGCGAGATGCCATTTGAGTTCAGAATTTGCCAGCTACTAACAGCCAAATGCGAGAAGAAAATCCAGTGCCAATTCCGCTAAAAAAATGGCATGAAACTGATAAAAGAAAGTGCAACGAATAGCTTGCAATGTGAATTGATGACTTTTACAAATAAGTCGTAAGTTATTGTGCAGCTGACGTAAAGGCACTTTTAGTTGCCGTGTACAGAAAATTAGAAGTAAATTTAGATATATTTCTTTGGAAAACCTTATTGACCTTGCGTGTGACTCAACAGTTGTACATTCTTTCTTTTTTTGTTTTTGGACATGCTAAACAGTTTTACATTGTGATTAAATTAAATGTTTAAATTGAAGGAATGAAAATTAAAGTCCAAAACATGAAAAGAAAAATAATCATTTCGATTGGATGGCCAAAAAATAATGATATCGTGTGGAAGTGGGTCATCTCGGACACTTTATTCTCATCTTATCTTATTGTAGTAATTAAAACATGGGATGTGGTCATGTGGATGTGGGTCGATTAGTTAAGTCTTCATAAATGAAATGCATAAAACGGCGGAAAGTAAGTTAATACCACATCAACATTTTTATTTTTTCAAATGAAGAATCGATACAGGAGAAATTCTTACTTTCATATGGAATAAGAATTTCTTTTAATTGTATGTCTTAAAATTTACTGAAAGAATAAAATTTGCTGTATAAATAGTATTTCTAATATCTTATACATAATATGATATATTTTTTTGAAAAAAAAATTAAAGACTAAATATTTTAAAACAAACTATATAATCAATTATGGAAACACGCCCTAAAGTAATCAGATTGGATAATACCGCATCTCCCTGCAAACATAAATACTTAAATATTACGACAAACTAATCTAACACATTTATTAGAGAGATAAAAAAAGAAAATGTCCTTCTATCCTCTTTAAAACCAGAACCTTCGATCTTTTGCTGCTCCTATGAGGCTAAGCGGAGTCCATCTATCCACATTGTTTTTTCTTAGAACACCTGTCTCTATTATCGGAATAAATAAAATATACATTTACTATTTTTTTTTACCCTTGTAAGTTCCACTGAAAAATCGTGCATGGACCATGACAGTGCTAAAATCTATTAACTGCTTCCTCTGACCTTTTTTGAAGCCGTGATGATTTCATCAATGGAGAGGCAGAGAAGCTTCTCCTTCAAACCCACAAGGCTTTTGGTCTTCTCTTTCACAATCTTCTCCTCCATCCTCTTCCTTTCCACCTTCGCTATTTGGCTCACCAAGTCCACCAAACCTTCACTTCACCAACCCACCCATCTTCACTTGAACACGTCTTCATTTTCTTCTGTCGGTGACAATAGTGACAGTGTCAATGTGGGTCTTCGATCTTTCAGTGTTAAGTCTTTGGCTGGTTCTGCCAAAAACTTCACTGTTAGTGGTGCAAAGGTTCCAATTTTGCTTGGTAACCGTCTTGGTGGGACGCAGAATAATAGCTTTTTTGGATCCAAATCTGAAGGTGTAGTACACCATGCTAATGTTTCAGGTGTTAATTTCACTGCAATGCAAGAACATGGAGCTTTAGCTGAGAGGAGTGTCGGCAAAGAACAGGAGAAGGTAGCAGCTGGTTTTGTTGGGAGAGTTCAAGTTCCGATTTTGAAGGAGATTAAGCAGAAGACAGCAAAAGGGTGTGATTTGATAAAAGGGCATTGGGTTTTTGATGAAAGTTACCCTCTTTATGCAAAAGGTTCGTGCCCTTTTATAGATGAAGGGTTTGATTGTGAGGGGAATGGAAGATTGGATAGAAACTATTCCAAGTGGAGATGGCAACCCAAAGACTGTGATTTCCCAAGGTACAGTCACATTCAATCTTTTGAAACTTTTCTTTTGCTTTTGCATCTTGCAAGTTTAGTTATACTTGGGTTGAGCTTAGGAATTTTACTTTAATTTTTTGCTGAAGCAATGATTAGGAACAGCAGGAAAGTAATTCTTTTTTCTTTTTCTTTTTTTTTTTTTCCCCTTCTTCTTTTTTGGCTACTGTGTGTTTAGGTTGAATGCAACAAGAATGCTGGACTTGATAAGAGGGAAACGACTTGTTTTTGTGGGAGATTCGATTAATAGGAACCAATGGGAATCAATGTTGTGCATGTTATTGAGTGCTATCAGAGATCCAAAAAGAGTGTATGAGACCCATGGAAGGAGAATTACCAAAGAGAAGGGAAATTATAGTTTCAGGTTTCTGGTAACTCTGCATAGCCTTTCTTTGTTTTTGTAATGTATATTGGCTGGTCTTGGAGTATAAGTTATTTGCACCTTCAAACTTGCAGGATTATCGATGCACAGTTGAATACTATGTCAGTCATTTCTTAGTTCATGAAAGCAAGGCAAGAATAGGGCAGAAACGAAGGCCAACCTTGCGACTTGATGCCATTGATCATGGTTCATCAAGATGGAGAGGAGCTGATATTTTGGTTTTCAACACTGCGCATTGGTGGTCACATTACAAAACAAAGGCTGGGTTAGTCCTTCATTATCTTTCTGAATTCTTAGGCTTGAAACCTTAGCTGATGTGTGCATCCTTGAATGCTAGCATTTTACACTTTCATAATCTTTTCATCTCAGAAGCAAGGATTCTTAGTGTGTAACTATGTCAAAGAAAGCATTAAACCTGACATGATTACTAATTGCTGAAGTAGAATGTCTAGAACTTGAATAGAGCCTAAAATGTCTTGTTGAAAAAGAATGTTGTCGTCCTAGCTATGTAGGGGGTGATAGAAAGTAGCAAAAATTTGCATGTACTTGCAACATTCTAATTTTCAAAGATGAGTGATCACAGCTGAACTATCAAATCTTTTTATGTCATATGTTTCTAATTTTTCTGGTCATATAACAGGATTAATTACTACCAAGAAGGAAGTCTAGTTCATCCCCGGCTAGATGTTTCTACAGCTTTTAGGAAAGCTTTAACGACTTGGGCTTCATGGGTGGACAGACACATAAATCCTAGAAAAACCCAAGTTTTCTTTCGAAGTTCAGCACCATCTCATTTCAGGTTTGCTTATCATATCCATTCTGCAACACCTTTTGTAGTTTCAAAAATGCTTGTGGTTGCTTATTAGTTGAGTTTGATTCTCTTCAACAGGGGAGGTAATTGGAACTCTGGAGGACATTGCACGGAAGCCACTCATCCTCTTAATGAAACCTTAAGCACCACTTATCCTGAGAAGAATATAATAGTAGAGGAGATAATAAAGCAGATGAAAACTCCTGTGACATTTTTGAATATAACTAGTTTGTCAGAATATAGAATAGATGGTCACCCATCCATTTATGGGAGAAAAACTAAATCCCCTAGCATTCAAGATTGTAGCCATTGGTGCCTTCCAGGGGTTCCAGACACATGGAATGAGCTGTTATATTTTCATCTACAAAGTAGATGAGGATCACCTATTTCCAGCTTCTGTGCTCTTCTTTTTTCTGCAAACGTGCAACTTGTATATATATAGCTTGTGAAGCATTCGTTCCCACTTCCCAATTTTGACTAATTTGATGTACTTAGCATGATCAGATTGCAGTTTACCTTATTCTTTACGTTAACGAAGAGATAAACTTCCGATTTTGGAGTGCCATTAAGGTGTATTTGTTTGGGATTTTTTTTTCTTTTTTTTAATAAAAAAGTCACTTTTTTGATCGAAAAAAGTCAGTCTTTGTATTTTTGAATAATTTTTTAAAAATAATGAAAATCTTAAAAAAAAATTATTTTTAACTTTTTTAGCTATATATAAAAGATGTATTTGTTTTAAATTTTTAAACAAATATTTTTAAAACTTAAATTTTATATATAATTAAAAATTAATTTTTTCAGCTTTTATAAAAAAATAAAAAATAAAATTTTTTGAGATTTTAATTATTTTTAAAAAATTATTAAACTATATAGAAATTAATTTTTTTAATAAAAAAATGATTTTTTGTCCAAAAAATTTCAAACAAGCACACCTAAAATTTAAGTTTTAAAATTATTGTTTTTTAGATTGAAACAAATGCACTCACAGTGAGTTGAACTGTACCCAAGACCAAGAGGGTATTTGTTTTTTTTATTCTGGGTCACAACTTCCATTCGAGTGGACAATTAGCCAACTTAGCCCAAGTATTGATGAAGGCCCAACAAAAACAAGGTGACCCTAGTTTTCAACATAACAAGAAGGTTCGCCTGGGCCGTTCCGTTTTGACTTCGACCCAAAAAAAAAATAAGAAAAAACCTCGCCCTTCCACGTCCCTAAATGGAATCAATGGCATGACCCAAAAAAAAAAAAGAGGGAATCAATGGCGTCGGCCGTCAACATTTCTTTCTAGCAACAAATACAGTGGGCATTTACCTCAAAAAATTGCTTTTACTTACACAAAAGGCAGCTGAAATGATGCATTACTTAGGAACATTACCAATATTCATGACATTCATGAAAATTCCCAAAATTAGCATCAAGTGCATGCATAGAAAAATTAATATGCCTGAAACAGTATTAGTAAACTCTATACTTTTTGTTCACAACAGCTAGGCTGAAATCTAGCAAACCGATTAACCGGGAAAAAAAAAAAAAAATTCAAGTATACTGCCTTCAAAGAATTGCTAATTTGACTGTATCTCCCATAATTTTATTCACATTATCTGTGATTTGTTTCCTCATGCCGGTTACTCTTTGGGTATTTCTCATAGGATATCACAAATGTGTGTCTGAAGAGAGGATACTGTACATCCTGGACCTTGGTCCTCGGCAATGGTTCATCAATGAGACTGGTGTTTCTTTGCCCGGCCTTGATTAGCTACAGATTCATCTCTCTTGGAACCATCAAGTTTACGAGCCCATGGTGGTGCTTGATCTGGTCCATAGCGATAATCATAGAAGAGCTCCTCACCAGCGTCAATGTGTTCCTTGGCAAATATGCCAACACGATGATCACCAGCCACCAGCATCACCTACGCAATCGATACAAATGCCAGTCATTGTGACAATTCCATAATCAAGCTACTGAGAGTGAGACCAAAGGGTAAGTTCTAAATTTCCACAAAACTTGAGTTTCTGGACTGACCTTTGCATAGCAGTTGGGGCTATATGAGTGGTTTGCAAATTTCAACTTGTCTCCCTTGCGACAAGCATCAAGAACTAACTGTGAAGAAAACAGACAGCAGGTGTAAGATCATAAATCATCAGTTTGAAATCTTAAATACATTTTGCCATGAGATGTGGATGAATGATGAAAGCTAACATAAAGATAATAGAACAATGATCTGAACACCATGGTTTATGAGAAAACGTAGTTAATACGAGACACTTGCCTGATCATTCAAGTCAAAAAGGAAAGATGAGTTTGCACGATCATATAATTTCCCACGCTTATCTGCTTCTCTCTGAGAAATCAGCTCACCCGTGTACTCTCCTAGATAATCATTTTTGTTAACTGGGTTCTGAAATGCATCATCAATGAGTCAGGAAAACAAGCTCCCACATTTTTTTGAAAAGCAAAACAAACAAGTACTGGCATGTCATGTCAACCTTTATGAAGGCTCCCCATCCTGCAACATCTGACTTTGCCAAAAGCATCTGACAGACATACAAATAAGGAAAACAATGTAAGACACATACGCATTCATGATTGAAACACATATTTTTTATAGAGCAAAGGAATCACTAACCCTCTGTCGTTGCCTTAAAAGCAGCCTCATATTTCCACAATGACCATCTCCACGTCGAGGTGGCTCCCCTAGTGAACCATCGCCGCAACTGTACACACAAATAGGAATGTCATATTCGAAGGCATTGTAAAAGATACAGTTCAGTTCCATTCAATTATATTATAGCTGAAATGGTTATATCAGAAAATGGAGAATTCAGCTTTACTACATTCACCTATAGCTGCAAGAGAGACATGACAATGGTGGTAGGACACACTTTACACATTTCCTTCAGATGAATCACAGCCACTCACACCCTACATGTTTGAACCCTTTGATCGTTTTTTTTAATGTGGTACAATATAGAAATTCCCAATTGTCATCTTCTATCATCTAACGTTGGGGTCTTTATTTATTATTTATAAAAGAAATTCTATTGAAGCGTAGCTAGTAAATACTAATTATTGGAAAACAATACTTCAATGCTGAATTTGTGATGCTTTTACCTGACTATCATATTAACAAATGAATATTTTCTGAAACCAAGATACTTATCTAAATCAGCAATATACAAAATTATTAGAAAATTGCACTTTTGACTTCTCGAATCAGGCATGATATACTGAATGAGATCATGGGGAACAAGAAAAATTTACAAAGGTTATTCATGAGAGGAAAAAGTGCAAGATAAATAGATGCTGCTGAATATATTTGACATTACCTAACCCAGCAATTTCGACAGACATCTGGGTCACATTCACGTCCAGCTGCAAAGCATGGGCATTGTCGACTTCTGCATTGACTCTTAGCACAATGGCATCCTCTGAACCGATTTTTGCATAGCTTTGAACACCTGAAGGTAGAAAAGCTAATTTGTCACATTTAAAACATAATTTGTTAACAATTTCATCATTTCAAGTCTCTAGGATAGTTCACAATTTAAGTTGAAAATGCGTTTTGAAAGCCTAGTAAGGCGTGGAAAAGTTTTTTTTTTATTTAAAAAAAAAAAAGAAAAAGAAATAGCTTTTTGTTGACAGTTATATATCTCTTGCAGATATCATTATTGATTTATTTCTTTTGTCTTTTGAGTTCAAAGATATACGTAGGCACATTTGACAATCTACCCCAACCACCCTCATTAACCTGGCTAGAGACTCCCCAAAGATTATTTACAGTATAATTCAAATGGATCAATACAAGAAATGAGAAATATGAAATATCCCGCAACTATTGCCTTTTTAGTAGAGAAGGTACACAATTAAATGAAAATTGACATACCCACAATACTTTTCACAGCAAGTTCCATTATTATGACAAGGACATTGCTTTCCACATGTTGCCTGACATTCACATGGTGTATACTGCTTGCAAGATTGGTTTTTCCCATAAGCAATTCTTTTCCATACAGATGGGATGCCAGCAGACTTAAAAGAATACTTAAATTTCCTTGTTTTGCCCCTTTTCCGCAGCATCCGTTGCCTTGATGGCATCTTTTCGTCCTAACACCAAAACCCAGGTTCAATAGAAATTTGCTGGCTTGCTGCCATCTAAATAGCTCTAAATAAAGTTGGTAGAAGTTGTCAGAACAAAAATTTGGAAAATTGAATTCTAGTGCAACCCAATTCTCTTTTGCATATAAGAGTCAGACCTGAAAACACCCTTTCCATTTGGCAAAACAGAGCATAAAATGTAGAAAGCTTCCTACAATCAAAGATAATAAGAATTCACATTTTATCTAGGTTGATGCCAAAGCAAAAGCAGTTAATAGCAATCCTATATGGCCAGGTAAATTCAGGATATATTAATGTTCCCTATTCAAAATTGTTTTCTCAAACCCCCCCCCCCCAAAAAAAAAACCAAAAACAGAAAAAGAAAAGAAAAAGAAAAAGAAAAAATGATCAAGAAAATAAAAGAAGACAGAACGGTAAGAATGAAAGCTTTGCTTCTCACTGTGCTATTTGCAATGATTTTTCCATTTTCGTCCATGATTGAACTTGGTCTGTGGGGCATTGACATGTAACTAGCTACTTCCATGCAAGTCTTCAAGCCAGAAAGCAAGTTCCGCGCTATAAGGCAACTGCAGTGTGAGTTGCACATGAGCACAAACTTAAATGATGGTCTCCAACATAAAATCAAGAGTACGATATTGGTGGCTAGAAAGTTTATTACTTATAAACCATTTTTCACAATGGCATAGTTAACTACAGAGAGACTTCAAATCGAGGCAAATTTTTAAGCTTGCTTTATTACTCTAACAATCAGGAGATAATAGCCTTCTACATGTGCATTCAAACTTCAAAAGTAATTATTGACTGCATAATACAATAAAATATAGGGAAAATTATATTTGATTCCTTTGAACTATAGGTTATGTGCACTTTAACTCTTAATTTTAAATATGTGTAAATCGATCCCCTGAACTTTCACAAATGTGCATTTTAACCAAAATAAGTATACTCTACCCCCCTAAACTTTGGGTCATGTGCAAATTAACCCCTGAATTTTCTTAAATGTGCAACCTAATACCCTAAACCTTCTTGAATGTGTGATATTTTTGTTAACAATTGATGGAAAAATTAACAGAAGGATCAATTTGCATATTCAGGAAAGTTCAAAGAGCCAATTTGCATATGGCCTAAAGTTTAGGGGGTAAAGTGCATATGGCCTAAAGGTTAGGGGGGTAAAGTGTAATTTTCTCTAAAATATATTTCAACTAAGACAATTATTGCACAAGGAACAAGAATATTTAACTAATTTATAAGCACAAATGTGATGTTGAGTTATTGCAATATAGTTCAGTACTTTCAAGGAAAGAAAAACACTTAATACACTTAGAAGATCCTGAATAAACTTTGATGTGATCTTAGCATTTCTCAACGTAATTCTAATTTTTCTAAGAGAAGTAGTAACCTTAGTACCCAACATGGTCCAAGTGTTAAGTGTGAGGCAAAACAGCAGATAGCTCCATACCTGTTTCTCCCAAACATTTCTACTCCCTTCAAATATAGTTCTTTCTCCAGAGGTTTCCAATCTGAGAAACTTAGCTTCTCATCGACCTGCCCTTCCACTGGATTGTACAACTTCTTAAATGCAGTCTCATTTGTAGCATCTTTTTGTCCATCGCCAACATCCCTGTCATGCCCTCCATGGCAAATGACAGCAGAAACCATTAATTTATGTGAAGTATGTTCAACAGAACTTTTCAAAGATGCACGAGTAATTGTGTGCTTTTCTTCATCACACACATCCAAATTTATGCCCCTGTTATATTCACCGCTTCCAGTGACTATATCGTCTGATATTATCTTCAGCTTTTTACTAGAATTCTGAGAATCATCAGGAGGCAATGTTGAGTCACACAGTGCTGAGTCTGACTGATTTGTGACCTTCCGTTTCCCCATACTTTCTGAGACAGGCACATTAGAATTGAGATCTCCACAACAATCAACTTCCGTCGTAAAACATCTTTCTTCCTGTGAGTTAGCTTTAGTACTAGGCTCCTCTGCACTGGAGGGTGCCAATATCCCATCCACCTCTTCTGTTGTTGCAGTTTTCTTACCTTGTAAAGACTTAGGACTCGAACATGCTGACAACTTCTTGGCATCCTTTAACTGCAAGAAAATGAAATGGAGATCTTGCACATCAAACATATAATAAACATAGATGAGGTGCAGCTCTTGTAAACATACACATATATAGAATCATTCATCATAAATGAAGTGAAAAGCATGTATCATTAAAGAATTACCGCCAATGCAATAAAAGATCACTTAACATAGAGATGCCACCATTTTTTCTAGCATACTAATCCTGCTGGCAATGAAAATGTCCCGAACACAATACCAAAAGGGTGAAAAATAATTTCAATAGATGCCTTTTCATATATTTTTAACATTGAAAACAAGTAAAAATTCTACTTACTTCCGAGGACCCTACTTCAAAAATTTTTCTTAAAAAAAAATAATAATTGAAATCTCAGACAAAGGAGAAGTGTAATACCAGAAGATAACACTGGTCACTGCATGGTTTCCTGTCACCTTCAGGTTCAGACCAAACTGGCTGCTTTTCACTCTGTGAAGTAAACCATCAAATTAACTACTTAGTAGAGCCAGAGCTAAACAGCATGTTGCGTTTGATTACTGTTTTTATTTTAGTTGATCTATTTCACCAATAACTACAAAAATTGCCTTCATGTTTTCATTTCTATTTTCTATTTTCAAGACTTCGTGAAAGAAATGATTAAGATTTTCTGTTTTTTTTTCTCACCAATTCCTTTACAAAACCTTGAAAACAATAAGCAAAATGAACAAGATAACATATTTGTTATTATTAGTGAAATAAAATATCAATTGAAAATGAAACAAAAAATATACCAAACACCCTCTTAGTTGAAAAGAACATAAGTATTGTTCCTTACAGGATATATTAAAGGTTGAGAACAGCCATGCAGAGGACAGTCATACAACTGCTGGAGGAAATCAGAAAGCAGAGATCGAAGATGTTTAGTATCTATTGGACACCATGATGATAAGAGAGAATGCTAAAAGGATAATGTTTTAGTATGTACTATGCACCGGCGACAGAAAACGTTATCGAAAGAATCTAAAGCAGCACTCAGGCTTTTCTCCAAACATATGCCAATGTGAGAATTGTATCCTAGAGAATCTTCAGAATGCTGGTCCAGCCTGCCCATATTTTTTTTCTTGAGATTTTTGTACCTCTCCTGATACATAAAAATGGCTGCTCAAATACATCTCCACGGTGCAACTTATGTTTGCAATAACAAATTAGGATTAAAAACCATAGCACACAATCATGTCCACAAATTATTCTAAATTACCTGAATTTCTAAACTGGTACCCCGAACAAACTGGCTAACAATATTCAATACCTCCTCAGTTAACCCATGTTCCTCAAATGCCATCCTAAACAAATTCAAGATTCAAGACAGTAATTGTAGAAAGGAGAAACTTTGAACATTTAGATAAAATAGAAAAAATAATGCAGAATGAGTTAAGATTTGGTTTTAAACATCATGTGCGGGCATGATACAGGTTTTGTTTCCTGAACAGCAGAAGTAAAAACCATTGAGAAGCAAAGCATCTATCTGACTTAGCAATTAAATATGTTAATTACGGAATGATATCTCTAACCACAAATGTTGCGATCAGGATCCATTGTTGTTGTTGTCATTTTGTCTTTATTCGAATAAATAGAACTTCTACATGCAAGTATAGCATCTCCATTCTAACAACATACCATAAAAGTTGGTCTTCACCCTCAGAAAATTCATGTTTAGCTTCCTCAGTTTCTGTTACTTCTTCATCACTGTCACTGCATACTAGTGCTTCACCTCCATGTTGCTCATAGTAGATACGCCTTCTTCCAACAATTGACTGATCTTCGCCCATTTTCTCATTTCTGTGCTGCGTGAAATATTTTTAAAAAGTGGAAAATACATAATACAGTATGCATATGGATTGATCAATAAGATTTTATAAAGGGAATACAATTCTAGAAGCATGTATTTTCACTTTGGCATAAATTGCACATCAGGGACATCTGGAAAGGAAATTAATATTTGATGCTTGAAAGTCAAATGTACCTGGCCAAATGTATCCAAGTTGTATATGGAGGTAATTTTTCAATGCATGGAATCTTGATACTTGGTGCAGGTAATCCCTCTTGATTGTTGATGTGATCCTTGTCTCCTGAACCTTGAGAGAAACCACGGAACTTAGATATAGGATGGTTAATTCTTGAAGAAAGCATTTGAATGGTCCTACTTTCCTTGGCCTGTGATGATTCCCTTCCTGATATAACTGACATGACAACTGAAACCTGACATTGTAGATTCTCCCCATTCCTCTGAAGTTTTTCCTGTGGAAACATAACTAAGATTAATTGCAAGCTACCTAGCAAGCTGTTAAAAATGAAGCCTTCTCAACCTTGCATATAGCAGCTGAGGAAAACCAATTGAAATAAGCAATCGCAAAGTTGCACCCCCAAAGCCAGAGCCACATACGTATGTTGCTCACCCATATAACCAAACAAGTCAGAAATTCAACACAATGTCACAATGTAAAAGCAAAATGGAACACAAGGGTCTCATATGGTACTCTCGTGTTTTAATTTCGACTATTTGTTTTCAACTCTGGCATTGTCCAATTCTCCACAGAAAAATCAAGAACTGAACCGATAGTTCTAAAAAATCAAGTTAACTTTACACATAGTAACAGATCAAAAATTACTATTAACCCAAAAAAATTACTAACAGTCAAAATAATCTCTCTCCATCAACAGTGAAAGAACAAAGAAGTTATCTGTCTGTAAAAAGCTGGACCCTTTCCAAGCACAAGCCACCCAATCGAAAACTTACTTTTATTGATGCAACTCTCTCCTCCTGGATTTCCTTCCTCAATTGATTTATCTTGATCGCCAAGGTTCCACCACCATCTTCCGCTGGCTCTCCATCCTGTTTCTGTCAACATTACATAACATGATAAAAAGTTACAGATATTGATTCAAAAAAAAAAAAAAAAAAAACTGAACTCCATAAGGTAAAATTCTGAAAAAAATAATAAAAAATCATCTGCCACTGTGATATCATGTTTGGCTACGCAAATTTAAAAAAAAAAAAAAAAAAAGTTGCATGCTACGAATCCGAATTCCGACTCGATGCATCACGAGAATTACGTGTGACTTTTAAAAAATGAATCATCGGAAACAAAAGACCGAGTGAAATTCAAGATTAAAGCGATGGAAAAAGCCCTACTACTGAACTAAATTTTGGTTCTATTTGAGACACACACACAGAGTTGTCAAACGACAGCGCTTCACAATCCGATAAGATACAAAATGTGGCACAGTTATCATGTGAGGTGAATTTTGAAATAACGTTATGATACGAAATACATATTAGAAAAAAAAAAGGAATATCAGAAAAACGAGAAGCAGCAGGTAAAGGAAAGGAAAGGAAAGGAGTTAGAAATGAATTGAATGGAAGAAAAGGGAAACATACATACCCGAGGCTTGGAGGCAGAGTCGGTGGTTTTGGTGAGCATGGATGCGTTGCGCAGAGCAGAGAAGAGAGTGAAGGGAATGGAAGAAGAGAATAGAGAAGAATGAAGGGAATGTATAAGTAATGCTTAAGAGTTAAGAGTAACACGTATGCGGAAATGACATGGCGTACCGCCAAAACAGCGTAACGTGACTCCTTAATTTCGTGCGCTTTTTTTCATTTATTTCTCTACTCTTTGTCTGAAAGTACTGCCGCTCCTCCATCTTTCCTTAGGTACGGTCGCGCATTTAGTGTAAACGCCTCTTTTATTTAGGATTTGTAGGTTATTTTTCCTTATTTGTATATAAAAGTGAGATATTTAAATATAATATTCTCTTATATAAATATATAATTTATTATTTTATCTCAATATATATGTATTTTGATATTTATTTATACTTATATAAATATATTATATCTAATACTATGTTTGTATATAGTATATTAAAAAAGTATTTCTCTTTTTTCAGTGAAGTATATCATAACGTTGTATAGTAAATGAATGATATTATTTGTACATATTTTTTAAATACCTGTTTAGATATTTAAGGACTAATATATAATAAATATTAATTTTGGTTATATTTTTATTAATTGTAATAAGATAATTAATGATATATAAAAATTTCACTATTTATATAATTAAAATTTATAATTATTAATATATAATTAATAAGGATTGGCATAATTGATAAAAAATAAGCTTATATCTCACAAAGAGTTATACCTCAATCTTGGTAGAATGATCAATATCGAATCCACCTAAACCTTTAGAAATAAAAAAAATTATTGACATGTAATTTCTCACATTTTTTTACATAAAAATTTGCAATTTATATAACTAAAAGTTTCACTTATTTATACATAATTTTACATAAATAAAAATTATATCTACTAATGGTGCTTATTAACAAATTTAGTGACAAATATATTAGTTGTTAAAAGATTAAAATTTTATTAAAAAATATCATAGTTATTTTAATTATTAATTATATTATATTTTCAACAATTAAAAACATTCTTTTTTAAAACTAATATAAATTATATGGTAATTCTCAAAAATAATAAGAATATATATTTTTTCATCAAGTCATATATTTAATATTATTTTTTAAGAGTACATAAAAAATAATATTTTCTAAGAGATAAGTTTGAAAGCTGATTTTTTTATGTTCATTTTTTTTTACTAACAAGTATTGTAAATGCATTAATCATAAAATATTTAATAATTTTATTAAATACTTTCACTTACTTAAAAAGGTAATAAATTTTTTAAAATTTTAATTATATCACATTCTATGTCTTTCATTTATTACTTGTTATATATGATTTTCTTATTCAAATTACTAATTAAGGATATTCTTATCAATGAGTTTTAATAATATTATTTAATTAAGTGTTATCATTTTTTCTATATCATCTTACTAATATTCATACTACTTAATAAAAAAGGGTTAAATAAAAATAAATAAAACTATTATTTTAAAATAAAGGAGCATATAATGCTTTCTTTATTAATAATTATGAAAAATATTACACTAATGCTTAATAAATTTATAATAGTGATTATCTTTTACTTATGGGTATTAAAAGGCCCATTTTTCTAATGGTTACATGATTGGATCCTTTCTTTAATAAAAACGTTTTTATTTTAGCATACCATAATGTTAATAATTCCTTATTCAAATATTCAAAATATATTACAACATGTCAAATTATCTATAGGTGTAAGTTTCATACCATTTAGACATTTGAAAATATCTACAGTTGGTTTATGCCCTCAATGTGTATTTTGGAAGGATTCTCCTGTGCCTTTTTTATGTCTTTGTGACATTGGTATATTTTTTTAATAACTGATCATTAATATTACATGTGTTCTATTTAACTAAAATGTAAATATATTTTTATTTATATTTTGATTAATTTGGGTACGTAACTAAATACAGATACTAATTATTAGCCATGTTAATATTCTCAAAAAAATAAATGGTATGAAAAAATTTCTTATAATTTAAAGTGTGTATAGCAAAATATTTTAAAGAATAAATACTCACTTTAAACGTTTAAAATTATATTTGACATCACACTTTTTTTATTTATTAAAGATATTAAATTAGTATATATATATATATGGAGAGAGAGAGTTGAATAATGAAAATGTATATAATAAAATAAGTGATTTATTATTAGAGTGAGAATAACAAATTTAACTATTGGATCTTATATTAATAATGAAGATTAGAATATATATAAGAGTTATATGACTATTTAAAATAGTCATATAATTTTATGTTTTAATTTTAATTATTTAAATAAAATTTGATAGTTGTGATTTGATGCCTTTCTTATCACAGGGGGAAAAAACATTTCTCTAACTTAATACATCTCTAAAATGGTCATATTAGATATTTAATTAGATATCGAGATAATAACTTGTTTCATTAAAATTAGAAATTGTTAAATTATTTGAATATGATAAATAAAAAATATTTTTTTTTTACAAAATTACAATTAAAAATATGAAAAGAGTGTGATAGTAAGAGTGAGAAAAGAGTGATATTTTAAAAAAAATTTAAGGATAAAATTATAATAATATGAAAAGGGAGTGATTCCTAAATTTGAAAATCAATATTCTCTTTTTTTTATTATTTCTGCTCTTAAAAAAAATAATTCTTTATTTACTTCTTTAAAAAAAAAGACAAATGAATTAATTTTTATTTCTTTTTTTTAATATATCAATGATAATAAAATTTAAACTTCTAATTTTATATAAATTATCTAAAGTTCTCACTGCTAAATGCTCATATAGTCATACTTACCATTGCTAAATGAGCACTCCATTTTAAAACTATTTTTATAGAAGAGTTGTTATTTATACCACTTCAAATTATAGACACTCTCAACATCCACTCATAAAGCTAGAAAAAAAATTATGAAAGTAAGTAAAAAAATGAAAAGCCAAGAAAAAGAGGAGAGAGATAGAGAGAGAATATCAAAATATGTAAGAAATAGTTATATACAAAAAATATTTCTTTTTTTACAGTCCATTTGATCATATGGATGACTGTTTAATTATAGTTAAATAATGGCGAAGGCTATGATGCATCTTGTTAAGTCAAGGTGCATCACGCACCATTTAAAATTACAAGCTGTTTAAGGTAAGCCGGTAACATTTTTTTTTTCCCTTTTTTATTCAAAAACTCTTTCCTGCTTCTGCATCTTCTAAATTCTCAACTCTCTCTTCCCCTTAATCCATCCTACCCCGGGGCCCAAAAAAATCTCACGGCTGAGTCATCTCTCTTGAACGCAGCTCCCCATTGTTAACAATGCAGGTTTAGTCAAACGATTCAAGGATCAAGCTACTGAGTAACAAACATTTAAAACTAATACAAGGCAAATTGCAAATCAGCATACCTTTTGCAATGTTATGGACAATAGCCATTTTTATGCACCTAAAAATGAACAAAAAAACAAGTTTATGAAAACCTACCCTCCTATTATATAATTATCAGTTGCACTAAAAACAGTAAGCAATAAATATACATATAGCATAGGGAAAGAAACAGTGGATTAACTTGTTTCTGTCTACACCAGGGACATCTGATGCAATGAGAGCCATCAAACCCATTCGATGCATCTGATGCAATGGTTAATTTGCTTGGGCATCTTGGCATTTGAGTTTCCGAGCTCTGGAAGGTGTCCTGCGCCAAATCAATGACGTCAAGCTACTCCGGTTGGAATCTGTGAACTGTAAAACCACGTGCTCCGTTGTAGACCATCGTCGTTGATTCTTGCATTGGCCTCCACCTTTGCTACTGCTTCTGTCCTCATCACGAGCTGGATGACTTGTTGCTATGCTATGGGGAAGGTGGGCGGCCTCCATGGTTACTGCTGATGGTTGCTGCACAAGAGGGGGTCCACCGGTAATCGCGAACTGGCTGTCCAAGTTTCCTTTCTCTCATCTAAGCCACACACGTTTTTTGAGGCTTATTAAATGTCTATGATTGCCTACTCGGGTCAAGGTGTATAACACACCGTGGACTCCGAAGAGCATGTTAGATAGTGCCTTAAATAATATATGGACATTCAATGACTGATTTAACTTCTTACTTTTGTGCCTTCTTGTAGAAGCAAACTTTGCCACCCTACCACTCATAAACTTATAATTTAAGGAAACGTGTACGTTGGTCCATAGAGTATTGATGTTCCAAACTTTTACCAGTTTCCAATTGGTTTTCGATTTTCTAACGTGTGTAATGACACTTTTATCAATATAACAACTCTCTCTATTTTTTGTGCAGTGTACCAATGTCCCAACGCTAATGCTTGTGTGATGAGATGAATGTACACACCAAGTAAGACACAGTTATGAAGAGGCACCACCCACTACATGACTTCTAGTTTCCAACATTGGTTTCCCCAGGCAGCATCAAACGCAAGGCAAGGGAGGTGGGGCTATCATGGGAGGAGTGCCCTGCGGGGAGGTGGGGCTGTTGGCGCCAGTGGGGGTAGGTGGTGGCACCCGCTACAAGGGAGAAGTGGCTAGGTGATGGTGGGCTAGAGGGGAAAATTTATAAAAATAAAAAAGGCAAATTAGATAAATTAAGTAAAATTAATTTTTATAAATATTAAAAATATAAATATAAATTATTATAAAACTATTTTTTAGATAATAAAAGGATTAAATCTCAATCATTTATTAATTGTATAAAAAATTTTATACTATTATTCAATAAAATGCTTATATTTATGAATTTTTAGGATAATATATAGTTAAATCAAATATTTTTATTGATATAATAATATATAATTAAATATTTATATATAAATTTTTTATATTAATAATATATATAAATTAAATCTATACAATATATATATTTTAAAAAAAGAAAAAGAAAAAGTTTGGAATAATAAAATCGTATGTCGCGTATTTGGCTCCTTGCACAGTAAACGAATAAGACAAAATCCGTACAATGTCCATTTTCGTCATTTTCTTGTCTAATAATTTTTATTATTAAATTTATTTACCCAATAATTGAGCCCTATCCATGATCCAGCAATTTTGGTTACTATCCAAGATTTTTTCAAGTACATCTAAACCCTTACATTATTTTAAATCATATCTGAATGGCTATAAAATTGAACGTCAATGCCCCATGGAACAACGTAAACGCTTCCATAATTTAATGGAAGCGTTTGAAGTTGTCGAGGCATATTCCAGAGCCACCAGTGATCCAAACATTTGCAGGTATTCCGATATTAATTAAAATAACATAATAATTTAGATGTATTCAAATAAATTTTAGGTAATAACCAGGGTTGTTGGATCATGAATAGGATTCGGTTATTGGGAAAATAAATTAAGCAATTAAAAATTGTTACATATGAATATGGCAAAACGGGACACTGGAGGGCCTTTTACCTAGGTTCTTTTAGTTTAATTTTTATGAGAAGACTTTTTAAAAAAAATTTTTAAAGAAAAATTTTTTAGAGGAATTATTTTTAAAATAATAATTTTTATTTAATTTAAAAATATCAAAAATAAGTTTAAAAAAATAAGTTTTATTTAAATAGAATGTAATAAAATTATTTTTAATTATTGATATAAGAGTAATAATAATATTCCTTTTTAAAAGATTTTTTTTTAAAATAAAAAATAACCTTAAAAATATTTTTTTAAAAAAATCTTTTAAAATTTTAAAATATTTTTTTAAATTTTTTTTATATATTAAATATATTAATTATTATATATTTTCATTTGCATTTTAATAAAACATCTTTCGAACCTTAAATAAAGGAAACCAATCGGCTATCTAGCCGCTGTGCGAGGACGGAACATAGGATTTGATTGCCCAAAGGAGCTGCCTTGCATGGTTGTTGTGACTCAAGGACCACGACCATGGTGGTCCTTGAGGTTATAAAATTAATAAAGAATAATAAAATTACTTTCCTATCATTTTATCTTAATTCTTCATGTTTTCCACCTCCCCTTCGCAGCACTTATTCCACAGTAAAATCCTCCCTGCTCATCTGCAAGAAGTCCCACCGGACTGAGTGCCATTGCAGTGTCACAACTCACAACTCACAACTCCCTCTCAATCATCATCTTTCTCTCAATTGAGAGTGTCACACATGCCATAAATTGCAGAAAAATGGTAGAGTGCATCCCTGAACCATGTGCGAAAGAAAGGTGTATCATAAGATCCATTGACAATGAACTGAATAGAAATATCAAGATTTATCTTCCTGATCAAATGCAGAACCGCATCTCTAGGACTGTTCACATCAAGTAACTCATTACTTGAATTTTTGAGGTCTTCAACCAGAAGGTTTTCCCAGATCCGTGATGCTATGGCATGGTACTCATTGCTATGATGGCTACTGTAACGATGAGAACGGGGTGTTGGAATGCCTCCGGGCCCGGCGGAGGAGAAGTGGAGCCAAGGACACCAGGATGGGCGCGAAACTATCCCATCTTCGCCGTAGCAGCTAGCACCTTCGCCGCCGTCTGCCCGTCTCCCTCGCCGCCGGCCATTGAGTCCCTCTCTCAACCACTGTTCCTTACCTCGCGCGGAGATCACAGCCGAAGGGCTCTGTGTCTGCAACTGTCGGATGGGAAGAGAGCGAGAGGCCTGAGAGAAAAGAATGGGAGGGGAGAGAGAAAAAAAAGAGAGAAGAATTAATAGCAAATTTATTTTTTTATAAATATTAAAATATAAATTCAAATTATTGTAAAATTATTTTTTAATAAAAGAGATTTAACCTCAACTACTTTTTATAACTTTAGCCAACAAGATTTAAGGACCATCAAAGCACCAAACTCAATAAGCCCCATTGTAGAAGGCTCCTTGTCATAAATATTTTCCTTCTTTTTTGGTTTTATTGTATGGGTTTAATTATTATATATTAGTAGTATAAAAAAAATTTATATTTTCATTCAATTAAATATTTATATTTGTAAATTTTTTAAGACAATGAATAATTGAATCTAATACTTTTACTGATATGATAATATACAATTAGATATCTTTATAAAACTTTTTTATACTAATAATGTATATAAATTAAATTAATATTGTAGGTGAAAATACACAACATATGTTTTTTGAAAATTTTTATCTTGGGTTATTACATATTGAATTGGGTACAGTATAATCACGTAAGTTTATTTTTTTACTATTACTATAAATATACAAAATTTTATAATTATGTAACATCTTAAGTGGCATTTGGTGGGAGATAACCTATGTGAATTACTCGTGATGCATAATTAAAGTGTCTGGACCACCATATTATCTTATTTGTATGCATTACCTAGTAAAGTGGACCATTTAATAAGTCCGAATTGCTGCTAAAGTCGCAATAAATATAGCTCTAATGAGGTGTTTATCTGGATTATTATCCATGTGGCAATCTTTATTATTATTATTGTTGTTATTATTATTATTATTATTTGTTTGGAAGATATTTTAGTAAATGATATATATTACTTAGTAATCATTTTGATATATCAAAAAGGGTAATATAGATTATCAGTTAAATTATCTGTACATATCAAATATTATATTACAATAATATCAACAATTTAAAAAATGACAATTTTTCCGAGTAATAATCGGAATTACTAGGGATCTTATTAGGAAATATACCAAATGGCATCTTAATTATAATAGGTCATGATTGTAATGAAGGGGAAAATTTAATAATTTATACAAATTGTAGTTGTGGCTATATGTCTATAATATATTTCTTTTGAGTTCTAATATCAATACCCACTCTTAGTGGCATGGCAATATTGTGATGACCTAGTATCTTTTAAAATTGATAATTTCACTTTTACATTGAAAATAAAATGGCACAGCTAAATTAACTGAAAATCAAATAATTTGATAAACAATTTTATATCTACTAAATGAAATTATAACTTATTCTTAAATTTTTCATAAATATAACTAAAACCTTCATCATCAATTTAGTAGAAACATATCATAAAAAAAAAAATTAGAAACATGAGTCTTTAACCCTAATTTAAAAATATGAAAGATGACTACGCATTTTTTCAATTCTTTTGAAAAAAAGTTTTTTAGTCTACATTTTATTTTTAAATACATATTTTCCGCCCAACACTTGACTTTTTGAGAAAGTTTTCCATTGATCAATTTTTTTCCCCTATTGTTTATGTTGTGAGATTATAATCATATTTTATTACTTATATAGTCACAAATGCTAGGCTCTTTGGTTGGGTGCAAGGATGGATTTATATTTAAATGGTTGGAGGTACATGCTTTCATTAAAATTTGAGAAATTTTTTTAAAAGTGTATATATATATATATATATATATATATATATATATATATATATATAGCTAAAAATTATTTTATTAAGTTCAAAACTTTTTGTTATACTTATGTAATCTTTGCCCAATTATCCAAATCTTTTCGATCCATCATTGGTTGAGTATTCAGCTGATACTTTAAGTTATACATATTTGACTGTGGTTGTTGTAGGCACTTCTAAAAGGTACATTATTTTCATATTTTGTTGAGTTGATATTTTGCTAAGTTTTTTTGTATAAATTTTGATATCAATGCTCATTTTCACAACTCTATTATTATGACAAGTCAATTTCCTTTATAACTAATTTCACCTTTATATTAAAAGTAAACAACACAATTAAATTAACCCAAAATCAAATAATTTGATAATCAGTTTTTTATTTATTAAACCAGCTAATATCTAATTATCAATTTTTTTTAGTCTTTGATTACTATTAAAAATACAAAAGTGATTATATACATAAGAAACTTAGGCTTATGTATAAAATATTGAATTTATGAATAATATTAATAGTAATATTTAATAATTAATAAATTAATAGAATACTTAACTAATTAATTTTCAATTATATTTATAGCATCTTAATATCATTAAAAAACAATGAGGCTTTCTATTTGATATCTCACTATATAATTATGAGTTGAATAATTATACATTGATAGTATAAAAAAGTTTTGTACTATCATTCAATCAAATACTAGTATTTATAATATTTTTAAGATAATAAATAATTAAGTTAAATATTTTTATTGATATAACAATATATAATTAACAATTTATATAAAAAAATTTATACTAGCAATATATACAAATTAAATCTTATAATTATTTGATATACAAAACAAACCCAACGAAATCATACATATTTTGAGGAAAGCAAAAGTTCAAAACAGTGTCACATTGATGGACCAACAATGTAGTCATAAAACGGAGATAGCAAACTTGTGAAGTAACTTCTACAAGGTGGGTTAATTTGTCTTTAAGCAAATTTCAAAAAAGTAAAACTGGTGATTGACTGGGTAAAAATTGGCATATGGAACACTTGAAACGCTTCGTATAATTAATTCTAATCTTGTCAGGAAAGAAAATTTGTTTACATCACTCTTGAACTTGTGTCAATATTTCACATATTTTTATGTAACATAATTACAATATCGATGTGAAAAAACAGAAAAAAAAAGTGAATCCAGGTATATATAAAAAAATGATAAAAAAAAGTATAGAAAGGTGAAATAATATAGATTTGATGTATATAAGTAACATTATTTGCAATAAAATATATATGTCTCATCTAAATTAGGTGTGAAAATTACTTAGAATGATTGAAGAATACAATAAATCCATAACTCTTCTTTCGTTCTAACAAAAGAGAGACCAAAGAATCGGGGGGAGAATGATCTCCTCCTATTCTAATAATAGCTGAATATGTGTATTGTATTAATGAGCTAACAGACACCTATTTATATGATTAAAAGATAGGTCTCTTTTTTGTGTTAGTAAAATAATGGCCAAGTCTGTCTATTATGGCTAAACAATATGCTCTAATATTTTGACATCCAATTAATTTAGATTTTAAATTAAAAAAATACAATTTTAATTTATGACAATCCACAAATAATAATCTATCATCATCAACATGAAAATCGGTTGCAAATTTTTAATTTAATGTCCAAATTTGTGACCAAAAAATCAGTAGCAAAATTAGTGACCGAAAATTTGTCTCAAATTTCACATGTGAAGTATATATTTGCGACCGAAAATTGGTCGCAAATTTCACAACTGCATAACCAGAATGAGCAGAATGTCGTAAAATCCAAAATATATTATACCTGCATTTTTCGGTCGCAAATTTCACAACTGCATAACCAGAATGAGCAGAATATTGTAAAATCCAAAATATATTATACCTGCATTTAGCAACAACCCAGAAAATAGTATCCAATAACTAAAAGCAACAAATTCTTTTACTCCATTCAAAAATTCAGTAGTATAACCCTTCCAACCCGGCATAAACCTATTATACATCCAACTACGAAACTGATATATGTCCATATTCTGTAATATCATCATTAGACAAAATACAATTTATTTAGTTTGTACAAAATTGAATAAATCAAGTGACGCATAACTTAAAACAAAATTAAAACAAATAAAATAAATTCACAACCAAAAGCTATCAATCAAATATAACAATGAACTAGTTTAATCTGTTTATTGATAGAAATGACAACCCAATAATTATTACTAATCCAAATATTATTAACACCAATATTATTAATTTTAACTAAAAAATTAATATTCCTAATCCAAATTAATAATTCTAACTAAATAATTAGCACTATTAACTCATAAGTTAATACTTGTAAAACAAACATTAATTATGTTAATTGAAATAAATAATTATCATTCAAAACATTAACACTTTTAACTCACAAATTAGTGCTTTTAACCAAAACATTCCTTCAACAAAAGTAAAAACCCAAAAATCAATCTAACTAAACTCTCTCTATCAACATCATTAACCAATTTACCAACACAAACAAACCAACACAATAACTAAATATACCAAAACTCTCATTATACTAGAAAAAATAACATATATCAAAAATACAAAACAACCTTTGACACTAATAAATTCTCTATCAACTAACAAAATCAAACTAAACTACCAAACTTATTTAACAACATAATTATCTACATAATATAATTTGATAAATTAAACTAATAAACTAACAACCAAATCCCATAATCTTTAAAAAAAAAAGACCAGAAAAATAAAATATAAATAGACCAACCAAAAAAGTAAAAGAAACATAACAGAAAAAAGAAATAAAGCAAAAAAATAAAAAATAGAATAGAAAAAAATAGAACAGAAAAATAGAATAGGAAAAAACAAAATAGAAAAATAAAAAATAGAACAGAAAAAATAAAATAGAAAAAAATAGAACAGAACAGAAAAAAAAAGAACAACAAAAGGAAAAATTCAGCATGGAGAAGGAGAACCAAAGTGGCGGCGATGCAGATCTAGGCGGAGCTGCTGGCGGACTGACCGTCGACGCACGGCGGATGGAGATCTAACGGCGACGGACTGCAGGCGGCGATGGACCGCTGGCTGCGAGCTCCTTCCGGTAGTGAGCTCCTTCTAGCGGCGATGGCGCTTGTAGTGGAGGTGGCAGTGGGGGTGGGGGTGGCTTATGGTGGGGGAGAAGGGAGGTACACAAAATGGAAAAGGGGAAAAGAAAGAAACAGAAAGAAGAAAGGAAAGAAGAAATAAATAAAGTTGCAGACGTATAATTTGGTTAAGTGTGGAAATTTGCTACCAATTTATCGGTCGCAAAATTGGACTCTAAATCGATCGCAAAATCCAAATTTTGTGACCGATTTTGCGACCGATTTTTATAAAAAAGTAAATGGGATATTAGATGGCAATCGGTCCCCAAATTTAGAATTTGCGACCGATTTTGCGACTGATTTTGGATGTTTAGTTTAATAATTCAGGTTGTCTAATCGGTCGCAAAATCGGTCTCAAATTCTAAATTTTACGACCGATTTATTGCAATCGTTGACCAAGTTGAGTTGGTCGCAAAATTGGTCACAAAATCAAATTTTGCGACCGATTTATTCCAAATATTGAACAAGGTGTGTTGGTCAAAATCAGTTGCAAAATCGGTCGCAAATGCATATTTTTCGCGACTGATTTTATTTTGCGACCGATTTATTCCAAATATTGAACAAGGTGTGTCGGTTAAAATCGGTTACTATTCCAACAATTTCTAATAGTAAATTTAATAACTAAGCTGTTTATTAGACGGCTAGATATATTATATAAATAAATAGTTTCTATAATTATTTGACCAACTCTCCCTTTAAACTAAATTTTAGGGTGTAATAATCTTAAGATGGTATTCCTTCCCATACCGAGAGTTAAACAATTGGAACTTAAAGCTCCACGGATATATAGGCCTAGTCGATGTTCGACTCAACAAAAACTTTTCCCATTGAATAGTCAGCTACATGATTAAATAAAGGCATATTATTAATTATAATATGTTTTATATATATACATATACACTGATTTTGTCGATTTAAAATATGGGTTTTTAGGAGAGGGAGTCGCCAAGAACTGCTCGATGTTTGTGTTGATGGTTTGGCTTCTGCTGGCGTTCGTCCTTATGCAAAGTTACACGGCAAGCTTGACGACTATGTTGACCCTGGAGCAGCTGCAACCCAGTTCTCTCAGCGTGGATGATCTAATAAGAGGGGGTTATTACGTTGGTTATCAAACTGACTCTTTCGTTTATGATCTGTACTTGGTACACCGTTGGAAGTTTAACCCATCCAAGCTGAGGGCAAATAGCAACATTTCTGATTATATATCACCACGCTCTAAAGATTGGAAGCCATGGTGGGGGTGTTGCTGCTATAATCGATGAAGTTCCCTTCCTTAAACTCTTCCTCCAAAAATTCGGATCCAATTAAACGATGGCCGGTCCAACCTATCGAACAGATGGGCTTGGTTTCGTAAGTGTCTCTATGTCTGGCACTGGCTGGTCAATATACAAATTTCGGCCGTGCTATATGCCTTACAAGCAAAGTAATCTAACATAGGTCGCGAAATATTCTTATAGGTTTGATTTATTTGAATCGTTTATAAGGATAATTCTCATTTTTCCGGGAAATTTTTTTTTCTCATTCTACTATAAGAATCTAATGATTATGCAGTTTCTTCACCCAAATTATCCTTTTAGTCTAATTAATTAAATTTTAATGTCGATTCAATTGAATGCTTACTAATTAATTCTATATACATATACAATGACTGCATATATCTATATTATTATTAGCAATCAATTATTTATTGTTTTTCAGGCATTCCCGATTAACTCTAGTCTTGCTGCCTTTTCAAGAGCCATCTTGAACGTGACTGAGAGTAACATAATGGATAAGATTGAGAGAAAATATGTTGGCATTGATGAAGGATGGCAAGACCAGTCTGCCCCAACGTATTCTTCGGATACTTCAAGCAGTCTCAACTTCTATAGCTCTTCAGGGCTCTTCTTGGTCACCGGGATTGCTACATTGTTGGCGTTGCTCGTCTCCGAAACTGTTATTTGGCAAAGACCCATTTCCATTTCGATGGCTAGAGCATATAGTCAGAAATACTTGTTCCGCACTCCATCTTCTACGGAAACCCGTGTTCGTCCAAGTGATGATTCAACACATGGAATAGAATCCGTTTAACAAAACCTTCCACCATGACTCCTTGCAATGGAAATATGTATATGTATAGCATAATAAACAATGTGTGCCATAAGGGCTCGTGTGTGTCTATATAGCATAAATAGTAAATTACCAATTACCTTAGGCAAAAGGAGGAAAAGAGGAGAGAAAGGAAGGAGAGAGAGAGAGGAGAGAGAGAGGGGGGTGCACGTTTAGACTTTAGTTAGTTAATTAATGTTCAGTATTATGTTTACAACACTGCTGTTTGAACTTCATTTTACTTTGATCAGTTATTTAATTAAATAATATCCAGTTACAATATTACAATACTGCGTATCGTTATTCTATTTTATTATTTATACAGTCTTATATTCATGTAGGACGTTAAGAACATTCAACACGTCGTGAAAAAAAAAAAATCAAGTTGTCAACAACGTTAAAATTAAATCATCATGTGCAAATATGTGATTTTGTTTTCATGATACTACGTCCGTTCCGCTATGAGAAAATTGTGGTCTTGATTTAGCATATGCATATATAACAAAAATTACCACAATTGATTAAATAAACTTAGCTATATCTTATGCATTGAGGAGCACGAGAGACAATTGAGAGAAATGAATTCAATATAGATGAAGTATGTTTACAACAAAATATATAAAAACTAGATAGAATAATACATCACCAATTGAGCGCATGTCTCTTCCAAAAGTTTAAATTATTTGGTAAAGGCATATAAATAATTTTATATCTCAATATACTCTTTCACCCAAAAGTCTCTTTGGACATGTGGATAATGTATAGGCTTACTCTATCTTATATTAAAATTTAACATTAATCTAGAATAACGGAAGACAAATCAGGATCAAACTCTAGACCACTTGGTTATAAAAATTCTGATACCATATTATAAATTATCTCTTTAAAAAATTTAAGCTATTGAGTAGAAACATGTAAATAATTTTATATTCACAAATTCTCAACAATATCTGTATGCTTAAATTAATGAGATAGAGCCAGAGTGGAACATATGTAAGAAATTAAGAATTAAAATTATATTTTTGCTCCTTTGTTTTTTTGTTCATTTATATTCTTAAACCAAACAATGCTGATTGCTGAATATCGTTTTACATACATTACATAAGCACTTGCCTTCAACGCCAAAGGATGTGTTTAGATAGCACCACTTATAACTTTTTTTTTTACTTTTGAGTAGTCAAAAATTATTTTGCACCTATTTGAATCAAATACTTATATAACTTATGACTGTTCAAAAATTCATTTTAGTCCTTTCTAGAAAATTAAAATATTTAACTTCTCAAAAAACTTTTCTACACAATTTTCTAGAAACAAGTATTACAAATTAAAATAAGCACTTATTTGACTGTGTATTCAAACACAAAGGAATTTATTTATAAGTTATTTTTTTATACAATTCCTTTTGTGAGAAGCACTTTTTATATAATGACTTAATTAAACTATTTACTCAAATGGAGCCAATGTCTAAAAATGCATATCTCCTTTTCTATTCTTCCTATCAAATAAAAATATTTTTTTATTCACCAAATCAAAATATTATTAAAACAGTTAAGAGTCCTATTACAAGTAACATATATAGGCTTAGTTTGGTATTGTTGTAACTTTTTAAAAGTTGTTGAACTCTCTCGACTTTCTAAAAGCTATTATCAAAAAGTCATAGTAGTATCGTTTAGTAAAATAATGTAAAAATTGCTCTCAATAAGTAAAAGCTACAAAAGTAGTATTTGATAAAATTGCTCTCAACATCTAAAATTACTATAATAGTTATAAATATTAAAGAGAATAATTTCTATTTTTAATGTCATTAAATAGAGTAAAATTATATTAATCTTTTAAATTTTGGAGAGTACAAACCAACTCTAAAAAACACCCCATGAGAACTTCCAAAAGCACCCCTTGGCTTTTAAAAGTTAGGAGCAAAAACACATCAACTTTTTGGCTTACCAAATAAAAAAACTTGATTTATATTTTTCATAAGCCATAGCACCTTTGCAAAGAGCACCAAACTAAACCAAAATCTCTTTTTATAGAGACTACTTGAAATTTGGATTTAAATCTCACATAAGCCGTTTGCCTCATCTGCAATCATCTATTTTTCTCTCTATGCTAGGTCTTGGAGCCACTCTTAAAACACACAAAAATTAAACTCAAATGAAACACTCAAAACATATATGCATATATATGAAAATGAAAATAGATTTGTCCGTATCATTTGTGGACTGTTTGGTTAAAATTTTAGGAGAAACATAATTTCAAAAGTAGAAGTAAAAATCAGAATCAAAAGCATAAGCAAAAAACTATTTTTGTATTTGAATATAATTATAAAAGCATTTTTTATCAAAATCAAGAATTGTCAAACTGTTTAGACATAATATATATAAAAGTATTTTTTTCTTATAAACTTAAGGAAAGGACATAAAAAATCGCTTTTAAAGATATATATTTGTTCAAAAATGCATTTTGTATATGATAATATTTTTTTAAAAAAATGTATAGTTATTTTATATTCTTTATCTTTTAATTATTAATAATTTAATTAATATATAATTGATAAAAAATTATTATGAGAGTGAAAAAGAGAAGGAGAATAAGAATGAAAGTGATATTTTTTAAAAATTTAAATGATAAAATAGTAAGTTAGTAGTTCCTATATTTTAGGGGTGAAATTTTCTCTCTTTTACTGTTTCTGATTCTAGGAAAAATATCTCTTTATCTGCTTATAAAAAAAAGTAAAAAAATTAATTATTTTTTACTTTTACTTCTACTTCTACTTTTCTTTTTTTAAAAAAACACAAACAAATAATACTATAAAAATTTTAGAATTGTTTGTTTTAATGAAAAATTTTGAAAAAAGTAAATTTTTTATCATAATTACATACAAACACATCCTTAATCTAATATTTAATATTTGCCGTAGATTGCCTTCCCCCTCTAATTAAACCTGTTTATTAATAAAATACATCTAAAAAAATATACAAACAAAAGAAGTCCACTTGCCATGTGTCATTCTCACAAATTTTTGGAAATAAAAATTCAAAATGAAAAATTTTGAAGTAAAATATTCCAAAAATAATATATTGAAATATTAAAATCAAATTAAATAAAATATCATAAAATTTTTAAGTATAATAAAATATTATATCAAATTAACATTAAAATTAAAATTAAAATCAAATCAAATCAAATCAATCAAATATAAATATCTAATAAAAGAAAAAAGCAATTTAGCTATGTGACGTTTCCACAAATTTTTTAAATAAAATATTTGAAAAAAAAATCAAGAAAAAAGTAATGTACCAGTTGAATAAAAAATAATATATTAATTAATATAATAATAAAAAATTAAAAAAAAAACCTTATTTGAATATTAAAATCAAATAAAATATCATAAAATATTTAAATATAATAAAATATTATATCAAATCAAATTAAAATCAAAATAACATAAAATCAAATCAGAATGAAAAATAGAAACCAAAATCAAAATGAAATCAATCAAATCTAATCTAAATCTATACATCCAATGAAAGAAAAGAGGATAAAAGAGAAGAGCAGATTCGCTATATGGCATTTCGCTATGGGCCATCGTAGAAAGTGGGCCGATGATGAAACTCTCATGAGTAGAAAAGGATTGAGCTTAAGATTGAGATTTTGTTTTTTTATATTTTGGCTTAGCATGGAACCCATGCTACGCCCGGGATTTGACAAAACTAAAGTTACAACCTAAAGTCTTCAATCATATAAAGTTTAAGCATTAAAACCCAAAGCACTTCCAAGCTTGCATTGTGGCTAAACAAAAACATAGTTTACTAATAGCATGTTTAGAGTTCATTTGGGAGGATTATAATCAATTTTGACCCCTCAAATTGATTTTAACAATTTTTGATGATGTTTAATTCTTAGATTTTAAAATCAATTTGTGCCTTTAGAATTGATTATGAAAGAAATAAGAGTTTATTACTTCTATCAAAATCACTTTTAAAAATATTATCAAACATAAATAACTTTATTTCAAAATCAATTTTAACTAAATTAATTCTGATAAAATTAATTATATTTAAAATCAATTCTATATTACATAACTAACCACGGACCAAGAAGTTTATGGATTACAACCCAAAGTCTATGCACCACATGTAGTATTATTATTGTAATATCAATTACCAATCAATATGTCCAGACACTCCTTAAACTAATGGTATATCACACAGTGTTACTGATTAAATACATAAAACTCTCACCAAAGTTAAGAATATGTAATACTTTGCCTTCGAGTACAAAACTACGATGACAAACTTCAAGACAATTGTTAAAAAGAGTTGAACAAAATCGTAGTAAAAAATTGTAAAACCAAAAATGCGCTTGGTTCATCTTATTCTTCAACACAGCGCAATTCTAAAGAAATATTAAACTTAGCCATACTAAAACATCACTAACACTATATATATAACTAAACAATTGTAGAAGCTTAAATGCCATGGGTGTCGACAGTATGCACTCATAGGAGTTTGAGCTTATGTCAGTCCTTCACTACAGCGTTACTGATTTCCAAAGACAATTAATTTGACAATGTTACCAAACACTTTAAGTACTTTATATCTAGTTAGTCTACATATAGTTCACATATGAAATGGTATTTTAACCATAATCATTTGGTAAAACAAAGCTCAAAATCTTTACTGAAAAAAATGGATCCCAAAAATTGCTACGACAATGTTAACTTCTGGAATATTCGTATTCTAAGACTAAGGTGACGTCCATATGTACTCTCATACTGAATTAAATTCCAATAAAAATAGCAAATGTTCAGAAGAGATAAAATTTAACTCAATAAATTTATGCACATCTACACAGAAATATTCAGTATAAAACGTACAACAAAAATGTCCAAGAGGCATAAAGATATATACATACAGCCAATGGCTACAAAATACAACACTACGAAATATCAAATTACATCCAGTGGCTACACAATACAACACTTTCAATTAGGAAGTTATTTAAAATGTCAGCCTTCTGTAATCTAATATATATATATATATATATATATATATATATATATATATATATATATATATATGTATATGTATATGTATATGTATATGTATATACCTCCTTCCCTTTCTCTTTCTGTTTAGAAAGAGAACTTCATGAGGAATGACAGCAAAATTTGAAGGCATCAAAATAAAACCCAATAATATCTTTCACCTTTTAAGGACCCTGCATTAGTTTCAAGCCTTGGCTAATAACCGGACAATTCTATCTCCCAAAGACATGCGATAGTATTTTATCCGCAACACACCAAGCTCTACAGCGCACAATATGTCACTTATCAAGATAGTTCCATAACCTATGAGTATGTCCACTCCAAGTGCTTCCAAAGAATTGGTCAAGTTACCAATGATTTTTGAAGCAAGATTATTAGCATGGTCAGCGAATGCTTGCCTATCATACCCACTGCAGAAACCTAATATACAATACTTTTACCTGCAAGCCCATTAACTAAGTGATAGTCCTTAAGTAGTTCTCACATAAGACCACTTACAGCCAAAAGTGCTTTGGGGGGAACACAGCCTCTATTGACACAAGTCCCTCCCACCATGTCTCTCTGAACAATGGCTGTTTTCAAATGCTGTAACAAACTCAGTTATTTCAAAGTCCTCTTAGCAAAACCCTAAAATTTAGCTCACTTTCTTTGATAGCCTGCAATCCGCAATAGTAATTCATTGATTAATCACATTATATTACAATACATTTATTCACACTAATTAAGATCCAAATTCACACCATCCCATTGGAACAACTGATTAGATACAAATTATAGAGTATCTAAAATTCTTTTACTATTGTAACGTATAATCTGAATACTTACTTACCTATCTCTAAACACTTAAGAAGAATACAACAGATATAACTGATCCAAATGAAACTCTCTTGTCAAGTACACCCTAAAGTTGGCAAACAACCTGAATGCTGCCAGCCTCTCAAACGTTCCACTCCATGTAACATAAACATATTAACACAAAAATTAAGTAAAAGATCCAGTCATTTATAATTGACCTTTCTTTTTGAGAAAGCATGGCATGATTATGCCGGAGAGTAAAAGTGGAAATTGAATAGAGACAAATATTAGGACCTAAAATAACATGTATCATAGGAAATAAAATATGCGAGTCAAATGTGCTAGTTAATAACTACTTTGAACCAACTTACATGTATCAAAAATAACCACCATCATCACAAATAATAACTGAACTGAGTTGTTACCTACAATTAAGTGGCAAACCATCAAATGATAAGTAATATATAGAAATTAGTTATTATTAGCCAAGTCAAAACTTCCAAATTGCCATGACAAAAGGCAAAAACCATACCTAGTTAAGCAACCAATGGCAGTTTAGGTGATAAAATAATTCCATGAACAGTGTAAATATTCTTTAGAATTGATCCTACTTGTAATTTGCACAACCAATAATATCAATATTTTAAGATTGAAACCTTTATAGTGCACCACTTCATTATAGACATAGGTCATAGCTAAATATATCTTACCAAATTGATTAGCAAGATTGACCCTTTTATAGTGGACCCCTTCAAGTTATAACGTTACTACTGAATAAAACAGAATTAAATAAAAAAGAGAGAAAAAATAAAACAACCTGCGTAAACTTTGAACTTCTCCAGTTCTCATTCTCATGTCTATCCTCTCCCCAGTGTCAGCATTGTCCTTTTAACAGCCACTCATTTATTCAAACACATATAAAATTGGATGCTTACATAACAGATAATGGCTCGTATATATATGCAAGTCATGATTATCTTATAATCTAAGCAACTTCCTAACTGCTTCTAACAAATCCCCACCATGCTTGCATTATCTCCTACTATGTTCCCTACCATGGAATGGCCCTTAGAGGTGGAGCCCATAAGTCATTGCCAGAACCATGGTTGTCAGGAGCGCGTTCTTGCACGTAGGAGCGCACGATCCTACACTCCCGGAAGAGGTCAGCGTGCTCGAACCCCATCTTCGGCGCGGACTTGACGGAACGCGGTGGGAGCGCCGTGCAAGAGCGTAGGAGCGGTAGGATCGTGCGATCCTAACGAGCTGGGCGCTCCCATGGGTCCGAAAACTGACCCCACCCATTTTTAGAAAGAAGCCCTAAGAAAACACCTCCCCCTGCGTTCGATCTCCCTCTCTCTCTGTCTCTTTCACACTCGGACTCACTCACTCTCTCAAGCGACGACCATTTCTGTCTCTCACTCTGTCGCCGGTCACCGACCCATTTTTGACGGAATGGAGGCCCCCCAACTCCAGAGAAGGAACGTGTGATGGATGTAAAGGCCAAGAAGGAGCGCGTCGAAGAGAAAGTGGTGGCGGAGTGAGAGAGGGCCTGCGAAGAGAGATGAGCCAGGGAGAGAGGTCCATGGGATGGTCTTTGGTCCGTTGGAGAGAGGCCGCGAGGTAGCGGTGGTACGGCAGATGGGAAAAGCCATGACGTGGTGGTGGGCGGAGACGGAGAGAACGAGAAAGAGAGAGATGAGGCGGAGAGAGATCAAGAGAGAAAAAAGGCAGCGAACGTCTCACTGTGCAGAAACTTGGAGAAGAAGGGGGGCTTAGGGTGGACCACCTCACTTAAGGTGTTGGTGGTCCTCAACCCTTCTCTCTCTCCTTTTTTTCCCTTTTTTTTTTTAATACATATATTTCATATTTAAAATTTTATTCCGGCTCTAAATTAATTAAATTCCTCTATTAATGTGAAGCTTAATGTAAATTATGTTTTATGTCAAATAGGATATTATATTTTCTATTATCAATAAATTTGGTTCCTAAATTTCAAGAATAGTGAACGACTATTTATGACAAAATGGAGGAGGTCCTATAGAAAATAATGAATATGATTATCATGGCCTTAATAATTTTTTTTAAATATCATTCTAGTTCTAGTAGTTGAGTTATTGACTTGTTTTTAATGTTTTAATTTTAAGTGATATCAAAAATTTGTGGGTTGTTGTGGCTTTTATATTTTGAATTATGAATTATGACATATAGATTTGATGTAGTTATGTGATTTTTAAATTTAAAATTGTGATTTATGACTTTATTTACTTATTTGTGTTTTATATATATATATAATTTGTGGGTTGTTATGGCTTTTATATTTTGAATTATGAATTATATATATATATATATATATATATATATATATATATATATATGTACAATATAATTGTTTATTCTAGTAGGATCTTACGATCCGTGCTACGATCCTACGTTTTACGCTCTTGTATCCCCCTTCCGTTCCTACGTAGGATCTCGCTCCTGACAACCTTGGCCAGAACTACTACACCTCAAAGTACCCATTTCCCATCAATTCTCTTCATCACCTCAATCACAGGGTTGAGGTTGAAAGGTCTATACCATCCCCAGACCCTACCATGGTCAAGAAGCTTAACAACGATGCCAGGGAGCGTGATCCCCACAAGAGAATCAATAGCTTGTATTCCTCTCTTCCTTCACTCCTTCCTGTGGCAAATCAAATGGCACTTAGCTCTTATCTCTCTTCCTCTTTCCTTTACTTTGGATTGGTAGCTAAGGATTTTTGAGAGCAACGATTTCACGATATTAAGAATGGTTATTCTAGCTACCATGATGATTTCTAACAGCATATTATTGCTAAATGGGGTGCTTATTTGTCAAAACAAATAAGAGAAATATATGCAAAGATACTATCTTGCCAAATATTAAGCACCTTACTCCTTCTCTAGTTGCTTGGTTTTCGACATTAAATTCTAATTGAGCAAATACTATCAATCTATCATGCATGCAAACCTATGGAAAAGGTGTAGATAGATTAGTATACAAACAAAACTACTCTACATATGAATGTTTCTTGATTAAGTATGTTACTTACAACTTTTTTTTTCCTTTCTTATGACTCATTAAGTATTAAAGTTATTTTTTTTCTAATGACTTAAATTATCTGTGATCTCTGGGGCATGATTGTGCAGTTCTCTTGTAAATTCTGTATTTTCGAAAAGGGTTGCTCCAGATCTTTATCATCGTTGCTCTTTGTTGACCTTTCAAAAGATATCCAATAGACCAAGTTCTTTCACATGAACCCAATCCTCAGCAACCCAAACCAATGTTAAGCATAATAGATAATATTAAATCATGATATTCACGCAAATGATGATACTTTTCTATTCAATGATTTAGGTTCACTTCCTTTCTCAACAATGTCAGCATTGATTCTGTTTGTCAGGGATTTCAGGGAGCTTTGGGCTTATGAAGGGACTTACCCTCTTTGTTGGCCTGTTGGAGACTTCCAACTATATCGCGCAGGTACCCCATCTCGGTTTTCGCCTTCTTCCCTTCTTCCAGGAACAGACCCAAGTCCTGCTTTCAAGTCCACATCTTTTATCTCTACTTTCTTCAAATCCACGTAGCTGGTGAATGACTTGGTCATGAGGTTGTTCATTTTCGATCTGGGTGTTGGTGGTTCTTATTCCCTGCATACAAAATCAATATTTAGTGATAAAAAATAAAAATAAAAAAAAAAATCAGAACGTCATGTCTCTCTCTGCACAAATTTTGATTCTAGGTGTCGTACCTTCAGTCTTGTAAGATCTGAAATGAATAGGATAAGAAAGAAAGAGCACAAATTGAGAACCGAATGCTGTGAAGAAGTAGAAAGAAAAACCAAGCCAGTTTCAATTGCAATAAAACAGATTTAAAAAATCAAACCTTGAAGGAGTTGAGGATGGCCGAGGTGGGGTGAGGCGTGCGAGGTAAGGATGCTCGCCGCTGTCTCCGCTCGCGCCACCGTGAGTCACCGTGCCATCGCTTTCGGCCGCCGTTGGTTGCTGAAGCTCCTCATGCATGTGTCTATCTCTCTCCCTTTCCTCCCTTTCGGTCGCCGCCTTTAAGAGCTCGGAAGCCCTTCATGGATAGTGGGCCGAATCTCGGTCTCTTTTGACCACTGAGCCATAAGCTTTTAATCAAATAAATAACGCCTAATCATCTAATTTTCCGCTATTTTCTTGAATTGTTTAAATCTGAATTTGAAGAAAATTTCATGTCAGCTACAAATTTAGTGGGAATATATATAGGATTAGGATTAGAATAATAGGATATCATGTTAGAGATAATTAGACTCTATTACATATTTGTTAAAAAGTTAGATAGATAGTTGCATTAACTTTAGTATATAAGTCATTCTACTAAAATTGTACTCAAGTCTTCCATTTTCATCAATACATATTTTCTAATTTTCTCTCAATTCTCTTTTCTCTAGCCTCTGCCATATTTCTCAACATGGTATCAGGCCATTATATCCACCTTGAACCTTCTTCCACCTATCTCTAAATTCTTAGAACTTATTTTCCTTCACTTTCTCATACTTTTATTTCTTCTAAACACTATTCAATTTTCTCCCTCTGCCATGGAAACCTCTTCCATGTGATTCGCACTATTCTTTGTTGGTTCCTCGTCGTCGAATCTGGCTCTCTCATCAGATCTTGTTCATGTTCTTCATTTGGTTTTAGATTTCGATTCTGCTCTTGCATGGTGGTTCGCATTCTTCCTAATCTGCTTCATGTTCGATTTGGTGTTTCCGGCGCTTTCTGATCTGGCTCATCTTCTCTAATGTGGCTACATTCGCAGATCTGGTTCTCTCTCTCCGGCCCTTAGTCGTTCTTCGCCAACGGATCTGGTTTTTTTTTCAGTGTGGCTGGAGCTTTCCGGAGGTGGTTTTCTGCTTGATTCGCGTTCACAGTTTTCGGCATTGTTGCTCCGATCTTGCATTGCAGATCGAGCAACGCCGATTATCTTCAAGATCCTCGTCTCTTCTGTGTCTCTTCGCCATGGCTAGGATATGCTTTCATGTTCTCTTGGTTTCAATCTCAGCATCGTCACTGTTAGATCTTGGTTCATCATTGGTTGCATTTTGCGGTTTTCTTCGTTGGTTGTTGAAGATCTTTGATCTTGAGTTTTTGTCTGATCTGTTTCGTCTCCTTCTTGTTGTTAGCAATTGGCTCTGTTTGCGTGGGGTGAGGCTCTCCTGTTGTAGTGCTTCGTCAAATCTCTGCAATTGTTGTGATTGAGGTTTTGTGTACTTGATGTTTGATTAATTGATTGAGCAAGTTCAATTTCTTCTAGCCATCCTTGCAAGTTTGCTTTGGTGTTAGTTGGTGCTATGATGAGTTGGACACTAGATCTGGTGGCACCAATTCCCATTTTTTATGGCTATGATAATGGCTCAGCCATCCTTTAGCTTGTTCAGTTCTCATATTGGAGAAGAGTTGTAGATTTGGTCTTAAATAAGCTTTTTTTTGCTTCTGTCTTAATGGTTAAGCCTCAATTATGACTTCTGTCTTGAAGGTTAAGCATGGTTTCAACTTCTGCCATCGGTGGTTATGTATGTATTAACTTCTGCCTTTGGTGGTTAAGTCTTGTCATTAATTGACTTTCTTGTTGTTTGCTCCTGCCAAGTGGTTAAGCTTAAGATTGGTTAGCTTCTGCCTGAGTGGTTAAGCTATTGCCTTAGCATTTGATGATTGTTGTTCCCAAGTCGAGATTTCTTGGAATTTGGAGGCCATGGAGCTTGTTGAGGAGCATCTTTTGACCAATAAACATATCGGCGAGTTGAATCTTTTCAGATTCAGATACTTCACTTAATTAGGATGCGAGCCGTGGAGACACCAAAATTAGAGTTATGGACCTCAGTCGTCATCAGCTTTTAGACTTCTATATTTTCTTTGTTTGTTGTTGTGATTTACTTCATTGTATTTTCTTTATTTCTCGATTGTAATGCACTTTCATCCTAAGCTGCAGATACCAAAGTACGCATCTTTCAGCTTATGAGGGGTGTTAGAGATAATTAGAGTCTGTTACATATTTGTTAAGAAGTTAGATAGTTAGTTACGTTAGCTTTAGTACATAAGTCATTGTACTAAAATTGTACTTAAATCTTTCATTTTCATCAATACACATTTTCTAATTTTCTCTCAATTCTCTCTTCTTTGGGCTCTTTGCCATGTTCTCAACATATCATGCACTAAAATTTAAATTTGTTGAGTGTATATGACGCGATGTAAATATGGGTTTCCATTTGTGTTCTAGTTCTTTCGATCTCTCGCTGATCTAACAAGTGTAGGCGTATATATGTTCAAAAATAGTCAAGCGCTCCCAATTGAAATAAATCTGAAAACAAGCAAGTACCTAAGTATTGAATATGCGGATTCATGCATCCAACGGATCTTAGCCCATATAACTCAATTCTGGCATTAAATTATGTTTTTGGCGGGACTATGAGGAAGATGCTGAAGTTCGAAGTCTGTTTAGGCCATAAAGAACTCCCTTAACTTCAATAAATCAGCACTGCCACATGTAGGCATTTACACTCATATCACTTTATCCTTTACTATGTTAAAGACCAGGAGTTCACGTTAATTTTGGCCTTAGGAAATGACCAAACTTCCCTTCTTCTCGGTGTACGACACTATGATGCTAGAGAAATGAGATCTTGTAGTCTTTTCCTCAATACCAGAATGTATAGTGTTAAATATATGCCAACTTGAGGATTATTTGATTTAAATTATTTTGTTTCCAAATTATCCGTCCTAATTTCAACTTTCAATTAGAGAGATTTATTTAGAGATATGTTAATCTTTGTAAAATACATTTTAAATTTAATTTTTTTTTTCAACTTACAAAACTATCCACACACTTCAATCAAAGATGTGATAAAAATCATTAGATCATGGGTTTTTTGGAACTTCAAAAACTCATTTATGTCTCTTTCTTTTAATTTCTCTGTATCTTCCTTTATATATTTCTATTTCATTCAATTTCCATCTCTCCCTTTCTTTGAAATTCCGACCAACTTTGTTATATAACCCCCACCAACTTCATATCACGGCGCGTAGCACGGGAAGCCTTGCTAGCATATCTATATTTTTTGTCATTCAATTATAGTGGAGCTCACTTGGTTCTGCATAACTTTACCTAAACTTTGTCACATAAGAACAGGTGAAAGATGTGTCTTCAGCACTTTTTTTCAAATACTAATTGCAAGTAGAGGAGACGAATACATGAACTCAGATCAACAAACTGGGACAAGCATACTATAAAAACTCCACATAATACATAAACTAAACAAGCCATCAAGGGGGATTTGAAGGGAACTTAGCACTGTATTTTACAAATGAATGAAGACTGTATTTTACAAATGAATGAAGATCTCAGTCCAGCCTCAAGTCTCCCTCAACAATTTTGTCATAGAAACCTCCAAGCTGAGAGTGAATGCACTGGAGTTCCCTTCCATGCAACTATTAGACTCTTGCCATTGTGGTCTATAGTGCAGAATTTCCCAAAAGCAAACTCTTTGGCAACCAAGTTAGCTTGGTAAAGAGATGACTCACTAAATCCGGTTTCCGCCATTCTGTACCTTGCAAAGAACCTTCTCCAAACATCTATCTTCACATTCCTAACTGTCCTTTCTCTGCCTTCAGTAGCAACAATGTTTCGTATCCCTACAGATAATATTGCTTCAATTGCCATTCTGCACTCATTATCCCGTTCTATGCAGGTTTCGATGCAATCGAAAAATGCCGAGTAGAAGAACAATGCTTCAATGAAGCGATTCACAAAGGAAGGTGAATTATGGTTTGACTCTATTTCAAGTACTATCATTATAGACGGTTTGATATTCCTTATAACCAGCATCAAGTTTTCCAAGCAATTAGGCGTTGCTACCAAGGTCCTCAGAAAATATGGGGAGTACACAGCCACAGCTTCATCCTCTTCAATGTCGAGATGATCCACCTTGATTTCTGCCATATCAGTCACAATAACTGCCTTATATGAAAAGGGCAAGTTCAAGGATTGAGCAAAATTTGCTAACCTTAGTCCTGTCTCTTCTATCTTGGTCTTGCATGCAAAAGTTCCAATGGCAGATATCTTCAAAAATTCTACTATCCAATCCTTGCGCTCTACCAGTGCTTGCATCAGAGCCGTCCACTGCACTCCACTTCTTATATCAAGATCTATCATGTGAATTTTGGTCTCAGATGCAACATGTTCCACCACAGCTTGTATACCAGCGAATTGCATTACTTGATTAAAAGGGAGTTTCTGATGGCACACAAGGGCCTTGTTTGTATCCATTTTCTGAAGCAATTCCTTTTCTTCATTTCTGTGAGGTCCATAACCATTATATGATGTCACCCTTCCTGTTTCTTTGTTGATTCTTTCTCTAAGTGCTTCAGAGAAATGAAAGATAACCCTTTGAGCCGCGTTTGCATTAACATCTGAATTCCATTGACAATGGAGGAGTAACCTGCCGGCACGTTCAAATTGTTGGCAACCTACCCTCTCGGCAGCAGCAAAGAGAAACTGAGCAAGCTCAACGTCTCTATTCTCTTCATCGGACAAACCTCCGAGATCCAATCCATAAGGGTGCATGGGGATGCAAAAATCATCATTCCAGTGGGAAGAATAATGCACATACCTTGCTCCTGCCACCCTTATGATTTCTTCTGTTGACAATTTTTGGTGATCCAAACAAGACTCAGTGCTGCTGAAGTTGTCACTTATGTTTTCCCCGCTTAGCCTCTTGAACTTGCTTCCATAGTTTCTCAAGAGATCCAAGGATGCTATTGTTAAAGATGATGGTGCCTGCTTATTGTATTTGTATTCAACTTCAGCTAGCTCTGAACATGCTACTCCTTGATTCTTTAGCCCTATAGTATCCTGAAATGGGTGTGTTGGTTGCAGAAACGGGTCAAAGTTGTTCACCTCTGCTAACACCATGTCATCAACTTTGAGTTCATGCTGGTACTGCTGGTTTTGATCTTCGAACAAATTGGCTCCTTTTCCATTTGCAGTAGGGAGAGGATCAATCTCTTCCAGTAACTCCATTCTGGGGAAACTTTGCTTCCCTTGGAACACAGCCTTCTCTTGTATAGAGCCATAACCGCCTTGGATTCCATTGAAATTGAAAGCTGTGGAACAAAAATGGTCAATCCCCATGTCGTATTACAACCAGTGAAAAAGAAAGGGTTCAGCAATTTACACTCAAGACAATGTTCTTAGCTAGATAAACATCGAGGAGCGTGTTATATTTGCTTTATCATAATTCAAGGTAGAAAAACTAATATTTAAACGTATAAATGCTTGAACAAACTTACCGTCACGTAATATATAAATGTTACAAGGAACGTGTAAGGAAATACGCAACTTTGATGGTGATATTATCGATGTTTTCATTGCAGTCGTAAGCCAGCAATTATTAAAGGCCTAATGTAAGTTCTGTTTGGCTAAAAATGGTTCACGGTTTTTTTTTTTATTGGTTGTGGTCTGCCATAAGCACTGCATATTAATATTTAATTATCTGTAAGTTTGTCTTTGTGGAAATAATGGTAAGGATCCAAACAAGCCATGAAGTAACGCCTGGAGTATTGTATCGGAGCGGTCTGCATAAGAAGTTCAGCCCAGGGTGATCACACGGTTCATGAAAATGATGGAGGATTTAAATAAGCTTGAGCGATTGATTGCTTCCAATAAAACAGTGGAGGCAAACAAAATCAATTAAACTTTATCTGCATTTTAAAAAACAAAAAACAATGGATTTTTATCAGTTTATCTGAAAATAAATACTAGGAATATGCTATAACAAATAATAATATACTACAATTACTACAGTTAGAAAAAGTACTATGAAAATTGAAGAGTAAATATCTTTTTTAGTTTTAATATTTTTAAGTTGATATCAATTTAATCCTAAAATAATTTTTGATATCAATTTAGTTTTAATATTTTTAAATTTTGAAATCAATTTAGTCTTATACTAATGATTTGATGAAAAATTTCATTTTACAAAAAAATTGTTAAGATTAAATTGAAGTCAAAGTTTAAAATATTAGAAATAAATTGATAGCAAAATTCAAATTATTAGAATTAAATTGATGTCAAAATTTTCTTCAAGATCAAATTGATATCAATTTCAAAGTGTTAACACTAAATTGATATCAAAAAATTTTTCAGAAAAAAATCAATATTAACTTTAAAATATTATTACTAAAAAAGTTATTTACTCAATTTTGAAATAAGAGTTTAGCTTGGTGTCTAGGTGAAACATGCCTGTGGGTAGAGAGTACTGATTAGTGATTACATAATTTGAAATAGGAGAATTGTATCAAACTTTTATACTAGCCTTTATATGTTTTAAATTGTACCTGCAATTTGTAACTTCTTGTTATTATTAATTGCTAGCTATGGACAACAATACTTTGTTGAAGTTTCTGAGTCGAATACTTATGTTGAAGTTTTACAGATTGCCGTACAGCCTGGACTAGAGTATGGACAGTATGGCTAGCATGTCACTTTGTTAAAACGATGGGCCATAGACCATTGTCCATTTTCATTTGTCACTCTCAATTCAGGCCCACATTCAACCACCGTTTCCCTTGGACCCAAGAATACCGCGTCTAGTGGTAAATTGTATTTTCGGGGTTCATTAATCATTTGAGGTTGCTTCGGCCAGAGTGCCTAGGTGCGGAAGCTCAATATTGATAATATAATTTCATCCCAAAAAAAAAAAATTATTTATAATATAACCTCATCTAAGAAATCGTATCTGGAATTAAAGAACTCTCATAATTGAGTTACATTTGTCAAAGAAGCGATCGTCATAATGCGCTGTACAAGTCTAGTACAATATTGAATGCAAGTCTATTGGAACTTTGGAAAGTTATGTAAAGGTGTAAGGGAAGCTCAATATATATATATATATATATATATATATATATATATATATATATATATATATATATATATAAAAGACAGAATTACAGAATATTGCTCAAATTTACACCTTGTCATCGTTCTCCTCACTAGATTCCACCGTGGAAATCTCCGTTGCCCTTCTTCTACACAAACAAATCATGCACATCCACATAAGACCCTTCACAACCCTGACCATCCCAATTGTGACAGTCACATAATACAACCACCACCCAACAAAATCAGCCATTCCAACATCCATCAATTGTTCTTTCTTTGCCTCAGCCATAACCACCAATGTCTCAACATCCTCCCTTAGCTTCCACCACCACAAGGTGCCTAGGCTAGCAGCCATGGCCACCCTCTCAACCCATCTCTCTTTTCTAGCAACAACCCCAAACACCGTGTCATCCACCACGGGCCTCACCACCATCTTGGACCAAACTTGGGTCGTCTCATGCAACCCCAAGAGGAAGATCACCCTGCTCAAGAGGCTCCTCTCAACACCAAAACTCCAGTCAATATCAGAGTCATAAACTCCTGCCTCAATGCTTCCCTCAATGCCTAAACCAACACAAACTTGGAAAGCACAAAGGAGGATCCATGCAGTGTAGAGACGAGGTTGGAGAACAATGCTAGGTGACTCTCTCAAAAGGGTGATTTTACCTGTCAAGCCATGGATTAGGGAAGCTACACTCACAATGGACACAAGAAGGTAGAGAACACACGGGTTGATATGAAGGGCAAGGGATAAAAGATAGGGCGGTGAATGGTAGTACCAAGTGATGAGGTTTTGAAGGTAGTATTGGGCACTAGAGAGCCTTGCTAGGAGAAGAAACGAGAGGGGTAGGAGGAGGCTGAGGAGTGTGAGAGTGAGGAGGTAGAAGAGTTCTCTTGGAGCTGAAGCTAATGAAGAATTGAAGAGATCTTTGGCTTTGTGGTGCCAACCCATTTTGTGTTGAAGCAACTATGACTCTGTGGTAATGTGTAACAAATTAGAACACGCACTTTATTTACAAGCCACGGGAAGTTCAACATTGAGGTCCCCTTCTGTATATGTGATGACTTAACAACTAGTTGCTGGTAAAGGAATTTCAAGTGGTTGCCACGTCCATTGTTTATTTGGTTGACATTTTTATAGGACATGGTCTTGAATCTTGATGGTAATATATAACACTAATAAAAATATATATGTGTGTGTGTGTGTGTGTGTGTGTCTGGGAATTATTGAATTGTATCAACTTCATTCTTCTTTTTGTCCTTTGCGCGTTGGTTTGGTACAAATTAAAGGAAGGAATCAGTACTTTCGATTTGTTTCGAATTTGGATTGAACTCGTGCTGTTTGGCTGCAAATTTGACGGATAGTTTAGTGGAACCATTTGGAGATTTGGAGGACGCCCCTCTTCGGCAGTTCCGTGGCTCCCACCTTCAATTATTTTATAAGGTTGATCCAAATTCTGTATATACATAATTCATTTTTCATATTTGTTAATATAAGAAATAGGAGGTGGATGAGTGATCCCGCAACTTGGTTGTTGGTATATCTTTGACTGATGAAGAAAAGAAGCGTAATATTACATAATTCTTCTTTGTCTTTGTCTTATAATTATATTAAGTTTGTGACTGGAACATAAATCTTCTCTACTAGTCTAGAAACTATAATCAAATAATACCCAACGAAACGAACAACTTAGAATTTTCAACCTACATGCATATTATAAAATTGCAACTTCATGATATAAGATGCAGCAGCATGTCTTGCATATGGCATTTGCTCTTAACCCAAAAATAGATTAATTTATCTGTATGCATGTAAGCTAAACATTAAACTTAAAAAACGTAGGTTCAACAAATGATAATAACTTCTCGATTATTAAGACAAAAATAATCACTCACCTAAATCTCGAGCATCACCTGCCATGCGAAGAATCATTCACGTAAGTTCTTATCCTAGTTGACTCTAATAATTTATCCTTTAGCAAAGAAGTGTAATCATATAATGAGTTTCTACATGTGGAACAATTAATATAGCTCTGTAATTTACAGCTTAAATCAAAACTCTTTGAGATTGTCCAATAGTTTCATACTTTTTTAAGTCTAGGCCAAAGGAGGAGAATTGATCAAGTAAATGATTGAATCTTCAACATTGTCATCACACACATTAATATGTAGATATTGAAACCGATGCCAGTATTGAGTTAATAAAAGGTCGTTAGGGAAATATGTAATCTTTTATTGGTTAACAAAATTTTCATAAAATTAATTTGATAATTAGTTATTTAATAAATATACCATAATGCATAATATATATTAGGAAACTAATAAATTGTAGTAAAATAATCAATAGTAAATTTGAGCTGCTAAATATTTCTCCAACTTGTGTCACCAGGTATTTCTACAATCTCAAGATGGCAATTTTGCTTGCATTTTTTCACTTTAGGATTAAACTTTTTGTTTTCACGCATAATAAGCATTTTCGAAATTAACACCCAACTGTTTATTAATAATAGCCTATAGCTAGGAAGGCTAATCGTTAAAAAAAGAAGTCTAGAAACATAACGTTGCGACTGAAACTCTTGATGATGGAGAGTGACCGTCTGCAGCAGGTGACTTTTGAAGTCTTACCTGCCGAAGATTAATTTAAAGGGTGGGTAGTAACATAGCTGGCAAGTCCTTGTTCGGGTGGATTATTTCCTTTTCTCTCTTTTTTGTCTTTTTCCTTTTTCTGGTCAATTTCTTTTTTGTCTTGTTTGGGGCGTACGGATTAATTGTTCTATATTGGACAATCCCTCCCTTCTTTTTTTTTTCTTTTTTTTTTTTTGTCTGGTAAACAATTGGAAAATCTCTTTCCGGCTGTGTTAGTGGACATCCTTTTTGGCAAAAGTTCGTAGATTAGCCCAATGATCTTTAATCAATCTCCATTGTCAAATAGTTGGGTCTATGCTGACAAAAAAGAAAAAAGATTGGACCTATAAGAAATCGAAATAGATATGGGGTCCAATCCATGTAGATCAGATATGGTATGGTTATTCCTCATGCGACCCCTCAGACGCCCCACGCACACAAAAAAACCAAAAAAACCTCCCAGTTAAAATATGTATAGGTCCTTATATTTATTTTTTGGTGATAAGTTGTTTTATGTTTTTAAATTCCTCAAGTCGAGGCATATAATAATTGTTTTATACATGTGTAAATGAAGTATATATCAATTATGTGAGTTTCTTTTATGATGTGAGTATATAGTATATGTTTATGTTTTTCTCACATTTTGAGTTGGAGATAGTGATTAAGTGAAGTTCTTTTCAAAATGTTGACACTAAAATTTAAATTTGTGTTATTACAAATAAAGTTATCTTGAAGTTGGTGGATTATGTGTATTAGCCTGTATTTTGTTTCGAGTTATAGTATTATAATTAATTGAGCATTAATTTGAAAAAAAAAAAAAAAAGGCAACATACTCGTACAATATAATGAAGTTGTAGCGACGACTTATGTCTTTTAAAAAAAGAATGAGTTTAATCCTTGAGATAAAAGACTTTATCTATGAGTTCTTCATTGGAAAAACAATGGGATCTCCAACAATTTATGCTTACTCATCTGTATAGATTTTAAACCCTTTTGAATGAAGAGAAAAAAGTATCAAATCGTAAATTAAAATCAGATTAAACAATAAGTAATGCCTAATGGTTCGAACAAAAAATAGTTTGGTTTGATATTTTGAAATTTGATAACCAATTAGTATCAAATTTGTTCCAACAAAACCGGAGTTACCGGACCGTGAAAGATATCTCTATTATGTACCAATGTGTTCTGTATGATTTCGTCTCACAAAATTGACTTCGAAACTTCTATTCAAGAGTCCATTTTAGAACCTTCTGACTCCTTTATCTACCATTTGGCTCTTTCTTGTTGAAGACGTCATAGCATTAATAAATACTGTTTATAGCATCAACGTTCAACTGTAAGTGTGCCACATTGCCACAACGGGTTATAATTGTCCATTAATTTTCCTGTTCAAAATCTGACACTCACAGATTTCACATTATCCAATCCAAGTATGGAATTTATATCACGTGAGTGTAGGAGCTAAATCGGGTCAGGCAACTGAAAACCTTTTGCAATGTCACTATGTCAGCCACAGTTTTTGTGGACAGGGAGCAACAGCCATGTATCAGTACAGTAATAACTGAAGCATAACAGATAAAACAAGTAACAAGAAAAAAGAAATCCCCGGGGTGACTGTGGTCTCTTTTATCTGTTACCCATATATAATAATTATTTTTTTTTAATGGAGTTCACCAAATAAATAGTTGCAAGTTGCAACTTGTTGTGATGACAAAGTCACCCCACCAAATCCAGTAACCCAAACCGCAAGGCAATAATATCCATGAGCAATTGGAAGTTCCCAATCGTATCTTTCCTCACAAATTGGATTTCTATGAGGCGGCTAACTTGGTTTGACATAGGATATGCGACCACGTGGCAGTGAGGGATTATATATGTAGGGACAGGCACAGCCACCACTTAAAATATCTCTTTTTATTTATGGCTGTTAATATCATATATATTGTAATAAGGTGGGGTTGCTGAGGGCTGGTGGTAGTGATATGTGCGTAGTTGTTCATATGGCTTTATATTAAATGTATGAAAAGATGGTGAGAAAGCAACTTGGGGGGTTTGCCATTATCTATTCAACTATTCATTGTCCTTCCTACTCCATTTCTCTCTCTAATCAATAAGACCTCTCATCTTGTGATCCACTAGAACTAAATCTCAAAACTCTCAAGGCTTGCAGCAAGAGATTATTGAAATAAGAGGAATAAGCAGCCATGGACGGTAATGCCTCCACTAAACTTGAGTCAGAAGAACGCTCAGAGCTCAAATCAGAAACTCAAGCATCAAAGAAAAGGTGGGTGTCGATGCTTGGAAGAAAAAGAAAACAAAAGTAGACATAATATACAGTTATGATACTTGGTTTGGCTGTAATTAAACAAGTTTTTTTTCCCCCTCTATTTTTGGTTAAGCTGCTGTTAAAAAGTTTCATGTGCTGTGCATGTGGCAGGAAAATGGTTCAGAAAACTGTTGTCACCGTGAGGATAGGAGAGAAAAATGTTAGCAGGCTGAAGAATGAAGGGCTGGCTTCTGATTTTTGGTCTTGGAGGAAATATGGACAAAAGCCAATCAAAGGGTCTCCATATCCAAGGTTTACATTCTTTCCACTAGATGATCATGATATGTTCTTGATCCACATGTACGCTTAGTCCCATAATTCAGTCTTTGCTCTTCTTGGTAATTCCAAATCCACATAGAAATTATAATCCAAAAGAACAAAGCAACGGTTAGTGTCCATTTTGTCAATTAGTTATATATTTACTCGGCTATACAATCCAAAGGAATTAGTGTCTTCTTAATTTATACACTAGATTTTAACCCATGCCTTTCTCTCCTACCTTCAAGATCTCAACAAAACTCTTGCTAGAATTCTGCAGGGGCTATTACAGGTGCAGCACATCCAAGGGCTGTTCAGCCAAGAAGCAAGTAGAGAGATGCAGGACAGATGCTTCAATGCTCATCATCACATACACCTCTACACATAACCATCCAGCTCCTGATGCACTCATCACAACAAATTCAGTCCAAAAACCAAAAGAATCCGACGCTGAAACCACTGAAGAAGACCCCCCAGCCACCTCAAAGGATGAAGACCAAGAGCATATTGAAGAACACATGAATCACAAGCCCACTAGCACTATGGCCACTGATCGAGGTGCAACCGAGGAAAGTTTTCATTACTTGCAATCTCCAATACGCTGCCATGAAGAGATTATTATAGACCAAGAAGATCCCTTCAAACTGAACACAGAGAAAAGCCATGAAAGAATAGACCTCCTCTTAGAGGAAGAGCCCCTATGTTATGCACAGCTCAAGAACTTCACGGCACCCAAATCAGAAGAGCTTGACTTTTTCGATGAGCTTGAGGAGCTGCCCATGTCTTCATCTTTCTTGCACTTTACCAGGAGCATTTTATCCGATGAAAGGATTCCCATTGTTCCGTCTTGATTCAAGTGTGTTTTTTTTTTTTTTTTTTTTTCGGTACTTGCCACCTAGAAGATTGTAAGCATAGTACAGTAGTATTGTTGATATATTTTATATCCAGATATCCACTTCAGTTAGATTTTCAATTCGGAATCTTTCTTGCCCCTACTTTGTTTATATCCGATACTGTTATTGAGGACAAAGGGGTGGTTAAAAAAACATGTAAAGTTAATCACTTTGGCATGAGTGGAGTTAGTGGGTAGAAAAAAATCCTTTTGTCTAGGAAATGTTATAGGGGAAAAAATATCCTTTTACACGCGTGGGGTTGGAGTTGTAACTTGGATTGGAAGAAAACATGGGGATTGGGGAATGGGGCCATTGTCAATTTTATTTTAATTAAAAGATATGTGGCACGAGGTTCGCGAGTTAGTGCTCTTATGTCTTTGCAGCACTCAGCGGAGAAGAGGCCTTTCTTTTTTGTCTTGGGTGCCTCATTTGATGGAAGAGAAAGCGTTACTTTCCTTTTGGCAGTTTTCTGGCTATTATGATTCTTGATCTTGTGTGGTTCATTTTGCGGGATGGTTGCCACACCCTTATTGGCAATACTCAAAATGTATAGTTATTCGCCATTATCACTTTTTATCTCCACGATTTTTATGATCTAATTATACATTCTTACACATGTTTGTGATCTAATTATATATTTACACACTGCTACTCTTATTCGGTCACCTATGCGTAACATGAGGAGATTGTAATTCTTAGTATGTGCAACAAGCATTTTCCTGTATTAATTTAGGAATATCCATAATTAACTTAGATCAAAAGCTTATCTGTTGTAACTTCTACTGATTTTAGGATTCAGAAGCTAAACTACAGAACTTCAGTTTTAAGATAGTTCACAAGTTGGTACGTTTGGCTTCACGAGATGCCACACTCTGAAGTCTTAAGGAGGTCCTTGTCGTAAACATTGGCCTCACTCGGTCACTCCAGTACGGACGCTCAAATTTGTCTTTTTGCTTCGGCTCCAAAAGGAATACGTCTTTTAGTTTTGGTAAGCTGTTGCAGGCTGCAACTGTGCGCGTGCATTCACAGGAAAAAGGAAAAAAATCTAGCGTTTAAATTATTTTATAATCTGAGAGAGGCGTATATAATTATGCTTTAATTTGTGAAAAAATTGTCATTTACTCTCAAAATTATAGACAATTTATATTTTGAAAATATGCAAATTAAATTCTTAAATTTTCACAAATGACTATGTGCAAACAAATCAATTTTGTAAACTTTCTTAAATATACAATCTAATTCTCTAAATTTTTTTAAATATATAATATTTTTGTTAATTGATAAAAATATTAATAAAAAAATCAATTTACACAATTAAAAAAATTCAAAAAATTAATTTATGCATTTTTAAAATTTAAAAATTAAAATACATATAATTTATAATTTAAAAATAAAATACATTTTTTCTCTTTATATGTTATACAGATATAACTATGTTAATTATTCCTGCACCCATTCTTTTATTTTCAAAAATAATTATTAATTGCACGAACGGTAACCTTGTTTTTGCCTGATTAAGTAACGCTTTTCCCCTCGTACCCAGAATAAACAAAACAAAACAGAACAGAACAGAAAAAGGAAAAAAAGAAAAACAGTAACCATTTTCCCCCTGCCCAGGAGCAAACTAGTTTCAGGAGTGATTATTTGTTGCACCGGAAAGTAGGATAAAGTAAAAGATGACGTATAATCGTCTTTTTAAGGCGAGGTTAGGTAACTAATGTGATCATGATTCTCAGCTTTTTATCATCACACAAAAAATCCATTTTAGTCCCCACAAAAATTTCGAAAGTAAATTAATCCCTCAAAATTCGAAAGTCCATAAATAGTTCCTCTCCACTCAAAAAGGGGGGACAAATTAGTTGTTTCGTACAAATCCGTACCATCAAAAATCACTTAAAATTTCTATACAAAGAGATTAATTTGTTCCCCTTTTTGAATAATAAAGAGACTATTTTTGAACTTTCAAATTTTAAGAAACTAATTTACCCCCGAAAATTTTCTTCAAGGATCAAAATGGATATTTTATCTTATCATTATTATACTCGGCAACATGAATATACGATTATATGAAGACACACAAAAGACATCATCACCTTTGCCATATAAAACTTTCATTGCATTTTTATCTTTTATTTTTTTTCCATGAAGGATTCCAAATCCATTAAAACATAAAAATACAGAGCAATATTTTTTCCAGTAAATTACAAGCATAAAGCCCCCAAAAAATAATCCCAACTACTCTCATCACAACAAAGTAAAGATGCTTGAGGGGAAAAGGCACATCCAGGATTCATTTTTACCTGAACTTTTGGGTGCATGATGACATGGATATCAACATGAGAAACGAAATTCAGTTGGACTCAGCAGCCAAAAAGATTGTTCTTACCTAACAATATGCTTTTAACTGGCTGGCAGTGAAAGAATAGTCTCGACTCTCAACTCTCAAGCTCAAATGCTAGCCCGATCTTTACCCTCTGCTGCTGCTGCCAATGGCTGGAGAGCTTTGAGAGGATTCATTATGACACCATCGATCAGTCCATATTCTTTGGCTTCTTTTGCACTCATGAAAAAATCACGGTCTGTATCCTGGTTGATCTTTTCTAAACTTTGGCCAGTGTGGTAAGAGAGATACCCATTCAGGTTAGCCTTATGATGCAGCATTTCATTTGCCTGAGAATTATATAAAAGATATTATGGTACTTAACAATGTTTCTAGTTGCAGGCTGCAGTAACCAATTTGGTCCAACAGCTATATAAACAAAATGTACTTCAATCTTTGGAATTTCAACATCAATAAAGACAAAATTGAGTTTTTCAAAATGGCAGAACACTTATTCAATTTCACTACCTAGATAGCTTTACAATAATAAAAGTATACACACTTCAGAAGTAAACAAGAGGTCTATGCAATAGATATAACAAGGAAGAAAATGGGGCATATACCTGAATATCTATGTCAGTTTGCCCTCCTTGAGCTCCACCAAGTGGTTGGTGAATCATTATCCTTGAATTTGGCAAACTGTATCTCTTTCCTTTAGAAGTGAGGAACAGATATAAAGTTAGAACTTAGAAATGAACATTTTTCTTTTATGGAGAAAACAGGAAAATGATAAATAGCAAAAAATAAAAATAAGGAACAAATATACAGCAATTGCAAGTCAGAGAATCATTACCTTTGGTTCCTGCACTAAGCAGAAAAGCACCCATACTGCACATGAAAAGGTCAACATAAATAAATATCGATGGGTGATCAGATTTATTCAAAAACCAAAAGTAAAAAGCATGCAATCAACTATTAATCAATTTCAGCACCAAATTATCAATGCTAGAGAGGGATTAAAATCCTTGGAACCATTCCATGTGCATATCATCACAGAATTAAAATTCTTCTGGCAAACATTTAACATCAAGACATGATAAAGCTTTTACTGGTAGTAAATTAAGGTGATCTAACCCAGAAGAAGAATTAAACATTACCTAGCAGCTAAACCAACACAAACAGTGGACACATCGGGTCTTATATGCCTCATTGTATCAAATATCGCCATGCCTAACAAAAAAAGAGAAATGAACACATTTGTGTTTCAAAAAATATTATATACACATTTCTTTTTGAAGCCTACAAATAGATTGTAATGCATCTAATGCAAGGCAGATTTACATAAAATAGTTATAGTTATTACCAGCGGTAACTGATCCTCCAGGAGAATTTACATACATGACAATATCCTGTTCAACATATATAACAAAATTTAGTTGATATAGTACTTGCACTACCAAAAGAAATTGAGTTTCACACAAGCTACAAATTAGAGAAGACCAAGAGATTAAAGACAGGTTCAAGGTAATAAATAATAATCATATTAAAATGAGGAAAAACCAGGATAAAAACCTTGTTAGGATCAACAGCATCAAGGTAAAGAAGCTGAGCAACTATGATGTTTGCCATATCATCATCAACTGCTCCACCACAACGTATTATTCTCTAAATACCGAAATATATTATTAATAGTTGAAAGACTAATTGCAAGCAGCAGTTCAATACCCAACCGAAACAAGAATAGAAAAAAAATTAAAAAAAGAAAAGAAAAAAAGAAAAGAAAGAAAGGCATACATATTGAAAAAGCTGACTAATAACACTCTGGAAACGCTCCTGCACCATGGGGGGTGGTCCTTGGCCTTGTGCATATGCAGGGATATAAGGGGAAGATGGGACTTGCAAATCATCCCTTCAAAGACATTAACAAAACTCGCTATTGAAAACACAGATAAAAGGATAAAGCTAAAACCTAAAAATAAATCAAATCACAAGGTAAAATAAATACACCTTATGGACCAAATACCCTGGCGTGAACTCCCCTGAGGTGCCCAAAATTCATTAGCATACACAGCCTTCACCGGAGATTTTTGAGCAACATTTTTACTTCCTACCAGTTTCCTGCAAATCACAGCAGGGCTTCATCCTCTTGATAGAAATGAATGAACAGGTTAATAGAGTATGTTCTAGTCTACTTCATGCGCAAGCGCCACCCCCCCCCCCCCAACAAAAAAAAAATTACAATGAAAAAAATGGAAAATTGATGGATGCTGTATTGGAAGGTGAAAAATAAAACTTGCTGAAGGAATTAGGGTTATGTTGTATAAACCCTAAACCTGATTTCTGTAGAAATGAAATCCAAGCGCAAAAATGCCTCGAACTTTACAATTCAACTCATGTGGGTATTTTAACATTTAAAGAAAAAAAAAAAAAAAAGAATTGTAGTATAGAGCTTACCAGGAGAAGCGGTAAGGTAGCGATGCAAAAGAAAGGTTGTGAGAGTGAGAGGAAGAAGTGGGAAGGGAGGAGGAAAGAAGCAGTGAGTTCAAACGAAGAGAGGATGTGTGCGCCATTCTTCGCTTTGTTTCGCTTTCTTCAACACTGTCTATCTAATATCTATCTACTCAACTATGTTATGTTATGTTATGTATCAATCGATTATTATTATCATAATAGTCCTTACTCCTTAACTTGACACACTCATTAATCTTCGATTTTGATTGCTTGTTTTGTTGTGCTATGTTAAGTAGCTGAGCTCAAGCCTCGAGCTATACGGCTACCCCTGCGGTAATTAATCTTTGAAAGAATTTTCTCTACATCGTTTTTTGATACATAAAATGAAAGGAATGAAAATGCGCCGTCTGTGGGGATCGAACCCACGACCACGTGGTTAAAAGCCACGCGCTCTACCTCTGAGCTAAGACGGCTTTATCTGCGTGGGGGATTTACAATTTTATTAAAAAGAAGCGCCAAGAAGAGGGATTTTATTAAAATTTTAATTTTGGATAAGAAATTATACGAAAACTATCTTTAAAATTGTAATCAGTGAATATATATATATTTAAACAAAACCTTATTATTAACAACGATGATGAATGAAAAGCATTAAGTAAGAAATTTAATTCCTCTCTAAGTGAAATAAAAATCCAATGATTTTAGGATGTATTTGGATCGACAGTATAAATAAGATCATTTTAATAATTACTAATAAATATAATTAATTTTCCTTATAATAAAATTAATTTTATGATTAAATGTATCAATAAAGTGATTCTAAAATAATATATTTTACTTAAATTGTATAAAAAATTATTTTTATATAGTAAATTACAAAAAAAAAAAAATGATCTTGTTCAAAGGTGGGTCATCGGAATCTAGAAATTGGAAACTCCAACATAGTTAGAACACTAAGGTTGTTTTGACTTGATTGATGGAAGGGTGAAGTTGGATCTCCATAACACTGGAAGATGTACTTGCAAGGATCCTAGCACTCAAGTTAGAGAGTGCAAGATATACTAAATTTAGGGTATATTACACATACTTGATTTTATATATTCTACCTCCTATTCATAGGTGAGAGTGGATTAGGATGAGTATATCTGAATTTCGCGATATGGGGAAATCACTTCCAGACTTTCAACAACTCCATGCACATCAAAGAGTCCGAGATATGCACTGGTGTGGGCTATGTGAATAGCAGTGTAAATAGTACCTAAGATTCCTAGCCATGCTACAAGTACACTCTTTTCCTACATAGGTTCTAAGTCAAGCCTTAACCTTTCGTCATATGATGTCCAACTTGAGCCTTCGTTGATCCAGAATGTTAAATAGATTTCAATATTTAAACATTGATATAGACTCCCATATCCTAATCCGAAACAGATATAAAATAATTTGCTCATATTTAAAATATATATAATATTAAATACTTAAGATTAATTTAATAAAAATATCATAACTTCAAAATAATTAACTTACACTTCAATTAAAATGCTCAAAAATAATAGTTTAAAAAAATTAGTATAAATAAAATAATTTTAAAATTATAATTATAATTAATTTTATCTGTAATTGCCTAACATATCAAATTATATTAAAAATAACTTTATAATAAAATGTAAAAATTGTTTTGTTAAAGAATTTCAAACTTGTTTTCTCAACATGGACTTGGGGAAATATGTGAAATTAATTCAAGCGTTGCCGGGTGACTTCTAGCATTGCTACTTAAACAGAACAAGACGGGTCTGTATACTTTGGACTCCATTGCTGATTAACTGGAAACCATTATCATGTAAACCCTTATTACACTGGCATTTGAAAAAATGCATAACAAAGCAAAAGAGCAATCTGCAATATGAGCTCTCAAGCCTCAAACGCATAACTGCTCTAACCTAAACCCCTAGTCCCCTACTACATAACATATAGACATAGATGCTGCCATATAACAAGCATAGCCCAGTGACACTGATAGGGGATCATTGGCAACATCAGACATAACGACATTGCATTAACAACTATTTTAAAAGCTGTAATCATGCATTCAAATGATCTCATATAAACCCCTTTAATTTCCCTTTTTGCAAGGATGGCCAAAATGACTTCTATGTATCTAGTATTGCTACTCCAGAAGCCGGAGTAATAAAAAGAACCGGACAGGTCTATCCATGCTGTATACATTTCCAATTAACTGGATACCATTACCACAAAACCTCTTATATCTTATACCAGTTTAAAAATATGTATAATAGTGCAAATGAACAATCCGCAATATGAGCTCTGTACCAGAAGCTCAACGGATATTTGCTCTAATCTAAAGCCCATACCAAAGATAAAACATTGATGGTGTCATATAACTGGCACAAGCCAGTGATAGAGGATCATTGACAACATCAACCACTAGTTTCAGCAGCATTCTTCTCCTGGACAGCCTTGTAGCACTGAAGACTGCAAAGAGGAAGCTTTGATTTTGAATCCCGATACTTATATGGATTGTTACAAGATGGACCAGCACACTTCTCACGCGGTGGAGGATAACTGAAACAATCCACAATGATATCATTAGCAGAGAAAGATAGTTTTGATGTGTTCTCCAAACAAACTTACAACATGAGTTTTTAACCCCTGACCAATGTTTTTGTTGTCAAAATCAGGGAAAAAGCTAGAGCCAAAGGCAAACAACACTCAAATTTCTTTTTTCAGAAACCGCACAACTGGTTAATACCAATTTTCATTCTTCTAAATTTTCCCCTTCCTTATTCTATTCACCATACATACCTAAGAAAGTTCTCAGGAAGAATGCATGAGTATCAAACTTCAGACCACTGTTCGTTGTTGTCAAAATCATGGAAACAGCTAAAGCCAAAGGGAAAACACTCATTTCTATTTTGGTCATCATCAAAACAGTTTTTTTATATCAGTTTTCATTCCTCCCATTTTCTTTCCAGCATCTGGTCATTTTATTTGCCAAACATATTGAAACAAGTTATCAGGAAGACAGCCAAACAGATCCCATACAACAAATAAGCAGAGTCCACCTGATGGGTTTGGAGTTCAATATGCTAGGGAGCCCCATTTCCTCAGGAAAGGTCACAACTGTCCCAGTAGGACCCATCACATATCTGATGGTGTTTGATGCAAGCATTCTTGCATTGGCTGCCTTCTCCTGCAAAGAATAATTAAAAACTGAAAGCTGTACCAAAATAGAAATTGAAATAGAGTGTGGGAAATTAATCTAGCGCTGCAAAACCTGTGCCAGTTCTTCTTGGCGCTTCTTCATTTTCTCTTCTCGCTTCTTCCTACTGGAGTCTTGACCAAGTATTTTTCTGATAGCTTCAGCCTACAAAATATATTCAAATGGACTTGCCTTTCTGTGTAAAATCAAGCATAATGAGCAAGAAAACTGTAACTTGGAGAGAAAAACAAACCTCAGATTCCCTGGCAGCCTTCTCAACTTGCATTCTACGCCTCTGAGCAGCCTCAGCTTTCTTCAGTTGCTGCTCCACTTCTGAAAGCTTCTCCTTTTGCTCTGTAGTTTGGACATCCAATTATAAATTAAGCTACATGGTTAATGTCTCTAGTATGTAATTGACAGAAGGAAAAAAATACAGGTAAATGCTCACTTCTAGGCGGGGCAGGTGGTAATCCATTCGGAAACTCAATTAAACTTGCACCAGATGCAGAGGCATCTTTGCTTGATTGAAGGGCTCGTTGACGTGTTGTAAGAGTCATTTCCCTCTTACTGTCCATCAATACATCCACAGATTCCTTCCTCTGTTTCTTCTTTTTCTTGTCCTCAAGCTCACCATCAGAACCTGACTCCTCTTCAGCCTCATAATCAGTGTCCTCATACGCTCTATCAGATCTAGACCTTTTCTTACCATCTTTGCCTAACCTCGATGAGGCAGCATTTTCCAAATTAGATACACTAGAGAGTTTTCGATGCTTCTTGCTCAATTCTTCTTCATCTCTATACACTGCAGAAACTTTTGATGTTTTTAGCTTTTCCAAATACCGAATCTCATCATCCTCGTCGTCATCATCACCGAATTCCCCATCAAGTACACGCCTTTTTGGTACTCGCTTGCTCTTACGAACTGGTTCAGATTTGTCTCCTTGCTTACGAAATGTGTTCTTTCCAGATGTCCTCCCCATCAATGACTCCTCCTTCCCAAGACCAAAACCACCCCTCGAGAAATCCTTCCACGGAAGGCCTTGTAAACCACCCCTCTTTTCAGAAGGAGAATGATTATCGTCTGAATTACACTGCAATAACACAATTAGATGAGAGAAATCAAATGGGATTCTATGTGTCAAAAAAGAAAAGAGAAATTATTATGTTTATAGATAAGCAATCATGACCAGGAATACACTTCCATAAAAGTAAGATCTAAATATTCGGTACCGTCCTTGCAGACAGGGCACAAAAGATATGCCTCAATAATACTGTGAAATGAAGTTCTATATAAATTTCTCACCTGCTAATGACTAATTCTGAAAATGTCAAATATCCTATGAGCAATACCCTTATAAGGTATCTAGGACCAACTAAGCTTTTAGGTGAAAGCACTCAAATGGTTGTAAATCTCAAACACAGCACTTCACACAAGAGCCTTTTGGGCTTAAAGCATGGACGATGCACTGGCCCAATTTAGCTCATGTTGATTTAACTTGATTATGAAGAATATGGACAACAAGGATTACTTGGCCATAGATGCCTTAATAAAACTTAAGCTTGGAGGTGGAAGCACTTGAGAATGGAATTATATCTCTAACATATTCTATAACTATAACTGTTGAGGAATAAGATGCCATCAAAAACTCTGACATAAGCTACGGTTACATCCAAAAGTGCAATACCTGTTGCTTTTGGCGTGGTCTAGAGGCATCTGATGAACGTGAGCTCTTCGTAGTCGATCCACTTCCAGAAGCACCATTCGACGAAGAGTTCGCTTGAATAGTACGTGTCACACCACCAACCTTGAGTTTAACCTTTTTAACCCTGTTCTCGTTCCCCAATCCATCCTGGGTGACACCAAACTGCCCCAAACTCAGACTCTCAGGATTCCTTCCACCATGCTTATCTGCATTTGATTCTGATTCAAAGCTATCCTTCGATTTGCTAGATCCTTTCCAATTAGCTGGAGCAAGAACGCCTTCACTACACCGTTTATTATATAAACCACTCCGTCCAGGCTCGTTATTATAAAATGCATGGAATCCTCCATCTTTCTTACTCTTCCTATGGGATTTATCATCTTCGGCTCCAGCAGCAGAGGAGGCCTGAGAAACACAGTGGTTAAGATTGAATTCTTTTCTCTTGGAATTAGTATCATAGCCAGCAATCTCGTCACTAGAAGCCTTGCCAGCATCCTCTGAAGGAGGCGTTGACGACAAGGGAGACAGCTCATGGCCTTCAGAAACAGGCTGTGAATCAGGTCGAGGCCTGCGCGAAGTTTGACTCCTCTTCTTCCTCACAGCATTGCTGAGACCATCAAACCGGGTACCGCCTAAATCCTCCATTAAAGACTTATTATTATATTATTTGCTCAATTTTTTGGTGTGGCCCTTCAACTATTGCTGAGGGAAAACCCTCATAAACCACAATTATCCCAGCTGCAATGGAATTATATAAAACCATCAGTAATCACATTGATCATTCATAAAAACTAAAACATACCAATTTCAATGCAACCTAACTGCTTTCCTCTACTGTCAAAAACTTAACTTGAACACATTGCAATTCCTTGTTGAAACTTTCAATTAAGATCAATATTCGTACATGGTTTCCAATTTACTACAACACTTAATGCAGCATTTACGTGTCGTGACTCGTGTGTTGCGGTTCCACCACAGGGAAAACCGACCGATACGAAATTGAAAAAACCCAAAAAAAAAAAAGTTCCTTCTTTTGGAAACGAAAGGAATTGAAACCTAGCACAGATTAGAAGAACAAGAAGCAACATAAAACACGCGAAACCAAAAAGATTCAGTAAAATTGAGAAGAAGCAATGGTGAATGAGAGGGTGAAGACCTCACTCAGTGGTTCTGGCACAAGAATTTTGCGCCTCTGCTACGGCACCGAACTGAGCGTGATGGCCATAGCGATAGGGTTTGATCGAAGCATAAGGAATTGGAGCGAGTAACGCCTTCTTCTTCTTGTTCTGAGCTGTCTTCGATATTGGAGGGAATTATCGGGTGGACCTGCAGCAGTGGGAGTACCAAAGCTCGCGCCTTTGCGGTATGGGGCGCGGGTTTTGGGGAACGAAAAAGGGGGAAGAAGACAGGGACGAGCTCTTGTAATTGGGGGTTCATCTGCTGCTGATTCTTCAGAAACAACCATATTAGGAACACACATAACACTCATAAAGGTGCATGCGTGAAAATGGCACATTAAAACGTTCATTTCTCTTACATTATTATATTTTTATCACATTAACCTTTCTTTCTTTCTTTCTTTCTTTCTTTTTTTTTTTTGTTATTTCCGGCTGTAATGCTAGCGGCGACTCTATTTTCTACTAATTTTATTTTGTCTCTCTCATCCCAATCCAACCCTTTGTGACTGGAAGCAAAATTCACTTTTCATGCAGTTTGAAGGGGATTTTTACTTCCTTTATGAGCATTTAGAAGTGATTGGTACTAATATAAATGATTATAATTTTATATAAATTTTGTCTATAATATTGGGGATTCAAATTGTAGAGTCATTACTTCTTCTTTTTTCCTGATATATCAAAAAGAATAGAGTCGTTACTTTGAATAGAGTTTTAGCTAACCATCTGCGATTACTTTCTTTGAGGTTTTTTTTTTTTTTTAATACACTTCCTTCTAGATATAAACCATAGCTCTCTCTCTCTCTCTCTCTCTCTCCCCCTCTCTTTGTTTGGTCTAAGTAATCGTTTACGCAATTGACTGAGAAAACCCTCCCCAATTAAGATGTGATGACTCTTAAGATTTGAATTTCTAATATTATAATCCACTCACTCTGTAATGCAACTAACCAGTTTTGAGTTAAACTTTATTTCTCTATGTATAATTTGCTCATCACTACACTAAATCTGTGCTAGTTTCAAGATGATTTTAGTCTGTATTAAGTAAAAAAGGTAAATCTTAACAATAAAATCATTCATATATAATAAATATATCATCACATATTAAGGTGAGGAAATGCTGCATCAGTTAAGTTAATCAAAGTTCGCATGTTGTTATAACTAATATTTCAATAAATGGACAAAATTAGTTGGCGTGTTTGATTTATAGTTAGCAAATTATAGTTTGAACAAACGACAAAGTAATTTTGTTTTATTTCTGTTCAAATCATGGTCTGAAACATGTTTGAACCCTAAAATAGAATAGTTATCCTACAACACCTATCTAGCAAAAAAATAAGTAATGAATCCAAATCATAGAATTTTTCAAATGCTATATGTTATGTTCTTTTGATTTTTTAAAGCTAATATTAAGTTATGATGTTAAATTCATCTTATATAAGTCATTAGAAGTACTTTAGTGGTGAGGGATTTAAGTAGTTTGGATAAAATTATTTATTTAAATCTTATTGCCAGTAGTATACCAAAAAAAATGAATCTCATAAATAAATATGTTTATAAAATAAAATATGAGGATATTTATATTTTTTCTTTGGTACTACAATATACAAATAGATAATCAAGTACAATGAGATGCTCCAAAAACTTGATTAGAAAATTTGATTTTTCTAATAAGCTGTGTAAAATTTTAATTTTATATTTAAAATTATTTTAGTTGATTAGGAAACTTGAATTTTATGTTGTAATAAATATATCAATTCATTTGAATTTAGATTTTTGCTGAGTGGGGATTATATGATTATATGATAATTTTTTTTATTTTGTCTAATTGTTATTGTTTTTATAAGTGCAAAATCCAAAAAAAATGAAGGCCACTCAATTTTGTAAATTTATCTTAATTTTATTTATTTTAATTTATTATATTATATAGTAAATTACTATTAAAAATTTACAATTTGAATTTCTATTACTAACTTATTATAAACTATGAAAATTTAGGATATTCTTTAATATTTTATTCATGACAATTATTTATTGATATCATGTTACATAATTTGAGCCTTTTATTTTATTTATTAAAATTTGATCGATGCATACTTTCAAAAGATGGTAATTGAACTGTTGATATATAGCTTGTTGGTATTACGTACAAGATGAAACAGAGTCTTGAGAGAACTCGCATAAAGGGATACGTAAATGGAGGTAAAAGGTCATCAACTTTAGAGTAAACGACAGAGATATTTTAAGGTCTGAATCGAGGGCAAATTGTTTGCTGTCCATGCGAATGCGGTTCCTTTTCTATAGCAGAAGTCATGGAAAATATTCTTTTACCGTGTTAATATCAGTCATTAGTTTTTTTTTCAAACGCTATTAATTACAAATTAACCTTGATATTCGAGAGTCCCATAATGAATATATAATTATATATTATAGTAAAAATGATATTATTATATAGTCAGAAAAGAAAAATTACAGAAATTTTTGATAGAAAACAAATGTTATTCTGGCAAATAAATTCTGATAAACATTCCGACTTTCTAATATCTTTTCTATTATAGAATCAGAACATGGGTAAATCCCTCGTTATAGTCGTTGTATTTCGTTGTGTGAAGAGTACAGGTAACTGCATATAACAACGATGATACAACAAGGAGTTAACAATGAGTCACTGCACCTTCTCCTCCCATAATGATATACCTCCATTATTATTATTAATTGTTAATTAATCAACACACATATTTAAACCAAAAACCCGATACGGTTATTAACCAACCCGTCCATGATGGCCATGCAATTCCCTCCAAGTTGATAAACGGTCAAGGAATCACCGGCGAAAGGGTTGTCAACTCCTGGGGCTTCACCAAAAGCATCCTCACAAGCAGACCTATCAGACAACACAGAGTTGAACTTGTAGTAAGCATCAACCACGTTCTGCTGGTTCAACAGTTCTTCGGCTTCCTTGATGGTGTCGACGATGCTTTGATAATTCTTCTGGCATATGTCAAGGACATCAATTGCATCCTTTGTTGTGGTGGGGTCACTGAGGGAGAGGTCAATGCTGGAAACGACCTTCAAGCTTTGGTTGAGGGTGGCATCAATCTCGGTCTCAAGGGCTTTGAGGGGGTCAAAGGAGCCTGTCATAAATGGTGCAATGGTTTGAGCACAAAGGGCAGGGTTCTCGGTTCCAGCGCAGAATTCAATGACCTGAGGCTCAGGCTTGAACACTTGTTCGCCAACTTTGAAGAGGGCGTCAACGAGGTTCTTACCCTCTGATGGGGTTGGGGCACTGGATGGAGAGAGGCGTAGGGGCAAATCACGGCATGATGCTGATAGAAGGAGAGAAGAGAGGGACACAATGAGGAGAAGGCTTTTGTTGAAATCCATTGTCTCCTTTGTCTTTCGAAAAGTGTTTCAAAAGAGCTATAGAGACAAATGGTTATGGGTGTGCCTTAGGTTGAAATGAGAGAGAGGAGGGTGGGGTTTTATAATGCTTAGAATGGAAACAAAGGTTTCCGCTTAAAGTATCTATTTGCTGAAAATAGGATGTGGGGGTTAACTGTTATGGACAAATACGGGCACGGTTCTGTTGCTGATTATGGGCTCTGGTTAGATGGTACATGTTAGCCGTAGTTTCTATTCCAATTGGAAGGTCTGGCGTGTTTCCTAAAAATAAATGTAACCACACATACATAGGCGTCCAAACAAGTTTAACATAATTAGAAAACAAGAAGTTTGACTTGGTAAACTTAATGAAATAATGGCTAGAGCACATTTTCCTTTTGTGAGCGGGGTCGAGCCTGCGTACCACCTAAAGAAAGAGGACCCAAAATAGTTTCTGGCCACGAATTAAATGGCTTTGCTCTTTCTCAACGTTAATGCAACTTTCGGATGTCATATCATATTATCATATATGAGATTGTCACTCAAGTTTGATATTTGCTTGAAAAAACTTAATGTGTTTGGTTTATGCAGTGATGGGCTTCTTTTTTTTTTTTTGGTTTTTTGGGGAGGGGTTGGGTTAGGCATGGCCGCATGGCATAGATGGTTAAAGCTAATTATTCCAGATGGGAGATACGCGGTGATGGGATTAGAAGCTAGAAACATCGTATTTCACCTTTGTGGAAACATCCTTGGACCATTGTGCTGTGTGTGCTTGTCTTAGTTTTAGGATGAGCTAGCTTTCATCTCTTTCAGAGCACACGTCTAGCATAGACGTAATTTTCTTTAAAAAAGATACAGTTAATTAATTTAAAAATAACAAATAATTAATTACCAACTAAAAAAGAATCATTAAGCATCAATATTATCAATAAGACTGCAACTATTTTTGGTGATTCTTTCCAAATAACCACAAGACATGACGAGGGAAGGTATAGACTTATTTTTCCCCCTAAATAAAAGAAACTTGAGAAGGAGGGAAAAACTTTGGAAGTCAATCTTAAAAAAGATGCAGAGCACATATATACAAAATTTAGTTCTATTTACCATGAAGGATGGCAAATGTGACCACGAAGAATTCCCTGGACGAATTCAATTAGCAAAATATAAAAAAATACAAATAATCTTCCTTTGCTCAACTCAAGGATAAATAGAACTCTTGATGACCAATGTCAAGAGTACAGTCAACTAATGAACCCGTTGGCTAATTTAGTTCTATTTATACAAGCTATATTAGCCAAACCATCTTTAACTAGCTCAATTGCTAACTAAACTCACTATTACTTATTACAATCATCTCACCCTCGCTCTCACCAGCAACAAAAAGCATCCATCACTTGGGAAAATTCCATCGCATATGGTCCACCTTTAGCCGTGGGACCAAAATGGCTCTCTAAATTATGAAATTTAAAACTTCGGGTCCTAGGTGGATTTGTGGGGGTGGCTAGAGTTCCTTCAGAGAAAATTAAAATCTTCATCGTCCTTCATGAAGATCTTCAGAGAAAACCACTGTCCTAGAAACATTGTCATTGTCAAAGGCGCTTAGACCAGAATAAGGACCTGAAGAGAACATTGAAGATGTCGCATCAAACTCAAAAGTGCTAGAGGACTGTCTCAGGTTGGCCCGTGTATTGGATGAGGCTACCATCGAATCCTGGTATTCTGTGATACGCTGCACCATTTTAAGCGACTGCACAACTTCGCCCATTGTAGGTCGTTGGCTTGCTTCAGGAGCAACACAGGCTGCAGCAATAGTGCAAACACGTACAAAATCTTCCTTTGGATACTTTCCCCCAAGTTTTGGATCAGCAATCTCTTCCAACCTGTCCTTATCTCTCAGGATTGGCCTAGCCTGAATGGAACAATAAACTTTCAATCTTCAAAATATTTCCAACTATTGAAAACAGAAAACAGGGGAAGTTGCTTTGAAGTCAACAACAATAATGTGGGACTGTGAAGGTATGGAACTAACCCAAGTAACAAGGTTCTCTTGTCCAGTTGGCCGTGACATGTCCACAGGTTTCCTTCCAGTAAGCAGCTCCAGCAAGACAACCCCATAGCTATAAACATCACTTTTAACAAGTAGGTGCCCAGTCATGGCATACTCGGGAGCTACATACCTACATAAAAGTTCCATTTCATCTTATATATAAATTCGATAAAAATAAAAAGTCTAAGACAGAATAGACTGATACTAACCCAAATGTGCCCATGACACGAGTAGACAAATAATTAGCTCTGCCTTCAGGTGCCTGCTTAGCAAGACCAAAATCTGCAACTTTAGCATGAAAGTTGTTCTCAAGCAATATGTTGGATGCCTTGAAGTCTCTGTGTATTACACAGGGTTGTGAGTCTTCATGCAGGTAAGAAAGTCCTCTAGCAGCATCAAGTGCAATCTTCATTCTGGTGTCCCAATCCAAAGGACAATTTATTCCCAAGGGACCTGGGACAAATCAAGGCTAATTTCAGTTAATGCATAACACCCCCCCCCCTTTTTCTCTTTTTCAAAACAAAAGACTATACTAAGTACAACAATGGAAGCAAGAAAGCATGATCTGAAAAATTACATTACCATGAAGCCAGGCCTCCAAACTTCCATTAGGGACAAGCTCATAGCAAAGTAGATTTTGTGATGAATCACGATTGCTATAGTATCCCACTAGTTTTACAAGGTTACGATGATGCAGCCGGCTAAGCATCTCAACCTCAACCAGAAACTCTTTGTCACCCTGTTGTCCTCCGCTAGTGAGCCTCTTAATTGCTACAGCAGTACCATCATTTAAGACACCTTTAAAAACTCTACCAAACCCTCCTTCTCCAAGTACACTCGCAGGTTCAAAATTGCTTGTTGCTTCTTTAAGTTCTTCATAAGCAATAAATCGTGTGCTGGATGGATGGGGAAGAGAACCCACAGCTGAAACTGTACTTTCTGTCCTCGGCTTTTCTGCAGGAATGAGAGAAAACACTAGTAGGAGGGACTAGAGTACAATATAAAACCACACAAGATAATGGAAATAACTTTTAAAATTAAAAACAAAAAAAGAAAATCTAAAACTAATACTACTAATATCAATGCTATGACAGACAGGAGACTCGCAGGTTTCTATATTTCATCATCAGCCAGCATGTCATTTCTTCACAAATAATACATTGTGAATCTCACATGTTGCATTCTACATTTTATTGTTTAAAATGTGAATCATGCCAGGAAAATAATCCTAAGCAGAATTAAGTTTCTCCACAAAGTAAACAAAAGCCTCAACTATTTTGTTCCAAACAGGGTTAAAACCATGAGAGTGGTGGCAACAGGTAACCACCTTCAGTGTATCACAACTATAAATAAAAACACGATCCAACAATTTCAATTTTCTATTCCTGATTCATCGGGATAAAATTATGTTGTAAAACAAGTTTGAAGATCACACAATTCCAATGCACTCCTAAACAATTCAATTCTAATTAAAAAGTTCTCAAGACAAATTTATGAACCCTTCTCAATAATCAATTGTGCTAAACAATTAAAACTCTGCAGTTGAATTTGCACCACATGAGATACCTCTCTTTCTATAAGCCATGTTATAGTTTTCCCTCTGATGTGCCAACTTGCAATGTTTTCTTCACATGGATAAATTTGCCTCCATTTAATGTTTACACTTTATACTTACCGACTTCATAATATCCAAATAATAAAAGGTGGCTAAACATAATCCAAAGTGATTTCCACCATTACCAGGTTGTCATAGGAATGCAAATCATTACTAGCAGTAGTAGTAGTTTTAAACAGAAAGAGCTACAATTAGAGATATTTACCAGTTTCTATGGGAGGTGTTTTTGCCTTCGGCAGCAGCGTACATAAACAAAGTATAAGTATAGATATGATCGCAATGAAGAGTAAGCCAATAGCAATTCCAAGAATAAGAAACAAATTTGAATGCTTTCCCCTATTTGACGAACTTGGTGATGCAGCTGTAGGTGAATGATACAGAGGAGCTTTCATAGGTGACGCAGCCAAAGTAGGAGCTGCATTAACATACAAACAGATGTTAATATTCACCTCTAGCATAGTCATTTGTTTTTAAGTCCTCAATCAACCCCAACAAAAAGGAACTTGTTAGTTAATCATTGAGTTCAATAACCCTAGAGAAGAATACAGTACTGTTATTAGATAAGCACACAAGACTTTCATAGGTGATGCAGCCTAAGTGGGAGCTGCATTAACATACAAACTTATGTTAATATACATCTATAGCATAGTCATTTGTTTTTAAGTCCTTAATCAACCCTGACAAAAAGGAACTTGTTAGTTATGCATTGAGTTCAATAATCCTAGAAAAGTATATGGCACTGTTACTCACAAGACCTTAAACTGTATGTAACAGTAAAATCAGACATGTAAACCCACAAACACAGATAGATAACATGTATAAGTTATGTCATGACAGATAGTACATCGCTAGCAAAATACAGACTAATTCGAATTTAAATTTCACAATCAATCAACAAATCAGCAAAATCTTCTGAAAACATCAGCATTGTCAGTTGTTTGCTGGTAAAATAAAAATATATCGAGGATTTTTTATATATAACAGCTATCCAATGCCACATGTAAACAATAGAGCCCTTAAGCAGGAATCATGAAATAAAAACAAATGAAGATGGATGGATAAACGAAAATAAGTACACGTTATAAACACTGTGTTATCTGGATAACAACCATCTTACTGTTACTTTCCATTATCAAGCACACCAAAGCATCATGATCAGTAACGACAAATTTAAGAAGTATAAAGGCCTGGACTTACCTGGAGAAGGAGGCGGAGGTTTAAACCATGTTATGTTGAGAACTTTGTAGTCACCCACTAATCTAGGGTCCAGTTGAACCTTATGCATTGAAAGTGAAGAGTTTATTTTAGAAGCTGCACTGGCAGAGAAACTAATCCCTTTATATGGAGTAATATCCATAGACATATTTATGTTTAATGTTGATAAATTGAGTACATAAAAGTTTATCAGCTCAATCTGTGTGTCGTGCAACCCAAGCTGGGCAGCTAATTCATCAAGAAAAGCATTCCAATTAGAACTTTGAGAGAAATTCAAAAGAAGAAGGTCTAGCTTTATGGGATACACACACTGGCAACTCTTACTGCCTCGTTTCAACACCATGTCTTGTTTACAACAATCTGGAAGAATAAAATAAGCAACCATGTCATTATGAGGTTCCGCTTCCAAGGCTCACAAAAAAAAAAAAAAAAAAATGAAAGACAATGTAATGTCTATATTCATAATTATGTAGCTAGTTAGAACAGGGCATATGCCAGTTTTTCTGTGGTGGGTTTGCTATAAACAAAAGCATTACAAAGAAAAAGTTAATATTTACAAGAAAAAAAAAAATGGCAACTTACTGGAAACATAAGGGGACAATGGTGGCTGAGCCAAAGCAGAAGGAGGGATTGCAGCTGCAGTAGAATGCATGGGAGCAATATCTTTAAAGCCAGAAATTGGAGGTTGTAATTCATTCTTCCTCTTGAATGGTATGGCAAAATGTGAACTTCTGGGGGGTTGACCAGTACTGACGATAGGACCATACGAAGGAGAATTGGCTGGTGGAACCACTGCAACTGGGGCACCGCGAGCGGGCAAATGCTTTGACCTGTGGAGATTTGCTGGTAGTGGTAGATCACGAACAACAACAGAGACCAAAGGTGATCTAGCCGGTGCTATCAATGGGGGTCCCGGTGTTTCATCACTTACACCAGACTCAATCATAGATACCAGGCAAGATAACACAAGCACCCATCTCAGCAATGAGCCTTGAACCTTTTTCAATACACCTGCATTATTAGTGAAAAGCAAAGCCAAACTAAGGATACTAAAAGTTATGACTTTAACATAACCCGATTGCTTCTCATGTAGAATCAGTTCCTAGACTAGAAACAAAGCTTTGCTTCAATATTTATAAAATAATAAATGAAAAAAAAAATTGCATTTCCAAGTTTGAACAATTTATTATCCTGCATATACAAATAAACAAGCCTACCACAAAAGCATAAAAGGGAATAACTTTTTGTTCTTTCTGGTGACCTTAGATATATACGATCAAAAGATGGGTCAGTAATTAGTAAACAACTAAACATGCATCATAGTTCATAACCTGGACAAAGCTTCAATTGCTTAAATTATCGCACATCAATAACACCATATCAACAAATTTTACAAGGTTAACTACAGAACAAGCTCTATCAGGTTAGTAGTGTTTGCAGAGAGCTAAAGATTACTTGGTTGCTTTCCCAGGCATGCTAGTTCACACACAAACCAAAACAACTAAACCTAAAATAAATTTTTTTATTTTAAAAAAACCGTACTATTACCGATAGACATGAGCGACGCCGTTGATTGCCCCGAAAGGGTTCAGATCTAGTCGATTGAGAAGAAATCAACGGCGAGAAACAAGAGAAGCAGCACTACGGGCAAGCAACGCTTGTCACTGAAAACGAAGGTGGATCCAAACCGGGAAATTTCATCAACGACAGAGTCTTTTCGGCTTCGGATATTAGCGAGTCGCTCCGAGTCAAGCTAACCATAGCTGAGTCGAATCGGAGAGAGAAAAAAAAAATTGGAAGAGATTGTGATGTTATGCGAGTGTCACCAGTTACTGCCACTACTTCCCTCGCCAGTTCCCAGTGCCGAGGTCCCAGTTTTTTTCCTTTTCCTTTTTCTTTTTTTGGTGCTAATCGTTTTTTTGTTTTTTGGGCGTTAAATTTTTTGTTTCCGTTGCGTGCGGGAGCAGGAACGTAGGGGAAGTGAGGGTTATAAAAGAGGAGGGCCCCTGCCTGCGCCGTTAACGGGTAAAGGAACAAATTAACGGCTAGGGGCCTAATGTGACGTAATGAGGCAGGGGCGCGTGGGTTGTCGCTTTTTGCAGAGGGGGATTGGGCAGGGGCAGCGTAGTGTCGGTACAGTGTTATTCTTTCCACATTAGCCGTTCATCAACGGCCATAGGACATATCCAGCGGAAGCTGCTTTGACTTTTGGGGTTTGCTATTGCCCACAGAATCTTCCCCGATTTTGGGGTGGGGCATGAATTAGGTTTGGGTTGGGCGAATCTCGAGTGATTTTGGACCTTTTTTTTTTATGGTCATGAAGTTATCTTGGACTTGACTTTGTTCTCTTCTTCGTTGTGGTAAGTTTGGGTTAAAATTGGGTTTGAGAGCATTCTTTTGGGGGCCAATATTATGTGGTGCATCACACGTCGATTGATCTAACGATAAAAATCTTATAGTCTAGTAAGACAATCACTCACTCGTAGCGCACTATAGTTGTACTTACGTTCTCTTTCTCACGTACCCTTCTCTGCAGCCCTTCACCATTGCAACCAAGCAACAAGTGCAACACACTATTCCCATTCTCCTTTATTTTATTTAATTTTGTTGCACAAGGACCTGAAACGGTTTTCTTGTTGATGTTCTACCATATTGGAGAACCCCACCGCGTCTACAACATGCTCTCCTTTCCTTGGAAGGGGATTCAGTTCAACTTCCATGGGAAGCTTCGAGTTTGCTTCTTTACTTGCTATATCACAGGGAATCACCCTCATGTTGCCAAAATTGTTGCTTTTGATTTTTGATTAGAAGAGACTTGAGTACAACAAATATGCCCTCGGATTCTCTTGCGCCATTGGCATTAGGAGGATGGTCGAAACGACATCGTTTGTGTGACTGTCCCCGGCGACATAGGGGTTCAACGGCGCCGAAGGGCTGGTGGTGGCGCAACGAGAATGGGGTGGGAGGGTGGTGTCGGCAGCATGGCGGAGGTAGAAGGTAATGGAATTGGGCAGGAGAGATTGAGAATATTTATAGTGTATGACAAGTAATAAGTATATCAATGCACTATTAATCCTAAAATTCATTTGAACTTAATATATGGTGCCGTACTTTGTTTGGTGCATCACAGCATTAGCTTTTTTTCATCCGAAGTCATACATATGTGTGGTTAGGTGGGTGTTGAATCCATGATTTGTTATTAATTAAAAAATATTTTTTACACTTACATTAATGTATGATATTTATAGGTCGGAACACTATTTTTCTACTATCATGTGCTTCGATAAGAAAAAGTGATGCATCTATAATTGATTAGTCATAGGTAAGCATCACCACAAATTTGCAGTTAAACATAACAAAAAGCTTTTTGAAAAAAAAGTACAATTGAAATTGCAAGTTTTTTTAAAATAAAATCATAAGCATTATTCCTAAAAAATTTATTTACAGGTTAAGTTGTTTACATATATTATAAAAATATATAATAATATGTAAACTATATAAAATATATAAGCTTAAGTATGTAATTTGCTAGTGAAAGTATAATATATTTTGGTTTTGGTCCCAAAAAAATTGATTTTAGTCCCTCACTTTCCAAAAATAAGCTCAAAGATTTTGAAAACAAAAACATATTTTTTAAAGTTACTTGAGGGATATTTACACTCATTTTTAAAAATAAGGGACTTAATAAAATTATTTTAAGGAATAAAAATAAAAAGTATCATATTTTTGAGGACAGAAAAAATATTTAAATCAAATACATATTAAATCCTCCAGTAAACTTGTGAGAAAAACTAACGAGATAAGAATTTTACTCTTATAATAAATTAATTTGATTCTAATCAAATTAGTTGAAATCTAATCAACTTTGGAGGTTAGTTGAAATTTTTCGATGATTTCCATTTTTGAGGTTTAACTATACTCATAAATGATTAAATTTTGATATGAATAAGTAAAGTATGATAATCAAAGTGAAAGAGATTTATAGTATATTTGATTTTATTTTTGGAGATTCCCAAATCATGATTTCAACAAAAGCTTGTCTCTAATAGCTTTCGCCCCAAACATAATTTTGGAGTTACAAAAGTGAAACAAAACATGTAATTAGATCCTTTAAATTTGTTGCTTCAAATTTGAATTATATGCATAAAAAATGCTCTTTATATAAGAAGGGGGGTGATAGCATAAATGCTCTTTATATATAAATGTATGAATACCTATAGTGGATAAACAAAATAATAATAATAATAATAATAATACAACTAATATAGGAGTGAGTCAATGATTAAAAAGTTGGCTTATTATATTAAAATCATCATCTTAACTATTTTCGGTTTGAACCTTCATTCATTATTTTAAATGTACAAAATTGATATAGGAGATTTATGTTTTAAATTATTTAAAGAAAGACTTGATGCTATTTAACCTAATTTTTTATTATTCAAAAAATAATGCCATATGACTAGTTTGGCTTAGATCATGGTCTAGAGTATATTTGGTTTAATTTTTAGGAGGATTACTTTTCAAAGAAGGTATTTTAAATATATTACTTTTAGAGAAATTACTTTTAAAAGAATTTATTTATGTTTGGTTTTAATATCTCAAAAATGAGTTTATGATAAATATTTTTATTTGAATATAATAAAGTAAAATTACTTTTGGTTGTTGATATGAAAATAATAGTAAGATTCCCTCCTAAAAGGCTTTTTTCCTAAAATAAAAAATAACTTCAATGATACTTCCCTCAAAAGATCATCTGGAGTTTCAAAAGTAAGTTAAAAAGAATGTCTTTGCACACCAAAATATATTAATTACTATGCATTTTAATTCTTATGCCAATAAAAAACCTTTTAACCTCCACAAACTACAATCCAAACGAGCTCCTATTCGGTGGCTAGTGACAAGTTATTCATGGACGAGCATGACTACTTACATCATCATTCGGCCATTTGGCTTGACTTATTTCTTTTATCTTTAAAAAATTCTCGATAAGATTTTTAATGAATATTTGTATTAATTTATTCCATATTTATGTAACTAACATCTCAAATAATTATATTTTAAAGAACAAAGATCAAGCATACTTGTAATTATAAATTATTGCAAATATCAAATAGAGATAACATTCTTTTTTTTTTGGGTTAGAAATTAGTAATATTCTAAAAGTAAGAGCTCAACCAAAAGCAAGCAAATAACAAGTCCACACAAACAAAGGCCCGCAAGAAGTGCTACAAATAGAGAAACTCAACAACCAAATCTATCCTTAGATACTAACTTAACTAAGGATGTAGGTAATCTATGACACCAATCACAGGAAAGATTGTCGAAGAGAGAAAGAGATATTATCTCATGAGCCACTCTGTTTGCTTTTCTCCTAACCCAAAGCAAACCACATGAAGAGAAGGCATTTCTTAATGACCAAATATCTTCAATTACTGTGGCAGCTTCAAGAATCAATACCTTGCCTCTACAAGCTTCAACAATATGCAAGCAGTTCGATTCCAAAAGGATGTGATCAATGAAATAGCTATTAGCAAGCACTAATCCCTCCCTAATCGCCAAAGCCTTAGCAACCAACTTGAGGGGGCATGAATCTTATGGGCTTTACCTGTGATAACATTCCTTTGGAAATCTCAAACAACTGCTGCTAAGGCCCTAATTTTTCTGTGAGGATCAAAGGTTGCATCTACATTGCATTTCAACTTCCTAATTGGTAAAGGCCTCCAAGCGCTAAGCAGCTTGACCGATTCTAGGGAATATGGCTTGGCTGGGTTAAAGATAAGTTCTCTTTTAACAAAATAGCTCGGTTTAAAGTTTCAACAGGCTTGAGAGGTTGTTGTTGAAAAATGTAAGCATTCTTTCCCTTCCAGATTAGCTAGAGAGTAGTAGCAATAAGAGCACATCTTTGTTCCAAAAACTCTTTTTGCTTTGAAATTTCTTCAAATAAGTGTAGTAACCTCACATCTATTTTGTTCACATTATTTGGGTATGGGAGGAGCTGAAGCTGCAAACCATACCAAATGGGGGAAGTCCAAGGACAAAAAAGAAGCGCATGTTCCACAAATTCACACTCTTGACCACAGATAGGGCGAAGAAGGGAGTCGAAAATTTTCCTCCTAAACAAATTATCTCAAATAGAGATTGCATTGTGACACACCTTCTAGAAGAACAGCTTGATCCTTTGACGGACAAGTAATCCCTAAATAAACTTCCAAATAGTGCTATCTTGTACTGCTGAATTGTTGGATTATTTGAAATTTTACTTAAGTTCTACTTCATATAGTGGTACCCTAATTTAGCCGAGTACAGGGCATTAGGAGTACGAGGCCACACAAATTTGCCACTGTTGCCGATATAACTAATAAGCACTTACAAAATTTGGATAGTTATATCAGAAGAAAACATGTGTCCACTTCTTGTTGGTTTTAACGATAAGATCTCTCACTAGCATGTTATGGTACTGTCCTTATTGGGTAGTAATAACTCTATTACTAATCCATTTATCCTTCTACACCTTAATTTCATTACCATCTCGAACTAGCCACTTGCTTTCACTAAGGAGAGGATCCCACCGTTCTCCATCCCCAGGAAGCATTTCTTTTCTTCGTAACTAGAAGAAACTCATCTCGAGGAAAATAGATGGATTTTAGGAATTTCACCCAAAAAGCTTCAGATTCTTTGAGGATTCTCCAAGTTTGTTTAGTAAGATATGCTAGGTTCATAAAGTAAAAATCTTTGAAGCCCATTCCTCCTGTTTTCTTACTTCGAGTAAGAGGCTCCTAGCTCTTCCAATTAATACTTTTATCTTTGCCATTTCTTGACTACCAAAATCTTGCCACCTTTGAGCAAAGATTCTCACAAAAGCCTTCAGGAAATTTCACAACTGACATCACCTAGCTAGGAATTGCCTGAATCATAGCTTTGATTAGCACTTCTTTTCCAACTTGGTTTAAAAGCTTTTCCTTCCATCCCTCTAGCTTCCCCATGATGGCATGTTTAATCCACACAAGAGATGAATTCTTTGACCTTCCACATTAAGCTGGCAATCCCAAATATTTCCTTGGATTTTCCTGGGCTTGGATGCTGAGAATCCTGCTTAATTGCCTCCTTCTATCCGCTTGCACTCGCATCCCAAAAATGAGCCTCAATTTCTGCATGTTAATAAGCTATCTAAAGGCTATAGTGAATTGATTAAGAATCTGAATAATCTCATATGCCTCCTTGTTCTGAATCTTCCCAAACGAAATAATATCATCTGCAAACAACAAGTGAGTCATTGAGGGAGAATTAGAAGTAACCCATAAACCATTGATCCTACCGTAAGCTTCAGCCTATTTCAACAAATAAGAGAATGATTCCATAGCTAAAATAAAGAGGTAAGGGGATAATGGATCTCCTTGTCTTAGACCTCATTGTGGATAAAGTCTAGAGGAAGGTATTCGATTAATCTTATACTTATAAGAGACTCCTCTTACACAAGTCATAATTAATTTCACCGAGTTAGCATTAAGGTCGAACACCAATAAGCAATTCTCGAGGAAGTCCCACTCAATAGAGATAACATTCTAGTCTATTTGGTTATAGCATAAGAATGAAAATGCATAATAACTAATATGTTTGGGTGTATAAAGGCTTTTTTCTAGAAATGATTTTGAAACTCCAAAAGGCCTTTTGAGATAAGCAACTTTTCATTCTAGAAAAATGTCTTTTGAAAAGAAATCTTACTATTACTCTTACATCAACAACCAAAAATAATTTTATTTTATTTTATCCAAACAAAAATTATTCTCTTAAACTTATTTTTGATACATTCAAACTAAATAAAAATTATTATTTTAAAAATAATTACTCTAAAAATAATTTTTTTTCAAAGCCCTTTTTTCAAAAATAATTCCTTCAAAATTTAAACTAAACATACTCTAAATATGGTGAGACAGGATGACCAGCAAAATGGGTATAGGACAACGACAATGGCGCCGCAAGGAGGGGCCGAGGGGAAGCTACCCTACCCCGTTCTAAGGTGTTCAATAATACCAGGAACCAGCAACAACACATGCCCTTTGGATTTTGGCCTGAAACAATTTCCCTTCAGATGGCCAGCTTTGTCATAATTCATTGTGGGCTGGGCCTACGAAGTAAATAATGGGCTTCCGCTGGTTCGGGCACCCGCCCACCCAACTCTTGACCCGTCATCATCCCCTCCTTTCCCTGACCAGAAATCGGTGCCCCAGCTCGCTGTTTCCAACCATCATCCACAGGCTTCACTCTTTTGTTACTCACACTATGCAGTTGCATAGATCCACGCACGAAATCGTCAAATTCCATTTCTCATAAACCTTTTTTTTTTTCTGCATCACCCCCTTCAGCTTCACGCAAGCTCAGTTAGGGTTTTCTGCTACTGTGCGTTTCGCGCAACGAAACCATGTCGAAGAGGAAGTTCGGATTCGAAGGTTTCGGCATAAACCGCCAATCCACCTACAACTTCGAGCGATCCCAAGCTCCTCAGCGCCTCTACGTCCCTCCTTCCTCGCGCCATGGCCACGACAATTACGAGGACACCGACCTGGACAATATCGATTACGACGATAACGACGCCGCCGGAAACGACGACAACAACGCCGGCGCCGGCAATAACGGCGGTGACGACGAAATTGATCCCTTGGATGCGTTCATGGAAGGGATTCACAAGGAGATGAGGGCGGCGCCGCCTCCGAAGCCGAAGGAGAAGGCGGAGGACAGGTACAAGGACGACGAGGAGGACGATCCCATGGAGAGCTTCTTGAGGGCGAAGAAGGACCTAGGGTTGACGCTCGCCTCGGAGGCTCTTAACGCCGGCTATGATTCCGATGAAGAGGTTTATGCCGCCGCAAAGGCCGTGGACGCCGGTATGATTGAGTATGATTCCGATGATAACCCTATTGTTGTTGACAAGAAGAAAATCGAGCCTATACCTGCTCTCGATCACAGTTCTATTGATTACGAGCCATTCAACAAGGATTTCTATGAGGAGGCACCTTCAATTTCTGGTAATTCCAGCTTCCAGCCCCAAATTATATTGGTTATGTAACTACTTGTTAATTCAACCTTTTAACCGTTCAGTAATTGGAATTGGAATGTTAATATATATAACTCTTATGTTATGATGTTTTAATGGTTAAAACTGAACTCTATTTGCAAAATTGTGAGTGTTTGTCCACATTTTTTTCTTTTTAAAAAAAAAAAATGGAAGAGGTTGTCATTGAGTTGTGACTTGTGAGTTAACTAAGATTTACCCCTTCAGGTATGAGTGAGCAAGAGGTGACTGAATACAGGAAGAGTTTGGCTATTCGTGTGTCAGGGTTTGATGTGCCTAAGCCGATAAAGACATTTGAGGACTGTGGGTTTTCTTCGCAAATTATGAGTGCTATAAAGAAACAAGGTTATGAGAAGCCCACTTCTATACAGTGCCAAGCTTTTCCGGTTGTGCTTTCTGGTAGAGATATCATTGGTATAGCAAAAACTGGTTCTGGTAAAACCGCTGCTTTTGTGCTTCCTATGATTGTGCATATCATCGATCAGCCTGAACTTCAGAAGGAGGAGGGTCCTATAGGAGTTATATGTGCACCTACTAGAGAATTGGCGCATCAGATATATCTGGAGTCCAAGAAATTTGCAAAATCGTATGGTATACGTGTGTCTGCTGTCTATGGTGGGATGTCGAAACTTGATCAGTTCAAAGAACTCAAGGCTGGCTGTGAGATAGTTATTGCCACCCCTGGCAGATTGATAGACATGCTAAAAATGAAGGCATTGACAATGACGAGAGCGACTTACCTGGTGCTTGATGAGGCTGATCGGATGTTTGATCTTGGATTTGAGCCACAAGTAAGGTCCATTGTTGGTCAGATAAGGCCAGACCGCCAGACATTACTTTTTTCTGCAACAATGCCTCGTAAAGTTGAAAAGTTAGCCAGAGAAATCCTTAGTGATCCTATTAGAGTAACAGTTGGAGAGGTTGGAATGGCAAATGAAGACATTACTCAAGTTGTTCAAGTAATTCCTTCCGATGCTGAAAAATTGCCGTGGCTTCTGGAGAAGCTGCCTCAAATGATTGACCAAGGTGATGCCCTTGTATTTGCTTCCAAGAAGGCTACTGTGGATGAAATTGAATCACAGTTGGCTCAGAGAGGCTTTAAAGTTGCTGCCCTCCATGGTGATAAAGACCAAGCTTCTCGTATGGATATTTTGCAGAAGTTTAAATCTGGCATCTACCATGTGCTTATTGCAACTGATGTTGCTGCTCGTGGTCTTGATATCAAGTCAATTAAGTCAGTGGTAAACTTTGATACTGCAAAGGATATGGACATGCATGTCCATCGCATTGGAAGAACAGGCCGTGCTGGCGACAAGGATGGGGTTGCATACACTCTTATAACTCAGAAAGAAGCACGGTTTGCAGGTGAACTGGTTAATAGTTTGATTGCTGCTGGTCAGAATGTATCCATGGAGTTGATGGATCTTGCTATGAAGGTAATTATACCCTTTATGACATTCTTGTTTCATCAACGTTTTGTGCATTGATGTGTATGCAACTGATTTCATGCTTCCAGACTCTCCTGTCCATAATTTGACATTTTGTTGTTAGTTCATGTGACTGAAGTTCTGTAGGTTCTCCCTCCTAGTTACCCATTTTGTGGTATTCTTGTAGGCTTTGCCGGTTCATTGTATGTGTTTTGATATAATAATGCTACTTACATGCGAAGGTTTAATTTTTAATCAGTTCATTTTAATTGACAGAGTTCTAGGAGTGGAATTATTTATGCTTGGGGTATTTTGTTAAGAGGTTGAGAGCAAACATATGTTTGGTTAAATATATGTTGTGAATTTTGTTAGGTTTAAGATTACCCATCTTTTTATAGTTTAAAGCCATTGAATTGCTCTTTTGGAAACAGCAATTTTTTCTTGGAAAAATAAAGGAGTTAGGCTTTGTGTTGAATAGTTGAATATTAAATTAAGGCCAGAAAAGAATACATATAGGAAAGTATTGCAATGAGCAGTTTGGTAAGAGAATGGAAGGAGGAAATTGTTTTGAGGGTATAAAATATTGGTTGACTACTTGACTTTGAGCTTGAAGAAAATAAGAGTTGCTTGGAGAGAATAAATTGGCACTTGTGAATCTTGTCGTAACTGCGCCCATCATCCCCCTTTTTGTTGAGTTGCTGACCTTGTCATCTTTGCTTCTCTATTGCTGCTACCTATGTTGTCATTATCAAATCCACAAAAGCCTTCCCACTTTAGCATGTGGAGAAGAATATGTCAATTCCCATAACCATTTTAAGTGATTAAAACTGTAGAGTTACACTAATAACAAAGAAGAGATAAATTTTATTTTTTTTTGGGGTATTGATAACAAGGGAGTGGGGAGGATATGTTAGAAAATAAAATACGTGCATGGAAATAGTTTTCACAATAGGAGTGGCCTCATCATGGAGGTCCTTGTCTCTTATAGTAATATATTTATTTTCCTCATCATGTTGTTCTCTATTTTTAAACTTTCTGTTTGACACCTTTAAACTTGGCTTCTGATGTTTTAAAGATGATGCTTAAAAGCTTAGATCTCACTTATGTGTCATGATGTTATTTAATGACTATTGTCTTGTAATTCAATAGGATGGGAGATTCAGGTCGAAACGTGATGCAAGAAAAGGAGGTACGAAATGTGACTTGCAGTATTATGCCTATGGAATAATATTAAATTTGCTGAGCAAAAGATGATAAGAAAGGAGATGTGCTGTTACTTTAACAACACCAGTTTATGCACTTGTCATAAACTGTATTGTTACACCTCAGCAGTAGAACCTTGATATTGGGCTTGTTTGATTAAGATTTTGAGAGAAATACTTCTTCAAAAACAAAATCAGAAGTAGAAGCAAAAAATTATTTTGCATTTGGATGTAATTATAAAAGTACTTAGAAGTTGTTAAATTGTTTCAATGTGATAAACTAAAAGTACTTTTACTTATAAAATTACAATTAAGGAGTGAGAGAATGAGAACAAGTATGAAAGTAGGAGGGTAAAATTGAAAAAAAAAAAAAAAACAAAAAGTAGTGGTTTTGAAATTCATGAAGCACAATTCTCTGGGTTTTACTACATCTGCTTCTCGGAGAAGCAACTTTCTATCTGCTTCTTAAAAAAACAGAAAAACTAATTATTTTGTGCAAGAAGCACGAACAACACTAAAACCATTAAAAATACTTTTATTTTTAAAAAAGGAAGTACTCTAGCACACCCAAACACACCCATTGATAGTTGCTTGGTTGTAGAATTTCTATCTTAACATGTCCTGTGTTGTGCACAGGTGGGAGAAAAGGCAAAGGGAGAGGTGGGGGCAGCGGCGGCGGCGGCGGCGGCGGCAGTGGCCGGGGTGTGCGTGGAGTGGATTTTGGCCTGGGTATTGGGTATAATCCCGAGTCAAACAACACTTCATCGAACGCCATTCCAAGCCGTTCTGTTGCTGTAAATTCTCTGCGAACAGGAATGATGTCACAATTTAGGAGCAACTTTGTTGCTGCTTCATCGGACTCAAATCAAGGATTCAGTAGTAATGCAAGCATGGGTGGTAATAAGAGACCAGCACTCCCTGGCTTTGTTTCTGGTGGATCAATTGGTGGGGATATAAATGCTCATAAGAATAGTGCTTCATCGAGTCCCGCTACATCAGCAGTAAATTCCACTGGTCAAAATTCTGGAGTAAATCCTGCCCAGAACAGCTCAAACAGGTTAGTTTTCAAAGCTGAACTTGCTGCATATTTATCTTAATGTTAAAACAATTTGGTTGCTGATAGAGTTATTGTTTATCTTTCGCTGCAGTTCTAAACCTAGAGAAAGGCGGAGGCCATCAGGCTGGGATAGATAGTTTCTCATTGAGTGACGTCACTGTCAAGTGTATGAATGAATGTTCCTATATTCTAGGTCAAGTCTTGATATGGTTTTGTTTGTATTATAAATTCTGAATGCCCTAGTTTCCAATCACTTATTATTTTAGCTTAAATTATAGAAAGGGTGGTTTGTTTGGTTCTATTTTAGTTTTTCAATTTTAGATGAGTGTTTTGCACTGCGAAAGCCGTAAACGACAATAAAGTCTTATCCTACATGTTATCGATTGCATTGATCAGTTAATGGTATTAGGCTCTATAAAGGGGTGATTTTGTACGATACAGCATAAGAATTATCTTTAATTTTTTTGGCTAAAAGAAGAAAGAAAAATTTTTCAAAATAAAATAGCTAAAACTGTTTTTGGATAGTTTATTTCTAAACAAGTTTTAGAAGCAATAAAACATAAGAAATTACGGTGCAATCGTGTGTCAATGGCTAAGACGTTATTAGATGCTCGGTAAATAAAAATTTTGGTTATTTTATTATATACCAGTAAATGTAGGTAAATCATACGCATGAGCGCTTAGATGTTTTTCATTTTTAATTTGCATGGAAGAATCACCAATTTTGGTCCCAAAAGATACAAACGTGAACAATTTAGCCCCCAAAAGATGTTATATTTGTAGATGGTATTCTAAAGATTGCTTGTATTAAACAAACTCATCCAAATATCAACTGGCCTCTGTTATTGTTAATAGAAGTGTCATCTGACATGATATCTGTTAAATTATCACTTTTGATTTTCACATGTGGCATTTTAATATTAAATTTTAAACTAAAATTACTAAATCAAATCTAAAAAGCACTAATCAAATTTTAAAACTCATTTTTTTAAGAAAGACCCAAGTTAAAAACTCTAAATAAAATCAAAACAATACTAATAATAAGAAGTTAAGGGGATGTTTGACAAACTAGAAAAATCGGATAACTAGGTACAATGGGGCCCGATTTTCAATAAACATTGTTTGGTAATTACTTAAATATTTTAAAATTAGTTTTTATTTGAACCAATTTACACTTAAAATCAATTCTTAAAAAAAAAATAATTTTAAATTATTTTTATTTTGTACCAATTTTTTCTCCTTCTATTTTATGTCTTTTCATTATTATTTTTCTCACTTCATACCAATTAATTCTTTCTCTATTAATCTTGACAACCGTCCGCTGCCGCTGTCTTGTGTCATCTGTCGCTAACTATTGTTGGTAGCCATCAGTTGCTATTGATTGCCACTGTCAGCTGGCACTGATAGCCACCAACGACCACACCATCCACCATCGTTGTTCGCCACTGCTGCCCGCCCCACCCTCCATCGTTTGCTATCAGTAGCCACCATCATTTTCCATCGCCTGTTTTATCTATCGACAACGGCTGCGACTGCCTGTCATTGCTAGCCGCCACCGCCCCTCACCATTAGCCACAGTTGTCTCCCATTATCCACCACCACTAGCCGCCATAGTTCACTAGATTAGTTTTTTTAATGACTTAATCAAGAAGAATGAGGTATAAAATAATAATGATAATAATACATATGTTAAAACTAACTTTTAAGTTGTTGAATCAAACAACATTCAATAAAAAATTAATTTATTTTTATACTGATTAATATAACTAGTTATACTTTATACCATATCAACTAGGTTTTTGATATTGTCAAACACCCCTTAAGGGATCACAAAAAAGAGCAAGGAAAAACTAGTTTTGATGGTCAAGGGTGGCGGGGCTAGGTTGAAGGCAATGATAGTGGTGCAGTTGGGAGTGACGCGTAGGTCTGGTTCTACTGGTGGCTTGGGTTGTGTGCGGTGAGCATGACGATGACATTATCGGCACAGTTGCTCGCAGGTAAAGCAAGACGATGGTTGCGACGGCGAGGTGCGGTAGACAGAGGTGGAGCTTGTGGTCATTTGAGTTTGCACGGAGGGGTTGGTTGTGGAGGTGCCGTCTTCATGACATGAATACGAAGGAGATGTTATTGGTATGATTTTGAAGGGATTTGGGTTTTTGTTTCATCTTTTCTAGTTTCTTTCTCTAGTTTGATTTTGGATTATGGGTGGGTATTTGGCTAATAGTGGCTGAGAATAGTTGTGAGGTTGTTTGTGATTGCTGTGGTAATGTGTCTCTTTGCAAGTTGATGGGTGGAGCACGACTATGTAATGGTTCAAGGGGTTGATGGGGATTTTGGCGGTGTTTGATATTGGGATTTTGATTTGGTTTCAAAGAAAATGGTTTGTGTTTTTGTTTTTGGTTTGGCTTTGGGGATTGTGGGGGTTTATGGGGTTGCATCATTTTTTTGGCTATGGCTTGAGGAAGATAAAGATGTTAGGGGGCGTTTGGTATGGCGGCATATTTTTTTATGCCCAGGAGTGTGAAAACATTCTTAGTTTGGTAGGAGATTTGAAACAATATTTTCCGGGAGTAGTGCATTCTCCGGAAGGAAAATTAGTCAAAAACCATTCTCACCCCCCATTGGAATCCAACATTCCCAAGATCAAAATATCCCTGTCATTGCTCAAAGCTACCCGCAACCGATCACCTCCACTGTCCACCACCTCCATTAAGGGTATTTTTGAAAATTTATCAAATATCCCCGAGAATCCAATTTGCATACCAAACACAACTAAAATATCATACCCAAGAAAGCTATTCCCAAAAATGGCATTATTGGGAATCTTTTTCTCAGGAATGAAAATTCATTCTGTCTACCAAATGCTCTCTTAATAGATGATATGAGTGTGTCCCCCTTTCTCTATTTTTTTTTGTCCTTCCAAATGTTTTAAAACCCTTCTCCTTCAATTTACAATTCATGTGTACTTGGTCAAAAGTGAGCTCATTTTGCTTGGACCAATAATTTCCTTCATGAGCTTTAGCATCCCTCATCCTTGCCTATGCTTCTTTGTCGTTGCTTAGGTTGCTTTGTTGTATGTAAATTAAAGGTTATGATGGTAGCAGGTTGATAGGGATGGTTGAGTTTTGATTTAGGGCTTTTAGAGATTTTGATTTAGGGATTTATTTTGAAATTTAAGCTTGAGTTCTTAATTTGGGGTTTGAGATTTAGTTAGGGATTTTAATTTGAAGTTTAAGGTTTAGTTATGAATTTTAATGAGGTTGAGATTTAATTTAGTGATGTTAATATGGGATTGAGCTATGTTACATATTAACAGTGCCAACTTGGCAGATAACATGCCAAATGGCACTTCCATTAACAATAACAAAAGTCAGTTGACATTTGGATGAGTTTGTTTGAAAGAAGTAATATTTCACGTATCACGAGCAAATATAATATTTTTTAGGGGCTAAATTATTAGCCTCTTTATTTTTCGGGGGCCAAATTGGTAGTTCTTCTTAATTTGTATATAATATGTTCTCGTATGCATGTTAAGTTTATATCAACCTCAAAATTACATATATAATTATCTTTAGTTAGTTAATAATGTAAAATATTTTATATTAATAATAAATTAAAATTATTCTTTACAAGATTTAATTTTGATAATTGACACATTGTAAATGTATAGGATTTTTATATTGTTATTGAATTATGTATTATTATTATATTATTAAAATACTTGTAACAATAATTATTATTTTAAAAGTTATATATATTACTGATTGGTTAATAATATAAATTTTTTATATTAGCATTAGATCAACATTAATCTTTTTCTTGCAAACCAAAAAGCAAATTCTTAAAGTATTACGATTTGGAAGGTAAAAATTGAGTTTTGTTATATTTTCATTTTTTTCTTTTTATGTTCTATAAAAATATCTTATCTTTGATAGTTTGAGTTATTTATTCTTATTTTGACCTCAAAACCTTGATTTGAGAAAAAAGTAACAAAAGTTTACTTTTTTTGATCACCTAAATTCAGTTTCGCAAATTAAAAACCAAATGTATTAGGTCTGTTAAGATATACTTTTGAGAAGGTTAAAATATTTTTTATTGGCATGAAAATAAAAACATATAGTAACTAAGGTGCCATCCGCAATGCACTGTGTTAATCATGATACATCAAGCATCTTGGAGTTATCTTACATCTAAATCAGTGCACTAACCTTACATCCACCACATGTAATGCACCATAGCCGCACCTTTTTTTCTTCTTCTCCTCGTTCCTTTTTCTTTTCATTTTCCTTTTGCTTCTTCTTCCTTTCACTGTAGCAACTCGTCCACTGCTGCCTCTAGGCTCTAACATTTGCATTTGCTACTATCACCATCTTTGGCTGTTGCTGTATAATGAGGGAGGGAAGTCATCGCGCTTCCATCCTCCATGACTGCCCTAGATGCTAGAGAAAGAGTAGTTCGCCAACCATTGTGTCTAGACATCGCATTACACCATTAATTCTATCCATTGTAGGTCTGATCTCCATTACTGTTGGTGGTGGTGGCTTTTTGTTGATTACCCTTGGCCATTGCCAGAAGAGATCAAAAGGAAGTTGTCGACCACCGCTGCTACACCTTTCACCATGCCACTTGGGTTGTCTTTGGTTTGTTGTTGGTCGCCGTGAAGTAAGAGGAAGTTGCCTATCGCTGGAAGGTGTGTTGCGGCTGGTCCTCGCCCACCATCGCTCTAGCTGGCACGCTCTTGTAGAGCTAGAGATGGAAGAAGGGGTGGGGTGTCTGTAGTACCTCACTGTTGCTACACCTTTCACCATGCCACTTGGGTTGTCTTTGGTTTGTTGTTGGTCGCCGTGAAGTAAGAGGAAGTTGCTTATCGTTGGAAGGTGTGTTGCGACTGGTCCTCGCCCACCATCACTCTAGCTGGCACGCTCTTGTAGAGCTAGAGATGGAAGAAGGGGTGGGGTGTCTATAGTACCTCACTGTTGCATGGTATATACATGCTCCAATTAAATATGGCCCTACCACCTCATTGGTGTATGGTGCACTATATATAATGGGGTGCATAGAAAAATGTGTCTAATAATTAATGTATTTAGATATATAAATATATTTTTTTAAATTCATTTTTGAAATTTTATAAGACTTTTTGGGAGAAATATATTTAAAGTTATTTTTTATTTTAGCAAAAAGTCATTTAACAAAGAATTTTATTATTATTTTTACAGTAACAACTAAAAATAATTTTATTTTATTATATTTAAATAAAAATTATTTTTTAAACTTATTTTTGATATATTTAAATTAAATAAAAATTATTTTGTTAAAAATAATTTTTTTAAAAATAATTGTCCTGAAAGTTAAACTAATAAGTATTAAGAATTGCTAAAGAGTTAGATTATTAGTATTGCGACTTTATTTATAAGATTAAAATTAAAATTATAATGAATGTCAAATATCTGCGCTGGGGTAGCGTGTCACTGCGGGTGCTCACTGCTGTCCGTTGGTCGTCGTTGTGATTTGTCCTAAACCCATAAACCCTGCCCATCGCTCCTCGCACACCCGCAACTTGGAGTGAACTGCTATTATTAAAAAAAAAAAACAAAGAAACAAATAAATATCACATGATAATCCAGACCTGTTCAGCCACCGTAGGTTGATTTCATCGCCCGACCTTGGATCCGAGATGTCGATCAGAGTTGCCGATGCGTTTCTATGCTTATCGTTGTTGATCGCAGCTCTTTCCATTTCAGCTGCTTCTGCTGATTCCATCTATGGCTGCGGCGGATTCGTCGAGGTAAAATCAATTTCAATGAAATTGAAAAATGCTGATTTCGTCTTACATCGATGTTACTCTATTTCCTCTGCGGCTGTGATATTTTTTTTTCTTTCTTAATTTTTAGGTATTGAGATTTCAAAAAGTGAATATACGGATCTGAATCTTCTGGACTTACTCACAATCTCTGCCTTTCTATTACGTTTATCTCAGCTGAAATCGGTTTTTATTTATTTAATTTTTTTAACTTTTTTTTTTTTTCAATGTAGGCCAGCTCATCGTTGGTGAAGTCGAGGAAACAAACCGATGCCAAATTGGATTATTCTCATGTCACGGTAAGTTTGTGTAAACTGATGCCAAATTCGTTTTATGCATACTGTAGTAAAGTTTGATCGTACTGAATGATTATCTTGCAAACCAAAAGTGAAGTGAAAAATGTATACATGTCAATTGTAAATGTTCTTGGACGTGGTTGGATACGGGCATGTTTTCAACACAATTTGTTGATTTATTTGTTTTAGGTTGAACTTCAAACAGTGGATGGACTGGTAAAGGATAGAACACAGTGTGCTCCAAATGGATACTACTTTATTCCAGTTTACGACAAGGTAAAGCTTGCATGATTTAGTGAACATATAAGCATATTCTGGTCAACTTTAGTGCACTGAATAACAGATAGAGGTTAAAAGGGCCTGTATATACACACACACACACACACACACTTCAGATTCGAATACATTTGTCTGTTCTTCTCATTGCAATTATTTTCGTTGCAGGGTTCCTTCGTAATTAAAATTAATGGACCTGGCGGATGGGCATGGGATCCAGAAAAGGTTAGTTATTTCTCAATTATTTGTATAGTTTTCTCATGGGGATTTATTTTCTCCTTTTAATGCCACATCTGTATGCATGATCTGCTTGTCTGTTTTATCTTTCTGGTTCTTGATAAAATTTGAATATTCAAAGTATTCCTATGAGTTCTGACACTTTCTTTGTTAACCCTTTTTCTTATCCCTATAGGTTCCCGTGGTGGTTGATGACAATGGTTGTAATGGCAATGAAGATATAAATTTTCGTTTCACAGGGTGGGCTATTATTAATTTGATTATTTATTTTTTAACTTTATGTTGCTCTGGCTTTTGAAATTACCTGCACAAGTTTCTTTATTGTAGGTTCACTATATCTGGTATAGTTGTTGGAGCTGTAGGTGGAGAAAGTTGTTCAGCTAAAAATGGAGGTCCTTCAAATATAAAAGTTGAACTATTGTCTCCTGCTGGGGATCTCATCTCTTCAGTCTTAACTTCACCATCAGGGAGTTACTTGTTTAAAAATATACTTCCAGGTATGGAAGTTTTTCTTTTCTTCTGCTTAGATCTTGTGTTTAAATTCTATTATTTTGTAAGTAAACTCTTTTACTTGCACCACTGTGGAAGTTATTACTAAATATATGTAGTTTACTAAGATTCATGTATATAAGTATAATATGTGGCGAACAGATATCAATGAGGTGGTATAAAAAGATTCAAATGGTTTACAGGGGGGCAAAATTGATTTCAAGCTTCAACAATACAAAATATGATGTTACCGTAGGTAAACAAGATTAATTGGTTGAGATTTGAGAGTTAGTTGAGGATAATGGCCAGATAGGAAAGATATGTCTGATTAATATTATGTGCTGTTCAGGATTTATGTTTAGATCGAAGAAATTGGAATGGGAGTTTAGTTGATTGGATGGGAAAAAAATTTGTGTGTGCAATAAATGATCTTTTATCAAAGAGTCCTGTAGGTGATATTATTCATTCGCTTGTAACTTCTTGTCTAGATATGTTTTCTTTTGATGTGGTCCATGGGATTTGTTTTTAAAATCATTTATTGTAGCCATTTTTTATTATTTGCAATTCTTCTCCTAAAGATTGTTCAAACAAATGGACAATACCTGATGTGCAGGAAAATATGAACTACGTGCTTCAAGTCCTGATATGAAAGTTGAAGTTAAAGGTTCAACACAGGTCTGATTATTATATTTAGCTCTGTTTTCAGCACTTTGCTTTGTGTTTATACCCATGTCTTTCTTGCATCACAGTTAGTTTCATAATACATTTAATGAGCTTGCATTTGCTGGTTGCTATGTTTCTAATAATGTGCTTCTTGCAGGTGGAACTGGGCTTTGGAAATGGGGTAGTTGATGATGTTTTCTTTGTCCCTGGGTATAGTATCAGTGGGTCTGTTGTTGCTCAGGTAATGTTTGTTAAAGGAACATACATATCTTATTTAAAATGTTACTTTCATTTTCGAATATCTATATTATCACTTTGTTTCTGGAATTGTTATATTATAATTTAGTGAAAAGAGCTGTTTATATCTGTGACATGTGGAACCAAGAATAAATTCTTGATTGCCTCAAATGCTTCATCTATTCATATTTCTATGAGTGTGTTGAGGGGTGTTTTAGCTCTCAATCAGCTTAAACTTCCAAAAAGTTTGATGTGGTTTATTTTTTAACTTGATAGTTTAATTGAATCCTTTCTCTTATAATAATATCTTTTATTTTTGTTCTTCCTTTTACAGGGAAATCCAATATTAGGGGTCCATGTCTTCTTATATTCGGATGATGTTTCTGAGGTAGAATGTTTGCAAGGTTCTGCCAATGGTCCACGACAAGGACACGCACTCTGTCACGCTGTATCAGATGCTGATGGAAAGTTCACATTCAATTCAGTACCCTGTGGTAACTACCTTTCTGAATGCTTATTCTCTTTTCTCCCCCCTTTTGGTGTGTGTCATTGCTGATTTATAATTTTTTGGAGCCCTCTTAAGAACTTCTGAATTTCTGATAGATGTATATTCTTACCCAGAGTTATTTCTGTCATCTTGTTTTTGGTATGTGCATTTAACTTTTGAACGAACGCCAATGGGCAATTATATATATGGGAAGAGATTAATGTAGTTTTCAAGGTTCTGGGAACTTCACAATTCACATCAGATGGTATTGCAATTATTCTCTCTTGGTTGATGATAGTATGAAACTTCACTTCATTGTTTTTTCTTTAATTGTATTTGTGGAACTTCACAGTTGCTATTCATATTCCCTATCATATATAATTGTTACTCTTTTCTGTCGCTTGAGTATTTATCATTCTGTGTTGCATGAAAATTGCTTGTTCTGATCACATGCTGCTAGAACCTATTTGCTTGAATGTAGTGCTCACCCATTTTATTTATCTACAGGAAGTTATGAGCTTGTGCCCTACTATAAGGGTGAAAATACAGTATTTGATGTTTCACCATCCAGTGTCTCAGTTAATGTTAAGCATCAACATGTAACAGTGCCTCAGAAATTCCAGGTACATTATATAGACGAAAATGTGGCATATACTTACAATCTTCATTGTTTGTTTCCTTTAGCATTCAAAATAAATAAAAGTTCTATCACTGCATCATAAGACTAAATATTTAATGATGTATCACTACTTAGTGCAGGTCTTGTCAAACTTTAATTAAATGAAATGTGAATGCTAGATTATGTCGTCACATTTGTTGAAAATCCTTTTTAGAAAATAGATTAAAATTTTTGCGTCACATTTTGCCTCTGAAAAGATATGAAAACAGACGAGAGAAACCGAAATGGAAAAGAATTGCAAATGAAAATTTGAATTGCTAAACATCTAGGTATCAAATATAGATACGATTGCTGAATAGTTTAAATATTGAATATGTTGACACAAGTTTGGTGTAGTAACAATTATCATATTTGAATTTTACGGATATCTGTCTGTTATTGTGGTTATGTGTGTTATTTTGTTCAAGTATCTGCTATCATTGTTAATTATCACAGGTAACTGGATTTTCTCTTGGAGGCCGTGTGGTTGATGGAAATGAAATGGGAGTAGAGGGTGTCAAAGTCATCGTGGACGGTCATGAAAGGTCTATTACTGACAATCAAGGATATTATAAGCTTGATCAGGTATTAATGTAGGGAGATGTGCTTCATTTAATACAATCATTGGTGAGGCATTCTTTTTAGTCTATGGATATAAGTCCCAGATCTCAATTTATCTTATTCAGTCTAGATTATCATATCTCCCTGCTACTCTTCCTTGCTTTCGTTGGTTCTTTAAGTATGTAAGGATTTTGTTTTTATCTTCCTAGGCCTGTGTGAAAATACTTCTTAATTATTTTAGATTGTACTGAGAATCTGAGATCTTCCTGTCGATTGCAGTCTCTTTTATAGTTACATTTTATTTACCTTATCTTATTTTTATATTGAATTTATTAGGTTACATCCAAGCATTATACCATAGAGGCCAGAAAGGAGCATTACAAATTCAGGAAGTTGGAGAATTATATGGTAAAATATATCATAAAAATCATATCATATTTATATGAGTTTAATAGATTGCTATGTTGGTATGGTGATAAAAAATTGTTAGATGGTTGAGAAAAGCAGAAAATTGAGCGTTGATACTTTGTAGTAATGAACAATGCTGCTATAATAGCTCTTCTTTAAAAAATCTTGTGCTTGCTCAGGTGATGCCAAATATGGCTTCAATTGAAGACATTAATGCCATTTCGTATGATCTTTGTGGCTTAGTTAGGGTGGTTAGTGGTGGTCCGAAAGCAAAGGTATGCTTCTTCCCCCTCTTGTAATTTGTTCAGTAATATTCGCATGTTAAATTGTTAATCAAAACTGATCTTTTGTTAATTGTTATAGGTGGCTTTGACTCATGGACCTGAGAATGTGAAACCACAAAAGAAACAGACAGATGGAAATGGAAAGTTCTGCTTTGAGGTGTGTTAGCTTAAAGTGCAATAATTCACTCATTTTTTCCCCTTCTTTTGTTGGAGTGTCTTGTGTTATCATGTGGATAGAGTTAACTCAAGCTGAAAGAAAAGTGGTGGTGGATTAGGATGGTAAATAAGAGATTTTACAGTATGGTCTGGGAGTTTTAAGTTTTATTTCTGTTAGCTAGTTTGGGAAGCAGCATGTTACCGTTGATTTATCTCAATTTATTTTATTTTTCTATGTTGTGGTCATAAGCTTTGACAGGGAATTTCCAAAACTTAGGACTATGCAATTTGTGCTAATACTTTATGCTTTGTTAACAATTGATTCTTTAATGAACTGAAGAAAGCTGTAACCATAAATAAGAAGAAACTGGGAATTTGTGGTTGCAGATTTGAGCTTACTGCTTTTTATTTGTTCTTCTAATATAGTTGTTTGTTTGAATAATTAGAATAGAAAATGTAATCTTTTATGAAGGGATTCCAATTAGATAGCGCAGTTTTATATCATATTTTCATTGAAATGTAAAGAAAAGCTAATTTTCAGCACGTGCAGTTCATTAAAAGAATAATATACTTGGTGCATAGGTGTCCAAATTATCTCTGCCTTGAAATCTCATTTTAAGTAATAAAAATAATTCTATTGCTTCTTTCTTTATTGTTGTTTTTAGAGTATTGATAGAACCCTGGTATTGAGGTGTACATGAGGAAGGTTAGAAAGGGAGGCAGTGGATTTGCTCGCTGGTACTGTAAGGGCAAGATGGGGAATATGCAAGCTAATGACCTACAGAATAATAGACTGCCGACATGGCAGTGGAAAATGAGTGAGGAGGAGAATTCAGTTACGGGTGAATGGGGATAAATGTGAAGAGAATAGAGCAAAGGGGTAGGCAATCACTCTGTACGGATTTGGGGCCTTTGGGCAGGGAGGGAGCAGACCCGTCAAAGAGCCTGCATTGTCTCTATCATTTTTCTTATTCTTTCTATTTTCTTTTACTGTGAGAGTGAGGGAGTTCTCTTCTGTGATTTATGTGGAGTTATTCCCACCTTCTGTAATCAAATATCTGGGTTCCTAACAAGTATCTGCTGAATTATTATTTTTCATGTCTTATTACTGATGTGTAACGTATTTGTTTGATGTTTAGGTAGTGCCTGGCGAATATCGTTTATCAGCTATTGCAGAGAATGCTCCCGGCCTCATGTTTATGCCATCCTATATTGATGTTGTGGTCAAAAGTCCGTTGTTAAATGTAGAATTTTCGCAGGTAATTTTCCATACATTTTTAACTGTAGGCTGTCTTATATGCTTGTTAGTTCTTTTCATTTTTTTTTTCTTCCTTTAGTCTATTCTGTTATGTGCATGCTGAACTTTTTGGGCGCACAAAATCTATAAATTAAGAGTCCCTTGTCAACATAGTTCAGCATGAGATGATCAGTCATCTGGTTGTATGACTTGTTCAGTAATATGAGTATGTAGATGACATTATATAACTCTAATATTCTTGTGATTAGAAAAGCATTACTGATCTGAATTTTTATTTATTAAATTATAGATTTCCTATATGGTTGGATTTTTATTTGATTCCTAAATTTCTCGTTTCCTTTTCATTTCCTTTGGGAATCTTTTTGCTCCTATCCTCTCACAAAAACCAGGATTTAGGCCCTGATTCTGTATGTTATCAAGTTACTTTTTCATAAAAATTGGTCTATTCTGATTTTGTGCTGCTTGATTGTAGGCTCTGGTCAATATTCACGGTGCTGTAGCCTGCAAGGAGAAATGTGGTCCATCTGTATCTGTTACTTTTGTCAGACAGGTTGACAAACATAATGGAGAGAGAAAGACAATTAGCTTGACCACCGAGAGTAGTGAATTTCTGTTTTCAGATGTTATTCCTGGAAAATATAGGCTTGAGGTTTGCCTTCTTTTGCATTCCCAGTTTATTTATGGTTTATCTAAGTCAAATTCCTGTAGGTTTTTTAAAATTTTATTGCCTGAACACTTTTCTTTTTAAATTTTCTACTGCTTTTGGTTCAATATTACTTGTTTGCTGAAATGTTCTGATTCACATTTTTCTTTTCCTGTGTAATGATGGTTGTTCTAGGTCAAACATAATCCCCCTGAATCAGTGACCTCGGAAGACAATTGGTGCTGGGAGCAGAGCTTCATTGATGTAAATGTTGGCGCTGAGGACTTAGAAGGAATTTTATTTGTTCAGAAGGGCTACTGGGTTAATGTTTTCTCAACTCATGATGTTGATGGTTACATGACTCAACCAGATGGGTCAAATGTGAATTTGCACATTCAGGTATTTTGTATCTGACAATTATAGTCCATTTAGTTTTGTCAGAAAATTGCAGCTTCACAAAATTCATTTCTATTCTTTGCAGAAAGGTTCCCAGCGTATATGTGTAGAATATCCTGGAGTACATGAATTTAATTTTGTTGACTCATGTGTCTTCTTTGGGAGCTCGTCTGTGAAAATTGATACATCTAATCTGTCGGTATGGAGAATTCAGATAGCCACAATTCTATTTTCAGTTTATTCATCTATATTGCTTCTTCCTGGGATTTTATTCCATCATGTTTAAATTATTTTTTGTAGCCCATCCATCTAAAAGGAGAAAAGTATCTTCTTAAAGGACAAATAAATGTGCAGTCCAGTTCACTTAATGCATTGCCGGAGAACATAGTTGTCGACATTCAAAATGATGGAGCTAGTGTCATTGATTCTGCTAAGGCCAAACTTAAATCCCATGAGAAAGATCAAACAAATACTGCTATCTATGAGTACTCTGTTTGGGCCAATCTGGGAGAAAGGCTTACCTTTGTTCCTCAGGACTCAAGGTACATCTATCTGGTTGGTTGTTTGAACGATATTGTTTAAATATCTATTTGGTTAAAAGGCTTTTACAGAAAGAGATAGGATCAAGAGAGGAAGACTGTTTGTGTGAATACGCTTTAGTGACTGTGACTATCTCATTACATCTGTCTATTTATCCTGAGAGGATCGATTTTGTACAGCCTTTAGTAATAAAGTACATTAAAGTTCACTGATACCATTTTATGCTACTTCTGCTCTCACCGTCTCAACTGCTTTACTTTGTACCTTCTTGAATTTATAGAGACACATCTTCCACTATCTGGAAAAAGAAGTTATAAATATTAACATATGATGTATTGTATGTTTCCAGTTTTCTTGTAAGGTGAAACATTTTAATTAGCTTATCATTTTTTCTATGTTAATTATTAGTGTATTTTGCATACAATGTACATGATCCTCACCCCCTAGGGGCGAATTCTGGAAGGTTTTTGTCTGGTTCCTTTTTCATGTCTGAAAGATTTTACTGCATAAATATAAGACCTACATGTTGTGTGGGATTGAATGTTGGGGGGTAAAAGTCCTATAATAGAATAAGTTCAGTGTTATAGAGATGAGAATGTTCTGTTGGATGAGTAGACACATTAGACAAGATAGGACTAGAAATGAATGCATTAAAGAGAAAGTTGAGGTAGTACTTATTGTGTAAAAATAGTAGAATAACAACTGTAGAAACTCCTGTAAGAAGAGTAGATCAGATAGAGAGTAATCCAATAATTAGAGGTAGAGGGAGATCAAGAATAACTATATGTGAAACCATTAAGAATGACTTAGATTTAAACAACTTGTTTATAGACATGATTTATGATAGGAGATGATAGCTTAGTTTGACTCGTGTAGCCAACCTCACCTAGTGAAAAAAAGCTTGAATGTTGCCGTTGTTGTAACTAGTTATCTCTTTTCTCCCATCCCTTCCCCTCCTCAGTCTTTAGCTTAAACGAAGTTGATCCAAGTGCTGCAATGTGCCCAAATTTATACTGTTGACTTATTCTTTTTGTTTTGTTTACAGGAATGATGGGGAGAAAAAACTTCTATTTTATCCTAGAGAACATCATGTAAGTATCAAAAGATAAGTACGTCTACAGATGTTCTTCTGGGACAATCACTGAAAGTTTCATTTGAAAAATCCTTAGGTATCAGTGGCAGATGATAATTGTCAAGCTTATATTCCTGCATTTTCTTCTCGACTGGGAGTATATATAGAAGGATCAGTTTCTCCTCCTCTTTCTAATGTTCATATCAGGCTTTTTGCTGCTGGAGATAGCAGCATTACTGCACTTAAAAGTGGTGAATTAGTACTTGAAACAACAACCGGGACTGATGGCTCCTTTGTGGCAGGTCCTCTGTATGATGATGTTGGTTACAATGTTGAGGCTTCAAAGGTAGGTTTTTTTGTTTTGGGGGATAAAGGGAAGAAGAATACAAATAGATAGGAGAGAAAAAGATTCTCTGTACAAGAATAGGAACAAACAAAAGTAAAAACTATCTATGAAGCAAAGCTTTCCAATTTCTCCGCATATTTGAAACAGAAATCCCTCTAAAAAGACCATGCACTTTGCACCAAATAGAGACCAATGTCTAATCTTATCCCACAAAACTTGTTTGTTTGAAAATAGTCTGTTTCTCAGAGCCATGTCAAACTACGTATAATAAATGTCTTATTATAAAAAATACTCCAAGTGGAGTTGTACTGTTTCTCTGCTTATGCAAGATGTTTGTGTTGATAACTCTGGTTCTTATCCAAAGAGATGGTCAATGTTTTCCAGTTGCATTGTCTGGAGCAATTTAGCATGACTTGTGCCCAAAAAAATTGGAGGAAAACCACATATATGAAAATTTTCTTATTATACTTTGTAGCTTACAATTTTCTTATTAAATTATTACTACCGGGCTGCCACTCTTTATTAATACTAATGTTCTCGACCTCTTCTTATGAGTGTCATTTGATGAGGATCTAAGTACTGAATGCACAAGGCCATTTTATGTAGTTTTTTTTTTCCCCTCCTGTGATTCACCTTCATGTTATCTTACGTTGCTTGATTTATTCCTGGGGGAAGGCTTAGTTGTTTTCTTTTTTTTGTTGCTGTATTTGCAGCCTGGCTATCATTTAAAACAAGTTGGGCCTTATTCCTTTAGTTGTCAGAAGCTCAGTCAAATTTCAGTGCGCATACATCACAAAGATGATGTTGAAGAACCCATTCCTTCAGTTCTGTTATCTTTGAGTGGTGACAATGGTTATAGAAACAACTCGGTATCTGGGGCTGGAGGGACATTCCTCTTTGATAATTTGTTTTCTGGAATGTTCTATTTGCGTCCTGTTTTGAAGGTACTTTACTGGACATAACTCTTATGATGTTGCATTTTACTGCTATTCTGTTCTATGTGATACACATGACTTTTCTATCAATAAGCTCTGGTTCATGTGCTGCTGAATTTGCATTTCACAATATGATTGGATTTGATTATGATCCAAAATCATCTCTACCTCCCAAAAGCGAGTAGGAGCCTAATTGTGGTTGACAAAAAGAAACAAAATGAGAAAACGAAATGGACAGCTGTAGCTTTTTTTTTTTTTTTTGGGTCATGTTTAATTGTGTAGTTTTCTCATAGAGAACCTTCATGTGTTTCCATTTGGCTCAAAATAGGTTAGCTGTAGCTTGTACTAAATTGTTGATGTTTTTCTGCTTGTGTTAGTACATATAAGGACTTCCAAGAAATTGATGATGATTAAAATTATGTTGGTGGTTATTGCTGAAGCTATGTCTTTGTCAGCTGCCTTACTTAACTTATTTAATTTTATTCCCCAGGAGTATGCTTTCTCACCTCCAGCACAGGCAATAGAGCTTGAAGCAGGCGAGTTTAGAGAAGTTATTTTCCAGGCCACACGCGTAGCTTACAGGTTTGATTCCATTGTTTCACCCTATAAACTTTCTCCCTATTCCAAGTGCTTGCCCTTTTCAATTTGAGCATACTTTATTCTGGAAAATGCTGAGGTAAATCCACTCTTACAGTGCTACTGGCTTAGTCACTCTGTTGTCTGGCCAGCCCAAAGGAGGAGTTTCAGTCGAAGCTCGGTCAGAGTCAAAAGGTTATTTTGAGGAAACTGTGACAGATTCCTCTGGGAATTATCGTCTGAGAGGACTACTGCCTGATACTGTCTATGCTGTTAAAGTAGCTAAAAGGGATGCTCTGGGCAGTTCTAATATAGAGCGTGCATCTCCTGACTCTATTCCTGTCAAGGTTAGTTCTTGGGAGCTATCTGTCTAAGCTTTTCTGTCAATGCGCAGATCCTGATGTAAACTTGGTTGTTGGTTGATGTTCCCAGGTCGGAACTGAGGATATCAAGGGTTTGGATTTTATAGTTTTTGAGGAGCCGGAAATGACAATTGTAAGTTGCCATGTCGAAGGAAATGGTACTGATGAACTACGTAAACACCTAATGGTAGAAATCAAGTCAGCTAGTGACATGACTAAGGTAGAGTCTGTCTTCCCCCTGCCAATTTCCAACTTCTTTCAAGTGAAGGGTTTATCTAAAGGCAGACACCTTCTACAACTTCGATCTGGTCTCCCTTCAAATTCCCTTAAATTTGAATCTGATATCATTGAGGTGGACTTGGAAAGAAATGTTCAAATCCATGTGGGCCCACTGAGATATAGGATTGAAGATCAGCTGAAGCAGGTTTCTTCTTGTTTCCACCTTTTTCATTTCTGCCTACATGCCGTCTTTTTTCAAAATTCGCCATTTACCATTACCTTTTTCCTTCTATTGTTTTGGCAGTGTTTTTCACTCTTAGTTCTTGTACAATGCAGGAGTTGACTCCCGCACCAGTATTCCCTCTTATAGCTGGATTTCTATTTATTGCACTATTCCTCAGTATGCCAAGGTAGGTTTGATATTCCTATTCTTTTTCACATTCAGAGTAACTAGTTTTGGACTACTATAGCCATGTATCTTTATTGATCTCTTCACCCTAATCTTGTATGAAGATTGAAGGATTTGTATCAAGCCACAGTAGATATACCCACGCCAGGAGTCACTGCTACTTCCAGAAAAGATGCGAGGAAGACAACGCTGCGGAAGAAGACCTATTAAATTCCCTTTCCTACCGCAGAATGCATACGGTAGTATAACTGCACTTGGTAGAGTTAGTTTGACTGCATTCACTTTCTCTGATAGGTTGGGATGTCTGTTTTATTAATCTGGAGAGGCAACAGCGAATAGAATATAATTATCAATTCTTACTTCAATGTTAGTACCACTTTTTTTTTTTTTTTTTAACTTTACTTTTTGGCCGAGGAGCGAATACGTATGGAAGCGATATGTATTTGTTGCTTGTGAATTGTTTTCGGCAGCGGTATTAAGCTTGAACGTTTTGACCCCCTTTTGTGCCTGATTTGTTTTTCATAGAAGGAAAGAACTGGGTTTTCCAAATTTGTCAGTGAATGAATCAGTGCTATTCGCTTAATTGATGACTTGTCACACTGCATGCATGGTATGTTTTTTGTATTTAATGAGAAATTAAAATAAAATATTCAACTACGTTAGGTAAACCTAGATTTCCATCCGTATCTGGAAACATGGATGTTAGGGGAAATGTTAACTAGGATGAGGCTTCTACTGTCAAGAAAATTAGACACGTTGCCGAGTTAAAAGTGGATTCTTGCGGTGCTTCCCACATCGCCCACCCTACACGTGCGGTGGACTGGGTCTATCCTCCCTGGGAGCGGACTCACTTGTGTTGCGGGGTGCATGTTCCCATTCAACTTCGAAAATTATCTGTTATAGTGGATATTATTTTTGATATTTATGGAATTATTATGTGTATACAAATGGAGATTATAATTATGTAAGTAGTGAATTTATCTATAAGAAAAATATGAGGAACTATATGTTAATAATTGTGAATTTTATTATGTAAATAATAAATTTAATGAAAGAATTTTTCATATATTATTAATTATCTTATTATATGTATTATATTTATTATAAATATAACTAAAATTTTTAATTATTTATATATCAATGCTTCGTGAAAAGTTTACTATTTTGCACCAGTATCTTTATGCATAAAATATTTAGGTCCATCACCTCTTCCCTTATGGGTTTGTGAAATATATAAAGACAACTCTCCCTTCTCGCATGAGGTTTTAGATCTCTCATCAAAAAGAGAATATGAGTTGCCTAAGTCTCTGTTAACGCCAGTTTCACTTTCCATTCTCCGCAATGTGATGATCGTTTTTTTAAAGTGAAGACAAATAATTTTAAGTCGGGCCGTCTAATTATAATCACATTAGGCAAGTTTTTTTTCTATTGCTGTCTTGGTAATTAACCGTTGTCCCTAAATGATAGTTACTCCGAAGATGTTGTGATACCCTTCTCTAAGCCATTTGAAAGTGAATTGGCAAATGATTTTACCTACCTTTGTAATTATTTTCTTATTTGTTATCATCAATTTATCTATCTCTTTCTCTTTATTTTGAGATATACTCGGCCATTATTACTTGAATTTTTTTCATTGTATTGAGGATTAAGTTAAGGATTACTTACTTCGAACAGTTCATTTTTTCTTTTTTAATGGTGCCGTGTTTTGTCTCTCCAACAATAAATACTGCTGCAATGTTGCTCCATGAGATGAAAAATGAAGGAATAAGCCCGTTGTTGTCACATTCTATATATGCATTTTGTTGGTCTGCTGCTGTAGAATGCAGGGTTTATATTTCTGTGTCCTTCATCCTCAATGCTTATTGTGTGTACTATTCAAAATGAAGTGGAAGATAAAGAAGACATCCAAACCCAAAAAATGTTTGGGTAACTTGCTTTTTAATAAAGCATGCCACGCAAGGAAGGGTAAGAGGGGCAAAAAAGACATATCCTGCATATTGGGGGATCTTCCATAAAATGCATGAGATGGTGAAATTTAACCAAATGCGCCACTCCTATGCTTCCAGTTCAGGTAGATTTTTATCCAGGAATTGCTATACACCATTTACTACTGTACTCGTCACTGTAGAATTTGAAGAGAGACGCAAGCAGAATTCAATTGAGCTGAAATGTGAAAGTTGTCCTTACTTTAGAATTTGAAGAAAGCGGAATTCAATTATCTCTATATTGCTTGAGGTTAATTATAATTGTGCTAAGCTCATAGATATTTGAGCTTGTGGATAAGTTATCACTTGATACGGCATTGCAGTATATATATTCCTCTTTTTTCAGGATAGTAATTTCAGTGAAATATTTTAGTTGTGGTTTGTTTTGTTAAAATTTAGTGTAAACATGTGTAGATGTGGCCTTACACCATAGGTCGATATGAGTATAAAGCTTTCATGCCAATATATATTTTTCCAAATACTTGTATCCTTCAAACACCAGGTCGTGGATGGCAATTTTGAATTTCATTAAGTGCTGCGTCTTGTATTCAGAGAAATATTACTTCTTTTTTTTTTTTTTCTCTCTTTTGGGTAATGTGTACGAGCATTCACATTTAAACGTACCGCCGATACTTCAAAGAGCATGACTTGGCCCTCTACGTTGCAAGTCATTCAAATATGCTTCACTGTTACTGGAAAGCAACATTGGATTGATAACCGGTGCATGTGCGAAGTGCGGGGAACTGTAAAAGCATATGTGTTGACGAACTTGCTATAATTGAGGGATAACGTAAATGTGGCAAGGGCATGGCATGTATTAGGGGCACGTAACACGTTGTATTGGGTAAGTTGCTGAAGCATATAATGGAGAACTAATTGTGGTAAGGAGTTATAGACATCATAGAAGTACTTTAAGAACTTGAAATGTGGCAGCCAAATTATACGTAACTGAAGGCGTATTGACACGTATACTTTAGTGTATATAAAAGCATGACGGCAGATGCACTAACGGTGGTTGAGAATTCTAGTGCAATTACAGGTTGCACCCGTGGCCATTAACTATCCGTTTCTAAGCTAATAGAAATTTCTGGCAACCTTAGTGCCAGTCGCCACATCATTACCTTCCATTGGAATCCTCTCCTATAAATACGGTTGTTCCTCAAATCAACCCCCATCGAACTGCAAGCATTTCCCAGGCTGCTTTTCCTTCACCGAACATATTTAGTATTTTCACTTCTGAACAAATATGGCCACATTTTCACATAATTTTAAAATCCATGTTGTTTTGTTGATGATTATAATCATTGGAGTAGTAGAAGGGCGGAAAGTTCAAAATTGTGGTGGCTTTGAAAAGGGTGGAGGAGAAGGTGGAGGTTTTAGTGGTAATGATAAGAGTGGTGGACAATTTGGAGGAGGAGGAGGAGGAGGAGGAGGAGGAGGTAGCATTGGTGGAGGTGGAGGCGTTGGTGGTGGGGGAAGTGTTGGAGTTGGTGCGGGTGGAGGTGTCGGGGTAGGAGGAGGAGGAGGTGCTGGTCTTGGTGCAGGCGGTGGTGGAGGTGCCGGGGTTGGTGCTGGTGGAGGAGGAGGTGTTGGTATTGGTGCAGGAGGAGGTGGAGGTGCTCGGGTTGGTGGAGGTGGAGAGTCTTTGGTGTAGGAGGAGGAGGAGGAGGAGGTGTTGGTGGTGGTGGAGGTGGAGGTGGAAGTGTTGGAGTTGGTGCAGGTGGAGGTCTCGGCGTTGGTGTAGGTGGAGGAGGAGGTGCTGGACTTGGTGGAGGTGGAGGTGTTGGGGCTGGTGTAGGCGGAGGTGCTGGGATTGGTGCAGGCGGTGGTGCTGGAGTTGGTGTAGGTGGAGGAGGAGGTGCTGGTCTTGGTGCAGGTGGAGGTGGGGGAGGAGGTGCCCGAGTTGGTGGAGGTGGAGGTGCAAATGGAGGAGGAGGTGCTGGGATTGGTGCAGGTGGTGGTGCTGGAGTTGGTGCAGGTGGAGGAGGAGGTGCTGGTCTTGGTGCAGGTGCAGGTGGGGGAGGAGGTGCCCGAGTTGGTGGAGGTGGAGGTGTAGTTGGAGGTGCAGGTGGAGGAGGAGGTGCTAGTCTTGGTGCAGGTGCAGGTGGAGGTGCCCGAGTTGGTGGAGGTGGAGGTGTTGGGGCTGGTGCAGGTGGAGGAGGAGGAGCTAGTCTTGGTGCAGGTGCAGGTGCAGGTGCTGGGGTTGGTGCAGGTGCAGGTGGAGGCGGAGGTGCCCGAGTTGGTGGAGGTGGAGGTGGAGGTGCTGGTCTTGGTGCAGGTGGAGGTGCCGCAGTTGGTGGAGGTGGTGGTGCCGCAGTTGGTGGAGGAGGAGGAGGAGGAGTTGGTGGAGGTGGAGGTGGAGGTGTTGGGGTGGTGCGGTGGAGGAGGAGGAGGAGGAGCTAGTCTTGGTGCAGTGCGAGTGCGGTCACAGTCTTTGGGGTTGGTGCAGGTGCAGGTGCAGGTGTAGGTGGAGGCGGAGGTGCTCGAGTTGGTGGAGGTGGAGGTGGAGGTGCTGGGGCTAGCGGAGGAGGAGGTGCTGGTCTTGGTGCAGGTGGAGGAGGAGGTGCTGGGGCTGGTGCAGGTGGTGGTGCTGCAGTTGGTGGAGGAGGAGGGGTTGGTGGAGGTGGAGGTGGAGGTGCTGGGGCTAGTGGAGGAGGAGGTGCTGGTCTTGGTGCGGGTGTAGGTGCTGGGGTTAGTGCAGGTGGTAGTGTCGGAGTTGGTGTAGGTGGAGGAGGAGGTGCAGGTCTTGGCGCAGGTGGAGGTGGAGGTGCAGGGGTTGGTGGAGGCGGAGGTGTAAGTCTTGGTGCAGGAGGTGGAGGAGGCGTGGGTGCAGGTGCTAGTGGAAGTGGAGGTGGCGGTGGAGGTACAAGTGGTAGAAGAAATACTAGAATTAATGCAAATGGTGGAAGTGATTAAGCAAGTAATAGTGATTATATGATAATTGCTATAGAGATGGTGTAATAAGTGATAAGAATATATTGTTATGAAATAAAGTAGTTATGACTATGTATCAAAAGATATTGTGATAGAAATATTATGCTTGTGTATGTGAAAAAAATTGATTATGAGGCAATAAAATTAAAACCAATTATCTTCTTATATTTTTTGTTTCTAATCTTGTTGATGAATTATAATAAGTAACGTCAGACATTATATTGCCATTTTTTTTATACATGTATTATTTGAATATTGCTAAAAAGAATTTGTTAACTAAAGTTGATAGTTTATTATGCTTAGTGTGAAAATTGGAGACAATTTCATATCACTAGTAATATGGTTTAAGTATCTTCGGTTCATCATATAAAACGATGAGAAAATAAAGAAAGATATAAATCATATAACTCAAACTAAGTGGATAAAATAGAGGAATATTTCAAGTGTTATTTGTAAAAAGAAAAAAAAAAGGTACCACTCAAGTTAAGAAAAAAGTTTACTCCATAACTATAAAATTGACAATATTGTATGATCTTGAATGTTGGGCGCTAAAAAGTTATCAAGAAAATAAGCTCAATGTTTTATAAATGATAATGTTGCATTTGATGAGTTGACATGAAACAAGGGGATTGGGTTTAAATACATTAGAGAAAAAAGTTAGAATAGCCCCTATCGTTAAAAAGAAAAAAAAAAGAAAAAAAAATAAAATCTCATCTTAGATGACTATGTTATGAATGGAAACGACCTATTGATACTTTAGTAAAGAAATAGATCAAATGAAAAGTAACCTAATAGATAGATATATAGAGAAACCAAGAAAAAATATGGGCAAAAATATTAACAAAATTTAAATGTTAATAATTTAATTATAGATATGATTTATAATAAAATATTATTCATCATTTGACCAATATAATTGACTTCACTTAAAAATGGGAAAATGTTGTTATTTATAGAGTTATGATATTTTAATATAATTTTTTACCATTAAATTTAATATTTTTCTCATATGACTATATATAATATTTTTTTTATCTCAATACATGTGTACGCCAATATGTGTCCACAATCACATTCATATACTATAACTCTGCAGTATACCTACCTATAGATAGTGTGTTTAAATAATATTTCCCTTATTTATATTTTGACAATCTCAACATAGACCATGAAAAAGAAATAGAAACTGAATAGGTACAGAAATAAAAATGTAAAGCAAAATATGGCTCTCGCGCCTATTACAATTCAACGAAAGATTCTTGTCTTTTTAGAGGATTTTTGTTTTTCTTTATAGGTGAAGAAGATCTTGTACTTTTAACTTGTTAATGGAACCTACGTGATTGGTGGAATTCAGGAAAAAGAAGAAAATGAGGGTGAAATTTCTTTATCAAAAAAGACAAGAACTTCGCTTAACAAATAGTATATATCAAAAGAAAGCATATGTTGTATACATAGAAATTGGAGTGCAAATGCAACTTGCTTTGCCCTCTTGATATATATCTGATGAGTTGAATTTGGATTCATGAGTTGCATGCAAACATCGTAATGTCTAGTACAAGGGTGTCTCATGTCTGATTTGGAAAGCATGGCATACAAGCTTCAATTCAGGTTCAACTCTCAGAATACATATTGTTTTCTTCAGCTAATTAATTAAGTGTAACCCTAAACCGCTTACATGATGCTCCAAACCAAGAGCCGAAAGATTCTCCAGTTTTGGATCCTTAGAAGCATTTTGCTAGCCTCCCATAACCATTGGACCGTCAATAATTTGAGAAGAAGCAATAGTGATGGAATCCAGCAAATCCATACAACATCCAAAGCAACCAAAAAGATAAAAAATAAAAATTGCATGCATATATAAACACATTTTCGCACAAGTATAATAATTGGTTGAAAACCATGTTTCTTGGAAAAAGCTTGTGAAAACTAATTCGGCAATCAAGGAAGAAAAGAATGGAAAAAAGCAATAAATATGAAGAAACATGGAGATGAAAGGAAAGACCGTGGAGCCACTGATGTTCCAAACTGAAGAAATGTTTGAACTAATCATTACATGGATATAGGCTATTCACTAATAATAAATCATTCCTTTTTCTTCAATTTTTTGAGTGAAAGATAGTTTTGAAGTCAATACAAAAGTCAATCAAATGAAGATCTTAAGGGAGTACTTGCAATCCACCCTTCCTTGTCAATAAAAGAGAGGTTCACGAATTGATCAAGCTCAGATCCGCTTAGGTGTTTCATCCAAGGCACACGCTGCGATTTGTTTGCTCCTGGTCCTGTGCACCCCTCCTCTACAAATGTGATCTTTGATCTGCAATCATGTTCATTTTACACATAAATGTAAGGTCGCAACTCGTAGTCATGAACAAAAAAATAATTAAACTATACAAGTTTAATATGAAATATAAATGTCTTACACATCATGGCCCAGAGCACTCCAACCCTCGGGTCTAACCACATCTGATAGGATTGAATTGGCTATGATGACTCTGGCACAACCATTCAAAGATCTCCCAAGTTCAGCCTTTCCCCCGGTTCCAGTTATGTTACAATTTTTTAACACAAAGCCACTGCTATCATCTGAATCCCTTTCGTTTGCTGTAATAACCCCATCCATTTTGGGACCGAGTCCCATCGAAAAATTTATTGTACTTGCCTACATATTCACGAATAATCCGGGATCAGATCACTACTTGGTGATGAAATCAATAAACTGTTATAGCACTAGAGGAATACGAAAAATCAATTTAGTTTAATTTTTACCTCAAAGATTGATTGAGCACTCCCAAATATGAAATCGACTCCACCTTGAATGTAGCAATTGTTATAGTAATGGCGGCCATAAGAATCAAATAGGGTGTCTTGCACCCCTACAAAAGCACAATCAAAGAAGGCATTTTTGTCGGCATGGATCCTAGCTGCCACGGCTTGAATGACGCTACTTGTCTCTAATATGTTGTATGTATTCTAAGAAGATATATATTGCGAAGGGAAAAAAAAAAAAAAGATTCAGATTCTTATTTAATATAAATGATTATGATATATATATATATATATATATATATATATATATAGGGAGCGTATTACATGAGAGGAATGGTTTATTATAAGAGTAAGAAGAACAAATTTAGGCCATATAAACATACATAAATAGTTAAGATTTAAAGTTGTTTAAATATCACATGATTACTTAAAAACGTCATATGACTTTATGTTTTAATCTTTATCATTCATGTAAGATCCAATAGTCAAAATTTGCTCCTCTTATTTTCATAATAAATCACTCCTCTCATATGATACGTTTCTTTTATATATGTATATAGGTGTTATGATTTTTTAAAAACACGTTATTTATCCCATGCGAAATGGAAACTTATTTAATAAAAATGTGAATCATTCATAGAAAGATTACAAGTGAAGATTTTTCTTACCAAAAAAATAAAAAGACAAGTGAAGATTATATTTGGTTTGAGAAAATATTTTCTTTTTTTAAAATTAATTATAAGATTTTCATATTTCCAGTCTTGTTCTAGTTTTTAGTATTTTTATATTTAATTTTAGAAAAAGAAAAATGATAGTAGAGAACGTTTTTTAAAATCAAACAAACTCCAGCTTTTTAGATACTAAACTTTAAAATTATATGAAAATTATATTAATTATTTTTTTTTATCTAAACACTAATATCCATAATTTAGAGACCTGTTTATCTAATTTTATTCACAAGACTTGAAGCCAATATTTACTAAACATTTACTAAAGGGGAACAAGTATTGAACCAATCAAGTATTAATATATTAATTCAGTTGATAATATTATTATAAATTATAAATATAAGAATTAATATTAAAGTATTAAAGTTAAATGAAAATTCACTACAAAGTGAATTGACTAAGAGTTATAAGTTTATTAAATATTTTGTAATTAAAAGAAATTAAAATAATTATATCAAGTTTTCAAAAAAAGTTAAGCTCAAAATATTTTAATACTTTTTCATAAATTTAAAAACAAATTTTTAAAAAAATAAGATTAATTTTTTTTATTTAGATAAACATGCCCTGATTATAAAAGTGTCATGTGGTATATGAGAACTGCTTCATAATTCTTGTTTTTCACAATAAAAATAAGGTATCGAATTCAGAATTGCACGTCCACGAATGTCATTTTATAGTTACCTTGAAGGCAAGGCCTTTTGCGACAATGTTATTTGCTTTTGAATTGAAAGTAGCACTAAAATGTGCATTGCCATGGTCATTCCATTCTATACTGGTGGATCCACTGCCAGCTCCTTCAAGATAAAGGCAAGGTTTGTCCATGGAAATTAAGACTTTCTCTCTGCAATGCACGAAGCACGTATAATGATCGTCCTTCCTAGACTCTTAAATAAAAACAAAATAATATACGCGTGGCCATGAAAAAATAATAGTAATAAAAGCAAGATTACAAATTAAATTCACGATAAACTTACCTCAATCATATATGCGATGACAAGGGGAAAAAATTACCTGTAAACGCCAGGGGCAATTTGGATGTGAATCCATTGAGAGTTTCCTGAGGGAACAGAGTCAATGGCACTTTGAATTGTTTTGAAGTTTGCATTTCCTGATACACTAACAGTAATGGTCTTGGCTAGTTTGGCACAATTCTGGGATTCACAAACACTAGAAACAATGATTAGCAATGCCAAAATGAACGAAAAGAATTTTGGAAACTGCATTTTTTTTTTTTTACTGTATGCAAGTGTAGTAAGGTCTAAGCACTACCGCAAGATCTTAAATAAAGTTTACAGATTGCATGCATTTACGGCTATATAATATATTACCCAAAATGGATTAAAGATTCCATAAGAAAGTTTGGTATGCTAATATATCTTTTAATGTGATTAATATAATTGAGATTTTACAATAAGGAATGAAATCCTGATGTACCCAAAAAACTATAAGGAATAAAATTAATTTCAATGCATTATTTTAATATATTTTTGTATATTATTAACTAATCATGTATTTTTTTATGTATTTTAAGATAACTGTGATGAGAGTCTAATATATATCTTTAATCTTTAATAATTTTACAATGATGTATGATTGAATGATAACCTATATTAACACTGATAAAATATTAAAATTAAATATTAACAAAATATACACAGTTACCAAGCACATATGTATAGACGCACTAAAATATTTTGACACGTACACTTGACAAAATAATATATAATAGGCAATAACTGATATGATTTATTTCTCCTCAAGGTATTTTAATTAATAATATGTAAATATAGATTGGATATCAAATGAATATTCAGTAGATATTTTATTTATTCCTTTTTGTCAACTTGATAGATATCTCAGTCATTCTATTAATCACCATTTAAATATTATAATTTATTAAGTTTATTATTGTAATAGATAATGTAATTAATTGCTTCTTTACCTGCAACAGAAAATAGTTAGTAATTAATAAATGAAATCATTAATTTCATTAAAAATTCTTATTCATTGAATATTTTGGTTACTACATTAAAAGTGCTTTACATTTGTAACAATAACGTCATAATTTTTATATCTAATAATATAGTTTCAACTAATCTGCAGGGCTTTACAGTTTTAGCATATTTATTGGTCAAAATATATGGTTTGAGGCTGAAAATCATGTTAAAATACAACTCAATGTGATTTTGTCAAATATATTAAAATATATTATGACCAGAAAAAGAGTGAATGAGAAACTGTAAATATTATTGAGACCAAAAATGGTTTATATACAGAATTCAAAACTCAATTGTGGTTACTAACTAACTGCTCATCACAGTAAAATAACTAACTTGGTTTAAATACAACAAAACATAATTACTAGATGCCTAGTCGTAATAAAATAAATTGAAACTCAGTTTGATCATTTAAACAATAGTTTGGACTTTTCCAATGCCAAAATAAGCACACACTCAATTACAAAGTTTTTAAAGTATAAGGACCCAATTTAAAATTTTTAATGTATAAGAACCTATTTAAAAGTACATTAAAACTCTAGGGGCCCTAGATTAATTAATCTACATTTTTTATATACATTTAAATTAGTATAATAAATATTTCTTAAATTATATAATTAAAAACTATTTAATCACATTTTTATTGATATCTAGTTTTTAAAAAATTTGGTACAAATGATCAACACATGATAAATATTTATAGTTTAATAATTGGATTGATAAAAATTATATTCTATAAAAAGCTATTAAAAGTTTAAATGTGTGAAGTGTTATACCCGTCTCAACAAATCTCTCTCTTTTTTATATATTGATAATGTATGGATAGTATATCTTTATTTGCAAATCAAATGTATTTAGGATTTTTTTTTTCTCACTTATGCCGTAGATTTCAGTGGAACCGAGCATACTTAACCGTAAACTTCTGGAATATTTAAACTGGGGAAATAAAAGTAAAATTCAAAAGGATAGTGTTGGAATATTCTTCTTTGAATAAGCTACAACTTTTATCTTGAAAGGGGACAATAAGAAAGAAAATTGGTGTCTCCAGCAGAGCATACATTTTCGAAAGCGTGTGGCTTCAAAAATGCATTACTATATTTTGGTACAGCAATTACGCCCACCTTAGGTCGTTAGTGCTATGAAATAGACCTTGTTGGTAACTAATCCACCGACAAGTCGGTGATTGGCACACTTGTAAATTACTTGTCTCATTAATCAAATAAACCAAGCTCTGGATAACGGGGATAGCTCATTTGATAATTTTTTTATGCTTTGTCATGATTTTAATTTGATGCCTTGACTTCTTTATTGATAAATATCTTGTAAATATTTTGTAAATAGTCGCTGGACTTGGAACTTTTTCTGAACCTCAACATAAATGAACTCAACCAATAGAAGAAATTTATATGAGATTATGTAGTTTTTATATATATGATTTTGAATTAACGATCTCACTGAATGAGTATTTTCTTTATAAAGGTCTTTTAAGAATAAAGCTTAAGTAAACTTTTTTAAATGCTTGTGGCCAGAGGCAGAACTAAAGCGTATTTATAGGAAGATCGGGGGAAAAAAAGTTAACTTCTTAAAAAGATAAAAGTAGTATTTTTTTAGTTTTCATTATTCAAAAAGTGAATTAGAATATAACCATCAAACTATACAATATAATTTAAGCTGGATATACTAAAACCGTGTTGAAAAACTAGTAATAGAACATTAGTACAAGTTGTCATTCAAAAATTATTAATACAAATATGATAAAGGCAGGTAAGGTCTTGTTAAAATTTATGGAATCTATTTTAAATACTTAAACCTGTCCCTTTTTCTTATAACATAGTCATTCAAATTAAAAATATGAAAAAAAAAAATCATTTTTCATAGAACGGAGTCACAGAGCATCTTGGTTCTATTATCCAAAATGCTGGAAAAATAAAGAGAGATATAAATCATAGGATTCAAGTTAGGTGGTTAAAGTGGATGAGTGTTTCAGATATTATTTGAGATTAACAAAAAAGTACCACTAAAGCATGAGCATAAAATTTTATTGCACAACTATAAGAATGACAACATTGTCGGATACTAAATGTTGGACGGTAAAAAAGTCAACAAGAAAATAAATAAAATGTCACGTTTATGAGGATATGAGGATGTTGCAGTGGATGAGTGGTTCTCATAAATATAACAGGATTAAGAATGAGTGCATTAAAAAGAGAGAGAGAGCTAGGGTAGCATCTATTCTAGAGAATATGGTAGAATATTGTCTTTGGTGGTTTTGATATACATAGAGGAGACATGTAGAAGCTCCACTAAGAAGAGTAAATTAGATAGAAGATAGTAGTGTAACTAGAGATAGAGAGAGACCTATAGAAACTATAGATGAAACAGTTGAAAGAGATTTGCATGTTAATAGTTTGGATATAAATATGATCGATGATAGAGGACTATGGTATCGTCTAATCTACTTAGCCGACTCAACTTAATAAAAAAAGGCTTAGTTGTTGTTGTTAGAGTAGTGGAGCATTTGTATTGGTCAATATCATGGACCTTTTCCAAACTGGACCATAATTTTTTTTTTTTTGGGTTTGAACTGGACCATATATATTTGATGTAGTGCTAGAAAATAGCAATTGAGCCTAGTTCATAGATGGATTCAAGCTCATTGGATAAGCCAGATCCCACTCCCCCTCCACAAAAAAGAAGAGGCTAGATATCAAAAAATGTAAAATTGAAAATACATTTATCAAGTTTTAATTTGTCAATACGTTATTAACATAAAATATAAATATTATTATCTAATCCTTATAATAATTAGTTTGATGATTATATATAATATATAATTATTTGAGAGTTTAAAAAAATTAATATTAATACCATATAAAATAATAATAATAATAATAATAATAATAATAATAATAAAAGATATTTAATGATTTTGTTGATAGGATGATACACATAAACCTCCTCACATCGCATCCTACCATAATTATTATGAAAAAGTTAAAAGTTCTTGTTAGACTTTTAAAAAATAAATATATGAATAATACTTATTAAAAATGAATTTAATTTTCACATATCGATAGTGTAAAATTTTTTTTAGATTGCCACTTAATTATTTTTATTATATTAATAAATATGATTAACTCGCACAATTACTACTTGAATAATAATACAAATAGAAAGATTTGGTTAATTAATTATGTAAAAATATTTTCTTTGTAAGTATATCAAAATTAAGCTTATTGAAGAAAAAAAAAAACATAAATTTCAAGTATATGTACTACTTAACAAAAACCTAATCATTAACTAAATCAGCACTTAAGAAAAAGGAAAATAGTCAAAATATGGCTAGATCGGAATTGATGAATGAACACCATGGGAGCTGGCAGTATAAAGCACGAATTAGTATGCAATTGTTGTAAAAAATAATAGTAAAAGATAATAGAGAAAAAGAAGAAAGAAAAAATTTTATTATTAATATTCTTAAATATTACATGTACAGAGCACCCAATAGGTCATTAATAGTTAAATTGTGAGAGATACAAGATAAGATCAAGTAACATATCCAATCTGATCAGATCTTAATTGAATCAGGATAAATATATAGACATCCACATTCAAATTTAAATTTAAATAATATTTCACAACACTTCCCCTTAGATGTCCGTTAGGGATTTGTCTCATTAAAATCTTACTAAAAAAAAATCCATTCGAAAAAAATCTTAATAAAAGAAAAAGAGTATAATATCCTCATAGTAGGAACTGCTTCATTAAAAACCTTATAAAAAAAAATTTAGTGGGACAAAAAATTCTGATTAAGGAAAAAATAGTATAATATTTCTCCCTATCGTAGGAGCATCATTTAATGTTTCAAAATTAATGCATTTTGATTTTGTGCACTAGTTTCTCAAAAGAAAAAGTGGGTAATAACTTCGTAAATGAATCTGTCAGATCAATAGGATCCTTTAGAATAAAACATCTAAATATTAATCCTTTATAAAAGTGACAATGAAGGAAAATCAATATTTTTGCACAAATCTTCTAGGATACAACGTTTCCTTATTTAATGGCATATTTAAGATCCATTGAATTAAGAAAGATTTTGCATAATCTTACTAAGATGCGATGATATTTTCTATATGATGACATTTTTTTTATTTAATTATGCCTCCAAGACCCATTGAATTAAGATTTTGTGCGATCATGTTGGGTGGCGATATTTACTTATTTAATGATATCTCCAAGACTCATTGAATCAAGATTGATTTTGCGTAATCTTTCTAGAATGCAGCTTTTCATTATTTAATAGCACCTTTAAGGTCTATTGTATCAAGATAAATTTTACGTAATCCTACTAAGATGTAATGTTTCATTGTTTAAAAATGCCTTTAATACCCATTAAAATAAGATGAATTTTACGCATTCCTATTGGAATGCAACATTTCATTAGTTAATGGTATTTTTTTGACCCACTAAGTCAATATAAATTTTAGTATTTATAATTCAAGATAAATTTTTCTTCCTTGAAATATCAAGGATCACAAATTCAAAATTGAAAAAATCTAATATGATTAAAGCATCTTATCTCAACTCTTCACCTTTTTAAAGTAAAGCATCTTACCTCAAGCTTTTACATAAATGATAAAGTCTCATATTCATAATGTATTGTAAAAATAATAATAAAAGAATAGAAAAAAGAGAAAAAAGAAAATTTTTTATTATTGATATTCTTAAATATTACATATATGGTGTATCTAAAAGATTATTTATAATTAAAAGATAAAAGATAAAAAATAAGATCAAATAATAAATTCAATCTCATTAAATTTTTACCAACTCAAAATAAAAATATAGACATCAATATTTAAATTTAAATAATATTCTACATCAACTTGATTTTAGAGATTCTTCATAAACGCAAAACAATAAATATGCACCGACTGACACAGACACAAATTATGAATCACGTCAATCGTTCATTGAATCTTCATGGAGGTAAACTTGCTAAATCCTAAGGTAAGGACAATGTTATATAAATAATAGTTTTATATCAAAGTTATTTATTTTTATTATTAACTTAATTTTATTTTTTTATGTGGTATTTCCGAAAAGTGTTTTACAAATTTTCATATATCTGATAAATTTTGTAAAATTGTTGTATATTTGTATCTTTCTACAAATTGTTCGTAACATTATCAGAAATTTAAAGAGATGATATTGCTTGTATCTTTCTAATAATTTGTTGGCTTTAATATTATAATTCGATGATATAGTTAAATAATAAAATAGCAGCGTATCTATTTTTTTTTTTTTGGTGAAATATATAAGGAACTAAAATCATTTTTTCTTTATCTGTATTTCTTTCGTCTATTTATAGGTACTTTTTAAAGTTTTTATATAAAGATTAAAAATACTATTGTAGAAATTCATATATAAAAATATAACTTAATTTAACTAAATTACTTTTATTCATTAATTAATTAAGAGAATACTAAAAATAAAATTAAAAGATTAATTAATAAATTTTTAATATTTCCAAATAACAAATAATTTAAAGTATTTATTAAAGAAGTTAATTATTATAATTATTATTAAATATATTAATTTAAAAATGTATTAATTTTGTCAAAGCGGGTAGGAGTGAGTATAATTAACCATAGAAGAGAAGATCGACAGGGCACTGAAATTACCATCTCACAACCGCTTCTTCATGATCTTCCCACTAACAACTTAGCAAATGAGGAAGAGAGTTGTTTTTTGAACATACTATGTATAGATATAGTATGACACATAATATATTAGTGTGGATGAATATCGAGATACACATGTATTGAAATAAGAAAATCGATTGTATATTTATGTGAGATGATATTATATTTGAATGTCCTATTTTTATGTACAAATATTATAGCTAAATGAGGAAAGAAAAATAAAATTAGTAAAAATGATCGACTGGCTCTATAAACTTCCCGTTTCATCCACCGCCTTCCGTTCCAGAGAGATCCACAACCACAACTTGCATTGCAAATTTGCATGTCCCACTACTCTCCTTCCTACAATCCTCTTTGTTAAAGCTAGTTCAAAAAGATTTCCACAACTTGTATTTAGAGAGTCAATTATTATATTTAATTAGTCATGATATTATGTAGTAACACCTCACCGAATTATACTGACTGACCGTGCCATTTTCATTTTATTATGAGTATCATTATTTAAAAATATCCAATTATTACAATAAAGCACCATTCATTTATTAACTTGGTTTGATATTAAAACTTTATTATTTTGATTAGCAGCTCTTCTAATTGGATATTACTAAGCATATATCTTTAATGTTCATATAATTATCATATTGTTAATTATAGACCCGTTGAAAACCCGATCAGGTAAAAATGGGCCAAAAGTGAGGGACTTCTTTATTTTTAGTTAAATTTTTTAGTGTTGTACACGACAATATCATTGGGAGAGATAGTAGCAAAAACTCAAACCAGATTTTAAAGTTTTATGTCCGAATATTATCATTTTATTTCAAAAAATAAGACAAGATAGACTTAAGTTTGGAACCTGCTTTCATAAGGAAGAAGGACCACAATTATTCTCTAAAGTAGAAAACATTGAATACATCGAAAAGAACAATAAAGATAGAAAAGGGAAAATCAAAATTCTCAACAGAGGAAGAAGGAAGAGTGAAGACCAAATTCCGCAATCTCCCAGCCTTGTCGCTTAAGATCAAGAGAAATGATTATTGGCTGAAGAGAAAAGTGCATATAGATGGACCCTTGTAGAAATCTTGAAAGTATGTAAAGAGTAAAACTTACCGACTTTGGATTGATTCTAATAGTTAGATATTTGTTCCTGTTAAATAAAATCCTGATTTTGAATAATATGAATAAAAAAATTAATTTTGATAATTTTTTTTTAATAATAGGCTGACAAAATTTTAAATTAGTTAAAATTTAATAGACTCTATATACTAATAATTTAGTGAAAAAAAAAAAACAAATAAAAAGTGAATCTTTAACACTATATTTGGTCGATAGTTAACGAGAAAATAAAATGAAAATAATGAAAAATGAAACAAATTCTATTATTTAAAAATTTAAATACAAATAGGAAAGAAAAAAATTGAAAAATATCTATTCCCTTTATTTTTTCTCTCAAAAGGCTCATTTTTATTTATCTCTGAAATTGTGGTAGATTAAAAATTATAACTTATAAATAATACAGTTGTTTCGTTTCTATTTTGTTATAATATAAATTTTAAACAAGATTAATGAAATTTTATAAAAAAATTTATTAATTACTCAAATAAAAATAAACATAGTTTTATTTTATTCTTTATCTTCTCTTTTATGTTAATTCTTACTAATTTCGTTCCGTTTCATTAATGAAAAACAAAATCTGAACTTAATATTATTGGGTTATAGTTTGTTTCACCATACTACATAGATTGTGTTTTGGATCCATATTTTTGAAACCCCAAAAACTGCATGTTGATAAATGAAAATTGATTCAATATTTTTCATCACACCTAAAAAAAAGAATGCAAGAATCTTTTTTTTTTTTTTAATCCTAATAGTGATGAATATGTTTACAAGTTAAAGTAATGGTATTTATCAAAAACGACATTACCATGTAGTAGGAAAATGTGTCGTACAAAACCATTGCACACTGGTATAGCTGTATTTTATGAGATAAATATTAAGTTAAAGAATAAGAGAAAAACTAAAGTAACTGGCTTTTTGTCAGTTTAAATTGTTTGATAATAAAAAAATAATGCCGTGATAACTTTATCTTATAGTTGGCTTATCTGACTAAAGTTAAACTTTTTTATAGTCCAATAAACTTTAAATAATAGCAGTTTGGGGGAAAAAGAAAACAACTAAAATATTGAGTGCAAATCATGCCATGTTGTTTCGTATATATGTTCCGTGAGAAATTTTTGTGCTAACAATATATTTTTTTATATCAAAACAATTAAGTGTATTGTAGCAAGTAAATCCTAAATTTTTTCAAACATATGACGTCTATATTGTGAGCTATTATACAGTAGTGTCTTTGTTTTCCTAATATATTTTTAGGCAAGATTTATTTAATCTAAAAATAAGTTTTTGTATACATATTTTATTAAATAAATTTTTATGAATATTGAATTTAATTAATCCTACTTATAACTTGAAAGCTTTTATAAAGCAAATTAAGTGTATAAACTTAATATAATTTTAAAATAATTTTTTTTGTCATTTGACTTTATTTTGATGTAAAATATGATTTTAAAAATAAGTATTGATTATTAAATTATATATCTATCACTATTTAATTTTCTAAATTTTGCTATATTTGATATTAAAAATAATATTACATGATTCAATAATTATATTCATAAAGTTGTAATATTTATAAAAAGTATACAAGACTTAATTTTAAAGTGAATAGATCTCTTTCCAAATGATTATATTCAATATTTTCAAAATATTTTCAAAATAAGTAAGAGTCTAAATTTTAACGTACACAATAATTTATATTTTATAGTTCATAAAGAAATTTATATTTTATAGCAGTTTGAGTATATAGGGATTTATTAAATTAATTTATTAGTGAAATGCACTCACAGTATATTAACTTATCTTAAAGCATAATAGTGATGATAAGACGTGTGAACTCCCCATTAGAACTCTCTAGTTCATTTAGATCACAACTGTCAAAATATAGAAGTAAAAAATCTGTGTTATAAATTTTTTAAAAAATAAAATAAAATAAAAGAGGCCGCAGAGGAATAGTAAATAATGGCCGCATGCGTGCGTGTGAGGAAAATTGACATTCCATAAAATTATGAATGGAAATTGGGAATAGGTCTGAACATTTAATTTTTGTGGGACCTTAAATAACCTTCAATTTTGTGGGACACAACGTTTGAAATCTATTGTCTTTTCATTCAACAACTGCTCAGATTAAAGTGGCTATTTTTACCAATAAAAGAGAAGATAAATGATAGCATTAGGGGGGCAAAAAAAGAAAAAAAAAAGAAAAAAGAAAAAAAAGGAAAAGCATTGAAAAGCGAAAACAACCATGGCCAACGACCGCACTCACATGTCTGGTATCATCTTGATTCTATTTTCAATTTAATTAATTAATTAATTAAACTCAGCTGATACAGCATCTTCCCCTGGGTTCTTTTGCCTATATATATGCACGTAACACTGCCTTACCAGTGCCACACCTGCATCCTAGAATTCCTCGAAGAGAAAGCTAAACCGATTTGTGTCCTGTCACCCTACGTACCCAACTTGCTTCATTACTCTCCTGTTCTTGTTCCTAGCTCATAGATTCCTCTGCTTTAAAACTTTCGGCCACTTAAACCGCTGAAATCCCTCCTCTGAAACGCGTTCCATCCTTGTCAAATACTGCATCTTGTTAAACATTAGTTGGCTTGTCCCACTTTCGTATTTCTATATATATCATCCCTTCTATATATACGGTTTTAATTTGGTGTGAATTGATAACTTGTACATATAATTCACTATAGCTAGCTTCCTTTCTATTCTTTGTGGATAGCTTTGAATCATTTCATCTTGTCTCCTCTATTCTTTTTTGTCCGTTTCCTATATATCTTCTGTGTTCTTCTTCATCTTCCATGGCACCTCCCAATGAGCCAGTGACTTCCACCATGAGGCTCATCAAGCCCGGGTCTTTAGAAAATGTTTTTGACTTATCAGATGGCAAGCTCAACGTGAGAGGTGTGCCATTGCTCACTCAAGTCCCCGAGAATGTGTCTTTCACTCCATTCTCCTCTATATCCCAATCCTCTGATGCGCCACCTTCCCTAGTTCAGCGTGTCCTTGCTGTGTCTCACAAAGGTGGCTTCCTTGGGTTCTCCCTGCAGGGTCAGCCATCTGATAGGTTGATGAACTCATTGGGTAGCTTCACTGGGAGGGACTTCCTCAGCATCTTCAGATTCAAAACCTGGTGGTCTACCCAGTGGGTTGGAAATTCTGGCTCTGATTTGCAAATGGAAACTCAATGGGTTCTCATTGATGTTCCTGAGATCAATTCCTATGTGATAATCATTCCTATCATTGAAAGAAGTTTCAGGTCTGCCCTCCACCCTGGCTCTGATGGCCATGTCATGATCTGCGCAGAAAGTGGCTCTACCCAAGTGAAAGCATCAAGTTTTGGTGCAATCGCCTATGTTCATTTATCTGAGAATCCTTACACCTTGATGAAAGAGGCCTATAGTGCTTTGAGGGTTCACCTCAATTCATTTAGGCTCTTGGAGGAGAAAACACTGCCAAATTTGGTTGACAAGTTCGGTTGGTGTACTTGGGATGCCTTCTATTTAACCGTGGACCCTGTTGGAGTTTTTCACGGGCTGAAGGAGTTTGCTGAGGGTGGTGTGTCTCCAAGGTTTGTTATCATTGATGATGGATGGCAAAGCATCAATTTGGATGGTGATGACCCCAAAGAGGACGCCAAGAACCTTGTCTTAGGTGGCCAGCAAATGACCGCAAGGCTTCACAGGCTTGATGAATGTGACAAGTTCAAGAAATACAAAGCTGGCCTATTATTAGGTCCTAATGCTCCTTCTTTTGACCCAAACAAGGCCAAGGCATTGATAGCAAAGGGAATTGAACTTGAGCATTTAGAGAAGGATTGCTACGAGGCCATCGAATCTGGAAGCTCCAATTTGCCTGAGATTCAATCAAGGATCAAGCGGGTAAAGAAAGAAATCGATGATCTCTTTGGTGGAGCGCAAAGCAGTGTCCCAAAGAATGAATGTGGAAGCTGTTGTGACAAGGAAGAGGACTATGGTTTGAAGGCTTTCACAAGGGACTTGAGGACCAAATTCAAAGGCTTGGATGACATCTATGTATGGCATGCACTCTGTGGCGCATGGGGTGGTGTGAGGCCAGGAGCTACACACCTTAACTCCAAAATTGTCCCTTGCAAACTCTCCCCAGGACTTGATGGTACAATGCCTGATCTTGCTGTGGTAAGAATTGTTGAAGGTTCGATCGGGCTTGTTCATCCTGATCAAGCCAATGACTTGTATGACTCTATGCACTCTTATCTTGCGAAATCTGGTATTACAGGAGTTAAAGTAGATGTCATTCATGTGAGTTTTCTTTTTCCTTTTTAATTTTTACATAAGCTATGTTTGATGGATGTTTATTCTATCCAACTACTCATTAACTTTGATTGTACAATCTTTATTCTAACCGCAGTGTCTTGAGTATGTGTGCGATGAATATGGAGGCAGAGTTGAGCTTGCCAAGGCTTACTATGATGGGTTGACAAACTCCATAGTCAAGAATTTTAATGGAAGTGGAATCATCGCTAGCATGCAGCAGTGCAACGACTTTTTCTTTCTGGGAACGAAGCAAATTTCCATGGCAAGAGTTGGTAAGTAGTAACACACAGAGGATATAGTTTAGTACATGAATGTTGCTGTTTTATTCATTTATGTACTCAAAAACAATATCTAATGAAAATTTTTTTCAGGGGATGATTTTTGGTTCCAAGATCCCAATGGTGACCCTATGGGAGTCTTCTGGCTGCAAGGGCTACACATGATTCACTGCTCCTACAACAGCTTATGGATGGGGCAAATGATTCAGCCGGATTGGGACATGTTCCAATCGGATCATGTGTGTGCCAAATTTCATGCAGGGTCAAGGGCAATTTGTGGCGGTCCGGTTTATTTGAGTGACAGTGTTGGCTCCCATGACTTTAGTCTCATTAAGAAGCTTGTGTTCCCTGATGGTACCGTACCCAAATGCCTACATTTCCCACTTCCTACTAGAGATTGCCTTTTCAAGAACCCTCTATTTGACCAAAAGACTGTTCTCAAAATTTGGAACTTAAATAAGGTATCTATCTCACTGACCCATATTTTGTACAAATTTTCATTTGATTACCATATGATATCTAATGATAAATTTGTTCTTGTAACAGTATGGAGGCGTTATTGGTGCTTTCAACTGCCAAGGGGCGGGTTGGGATCCTAAAGAGCACAAGTTCAGAGGTTTCCCCGAGTGTTACAAGCCAGTAGATGGTTCAGTGCATGTAACTGAAGTTGAATGGGACCAAAAGAATGAAACAGCCCATATGGGTAAGGCTGAAGAGTATGTAGTCTACTTAAATCAGGCTGAGGAACTGTGTTTGATGACCCCCAAGTCTGAACCAATCCAATTTACCATCCAACCTTCCTCCTTTGAGCTCTACAGCTTTGTGCCAATCACAAAGCTAAGTGGCAGCATCAAATTTGCACCAATTGGGCTAACAAGCATGTTAAATAGTGGTGGTACAATTCAGGAATTGGAATATGTTGAGAGTGGAGCTGAGGTTGGTGCTAAGCTTAAGGTTAAAGGTGGTGGGAATTTCTTTGCCTACTCAAGTGAATCTCCAAAGAAGTTCCAATTGAATAGTTGTGATGTGGCTTTTGAGTGGCTGCCTGATGGCAAGCTAACAGTCAAGCTTCCTTGGATTGAAGAGGCTGGTGGAGTTTCTGATTTAGCAATTTTCTTCTAGATTTTATTTTATTGTTTTCTTAGTTATAGATTAGAATTCTGTTTCTCATAAACAAGTATGCCTTTCGCTGAAAAGATAATGGTTGTAAATAGGGTGTTTTTCTTTACTAATCAGTGATTGGGATTTGATTTAATGTGTTAACAATCTCTCTTATATATCTATTCGCGACGTTTCTTTTTGGTTGATCTTTTGAAGTATTGCATCTCTTCGCTTTCTACATTATCTGTGCATTTGTGCTTACATAGCAAGTATAATGAAATGAAACAATTTATGGCGTAGCTTATGACTCTCTGTTAGTGTACTCTCTCCTCATGTGGTAGAAAATTATTAGGAATATCTATAACAAATAATCATCACGCTATCCTTCAACAAGCGACGTTCGTTTTATCCATTTTGCTTTGCAGTGTTCTCTTTTCGAATTTCCGCTGTTGTTCATAGTGAAGGTTATGGACACTTCTAGCACAGGGCACAACTCCGCACGCAGGGTCAACTTACACAGTTAGTCTAATCTGCTTCGTGATACTTAATTACTTATTAGGTAAGCAATAAAATCACATTTGCAACCAAAAGAAAAAGAAAAAGAAAATGAATCACCTGTAGTAGCCAGTAGCTTTGTGAGGCCATCATTTAAAATCCAACATTAAAATAAATAAATAAAGAAGAAAAGAAATAAGTGTTTCCTCAGCTCCTTCTAACTTGCGTGGCAATTGTATGATCCAACAGCTTAGCGCAACATGCACAACCTATGAGCATGAGCACGACAATTGGCAATAAATGAGTGCAACTATCTTATTTTATGCGGTTTGTATTGTCTTCTATCTTCTTTTTGGTCGTATAAAGACAAGAATTGTTGGTGCAACGCCCCTTCCAACTTCCAAGTTTTAAATACGTCGGGAGAGGTTAGGAATCACTTTAATCAATTGTTATCAAATTAGGTCATCAACGTAAAAAACAGAAAGATGGTATATGAATTTTTATGCATTGTGTAAATTTTTAATATTATTCGTTATTTATTTTAAGACTTTTTAAAAATGTAATTTAAGATCTAGACTTGATCTCAAACAATTACAAATTGGCAAACAAATAAGGCATAGAAGAAGAAAATGAAGGAAGTAACCACCCAGATCAAATTTATAAAAGGGAAATGCTTTTTATACTTGATTATATCGACATCTTCTGCAACCACCCTTTGGATTTGTGAGAAAAGATGAAATAAATTCTTTTTTTTTTTTTTTGAAAAAAAAAACCAAGTACTCTTTATTATTGATGTGATAGAGTGCTAAATGTTGGGTTGCATTTGCATACTTAATTACTTTCAAATAACACAACTCGTAGAATTTTTGGATCTGATATCAAATGTTTCTTTTTTTCTTTTTGATGGGGGATATCAAATGTTTCTTTCTGCATTTAAAGTTGGATTTAATTTTTCATTAAAAAGATTTGATTTTGATATATTATTAGTATAAAATTTTTTATATAGTCATTCAATTATATATAATTATGTCATTAAATCCTTTTGACTCATCATAAATATCTCAAAAGTCATATAAGATATGATGTTTGATTAGTTGACAATATAAAATACTTTACACATATAGTGTAGTAAAATTAATCTCCTTAAAATTTAAGTTCAATCAGAAAGAGGAACAATTTCCATGTATTATTAGATGAGTAACTACTTATAAAATGGTTGACTATTGACAGTACTTCAAAAAATGTTCAAAGAATATAAGAACCATATTGAGTCATTTGGAAATATTAATGGCATTAAATGTGTTCAAATTAAATGTACATTAGCAAGGGCGAAGCTAGAAATGTCAATTGGGAGCCGGATAAAGAACTACATATATACTCTTGTTAATAGAATTACATTTACTCTTACAATTAACATATAGAGAAAATTTGGGGTGCGTGGGGCATAACTTATAGAGGCCTCCCTTGTACATTAGGGTGATGAGGGATTTAACTAATTTGCATTAGCTCACAAGTTTAAAATTCCATTTGTCACAAAAAAAAAAAAAATGCAGAAAAGTTGGCTAATATTCATGTCACAAATTAATTTATGTCAATTATTTTCTTTAACAAGTTGATTTCTTTAACAAATTGGATAAATTTCATACGATGTTAAGTGGCATATCATATTGAAATGTTCTCCTTTGTAATGATTTAGACAATCATCTTTGATTTAGTTTTTGAATTGAATTAAAATTAAATCTAATCTCAATTCTAATATGATATAATAGTATATCCTACTCTAAACATTGGGTTACTTACAAATATCAAAATATTGTGCGTGAGAATGGTGCATTGAGTCACATATTGAATAAGAATATAGCCATCAAATCTTGTATAATGATTGGGACAATTTTTTCTCTTAAAATTAAAAAAATTAGTCTTATTCGCATAAAAAAAGTTAGTCTTAATCCACGAATTCTAACGGATTACAATTTAAATTATTAGTCATTAATTACTTTATACCGAATCCATGAATTCTTTAGAATTAAGTGTAATCGGGGATAAGATATTAAGACAAAGAACAAAAAAAGTAGAGCAGAGACCGTTAGTTGAAAGTGAACTAAGTGCACGCAGAAAGTGTTGATGTATTAGTGACAGTTATTGAAAGCGGTTGATTGGAAATTTCTCCGATGGCACATGTGCGCGTGCCAGGGCCAGGATGCTCGTATTAGTATCTTTCCTCAAACTACTTGGTTTCTTGCAGTTCACGACTTCGAAATTTCTTGCATTAAAATTTCAAGGGACGAACACCTGTGTGGTAACGTGGACAATGGTCCTATGGATAAACAGCGTTTGAGGGAGCAGGACGATGCTTTTGTTGCTGTCGGTGCTTGTCTCTTCAATTTCAAAAATCAACCGAAAGGTATGGTCAAAGAGGATCATACCTCAAACGTTAATAAGGCCGAAATTGGGGGGAAAGGGACCGAGTCCAATTGAAAATCAGGAACAAAAATCACAAAAAGTTATCCGGTACTATGGTCGGTGCTTCAACTTCCCAACTTCCACCAACTGTAAGATGATAGTGTGTACCTATATCTTATGAAAAATTGAGGCCTGTTTCCGTTGGACCACCGACTGTAATCCAATGTTAACTAACCAACCACTTCAACTTTTCCTTTTTTTTTTTTTTTTGACTCCACCAACTACTTCAATTTAAAATAATATAATATAATTTAAATGTTTTTTCATACTCTATTTTTTTGCATTACCAAAAAAAAAATTTTTTGTTTTTTCTAATTGTCAATTATTAATGCTTTTAATAATTAGTAATTACAATTGTTTTATTTAAAAATATTTTTTTTATACATGAGCAAAGAAAGAGAGAAAAAAGAGAAATTATCTCAAGTAAACCACCCCTTTGATAAGCATGCAACAAAGGAAGAAAGTAATATGTTTATTATTGAATGTTAACTATTAACAGGCACTATATTATCTGAAACATAAAAAATAATAATAGAATAATTCACGTGTTAAAATCTTACAGTGAAGCAACTTTTTTTTCACATCAAAATTAAATAATTTTTTAGAAATATTTGTTGACACTAGAGGTGAGACTTTTCACATGTATTATGAGTTTTATTTAAATGATGTGCCAAATAAACAAATTTGTGACGGATAATTATTATTTTTTTTGGGTGAAATTGACAGATATAATTATTTGGTGCCTAGTTAGAATTAAAATAAAAAAGTTAGAGAGTCAAATTTATCAAAATTTAATTGTCAAAATAATGTGATATTTATCTTAATTTTTTAATAAATAAATGAATTATACTAACTTATTTTATTTATTAACTACCATAATTTCTGTAGAAATTATAATAATATTTTTTGCATATATGGTTTTGGGATTAATTCTAGTTGGGATCTTATTTATTTAATACTTTTGGTCTTAGTGTTTCTTTTTTAATTGAAAATCTAGTGCGCTTGTGAAATAAATCAAAATGTAATGGCTCTGAAGAGCTTTTTCTGCTCGTAATTGGCCCTGGGAAGGTGAAACTGCCTCGTGATACATTTCAGATATGTAAGCCCATCAACGAGAGGATGGGCACTGATTTGGGCCTGGACTCTGAGACAAGTTAAAATGGCTCGCTCAATAAATAAGATCTGGACACGTATCGCAACAAACCAGGCTTTATACATCTCGTTGTTGTCTTACATTTAATCTCGCATCAAGATAAAAATTATTTATTTTGTTATTATAGTAAGATAAAAATTATTTTATTATGTTTGATTCAACACTAAGTTTTTTTTAAAAAAAAGATAAAATATTTTTAAAGTTATAATATTTTAAAGTTTATATTAATTTAATTTTAAAATAATTATTAATATTAATTTAGTCTTAACATTTTAAATTTTGTCATCAATTTAGTCTTATTTTTTATTTTTTAATTTTATGAAAAAAATTTAGGATTAAATTTAGTTGATGTAAAATTTTATTTTTTGATTTTATGAAAATTTTGTTAGGATTAAATTGATGTCAACTTTAAAATATTAAAATTAAAAGGATTATTTACTAGAAAAAAAAAAAAAGAAAACACACTGGCCCCCTCTCAACAGTTTGGATTAATATATTTTCTGATGTGTAAATCATATGTGAAACTTGATTAATATATTTTTAGATATCTATAAAATTTCTTATTATACTTATATATTATTTGTGCCCTCACTATGTAAAATTTCTGAATCCGTTACTACTCTTCTTCATTCTCCTAACTCCTAAGAAACTCACCAAAAATATTGCACCGCCATGGTTGAGGCTTACTCTTGAACAAATAGGAAATTTAGTGGAAGTTCAGTTCTATAAGGATGGTTGATCTGAAATTTTTTTTAAAAGAAAAGTTCTATAAGGATGACAAAATTTAGTGGTTTGGGGTAAAAAATAATAATAAAAGAATAAATGATTCAAATTGACTGAACTGATGAGAATATCACATGATAAATCAAAGAAAAAAGGTGTTTCTTTTATCATAAAAGAGAATATAAAAAATGATAGAAGGAGGGGAAAATACGTGGAGAAAAACAGCCATGGCCTACAACCGCATATATGTCTGCTATCATATTGATGTCCTATTGGATACCGTTGTTGAACACCCGAAGATTCCTCTTGATGCTGCTTTGTTTTCTTGAAATGGATGAAATATCATTAAAACTTGAAAATGAAATATTGAGACACATCATTTCGAGTGTTCTCAAACAGCCCTATTCTATTTTTATTGGGACATATTATTTGTAGCTAAAAGTTAGATACATCGTAGATATACTAGAAAAAAGATAAATACAAAAGTGATTGGGGTAGAAAGAAAAAAAAATAATGGATTGACCATTTTTATATCTAGCTCTTCTAATATGTATCTATCATATGTTTAACTTTAAAGTATAAATAGCATTTCTCATTTTCAATTCAATTTTGCTAACAACGATATTTTTTGGCATGAATGGTGTTATTGATCAATCGGTTGGAAGATAAAAATAAAAGGAAGAGAGAAAAAAAAAAAAAATCAAAAGTGGCTATTTTCACATGCTGTGTAACCAATCAAAGGATTCGTAAGTATAGCACGAAAATAAATTTTGCACTGAGAATCATTTTTCTTTTGCTAATGCAACTTCTTAAGTTTTTTGCCCATCTTGAGTCATGTATAACTTGTGTAATATTTTTTGTAGATAAAAAATGACACTGAGAGTAGACCAGACACAATAAAAAGAAAAAAGATACAAATATTCTATAATAATAAGTGAAATTGAGGTTTTGTGTCTTTCTCTAAATAATGTTTACGCTTGATGTAGGAATAAGATTCACTCTATTATCCTAGAGTTCGAGTCCCTACCCACACTTCAAACTATAGAATTCTATAGGTAACTATTTATGTGCAGCGGTACTTGCCAACTTGCCATTCTTACTCGTGTTTCTTGATAAATTTCTCAAAATCGAAAAAGTAAAATATATTTACTGTATATAACAATATATAATATATAATTATTTATTTATAAGCTATCATTACAATATATTTATGTAGGCATGAGTACACCATTACTCCAGACAAGTTCAATATATAAGAAGCTTAAGTCCGTCTTCTTCTTTTTTTTCCGTCTGAAAATAAATCACCATAAACTCCTCTGCTTGATAATCTTCGCCCACACAGGTTGTGTTTGTTTTGGCATTGCTGATATCAAACCTCAGTTTGCTTTTCCTTGAATGGAGTAAATTTTGTTTGGGTGATTTTTTGTTGGATGAAACACAACGGTTTCTTGATTCCAACGTTGGTTTCATGGAAGCAACAATTTAGTGCTTCTCCGTTGGTGCTTTTTCCGTTGACACCATTAAAGTAAAGGTTAATTTTTAAATTACCAATTTTAACCTTCTCTTGGTAGGCATTACTGCCACTTTCTTAAAATCACATAAGCAGTGATATATAATAAATTTTTATTTATAAGTTAATAAAAGAACCAAAAGTTTAAAAATATAGAATAATATTTACATAATTCATTTAAGTATATTTAAAAATAATGAATTAAAAAAATACAATATTAACGTTGTAATATATACCTTTTTTTAGTAATTTTACAAACAAAAGTGGTTTTAATCTATATAATCCAAATAATATTCATTTTCTTATGAAATAATATTATTTAAAATGTTTTCTGAAAATCATAATAAAGTTAATAAACAAAACAAATTTTATTATTTATGCTTAATTTGGTAATAATATTAAAAATAAAAGTTATTTATTTTATAATATTTTATCACTTGTATAAATTTAACTAAAAAATAATGAAATAAATAAAAAGAAATTATAATAAAGATGTTGTGAAACTCATACCCTTTTTGATAATTATATATTTAAAAATAATTTTGAATAACACTATCCAAACAACATTTATCATGCCAAAATCACTTTTCACATATAAGTATCCAAATATAAATTACGTTACTATAAAATCAATTTTGATCAAAATCAATTTTGCAAAATCAAGTTTATTTAAACTACCGAAATCTCTCAATTGAAAGGCTTCCATAATTGTGAAATTATTGCACATCGTGATTGTAATTCGGTTCTGCCATAATTGTATTGCATAGAATCCCTATGATGTTGGAATCCTATCCCACATATTAGTCAAGTGTAATGAATATTGGCCTACCCACGGTTTCGTATTTCTAGCTCTTCCCTTATATATACGTTTCATATTTGGCGTAAATTGATCTTCAGCATTTGTTGAGCATCGAACCAGTCAGCAAACTATAGTATATATTCCCCAACAGAGCTAGCTTTCTTCACTTATCAAATCAAGCTCTCTACTCCTTATATCTTTGAATCACTCAACCCTTTCTACTCCACTTTCTCGTCCTTTTCTTCCTCATCCATTTTTCCATGGCTCCTCCCAATGAACCAGTGAATTGCACCTTGGGACTCCTCAACTCCAACTGTTTTGAAAACGTTTTTGACTTATCTGATGCCAAGCTTATAGTGAGAGGAGTGCCATTGCTTACTGAAATTCCTGAGAATGTGTCTTTTACTCCCTTTTCCTCTATATCCCAATCCTCTGATGCACCACCTTCCCTGGTTCAGCGTGTCCTTGCTGTGTCTCACAAAGGTGGCTTCCTTGGGTTCTCCCAGGGTGAGCCGTCTGATAGGTTGATGAACTCATTGGGTAGGTTCACTGGGAGGGACTTCCTCAGCATCTTCAGGTTCAAAACCTGGTGGTCTACCCAATGGGTTGGAAATTCTGGCTCTGATTTACAAATGGAGACCCAGTGGGTTCTCATTGATGTTCCTGAGATCAAGTCCTATGTTATAATCATTCCTATCATTGAAGGAAGTTTTAGGTCTGCCCTCAACCCTGGCTCTGATGGCCATGTCATGATTTGTGCTGAGAGTGGCTCTACCCAAGTGAAAGCATCGAGTTTTGGTGCAATCGCCTATGTTCACTTGTCTGAGAATCCTTACAACTTGATGAAAGAGTCCTTCACTGCTCTGAGGGTTCACCTCAACACCTTCAGGCTCTTGGAGGAGAAAACTCTGCCAAATTTGGTTGACAAGTTCGGATGGTGCACATGGGATGCCTTCTATTTAACCGTGCAACCTGTTGGGGTTTGGCATGGGTTGAAGGATTTCACTGATGCTGGCGTGTCTCCAAGGTTTGTTATCATTGATGATGGCTGGCAAAGCATCAACTTGGATGGTGGTGACCCCAACAAGGACGCCAAGAATCTTATTTTATGTGGTGATCAAATGACTGCAAGGCTTCACAGGCTTGATGAATGTGACAAGTTCAGAAAATACAAAGCTGGCCAATTCTTGGGTCCTAATGCTCCTTCTTTTGACCCAAAGAACGCCAAGAAATTGATCTCAAAGGGTATTGAACTTGAGCGTTTGGAGAGGGAACGCCAAGGTGCCATCCAGTCTGGAAGCTCCAATTTGGATGAGATTGACTCCAAAATCCAGCACGTTAAACAAGAAATTGATGTTCTATTTGGTGGAGGAGAGCAAAGTACTGGAAGCGGCGTTCCAAGAAAAGAATGTGGAAGCTGTTGTTGCAAAGAACAGGAATATGGGATGAAGGCTTTCACAAAGGACTTGAGGACCAAGTTCAAAGACTTGGATGACATCTATGTATGGCATGCACTTTGTGGCGCATGGGGTGGTGTGAGGCCAGGAGCCACACACCTTAATTCCAAATTTGCCCCTTGTAAACTCTCCCCAGGACTTGATGGTACAATGCATGATCTTGCTGTGGTAAGAATAGTTGAAGGTTCGATAGGGCTTGTTCATCCTGATCAAGCCAATGACTTTTATGACTCCATGCACTCTTATCTTGCCAAATCTGGTATTACAGGAGTCAAAGTGGACGTCATTCATGTGAGTTTATTTTTCTCTTTTTTACATAAAACTATAACTACATGGGCTAGCTTTAGTGCTTGTGTTACTTTATCCATCCACCCATTAACTTTGATTAATTGTGCACTCTTTTTTGTAATCCCAGACTCTTGAGTATGTGGGCGAAGAATATGGCGGCAGAGTTGAGCTTGCCAAGGCTTACTACGATGGATTGACAAACTCTATTGCCAAGAATTTTAATGGAAGTGGAATCATCGCTAGCATGCAGCAGTGCAATGATTTTTTCTACCTAGGAACGAAGCAAGTTGCCATGGGAAGAGTTGGTAAGCATTGCACATGATTGTGTTCATAGATATGGGCGAAAACAATATTTGATCATAATCTGTTAAATTTTGTTACAGGTGATGACTTTTGGTTCCAAGACCCCAATGGCGACCCAATGGGAGTCTTCTGGCTACAAGGGGTGCACATGATTCACTGCTCCTACAACAGCTTGTGGATTGGTCAAATGATTCAGCCCGATTGGGACATGTTCCAATCGGACCATGCTTGTGCCAAATTTCACGCAGCTTCGAGGGCCATTTGTGGTGGTCCAATCTATTTGAGTGACAATGTTGGCTCCCATGATTTTGATCTCATTAAGAAGCTTGTGTTCCCTGATGGCACCATACCCAAATGCATACATTTTCCCCTTCCGACAAGAGATTGCCTTTTCAAGAACCCTCTATTCGACCAAAAAACTGTTCTCAAAATTTGGAACTTCAACAAGGTATGTATCTCACTGAGACTAACATTCATATTTTGTACAATTATTTTCATTTAATTACCACATGATATCTAATGATAAATTTGTTCATGTAACAGTATGGAGGAGTTATTGGTGCTTTCAACTGTCAAGGGGCCGGTTGGGATCCTAAAGAGCACAAGTTCAGAGGTTTTCCTGAGTGCTACAAACAAGTAGATGGTTCAGTGCATGTAACTGAAGTTGAATGGGACCAGAAGAATGAAACAGCTCATATGGGTAAGGCAGAAGAGTATGTAGTCTACTTAAATCAGGCTGAGGAACTGCGTTTGATGACCCCAGAGTCTGAACCAATCCAATTTACCATCCAACCTTCCACCTTTGAGCTCTACAGCTTTGTGCCAATCACAAAGTTAAATGGCAGCATCAAATTTGCACCAATTGGGCTAACAAGCGTGTTCAACAGTGGAGGTGCAATTCAAGATGTGGAATATGTTGAGAGTGGAGCTGAGGTTGGTGCTAAGCTTAAGGTCAAAGGTGGTGGCAATTTCCTGGCTTACTCAAGTGAGTCTCCAAAGAAGCTCCAATTGAATGGTTCTGATGTTGCTTTTGAGTGGCTGGCTGATGGCAAACTAACGGTTAACCTTTCTTGGATTGAAGAGGCTGCTGGAGTTTCTGATTTAGCAATTTTGTTCTAGTTTTTAATTTGTGGTTCTGTTTTGCATAAACAATAATGCCCTTAGTTATAAAATAATTATAGTTGAGAACTTTGGGCATGATTGGGATTGGTGTATTATATAACCATTCTCTTATCCACGGCGTGATATCTTTTTGGTTAATCTAAAGTATACCTTTTGCTTTTACATCAGTTTGTTTTTTCACATTAGCGCATTTGTTGCTTAATTAATTACCACCAAACAAAATGAAGCAATTTCTGCCGCAGCTTAATTATGACACCGTATGATCCTGTTGTTTATTTGTATTGCTGTCTTCTCATGTTAAATTGATCTCGTTGACAACGAAAACCCTCTCCACTGGCTCTTTGTCAATAATCGGCTATAGCTTAGGGTTATAAGAGTTTTTAAGCAGAATGGGGGTTCCTTCTCTCTTATCAAATTATTTGTTTAAGTGCACACAAAAACATTTTATATCAAACCAAAATAGTATATAAATTATGCCTGATTTGGTGACTACTTGTTATGCTTTCTGAATTTTCCTATGCCCATTCTCAATCGAGTTCTTTATTTATTTATTTATTTATTTCCGAGTTTGTAATTGTATGTGATCAAGTGTGGATGCTAAGCGTGAAAACTCGCTGAAGAGTCTTTAAAATATATGTATTTGAATCATTGAGTTCATTATATCTTAAAACCTTACAAATTTATATACGTTGACATAAAATTAAATAATAATATATATTTACACTAACATACATATGCCATTATTTTCATCAATAACCTTATCTCATAATAATTGATTTAAGTGGTTGCCAACTTCTACCAAATTATTAGAACTTGGAATGGGCATGCAACGATAAACCTTCTATTTTATTTGTACGACCGAATTAGCACAAAATACATGACAACCATACAGTAGAAAATAAGATAGTTTCACTCCTCTGTTGCCAAGTGTTATGCTGATAGGTAGCACATGTTGCGCTGAGGTGTGGTATATAAGTGCCACGCAAGTTAGAAAGAAATAAGGAAACATTATCTTCATCAAACTATTTAGTTCCTTGCAGGTCAAGTCATGTGAATTTCTCACTTTGAAACTTCAAGGGAGCAACACCTGTGTGGTGTAGGACAGTGGCTCCATGGATCAACGCTTTTAAGGGAGCACAGCACAAGGATGTTTTATATTTGTCGGTTATCGTCCCTTCAATCTTTGTCAGGTGAAGGACAACCAGAAGTTCCGGTTAAGGAGATCATCCCCCAAATTTTATCGAGAACGGAATCAGAGAATGTGGATAAGATACCAATCGAAAATGATAATTACAAAAGTTATTATCTGTTTCTTTTTGGTCGGTCTCTTGCTCTGGCTTTTGCTTAATCACATCCCAAGTACTGCCAACTTTAAGATATTTCTATGTTTATGAAAAGGTAGAACCGTTATGCCACCAACAGTAAATATAGTTTTAACTAGCTAATAAACTAGTTCCATTTAACATAACATAATTTGCAGTTTAAAATCTTGTAAAGAAGCAACTTTTTGGACTCCATATGTCTTACACAATTTAGAGGGTATGTGCTCGATTGTCGATAAAGATTTAATTACAAAGTTAAATAACTTTATAGATAATTTTAGCGATATTTAAGGTCAGACTCTTCAATATCGCATTATGATTTTTATTTCAACAATGAACCAAATAAATAAAATTGTGACAGATTTTTTTCCCCCTTTTGGTAAGTTGACAGATATATTTATTTGGAGTCTAATTACTCTTTTTTTAAAAAATAAAAAACAAAAATTCCGGAACATGAAATGCGCTACTTGTCATTTTTAACCTTTTATTTAGGCCCAACAGAGAAAAATGGTTTGATTATTTGTGGTTGGGCTTTTCTTTGTTTAATTGTTTTTGGTCTTAGGTCATAAGCATTCTTATCTTGTTTAATTGAAACAAGCGAAGCCCTTCTTAAAAAGCAACATGTAAATGGGTCTCCTCAGCCTGCCTCGTTAAGCTTTTAAGATACTCAAGCCCGTGAAAGTATAGTGATGATAATATTATTAAAAATTATTCTAGTTGTAATAAGCAATAAAGAAAAATTTCACCAACTTAAGCTCCAGAGAAAAAATGAGCAAAAAGGCCATCCGCATCAACTAATATTAAAAATGGGTCCGTCTACAATGCACCTTGCTTATTTATGGTGCTTCACGCATCTTATTTATTAATAGTCAATATCAAATGGTGTATCCATGCACCAACCAATTACAATGCACTATAGTAACTCCTTTCCTTTCTTCTCCAAGCCCACTCAGCCTATTGCAACTCACTCCCTTTCCCCTAACTCTCCTCACTGCTTGCTTCTCTGTCACAACCGGTTATCCTTCACCACGAATGACGACCATAAACCCGCAACAACCTGGATGACCAACATCGTCACACAAATGGCAAGAATGTGAAACACCAAGAAGTAGAGGGCAATGGTGGTGATGTCATGGCGATCATGGGCAATGATGATGATGGTTGACATGCTTGCTACATCTAGTGACGCAGCCATCATCCATAGTGGAGCTAGTAGTCCTTGTCATGGACCTCGGAGGGGCGCTTAGGGCTCATGATAGTGGCAACGACGAAATGGAGATTTCAGCGGGACTCATGGGTAGTGGTGGTGATGCGTGACGTGGATGGTGGCAACGGCACCTGGGGTGGCAGTGGAGAGATGGTAGAGTTGGAGGAAGAGAGGGAAGGGTTCATTGGTAAGGATGGCTGGGGGTGCAATGGATGGGTATGAGAGATTGGGAAATTTTTTATAGCATATTACAACTATTGGTTATATCAATGCACTATCTAATCTAAATTATTGGATTACAAGGATGCATCATGCACCATAATAAACCCAATGCATTGTAGAATAACCCATAAAATATACTAATTTTCATGAGTTTCATCATATGCATAATTTCGCTTACACTATGTATAGTGCAACGGCAAAATGCTTTTTTTTTTTTTTAATTGAAGGCAATGAAACTAGAAAATATTCTTAATGAGGTGTGTGAGAGGGGAAATATTTTCACATTCCTGGGAATGTGCCAATATGGTAGAAGTTTTGTAAAAATATTCCTACCAAAATATTCGCATCTCACATATGAGATTAAAACATTCTCATAGGATGAAAATATTTTTCTTATGAAAAGATCAAATTATCTCGACCACTGCTAGACACCCTTGGTTGCCGAACTATTGCCCTTCGCCTCCAGACCATTGCCAACTACGGCTATTCATCGAGGGTATTTTTGGAAACATAAAATATTATTTGGAATTTAATCCATTTACCAAACATTCTAAAAAATAAAATACATGCATGAGAAAGCTATACTCGGATATAGCATTCCCCGAAATCCTATTCTTAAAAATGAAAATTCAAATTTTACACTAAAGTCCCCTAAGAAATATTTTTGGGGAAATGGATGGGAGTTGAACATGGAATATCCCAGGTTAAAATGAAACATGCAGGAGACAACCACTAAATTGTAAACTCAACGGCACCAAGATGCTAATAAAATAAAGGACTTTTTAAAGAGGAATTAAATAAAAAAATTATTAATTTAAATGAAAAATTGATATGTTCTGCCCCAAAATTCACCCTGCTCTAAAAAAAAAAACCTCGTGGTCTTTTAGATATATATTTCCTTGTTGGATCAGTGCTTGTAGCCTACTTTTACTTTCCGAAAATTTATACAATCCAAATCCAACCACCCCCCCCCCCAAAAAAAAACCTGCAACGATCAGTCAAGTTGGGCTTTTTCCTATGCATTCAGTAGGTTTTTTTGTCCTTTCAAACTTTCCTTCGTCCTTGCTTCAAAGACGACTTTTCAACTTTGTGAACATGGAGGTGGCCCAAAAAAAAAAAAAATTTCTTATGGCCATGTTTATAGAAACATGGGTGATTAGAATATAGATATCCTCCGGCTTACTGCATCCAAACTCCAAAATAGTCTGCGCCTCTACGGTGCATTTCTTGAAAATTCAAAGTCTGGAATTGAAAAACGTGCCCCGTGTTTTCATTTCTCGGCGTGCGGTTATGGTTGCTTCTCCTTGTTGTGCCTTCTAGATTGTAATAATAATAATAATAAAGCAAACATGATACACTAGCTATTGGGGTTGAAAGAAAAAAGATGATTGCGTGCTGTTCAACGACAGAATTAAGAAATGGAGTAAAGTAGTCATCCAGCAGCTGGGCGAGCTATCTGTAACACATAGTTTTGAATTGTGATCGAAATTAAATTATCTAGTAATTATTTGGGATTTCAAATCATCAGGCATTTCAGGTAAGTATGGGTCCAGAGCTCCATGAAAACGTGCTACTTCCGAAACGGAAAATTAAAATATTTGAACATTATTATATCGTCTAATAGACAGGGGACTGTTTGTTAGAATTTAATCTAAATAAACACAAATAATCATCCAATAATCACTACATTTGAATAGTCAATTTAATTCTAAATATGAGATTTGCAATAATAGTCATCATGATAATGAGATTGTGTATTAGAGTTACTTAAGAAAGTTGAGGATGACGGATCAAGAGACTATTAGTTGATCGATCATATCTGAGAGAGATCTCAAAGAGAGAATGGAGAGACAATTCTCTCATCTCACAAATAATTATCGTGTGTTAGTCTCAATTGAGTAATTAGACATTTTGTTTATGGTTTGGAGTACAGATTTCCCTCTTATGTCAGTAACATAATAGGTTAAATATGTCTACCTATTAGAGTAAGCCCATTCACAAGATGCATACCATACCTATTTAAGAGGAGAAGTACTACATAGCCAAAACAATATAACCATAGTTTTTTTTCATAATTTATGATAGTAGTTAGATGATGTGAAGTGGTGGGATCAATTGTTTTATTCAAAGGTTAGTAACAATATCACGTTATTCCGGCAATAAAATTTTAGAAAAAATTTTGGTTGCCTAGTATTTTTCATTTAAGAATAGTGCCAAATAACGTTAAACGCAATAATAATATTGGTTACAGATTGGCTAAATATTATATTCTAATATTTTTGACATACATTAATCTGAGTTTCATTTTAAAAAATAAACAAATAAATCCAATATTGTCGGCTGGTGATGTGAATGGAACTAAAATGTGCTCAACAAAGTTAGGGGGTGACAAGGTCACATGATCCCTCTCTATCTGATCTCTCTCATGATGAGTGTCAGTGTCTTTTTTTTTTTGGGGGGGGGGGGGGGGGGTTCAGCATGATGAGTGTTAGTTTGTCTAATCTGTCACTAAATGCCATGGATTTGGAACATTTCCAACGCCATTTTGCATTTCAAGTGGGACTCACACCAAACGAATATTGTGATATCTTTAACACCCAGTAATAAGTGAAGCCAATCACATATTAGCAGCTTCATCATCTCATCACTAGGTAAAAGGAAGTATATCTGCACATCACATACCCGATAATAGTTAAATCCTTAATATAATTAATACTCCCTGCCTCATCTTCATTAATCCTTTATATTTATGTTCATTTTAGCACATGAACCTTAAAAAAAAAAAAAGAAAAAATCTATAATTAACTATAAAACCTTTATCAGACAAATGAAATGACAGGCCAATTCACTAGTTGATAGAGTAGGATTGCACATGACTATCAACATTAAATCTGCTTGCTTTCATAGCAGATGTCTTAATTGAAAAGGCAGATACTGTTATTAGCCGAGTTGGTATATGATCCTTCATGCTTGAATTTTTCTCAGAAAATTAATTGCCTGCATACAATTAAAATTGTCCTCGCCAGGCGGAAAGAAGACAGTGAAGGATATCGGTGGTAGCGGGGTATGTTCATTTGATTGCAATATACAATGAACAAAATAAAAGGGTATTGTTAGGGACATGAAGTATATATTGATATAAAATTTTCGGATCTTTGTCTCTTTCTATTTGATTCCCACCCAGGAGTCACCATTTGCAGACAAATACATTATCCTATTTATAGGCTGCGTAATGTGTGTGGGTGGAATTTGAACACCCATGCAAAGCAAAGCCAACCAAACTTAAATGGTTGTTATTTCTTACTAGCTCATGTCCATGTGCAGCTAGCGCCCTCATTTCACCTTTATTATTATTGGCTTTGAATATTCATTGAAAGGCCAATTGGATGACATTAAGAAGAAAAAATAAACAAATTAGAAAGAAGAAGCCAACGGGAAGCTTCTCTCTCGCACAATCACGAGTTTGATTTACGCTAAATGCCGTAGTTTATGTTCCCTTAAATTATGTCAATTTCTAGAAGGTCTTCCCACAGATTGAGAGAGAGAGAGAGAGAGAGAGAGAGAGAGAGACAGGGAAGAGAGGATCGTAAAGATTTGATTCACTGTATTTTTAATCAAGTCATGAAAAGGATAAGTTCACCACTGCGTGGTGGGTCATTTGCAATTAAGTGTAACGATAAGGTGGGGGTAAGAAATATTGAATCAAATATAATTGAATCATGAGAAACTAAGCAATCATTAATTATATATAGCTACCAATTTTATCATTTATAATTTTCAGCTTATGACCCAGCAATAATGGCGATGTCACTAATAACTAAAACTTAGTTGTCCATTTGTGATTCCTTCTACTATCTTAAACTGATTTGTTTTGGTTGATTCCAACACGCTAATTAGTTGTTGGGTAGTGGTAGGAGGGATTTATGATCAAGTAGGTTAACTTTTTTTTTCTTCTTTTTTTGTGAATATATAGTGGGTGACTTTTAATTATTTTTTTTTTGGTTTTTCGGATTTGATCAAAGTAGGTGGTAACAGGAATTGAAATAACATTAAATAAAAGAAAATAGTCACTGGTATACTAAGATACTCTCAAATTATTGTCTCATGATGGATAATATTGGATCCTTCAGCAGTTTCTCACACAAATAAAACAAGGGAGAAAATATATTTTAAAATAGACCCACCTAAAAAAGAAAGATTAGGTTTCAGTGTTTTACGATACATGCTGAATTGGCAATTCGGCATGCAACTATATTACAGGGGAAGAACAAATAAATCAAAAGGGAATTATGGGTTTTAAAATTTGAAAATAATACATTTAGCACATTAAAATTTCAAAGGATTTAATTTATATATATTATTAGTATAAAAAATTTTTATATAAATATTTAGTTATATATTGTAATATCAATAAAAATATTTGATTCAATAATTTATTATTTTAAAAACTTTAAAAAATAAATATTTGATTGAATTTTTATATTATCAGTACTTAGCAATTAAACGTAATTTTAAATAGCTTGTTAATTATTTTTCTATTCCTTAACTAACACTCTTATGCTAAGATATTGAGTGAAAAAAAACCTCAATAAAAATGTACAAATATCAAACAAAGAAAATTAATTTGACTGTGCACGTAGAGGCAAAAAAAATCGGATAAGAAGCGTGGACTAGTGACGCCGGTCAATTCTTTGGCTCCGGGACCGATGCAGAGTGGGATTGTAATAGAAGACGATGACGTTTCGCAACAAGACAAAACAAGATTTTATTTTCATTCTCAGTGTTTTTGTCCCTTCCTTTTTTTTGGGTCAACTATTTTTGTCCCTTCTTGAGCAACCCAAACGTGTCCGAGAAGCAATGCCAACCCAAATTAAATAGTCTAGAATCTTGATACTATTATTTTAATTAATTGTTGTTTAATAATCCGTGATTATTTTTTAATTACAATAAGAAGATGTAGAATATAAGTTAGATTAAGGTAAACCGACTTCAAATAACTTGAATTTAAAATAAATGTTTTACTCTTTCTAATTATTTTATTTAATTTTTTAAAAATCCCTCGTATAATATGGTTTAGAGTTGAATCCACATTGCCCAGAAAAATTAAGAAAAAGAGAGAGAGAGAAACAAATCCCCAGAAATAAGGTTGATAAAATTCGAAGCTAAAATATCTTTCAGTTTCTGCGTAATCAAGGGGCATGTTTTCAAGAAATGGAACACAAGCAAGTGTCGAACATATGTTTAAAACCAACTGCATGTTGATCATTTTTATGTTCTTGCAATAGACAGCAATTAAATTGTTTTGTTATTACTAGCTTAAGCTTACAAAACTTTTTTTTAATATGGCAAAAAAAAAAAAAAAAAGAGAGTAGACTTTGTCTAACTTTGATTTTCTGAATTGGTGCAATCAATATGCCAAATTTAATATATTCAGAAAATACTTGCATTTTACATTCTTCATTTAAGCCAATAAGGCAGCAGTCTTTTAGGATTGTTTTGATATTGCTGTAATTTTTTAAAAGTTGTTAAATTATCTTAGCTCTTAAAAAATTGTTCTCAAAAAATTATAATAATATTATTTAATAAAATAATATAAAAATTACTTTCAACAAGTAGAAGTTACAAAAATTATATTTGATAAAATTATTTTTAATATCTAAAATAATTACAATACTTATAAATACTAAAAAAAATAATTTTTATTTTTAATATCATTAAATAAAATAAAATTATATTAATCTTTTAAATTTTAGAGAGCACAAATCAATTCTAAAAAATATCTTATAAAAACTCCAAAGAGTATCTTTTGACTTTCAAAAGTCAGAAATAAAAATACTTTAATTTTTTGATTTATCAAAAAAAAATTAATTTATATTTTTCATAAATTAAAATACTCCTTTAAAAAGTATTATCAAACTTAAACCTTAGTTTGATAGTCATCTTTCCCCAGCATAAATTATCGAATCGATCACAAAATATTTCATTATTCCAGAAACACTTGTTCTTATCATTTATAAAACAAATAAATAAAAAAAAAAAGACAAAAATGTTTCCATTAATCATTAGGTAAGTAAATGGTTTGTCCTCATAAGAAGACAGTAAAAGCATAGAAATGTCAGGAACCTGTTGGCGCATTAAACAGAAAAAGGATACCCATGGTTGCGACGGGAGGCACAAAAAATGGGGCAGGAGTAAGGTTGAATATATTACAAGTAGTTTTGGAAATATGCCACACGGTTTGTTTATAACTTTATTCTGATTGACCTAATTTTGCAGTACATAAGTTATATTAAGCTTTTAAATTATTTAGTTAAGTAGATTAAAATGTTTAATTTTTTTAAAAGAATTATTTGGCGAACTAGATTAGTTTACATAATAAGAATTACAAACTTTATATAATTTATAAGTCATCTGTTAATATAATATTCATTTAAAAAATAGAATATTTTTATTAAATATTATGTCTAGTTTTAAATTAATTCTTTTAAATTATTTAGCTGATCTAAAAATCTTTATGTAATATAAACTTCTAAATAAATTTTGAGTCAGGTTCAAGTTTTTATATTCGATAAAGAGATTATGTTAAACTCATAAAAAAATTATTATAGAAAATAGAAAAATAAAAAATTATAATAAATATTTCATTGAAATATGAAAATGAAAGATAATATAAACAAAAAAATTTTACACAAAGTGAAAGTTATTTTAAATCAAAGGAAATAGTTAATAGAAATTAATTTTGATATATTGTTAGTATACTATTAATTAATCATATCTTATTATATATATAATTTTTAAGAATATTATTATAAAAGTCAAATATTTGTAATAATGTGGTAATATATAATTAAATAATTTTATTTTAATAGTATATTAAAATTAAATCTAATTAATATTAGATTCAATTTTTTTATAATTATTAGTAAGATAATTAAATATTTAATTATTAACGTATGATTTTTTGTATATAAATATGCTTATTGTGTAACTAAAATATTCTATTAATACATAAATCTCTAAATATCAAAATAATATTTGCAAAAGTAATGTAAAAATAAAATCCCATTGGTGCTAAGAGCCACTGTGGCTAGGAATGGAATATGATATGAGAGTTGCCCATCCACACCAAGAAAGCAATAGGGTAGCGAATCAGCTTACAGTTCCAAAGTAGCCGCTAGTCACCCCCAATCCTCACCGCTTGTCTATAATTATGATTCCCTCCTAACGGCACGGGGAATATCCTCCTGAAACACTTGCAGAGGGATACCTTTTCGTCTTATTCTTGCACCATGGTTTGGGGGATCTTTCCTGACCTAAAAATGTAATTTTAAACCACGCTCCCATCTAATTATTTTTAGTTTAATTATCTTAAAAGTCCTTATAGTTTCATTCAATTTTTAATTTGATTCCTATAATTTAAAATTTTTTAATTAAATTCCTATATTAGATAAATTGTTTTAATCAAATCCTTAGAGCAATCTTAAATTACAAAATTTTATATAATTTAATAGGTTCTAACCCAATTTTATAAATTTAAATGTAAAAATTTATTTAATTTAACCATCAATTTTATAATAATAGATTATTCTAAGAAATTTGATTACAAAAATTTATTTAATATAGGGATTTAATTAAAAAATTTTAAACTATAGAAACCTAACTAAAAATTAGGTTAAAATACATAGACTTAGAGATTAATTAAACTATTATTTTTGTAAAAAAGAATAATACGTGTTGTTAACTTTTTTGAGTTATGAAGGTATCATTGATTTTTCTTCCAATCAATTAATCAAAGCATGATATCAAATTTTAATTTTTATTATTGTATTTTTTACATCGATGACAATGAGATTTAAATTTTTAATCTCATATATCAAATCTTAGTTACAACTAATTTAATAGAGTAGTATTACAATATTATTATAGTTGATATGTATATACACACACAAATTGCGTTACTCATGGTAGGTGAAATTAGGCAAAAGATCTGTACAAAAAAAAATAAAAGAAGGGCAAAAGATATATGAGTAGCAATGGTTTCGACAAGGTAGTAAAGGGCCCCCTCCCCGTCCTGCTTCCTATGCAGAACGCTGCAGCCTTATAACCCCTTAATTAGCATGACAGTATTTCTATTTTTTTATTTTCTCCCTATCAGGCTGTCATTGTCATCCTCAACTCCATAAAATATTTTAAATTAAATATTTTTATAAAATAAAAAATAAAAAATTAATTACTTTTAAATTAATAACTATTTAGGCAAGTAAATCTTGTTAAATAATTTAAAAATAATTAATATTGTACTCTCATCCTTTATAAATAAATATGCTCACTTTAAAATATCTCAATCCTAAATCAACATATATAGGGTGGGACCGATCAAGTTAAAGAATTGAAACAGGGGACCAACGAGCGTGGCTACTGGCTATTTATGCGGGCATACATTCAGCAGGTACTACAGGGTCCACGCCGAAAATTAAAGAACCCCAGGCCCCTAGCATTGCATTGCAGATAACTCCAACAGATGCAAAACAATGCTCTTGATTGAACGGCCTATAAAGTGCCGAGTGCTGAATTAGCGCAACCAACATGAACAAAGGTCCTCATCCGTGGCTAATCTTGCAATTAGATCCTTCACAATTGACAAAGCTTACAATTAATTGCTTAATTTGTTATACACAACCCGCCACAGTTCTCAACTTCCCTTTTTATTGAGTTTTTGCTTTCTTCTTTCTTTTTTTTTTTTTCATTTGTAAACACTTTTCTATATAAGGCCAAAAAAAAAAAAAAAGCAAGACTTTCCGCTACATATAAATTAAGCAATATCTTCATAGTTTGCACAACATGGATCATTATACAATGGAGGTGCGCAGAATTGTCCCCTTTTTACACGTGTATTTATATATGAGATGAAAGAAATAAATTTCAGCTATTAAACTATATATAAATTATTAAAATTAGAAATTATTTAAAAATTATATGATTGTTTAAAAAATTTATATGACTTTATGTTTTATTTTTCATCATTCTTGTAAAATTTAATAGTCAAACTTCCTTTATTACTCTCATAGTCAATCACTTATTTCATTTAATATAAGGAAAGATTAATTGACACCAATATTGAGACCTAGTTTGGTAGTTATTCTTTGAAGGACTATTTTGATTTATAAAAAGTATAAGTTAATTTTTTCTATTTCGCAAACTAAAAAACTACGGTGCTTTTACTCCTGCCTTTTAAATGCCACAGGATACTCTCGAGAGCTCTTATAAGGTATTTTTTAGAGCTGACTTACGCTTTCTAAAATTTAAAAGACTAATATAACTTTATCTTTTTTAATAACATTGAAAGTTGATATTATTCTCTTTAATATTTATGTCTATTATAGTCATTTTATATTTTAATAGCATCTTTACTAAACATTACTTTTATGACTTCTATTTATTGAAAGTAACTTTTACATTATTTTATCAAACAGTACTATTATAAGTTTTTTAGAACAGTTTTTAGAGAACTTAAAAACTCTCAAAATGTCACAGCAATACTAAACCAAACCCTAAGCATTTCATACTTATACCACTCAGTAATTTTTTAGAATACAATGCTTATTAATCAACAATTTATTACAATTATCTATCATGTATATCATTTGCACAAATTTTTTAACAAATTAGACATAACTAAAAATGTGATTAAATCATTTTTATTTCATGCTTTCAAATGTACTTGTTACAATGGTGAATTACATTGACTTCCTTTGAGGTTTAATGTAATTACATTTGGCACCTCTTTATAAGCAAAGTGAATTAAAGGGGTGCTGAGTATAATTATATTGAACCTCAAGGAAGGTCAGTATAATTCACCCTTATTATAATGATTCTAATGTACACCAAAATATATATATATATATATATATATATATATATATATATATATATATTACATGATTTCGAATTAGCGAAAAATTTTATAGACACAATCCATATGAACTTTTAATTCTACCATGAGTTTTGTCAAAAAAAAAAAAGAAGAAAATATTCAATAAAAAATTATTTGATAGTGTAAGAGTTGTTTTAACCTACATTAAAATAAGTTGACCTCTTCTCGCATTATATTATTGGTGTAAAATTTTTTACATGGTAAATTAATTATATATTGTTTTTATATTCTTTAAAATAATTATTATATAGTCATAAATTTTTAATAATGTATCAATATATAAGTATATCGCCTCATATGCTAAACATTCTCAAAAATCATATTACAAAGCTCTGAAAATATAGTCAGTATTTTTACAAAATTTAAGCAAGTGTGATTACTGGATTGAATAAAATAATAAGAACAAAGAATTACACATTTAATAAAAAAAATTAATAAGCTAACTAACAATTTCTCTAAGTTACGTAATAAAGTATTTATAATATTAAGAGCAGAGATTAAAAAAAAATTATATAAGAATGAAAAATAAGCAATCCACAATTAGGAAATTAAGTTATTGAGTAATACAAGTGTGTCACACGTCAATTCATTTCTCTTCATATAATAATAAAAAATCAAAATCAATCTATTAAAAAATGATGATCTAGAAGAAAGCAAGGAACATGCTAGATATAACAAGGGGTACTTGATTAATTAGCGGAAAAAAGCAAGAAACAGAATTATTGAAGCATGCTACATAATAGCAAGGAACAAGGTACTCAGACGGAACCATGTCGACATGCATATCTCGTGGCTCAGTTAAAGCCACACGTGCTTGAACTTCCCAATCATCTTCCATCACAGAATTATGGGAAGAAATGAGGAAAGATATTTCCACTGAGTGCAACATATTTGCTTCTTATTCCTTTTTTAATCTCGGTGGATTACTTGCTGTTTTAGGTTTTGATCACTTCAGCGATCAGTGATTACACTATCTATGTATGTACGTGCTGCTTGCGTGGGTGGAATTGAAAAAGAAACGTATAATGCTTGATGATTTTATATGATAGAAAAGAGATTAAAAAAGCAGACTTGTCTACCGACAATACGTGGTGGCTCTGATTATGCTAGATAGGGGGCACGTATGTGCTTGCACACTACTTATGGTATGTGGTTCTTAAAAGTGAGTTACATATATATCAAGTTAAAAAAATGAATAAATTATTTTAAACACTTGTTTTAATATCTTCACGTATGATTAAGTTACTATATTTTTAAATTGAGATTAATTTTTATGTATTATTAGCATTAAAAAATTTTATATTATTATTTAATCAAATAATTATATTTACAAAATTTTTAAAATAGTTGAGCTGATATAATAATATATAATTAAATATTCGTATAAATTATTTTTATATTAGCAGTATAAAATTTTAATTCTTTTAATTTTAATTTTGATATTAATCTTATATTGATTGTATTATTACGATTTAATCAATGAAAAACTATTGATTTAGTCGAGTGCTAAAAATAGTACAAGCATGTGTTTAATTAGTTTTATATTTTTTTGACTATGCGAGGACATGGTATATGTAACTTCCGAATAAACCTTATAGCCTCGCTGGGATATGGTCGGTCAACCAAGGAAACTCCATGGCTATTTCGTTTGCATCCAACTAAGACTGGATCGGTTCTTTCTAATTAATATACCAACAAATTAAAAAGTAGAAAACCTCCAAAACTAAAGGCTGCCGATATATTCTTTTGCTTCTAGATCAGTAATGGAGTATAATCTCGCTTATTCGTGACCCCTAACTTTGGTATAAATTCCCGGTTAACCCAAAGGAATCACTCATTTATACGTGATGGTAATATTCTCCGATCTCCTCTTTTTACACATGAATCACCTGCTCCCCAATGGTTTAACCTTTTACCCTCTCCCTCTCTCTCTCTTTTAAACAACACATAAAACAAATAATAATATTGATTAATATGCCTTTTTTTTTTTCACTTCATGAATCTGAGATGTGAATTTTTCAAGAGAGACTAGGGTTAAGGGCACCGATTTAATTATTTTATTTTATTTTATGGGTAAAAAAGTTTGAATTTAATTGATATGTACTGACAGTGTAAAACAGTTTTATACTATTAATCAATAGAAATAGTAAAAAGTGAAAAATTACGGTGAACCCGTCATTATAATGAATGGTTATTTGTATGAGTTGATACTTTTTTACTATTTCTATTGATTGACAGTGTAAAATTATTTTACACTATCAGTAAATTTAAATTAAATTTAAAAAATTTTTGCCATGTTAACAGGTATATGCGCGCCCTACTTCTTTTTTTTTCCCCCCTTAATTTATTCACATATCTTTGTTTGTTCATATTAACATGCAGTATAAGACAAAAAGCTTCTTTCAAAGGGAAAAAAGCACAATCGTAATGGAGGGGAAAAAATTATTAAAGAAATTAGAGAGGAGGATTGATTAGCAGGTACCTAATTCACCTCACATGCACCCAAGTAAATACTATTTGGCATTACAATTTCTTATTTACAAGATAAGAAGGATACAGCATATATTTGTGAAAAAAATACTGAAGGATGAGAAATATTATCAGAATTGAGTTGATAGGATAACGCATTGTTAGTATAAATAAATTTTATATATATATCTAATCATATATTATTACATTAGTAAAAATATTTAATTCAATTATCTATTAATTTAAAATTCTTATAAATAAAAATAAGCGGTTATATAATATTATAAAATTATTTTATACTAATAATATATCAAAAAAAATTCATAAAATAATATTATTTTTTAATTTTTAAATAAATTTAATAGTTATATATTGATAATATAAGAAAATTTATATTATTATTTAATTAAATATTTTTATTTATAAAATTTATAAAATAATAAATAATTAAATTAAATATTTTATTAATATAATAATACAAAATTAAATATTTATATAGAAAATTTATATACAAAATATATCCTTTTTAAAATAAATAAAAGAGTTTTATTTTTACTTCATTTCTTTTAACAATTTTCATCATTTTTGTTAAAGATTCTTATAAAAAAATTTAATAAAGAATTTATTATTTTTAATGATAAGTAAAATGAATGCGAATAACATTAGTCGATCTCATACTAAATGTACAAAACGGCGTCAGAATCCAGAAGGAGGTGCCAGGGCTTGCAGGCGTAACCCCGTTCACGCACATCAAACTGGTCAAACGCTACGTTTGAAAGCGTCTCCCCATGGGCAACACCAACACCCTCACCCTCATGCACTCATGCCACCGGCTCAACGTTGTCCGTACCACCCCAATTACCTACTACTGCCGGTCAAGTCTTCTTCTTTTCTTGCTTGCTCAAGCCTCGTCGTTCTCATTCATTAGTACAACTGTTATTGTTACTAGTTTTAGTTCCTATTCCCATTCCACAACACAGCTTTCACTTTCTTCTATACCCAAAACCTCTCTCTCTCTCTCTCTTCCACCTAGCTATAAATCGGCTGGATCAACCCTATCTATCTATCTATATATATATATATATGTATATATCTCCATCACTTAGCACTGTCTCAGAGCTTGTGGTTTAGGCTGAGAAATAATGAAGGATTTGAGTTTTGGCGTTTGAGAGGTGAGTGAGGTACATGGAGAAGAAGGAGATGATGGCTGAAGTGAAGATGGAGGATGCGACTGGATCTTCATCCTTCCCTTCTTCAGGTTACAATCCATTATCTAGCGTGTTTGATTTCTGTGAAGTGGAAAAGGGCTCTTTAGGGTTTATGGAGTTACTGGGTGTGCAGGACTACCATCGTCCTCCTCCGCTTGAATCGCCAAAAGTGTCTGTGGCTCATAACTCTGATCTCAAGGAGGGCGGGAAAGAGTGTTCCGAGGTGCTGAACCAGCAACCTCCAACTCCAAACTCTTCATCCATTTCGTCTGCGTCCAGTGAGGCACTCCATGATGAACACAATAAAACTGTAGACCAAGGAACGGAACACCAAAAGACCAAGAAGCAGTGGGTTATTACTTATTATTATTGTTTTCTATTTATGTTATCTTTTTGTGTTTATTTACTGAAACCCATTTTTGTGATGAGAGAACAACGGTGTGTTACTTTTGTTTTGTGCAGTTACATAGTATTTACTCTGACTTTTATTTTTCATTTTTTGGGGGAAGGAGTTTTGTAAAGTTAATTTCATGAGTGAATGTTTCATGGTTGAGACAGTAAAAAGTGCGTGTTTATATTCTACTTTTGCTTTGATGTTGCCGTGGGGGAGAACATAGTTGACAATTGATTTCGGAAACAAATAAGATGTGGGTTTGCTTTTTCTGAAATACAACTGATCATTGGTTTGATGCTTGGAACATTCCAAGATTTGATGGTTTTTCTGGGATCTGGGTTGTTATTGGGTTTAGGTTGAAGGCGAAGAAGACAAATCAGAAGAGACAGAGAGAACCGAGATTCGCGTTCATGACGAAAAGCGAGGTCGATCACCTGGAAGATGGGTACAGATGGAGAAAGTACGGTCAAAAAGCTGTGAAAAACAGCCCCTTTCCAAGGTATATATATCATATTCATATTCATACATATAATGCTTTAATCCTCCAGGCAATACTCTGATCTGATCTCCACCTGCACCCTTTCCCTACTACCCTTTTTCTTTAAATTTGAATAAATTCGGAACCAAAAAGTTAAACGAAAAATGTGAATAAAGAAATGCTTATAACATTTGTGGTGTATACATACATGTATATGTAGGAGCTATTATCGTTGCACCAGTGCTTCATGTAATGTGAAGAAGCGTGTGGAGCGGTCTTTTACTGATCCAAGCGTTGTGGTGACAACCTACGAAGGGCAACACACACATCCAAGCCCAGTTATGCCTCGCTCAGGCCTTGCTGGATCTCCAATACCACTTGGTGTCTCCGCCACCGGCTTTGGTTCTGTAATGCCTGAAAACTACTTATCACAATATTATCAGCCACAGCACCATCAACAATTCCTATTCAATACATTGTCGTCTTTGGGTTTCCCTTCTTCATCTTTAAAGAATGCTTCTTTGTCTCAAGATAGACAGCTTTGTAATCCAGGGACGAATGCATTTCTGAGCGACCATGGGCTTCTTCAAGATGTTGTTCCTTCACATATGTTGAAAGAAGAGTAGATTATATGTTATTTGTTATGCTGACTTTTTATAGGGGACTTAGCTGAGGCACTTCATTAGTTACTGGTATATGTAAGTTTACTTCTGATGACTGACAGGTGATGATACTGATGGAGATGATGATGATCATATACTTGTAATACCCAGTTTATTTATCCCCTTTTTTTTTTTTTTGATCTGACACTTTATTTATCTTTTTGCACATGTAGACCTTATCATAATTAACATGATGGATATTAGTCCTTATTCACTAGCTAGTTTCTGTTCACTATAGTTTAATAGAAGCAAACAAGCAAATTTTGCTAACGAGTATCTTCAAAATATTTAAGAGTATTTAATATATCAAGAAATTTGCTTTCAACGTTATATATATTTCTCAAAACTTTTAACAATTGCTTTTGAAATATACTTAGTATAAAAAACATAAAAGTTTCCGCTGGTGGATTGGACTGTGGGGAATGATTAAAAAACAGTCAATAGGGCTTTATCCTCTTTTTAATCCTCAGATTCTGACTCTCGTTTGTCTTATATTTTTGTTTCTTTTTGTTGAAGGAATGTGCATTGATTTCACTGAGGCACAGCAGTAAAGACTGTTAGGTTTAGGTTTTTAAACGGGAACAATTGGTGTGCAAGCTTACTTGCTTTGTTTTGTCCCGGGAATCCACAATGGGAAAAGAATTCTAGGGAAAGGTGTTTCTATTTTCTTATTTGAAGGATCCGGTGGTGAAAGCCGTGTCCCAATAAGGCCATGAGGTGATAAACGCGTAGAGTAATTCAACCATTAACTAACCACTTTAAGATCCTTGTGTAAATGCTTCTTTTTGTCCTGCACACGATGCAATCCATTCATGGATTTGATTCATTGAAAAGCGGTGACAGAAATCGAAAGAAGAAAAGTAAACAAAAGGAGAAAGAAACTTAAAACAACCTTAGTTTATGAAGCGTGATCCGGTCTCTATGGTGCAATACATCTTGATAACGACTCCTCTTAGATCAATTTATTAATTAAGGCACCATAATAACCCGCGTCGTGTTCTTTCGTAAGGGGGTACATTTGAGCAGGTGTGACTCATCGTTAGAGAATAATTGAAAGTTACGTTGATAGGTGTCTACAGATAGGCATAGACCAACAAATACTGAGAGGTTGTACATGATACGCCACCATAATGCACTGATGGGGCCCTGCTTCACCTATTATACGCTCTCTAGAGGGGCCAATACATGGCACCGAATTAAATTTGTTCAGTTTGGCATAGATCAGGGAATAATTAGCAACCCCCATTATACTCTTTCGGTTGAATTGTTCAATCCCCCAACAGGTGCCAATAAAATTGCCTACTTGGAATGACAATCCCGCTGACTTGTTCAACTACATCAAACTTTCATTACATGAAAAAGTGCCCATCTACTTTTATGTAATAATTCGTAGATACTCCACAGCAACCCAAGAACCTCAGCAATCAATAAGAATGCTGGGCAATGATTAAAAGGTAAGACGGAAGTGAATAAGACGGGCATTTTGGTAACATTCCTCCCATGGCATTACTGGAGCTGAAAACTCCATTCATGTTCAAATTCAATTCCATTATGGACAATAATTATTTGCATGTTTTGATACCTTACACGTACACCAAGTCGGCAGCGCTTCTTAAATTTGTAGTCCCCACAGTGTAAGTGGAGCCATATTTTTTTATCAAGCTCTGTAAGCTTTAATCAATTTCCAATTCTCTATCAGTTGCAATACAAGTACAAACAAAACCTCAAAAGATTTCTTATATGTTAGGAGTCGCATGAAAACGAGATAGCACAGCACGGAAAAAACACAACAAAAGTCTGGCCTGGCATTTAAAAATTATCTCATGGAGAAAAGTTAAAGTCCCCTCCCCCCCCCCCCCTTTTTTTTTCTCTCTCCTTTCCTTTTTTCTCTTATAGGGGGTAAAAATAAATGCAAAAGACTGGGGGTTTATAATCACCTGAATGTTCCCCGCCTCTCAAAATGGTCACGGTCCATTTGATTGTCTAATTCTCTAAGTAGAAATAATTACCCAGTGTATATCCCTTTCAGACATACTTTCCGATGAGGGAATCAAGGATCCAACAAATTCCCCGATAACAAATTACTAATAGCCATTGCAATAAACAAATGAGGCAAGAAAAAAAAATGAAAAAGAAGCTCTGTAGAAACGTTAGGTTAGTTCAGCAGCAATTTTAAGGCCAGTTTATGATAATTATAATTGTGAATATTTCTATCAAGAAAAATAATTATGAACAATATGTGATATCAGTAACATAAGAAGCAAAATTATATCACACCTGTCCAACAACAGGACTTGTTTCTGACTGCCCGTGATCATGATTTGTTTCCTGCAAAAATTACAGAATGTTAAATAAGTAACAGACCGTGGCTAGTGGCTACAGAAGATTAAGCAACAGTTCGCTACCATTGAACAGTAGAGGTTACTTTCAAACAAACAAGTGTTGTAGTAAGACCGTGCTTATTATGATAGACAGTTAAAGGATTTTTTTCCCCTTCAGCCGAACTTGTTAATGGTAGAGATACATCAAAGAAAGCACCTTTTCACTTTGAGCAACTTGTTGAGAAGAAAATGACGGCAATTGTGAGTGAAGACAGCTATGATCCTCTTGCTCTTGCCGCTTCTGTGATTCTTTCTCATAAAGGACATACTCCTCAGGCTTTTCCCACTGCACCAACTTGAAGAGTAACCATCACATATCAAAGTAACAGAAAATCGAAACAGATTGTATGAACAAGATCCAAAGGGTGAAACATTACCCTGCTTTCACAACTGACACAGTTGTAGTAGTACGTATGACCGTCAGGGCAGTAGTGTTCACTCCAGTCACACTCCGGAAAATCTTCTTCTTGGGGACTTGTAGGCATATCAGGTGAGGTACTGCCAGAAACTGTATTAAGATTGCTTCCACTCTGAGTAGGCGGCTGGGAAAAACATTAATCCAAGAATATTATTGCAGACTGTGAAATAAAGAAACTTAACCATTATCTCATCAAATTAGCTAATTCATATAATTGTTAGCAATGTATCTAGTAGTCAGAGATACAGAATAAATCCAACATAAAACAAAGTGAATGGTGTGTTCAGTGGCTTTACATTATCTATAACAGGAAATCTCTTAATACAGTTCATCAATTATAACAGTACATAATTTGAAAGAAAAAAAAAAAAACTGCTGAAGAAAAGCTCAAAGTTGTTACATTTATAAAGGCCAAAAAAAAAAAGGGGGAAAAATGTTTAACTAACTTTGAACAGAAGAGGAAGGCACCTGAGACATTCATAAATGCTCAAATATAAAGGCAAAAAAGTTGTGGAAACTTTCAGGGGAACAAGAAATATGATTTGAATTTTGAACTTTCTTTTATCAAAACAAAAAAAGAAATATGATTTGAACTAACCACAAATATATACTGAAAGTACACAACAATATCAATTCAACTGCATCAATCCAACTCTTCAATAACAGATATTAGCTTACATCGAAACCAAATTGTCCCTAAAAGGAAGAATTTAAAAGAATGATTGATCATTGTATTACCCGTTAGCCACTAACCTGTGAACTTAGCTGCTGCTCTACATTTTGCACTGAAGAATAATCTGCTGGATGCGACTGTCTCTGCACTTCAGTATTAAATGGTTGAGAAGACAACTTTGGAGCTTGAATAGACTGCAAGGGCATTGGAGCCAATTGTGAATGTGCTTGTTGAGTAGGAAATGGCTGTGGTACCACAGTAGCACCAGGTTCCCATTGCATATGAGAAGCAACTTGTGGGTGTGGAATTGTGGAATGATGTGGGGCAATAGGCAGCATACTCCCTCTAATATTGGGATCACCAAAATTTGGTACTGGCCTGTGACAACATGTTAATCAGAAACTTATTTAGCATGCCACATGCATGTAGCAGTTACTATTTAAAGTCACAAGAAGAGGAAGATGAAGAAACAACACAAACCAAACTGCTGGTTCTTGAGGACAGGGACCAAAATTTGCATTACCAGGTAAAAAGTTGCCCCTGAGGAGAGATGCGAATAAACAGAACATGAATAAAATTCCTAAATTAGATCCATCAACAAAATGGCAAACAACTATTCTACTCTTTGGAAAAGTATAATCAAATTGGACTTTTTTTTTTACTCTAGAATAGTATTATTTTTAATAAATATGGCAAATATATTAAAAGTTTAAGACTTTCATATAGTAGATGAATACATAACAAGAAAATTGTAGAATGATGTAAAATATGAAAATTACACTAAAATAATCCACCATGTAAGATCGGCAGTTCAGAATTGTTATTTGAGTTTTTATAAGGTGTGAATTTACTCCCAGTTCACCTGGTCCACTTGGCCAATCAGTTCTGGTTCACAATAATATAAAATATGTGCCTCTAAGTAGGTAATCAACGCGGGCCCAAGATAGTACACAGTTAAAAGTTAAGAGAGAATATGAATCCAATATTTCATTTTAGCATACTCCTTGCTACTCAGGCAAGTAAATGAAGGTTGCTCGATTGGAACCCCCCCTTTCTTTTTTTCCCCACTCTCAAAATAAACAAATAAACAAAAATGAGAATGCCATGTATAAACTTGTTCACTAGCGTTGCATTAATCTATTAATAACAAAGACTATGATGAACACAGAGTTGTGTGAAAAATAAAGAGATGAGAAAGTAAAACCTTGATTCTCCAGTCTTAGGTTTCTTTGGATCCGCAAAACGAACAATTAATGGATGATCACAACCCTAAATGATTAAACATGAGAGTTTAGTATGCATTCAAAAGTGGATATAATAATATGTATCAATTAAATGATTTGCTTTACTCTCATCGTGAATGTGTTGTTCAGCCCTTTGATTGCTGCCAGCGCCATTTCTCTATTGGAAAATTTTACAAAAGCATATCCTTGGAAATCAAGAAACGCATCCACATGACAAGTAAGCTAGGTGAAAAGGAGAACCATGAATAATAAACTTATCATATATATATATATATATATATATATATATATACACACACAAGACTTAGTGATATACATAACCATAGCCAAAAATATCAATAGTCCGTTATGGATGGGGCATGATCCCCTCCATGTATGTTTGTGTCAGTACATGTGGACATATTTAAGTTCCCAAAGTATTAATAATTTAATAAATTTAGTCATACTTCACAAAAAAAATAATTCTTGAAGCAAAACTTAGCTATGTGAGAGGGGAGAGAGAGAGTTCTCTATCCTCTGCCCATTGTGTCTCGATCTATCTCTCCTCTAGTTTTTTATTATTATTTATTTTAACCAGGTCTGCAATCTCCTTGCAGTAGAAATTTGGGTAAAGAAACAAAAAGAAGATAAAATCAAATGTTTGTCCATTCTTCAAAGCCACAGAAATTATATGAAAAGCATTACATGACAGGATCAGGGACCAACCACGATTGTGTGCAATGAAGACATCTTCTACATGTCCATAAGTAGAAAATATCTGCAGAAAATATGCATGCAAAACTCAGAAACTCAATATAAAGCCTGAGATAACACACACACCCCCGCAGACTATAAAGGATATTCCACAATATCTTATACAAACAACAAACAATATCCTGTATCAAAGCAAAATAGAGGGCTACCATAATATAGAATAAACTTAACATATCTACCCACTTAAGTGCTCATTTGGTTTAACTTTTGAAAGGTGCAAAAATATTTTTGACAGAAGTAAGAAAAATGTTACTTTCTACAAAAATGCCTCAGGAAGATACATTGGGCCCTAAACTGAATCAAGCTGCAAAATGTAGCAGATAGGTAGATGTTAGTAACAAACATTTTTGGCTAGCTGCCAGCCACATAACAATATCATCACAAGCATCAACATGATAACGAATATTTTGGTCTCTAATATCTATTTCCAATTCAATAAGAGCCACTTGGGCAACATGCACAGTCCAACCGACCTATGAAGCGGGTCTAGATACATTTCTACAATATGTACATCATCAAGTTAAATAAAATGAATACAGTCATTAGCATGAAAAAGACACTAAAACAACTTGTGTTTAGGTGAAGGAAAAATATATTTGGATGGATGTGAATGGTGAAACATACTTCTTCAATTTCCTTTTTTGAAGCTTCTTTGTTTATGTAACTAACAAACACTTTATCAGCTACCTCTGAAAAGATATAGGAACAAAAAAATGAAATGAAATTAAGAAGTGATAAACTGAAAAACAACAGCATAAAAGAATAAAAAGCTTAGACAATAGTAGGTGATGGGTTATCTCGGGAAAGAAGATAAGGAGTTTGCCTTCTAAAGGATCTTTCTTTTCCAAGTTTCGGCCGAACCCTCGAACCCCTAGAAAAAGAATAAATATGAATCACATAACTAATGCACAAAAGAGTATGATGTTCTTAATTACTTATTACTCGCTGGAGAAACTATTCTTTATTCAATGACAAGTTTTCACTTTTCATCAACAAAACTTAAAAGTTAGAACATAATGGGATGACTCTTTGTAGCATTAAATTTAAACATAATATTTCCATCAATATAAAAAAAGTTTGGCATCAGAAACTTCCAGCACAAATTTAGGCATAATATCTAAATTCCTCACCTTCAAAACTGCTATCACTATAAATATAAATAATAACAGCATGGTATAATTTCAAAAAATCAAGAATGACCTAGTGCACAAGGCTCCCATTTGGTGGGGTCTACGTAGGATAGATGTATTCAGTCGTATCCCTGGAAGTGGAGAGATTATTTTTAGGATTTGAACCCGCATCCTCCAAGTCACAAGGCAACCATCTTACAGTTATGCCAAGGCTCACCCACAATTTCAAAAAATCAAAGGAAGCCAAAAAAATTTTCTGTCTTAAACCAAGGCATAAAAAAGGTTCAATACATGCACACACATTTATAGAGAGAGAATTACTCTTACCTCCCTTGAATTTTATCTTCATCATACAAAACTCTCCTCTATTATGAAAACCCGCAGAAACTTACCTCAACATAGCATGTAAGGGGAACTTTGTGATAAAACAAGAAAATTCAAGGGAGCTTTGCGTAATTGGCGTAAAATAAAAGGAGGGAGAGTAAAATACAGCTACATATGGAGTCCACAATTCAGTGTGAAACCTGTTCTGTTGACTAATTTTTCTTTAAAAAATTGAACTGCAGTATGTGTTTGTATTTCTTAAAACAACCAAACAAGGTAGAGGAAATATACTCAATTAATCAGCTATGAAGTGCAACCTGGCTAAGACATAGTAATACAGTATTTAACTCAGGTTCTGAAGGAAGTAAAAGTTAAAAAAATTACCAAGGCGTTCACGTTCCCGATCAGCAAATCTGACAACAACAGGAGATGATTCCTAGGAAATGTAAATGAGTCAAACAATAAAGATGTGCTTAAAATAATAAAATGTATAGCAGGAAAAAATGTTTCAAGTCATCCATCATAGGTAATACTGTTCTCACCCCAGGAAATGTATACTGATTGCTTAAAGCCTTAATGGCCCTGTCAGCTTCATCTAATGTTGCATATTTCACAAAACAACTTCCTGTAATGTTAATCAAAATTTGGACTAATGTGATTACTTGCAGATATGATATGTAACATATATTACTGGCAGCGCAGTGCCGAGCAAAATTCACTAATCCTTGCACCCTTGGGGAACCAAATTGCACAAACTGATGATGACAAATAACAGATACCTTGCCGTGCACCAGTTCTCTTATCCCTTAAAAGAACAACCTCAACAATAGTCCCATGTCCTTCAAACACAAGGCGGACCTGATTAAAAATTAAAGGTAGAAAATGAAAAGAGATGGAAGAATAAGAGCTATGATAAAAAAGAAGAAAATATGGAAGAAAATAATAAACAACTATGGAGTTGAACATTCTGCCAAGATATGCATGATTCAATGTCAATGTGATTAATAAACAAACAAAACCACTCATTGTGGAGGGAGGAGTAGAAAGAACCAGGAGGAAGTGGCTTGGACTTCACAATAAAACATTCTTCACCTGTACATTACAGGGAAGGCCCTTAAAATTCATACACAGGTCTTCATGTTGAAGAAAGGTTAGAAGTTGGAACTCTGCCACTGTGACAGCAGGCAAAAAATGGAGCAAATCTTATCATTTGAAACTTCAAATCCTAATATCCCAGAGTGATGCTTATGTTGGAACCAGGATTCCAATGACAATTAGAACACATTCGGTGTAGAAAGTAGAATTTTGAGGAATGGAATGATCATTTCTAATTACTATTGTGCCTGGTACATGGAACCATCATGGAACAGAATTACAAATGTAAAAAAACGAAGATAAATAAGGTATTGAAACAAAACTTAATTCAATTGACCCCTGGCTGTCGGAGCTAATGCTATTAAGGAGAAGAGAAGTAAAGTATAAGAAGGTGGAAGGACAAGAAATCATCTTAACAAGAACAAAAACAAACAAAGGAAAAAGGAAAAAACTATCTATGAAGCATAGCTTTTCAATCTCTCAACATGTTTGAGAGGGAAACTCCTCTAAAAATATCATGAGCTTTACACCATATAGAAGCCAAACGCCTAACCCTATCCCACAAAACATGCTTGTCCGAAAATCTTTATTAAAGGTGCGAGAATTACATTCCAACCAAGTACTCCAAAAGAAGATTTGGCTTCCTTCCTTCTCCCAAAACCAGCAAAACTAGTCAACAAGAATCGATCTAAGGTTGCAGGGCACATCCAACATTCCCCAAAGGTACCAAACAAACTGTTCCATAAAAAATCAGCCACAGGACAATGCAAAAACAAATGTGATACTGATAGAGTCTGAGAAAATTTGATGGGGAAGAGACTTACATCAGCCTCTGTTGCTGTTCTTGGAACTGGCGCAACATAAACTTTTACATGACATGCACCATCCACTTGATCTGCAAAGACTGAAAGCAACAGTGAGCCTAACGATGCAGATAACACTAGCAAAACAACTATGTAATGCATCAAAAACAGCTAAAAGGTATGTTCACGAGGAGAATAGCAAGGGAAGAAAAACAAAAAAAGAAAACGAAAGTGATGCAGCCTCATTGGTCCCGAAAGTAAAGCGCATAATATTATGCATACACAAGGCAGAGTCCAGATTACCAGTTAGGAATGCAATAAGGCGGAAGCCATCAATTTTTTTTATTTTATTTTTTTTTCCAATCGGTAAATTCAAGTTAGAATGAAGACATTGTGAATTACAGTGTAAGTGGAAATCATCTACCGAATTAGAGTGGCTAACCAAGAGCAACATGAAATGAGCATAAAAGTGGGATTCAATAAAACAAAAAAGAAAAAAGAGAAGAGAAAATTAGGCTAAAGAAAGTAGGTAGTACCTGGAGAAGTCGAAGTCCAAGGTCGTTTGCGGGGTGGACGGGGCATGGAATGGGAATGGTTATGGTTGGGAGGATATCCAGCAGAATCGAGGGGGTGGTTGGGGTTGGGGAAGGCGTTGCCATTGCCGTTGTGGCAGTTGTTGGGGTGGTTGAAATGGTTGTCTTGTGGTTGAGGCTGGGGCTGCGGATGAAGGTTTGGTGGTGGCTGTTGCTGACTGTAACTCTGATTGTGAGCGTGAGGGTCTCCACTCATATTGACCATCTGCTCCTGCTCCTCTCTCTCAATCTCCAGCTTCCTCAGCTCTTAAATACACACTCACTTCCTTTGCCTTTGCCTTTGCCTTTGCCTGTGCACATAGACAGAAAGACTGAGGTAATCTGGAGCAAGGGAACAGCAAAGTAACAAGTTTTGGTCTACTCCGGTGATTTGCCTCTCCTCTCATATGCTCCGCTCGGAAAATACAACTGAAACTCCAACCGGTCAACTAATTTGCGGTGCGGGTGAGGGTTTAGCAAAATTTTTAATGAATTAAAAAATACAAAGGTTTTGACAATTAAATTGTCATGAAAATAAAGAAATATATATATATATATATATATATATATATATATATATATATATATATTAACTGAAAAATTGCTGTATAAATATCATAAACTTTTATTACGATTTGTGTTAAGTTCACCTAATTATACATGGACTCTTGACATTATACGTGACCCAGGCAGCCTTAACGTTTTGTTTGAATGCGAAAAGAAAATGAAAGGAAGAAAAATAAAAAAAAAAATAAAGAAAAAAATGTTTTCTTTTTATATGTTGAACAAAGAGAAAATAAAAGAAAAGAAAATAAGAGTTATAAAAAAAAAAACATATATGACCTTATGATAACAGAGCATGAATATGTTATTTTTATTTGATTTCTTAACATTTTTATAAATTACTTAAATAAAAAATTTTAGAATAATATTGATTAAAATTTTAATTTATTAATATTTAAATTATAAAATATAGTTTGAAAATATTTTTCAAATAAAATTAGTGCAATATAAATTTAATTTATGATATTATCATATATAAAAATTATCTAAATTTTCATCCGTAATATAATTTTTATTGAAACTATTCATTTTAAAAAATGTCATATATTTTTTTAATCAAATATAGTGTTCTATTTTTACGTCAAGATGGTGATTTAATTTATAACAAAAAAGATATTAATTTAAGTATGGTCGAGAAAAATTATAAAAGCTTGATATATTTCATCAACGTTGGCTTATCATTTGTTTCATAGCTTTAGAAGTTCTTGCTCATAGCATTTCGTATCGGAGGACTCAGCACAGTACAGTGCATGCATTTGTTATTAATTTTTTCTTGAAATTAAATTATGAAGGAAGGGTGTATTTGTCATTTGAGTAGTTGTATGTCGTGCTCTGTAGTTTTCTTTGCAATTCGGAGAAGAAAAATTTGAAGTGGGCCCCATACTTAGTTTTTTTATTCCTCTCCACTTTTCTTTGCAAACCAAATAGAGGAAAATACCCTTTCCTTTCTATCCCTTTTCTTTCCTTCCATATTCTCCCAATCCAAACATACTGTAAAAGTTACTTGAAAACCGAGATGATTCTTATGCTTGATTTGGGGATGGCGCAATAATGAAAGTGTGATCCATCCAATGAACAAAAGCAGCACATACGGTACAAAGAAGAGTAAATGTTGGTTTGGATTTTTGATTTTTGATGTTGTATGCCTAGTATTAATGATTTATTTTTTAAAATTGTAAAAAATAATTTAAATTAATTTTTTTATAAATATTATTTTAGAGACTAATTTAAATCACTTTTTATTACTTAAGATACTGATAATTAGTTTTTTAATTTTAAATATTAAAATAAAATACACATAATTTCAAGTACTAAAATTAAAATCATCAGCTGCCGATAGAAAATGAGATCGAGGAATGACGTGATATTTCGATTATGTTCATATCGAATGGATAAATTGAATACATGTGTCACTTCAATTACAGGATTAACAAAAACAAAGTGAAATATGCGGCATCCATTTCATGCAATCACAATTTGTTGCATTGTAAAACTCACATATAACCAACATTGAAAGACATAACGATTTGGGTAGTGTCTCGGAAAGAGGCTTTGATGAAATAGACATATATGTGAATATGCAAATTACCTATAATTGAAAAAAAAAATCCTATAAAGCTTCATTATTTTCTAGAATTTAGAGTTATATTATTTATACTAAAATATTTTTTTGTCTTCTTATCCATTTACTCACATTCACCATTGTGGAACTCGAACTAAGTTGGATTTATACTCTATCCAAGAGTGGATAAGAGTGAGATAGCATGGAGGTCAAAAAAAATTTTAGTAAAAATAATATTTCTCTTTGTCTTAAAACAAATAACATACTTTCACTATGGTAAACTAAAGTATATAAAAGGAAGTTTGGACCTAAGACAGGGGTGAAACAATAAATAAGGAAACTATAGCAGAAAAAGAGGTGAAATTGTAATTATTATATTACAATAGAAAAACTGTAAATAAAAGCTTACAATTGTCAGGAGGGGCATTAGAAAAAAAAATTCAATTCCAGGAATATGAATCCCACGGCACTAGTAAGTAAATAATATATATACATATAATAACTTTATAACTAATGTTGTATGCACAAGGTTTTAGATAAAAATGTGAGATTATTCATACATGGAAGTGTTATCTTAGGTGACTTAAAGTGCCCAAATGAGTCACTAAATACCTTGAATTAATCCTTAAAGGTCCTATATTATTTTTGAGCACAATGAATCAAAAGAAATAACCATATAGAAATTAGATAGATATGTCCTGAGAGTGGTTAGAGTAAGTAGCCAGAAATGAGTCACAACCTATGTTAGGTAAATGATTAGACATGAGAGTGCCACATCGGCCCCAATTGATAGATTAATCACCACCACTCTGCGCAACAAATATTATAACACTTTTATCCTCTCCTTCCTCTACCTCGTTCACGGCCTCAACCCACACACATACACCATCATCATATTCTTCATTTTCTTCCTCACCACCACCATAGTCATGAGCTTAAAACTCATGGTTGATGGCCTTCTTGGTATCAAAACACTTTGCTCCTTTTTATAAAAATTAGTCATCATCTCTTCTTCTTCTTCAAAACCCCTCAAAAAATTGAAAGATTTCGGTCACTTATAGAACTCTTCTAGCCTTTTAATAGTGGCAGTCATTATAGAGGAGAAAGCTAGGAGTTACTTTTGGGTTCTTTACTTCTATAGCTCAAAGAACTTTAAGGTAGGTAGCTCAAATCTTAGTTTTCTTCTTCTAATTTCAAGCACTACAAACTTTGCCCAAACTCTAGGTTCCTCACTTAAATTTGATGTTGGCTGGTTGGATTATAGTGTTAGTGATGAGATTATTTGATGGTTGTGCTTTGAAATACAATATTGTAAGGATCATATGCTATATTTTTCTTGATTGGAAAGTTTTTATAGAACCCATGATAACCTCTAAATATAACCTTATGACTCGACCATGATGTGTATGTTTAATGGATGGGAAATAAAGCACTTAAAAGTGCATTAAGAGACAATTGAGGGCTAGTTATTGGATTATGGCTTATTGCAACAAATTCAAGGTTCTCATTCACTCACCGATATCCTCATCTAGCTCTTACATATAAATGACCTCTTATATACTTCGGTTAATGGTTAAGGATGAACAGTTCATCGTAAAATATATATATATAAATCCCTTAGCTTTTTTATCACCTGTTTCATTTGCAATGTAAGTTATAAATACTTATTCAAGATTGGGTTCAATGTTTTGTGTTTAGTTTCTTTTTCTTTTTCTTTTTTTTTTTCACTTTTTTAAAGTAGGCCATGCACTTGTGTGGTTTGGTACATGAATATAATTATTTATGCGATTTTAGGCATGGAATAGGAAGGTTTGGTTAGTAGTGAGGTGTTTGGATAATAGAAGCCATTAGGAGTGGTCTAGTAGTAAAGGGCAAGTAAATTGATATGCAATGACATCAACTATTTCATAATGTAGAAAACTGTAAGCTGATGTAAAAATGTCTATTAAATTTCACCTCACCACTACCAAAACCTTCCTATTCCACACCCAAAATCTAGTAAATAATTATAATCTTGTTCCAAACCACAATATGCATGGCCTACCTTAAAAAAAGTAAAAACAAAAAATAAACTAAACACAAACCTTAAACTTATCCTTGAATAAATACCTATAACTTACACTGCAAATGAGATGACCGATAAAATAGCTGAGGGATTATGTCTATTTTAGATGAACCATTCATCCTTAACCATTATCTAAAATATATAAGAGGTCATTTATATGTAGGAGTTAGATAAGGATATTTGTTAGTGAATAAGAACTCTGAATTTGTTATAGTAAGCCATAATCCAAATAACTCAAATTGCTTAAGGGGTATTTGGCAAACTAGAAAAATCGAATAACTAGTTATAATGGGACTTAGTTTTTAATAAACATTATTTGGTAGCTATCTAAATATTTTAAAACTAGTTTTTATTTGAACCAATTTGAATCTAAAACTAGTATTTAAGAAAACCAATTTTAAATTAGTTTTAATTCATCCCAAATTTTTCTCCTCCTATTTATATCTTCTCACTACTTTTCTTCTCATTTTACACTAATTAATTCTTTTTCTATCAACTATGTCAATCATCTTCCGCTGTCATCCACCACTATTCGCTGCCGTTGTCCATTATCATCTGCCATCAATTGCCACATTGATTACCATTGTCCATTGTTACCACTCGCCCCACCAGCCTCCATTTGTTGTTGCCGACCGACATTGTTTGCCGCCACCTATTGCCACCAGTCGCTACCTTTCGTTGCCATCAACCGCCACCTTCTATTGCTATCAGCCACCACCTGTTACCGCAGCCAACCACCACTATTTTCCATCATGGGCCATCATCATCTGCCATAGTTAAAAAAAAAAAGAAAAAGAAGAGGTATAGAAAAAGAAGAAGAAGAAGAACACATGTTAAAATTAATTTTTAAGTTGTCGAATCAAATAACATTTACACTGCGTTTGGTTTAAAAGAAAATGAGACGATAGAAAATTAGGTTCATAGAAAATGCATTGAGAACAGAGTTCCCTTCATTTGGATGAGGGTGAAATATTGAGAGAAGAGAAAATAAACCCATGGATCCCACAGTTAACATTTTCTTCGATTGAGTGCGCAGAAAACTTAAATCAAATGCGAGAGTGGGATGAATGACAAGAATACCCATTAAAATAATATAAAATTGATAAAATTTAAAATTTTATATTATAGTTGTTTTTATATACACAAATAATTTTTAAATGATTTTAATAATTTAAATATTAATAAATAAATAATTTTATTAATAGTATTGTAAAATTATTTATTTATTTAATTATAAAAAGTGTTTAAAAATTAAAGTAAAATAACATTTATTTTTTATTATAATAAGGATACACATGTCATTTTAATACAATCCGCATTTTCTTTCTTCTCATTTTCTCTTCATCCAAACACATGAAATGAAAATATCATTTTCTCTTCATTTTCTTTTCTTTTCATTTTCTTTCTTTCTACTTTCTTTTCTCTCATTTTCTTTTTTCATCCAAACAAAATGTTAATAAAAAATTAGTTTATTTTTACACTATTAACATAACTGGTTCTATTTTATACCATATTAACTTGATTTTTGAGGTTGCTAAACACTTCTTTAGTTTCTTTGAAAAAAATAAAAGAAGCTACTATTAGGAGTGGTCCGTGATAAGAGTTTGGGTAATATGTATAACATTAGGAGTTCAAATTTTATTGTCATTGATGTATCCAAAAAAAAAAGTGAAAAAAAAAACTAAGTAAATTGGTATACAATGACGCCAACTCTTTCATAATGCAAAAAACTATAAATAGTAGAGCTTGTAAACTAAATTTTTATTTAATAGAGGGTGCAAATAAATTATATAAAATTATCCACATAAATAATAGAAAAATTGAAGAAAAATGTTAGACAACTATCTGTCATGAGATTTGAGGGTTTTTATTATCAATATGATAATTCAGTGTGATATATACGTTAATATAGGATTATAGACAAAATTACAGGAATATGGAGTTAGGTAAAACCGCCATTGGCGATTTTTGGTTGATTCAGTGTGCATAGGAATAGTGGTATGCAAAGGATGGATTCAGAGGCGTGGGAGTCAGAGACTCTGAAAAGCTGCTGCAGATTGACTGACAAGATGGACGAGACGAACATGGTTGGACACGTGGACGACCCCCGAAAAACCGCCAGTGACCACCATGGGATTCCACTCTGACAAAGCTGCTGCAGTTGTTTGAATCTCAAAAACAGCCAATGGTGGTTTTTTAGCAGCGAATCTCTACAACAACACAACATGTTGTTCCCCCGTGTGTGTGCATGCAGCCCGTGCCTCATTATATATATGTGGGAGAAGCAGTTTTGAGGAAGAGTTTTCAAAACCGAAGAGAGAGAGACAGAAAGGACAGAAGAAGAAGAAGAAGAGGGAGTTCTGTGAGTGAGTAAGGGAGTTTGGTAAAAAAAAAAAAGAAGAAATTTTTTTTATAGAAGGAAAAGGAAAATATCAGAAAATAAAAATGGTTTATGATTCAACTATGATTCCATACAAGCATATTTTAGAAGAGATTTGTGATCAAAATATAAGTATTATTTTTTTAAAATATTTTTTTTATTTTGTCTGTGAAACAAACTTTACTATTGGTTATTGAATAATATGATTAAATTGTTAAAAATAATTTTTGATTTGGATGTATTTATTTTTTTATTAAGTTGTTAAAAGATTATTGTTATGTGTTCTGTTCTGTTATTCTTAATTATTAGTTTAATGGATTAGTCTTTTAAATATTATTGCTAATATAATATTAGTGTTATTTGATAATGGAAACTTTAATCATATGAGATTTAACGTTTTGATTTTTTACTATTTTTAAATGATGTTAAATATAAATTTAAAAGATATTTTTTATCAGTGAATTTTTTTTAAAAAAATAAACTTCTCGTTTATTCTAATTATGAAAAAAAAAACATGTCCTTATACTAAAATATTAATTTTTTTTACATTTTTAAAGTAATAATAAAAATAAAATATCATATTGCATGCTTTATTAATCTTTGTTTATTTACTATTTGTAACAGAGGATGAGGCTATTGCGCCCTCGTCACTTACGCATGATGCTGTCTAGGGCCGAAATATGTGAGCATTTACAGCAAGCTGATATTGATTGTGTTGCACAAATTTGTTAAATGCAAATAAATGGCCTCATTATTAATGCACTTGTTGAACGGTGGAGACCAGAGATACACACATTTCATCTTTCTCGTAGGGAATGCACAGTTACTTTAGAAGATGTAGCTATTTTACTCAGACTCCGTATCGATGGTCTACCGGTCATTGGATCTACCAATCCCAACACCATAGCCCTCCAAAATATGTGTGATGAGCTACTTGGTGGGCGATCTGGTCGATATGATATTGATGGATCTGAAATAAAATTAATGTGGCTCACACAACATCTTGGTTTGCACCCTATTGATTCTGATATCGCAAGAGCACAACATGTTTGTGGATATATATTATCTCTGTTGGGGCATATTCTAATGCCAACCAAGAGCAATTCAGTAATCCATAGAAAATTCCTACAACTATTGGTGAACTTAAATGAAATTGGGCTTTATAACTGGGGTTCAGCAAGCCTAGCTTTTCTTCATAGAGGGCTAGATCAGGCTACATGTAGTGATGCGAAAGAAATTGCCGGTTACATGATATTGCTGCAAGTATGGGCGTGGAATCGGCTGCCATGTTTGGCTCCAATACCGGCCGAACCAATGACTTTTCTTTTTGCTCTCAAGTAATTTATATTTAAACAAATTATTAGTCTATTGTAATCAAAATTGGCTCTAATTAATATAACCTTTCATAGATGGAGACAAATACGGTATCTACATAATACTCCGTTTAAAGATCTTGGGAATATCAGATTGGCATTAGATCATATGGGAGTTCATCAAGTTTGCATTAATATTCCATAGTATCTCTTGTAATATCACATATAATACTATTTATAAATCTGTTTTATTTTTAGTAATGCAGCTTATGTGGCAACCATATGGGGATGACGCTATTAATGCATATATTCCAGATGACGTCAGAGGCTAGCGGCTATTGTGGTCAACTATTAGCCCATTGATCTACTTTGAGGTATTAGAGTGGCACGCAGCTGATTGAGTAATGCGTCAGTTTGGATTTACTCAGCATATTCCTTTCCCGCTCCAAAGTTTAAAGGGGTTCCACAACAAAGACTTACGGGGAATAAGAGAACCAAAAAATTGGAGAGCCTTGCATGATGACTGGGTTACTTTATGGGACCACCGATATCATCGTATATTATAAGAAATTCTCATTGACAATTATAATCCTTCTCTTGAGTATTGGGAATGGTATACACAATATGCGATCAACTGGTTTTGGTTGTCCCCACAGATGCAGCAGCCAGCCCCTTAACAATAACAGCTTCCTATGGAGCCCCCTCTTCAACAGCAGCAATTCCTTATGGAGTCGTCTCCTCCTCAACAGCAGTAGTTCCCTATGGAGCTACCACCCTCCCAGCACCACCATTATCCCATGCACCAGTATCCTGAGTGGCAATTTCCTGCATCTTCGGCACAATTGAATGAGGAGTTGTATTGGTCTCCACAGGGGGAGTAGTGGCGTCCATTTCAATGGGATCAACAAACCCCACAACAGCAGCCAGCACAAATGTCTATAGATGCATCAAACATTCCTCGTGCTTCAAGAAGTAGAGGCTTGCGGGGGAGAAGATCTGTTGACTGCAGCAGTGGCAGTGGAATATCTCGTAGGTTATTATACATCTACGATTTTATCATTGATGATGCTCAATCTACCCAATGAGCAGCAACCCCTTGTGAGTTTGACTTGAATGAAGAGGCATCCATGGAAGAGGTGCGCATAGATCAGGTGCTCGTATGAGAGATGGGAATACATCAGGCACCCATAGAGGAGGATGTGTACCGACCAGAGATGGTAATACCTGATTATGGGATTATATCTCAGTCAATATTCTCATCGGGTGACCAATGTTCGGTGCCACTGATGCGGTACGAGATGCCACAACAAATTATGGAAGACACATCTACATCTGCCCATGCGATGAATCTCGAAGTTGTCGAAAACGAGGCTGCACAAGATGAGCATGCTGGAGATCAAGGTGCAGGAGATGATGGTGGTAGAAGAGGAAGACCAAGGGGCCTCGTTTCTCGCCTTTTACGTCCATTTACTTATTCCCCTATTAAATTTACCCCACCAGAAATTAATAAGAGAAAAGGGAAAGGGAAAGGGAAAGGGAAAGGGAAAGGAAAATAGTGTTCTTTAATATAATTAAGTAGAAATTTGTTTAACTAAAGTGTTGTAATATAAATGTTGTTCATCATTTTCCATATTTATGTATAAATAATATATTATTGGTATTCTTACCCTTGTTGTTATATCTCTTATTGTTATTCTTTTCCTTATTTTTATCTCACTTGGTTAATTGTTATTTCTAATTTAAAAAAACTAAAATCCATTACTTATTTTAAAGACATTCAAAATAGTGGCCATTGAGTTTAATCAAGCAAAGTCTAAATTCCATAAGGTTAAGTAAAGTTTTAATTTAAGTAAAGTGATATAATAACTCAATTCAGTAATATACAAAACAATAATAATAATAATAATAACAATGACAATCTAATTATAACTACATCCACATACAATAATAACAATTTAGTCATCACAGAATAAAAAGCAACAACAATCTAATCATCACCACTCAACACTATGAACTAGACCTAGGAGCGTTTGGACATCGACTGTGACTATGCCCCTCTCCTCGGCAAAGACTGCATCATCGTGGTCCTCTCATCTCATGTATATCCATCTCAATAAGGAAATGGGTTGATTTGGGATGACCTTTTATTGTGCGCTTTAAGGCGAGACTAGGACAAAGTCTTGGGCCTCTATACTAGCGCCATGTGTTTTCATTCCCAACGACTCCAAACTCCTTCTTGTAAACTTTGCATATTTCATTGATCCTATAGACATCAGTGACATAAGATCGCCAGTCAACATTCTGGCTAGAGCAATAAGCAATTACGCGATGACATGGACATCGATCTGTCTGGAAGTCATCGCAGTCACAATACCTTTGCCTCAAATCAGCTCTATAATCTTGGCTGCTAGATAGCTCTTGAACATGGAAAGCCTCATTTTGCCTATCAAATCGACTGACATGGAGGTTTCTGGATGCCTGTTCATTTGATTGAAGTTGAGTTGTCACAGTTTCGGAGAAAATATGTCCAGCATTTAGTTATGCATGTGCCTCGCTACCTTTCCATGCAAACAACTCCGCCAACCGAAAGTAAGTTGCTCGAATCAATGTGGTGATGGGAAGATTACGAGCCCCCTTTAGCACAAAGTTCATGCACTTGGCTAGATTCGTGGTCATGTGACCCCACCGATGCCCATCATCATATGCTTGAACCCACTTTTCGCGTGGAATTTCATTAAGCTAGTCTGTATATGCCTTTCCACGTTCCCGCATCCGTTCGTAATGAATATTAAATTCACGCTTCATCCTTAAATACCCTGGAAAACATAGCATGGTTGATATATTATATCTAAAAATTGCATTCACAAATTCAGAAGTCCAAAAATATAAATTACTCATGCGGATGACGAGTTTGTGCAGGTAAGGTGCCATGAATCTCTACAAGAAATTGGTAGCAATGTGCCTAACACAGTACATATGGAATGTTCTCAGAGGTTTCCATTGACCATTGCTTTGCCTTATTGCTGCATTAATTGACTTGTGGCGATCAAAAATAATGCTAACTTCATCTGGGGTCACTACATGCTTACGTAAATTATCTAGGAAAAAATACCATGCATCTACAGTCTCGCCCTCAATAATAGCAAAAGCAATTGGTAATATATTTTGATTGCCATCTTATGCAACTGTCACTAAAAGAACTATTTTGTATTTCCCATACAAATGTGTCCCATCAACTTGTACAAGTGGTTTGCAGTATCTGAATGCTCTAATGCAGGGACCAAAACTCCAAAACACCCAACATAATATTCGCATGTCCGAAACTAGCTCATCTTCGCGATAGGCGTCTACAGCATCCACCTGAACAACAGATCCTCAAACAGCATCACATATTGCTACACACCATTGCGGCAAAATTTGAAACGAGGCTTCCTATTGACTGAATATTTTTTCAATTGCTTTTTGCTTTGCCATCCATATTTTTCGGTATGTTGCTGCGTATCTGTACTGAGACTAAATATCTGTAATCACAGATTTTATCTTAAAAGAAAGGTTAGATTCTACCATGGGCTTGATACATTCTGCAATTGTATCCAAATCTAATTTTCTGTGATCCTGTGAAATCCTTGCCCTAGTGCAAGTGTGTGGCCCATTGTACTTGTTAATTTCCCAATAATACTTATTCTTCCTAGAACTGGCTCTAACAAGCCATCCACAGTCTATGCCATAACGTATGCATTTACAATAAAATGTTGTTGGGTCTAACTCATATACTTTGTAATCCATTCCTTTTGATATACTATACTGTCTAATTGCTTGTATAATAGCTTCTCTATCATTAAATTGCATTCCAATACATAATTCTCCATCTGCAATAGGGTTATCTATGACATGAAACATGAAGAATGAATAATAAATATTACAAAATTAACATGGCAATAAAATTAAATATATAACAATTAATCAAGAAAATATGTTAATAGGAAAATAGCGATTAAGATGAAAAATAATGATTATGATGAAATGTCAGTGACTACATATCCAAGTTCGCATACTCTGGAAACTCAGGTGCTTGTATAACTTCAAGATTTAAATCATGTATGAATGATGGCTCTCCAAATGGATACTGATTAGCCACCACTGTGTTTGATATGTGCAGCTGCTTGTCATTTACATCATCATCCGCATTATCATCTGCACTATCATCTCCACTTTCATATTGGTCTTCAAAGTCTTCGTCATCACTTTCACTGATATTTTGTTCCCATTCTATCTCTCTTTTTGCAACTGTGTTTGGCTCAACTTCTTCCTCCTCATCATCAGCTTGATGATAAAAGGCAACAGTAGCTTCTTTAAAATTAACGTACAACTCAGCAATAGAAATTTGTGCTTGATATTGCTGATATTTCTGAAACATTTGTTAAAGGTCATCATCGTCGCTTATTGGAATTGCTTGGTATTGCATGAAACCGCCAAAAATTGAGATTGGACACCTATATGTTATTTTTTTCACTGTTTTCAGAGTTTTAGCTTCTATGCATTGACAAAGCCCACTCTCTAGATCTGCAAATGACATAGTATATGGAATACAGAAATATACTGGCTTCTTGCATATAAATGTCACACCTTCACTCGTGTTTATAAGAATGTCACCAAAAAAATAAACTACTATTCTTGCACTCATTTTATGCTACTCTCTACTCTACACTCTTCACTTTTGTTTTCAATTTGTAGCAAAACCTCTGTGGGTTACAACGAGTATGAGCCAAGTTATATATACTAGAGATTCCTAAAAACCGCCAATGACGCTTTTTGAGAGTCAAAAACAGCCAACGACATTTTTTAAGATAACAAAATAAAAAATTTGAAGGTGCCAAAACCCGCCATTGGCAGTTTTTAGCATAGAATAATTTTCGAGTTTTAAAAACTGCCAGTTGCGATTTTTCGCCATTTCCCATATCTCTGAAAATTACCCTAGAATCCCATATTCATGTATATTATAATTGTATATCCATATAGAGAAAAAAGACCCGAGATTTCGCACTTTTATGTAATTTTATTAGTTAATAATATAAAATTATTTTATATTATTAATATATAAAAATAAATTTTTTTATGAGATTAATTTGTATGTATTTAGTCAATATAATTATAAAAAAAATATTAAATTATATTAAATAATTATCTATTATGATAATCACTTATCATAATTTGATACTTTTTTAAAATTTTATTGATTGATAATACAAAATTATGTTATATTAACAGTATATAAAAATTAAGCTATTTTTTTTATAAAATTAATTTCTATACATTAAAAGTATACTGCAGTTCTATTGGTTGACGTATAATTTGTTTATTATGTATATATTTTTTTCTGTTATGAAATGAGTGAAAACGAATTCGGGTCGGGGCTGACCGGTGAGCCAACCCTAGCGAGGAAATGTAGATGATAAATGCTGTGTTATGCTGTTACTTAATTGCTTGTAGAATGTAATCGGCATTTCGCAGTGCGCGAGGGTCCTCGTTGTCGTCGTCTTCTTCTTATTCTTCATCCACCACCGGAAGTATGTTCATATCCCTCTTTCCCCTTAATCAAATTAAATATTTCAATCAAATGCTTTCATCTCCTTTGTTCTCCATTCGTTTCAATCCTCGCTTCGCATTCTCTTTCGTTTTCTATACTTCCTTCACGAAATTTGTTTATTAGGTTATTCGATTGAGTGCTTTCTAAGGGTTTATCGATGGACTACTGCAAGTATAATAAGCAATTCTTCATAATTTGTCTGCTTGTCGCGGTTTACTCATCAAACTGATTCATTTTCCATAATCCATGGCTACGGCCTCTGCGCTAGTAGCTGCGTTTAGCATATGCCCTAACCAATTTATGCTATTACGTTTATACTTCGATGACATTGATCACAAACAGTTGCATATTCCATTGAAAATTTATGGGATAATATATCCTTCATTTTCCCTTTGTTCACTTACTCTACGATATTGCAAGAATTAAGAAATTAAGAAATGATTTTTTTTTTTAGTTAAAAAAAGAGTGGATTTCAGGATTGTTGCTTTGTTTTTGGGAATGCAGGAGTTCAGTCTAGATAGGGTCTCTTAATGGCAAATAGACCGGATCCTGATATCGATGACGATTTTCGCGAGCTTTATAAGGAGTACACTGGCCCTCTGGGATCTGCTGCTACCAATACGCAAGAGACGGAGAAATCAAACAAAAGGTCTCATGCTGGCTCTGACGAGGAGGAGGAACCTCGGGACCCTAATGCTGTTCCAACCGATTTCACCAGCCGAGAAGCTAAGGTTTGGGAGGCTAAGTCGAAGGCTACTGAGAGGAATTGGAAGAAAAGGAAAGAAGAAGAAATGATATGCAAGCTTTGTGGAGAATCAGGGCATTTCACTCAGGTATTGCAGCTTCCTCTATTGCTTTTTATCAGTGTATCCCCTGTGCAAACATTTGTACTTATCTAAGCATCGACACTTACATTAATATTTTTATGCTTACAAGTATACATAGTGCTAATGTGGTTAGAATTTTTATATTGGTAGATTGTCACAACTGAATTGTATAGAGCAAAGGAGGCAATGGGATAATTTAGTTGTCTCTTCCCCCACTTCCACTACAAAATAAAAGAAAAACTAATTGTCTGCTATTTTAGTTGGCACTAGTGTCTACACAGACGGTTTCTACTTGTTTGTTCCCTGTGGACTACCATTTCAGGGACTTATATGGTATTGTGAATTCGATTAATGATAAATGGTGTTGCTAGCCGACTAGAATGTTATTACCATCATCATTGTTATTTTGGTTGAATGGTATGCTACTGATAACATAGGGTTGTCCATCCACTCTTGGAGCAAACCGCAAGTCTCAAGATTTCTTTGAAAGGATACCTGCGAGAGACAAAAATGTAAGAGCACTTTTCACAGAGAAAGTTCTGAGCAAGATTGAAAGGGATGTTGGCTGCAAAATTAAGATGGACGAGAAATTTATTATTGTCAGTGGTAAGGATAGATTAATTTTGGCAAAAGGTGTTGATGCTGTGCACAAGATTAGAGAGGAGGGTGATCAAAGAGGATCTGCTAGTTCTCACATGACCAGATCAAGGTCTCCTGAGCGAAGTCCTGTTAGCGCTCGGTTTCAACGCTCTGAGCCTCAAAGGTCTCATTCTGGACCACGAAATACATCTCAGTTTCAACAAAGGTTTGGTAGGCAGGAGAGGGCTGTTGAAGACCGTTTGCGAGAGGACATTCAAAAGTTTGCAAAAGGTTCTCCACAAGGTAGGGACAGCATAGGATATGTTTACGGCATCCTTAGAAAGCTGGTAATCTCATGTTCGTAGCTTGTTAGGATTTTGTATACTATTCTTTTGAGTAAAATTTATCCTCAAATGGCCTGCATTGTAATGATGTTGCTATTGCTTGTCATTTACTTGCAGCAAGAGGTAAGTTCTTAGCCTTCAAGCATTATCACCATCCTGAAGGGTTGCCTCCATTACGAACATATTTAGTGAAAGGATTGGCTCCCATGGTTTCCCTATGCGAACATAAAGATAATTTTTGCATTAAAGCTATGTTAGCATCTTGAATCAAGTGCAATTTGTTCAATTAAAGCAAACCATCTATGTTGGCATTCTGAATCAAGTGCTTAACATACTCTTCATTTCATGAAGCTTATGGGAATAGTGGAGCTAGAGGTCGTTCAAGCCATTCAAGATCTCCAAGACAGCCCCCTTATACGGGGAACTCGTATCATTCGATTGATGGCCGTAATCAAAACATGGGTGCTTATAGGAATGATGGGTGGGATTCTCATAGAAGAGAATCTGGGATCCAACCCAGTCATCAGTTTGATTACAATGCGTCCCCCCAGACTTTAGAAGAATTAGAGTTGGAGTATAAGAAGGAGGCGTCAGAGTTAACGAAAAATCGTGACAGAGAAGAAGATGAAGAAAATTTTAAGCATCGTGAGGTGTGATCATTCACCAAACATGTTGTTTTTCCACATGTTGAGTCATAATTAACAATCTGTCATTATACTATATGCCATATTGCTGAATAAAAAAGAAGTATTAGAATCATTCGTTTGTTAATTTTGCTCATATATGATGCTGCAAATACTTGATCTTGAATACTGAAACCATGGTTTTGTCAGGAATTAAGTTAACTGGCTGCAAATATAGTTTTGTTTTCTGTATGATGATTTTCTAAATTTCAGTAATGATAATCAAGTCTTACAGTGTACTGTCAGCTTGCACTGCTTATCCTTTGGCTGTTACTTGTGAGACTAATAAATGGTGAATGGCTGTTGGCTAAATTTAACCTGAAGTTTGTTCCGCTGTTTTCTTGCACCTTAGCATATTGCAAGTTTTTCTGATATTTTATATATTGGATTTGCAACTGAGGAGAAGTAAAATCAGAACATGTCATATTTAAGCTTGTACATAATTATTGTCTTGTCTGTTTATTGTATTAGAAGATCCAATGTGACACTATTTCTCATGTTAAGTAATTCTATATCTATCAAAGTGCTGGTCTTATGTTTGTTTACTATAACCTTATGATTTCAAAAATTTGTTTACTGTTGGAAGGCTATTAGAGATTTGAGGGAGAACTACATGAGCAAAGTTGCGATGTTGAGGGCCACACATGCAAAACAATGGGAAGAATTTCTTCATCTTGATGCTCAGAGACGTCAACAGCAGGCGATCCAACAAATGTCTTCTGGTTATGGGGGTTATAAACAGCAGAATTTTGCTGAATATGATGGGTCCACTGTCAATCCTCACTATGCTGGGGCCAATTTACCGTTGGAATCCAGGAACAGGTTCTCAGACATGGAGACTTATCCTACTAGGCCTCATGATAATTTTGGTGAATTTCAGAGGCGTGGAGATTTTGCAAAAGGTTACAACAGATATTAAAATTCTATATATGAATGCCGTGGTGAGTTATTCAACTTAGTCTTGCAAACCTACTGAAAAATGAATTTTAGTATATTAGTCTAGATCTTTTGGTTCCTGTTCTCAATTGTATAGTTGGTGAACTCCTCGTCTCATTTTGGTAAACCTCACACATAATATGTGGATCTTGACTTGGAGTTGGACTGTTATTATATTTAATTCATTTTGTATATACTAGTCTTCAGGACCCACTGTGTGATATTCGGTTGACCAAGGATGTCATTGCTGTTTGTTATAGTGGATATTGCAGTTTATTTTTATTTCTTTTTCAGCGTAAGCCTTAATTTTTTACTCGAAAAAATTTTCAGGGTCCAGATTGGTCAAGTAGGCGATTAATGCATGGGAGCCCATAAGGTAGGTAAGTATGTTGATTAATCTTAGGATTGGGAAGGGACATACAGTCCGGTTGATGAATTCAGTGACCTTTTGAATATGGTTGATCAGCCTTGCTAAGAACTTCGCTGTTAAGTTGTGATGCAATATTGGGTTATTATCCACAACTGGTAACGTGGTACTAATTTGCAGCTTGGTCAATGTTGTGTGGAGAATATCCTTTGAAACACTGGTTGATTTTAGTAGAACGAGATTTTATGCTTTTTGACCACGCAGGTCTTTGATGTGCGCCTAGAGACTGCTCGCGGTCACGGAGTATTGAGGTCTGGGTTCTCTAGTTGTATGTCCGTTCTTGCTATAATCTTATTGGGGTTCTCATTGGTAAATATCCTTACAACAAAGTTCCCTCTGATGCAAGGGCAGATATTATCAATATCGAATTATCTATATATAGTAAAAGACCATAAAGAATTGCATTAATTATAATTTAGAGAACAGTGTTGTAGGACTTCAATTTACTTAGACATATATTATTTAGGATCTCAACTATAAAATTTATCAATTAAATACTTCGGTTCTGTTTGGCAACTAATTTAGGCTTCAACAGAAAAGGTATTTTGATAACGTTTATTAATTGGAAAAAAAAATTAGTTCTTCATATATGTTATGTTTAGGTGGAATTATTTTTATATGTCAAGCTTGATTTTTTTTTTCTTTTTTAAATTTCTTATTAATAAAAATATATTTTACTGAAGATAAAATCTACAATTTATTTAAGTTCTCAAACATTATTTTACTCTAATAAATTTTGACACCCCTGATTAGTTATACTAAATTTGAGGTTCGTATAGAATATCTTTCTTAGTTCTGTTAGGCAGTGTGAGCCCTGCAACTGCTGTCATTGCTTGCTTTGATGTTGAACTCGAAGGGGATGACAAAAGTACATGAGATGCTAACGACCTAAAAGAGGGTTACAAAAGAGGGGCTTGTTTATCCCTGAGTATATTCGTCGAAAACATAAAATATTATTTCAATTGTAATTTAAGTTTCGAGAACACGACGTCATATATTTCATTATGGTAATCTAAATTCTTCCTACTATAAAACAGTCAAAATTAATTCTTTTATCAATTAATTTATTTAAGTTTTTTACTGTAGCATTGAGTGAGAAGAACTTACAACTTGTTGCAGTATAGTAGACCAGGATTTTTATTATAGTTATCACAGTAGTCATGCATGTGACTAATAGACGTGTCTACCTTTTCATTTTGGAGATCTCTTTCTACTCTTTTAACATGCATGCAACAAATAATGAAAATGAAAAGGGTTTTTGTCTTTACATTTTGTAAAGCTGTAAATTGAGTCAAACCTGTACCGGCTTTCTCACGCATGTATGAAATGAAAGGATACATGCCATCAAATTAATTCTCTTAAGATATGTATTGAATCAAAAGTTGTCACTAGATTAAAAGTTATAATTACAAGTTGAGGGATAATTCTCTCTACTCAAGTCTATTATCAAATTACACAATTTATACCAACTAGGCTTGAATCCAGTGGAAGTGGCTAGTTTTCCATTCCATAAAGTGTTAATAATCGTTTGAATATCAGTTAGGAAAAATGCTCATATTTACTATCCAAGTGTGTTTTAAACAAAATTGTTTCTAGTGGAGGATATCTACAGATAATAAAATTACACAGTTCAATTTAATTCCGACAACATAAACTTTACTAAAGTATGCTGTTAGCTTAACAATGTGTGTGTGTGTGTTTCTTTTGTTTTTGGGCCATGGGAGCTGTGAACCCTAAACAACAGCGCTTAGGGCCAAGCTTGAAAGTTGTTTCCACATTTTGGGAACTACATAGAGTGAATCCACAAACTCTACGCGATTCACGAATATTGTTGAAGAAGAAGAAGACGGGGATAGAGTGATAGATGCATGCGACTTTGCAAGTTGTTGAATTATGATAGGCCCTCGCACCGTTCACCGAATGTGAACACCCAGAAGAATTGAAAAATGAAAACAAGACATGGCAGTGCCACCCATTCTAGAAATTTAAACGGGGTTTGCACTATTGACATTATTATGGAATATGGTCCATGGAGCATGCAAGCCCATGTCATTGTTAATAGAAGTAAATCCTACATATATCCCCTCTGACGGTCACAAGCCACGACAACAATCAACATTTATAACGGGATAATGTTATGGAAAGCTAAAGCGGTTCAACGTTAATTTTTATCGAACATTATAAGAGTCTTATTAATTTATTTTTGTAACTAATTATGTGATATTATTATTTTTATTGACCACTAAACAATCCAACTTTTCATAGCAAAACTTTTTATAGTATGATTAATTAATAAATTGAAATAAGCTGCATAAGAATTTGAGAAATGCAGTGGACTAGATCATATGGAGTATTCTATTCCTCTTTCTTTCTCTTCCAAATCTTTTTGTCCATTTTTTTTTAAAAAAAAAATCAATACAATAATTTGATGACATATCTTAGAATATCCCATTCTGCTGGTGCACGCATTTCGATCTTTGTTTGGTTACTGCCTCAGCTCAGCCATTTATTACTGCATTGTTTCCCATAACAAGTGGCATGGCGTTATCATATGTCACCCACATCATCGAGACATGATTTCCTTTGACAACATCCATCCAAATTCTAATCCATTCAATTGCGCCAGCGCCCGCAGCAAGTGGAACAGTACTTCACATGCTTGCGTATTGTTCAGCATAAGCATAAGCATGTCAAATCGTGGTCGGCTTGAACCCATGTCATTTTTCTGCGTTGACAATCTTATCGATTTCTTTCCGTAGATGTGATCATAGTGAATGTACTTTATGTTCGTCGTCATTCATAAGCCATGCACAAAGCTACTATATTCAATTCATAGTAATTGAGACAAAACTTGTAGTAAAAAAGAAAAACTAAAAACAAATGAAGTTAATTTTAATTGGTTTTATACTTATTTGCCAAACTCAAAGTATAATTGTTTTTAAACAACTGAAATAATTGGAACATGAAATCCAGAGCTATATTCAATTTTTAGTAATAATGATGTAGTGTTTTATCAGCTTAATTATGACGTTAATAATGATAAAGCGGTGTGTATTATATATATATACACACACGTCGATTTTTGATTTATTATCGATCAATACCTTCTATGGAATAAGGAGTTTGTAAGGCGAGAATCACGAGGGCAGAGAACCTTCCATTACATAAGGATCGACTTAATAACGACCTTGATTAATTATTCTGATTTAATGTTGACTTTGACAAATGGGGCGCGCTAGTTAAGTCGCAAATTTTGCTCGATGAGCATGAGTTATGATAGTGTTCAGTAGGTATCAGGCCATAATCGCCCCTGTGAATGTGTGATACAGATTGCGAGGCCCAGAAACTCGTTGGATTGTACTCATATGTACTATTTTCAAAGTCTACCACTTGACTCATTCTTTTCACCCGTTTCTACTTTATGCAACACCAATTGATGTACATCTTCACCAACAAATTGAGAAATAAGATGCTCAGAAGAAAGTACTAGGAAAAGGATCACTTAATATATATGACAGGGAAATTTGGTTCCAATTATGTGTATCTAAGCGTGAAATATAACCATAAAATAAAAAGAAACGGCGATATAATCGGAAAAAAAAAAAAACCTAGCTATTCAGAAGTAATGCGAAGCTTCCGTATAATCTTGCATGAGTTTCATAGTTGCTATTCAGAAGTTTCTGCAAAAATTTTCCCACTGAGAAGTGGTCTTTAAATCACAGCACCCGTATACCCGTTCGAATATGTTTGGTATATTAGTATCTTTCAATCGCAAGTATATTGATGAATAAATACGACATAGCAGTCACAATGGAAAAATATCTTCCAATCTCAGATACTAAGATTCTTTGTTTAATTAAGTCAACATTTATTACTTATACTACTATTACCATGCCTGAGTAACTCTGCATTTAATTGATTCTATAAGCCAATGCCTTTAGCTGATGAATAATTTTCAATAATTTCGGCACGGTTCCTAGCAAGTTGTTGATTTATTAAGTCAACCAGAGCTTTCATATAATTGTCCGCCAATACTGGTGGAATAAGAGTCCGTTATTTAAACATCAAATAAAGATACTTAAAAAAAATTAAAAATAGGAGAAAAATTGTCTCTCATATAAAACGTATCCAGTAATAATATCTAGATCTAAAAATCAGATAATAAATGAAACATTTCTGGAAGAGAAAGGTCGTCTGTCAACGAACTTGCAGTATAGTAGCGTGTTAGTCACCAAAGAGACAATTACGAAAAGGTTAAAGCTGGCAACCAAAACCAAGTCAAGCTGGCCCTCAACGACCAAGACAAGATACAAGATGGCACTTTGGTAATAATACAGAAAATCAAGGGTGTTGTTGTATTTATAATAGTATAAATACAAGGTGTGTTTGCATTCCAAGGACAGCATCAAGCACATTATAAGCTTCATTAAGTAAAAATTGTACGGTCTTAAGTCACATAAACGGAGATGGCTAGAATGTTCACCATTGCGTTTTTCTTCAAATCTCTTTTCTTCTTTTGGTACCGTTTTTTCTTTAGGCCACTCAAGAGCTTCCGCAGAACCAGTAGCTACATCACCATTGCAACCCAATTCAAGTACCAGAAGTTCTCCTCTCTCCTTCACCGTTCAGACCTCAACGACCACACTCTCTTCTTCGATGTAGAAGGCGCTCTGTTGAAGTCTTCTTCTGTGTTCCCTTACTTCATGCTCGTTGCTTTCGAAGCAGGAGGGCTCATAAGAGCCATTGTTCTGCTTCTTCTATACCCTTTTGTTTGTTTAGCTGGAGATGAAATGGGAGTGAAGATAATGGTGATGATATGCTTCTTTGGGATCAGAGAAAAAAGCTTCAGGGTTGGAAGGGCTGTTCTACCAAAGTTCTTCTTGGAGGATGTTGGTTCGGAAATGTTTGAGGTGGTGAATAGAGGTGGCAAGAAAGTGGGGTTCAGCAAGATGCCTCGTGTGATGGTTGAAAGCTTCTTGAAAGAGTATTTGGAGATTGATTTCGTCGTGGGAAGAGAGCTCAAAGTGTTCTGCGGCTACTTCGTGGGGTTGATGGAGGAAAGAAAAACTGTGCATGCTTTGGAGCTAGTTCAAGAAGGGAAAGGATGCTGTTCCAATATTACTGGAGTTTCAGGATTCAACAAGGATCTTGACCGTGAGATCTTTTCTCGTTGCAAGGTTTGTCTTCTAAATTATTCTTACTTTTTCCTATATAGTTTAACCGTTTTAGTCGTTGGGTCCACCCTTGCACGTCTTATTTATTAAGTTTTTGTATTCGCATCTCATAATTAAGGAGAAAAATGTTTTTCACCCTAGGTTTTGCATTATTTCTCACAATAAAATTTGCACATTACATTTTACATAAGTGATCGACGAGTTAATGATTGATAATTCATATGTATATTATATGATGATTAAAGATAATTACTATGTATGTATATTATGAATGATCTGTATTATATGATATCCGCTGTAGTAAAATTGGCATGCGGAAAATAGAATGTCAATTGTAAAATTGAGTTATGTTATTTAAATATGACATAAATGACGAAGTTTAAACATACAAGAAACAAAATTAGCAGAATCTACTATACTTTCTCTCTGGACACTTATTCCTTTGAATTTTTCTGCTAATATGTCAATATCTTGGTATGTACTAATACCTTTTCTCTAAAATTATATATTTAATGTTTGTCTCTTGACCACAACAGACAAAGTAGAAAGTTCAAAGTCATCATGCAACTAACTTCATTAAGCAATGCTACTTTCATACTGAAATTTATATAGATATACTTTTCTTTTATGTTTATTTTGTTTTTAACAAAAGAGTGTGTTTGCTTGCTTTTTAATTTTTTTAAATAATATTTTTTAGTATTAAAAATAAAATGTCATATTATTTTTACTCTTCATATTTGAATTTTTGTAAAAAATAATACAAATAATATTTTCTTAATTTTATTGTTCATTTTTAAATTTTTTTAATAAAATTGAAATAATAATATTTTTATAATTATTTCAACAATAATTAACCAAAATTAAATAAAAAACCACATAAAACATAGAATTTACTAACGAGTGTCGTTAATATCTAAAGAGATTTAATGACTTAAAAAATACCTCACAAAACAATAATAGTTTTTGGAACATTTAATATATTAATAATAAAAAATTTTATTTTTTGCATAATATTTTTTTAAAAATTTGTAAAACACTTGTCACAAAATATTAGAGAGTCAAATTTTTTGTTCAAATTAATTTGTTGATGTAATATACATGTTTACTCATAGATAAATATATGTCACCCTTTATTTTATCTTACAAGTATTCTTGTTTTCTTTCAAAACTTCTAACATTTCTCTCTTATCAATTACTTAGATTTTTTTTTTTTAAAGTATGAAAGGAAAATCTTGTGAAAATTAAAGGTCAACTAACCTTTTGTTTGTCTTTTTGTGTAAACAACAATTAGGAAGTGTATATGGTGACAGAAGGTGACAAGAAGAGCTGGCAAAAGCTAGCTAGGGACAAATACCCCAAATCACTTATCTTCCACGATGGAAGATTGGCACTTAGACCCACACCACTGGATTCTCTAGCCATGCTAATGTGGGTTCCCTGTGGCTTCATCCTTGCCATATTTAGGGTCATAACCGCACTTTCACTTCCCTATAACATCTCAACTCCTCTATTAGCATTAACTGGCCTGCGCCTCAACACTTCACTCCCCAAAGCCACCACCACCACCAACAACAACGATCATAACACCAATGGCCATCTCTATGTGTGCAACCATAGAACTTTGCTAGACCCTCTCTACTTATCCTTCACATTAAGAAAAAATAACTTGGTGGCTGTGACATATAGCTTAAGCAGAATGTCTGAGATACTTGCACCAATCAAGACCGTGCGTTTAACAAGGAACCGCGATGAGGATGCAAAGATGATGAAAGAGTTGCTTCGAGAAGGTGACCTAGTTGTGTGCCCCGAAGGGACCACTTGTAGGGAGCCATATTTATTGAGGTTCAGCCCTTTGTTCTCGGAGCTGTGTGATGAACTATCACCGGTTGTTGTTGATAGCCACGCAAGTATGTTCCACGGCACAACCGCGGGGGGTCTAAAGTGCATGGACCCACTCTTCTTTCTCATGAACCCTTTCCCGGTTTACTCGGTTTGGGTCCTGGAGAAGTTGGTGTCACCTTCACTGTCCACTACCTGCGACAAAGAGGACGCGAGATTTGAAGTGGCTAATCATGTTCAAACACAGATTGGGAAGGCCCTTGGATTTGAATGCACGAAACTCACCAGAAAAGACAAGTACTTGATTTTGGCTGGTAATGAAGGCTTTGTTTCCACTAGGAAGGGCGGCAAATAGTATTGTTACTGTTTTGTCAAGTCACCAACATTGAACAACGTCCTAGCCAGTTGTAATTGTAATGAAAGAGGTATAACAAGAGGAGATTATTATAGACGAAGAAAAAAGGGGGGTGCAAGTTGCGAGGGTGTGAGAGTGAAAGTGAGACTGTGAGTGATATTTTCTGCTCCTAAGACTGAGATATTACTGACAATTGTCATTATTTTTTCGCCATTTGTCTTCATTCCTGCTTTGTAATATAAAACAATATTATATTGATATTGATTCTTGATCATGTCTTCTCATGTTAGTATACCAATGCATGTGGTGCTTCTATTGGTTGTTGCAACTAATGATGTGTCGACCGTCCAAACATGTCCATTAATTCCTCTCAGTGTAATGTTGTCTGGCCATTGAGAATGTGATATGATAAACAAATGAGGAGTGTTATTTGTACCATTTTTTATTGTAGACATCCAGACATCCAGAGATAAGATTAAAAAAAAAATTGTAAAAGAAAAAGGAAAAGTGAAAAAGCAAGAGGAGAGAGGAGAGAGATAAATATAAGGTGTCAAAGTATGTCAATTGGTAGTATATACAAAAAATATTTCTCTAAACAAATCAAGCATGCCCGCCAGAGAGTCTCTTCGACTTCATTATTATTTCTCCCTAACACCTTTGATTTGAGGCTATTTTTTTATGTTCGATTTAACAGCGTGTTTGAAAAGTCTTAGAATTCAATTCTTTTAAAAGATTTGATCTAATTTATAATTTCTAATCTAATGAATTTGATATTAAAAATAAAATATCTAAAATAGCCTAACCTTATTTGCTCTTCTCTCTTCTATCTCTACTCACTCTTGTCTCTTTTCCCTCATTTTGCATAAACAAGTGTGGCTCTTTTCTTTCTTTCTTTTCCCTCACTGTTGTCATTTTGCAGAAAAGTAAATTTTGATTTTTGATCATGGCTTCAACGATTTGTTTGGAATGTCAACAAGAATGTTTGACAGTTGCAAGGTGTAAAGCAAAAATGCACCAAATTATTGTCCAATTCAGAGATGAAATTGACTAGTTGAAATTTCAAAGAAAGATATTTTTAAATAAGTTTAATTATAATTTAATCAATTTTAGTGTTTTTTTTGAGGAAAAATATTTTTAATAAATTCATTTTGTGGAGCACTTCAATTCGGTTTTGATTGTATTGTATTCTCTAATGAATAATTGAGTGTGTTATTAAAATATAATATTTTATTAATAAAAAATAAAATAATCAAGATAAAGAATTTAATTTATTTTAATATATATTTTAAATAATATAAATAAATTCAATTCTATAATTTATTAATTTATTCTAAATATAAAAATTCAATTCTACATTATTTTATCTTTCCAAATAAACTGTAAAAGAGGGGGGATATGCTCGAATTTTCTAGATTGGGACTTGGCAGAGGCGAGCGCGCTTGTATTTGCTGTAGTGGGGTAAACTAAAAATGATGGATTTTGGTTGCGGGCCATTTAAAATTTAAGTGTCCAACCCACCTCTGCTGATAATAGCCCATTTAGTATAATATGCGTGTATGACATAAAACAAATAGAATGTGCAGCCCAAAACAATGTGTAAATTAGTTAGAGAGTTTCAGCTTTTTTTGGGATACAAAGATGAATTAAAATATGCTAAAGATTGATATGGAATGGGAAAGATATTGCTCTGAAAAATTTCAGCTTAAATAATGCAGTTGAGCTAGTTTCTACCGGCTGCCTCGCAGTACAAAAATTTAAATGCCTAGGATTCACATCAGTTATGATTATTTTTCAGAGGAATTCTTAAATGTTCTTAAAATAAAATGAAAATTTTGTTCTACATTATTCATTACTTAAAATAATGACCTCGTGGATTACTTTCCCAATTTAAGAGATTTTTAAGTATCTTTAGAACAAGAAAAATGTTATGTTCTAATCCATTTAATGTGTAACAATTTAGTATAATGAGTCATCATTATCTCCCATTGCCATTACATTTTTAATACAATTCCCAAAATATTGAACATTTAATAAAATGGTGCACAACTTTTTTTGCACTTAAGAATTTTTTCTTACTTTCCTTACATTTTTTAATGTAATAATTGATGTGTCAAATAATGAATTTAGAGCAATTTTTTTTCTTACTCTACGTTTATCTAAAAGTTTCATTTCTTCAGAAACTAATTTTTTTTTAAAAAAAAAGGCATAATTTTACACATAACAACTTTTGATTGAAAAAAATAGAAAAAATGATAGGGAAAGGGGAGAGACTAATTGAATCCCTGTACATATCTCACTTCTACGTACTTTCCATTTTTGGTTGTGTACGGGGACAAGGGCCCTAATGAAGAAAGCTACAGGGAAAAAGAAAAGGAACCCATCACTACATGATTACATCCTGAAGAAGAGGGATAGTCCTGCAACGTCCAGGGTGGATCCCTGAACTTTTGCAACCCCACAGGCCACATACATGTCGGGATTCTGCGTCATTTGCCACCCATTCTGCATCTCTCTTCCACGTTCTGCCGCCAAATAAAAGAAACAACTGTTGTTGCCCTATTTTTTAGGGGGTTCAACTTTGGTTGCTATTCAAGCACTAATAAATATTCCCATAAATGAAGCACCCTTAAGATTTGTAGCTGCACATGCAAATAAAAAAGAGAGAGAGCAAGGTGACTCGAAACATTTGACCAGGAAAAAGTTGGGCCTCTTTCAGAAGAGGTTTATTTTGGGCCTGAGTAAATGGCCCAAATGTTTTTGGTCCAATACACTAAATTTTGGGCCTAAGTAAAAGGCGCTCCGCTGTCTGTCGGTTCGTTGGAAATGAACGCGGAAAAAGGCTGGAGTCACCGCTACAAATAGAATCCATAAAGAAATTCGACATAAAGAAACAGTGGGTATAATCGTAATTACAGGCTCGTCTGCCTCGTTTGGTGTTGGTATGGTCGTTTTATAAGTATGACTGGTCGAAAACTTTAACCCTAGGTTCTTGGGAGATTTTGGGGGGGGAGTTAGGGTTTTCGATGGGTACAGAGAGAAAAAGGAAGGTGAGCTTGTTCGACGTGGTTGACGACGGTGCCGCTAAGATGGCGAAATCCAATGGCGGCGCCGCCAACAACAGCAACAATCTCATCAATCGCTGGACTCAAAGACCTTTCTCCCAGAGATACTTCGAGATTCTTGAGAAGAGGAAGACACTCCCTGTTTGGCACCAGAAACATGAGTTCCTGCAAGCTCTCAGCGAAAACCAGACTCTCATTCTCGTTGGTGAGACTGGCAGTGGCAAAACCACCCAGGTTGCTTTTTTTTCTTTTTTTTGTGCTCACTTCAGCTATATATCTTAAGTTTGTTAATTGCAATGCGTTTTTCTTGTTCAATTTATATGCTTTATTATTTTCTAGGTTATAATTGTGGAGACAATTATAAAGATTGATTTTATATAGTGTCGTTTATGCGTGTTAATTGTTTGTTTTTCAATGTCGCGGCGCATGGATGAAGCTGAACGATCTAATTGAGGTGGAAATAGCAATAGGATCGGATTGAGTTGTAGTTGTTTATTTTGCCTTATGCATCTTCTTGGGGTAGGACTTAGGATCCTTTACATTTAGTTGCTTTCACTTCATTGTTGGAAGGGATAGTACAACAACAATATTTAAGTCATTGGAAGGAATAATAGTAAGGAAAAGAGAAATGATCTATCCTCCTAACAAATCCTCCTAATTAGTAAATGAATGAAGAATTGATTATTTTTTAAGATTCCAAAACATTGATTGCATCTATTTTTTGCTTCATTTAGTATTTAGGAGGATGTTTAGGAAGATGTTTAGGAGGCTACATCATTAAGGAAAATTATAGAATGTATATGAGGATTGTTGAATTGTGAGTCTGTGAAAACTAAATTATTGCATCAGTTGTCTACTTGTCTTGGACTTATTGGTGGTGTGCCATGCGAATAATATCTCATTATAATGTTTATAGTGTGTTTTAGTTTTCTTTTTAAAGAAATGGCACTCTTTTTCATTCAGTGTCATATTTATAGACACACAAATATTACAATGGTAGATGCATTATCTTGGTTCTCTGTGTCTATGTCTCTAATTTAACAGCTTTTTTAATTATTTGTTGGATGGCAGATCCCTCAGTTTGTTTTGGATGCTGTTGATTTAGAAACACCAGATAAACGCAGGAAGATGATGATTGCGTGCACTCAGCCTCGGAGAGTGGCTGCAATGTCTGTTTCCCGGCGTGTGGCTGAAGAGATGGATGTAACCATTGGGGAAGAGGTTGGTTACAGTATCAGATTTGAAGACTGCAGTAGTGCAAGGACAGTTTTGAAGTATGTTTGATTTTACTGTAGAATTACTTTGTATAATAATCTAGAGCTTGGGATGCTGTATCTATATATTTGTTTTCATTCTGCACATTTTTGCTCTCTTGCATCTAGTCTCAAGTGGAATGTTTTGTTTGTAGGTATCTCACAGATGGTATGCTTTTAAGAGAAGCAATGACAGATCCACTTTTGGAACGATACAAGGTAATTATTCTTGATGAGGCACATGAAAGGACTTTGGCTACAGATGTGCTATTTGGCCTTCTGAAGGAAGTGCTTAAAAATAGACCTGACATGAAGTTGGTTGTGATGAGTGCAACTCTTGAAGCTGAAAAGTTTCAGGGCTATTTTAATGGTGCCCCTCTTATGAAAGTTCCAGGAAGGCTACATCCAGTTGAAATTTTTTATACTCAGGAACCTGAAAGAGATTACCTGGAGGCTGCTATTAGGACGGTGGTGCAGATACACATGTGCGAACCTCCTGGAGATATACTTGTATTTCTGACAGGAGAGGAAGAGATAGAAGATGCATGCCGCAAAATATCTAAGGAAATTTCAAATATGGGAGATCAGGTGGGCCCTGTGAAAGCAGTACCCCTCTATTCTACTCTTCCCCCAGCTATGCAGCAGAAAATTTTTGAGCCACCTCCACCTCCACTGAAGGAGGATGGGCCTCCTGGAAGGAAGATTGTTGTATCAACAAATATAGCTGAAACTTCCTTAACAATTGATGGTATTGTCTATGTTATTGACCCTGGTTTTGCTAAGCAGAAAGTTTATAACCCACGAGTTCGTGTTGAATCTTTATTAGTGTCTCCAATATCAAAAGCCAGTGCACATCAGAGATCAGGGCGTGCTGGAAGAACTCAACCAGGGAAATGTTTTAGACTTTATACTGAGAAAAGTTTCAATAATGATCTACAGCCGCAGACCTATCCTGAAATTTTGAGATCAAATCTTGCCAATACAGTTCTTACCTTGAAGAAACTGGGTATAGATGATTTAGTGCATTTTGATTTCATGGACCCTCCTGCCCCTGAGACGTTGATGCGTGCATTGGAAGTGCTGAATTACTTGGGCGCACTGGATGACGATGGTAACTTAACAAAGCTGGGTGAGATTATGAGTGAATTTCCCTTGGATCCGCAGATGTCAAAGATGCTTGTTGTCAGTCCTGAATTCAACTGTTCAAATGAGATTCTGTCGATTTCTGCCATGCTTTCAGGTATTATTCTTCTATTTTGTCAATTGTGTCAATTCATTGTCTGCCATAATGATAAGGTAAATGTACTTCTGCCGGTCTTTGTTTTGAAATGGGTTCCTTTCAATTGTGCATGTGCACAGGGATAATCTTGTGCATATCATAGGGGATGTTTGACTGCTTACATGTGCACTTAGTCGCACAATAGTGTGGTCGGCGGAGTATGTCCTGTTAGGTTGTCATCAGCAACTGTCATCTTTGGGTTCCATGCCCCCTGTTGGCATGCACCATAGGATTTAGGGTGTGTTTGGTTCAGCTTATTTTAACAGAAAAGTGATTTTTTTAAACTAAAAAATCGCTTTTAGAGAAGCTATTCATTTTGGCTTCTACTCAGAAGATGAAAAAAAGCTGTTTTTAGCTTTTGAGTAAAAGCTAAATTGGGTAATTTCTGTGAAAAGTGATTTTTTTAGTAGTTGAAAAATCACTTTTTGTCCAAAAATGCTGAAACAAATGCACCCTTATAAGTAAGTGCTGATGTAGATAGTTTCAGCTTTTCAGTATTCTCTCATGAAGCAAATGGTGTGGTCTCGCCTCTATGCATCTGCTGACCTACCGTGGGCCTCCTCTGTGATAATCAATTTCTTTCTTTAGTACCCAATTGCTTTGTCCGGCCTAGGGAGGCACAAAAAGCTGCGGATGAAGCTAAAGCTAGGTTTGGGCACATTGATGGAGATCATCTGACACTCTTGAATGTCTACCATGCTTACAAGCAGAATAGTAAGTGCATATTTCTGCTTTTTTATGTTTATTCTTAAATATTTGCTGTCAATATGTTTTCAAATGTTAAGTTTATTAATTGTTTGTGAATGGCTTTTCAGATGAGGATCCCTCTTGGTGCTATGATAACTTTATTAATCAAAGGGCGCTGAAAGCAGCTGATAATGTTAGACAACAACTAGTGCGTATCATGGCCCGGTTTAACCTCAAGTTATGCAGCACTGACTTTAATAGCCGTGACTACTACGTCAACATAAGGAAGGCTATGCTAGCTGGATATTTCATGCAGGTAGCTCATCTGGAGCGTACAGGACATTACTTGACAGTGAAAGACAACCAGGTTTGTTAATATGGGCTGCTATTTGTCTTTATCTTCTTCCATATTTTATTTTGTATCACCAACATATCTGGAGTGTCAGACTGGACATTTAGTATTGTATTTATATGGTTTCTGATGATTATGTTCTGTTTGTAGGTGGTGCATCTGCATCCATCGAATTGCCTGGACCACAAGCCTGAATGGGTTATCTATAATGAATATGTTCTTACCAGTCGGAACTTTATTCGGACTGTGACGGATATACGTGGGGAGTGGTAAGTTTTTTTTCTTGTTGCATGTGGATTATTGATGTTTTGTTCTATCATGTTGGTAATGTCGGGCATGCTTTTCATGTGCGATGTGTTAAGGTCAAGCCTGATGAACATGGCAGATTGTGTAAAATAAAAAATGGAAACTGAGTAATGAAAAACTTTTGAATATGGTGAGGCACACAGTGCGATTTATGATTCTGAATTCCACTGTTAGATTTTAATTGGGAGAAGAGTTGGAAGACATATGATCAACTATAGTGCTGGGGTTTTTCTTTGGTTTACTGTTATGTAGTTCTCCTAATTTCATGATCACGTGATTGATACTTGACACAGGTTGATCGATGTAGCACCACACTACTATGATTTGTCAAATTTTCCGCAATGTGAAGCCAAGCGTGTTCTTGAGAGACTTTACAAGAAGAAAGAGAAGGAAAAGGAAGAAGCAAGGAGGCGCAAATGAAATCCTAGTCATCCACACTTTTTTGGTCTTTGGATTTGCATTGGATGTTTCGTCTCCTGCAACTGAGATTATAAGCCCTTGTCACAAAGTTGCCTGATGCAACTACCCTTTTAGCAGGAAATGCTGATTGATTGTCAGTAATTTAGTTAAACAATGACGAAGTTCCTTGTACCATTTCTAGAGTATTAGTAAACATTTTTTTTTTCCCTCATCATTCTCTTCTCTATGTTCTGGTGTACCGTATTATTGTCCATGCTAAATGCGGGGTTAGTCTGATACCATACTACGCTATCATGGAAATGAAATAGCGCCACATATACGCTTTTGCCGCCCAACCCTTTGCATTCTTTATCTTGTTCAAAGAGACAGGTCAACTGATGATGTTTTATTACGATATTGTTTTTCATGATTTTTCTGTCTTCGCGCTACTGTTTGTAAGTCATCTGGTTAAAGCACGCTCACCATCAGCCTATCTCGTTAGCCAAAAGGAAGTGCTGCAAGTGATCTACGTTTGGAAAAATACATGCATACTTTGGGAGCGACGCTCATAGTAGTTTAGTGACTGTTTAGATTTAATTTAATAATGTTATATTTATAATTCAATAGTATATAAGATTATGCCTTGCTATATGCCGTTGATGAAGTCGAATGATACTCTTACAGTAAATAGCTGATAATTTGAAATTTCTTCCCAATAGAGTGATAATTCCGGACAAGTGTGCATAGCCCTCACCTTCTCCAATTCTAAAAAGAAAACATCGAGACGAAAAATTTAAAAAAAAAAAAAAAAAGAAGGTTTAGTGCGGGGATGAAGTCGGTACAATCAGTCGAACATCAAAACTCGACTGCATCTTTAAGGGCTCGTTTGGTTGTTTTTCTAGCATACTAAAAGTATTTTTTATTTCAAAAATAAGTACTTCTAATTGTTTGAGTGGTATTTGTGCTTTTAAAAAGAAGTAGAAGTAAAAAATCATCAATTTTTCTATTTTTTTGAAAAGCGGATAGGGAGTTGGTTCTCCTAAAAACAAAAGCAACGAAAAAGAGAGAATTAACTTCACAAATTTCAAAATCACTATATTTTATTTTTTTAACGATTTTCTCCTCCCACTTTCATTATTGTTCTCATTCTCTCATTTCTTAAATTGTAATTTTATAAGTAAAAATATTTTCATATTTATCACATTAAAAAAATTTAACAATGTTTGTATTTGGAAAAGCTAAAAAATTAAAATTATTTCAATAATTGCTTATTTGTATAATTATTTTTTTATATATCGATTATATAAAAACTAATTTATGTTTGGATGCTGAAAAATGATTTTAAAATATTTTTGTTTGAATTGTATGAAAAGAAAAGTTGTTTTGTATGATAAAATTAATTAAAAAAAAAGTATAGAATGATTATTTATGGTATATAATATTTAATACTTAGTCAATTTAGTAAAATATAGCATTGTGGGTATTGTACAAAAAGCTTTTAATCAAATAATGCTAAAAATCTAGCTTGTACTTATTTGGTGAAAAACAGCATAAATTATTCTAAATAGATTATAATCAATTTCAACTAGATTACCTAAACAAGCTTTTAATTTCTAGATTAGCTTTTTTCAGGGAAAAAACATCTTTGTTAGCTACTTTCCAAGCATGTTAAACTTCTAATTATAATAAAAAGTACTTCTACAATTACATTCAAATGCAAAACAATTTTATACTTCTACTTTTGATTCTGCTTTTGCAAAAATATTTATCCCAAAATCTTAACCAAATGGGCCATAAATCCCTAAGTTAGAGCAGTCTAGAGTTTGGGTTTAACTATATGCAGTCTGTTTAAGTAGACAGTCAAAGTTGCACTGTGGATTTATGTTGAAAACAAGTTAAACAGAACGTTAGATACACGCACATTGGGAGCACAGGAGTATGAATTTATAGTCCCAAGTTTTCTTCGTTTATAAATGAACATAGACATACAATTTCTACATCATACTTGGGGTCCAATTTTTTTTTTTTCCTAATATATCTCTAAGGATTTTGGGATTTTCAAAATTTTTGAGTAACCATGACTCCCTAGTCACCGCTAAGCTCTGCCACTGCTTTCATTGGTCTCAAATTGTAATTCTCTGTGGGTTTGAGAACTCTGGAGTTAGAAAAGCTGACCCATAAGCGTTTGAACTTTGAACCATCCATTAGCCATTCGTTTCAACAGCAGTTGAGAAACCCTCAACACAGTAGCATTTCATTTATTCAGAAGCCAAGCAGGGAAATAAGTGCTTAAAAGTCTATCTGGCGTGTTCCCTCCCCAGTGGATTGATGATGAGGAATTCCTACATGTGCAAAGAGCCACAGAAGAATGAGGAGTCAACTGAGGACTTTTCCTTTCTTGGTGACATTTTTCCTCATAAATTGCACATGATTTTCATCACTTGGCTGAATTTATAGCAAGAGCTTACTCAACCCAGCTAATTGCCTTCTGTTTTTTGACTTGTCTCTCCTTCATCATGTCCCTCAATTCATTTACGATGCTCCATATTCCTTTCTCACCTTGGATCTTTGAAAGCATTGAGTAAGAAACAGGATGATTGCTCTCTAGTTTGCGAATCCTCTCAGCAGCATACTCTCCAAGTTCTAAATTTGAATGCATCCCACACGCTGCAAGTAATGCACCCCACAACACCACATCCGGCTCAAATAGCATACTCTTGATTAGTTTTTCTGCATTATCAAATTGCCCTGCTCTTCCATAGAGATCCACCATGCAAGTATAGTGCTCCATCTTTGCTTGGATCCCATACTCGGCCGACATGGCAATAAAGTGCTTTTCACCTTCTTCAACAAGACCTGCATGTACACATGCTGACAACACATTTACAAACGTAACTTCATCAGGTGTGACACCAACTCTTTTCATCCTATCAAACTCCTCCAGTGCTCTTGTTGCAAGCCCATGCCTGGCATAACCACCGATTATCGAATTCCATGAGACGAAATTCTTATACAGAATGGACTCAAAAACACTAAATGCCGCATCCATATCCCCACATTTTGCATACATATCCACAAGGGAGGTCAATGAGATAACATCCTCTGGTATGCCAGACTTGATAACACAAAGGTGGACTTGCATGCCCATCAGAAGAGAAGGACAACCAGCACATGCATCCAACACAGTTGAAAGTGTGAAATGATTGGGGCGAGTCCCTGACTTAAACATCAAAAGAAAAAGCTTCAATGCATCCATAAATCTCTTATTTTGCACATACCCACTAATCATGACCGTCCAAGAAACCACATTTCTCTCATCCATCTTGTTAAAAACAGACCTTGCTTTGTTAATTCTCTTGTTCTTGATATAACCATTCACCAAAGTAGTCCAAGAAATGATGTTTCTGTCAGGCATCAGATCAAACGTTGCTCGAGCATCAACCACACTTCCCATTTCCATGTAACCAGAAACCAAAGCATTCCATGATGTGACATCTTTCATCAATATATCATCAAACACACGATCCAAAGCCTCCTTCAACCTTAAACTCCCATAAGCTCTGATCAAAGCAGACCCAACGAACACATTCAAGTTGAGTCCCAAATGCAGTGCCAGAGCATGAAGCTGCTGCACCAAAACATCCAACTCAGTGCCCATAACTGCTCTGAGCAATATCGACATGGTGTAATCATTGGGTGCTGCACCAGCTCTTCCCATTTGCAAGAAACACTGGTACAACCCCTGAGTTTCTCTGGTTCTCTGAAAACCAGATAGCATGATGTTCCACGAAACGGCATCTCTGTGGGGCATTTGGTCGAACAGATCACGGGCATGCCGAATTTGATGTTGTTGAACGTAGGCTGTCATCATCATGTTCCAGGAAACGAGGGAGCGGGATGAGGGATTTTCGTCGAACACTTTGCGAGCTTGGCGTATGTTATTGTCATGTATGTAAGCATCAATCATGTAATTGAGCTCTGCCGCTGAAACCGTACACATGTTACTGGACAAAGGCTTCCGCAACAACATGCTCAGGGCACGCATCTCTTTTGTTGTTTTCCTTCTGAACAATGCTTCATATGTTCTGTGTCCAGGGGGAATGAAGTTATTGTCCTTGGAAAATGGAAAATAATTTTTTCACATAAAAATTGACGCCAAATGACAAGAAAAGAGAATCAAAAGTTTTTATAAATCTCCCATTATTAAATTGGACTCATGTTATTAAATGTCACATTATCTTTAGAAGAGCGTGTGAGTTGAAATAATGACTTATAAAAAAAAAAAAAGTAAATTATAGAATGTTCTCACTGAAAAATCAACACCTAATGTTCACCCCAAGATAACCTGGGATTACAGGTTTTTCCCTTTTTATTTTTTAATTTAATAACTGTAAAAAGACTCTTTTAACCTATATCTTAAATCAAATTTTCCTATTGAACCTTGAAATTCCATGTCATTGCAGCTACCATCCCATCGGAGTGAGCCACCATCAACCACACCACCATCACAAGCCCCGACCTGCTGTGCCACTTGACCACCGTTGCATCCTACGCCACCGCTCGACCACCATTGCATCTGCTTGATCTTGTCAGAAGATATTCTCTACCCAACGCCACTCGCTGCCTTGACTCCGGTTGCACCGTACGCCACCGCTGATCCCTGTGCTCACCTATCACAACGCCATCCATAGCTTCTCCTGCTGTTCACGCATCAACAATCAAACCAGTGAGGTCATTGCCGGCGAGCGAGATACGAGGAGGGAGAGTTGAGACGGAAGCTAAGGCATGACGGAAAATGGCACCGGAATTGGTCGACGGCGGTTGGACGTAGCAGAGCTTTGCGAGTTGACGATGTCTTGCCGGCTGGGCCACCCCTCGACAATGACGCCGTGGAGGACGTGACGGCGGAGTAGAGGGAGGCGCTAGAGAGTGAGGTGTGAGATGAGGAAGCATAAAAGAAGTTGTTCAAGGCAATGGTCTGAGATTGCATCACAATTGGCGAGGGTGGCAAGGTTGCTGGATGGAGAGGCGGGAGCTGGATCCCGGGTGCTACAGTATTGTCCTCAACGGAAAATTTACTTTTATTTTTTGTTTTTATTATTTAAGACTGTAAACAAATAAATAAGGTGCTGGACTACACAAACTCTAAGCTTATGTGGTTTCACTCTAAATTAATTCAGTGAATGCTAACTGTGAAATTTGTTTATTTTCTAAATCAATGGTTTAGAAATAAGTGGATATTGAATGTTCACTTTTTAAAGGTGGTTATTTTAAAATTCTCCCATAAAAAATTGTGGACTTCTTTTTTATTTTGGTAACAATTATTCTTTACTTTAAGTGCTTGTGGGCACAAATACAATTCTTTTATAAAAAAATAAACTTTAAACCCTAAAAATTAAACACTTTGAGTACTGTAATAATGTATAATTGGATTTCAGATGGTACATCAAAACTTAATCTAAAACAATATTTCTTAAATTAAAATTCATTTTATATATAAAATGCTTTTGGTTGTATACCTCTTGCTGCATGCATATGCTTGTTGCCAAACGAATTTGCCTTTGCTTATTTATTGTTCTAATATACATTTTGATAATTGGATACTAGTACCTGATGTATAGTACAACGTAATAGAACAAACCACAGCACTGACCACAAGGAAAACATGGGTGAATTTGGCCATTTGGGAACGGGAACAACTTGTATAAAGCTCTATTATTTATTATGCATAGCAGCCCCGTCCAGAATGAGACCTCAAATTTTATGTTTGTCTCAAGTCAAACTTCTGTATACTTGGTCAATTTCCGCCTGTTAGAATGTCAACAATTTGTGAGGACTCGTGATAATGATATAACTACATTAACAGGATTGCAGAAAGAGTAAAGGAAGAGTTAAAAAAGCAATGCCGCATTACTTGATAATACTTGAGCATATTGTTTCTTCTCTTCTTCATTGTTGCAGTCACCAAGTCTCTTTCCATGTCAAATGTTTGCGGCTCTAATATCACCCCTTTGATATGTTCAAAGCCCTTCAGCTAGTTCATTGGAAGAAAAATGAAAAAATTAATAAAAACAGTGAAGCCCCTAATACTGGATATAGAATATAGTCATGAAGAGATAGTCACAAATAAAAAATCAGCACTCCATTCATAATATTATTTCAGTACTCATAGATGTTACCTTGTTTCTCTCAGCAGTCAGCTTGAGCTCATATAGCACATATTTCTTCAATTGTTCAAGGGAACATAGCTGAGAGAAAGGAGTCATGTGACCATTTGAATATGCCCACTTCTGGGCAATTTCTTCATTTGGAACTACTACTGCAACCAACACTGACTTGAAGCTATTCCCATAAACCCAAATCTTTAGAGAAACACCAAAATAGATCACAAACCTATCAGGAATCTATGGATTGAAAAAGTGTACCTAGTAAAAGTACTGAACTCGTGAAAATGCTTACATCTTCTACTATTGGAGTAACTCCATAAACATTTTCCAAATGCTCTAGTGCTATATACTCTCCTTGAGAGAGTTTTATAAGATTCTTTTTCCTGTCAATAATCCTAAGAATACCATTAGGTTGCAGTTCTCCTATGTCCCCTGAGGATATCATATAAAGGCACAATCAGAACAGATCAGGTAAATATTCCTTGCAAAAAGTTGAGTTTGAGGCAGGAAATGACAATTCAACCTGTGTGAAACCATCCATCTTTTATGGCTTCCCTTGTTAACTCAGGGTTTTTGTAGTAACCAGTAAAGACAGTTTTCCCTTTCAGACATATCTCACCACATGCAGGACTTCCAAGAGGATTGTATCCCATCTCTGGAACCTCCTCCAGCTTCAGTTCATTATATACAGATACAGGACCAACAGTTCCAAGCATGCACATCTCATCAGGAAAGGCAAGAGTAGTTGAACCACAAGTTTCAGTCAAACCTGGACCATCAACCATATTGTCAGTGTTTCATTGTGTTGCATGTTTTATGTCCTCAATTATAGTACTGTTTCATCTTATTAATAAGCCGTATAATAAGAGAGTTCCTCACCATAGCCTTGACATACAAAGGCACAAGAAGTAACACGCAAGAACTCTTCCACCTCTGAGCTCAAGGGTGCACCTCCAGATATTATTAGTCGAACACGACCACCTAGCTGAGCTTTGACCTGATTCACCGGGGTTAGGGGAAAGAGAATGGTGAAATTTTAGAGAAAGTTTACCCATTCAAGTTTATACAAAGGGATCACAATATGGAAACAACAAAGTGATCATGACCAGATTATTAGTTTTAAAATATGGGTAGTAAAGAGATACAACCTTTCTAAAGGCTAATAGATCTGCTAAAGGTGATGCACTACTTTGTTTATATCCTATGTTCATCCAACGAAGTTTGCTGTAACAATATGTAGATGTGAGTTAGCAAAATTACATCAACTCAAAATCAATAACCTCAACACACAAACAAAATTCATATAATAACAACTTACTATTTGTAGAGCATGCCAAAGACTTTTCTCCTCACTGGATTGAGTTCTTCCACTGCTTTCCTAATACCTGAAACAGATGATCTTGAATAAGTTTTATACTGATTGCTGAGTTAAAATAAAAAAAAGATTTTCTGCTGGTGCGTGACCTTGCCTTCATGGATTTTTTCAAAAACTCGAGGTACCCCAGCAAACAGTGTTGGCTTCAACTCCGTTAAATCATCCCTCAAGGCTTTTATATCCTTCATGCAAGTGATTCAAGAAATTCACAAGATTTTTCAAGTAAATAAACCATTTATGACATACAAGTATTCAGCAGGAAAAGGAAATTAAGGGACCAGTACTTCAATTCTGATTTCAGACACAGATGGAAAATCATACGGAGAGAAATACAATACCTCAGACCAGTACTTGGGTTGACAGATGAACTGAGCAGAGGACCCTGCAGTTTTGTTTTGTTACTTAATTTAAATACTTTTTTTCCTTTTCTCTAAATGCAATTGCCGCTATCTAATCAACAATTGTTTCATCATTACTGCCATGATGCTGCTTAGTCTTGTTATGTACACTCCTTCCTCAGAGCACTACTCTGGTTTTGATTTACTACATTTTCTATTGGTCCAAACATGAAAATAACTCTCTCTCTCTCTTTCACCCCGCATGTGTGCGTGTGTAATGAAAACAGAAGAACTTTTGTGATCCTTCTGTTAGCATCTAACTTCCTCATGTCTCTACTCATGTTAGCAATAATCAAGCAAATCCAAATCGACAAAATATTCCTGCGTGAACATACCCCATGGTAGTAGCCAACAGATGCACCCATATGGAAAAAGTACTCCTCAATTGTGCGATCAAGGCTATGAGCCAAAGGGAGGAAGGATAAATACACATCTTCTGCAGTCATCTGTGGAAAGCAATAGGATAAATATGTCAGGATAGATAGAAATTTACAATTAAAATCAAATCATTCTGAGCAATTGAATTATGTGAAAATGGTATCATACAAAATTTCCAAGGATCCAACACCAGATTTACCTTTTCTGCAAATTGCTCCATGAAAAGATCTATTCCTCTTACAAATGCCGATATGTTTTCATGCGTTAAAACAACACCCTTAGGTTCCCCACTTGTTCCACTTGTATACATTATTGTGCAGATGTTATAAGCCTGAGGTGGTACAATACTTGATGGGTTTTCTTTTCCCTGCAAGATAATATACCGTTCAGATTAACCAGATTAGACATAAATAAGCATGACTGCATGAGTAATTCACAGTAGTGGGCTATATAGAGTATAGAGAATAGCACTAAGTTGCACAAGATTGAGTATTTCTATGCCTTTAATATAAGCAAAATTCAACAACCATTTGAAAAAAATAGTGCTAAAAAGTGAAACAAACCTACTAGCACATTATAGATATTAGATACTAGTATCTGTCTACAATGACATGTGAAGTATGATTTATATAGTACGGCAAATTCCTTACAGACCAACCATGTGTAAGAACTCTTCCCATGAATATGGCTTGATTCCAATGCTGGTGGCCTTATGTTTCTCTTCCTCGGTTGAGGAAGTGAAGCACACCATCGCTGTAACCACAGCCAAACTCCGTTAAAAAATGACTTCTGTTAACTGCAGCATAGCATTGTTGAATAGCCACATTTACCTTTCAATCGCTGAGCAGATTTACAATCAGGATCCAGCAGCTGCAAACAGTAAGTGTACCAGTCAGAAGCTCTAATTGCACCTCTAATTGTCTCTGACTCGAACAGAACGTGATTTATCTTAAGATATCAGTTCTTACTTCTTTAACCTTCTTATCTTGTACAAAAGCAAAATCTACTTCTCCATGATCTATGATAAAATTTACAGCACCAGGCCCTGCATTTGGTGTTTAAATTGCTTCAAATCAATAGATCTATGAAGAATGACGCAAATAACTAAGTAAATGAAAAGTGAAGCAGAAAGAATGATTACTGGTAGCTGGCAATTAACTAAAGAAGTTCTTTCAAAAAAGAATGAAAAACACAGCCATTTCAGTCAAATTCGTCATTGGAGGAGCTTCCAACCCTAGACTAGCAAAAAATATACCTTGAAACTCGGAATGTCATTTCAAATTAGATGAGATAAACTACTGAAAGTCTGAAATAAATTCAAACTAATTCAGAAAAATTTCGCACCATGGCTGTTTACTAATAGCGTTAAAATGAGGAAAACCCAAGGAATAGCACTGACTATGATCATTTTTGGGCATCACTTAAAATAAAAATAGCAGATGCAAAGCAAATATATGGAAAAATTACCAAGGCTGTCATAGAGAGGCACACAAATCAAGCTGTGCGCGCAACAAGCCTACATCAACATAAACATGTTCATGAATTATGATAGGATCATTGAAGGAACAATAGTGAAAATTAACTTGGAGAAAACACAATGGATAGGGAAGTGCCGAAGTGCTAAACCTCCATTGCCACAATCCATTGAGGGCAGTTAGATCCATAAACTCCAATCCGAGAGCCCTGTAATAGACATTGAGAAACTCCATTCAAAGAATAGTAGTGTACTGCACCTAAAAATGATAAGACAAGTCCCTTTGCAAAGCACTTACAGGTTCAGCACCACATGCTCGTAAAGCAGAACCAATATGCAGAACTTCATCATAAACTTCCTTATATGTCTTCCAAACATAAGGTCCTATCTATAACCAAGAACAAAAATAATTCCCTTATCTGTCTAATATGTACACATAATAAATGAATTGCCGCAAAATACCTTTCCATCAACAAGTTTACGCCATCCAAGCATACGGTTTTGAGGATGCTTTTCCACAGACACGCTGCAATCATCAAAGAAAAGGTCAAGTCAAGTCTCCTAATTAATAAGTCATTACGAAAATTACCATTCTTTAATCAACTACTGAACTTCCAACTGTCTGCAGCACATTATATGGATATTAGCTTTCACTCTCAACTTTTGCATGGCTTCAAGCATATAACATAACGGATTGAGCATGAGTTTTAGGCAAATGTATGTTAGTTTTATTTAACGTTTGATATGACAAGGAAGAACATGAGGTAAATTACTATAGACACTGTAACTTACCTGAAAATATCCCAAGCGGTCCTTAAATCAGGATCAAGTGGTGGAAATTCATTTTTGGAGAGGATGTTGCGGTATACCGGACCCACGGATGGCTTGCCATTTGTACCTTCTCTTCGTTCCTCAACCTTAACTGCAAAACTCTTCATTCTCCTTGATTACTGGTATGTATGAAACCTGAACAGGACAAGCGTCACCCTGCAAGCACTTTTGAAAAACAAAAGAAGAACACAAGCTAGCTCCAGTTAATATTTGTGAAGTGGAAGATTCCAAACTTGTTTAAGAAACAGTAACCTATGTTTTTCTCTTGATTTTCAGAAGATAAAAAGTGACAAAGAATAAAGCATGACGTGAAAGATAGATGCGGCATTGCATATACGTTCTTGCAACCAAAGCAAGCAGTTTTCCATGTTTTACATTAAAAAACAAGTACTAGAAAGTGGAAACCGGGTTCCGAGCACCCAGGAACGTGAGGGAGAACGTCACATGCTAACATTCTCCGAGCAAAGCCAAACATGATAACTGTTTTTTTAACCCAAAACCAAGTGAAGTCAAGTCAGATACCCTTCATGGGAATCGATCCACATAATCAACGACTCAGCTACAAAGTTTGAAAATCCAACTTGAAGTGCGTTGAAAAACAAAAGCCCACAGAAAATCCAAAAGGGTGGGTAAAGTCTTTTTTTTTTTTTTTTTTTCAAAAAATAACATCTCATCGATCTTTGATCACTAGGATACACAAACAAAACAACAACATATGACGGCATAAAAAACATCCTTCTTGCGCGCACAAACAGACAAATGGTGGCGACGGGACATGAAGTGACTTTTCCTGTCGAGAAATTCTTAGGTACTGCAAGAGATTTCTCTGCGGCCGCTTTCTCTTATGTGTACATTATTTACCCCACTAGTAAATAAAGGTCACTCTTATTTTTTAACTACAAATATTTATTAATGTAATAACTGATAAATAAAGAATAGATCAAAAGATTTTTCTCTTTATTCATTTAAGAATCTATATCTATCTTCTCTAGATAATGTGCATGTATACTTCGCTGACTGATGTCACTTGGCGTGTACAGTGCATAGGAAGCAGACTCACGCGAGGGTACAACTTGGAGATGGCTAGTGAGACATGCAATAGGAATGAAGGCTTAAGAACTTGGTTTTGGGCATTTTATAGGGGGGAATAAATATAATTGGTGCTGTACATAGGGGTCGTTGAAACGGGTGATGATGAGCGCAGCCTCTTGCATACTGAATTACATTTATTACGTTCATGTTTCGACTCTATCACCTTCGCCAAAGTTTTGCCAACAGAAAAGGATGAACAAACTTGATCTTTTTTCCTTGGGCTAGCTAGTTGGTTTTTTCTGCAGTTAAATTAGCGTTTTTTAATTAAAGTTCAAATGGTGATACTTTTACTCTTTTCGGTAAAATATGATATTGGAGATTTATGAATAGAGAAAATTAGTAAGAGTTTTACCGTTATGATAAACTAACTCATTTTAATTAGATTAGGTAAAATCTAATATCTGTAAAAAATTAACGTTTCTTATTATTAGTGTCCTTCATGTTTTCAAATTCATCGTTGAATTTTTTTTTATCTTCATTGGTAAAGTAACACCAACGCCAAAAATTATTTCATTTTTCTTGAACATTCATTCACCAAATTAACACGCACCATATTGCTAACTGATACTCAACCGGACACCACAAAGCAGTTTGCCCTAACTAATTTTTTTTTTTTTTTTGGATATATTGTCAACAATGATGTTTAAATCTAAAACTTTATATAAACTATCCAAGCCTTTCATAGCTAGATCAATCGTAATAACTTCGTAACTAATCTTTTTATTAGAAAAGTTGCAAGTTAATTTCATTGTAGTTTGAGATACAATATAGTCACAATCATTCTCATAAAACTTTTTAACTGAATTCAGAACTACACAAAAAAAAAAAAATGATACAAATTTGATTTTTTTTTTTTGGTAAGTACAAATTTGATTTTGATTTATTGTATAGAGTTTATATTTATTATTTAATTATATATTGTCAAATAATTAAAGGAATTTTATTATAATAATGATCATATAAATAGTAAATTATCTATAAATACATAAATAATAAATATAAAAGATATCTAAAGAGGATTCAAAGACTGAGCCCCTGGTTGAAGTTTACAGTGGGACGGTTAAATATAGGGTTTTACTAACAGAAATGCTTTGTATATTCATAAAATCGACACACACTCCCTGATATATTTCTTGGATGTGTTGACATAGAGAAATTAAAAATTAAAAATAGAAAAATTATATATTTTGATGGCTAATATAAAAGGGTGTGGTGATGAGTCAAAAATTTTGATTAAAAAAAAAAAAAACAGGCCTCTTCTACTAACCACTATCTTTTTAGAGCATTGATTAAGAAATCAAGAAAAAAAAAATATTAAACTTTGGTGCGTTGAATTTTATTTTTTTTTAAGTGTAAAGTTTCCTTCTTTGTTTTTTATTCTTAACCATTGTTAGATAAACCCTTAAATATATCCCCAATCAAAACTATTTTCATTGATTAATTTAATGGGATCCTGAATTGTTATTGTTATACAATATTAACAATCACCGGTATTTATGGCCAACAGTACGAGGTCGTTGATCCACTGGATGTTGCAACAAGGACTAACCATCCACCGACTGTATGCATGTTTGGATACACGCCGGGAAGTGCTAGAATTGTTTTTGGGGTCAAAATTAATATTGCTCATTTTGATTGATGTTTGGTTTCTTGTAGAATCAATTATAATCTCAAAATTGATTTTAAATAGGAGTGAAAATCTTTTATTTTTCAATTTTACAAGAATTAATTTTGGGTTTTTTTTATAAATTATACATATAAAAGTAATTTTGATAAATATTATCCAAATATAAATCACTTCTCAAATTAAATTATCAAACATAAATTAATTACTTCAAAATTAATTATATAAAAATAGAATTAAACATGTTATGCATGCTTAATAGTTTCAAGCATGTGCAAAACCTTTCCGATGGGACATCAAAAATACCAAAAATAAAAGAGAGAACAGCCAATTTGATTCCTAAAAAATCAAAAATTAGATAATTTAATCCCTAAAAAATATTTTATTTGTCGATGGTATCCAAATAATGAATTATATTATTACTAATAGATTTTGTTAATATTAATAAAAGATGTTATAGAAACTAATTTATTAATAAATTAATTTTTTAGAAACTAATTTATTAATATATTAATCTTTTAGAGACTAATTTATCCACGCATTTATAAGTAAAATACCGTGAGAAAAAATAGTAATTTTTGGAGGCTAAATTACCAACCCTTCGATCTTTCAAGAGCGAAATTGGTGGTTGTCTCAAAATGGAAAGAATCTTGGGGAATCCAATCCAACCATGTTTTTTTTTTTCTTCTTTTTGGGTCGTGAATCAATCCGACCATTTGTGATTTGTCTCTGAAGTAACTAGGAAGGCGGTAGGACTTAGGAGGCATTAGTACCAGAATTGCGGCCTTGAATGCAGAAAGATGAGCAAAAGCCCAAACATGTGAAAGGCCCAAGGCCCAAACTAGGACTCAGTTGGGCTGACTGCAACAACTACCACACTGTGTGTGTGGTGCCGGTGCGTATTGTATCATGCTCTGCGACTCTGAGTGTCTCTCTCTGTGTGTCTATGGCGGCTCTTACTGTTACAGGCACGGCACTGCCGAAGACATCAACATCTTCAATCGCGAGATTCAGCGGTCAAAGATTGTCTGTTTTGATATATCCGAAGCATAGGAGAATTTCAACCACAATCTCATTGGCCTCTGCATCCAACCACAACAACAACTCAACCTCTTCTTCTTCTTCTGGATTGTACTCTGCCAAGACATTTGAACTGACGGCTGCAAACGTTGACCTGGTTCTGGAGGATGTTCGGCCTTACCTGTTGGCTGACGGCGGCAACGTGGACGTTGTCTCCGTGGAAGACGGCGTTATATCCCTGAGACTCGAAGGCGCATGCGAGACTTGTCCCAGCTCAACCACCACCATGAAGATGGGCATCGAGCGCGTCCTCAAGGAAAAATTCGGAGATGCCGTTAAGGATATACAGCAAGTATACGATGCTGATCAACCAAAGGAGACAACTGTTGAGGTCATTATTGTCTTTTACTTTTATCTTTTTTTTGATGATGAATGAAATCATATCATATATAGAAAAATTTATGTTGATGGTTGGCGTTTCAGGCGGTGAATAATCATCTTGAGATACTGAGACCGGCCATTAAGAATTATGGGGGCAGTGTGGAAGTGCTGTCTGTTGAAGGCGGGGAGTGTCATGTTAAGTATGTTGGGCCTGACTCCATTGGATCAGGAATCAAAGCTGCCATCAAGGAGAGGTTTCCGGACATTCTCAATGTTACCTTCTCCACCTAGGACTACCACCGTTGATTTGATTTCATGCTGTCCTAACTTCACCCTCTTAATTTTACTATAAAGTCTGTAACATAGAAACACATAGGCCAGCATATGAATTGTTCACAATCGAGGTACTATACATTTGTAGGTGGGTGAATAACTGGGGGGAAGAAAAAAGAATCAAGATCATGATATCCATGTACTCATCGAGGATTATGGTTCACTGAGGACCTTTTGCCAATCATCATACTGTAGTATGTATCATTATGTTCTTCCCAATGCATTGCCTCCTTTATGTGGAAATTTCGTTACTGGCTTTTTGCACTTCTGGCTTAAAGATATATCACACTAGTTTAAGGATCGTGTAAGGGATATCAATTTTATAAATTCAGGGTTAACAGGTGCATTACAAGTGTGCTGTCGCCCTCGTTTCTAATTGTTGCTTGGTGTGTTTCCGCTGTTTGTATCTCTGGTGGCTTCTGATTGTACTATTACTAGTAGAATTGCAATTGTCTCATTTTTTTTTGTGCAAATAACATTACTGAAAGATATTAATTCCTTGTGAATGTGATTGAATATACCTAAGCATAATAAACTTTCCTTGGATAGACTTGGTTTAATAGCATTCATAATATTTTAGACCTCGATGAAAAGGATGGTGTATCGAGATAGTACCAAAGTACAGATGGAGACGTTGGAGGGAGTATAATATGAGAGATTATCGACAATTTCACAATAAGGGAAGGCTTTAGCGGAAACTGGTTGTAATATGTACTACCTGGCCAAAGAGTTCCATATTCGCCCGAGGTAATACCGTAGCGGATTGAAAAAACCCCAGCAAGAAAGGAAGCTAGCAATATCAAGGAGGAGGAGACAGATACAGCTGCAGAAAAAGATGCAGCATGCCCCTGGAACAAAGAAGAGTGCATTTTGATTTAGTGTACAGCAAGACAGCAAATTCAAGTTCAAACAAAGCACCCAGAAGTTTGTGTGCTTCAAGCAGGGGAAAGCAAGAAATATTGGGTTCGCAGGGGGAGGAAAAAGAAAGGAATGTACCCCATTAGGCTATTACTATCTTGCTTCTTTCGAGATATGGTATCAATTTCAACGGTAAAGTTCCATGGTGTCACTAACAGTTATGTGGGTTATTCATGATAAGCTATTTTTCGTAGCTGAGCCCGTATGACAAAGCATTGGAAGATTCTCCTTCTGCTGTCCAATCAGGGAAGGCAAAACTTATGAGTAGAGTGATTAAAGAATTATTATCTGCTTGGAGCCTAGCACAAAGAACATATTTTATATTCTATTTTTTACTTGTAGCCTAGCAAAAAGAACATATTATATATTCTCTGCCTTCTTCATAAGTAGGGCAAGGGATCATTTTCTCTCCCATCAAGTTATCAACTTCCAGGGTCAGGTAAATACTGATTGCTAAAACGTTCGATATCAAGGAGGGATAATGGATGAAAGTCCAATACCTTCAGATGATAACGGAGGACTCGTGACCATACTTAGCATTGATGGAGGAGGGGTTCGTGGTGTTATCCCGGGGTTCATTCTTGCCATGCTTGAGGCCGAACTTCAGGTATGATATTTCTAGCCTGCTTTCTCGCCATGGTTGAAGTCATAGGTGGGAGAAATAAGTTGAAGAAAATTGATAGAATGCAGTTGGATTTCAGCAAGATCCAATCAAACACAAGAAGAAAGAAAGCAATTAATTGAATGAAGGAACACTTCATTAAAGGATATTATGCAATGTAATAATGTATGTATGAGCGCACAACTTTCCTAATGAACCAACAACAAAAGATAAAACTCACTATGAATAGATAGTTTAAGTACTGTCTTGTGGGCAAGCCTTATATATAACACAACCCTAAGAGAAAGTTCTAAATTTGAAAACGCACATTTGACCAACAAATACCACACTTGCAGCACCTTTAGTTGATAATGTAGAAGTCGTCACTATCAGTGCTTTCAGAATGGACAGGATAACCTTCCGCTTATTGTTTTTTTTTTTTTCGTTATTTATTTATTTTGCAGAAGCTTGATGGTGAAGATGCGAGGATTGTGGACTACTTTGATTATATTGCAGGGACAAGCACAGGAGGAATCATGACAGCAATGCTTACAACGCCATCCACAAAAGATGGTCGGCCCTGCGCTGCAAAAGAAATCAACAATTTTTATCGCGAGGAAGGAGCAAAAATATTTTCTAAAGAAGCGGAGATTATGAATTCTTATACTAAACCATACATGAGAAGGTATATAACTATACTAATTGAACTTAGGGAGCATAAATCAGGCTCAGTGTTTAGCGCAGTAGATCAGACACCGAGAAACTCACTTGAAATATGAGGAGATAGTGTGGCTTGGCTTTGAATTTTATTGTAGCTAGGGAAGAATAAACTAATGATATCAAACGATATCAAGGCACATTCACTTACATGATAGGAGCCTTCACCATAACTTCATTTTCATATTTCAGTCTTAACCATATTTTCTAGATAGGGAAGGGAAGGTTACATGAAGAATATGACCAAGCCGTTTCTTCTGTATCTTCAACATTTTTCGTCCTTTTCATTTGGCTACAACCAAGCACCATGCCCTCTCTTCATTAATGGCTGACTGTAATGGGTTATATTTGTGATTTGCAGCCTCGACCCCCCCCCGGGAGGATCTTTATTTAGCAAGATGATCAAAGTCCCCAAATCATGGGTGTTGAAAGCCGGGGTGTGGCTTTTGACAATGGCTTTTGCCCCTGTATATGACAAGTATCATCTTAATAAAAAAATCACAGAAATTCTTGGAGAATTTTGCTTGGCTGATACTTTGACAAATGTTGTTATTCCTGCTTATGACTTGAACTGCCTCCATCCTGTCATATTCTCTACACAGCAGGCGGGTCTCTCTGTCTTCCCAAGCTTGTATTGTTGACTTCCCTTGCAATTTATCATTGCTAGCCAGTAGTTGCATGTAATGTTAGCGTGCTTTGCTGAATGCTGATCATGTTACATTGCCAAATGCATGCGTGCAGGCAAATAGGATGAAATCTGATATAAAATTGGCAGACGTGATCATGAGCACAACTGCTGCTCCTTATTATTTCCCTCCCCATGAATTTGTTGGTGATGGCAAAAGATACTGTCTAGTTGATGGTGGAGTAGCAGCCAATAATCCTGTAATGTTCTAATATGAATCTCGGATTAAGATCCTCTAAAGTGAGAATTAAAGTGAGAAAGTGAGGGTTGTTCATTATCAATATATTGCATAGTATATGGATTTCACTAAATAATCTAAGAGTAAATAATCTCTCACTTCATTTCATAATAATTCTCACTTTAAAGATCCAAATGCATAACTCTCCAGCATTTGAGTGATTTAATAATTCATTAAGTACATTTATGTCTGGGCTTAAATATATTTTTAGTCCCTCTAAATATTTGATTTTTGGGATTTGGTCCTTTAAAAATTTTTTGCTTGGTTTTGGTCCCTTATTTTTTAGATGTTACCATATAAATTTCTAATCTAAATTGGAATGCCCAATTAATTGTGGGCATCTGTTTTAAATTTTGCGGAGAACTAGTTCAAATAATTTTATTAGTCATTGAAAAGGATCTTTATAACTAATTACAGATTTTACAAATGGAAGGGCAAGCTCTAATTTTCTTATTTGGGTTATTGGATTGTTGAGGATATTTTATTTTGGATTTTTGAATCTTGAATAATACTCTTGCTTTTCGGATATTTGATTTAATATCTGCTACTTCATTTTTTTTATTAATATCTAGTATTTTAGTTTTTATATATCTTGTGGGAGGATTTTTAGTTGATATAAATTTCTAATCTAAATTGGAATACCCAATTAATTGTGGGCATCTGTTTTAAATTTTGCAGAGAACCAGTTCAAATGATTTTATTAGTCATTGAAAAGGATCTTTATAACTAATTATAGATTTTACAAATGGAAGGGCAAGCTCTAATTTTCTTGTTTGGGTTATTGGATTGTTGAGGACATTTTATTTTGAATTTTTGAATCTTGAATAATACTCTTGCTTTTCGGATATTTGATTTAATATCCGCTACTTCTTTTTTTTTATTAATATCTAGTATTTTAGTTGATATAAATTTCCAATCTAAATTGGAATGCCCAATTAATTGTGGGCATCTATTTTAAATTTTGTAGAGAATTAGTTCAAATGATTTTATTAGTCATTGAAAAGGATCTTTATAACTAATTACAAATTTTATAAATGGAAGGGCAAGCTCTAATTTTCTTGCTTGGGTTATTGGATTGTTGAGGACATTTTATTTTGGATTTTGAATCTTGAATAATACTCTTGCTTTTTAGATATTTGATTTAATATTCACTACTTTATTTTTTTTATTAATATCTCATGTTGCTATGTCAGCACTTAACAGTATTTGCAAGGACTAATATTGGTAACGTCTAAAAAATAAGAGACCAAAACCAAATGAAAAATTTTTTAGGAACCAAATCTAAAAAATCAAATATTTAAAGGAATTAAAAATATATTTAAGCCTTTATGTGTGTGTAAAACTGTGATTTATGGAACTTATTTTCTGTTGGAGTTTTTTTTTTTTTTTCTTTTCCTTGTTATTCAGACAATCTTTGCCATACATGAAGCCGCAATGATGAGTGCAAACCATACAAGTACTCCACCTGAGGCTCCAGACTTCAGTAAATATTTGGTTATGTCTCTTGGGACGGGTTCTGCAAAGCTCTATGGTCATCAAGTTGGGTTTGGCGGCCCACTTAATTGGTTCGGCAAGGGAAAAGGACTGCCACCATTGGTTGACATTCTCTTCAGGGCTTCCGATGACATGGTTGATATGTGCACGGCCCTTGTACTAGGGCACCACAATTCTATGCACAATTTCCTCCGAATTCAGGTATGCCAACCTTAAACCCAATAATTAACTTAGCATTCCAAAATTTCAATCTTGGGTTTCTGCTAGTTACTTGATTAAATTATTCATCTTAATCTTATTGGTACATGTATGACTGCCAAATAAGAAATGATTGATGTTTGAACTATTATAACTAAATGTGAAATGGCTCATGGCTCCGCTTTAGGAGTATACATTGGATCCTAGCCAAATCAACATGAATGACGCAAGCAAAGACAACATTGATGCGTTGGAGAGGATTGCCAGGGACCTTCTCAATAGGCCCATTACATTGGTTAACCCAATAACGGGCTTGCAAGAAACGTCAACGGATAGAAGTTTGCTTGTAAATGGAAGGGTACCCACCAATTATGAGGCTATCACCCGGTCAGTAACGGGTTTCTCAATTACCATCCACAGATTTTCATTGTTGTTCATCGTGATTCGCTTTTACCTCTGCTCATCTCATTTTTTGCTTTCTCTTCATATATTGGCAGCTTCGCTAGAAGGTTGTCAGCGGAACGAAAGCGCCGTGCATAACGATATTTCATGTCGTTAGGACTTTGAACATTATTCCAAATATGGAAAGGAAATGCTCTCTTATATATAAGGTCGTCAATTAATAGTATCAATAGTTTCTACCTACTTTTCTTTGCTCATGTCTTGTGCTTTTCCATTAATTTACCACGTCCATGACAAATTTAAATAAAATTATATTCTTTAATTTGGAAAGATCATTTATAAATTAAGAACACTTTTTTAATTGTTGCTCTGTATCAAAAGAGTAATATATTTTCTGTTGGACTTGGTATATGAAGAAAAATAGAAAATGTACGATTTTTTACCCCTGAAATTTTCAGTTTTCTTCTCTTCTTTTCCTTGGAGAAAGGCATTTATTCCATAAGATTCACAAGACATACCAATCACTACATCCTGATATAAGCTTCCATACATTGACATCTGGAATGCCCAACTCCAAACTTATTTACACGCATATCCTAATAAGGAGCTTGTTTGGTCAGAAATAGCCGGCACCCCTACAATGCTTTACAAGCACAAAAAAACTAGTTCAGCTTCTCAGTAGGGCCACACATGGTGAAGATGCTAGATCCCACTCATCCCAGGAATTTCAATGCTCCTTTTTGCACTGAATTCCAAGAATGGCATAAAGTTGTCTAAATTGTAAACCAAGCTTCAGTTAGACTAAAATATGCCGCAATCAGAATTTCCTGGCGTTTAAGTTCAATGCCACTTTCCACAACATTCATAATTAAAGGAATTCTGCAGATCGAAACATCTTTTCCAGTTGCCACCTGGTGGATAACACAGAAAACATCAATTAGTAAATATGCATTAGCAAGCTTTTCTGTGCGGGTTCACTTTACAAGCAAAGAACTAAAGAAATAAATACCATAAGGTTGTCGAAGCATTGAAGATAGAAGCAAACAAATGGTAGAGACGGATATTGAATTATAAAACAACGGTACTTAATCATTTGTATGACCTGAGCAAATATTCAAGCGCTTATCGTGAAACTAAAGATCTGAGGCCTTCTGTTTTCTAGGTCTTTTATGAGCTGATGACGATGGAGCTCCATGTGTCTGAGCAAATGAAATTTCAAATATCAATAATAATGCATTGTGAAAATGGTTAAGTGAAAATGAACAATCAAGGAGAGAATAGCTAGCAAAAGACTATGTAGTGTACCTTGCGCTTCTGTTCCTTTTTGCCAATCCTTTCTCCTGCAAAATATGCATAGCTTTAATAATAAATGGATAAAATTTCCATCACTTACAGAAAATTTGATAGCAGGTGTAAAAAAAATATATTACCTCCAAAACTCAAGGAGTCTGGAATAAATGTCCAGTCCTGATCCACACCGCGATGCAAATGCTGTCAGTAGTTTCCCAATCACAACTCATGGTTTGAACAAAAAGCAGCATGCTTGGACAATTACAAGCTGAAAACCACTAAAAACCAGATTTCTAACCTTTGGTGTGCCTGGTGTTTCACCATATGACCCATCACGAAAAGATGAACCTTCAGCGGCCTCTTTATATTGCACCTGGGAAAAAATTATCTTAAAGGGTAATTAAATAAAAGAAATTGATATTTGGAAAAAACAACCCAATGTTGATGTCGCTAATCCTATAAAAGATCACACGTTAGAAGGGAATATTACAACCGTATGGACATTCTAACTAATGAAATCCTCAAATTTTGGCTCATAATATAAAATAAATAAATACATTCAACATGGCAAATTTATCTCTCTTAGCTCTCATTTACCTGTTTCTGAAGATTCAGCAAAGTTAGTATTTCTTTTCTTAGTTCAAGATGCTCTGCACATACAGCTTTAGTTGGAACCCTTGGCTTCAAATTGACCTGTAATCAAAGTCAAACTAAATTAAAAGGATACACATCAGGAAGAGAGCTATAATTTTTCTAGTAAGATTGGGCTTCACACATGAACCCATATATATGCTGAAGCTCAACTCATTTAATAAACATTTCAGCTCAGATTTAACATAGATATATTTTTTGTTTTGATTGATAGTTCAAGCTTCAGCAAGCCTTAGCAATTGCATGGGGAAAAAAAAAATGAAATATCTAAACTGCATTAAAAGTTCAAGGAGTTGGGACAAACCCCAAGATCTTGCAAAGTTTGCTCAACCCGTTTGATAGTCCGAAGTGCAGCAGATGAGCTTGCTGCTTGCACCATTTGCTCAAGTGCATAAGTTCTCAAATAGACACGAAGCTGAAATATTTCTCACTATTAGATTATGTTCTGAAATATAAGCATTAAAAAATTGTTGAATTGCCACAAATGAAAAAATAGTTATTTGAAATAATGTGGTCAATGCAAGATCAAATTATCATACACTTGAACATGAAAATTCTTGTTATTCTTCCTTGCCTTGGGTGTGGGGGAGGGACAGGGAGTGGGGTTTGGAAGGTGTTGAGAACAGAAGTGTCAATGGAGAAAATCAGAAAAGGCAGAGGATGCATTACTAGAAACGTTCTGTATAACTCACTATGCGTAGAGAAGCAAGAGTAGATGCATTATCAGTTAATGTGGTTGATGGAAGTTGAACATTTGATGGAGATACAGTTTCACCAGGGATAGCCCTCCCCGTAACTTCCACACCAGCATTTGAAGCAACAGCCAACTGAGACTCTTCAGCAACCTAAAACATATATAAAATCAATCGCATGATAACAGTTACAAGTGCATGTAAAGCTCATGTGAACAAATTTTACATGTTCCAGGAATTTTGCTGCCCCAATTTGGTATTTAGAAACTGAGAACAAGCAATTCAATGACATCCGTTCAAACATATTTTACAGTCAGTAAAAATGACTAGTAATGACATTATGAGTACACAGCCCTAACTTACCTCCCAGTGCAAATGAAAAAGTACATGCCAGAAAAAAATTTGTATGATGCATAAACATAGTAATAAGCAACAATCCTCAATATTCTAAGTCATGGGTAGGAATTCAGAAACATGATTAATCAAGAGATCAGAACCCAATGAAACTTAATTATTCTAAATAACAAAACCTCCTCCGCACATGTAATTAACAGTGTCATAGAAAAGCAATCTATAAAAAATTACCTTAGCAGGCATGCGTAACTCTGCTATTCTTTTTGCTTCAACAAGAACCTGCAAAAAATAACAGAAGTAGATTGCTATGTTGACTTCATTTGCTATGAAGGTATACAGATAGCGGAAACATATAAACTACTAATTAATTTTATTTTTTTGAAAAAAAAAAAAAGATTCAAAACCTCTTCATCTCTTCGCTCTTGCTGCCTTGTCTGAGAGAGGACCATGGACAGTGCTCGTTTTCGTTCTATCTCTTGCGAAACATTATATGGGTCCTACATTGAGGAGGAAGCAAAAATTACTATGACCACATTGGACATGGCAATGTCCTAAGGCAGATACAGGTTTGTTTTCTGTTTTTTTTTTTTTTTTTAAAACTAAAAGTAGTCAAGAAAGTAACTTGAAAGCCACATACAAAACTATTTTTGTTCAAAAAGTATACTGCACCTTAACAAGAGGATGTGCTGCAACGTCCCCAGAAGATGGAGCTCTAGCAATTAATATAGCCCGGGATACTACAAGAAATGGGCATGTCATTAAAAATCAAGTTTAATTATCTCATTTTCGCTTATGTAGTCTCCAAACAATCAACTGGAAGTATGAATAAAAGAATAAGAATTACAAAGTGCAACAAATAATACTTTAGTGAGCAAATAGACATACCACTATAATATCGATCCTTTAGTTCTTCTACGGTACGAGATGACGGGAACCTATCAGCTATTACGATAAATCGGAGATCAAACCTCTCGCACAAGTCAAATAGTTGATCTGTCTCCTCCTTGGTCCACATCTACATAGATAAAACATAATTGAAGAGAGTGATGCAATTAACACTTAATAAAAGAGATAGGTGTAAAAATAATAGTAGAATGTCAATATGTTTCAACTTTCAATAGTAAAAAGCACACAGAATTGTGCAGTTATAATTAAGGTGATTATTTTATACAAGTAGAAGTACAAGTGAGTGTAGCGTACAAAAGAAGCAGATGCAACACTGAGCTAGGTTCATAGATACAAATCCCTCCAAATTGATCATAAATGTGCCCCTTTGTTTATGGCTAACTTGATAATCTTTTCCCGGTTCTTGAAACCAGACATCATGATACCAATGTAAGGTAAAAGACCTTTCAACAGAAATCAATGAGGATACCACATTCTCAACTGGATACAGTGCATGAAATTCAGTTCTTGAGTAGCATAAAAAAAATTGCAACATGGCAGTTTAAGCAAACTCATACATGTTCCACATAACTATAAAATTAGACATGAAACGTACAGGATCCGTCAAATACTTCTCGTACTCCTCGTCCGTATATTTGATAACGTCAACAGACTGCACCACAGCATGTAAACTAACATTCAATCATGTAAAAAATACGACGTTATCTCAAGCCAAATTCGAAAATAAAACGAAAAGCAAAAGCAATGCAGAGCATGCAGGAAGAGAAAGAGCACACTTGAATTGAGTTACCTTGTTATACTTGGCAAAAGAATAGTCCCCTGTAGGTGGAACACCATTGACAACACGGACCTGCAACAGAAAAGAGACACATACCATCAACTTCCAGGCTTGTATAAAATTTTACAGAGGCTGAGGGAAGAAATTACCCAATGGTAAAGTTGAAGATTGTCTTTACGAGCAGAATTCGTGAAAGGAAGCCATTGCCAAGTGATCTGAACAGGAACGACCATAAAATAAATAAATAAATAAATAAATAAATAAAAACTCAAATTACTCAATGAGTATTGCAATGAGGGGGGAAAGAACGAAAACAAACCTTTTCGTGAGAGGGAGGTCTTTTTTTCAATTGAGAAGCATCAACTGCAGGCATGAGAGGTGGCACTCCACCAGTAAGCGCATACACCTACAAAAACAAATTGAATTGAGTTTGATTGAATTCGGAACAAAGAGTCTCCCAAACAGAGAATATATGTATGATTGTAAGTACCTCACGGGAAATGCCATCTGGTTTTCTCTGAGACTCTTTGTGAGGTCGAGACTTCTTCTCCAGAGCTGGGAATGAGTTCTTCGGCAATCCCAGGATATCCTTTGCATCCATGTTCGAATCTCAATTCACAATTGTCTTAATTAGGGTTTCAGCTTCGCCTTTCTCACTCTCACTCGAAATCACAATCAGAATCGCTCCGTTACGTTTACAGGGAAGGGAATCTCTTTCGTTTTTCCCAGGTTTTCCCTCACTTTCTCAACAGCCAACTGCCCTTCGATCGCAGCAACTGAAACGACGTAGTTCTTTCATACGTGCGTATTCTTATTATTATTTTGGATTTGCAGCATTTCCGTTTTCTGTAGATGTAATTAATACTTCTGGTTCTAATTGGTGGGCAGTAAGGGAGACAATCCGTCGGCTTTTTCACATTTTTAAATTAAAAAAAATATTATTTACATAAATATATCGTTTAAATATTATTTTTTAAAATATACTATTTTCTGGATTATTGATAAATCGATCTGTCTTACATCGAATTATAACTGTTGAAATTTAAAAGAAAAAAAAACATGAAAATCGATCTATATCATATCGATTTATGCATTGCTTTGTTAGTTGTACTAGTTTTATTGCTTTCTCTATGTTTATTTTGTATTTTTTTTTTGAGGAAAATCAAAATGTATAAGTAAATGAGATTCCCTAATGAATATTAACGAATTAAAATCCAATCCTATTTCATGTATCCAAATCTCAATTAGTAAACATTGAATTTTAGTGCAAAGGAGTTTACTAACTTAAAATCAAAGCTATATATGGATAAAACAAATTGCAATTAGCTGACAATAAAATATACAACACATTCCCAGTCACATAAAACTAACTATCTTCACTAGCGCAATTGGAGGATGAAGCATGTAAGGTTGGGCACCTTCGTCTGGTATAAACCTCTTGCCTGCAAAGACCACAGCACTTTGCCTGCCCAGGTTCAATCGCATCCATTTTGTTCCTAATTCTGGTTGATATTGGATGACCCTCAGTAGCTTGCCTAAGCTTCGGATTTGGCCGTATTTGAGGTCCACTATATGGAGGCCGGTAATCTTCATTTACAATAGCTGCAAACTCTATTTTATAGACATTAAATACAATCTGGATGCGATACACATCATCAACAAAGCTGGCCCAATCAAGTCGTGCATATGCACATGCAGCAAGCACATACTAACATAGATAGTGCAATGCTTGAAAGTACCCGCAATCGCACATCGATATGTTAACTTCACTATGTATGATCTTTAACTCCAACCCCCTACTGGTCCGAGTTCTTCTACCACAAACGACGAGTTCGACTAAGAAAATCTAGACACTGTCATGTAGCCAATTGATTGTCTATTTTCCTTGATTGCCTGTTGCAAGGTCTACGAAAACATTTGTCTGGCCGGAAGTTGAGCCTCCGCCTCCCTCCCTTTCCTAACAAATGGTTCAGCAAGTCGAAACTAAGTGGACTTGACTAGAGCCGTTATTGGAAGATTTTGGGTGCCTTTCAGCATAGCATTAATGCACTTGGATAAATTGGTCGTCATGTGCCTAAACTTGCATCCTTCATCAGCATGTTGTGCCCATTTCTCAATGAAAATTCTATCAATCCATTCACACATGACTAGATTTTCATCTCTCAACAACTCGCAATAATAAAGATACTCTCGATGAGTCTTTGCATAGGTTGTATTGATCAAAGCTCTTTTGCATCTTTACTCTTCAATGTTATTGCAAAGTTTAAAGTGAGATAGTGAATGTAATATATATGATGGGCCAGTGGAGGATGCCAACCACTGTCTTTCGCATTTATTGCGGCTTCGATAGCAGCATGCCTATCAAAGATTATTAGAATACCTTCTTGTGGTGCCACATGGTGTCGAATATTAGTCAAGAAAAAGGACCATGCTCCTATGAGTAGAATATTTGGGTTACCGTCTTGAGCAATTGCTATCAAGAGTGTCCGACCATACTTGCCATACAAATGTGTATCATTCACCGAAATGAATGGTTTGCAGAATTTGAACGCTTCAATGCATGGCAGATAAGTCCAGAATAAGTAATGGAACATCATAGAGCTATGGTCAACCAAATTTTCCACATAATATGACAGAGTTGAAAATTCGATGATTGTACCTGACAAAACAACTAGTGAAACATCATAGAGTTAAGGTAAAAAGAATTTTCCACATAGTATACCATAGTTGAAATTTCAGAAATTGTACCTAGCATAAATATTTGAAGACATTGGAACCATCTTGAAAGCTCATTGTATGACTCTTCCCAATCGCCAAAAATGTGATAATAGCCTTTTGTTTGGCGAGTCACACTTTTCTATATAATGTCTTGAAGCCAAACCTATTTTCAGCTGCTCCCTGTAGCACTTTAATGAAAATAGTTGAATCAACTTGTACTATGGGAAAATATGGTGGCACAAATAATATTGGTGTCCAGCTGATGCTGACACACATGTATGCGATCTGTTATACTTCCGAATTTCCCACAATTTCTTCTTTTGGCAATATGACACATGTATGCTCCAATTACATCTATTTCCAAAGTACTTACACTTGCCATGATATTTTATATGGTCTGACTTGAAAATCTTATACTCAACTGATTTTCGGATACTGTACTTTTTTATCGCAAATAGCACAGCTTCTTTATCACGAAACTATTGCCCCACCTATAACTCATTCTCTCCTGTCAATGATGGAATTTCTCCCCTATCTCCAATACCAAACCCTGGAAAAGTTCTTGCATGCATCGCTTCCATTCCAGATTCAAAGACGAATAGTGACCTATATGCTCACTTGATTGAGATTGAAACTGAGATTGGGTCCTACATGATTGGCTTTCGATAATAGGCTCTGCTGCCACTCCATCCGAGCCACTATCACTATCAAATGGCATTTCAACCGGCTTCTCTTCGTCATCTCCATAATCAACACTGAAATCACAACTAGGAATAGGCCCAACCCATGACAACGGCTACACAATTTGCATTGCAAGCTGATGGAAGCTTGGACCACCCATCAAATCATCAGCATTTTCTTCTTGAATAATTTTGCTTTGCACAGGACTCTCTATACTAAGAGTTGGAGATCGCATTGGCTGTGACATAAACATATGTGCTGGATCGAAAGTAGAACCGCTAGAGCTAAAGTGTGACTCCTCCAGAATGATGAACAACTAATAAAGTGAATATATGGAAATTGACCGTGGAAAGTGAACATGAGTTCAACATCATTATCGCTACTCAACTGTCAACTTCTATAGCAAAGTATACCTTTTCCAATCACCATGTGCAATCGATATAATACTTGCGTGACTTGCTTGTTATTTTGTTGGCCTAATTTCTGTAAAATTATATTCTGCAACTATAAAAAGGTAATAGGTGGATGAATAGCCATAAATTGACCATTTTGACTGATGAAAGTTATACCCTCATCTGTATTTGTAATTTCACCATTATAATGAATAAGTATATATCTCTCATTTTCTTTTGCACACTTTTTTTTAATCCCTTTGCTTATTTTTTTCTTAAAACTTGTACAGCAAAAAGGTGGGATTCAACTAACGGAGTGGGATTTAGAATGAGATATATATAAAGAATGGTTTAGGGCGAGCATTCTAGTTTAGTGTTAGCGTTGCATACAGGTATAATTGGGAATGGTTTATAAATAAATCGATCTGATTCAGATGGGTTTATACATTATTCACATGAATAGTATATAAATAGATTTGAGTCAAATCGATTTTCATGTTTTTTAAAGTTTCAACAGTTATAATTTGATGCAAGGCATATCGATTTATCAACTATCCAGAAAAATAAGACATTTTGGAAAATAATGTTGAAACTATGTATTTACGTGAATAATATTTTTTAATTTAAAAATGTAAAAAGCTGCAATCTGTCCCCATTCTGCACAGCCGGGGAACTTCCTCCTCATCCCCACCCTTCTATGGGAATCCATGAATATCCCAAACAAATATTTAAAAAGTTAAGAAAATATATTTAAATAGCTTAAAAATTTTGAGAAAAAAAATTTAAAAATAATAATATAAAGTTGATCCAAATCTTAAACTTATAATAGTCTAATATCATTACTATCAAATTTTCAAATTTTAAATCAAATAATAACTATCAGTCTATTACAAGATACTATAATAAATAATAATAAATGTGTGAGGCTATAAAAGGGTAAGTAAATTAGGATTATATTTTCTTTATTTTTGTATTAAAAATATAATAAATATTAATTTTGTATATGAAATTATCAATATACTTTGAAGCAGATATCCCCATAAGGCGAGAGGCATAATTCTCATCCCTATCCCCAAAGTTACTGCGGAAAGACTTTTACATCCATCCTTATCCCTATCTGCGGATATCCCTACGGATATTGACTCGAGTGTCAAGGTCGTCTCCCAATGATGTTAATGCTATGTAATCAGGAATTCGAGAGGGTTTGTTCATAAAAAAAAAAAAAAAACATAGCTAATTAAAATGAAAATGAATAGAAATTGGAACTACAATCCAAGAATCAGGAGAATTAATGACTACTCTATCACATAATTCTAATTATGCATCAATAATTCAACTCGGTGGTTAACATATAAATATGAGAGAAACCTCTATTCGGATTCATGCATTTAACACAAAAGACTCCATGCATATAATTAACTTACACACATTCAATTGAATTCAGAAACCTCTAGAATCAATTGACTCGAGTTAATCTCAAGTATCAATGCCATCAACCATTAGAAAACTCTAATCCATACTCCTTTCAATAATTGAATTACATACATTAACCAATGAATATGTATCCAATCAAATTTCCAATTAACAATTAAGAATGAAAACCTTCAATTCAGAATGCAACTAAAAATAGAAGAATAGAAGAAAGGAGTAGAGAAAATCGAATTGGATTGTTGAATCAAAATGAACCAATCTTCAAGAGTGTCAGACCTCCTTCAATTCTTGGATCAGAAAAGAAATTACTTCTCCATGAATGGAGGAAGAAATAAGTTCAGAGAAGAAAAGAAAGAGGTCATGGAGAGAAAAGAAAGAGAGAAAAATCGAAAAAAAAAACTTATATTCGCAAAATCTGTTTTAATGTTACATAGTTTTGGCCTATATTTAAACTCGGCCATTATAGAATAAAAACATGCAAAACTAATTCAATTATCATTAACTACATTAATCCTCCGTCTCTAAGCTAAACTGGGACACCTTGTTTGGATAATTCTGAATTATGGAGAGGAAGTTATGCTTGAAACTATCAATTAATATCTTAGATAAATTTGAGTTGCTATTCTATGATTTTGGCCATGAATATGTATCCTTTTGGATTTGTGGTCTAAAGGTGAGTTGTAGCCTTGGGTGTCATCTTTCAATTGCCACTGGAATGGGCTCAATTGGGCTTTTGTGGACTGAGATATGGCCCAAATGTCACACCTTGCTCAGAACCTGTGACTGCATCCCTTTAGTTCACTTTTAGGCCCATTTACAACTCCTTCACATTAGAATTGGCTCTGACCTCTTTATAAGAGTTGTAGGACTATCTCTTAGCTTTTTTATAAACAAAAAATCACAATGAAATGAGATCTATAGCTCAAGTTTTGGCACAGAAATGAAAACAACGTCAGAGTTGCCCTAATGCTGGAAAAAGTGGATCAAGCCCAACCAAAATCCAATCAATATAAAATAGTCCAAATCAATCCAATTAGGCATAAAAGAAGATTAATAAACTAAATATGAGAAAAAATAAGTATATGAAAATCAAATTAATCAGATATCTTCATTTATGGATCTTTATTGCCATCCCTCATAGACAATTTTGTAAATCTCTATAAATGCTCTTTGATTCCGATGGCCATACCTTAATTTTGATGGAATAGTTAGTGTGGAACCCACCTAAATTTTTCACTACTAATAGACAAAAAAAAAAAAAAAGAATTTCACAATATGGTAGAATAGTTGAAAGAGAAATTATTTTTATCGAATTATATTTTTTTTGTGTTTAACTTTATTTTTCTTCATTCCTTAATTTTGATAAACATTATTTTTAATATAAATTTGGTTTTTTCTTTCTTTCTTTTTTCATTCTATACAACAGCGCTTTATTCACATTTACATGTAACTAAAATTTATGACATTTTTTTTACGCGGAACGGTGGAAGAGCTTAACATAACATACATTAATAAAATTCATCCCATCATTGATTGATCGTTCCGAAATGCTGGAAGCTCCAAATCATTGTATTCTCAACGGCTCTTTATCCTTTCTCCACGTGCCATGCAGGACGGTGTTGTTTTTTATGGTTTTTTTTTTTTTTTCATTTTGGGTCAAGAGCTATGCAGGGTGCTTGAATCAATCAATCTCACCGGCCAGGCCAAGGTCAAGGCCCAATACTGGTACATTCAAGCTCATATTTACACAAATTTCAGACCAAAAAGATGACAAAATACCCCCCTCCCCGACCAAAAACAAGAAAGAGGCCGAAAAACACACCTACTTTCCCAACACAAGTTGCATACGACTAAAAACATAAATAAATAAAGTTGCAGACTTGCAGTAAACCCAAAAAAAATGAAAAATAGTTGCAGACTTGCACAGAAGCATTTGGCTAGTCGCTAGCACCTCCAATTCAGTTGCTCATCGGAAGTTGGAGATGTTACATAGTTTTTCCACTCTTACCTGCAGGTAGTTGTTTGCCACTTTGCCTAGTCAGCATAATAATTAGTTATAGGTTCCTCGTAACTAATGTACTCTTAACCTTTGATTAGTTAGTTTAGTCTAAATGTCTATATATATATATATATATATATATATATATATATATATATATATATATATATATATATATACGGCAGTAGCTTTGTGAAAATTCAATTCAACAGATCACAATTCTTTTTCTCTCTCAGCTCGCAAATTCTCTCTAGATTCTTCACAATCATCACTTCACGCATTTTACTAATAACTTAAATCTCCTTCTGCAGGCTTCGTAAATTTTTTGAATAACATCATTATAAGAAATAATAAGTTAAGAGTACCGTAAGCGGCTCTGATGGATTGAAGCCACAAATTTCACATGGCCCGCTCTTAACTTGAATTTGGCACTATAGTCCACTAAATAAGACACAACAGCAAACCTCCAACACTCCATCGACTTTTTCGTTCTAGAATTATTATTAAAAACTTCTTTTTTTGATCAAATGGCAAAATATGTTTTCCACCCTATGGTCTAAGTGGCTAACGTTTAGTATATTGCATTTGTATATTAATTTGATCTTATGCTGTCAATTCCGTGCATGTTGCCATAAGGCCCTTATATATATATATATACCCTGCTCGGTGGACCTTAGTCGGCATATAATAGAATATATATTGTCAAAATACTATGAATAAACTAATTAAAAAGATGGATATATATTTATATATACCCTGCTTGGTGGACCTTAGTCGGCATATAATAGAATATATATTGTCAAAATACTATGAATAAACTAATTAAAAAGATGGTTGGGGTGTGATATTGTTAAATTATTATGACTACTTATATATATATATATATATATATATATATATTTATATATATACTTATAAATTAATTTAGTAATGTAGAAGATTAAATAATTAATTTTTTCTATGTATACAAATTATTTTCACGATGTTAATTTTTTTAAATTTAATTTTAGTATATTGTTAGCATACAAATTTTACACCAATAAATATCATGTATTAATATATACCATTAAAAATATTTATTTTTATAATAATTATTTAAAACATATAATAATACATCATTAAATATTAATATAAAATTTATAATCATATATTAAAATTAATCTCAATTCTTTTTGGCCATATATAAGGTAACTTGTCATCTCTCAATAACTTTTATATAATTATATTATTGATCATTTGATCATTTGCACAGCGGTAGCCGGTAGCTGGCTATAAGCAACTGTGCACGTTTGTAGTTGATTTCGAGTTGCGATATGTATATTGTTAATCTTTCCAGAAAATTTAGGGTAGCATACTAACAACTACTTTATGTTTTTCCTTCCCCTGTGGACTGGTAAATGAATTCAATCATTAAATATCAATGGATACCCATTTTTGGTAAAGTATGTCGGCAGGGCAGAGATGGAAAAGGAAAAGCAAAAACATTTTATGATCAATTTATAACAGAAAAAAATAAATAAGCCTTGCTAAAATTTTTTAGTGTGCGACCACTTCAAGCATAATCATCAGAAGGCTGATCAAAATCTTCTTATCCAGCCAGGTTCGGCTACAAACATGTACATAAGAGTTGGGACAGGAATAGGTATTTCTTAGGGTGTATTTGGTTGGGGGTAAAATACTTTACACATAGAGAATTTTCACCCCTTTTATCCCCTAACCAAACACACCCCAAGGGAAAGAGAACTCAGCATATATTCTCTTATGGCCTTATTTGGAAAATATCACTCCCTCTATTCATGTTATTCGTCATTTAAAAATAAAAATGTTTTATTTCAATTCATTTTTTTATATTAAAAGGTTAAGAAATTAAATATCAATTTTTTAAAACTTTATTATTGTTTACTGATATGAAAAGAAATTAATGGAGTTGTAAAATTTTAAATATTTTAATAATGATTTATTTAATCTAATATATAATTAATTTTAAAAGCAAACCTTAAATTAATAATTAGATAATTCATGTAAACATTTGAGCGCTATGTAATGGTATGCATCCTTTACAATATAATGATCAGTTGAAGCAGTATTTAGCTTGCATAACTTATATATATATATATATATATATATATATATATATATATATATATATATATATATATATATATATATATATATATATATATATATATATGAATGACTACTTTTGTTCGATTGGCAGAGCATAAGGATTATATAATTTCTCTACAATTTTTTTTTCCTATAATTTGAGCTTATGATCTCTATTTAAGAGATCAAAATTATTTACCACCTTTGCCACTTCTTTGTGAGTACTTAGCTTATAAAATTAGAATTCTCTAAAATGATAATCATTATAAAATAAAAAGGTGAGGCTTATTCATTTTTATATCATTTTGGTGAAACTTACATATTATAAAAATTATTAATTAAAGAACAAATAATTCTTCACTTTTTTACTTTACAATCACTATTATTTTAAAGGATCCAAATCCTAACTTGCCTAGTTCACCTAATCCACTTGCAAATTAATGAAATGCATGGTAGACTTGGTACGGTCATCCAGCGATACATATTTGAACAGTTATGGTAGTTGCTTTTAATATTAATATGATCCTTGTCATCATCATTATAATCATCAACATGCTGTCACTTGATGGCCATTAATTATTAATAGATCCTACTCGTCATTGCAACTAGTAGAACTTTTCTTTTCTTTCTTGACTTTCTTTGCGTCTCATGTACTAGCATTTTTATATTTTTTGAGTACGGGGATCCTTGCTAAGATATTTCATAATATAACGTTGATTAGAAATATCTTTCATGAGATTTCAGACTCTTACGCTGCAATTAAAGTAGCATATGATCATTTATGTCAACATTGCCCAGCACACATTTCTTAATTTGCAACAAGTTATTGCGATGGGGAAGATCAGAGGTGTAACGAAGGATTCAAATACCTCATATTTTTCAGGGCTAAACATATATACTTGCATGTGTGATGCACTATAGGATCGACATCTTCAATCACTTATTCTGATCGCGTCATTTCATTTATAAACTGTATTTCTATACTCATTCGTTGCCTTATTTAACAGTGGTCCTAAACGCTAAACCCTCATGCGTTGTTTCATTTTTATACTGTATTTCTACACTCATGCGTTGTTTCATTTGTATACTGTATTTATATACTATTTTCTTTTCCTTGCTCGATGTTGCTGATCAATTTGAATAAAACATTGTTCCGAATTTTAGGTAAACTGTGCATGTATATATTTAGTTTGATTCAACTCTATTAATTAATTGATCAATATGGGAAAGTTAACTATTATTCCGATCACCACTTGACTTAAAAAAAAACCTTTAATTATGTCCCTAGTGTCCGCAGTTTTATATGTTAAAAGAAAATTAAACGGTGACGTTAATGAATTAAAGAATATAATCATAGCCGATGATACCAATATCAAGAAAAAAATATTAAATAAATAAAAGGGATATAAAGTTACATTATCAGTACTGTTCAAACAAATATAAAAACAATTACTTTAGAACTCAAAGGTAAGCACAATAAAAGTGGACCAGTACGATGACACCAAATTATGAATATGACTCAGCTGTTCTGCAGAAAAGAAGATTAATTGATTAAAGAGTTTCTCATTATGGGAATCGGGGGGGACATTTGTTTCCAAAGGGTGCCACATGGCAACTGTTGAATAATATACGGGGTGGGCCTTTTAGTGCCTTGCTCCTCACTTGCTTTGGTGATGTTGAGCCATCATTAAAACTTATCGCAAAAAAATATACGGGGTGGGCGGTTCATTAACAACATAGTATGAAATTCCAGAAATGTTCTTTCTTGTCTACTTTAATTAATTCTTCTTGTTTCGCCCTAGGCCGGCCCTCCCCCATTAGGGCATGGGTCCTGCATACGAGAAAGTAAACCCTAAAATATAGGAATCGACTATTGCATGATTTATGTAATTAGTGATGAGATTCTCTTCAATAAACTTGTACCATCCATGATGAAATTAATCCTTCATTTTCTTTGCTTTCTTTAAGGAATGTTTAAATGTAGGATGGTCCTAATAATCTCCACCTTTTTACCTCTGTTTGGTCATGATGAAATCAATTCTAATGATTTAGTTTTCGTCTTTGTTCAGTCCACGCATTCTGTACCATTCACTTTTTTACCAAGTACACTTCAGCTAAATTTGGGCAACTCGTTATATCATCATCCACGCTATTGAGAGTTTAGTTTAATTAATGAAAGAAAATATATATAGAGCAATACTCCAATATTAAAAAAAACTGAAAATAGTAAATTAAAGAATGGAATTATTCTTAAACTGAATCTTGTGTCTCAATATGTGAGAGGAAAATGGATCACTTATTGTGTAATTTTTAAGTACAGGTATTATTAGTGATAAAAATAATTTTAAATAAGGAAAAATATAATTATAAAATAATTACGAAAACATAATTATTAAATGCAACTTGTACAGCTGCTTTTCTCTTACCAGTGACCATCGAGAACCTGCATGTGTGCATGTGTGTGCCGTTTTTCCTCATGAATTATTAATGAGTTTGACTACAATACTTCCATCTAAGAAATATTAGTTAGTTTGTAATATAATGTTAGCAAGTTGATGAGAGAACACCGGTTGGTCAATTTCAAAATATGAACGACACAACTCCTTGGGTGGTAGATGCAACTCTTTGGGTGGTAGTTACGTTTTTGAAAAGATATGATAGTAACTGTTTTGTAACTCAAAAAGTGCCTAAAATATCTCTATAAATAAGTGTTGTATTCTCTCTCTTTAAATCAGAAAAACATCGTAAAAATTATTAAGAGAGTTTGTGAGGTTTTGTTATATCTTGATAAGAGACTTGTTTGTCTTTTCCCTAATAGTGTGCCGGCAATATCTCTTTAAAGAAAGTGATAATTCATGCCTCAAAGTCTATTCTATTTTCTACTCTTCTACATTTAGTTTCTAACAATTTTGAAGAGATGTTCCAATGGAGCCAAATTCATCTTTTGCCTATCCTATCAAGCAAGATATCAAACTTGATCCATTTGATAGGACGAATTTATAGATGAATGGAATTCAACTTGATTAATATGAAATTGTACAGGATATATATATATATATATATATATATATATATATATATATATATATATATATATCGGAGGATTACAAATCTGTTTCCTATTTACAAGCACTAGATAAGATGAAGGTGAGAGAGTTGTTACAACAGCAAGCATTAGATAAGATGAGAATGAGAAAGTTGTTACAATCAGCACATAATAAGCTAATCTACATAGCATGAATGTTGGAACTGATGAGCACTCCTACACGCGCCCGCAAGATGGAGGAGGGACATTGAACACCAATCTTGGTCATTAGGGAAGAGTGGCGCGAGCTGGACAATGGCTTGGTAAGGAGGCCTGCAAGCTGATTGCTAGTCTGAATGTGAGCCACTTGTAGTTCTTTGTTGGCTACCAATTCACGCACAAAGTGATAGTCGATTGCAAGATGTTTCATTCTTGTGTGGAAGAACGGATTTGCACATTGGTAAGTTGCTCCAATATTGTCAGAGTACAGTAATGGTGCTTTGGTAAGTAGGAAGTGTAGTTCTTTGAGAAGTTCACGCAGCCACAAAATTTCAAAAGCGGTAGTGCGGTACTCTGCTTCGGTAGAAGATCGAGCAATTGTGGATTGCTTCTTGCAAGACCATGAAACAGCATTGGGACCTATGTAAATAACATTGGCTACAGTAGACTTGCGATCCATGGTATCTCCAGCCCAATCAGAGTCGAAAAAGGCAGTTAAGGATAGATCAGAAGTTTGAGTGAGATGAAGACCATGAGCAATGGTTCCCTTGAGGTAACGAAGAACACATTTAAGGGCCTACATGTGCACTATAGTTGGAGCTTGCATGTATTGGGATAATTTATTAACAAAGAAGGAGATGCCAGGTTGTGTTAAAGCTAAATATTGCAGAGAACCAATGATGAATCCAAATTCACTGCCATCTACATTTTAGATCCAGAATTATCATCTTTGCCCAAACTTACTCCAAATGATTTTGAGGAACTCAAGAAGAAAAGGAAGAAATGTGACGAAGATGAATTAATTTGGCATGGTCATATCTTGGATACCTTGACTGATCATTTATATGATCTCTACTCCAATCTCAAGACACCAAAAGAAATTTGGACATCAGTAGAGACTGCATATAAGAATGAAAAACAAGGTACTGACAAATTCTTGGCTTTATAGTATTTTGAATTTAAGATATTTAATACTAAACCAATTATGGATCAAGTGCATGAGCTGCAAGTATTACTATCAAGATTGAGAGATCTTGAAGTTAAAATTCCTGATGCCTTGCAAATAGGTCCAATTCTCTCTAAACTTCCTCCATCATGGAATAATTTTATAAAGAAAGTTTTGCATTCTTCTAAAAAATTAACTTTAGAACAATTTCAGACTTATTTTCAAATTGAATGTGAAACTCGTGCACATGATGCACAACTTATGCCTTCAAGTTCTACTGTTAATTTTCTTAATTAAAAAGATCCTAATGGAGGAAAGATTAATTTTAAAGCATCTAAAAAGGGTGTTTCTTTTAAAAAGAAAAAGAACATGCAATGCTTTGATTGTGGCAAGAAAGGCCATTTTATTCGAGACTGCGGGCATAGAAAGGCAGGAAAGAATTTCAATTCTAAAAATTCTAGGAAGGCAAATCTAGTGGAGGAAGCAATCCAAGAATTGGTTGCTATGATTACTAAATTAAAGATGGCTGATATTTCAACCAAAGATCAAGATTGGTGGTTAGATTCTGGTGCAACAATTCACATATGCAATGACAAAAACAAATTCAAGAATTATGTGCAATTGACACAGCATGAAGAAGTGTTGATGGGTAATCATGTTACTACCAAAGTGCAAGGAAAATGTACTATTGAATTAAATCTCATTTTAAGACAAAAGCTTACATTATTAAATGTGTTTCATGTTCCGAAAATTCGCAAGAATTTGGTCTCTGCTAGTTTGCTTTCAAAGAAAGGCTTCAAGATTGTGATAGAATATGATAATGTAATACTTTCTAAGAGTTCTATTTTTGTAGGAAAAGGATATTCATGTGATAGCATGTTTAAAATTAAGCAGTAATGAAATAAATAATAATTATGTTTATATTGTCGAGTGTGATTCTTTTTTATGGCATTCTAGATTAGGTCATTTAAATTTGGTTCTTTAAATTTTATGTCAAAAATGGGTATATTGTTTGCAAAGATAAACAAGTACAAAAATGTGAAATTTGCATACAATCAAAAATGACCAAGAATCCTTTCCCTAGTGTTGAAAGAAATACCCAACTATAGAACTTGTACATTCTGACATATGTGAGGTAAATGGAGAATTAACTAGGGGAGGAAAAAGATATTTCATCACTTTTATATATGATTATTTTGGATTTACATTTGTTTATTTAATTAGAACAAATGATGAAGCATTTCAAAAATTTAAGGAATATAAATCTATTGTAGAAAATAAAAAAGATAGGAAAATAAAAATACTTCGTAGTGATAGAGGAGGAGGATATTTTCCTATTGAGTTTGATAGCTATTGTGAGAAACAAGGTTTAATATATCAAAAGAGTGCACCATACACACCAAAACAAAATGACTTGGCCAAAAGGAAAAATAGGATTTTAGTAGACATGATTAATTCTATGCTAACTAATGCAAGGTTAGCACATAATTTGTGGGATGAAACACTATTAACTACATATCACATACTTCATAGGGTGCCCTTAAAGGCTATGAAAATTTCACCATATGAACTTTGGAATGGTAGAAAACCCAATTTGAATTATTTTAAAGTATGGGGGTGCATTACATTTTATAGAGTTCTTGACAATCAAAGAACAAAATTAGCACCAAGAGGAATTAAAAGTATTTTTGTGGGTTGTGCACAACATTCAAAAGCATATAGACTTCTTGATATAAAATCAAATGTTATTGTAGAATCTATATATGTTAAGTTCATTGAAAATAAATTTTTATATGATTCTTCTAGCAATGAATCTGTGTGTGAACAAAATGAAAATATGCATTCTAGTGTTGAAATTTCAAAGAGGAAAATTAATGATTTTCAATTAGAAACAAGAAAGAGTCAAAGAATAAGAAAAGAAAAGCATCTTGGTTCTAATTTTATTTCTTCACAATCTATTGTGTTTCTTGTAGAAGGAAGTAGAGCCAAAATTCATAATAAAATACCCATTTTAATGAACATTGAGGATGATCCAAAAACATTTCAAGAAACTATTACTTCTAAAGATGCAATGTTTTGGAAAGAAGCCATCAATGATGAAATGGATTCTATTATGTCCAATAATACATAGGTATTAGTTGATCTACCTCTTGGATCAAGACCCATAGGATGTAAATAGGTATTTAAATGGAAGTACAACACATATGGTTCTATACAAACCTTCAAAGCTAGACTTGTGGCAAAAGATTTTGCATAAAAGGAAGACATTGATTATTTTTACACCTATACTCCAGTGGTTAGAATAACATCTACAAGGATACTATTGGCTTTAGCACCAATATATAATTTAATAATACATCAAATGGATGTTAAAACTGCCTTCTTAAATGGAGATTTAAGTGAAGAGATTTATATGCAACAACCAGATGGATTTATTCTTCCTAAAAATGAAAATAAAGTTTGTAAATTGATAAAAAAGAAAAAACCTCTTTATGGTCTAAAGCAAGCACCAAAATAATGGTATGAAAAATTTTTTAGTGCTATATTGTCAAATGGATTCATACACAATAATACAGATAAGTGCATTTATGCTAAGTTCACCAAAGAATATGGCACTATCATATGCTTATATGTGGATGACTTGTTGCTATTCGGAACCAATATGCTTGGAATATGTGAAACCAAGAAGTATCTTACTTCAATCTTTAAAATGAAAGATATGAATGAGGTAGATACTATCTTGGAAATTAAGATTAAAAGAGAAAACAAAGGGGTTATTTTGACACAATCTCATTATATTGAGAAAATGCTTATAAAGTACAATTATTTGGGAATTAAGGAGTGTAACACTCCTTATGATTCTAATGTCAAATTAATAGAAAATTCTAGAAGAATAGTTGCACAATTACAATATGCAAGTGTAATAGGTAGTATGATGTATGCAATGCATTACACAAGACTAGATATTGCATTTGCAGTTTGTAAACTTTCTATTTTTATGAGTAAACCAAGTAGTGATCATTGGAAGGCCATTATTACAGTGCTTGGTTACTTGAAAAGGACAAAAAACATGGCTATTTGTTATAATGGTTTTCCTATTGTGTTAAAAGGTTATTCAGATGCTAGTTGGATAACTAATGTAGGTGATAATGAATCCACAATAGGATGGATTTTTACTTTGGGAGGTAGTGTTATCAGTTCGGCATCCAAAAAGCAAATTTGTATTTCACATTCCACTATAGAATCTAAATTTATTGCATTAGCAGTTGTAGCAAAAGAATTGGAATGGTTAAGGAATACGTTATTAGATATAAAGTTGTAGCCACAACCGATGCTAGCCATTTCTATATATTGTGATAGTGAGGCAACAATGTGTTTAGTCCACAATAAAATATATAATGGAAAGTCTAGACATATAAGTTTGCGACATGTCTATGCGAGAGAATTAATTAAAAGCGAAGTCTTAACTATAATTTATGTGAGATCAAATAAAAATTTGGCTAATCCACTTATCAAAGCACCACCAAAGAGATGCATTACAATTGACTTATAAAAGAATGAGGCTTAAACCCTGACATCAAAATGCACTAGTAATGGGAACCTAACTTTGAGTTAGAAATCCTAACAAAATGAGTTCAATGGGTAAAAATAAGTTACTATGTATCAGACTTGACATTGATTTTTTTCTGAAAGGTCTCATTCTATGATGTTCAGTGTGTGCTATTACGAGAAGAGGATGACTACATGTCTTAATGTAATTGTTAAATGTCTAAAGTAATAGGGACATAAGGACAAATTTCACCTATATGAATATTGAGGTGGTGCTGCCTCAAACAAGGATTAAAAGATTTATTCTTGTAAATATTCATGAAAGCAGGATTAGCACATGACCATAAAGTGCTAAAATCTTGTTGTTAAAGCCTCTTAATAATCACATGATATCATGTGTGTAACACTTTTGATTTGGCATAAGGAGTTATGGTTCAATGTTTGTATACCAATAACTTTGTTAAATTTTAAAATGTTCACACTAACAAAAAGTTCAAATCCATGAGATACTTTCTATTATGCATGATATTATGGGTGGTATTACAAACTAGTGGGGGATTATTAGTTAGTTTGTAATATAATATTGGCAAGTTAATGAGAGAACACCAATTGGTCAATTTCAAAATATGAAAGACATAACTCCTTAGGTGACAGGCGCAACTCTTTGGTGGTAGTTATATTTTTGAAAAGATATGATAGTAACTACTTTGTAACTCAAAAGGTGCCTAAAATATCTCTATAAATAAGTGATGTGTTCTCCCTCTTTAAATTAGAAAAACATTGTAAAAATTATTTGGAGAGTCTATGAGATTTTGTTGTATTCTGATAAGAGACTTGTTAGTCTTTCCTCTAAAAGTGTGCAGAGAATATCTCTTTAAAGAAAGTGATAATATACGCTTCAAAACCTATTCTATTTTCTACTCTTCTACATCCGGTTTCTATATATACATATAACATGAGATATATAGATATCATATGAAACATTATATAGTAACGTGAATGTGAGTAAATATTAAATTAGGCATGAATATCAAAGTGAGGTAATTACATGTTGTGTGACAGATGAGTTATGTTTAATATCAAATTCCGACTTATAAATAATAATTCATTTCACACAGTTGAGCCTATAGCCTAGTTGTGATTTCCTGCATGTTTTATTAAGCTTGAGATGTCCTGTATTTAACTTTCATTCTCTCTCCCCCTACCTTTGTGGAAAAAAAAAAATAATTCATTCCATCTATACACACATCTGAGCCGCAAAAAGTCACGATATATATAAGCTGTAGTAGTTTTGCTTTGCATCTCTATTTTTCAGCATTCATTTCCAATAATCAGTCTTTATTCCAAATAAAGCAAAAGCAACTGTATTTGCTTGCCTTAAGTTAATTCCTCTATATTATTTCTTTATTTCTTCCTCTAGCTTTATTTTTCTTTCCTCCTCGCTCTGGTTATCTCCTTCTCTTCCATCTTTATTTATATATAATAGCTGAAGTTGCATAATATATATATAAGGGCAGAGAGATGCACATGGGCTCAGTATGAAAAGAAGTAGTTATTAGAGAGATGCATATGTGTCATATTTTCATAGTGATATTTATCGCAGGAGAGCTACTATTTAGTAGGAGCAAAAAATAGCGAAATGCATACAGAAATTGGTAGCACTATAAAAATTAAAGAATGGCTGAAAGGCAGAAATAATCGTGGGACATGATAGGAGAAAAATTATTTTTGTTTCACCTATTGTGCAATTCAAAAAATTATAATTCTTACCGGTAAGTATTACTGTCATTGCACATTAGCAAAATACATTTTATATACCAATTACTGTAACTAGCAATCTATGATTTGCTTACTTATAGTTTATTATCATATATTTTAATTAAATTAAAATATTTTTAATTTAGCATATAACTCCGTGGATTTTACAATGATAGGGACTACATTATATTTTAATAATTTAAAGTAAATATTATATATAAAAATTTAAAATATATTTTAATTTATTAACCAAACCTCAAATACCATTTAATTTTTAAATTTATTCATAACACTACTTAAATTGCTAAAAACCATAACATAAGTTACTAATGCATGTAAATAGGGATGACAATAGGGAATGACATTCTTGGATATCCACAAGGTCAACTTCATGTTTGGATCCCTATGTTTAGGGGTTTTTTTTTTTTTTTTTCTTTTGCAAAGATGAGAATGAGGACAAGAGTGCCCTACATATAGTTCAGGGACGGGATCAGGGACTATATCCCCCGCTCTAAACTAAATGACACATTTACCTCTTATAGTGTATAGTAGATGTATTGCATGTTATTTTAGTAATTACGTATATTTAATTTTGTTATTATTTTTAAATTTTCAAGATTATTAATCTGCTTTTATAATTTTTTGTTTTTAAATATTTTCTAGGATCCCTACAAATTCCCATGGGGCTATGAGGATCAAGGATGGAATCTTAAAATATAAAATTATTTATATGCCTCTATTCAGTAATTTAAACTTTTGGGAGAGATAATTTATAACATGGTGTTAGAGCCTCTATGAACAAGAAGTTTAAAGTTTGATCCTTATTTGCCCCTATCTTTCTAATAATAAAAGTTAAATTTTAGCATAAAATAATGTAGACTTGTGTAAAGTTCACACTTCAAGCTTAAAGAGACTCTTATATAAGAGTATATGTTAGAATATAAAACTATTTATGTGCTTCTATCAGACAACTTAAGCTTTTAAAAGATATGGTTCATGACAGAAAGAAAAATTCTCCCCATCATGGAAATTGGAGAAGGGGACAAGAGTAGAAACGGGAGGTAATAAGTTGAAGTCTTGAGGCGAAAATAAGGGGAGTACTCGTTGCCCTTACCCTCATTGATTGTGCTCCCTACATGCAAAAGTGGTGTAAACTTGTTCTCAGTTTAATTTATTTTGTGAGGATCTCTTTTGTTTTTTCAAAAAAGAAAAAAAATCAAACAGGTAATGTTTTCAATTGTGGGTAAATATGGACAAAAGTGATACATTTAATGAAGGAGCAGTTTTAGTAGGTAGTGTCTGCATAACATAAGTGGGATGGGAGCGGATCCTCTCCATTGGCCAAAAAAAATGACGCTGTCATGTGTTTACTCTAGACTTTTCAAGACAATTAAACTAGATCAATGGTAAAAAATAAAAAGAAATTTTTACACCTCATAAACATTTCCCTCATCTCTTTCCTTCTCCCTCTGGTTGTCTTCTTCTTCTTCTCCCTCCCACTGTCTCCTCTATGCAACACCTTCTCCCTCTCCCTAGCTCGTTATGCCACCCGTCTTATCACCTCAGCTCGCCGCCATTGCACCAACCAATGATCTATTGACGTCAATGCTGGTGGCTGCTATGCATAATCGAGGCCGGTGCTTGTCCTTGACCTGCCATTCTCCTCCTACTGACTATAATGGAATTTTGGTTTGTTGATATTTTCTCATTTATTTATTAGCGGATTATATTTTTTTGTTAACATTTTTCTTTTTCTTGCTAATATTTCTTAAATGAGAGGGAAAAAGGGGGAAAGATTAAGGAGAATATTTGAATTGTAATTTGGGCATGATTATTGTGAGTCTTGGTTATAATGACTGAAGCAAAGTTGATGCACTGTGTCTTGGTTTGAAGTACTAAGTCTTGGTGTCCAATCTCCTCTGCCATCGAGATTCTCTTAGTCTGGAGTGAGATTTGCCATCATATGCTTGCAATTTTGTTGTTTTTCTTTTTAATGGTGGTGGTGGTGCAGCATAGAGAAGATAGTGGGAGGGAGAAGAAGAAGACAGCATGAGGGAGAAGGAAAGAGATGATGGAATTTTTTTGAGGTGTAAAACTTTCTTTTTATTTTTGACCGTTGATCTAATTTAATTGTCTTGAATGGTCCAGATTAAATGGCACTCTCATGTTGTTGGCCAATTGACAGGTTCCGTCCTAAGTGGGATACAAAAAATAAAGAGAGCATCTTTTGACGGATTTTTGTCCATTTTAAAAATTTGAGATCAGAAATCGTTTTCAAAAAATTATTTTTTGATGAATAAGAATATATATTTTTCTTGAAATTTTAAACCAAAACCTTTTAATTTTCATGAATTGGCCAGAAGAAATTTTCAAAAGAAAATTCAATTCAAAGCCATTTGTCGTAAATGTAATTTACATTATAAATTCATTTCATTATTTCCTTTGAAGATCGAGCCTTTATTTTTTTCAGGAAAAAAAAAAAGAATGATATGCTTTATCTTCACAAAATTCTCACAAATGTTAAAGTAAACTCATATATATTATTTAAATGTTGTTATAAAGAGACTAAAATATTATTTGCTAATTTAATTAGTAAGGTACTTAAGTATCACATAGCGCAAAACAGCCAAGCCATCCTCTTGAAGAATATTATTAAAAACAGAAATGAAGGAAATTACACTTGTTTTTTGGTTAAAAAGAGGAAACAATTTAAAGGTGCAAAGATTATTTTAACAAAAAGAAAAGTAATTTTTTAATTTAAAAATTTTAAAACTAAAAAAATTGTTTTTTTAACAGAAGTTACTTAACTTCTACTCAACAATTGCAAAAAATTTGTTTTTCATCTTTTGAATAAAAATTGAAATGAGTAACTTTTTTAAAAAAAATAATATTTTTAGTTAAATAAATCAATTTTTTATTCAAATAATCTTAAACACACACACCATAATTTACACTGCAACAGCCAACACACACTGTGCCCACGCAGCAGCTGCTACATTTCTACATATGATAATAGGAATAAACTCTTTCAGTCTCTCTTTACATTTTTGTTGAGAAGAATATTTATCGTTGTAGCTTCGTCAAATAAAAAATTTTCATATTAAAATGAAGCATGATCATCTAAAATTAAGAGGAACATGTCTCAACAAACTCAACAATATCCGACAATGTCTTCTGCAAATTGCCGAAGCAGCATATTCTTTTGTTTCTGGTTTTTCAACATTACCCAACATCATCCATGCTTTGTCTACTTAGAATATTGTTACACTTATAATTATTTTTAGGTGCTGCATTTTGTATTTTTTTTTTAGGTAGTACATTATGATATTTTCAAAAATTACAGTATAAGATAAAAAATTTACAATTAAAAATAGAAAAATTATGATGTTAGGAATATTTATAATAATGTAAATTAAAAAATACAGAGTTACTTTACATGTTTTAAAAAAATTCTGTCACACCACGTCTTTTTTCAAGCTACATCATAATAAATACTATCAACATTATAACTTTTATATGTTGGGTTATAACTTTTGAAATATGTTGCAGCGTATTACCTCTATCCTTATTTTAATATTTTTATAATGTCTTTGGGTTTGCTATTAGTCATATTATATAATAATAATAATAATAACAATAATATTTAAATAAATAGAGATTGTAATTCAAGAAACTTAATTCATGTGAAATTATAATTGCTTGATTTTAAGATTGAAAAGAAAGAGAGATACTAAGTTGTGAATGATAATTAATCCTACATAAAAAATTCGCCTCATTCTTCCCCCATAACATGTCTGACCGAGTGTGCCACAATTTCTTCAAATAAATTATTTATTGATGTTTCAATGTTCAATAAATTGTTTTTTTTTGGGTACAAATGTTCAATACATGTTAATAAAGGAAAAAAAAAACGCCAACAGGAAAAAAAATTGCGTTTTTCTGTTTATTTGAAGAAATAAATTAGTACTATTTTTATTATATTTTTAATCAATAATAATGAGGCAGACTACCTAATCTTCTCATCACTATCTCAATCCTAATGGCTTTTTGATTTATTTTATTTGACACTTTAGTAATATGCATAAGAATTAAAAAATTTAAAATTGATGCTCAATTATAAAAATTTTTCTACCAAAATACCTTACTCAATTTTCAACATCTAATTAAACCATCTTATACCTAAAATAATGTGAAGTGTAAAATTCGAAAATTAGTCATAAATTCTTTGTTGATATAGAAAATAACAAACAAAAATTATGGATCAAGAAATTTTCCCCAAAGAATCAAATAAAATGGACAAGAAGAAATACTTAATAGTTTTAATAATGTTGATGACATAGTTATGAGAATTAGTTGTGTTTTCTACCATATTCTCTCATAGTAGTATTTCTTTGTTTTATGATCTTTTTTTCACCTAAACCACCAATATTTAGAGTTTATTTGAATTTCGTTAATCTAGTTTAAGTTGAATCAATCCATTATAGTGTAAAACGCTTTGGATTCGACCATTTGATATTACAAATAAAGTTTGTTTGGGATCGCAGTCTATTTCTACTATGATCTATCAATTACTTTTGGGTTGATAAAATATGTTTCAAGAGAACTATGATTATATAATGAGAAATTAATATTGGAAGCATTTACAAATTTAGTCTTTTATATTTTTAAATTTATATTTAATATTTTTTAAAATTATTAAATATATGATTAATAGTCAAAATTATAAAAATTTATTTTTAAGGAGGCTATGAAATTTTCTGATAAAATCAAATTTTATTTGATTTAATTTGGGAGCATAATATTATAAATCTCGATACAATTTTTTTTTTAAGATTTATATTCACATTTTAATCTCAATGGTCAAATTGTTACTTGTCACTTTTTATCAATTATTTATAAATAAAATTTAAATAAACTTATAAATTAGTACACTACAATTTTAATTTTATAAACCATCCAACTCTAATCATTCATATTGAAATGATATATTATAAAGTGGACTTTGTCATCATTTGTTAAGAAAAGACTACGTTTCAAACTACAAGGTTCCATAAATGCGTTGCTAGCAGGAAAGTCCAATTACAAGACGGCAGACAGCCGCTTCCAGTTGGCTGATTGGCCCCGGGTGTCTCCGAACTTTTTTGCCATAGATTATTAGCACTCGGAATCTACCACACTCTAATTAATCCGATTAAAATTTTCATTTTACCCTAACCTTGATTGTGGGCGCTTCCTGCTTTATAAGCTTACATTTAGCCGAGTGACAAAGTAAGCGAGAGTGTTATTTTTATGTGAGATGTTAGAGCAGTAAAATTGTGTATAAATAATTAAAATTAAAAATTATTTAAATATTATATAATTACTTTAAAAAATAATTAATTTTATATTTTAATATTAACTATTCATCTAAAATTTGATAATTAAAATTTATTTCTTTTATTTTTCATAATTAACTATATTCTTCTCACAATATGCTCGTATGTGTGTGTGCGCGCGCGCGCGTGTGTGTGATATGTAGGGATCTATTTACTCAAAAAGTAGGTCATGTATATTTATTTCTAAGTAATATTTTATAAATTATGAATTTCATCAATTTGATGGTTGGATTATGCGATATTATTTAGATGGCCAAACATACTAATTTTAGAAAAATTAAATATTAATAGATATGTTATCTAATAATCAATATTTACTTACATTTTTAAGAATATATTATACATAAAAAAAATGGAACAACAAAATATTCACTCATTTTTAAATTGTACAATTCTTTTATGAACTTGATTTACTTAGTAGAAATTTCCAATTCAATAGATAAATGGATAAAATTTAATCTTTATAAAAAGTTATTCAATAGAATAAGTATGTCAATATTTACACTTAAAAATAAGTGGACCTCCACCCTTATATAAATATAGAAGTAGAGATGTAAGAACTTTCGGAAATTAATCAATTGTTTTGTGACTTGTTGAATTCTTGCTATTCATATGGATTAATGATTATTAGTAAGTTCCTATTCTACATTATAATATATTTCTTTTTCAGACTCGATCGCTCTTTTATATATATATTCTTTCCTTCTTCTTTGAGGTCTATTTTTTTTCACCCATCTTGGCCTGTCTTGTCTACAAAGTCCACGCCTCTTTACATGAACACAATAAAATCGATTTCTTGGTATATTATTGTTAATTAATCACCATACCCCATCTTGGTCATCCTTTCAGATTATCATTTAATTAATTAATTAATTTAATCATAACCCTCTCTCTCCTTTCTCCTGATTTCTTTCCTCTTCCCTCCGTTCTATATATACATGATATATGATGCCACCTTTCTTCAACCAAGACGTTACTATATACTCCTCCAGCGCTGTTGGTTCTTAATTATTTGCCCTTTTGTATCGATCAGCTCACATATTTCCCTTATAACTGGACCAGTTATATACACACGCGCGCGCGCGTATATATATATAGCAATGGTTGTGCCTTCTCCAAACACTATGACGATAAGAACCACGAAAACAAAGGCAATGGGAATTCCAACGATTGACCTGTCCATGGAGAGGTCAGAGTTGTTGGAACAAGTGGTGAAAGCATGCGAGGAATACGGCATCTTCAAGGTGGTGAACCATAGTGTGCCAAAAGATGTGATTTCAAGATTGGAAGAGGAAGGTGCTGAGTTTTTCGCCAAACCCACCTCAGAGAAGCGTCAAGCTGGCCCACCCACTCCTTTCGGCTATGGCTTGAAAAATATTGGCTCCAATGGCGACGTGGGTGACCTCGAGTATCTCCTACTTCACACCAATCCTATTTCTATCTCGAAGACATCAAAAATCATCTCAAATCACCCAACCAAGTTCAGGTATCGTATTAATTGAGAACTATTATTTAATTTGAACATCATTTTTGTGAATATTATTAAATAACTAGGGGAATTATATATACATAAAACTAGTGATTTCAATTACAATTTTAATAAATTTACTTATATAAAAAGAAAACTATGTGTTAACAATTATGGGTTTTACTAGTGAATCCAAGAAAAGGATTTTACATCCATTAATAGTTATCCCTAACTACATCTATCACATTCAGTAGAAACGTAACTAAAATTTTTAATTAATTATTTATACATAGACCCTTAAATATTATTCAAATGATATCAAAATTATTGGTCCAAATATCATTTTCCATATTAATTTTCTACCTACCAATATACAATTGTGCTACTATTCAATCTCCATTATTTTCTAAATTACAATTAAAACCGACATTAAAAATGAATGTTTGTATATTCCCTTTTTTTTTTTTTTGATGAAATGAATGTTTGTATGTATACTCTATGGACATTGTTACAAATATATATAATTATATTTTTACATAGAGACGCACGTAAGATAAGGAACAAGGCCTTCTTTTGTGTTTCTTAAATGCCAAGCAGGTTAGCGGGCTTTGCTCTGTGACTACCATTAGTTTGACATGTATTTGATCTCCCTTTTTTATTTGGTGATATCTACATATTTGATTCTCTATTCCCAGCCGTCATCACGTGACATTCGAAAGAGTTGGAAAGAAAAAAAAAAATTCCCGAATTAGTCTGGAAGAATGATAGTGCCCTATGCCCTTTAAACATGCCATATTTTCGACAATTTTTTTTTTTTATATATCAATGGTGGGAGAAGTTTTATATATAGCAAGGCATCCTAGACAAGCACATTGTTTCCTTTATATTTGAAATCAACTTATGAAGTATTACCATTTATGAATCAATGCATCATGTATATGTAGTTGTTTTCATGTGTTTGTTTCGTCTACGTGATAAAGACTTCTGCACCTTTGGATGAGTTGAGGACCACTCTGATTGATCAATGGTCTTCGCTTCCACACGGAACCCTTTTTTGAATGTTTATATTCATGATTATCATCTTGGAGATTTCAATTCTTATAATTATAAATAGTTTAATAGGTTCTTTGCTTTTTTCACTTTTTGAAAACTAATAGCACTCTGTACTTAATTTGGTTTGACATTTGGGAGAAAAAGAATAATTTATCGTAGTAATCGTATAAAGTGAGTACCATCTATGTTTATCTTTTAATTGTTTTTAGAAAGTACAATTGAAAGGTTAGAAAATTATTTGTGTTATTTATCTTCAATTCCCTGCTCAGTTGAGCTGACTTACTTTATGGATTTTTTTTTCCTACCAATTTAATAATAACACCAAGAGAGTTGAAAAGGTGTACAACAACACGTGCACCATCAACAAAAGGGTTACACTAAACAACTTTTTAGGTATCTGATTTCCATTTCTTATATATATAGAAATTAAAATGATATTTTACTTCGTGCACATATATCCTATTTACATCAAACATACACCGCCCTTACGTATACATAATTTGTTAGTGACTGTTATTTTATATATTTTACATGTAATATTTTTGTCTTTGATTAATATACTTTTAGAGGCATTATTTTGTGATTTATTTTTTGAATACTATTTTTTCTATAATAACACATAGCAATAGTTTAATTAGTACATTAAAAACATTGTTTTAATTTAACCTACGTAATTTGTAAGTACAGATTTTTTTATTACTACCAATTGAATATTATGTTATTCTCCAACTTTTTCTTCTTATTTCATATTTTAATTTCCACAATAAATAGATGGAGTCAATCGATTATGTCAGCCCGATGTAAAATTTGTTAATGAGCAACTATATTTAACGGAAAGCAATGGTTATGAAATTAGAAGCCTATTCTTTAAGTTACAGGGTAAATTGGCAATATATATGAGATAATTGCTTTGTTCACATGGAGCCTACTGCCTACAAAAGGTGGGCCAAATACATAAGAACAAATTAAAGTATTTGTACTATAACCACGTTTTGGGCTATGGTTTTGGGATCCACTCCCCTATATCTAAAGAGAAATATTTATTGTACATTAAATTTATTGACATTTTGATGAACCACCCATTGGATACATAGAAAATGATGAGATAAAAATTTTAAAATAAAAAATTATGTGTTATCTACCATTGATTTGTTAGGATATCTATTGGGACATCCCTTTTTGAATGTTCAAATAACACCCTTCATATCTAAAGTACTTAAAACTTATTTTCTTCAAGAAAGACATGGACAACTAGACAAGCATAACTTATGGCTTTAAGTATGTAAATGATTACCCATTAAACGGGCATTCTCGTCTAGAGTAGAATTATGCTTTAATATAGGCAGAATTATGCCCAACTGAAAAGGGAACCCACATATATGATATATGGCTATAGTTCATGAACCACATAGTTCATGAACCTTTGCTTAGAGCAAAGTATAATTCGTTAGAAAAGGCAGGGAGCTTATGCTACTCATGCTGTAGCTTGCATTTCTTGCATGCCGGTACGGTGACGATATCATCATTTTGCTTCGAGAAAAATAGACCAATATTGGATGGCCAAAGTCAAGAAGAAATCAATAAATTACACAACCCAAAGCATAATAAGATCTATAGAAGAGAAAAGTTGAGAAGGTTTTCTCTGATGCCTCCTTCTTCTTCTTTTTCTGTCCTTTTTTTTTTAATTTTTTGGTAATAAGCAAATCAAAAGGTTCACCATGAAATTAAAGTTCACTACTATTTTTGTAAAAACTACTAGTTAGTTAATATGAATTAATATAGTTATTATGAGGAGGTTTTAATTGCAGTGGTGCTGTGAATGATTACATAGAAGCAGCTAAGGTCCTAGCATGTGAGATTCTTGATGTGGTGGCGGAGGGTTTGGGGGTCCCGGACAAGTATGCACTTAGCAAGCTCATCAAAGACGTTGACAGTGACTCGGTGCTGAGGATCAATCACTACCCTCCTCCTCCTCCTCCTCCTCCTCCTCCTCCCTCTCCTCCTCATCACACGAAACTGAAGAATTGGGATTGGGACCCATCATCAAAACTCGCGAGCAATAATAGCATTGGCTTTGGGGAGCACTCTGACCCTCAGATCCTGACCATCATGCGCTCCAACGACGTGAGCGGCCTTCAGGTCTCCACCCACGAAGGGCTGTGGATCCCTGTCCCCCCTGACCCCAATCAATTCTTCGTCATGGTTGGCGATGCCCTCCAGGTAATACAATTCTCACCACTCAATATATTTCATCACAACGTTCAACAACAATTTTACATTTCTAAATAAATATTAATAATGTGGTGTAACTTTGCATAATAATATATTCAATTAATTTTGCGCATTAATAGTCACTCAATAGAATTTTAAAAGAGTATTAAATTAGGATGAAGAACTATCTATTATAATAAGAGTTTAATTGGTATCTTGACAGCAGTAAAAAGTTTCTGTTACATCACAACCAATAGAAATAAGGAAAAGTGAGAAATCATGGTGGGTCCCTCATTATAATAGGTAGTTATATATGTAAGTTGGCACTTTCCACTATTTACATTGGTTGTGCCAGTGTAAACTGCTTTACATCACAACGATTCAAATTAAATTCTTATAATAATTATTTACCATAATTTATCACTTCCTTACAACTTTATTAGCGGACAGTGTCAATATTGTCACTCAATAAAAATGTAAGAAAGCATCAAATTATATTAGATAATTATTCATTATGATAAGGGATCCACCATGATTTATTTTACATCGTGATACATAAAAATTAAACTCTAATTTATTTGTTTTTTTTAATTTTGACAATGTATACGTATGAATGAAGGTTATGACAAATGGAAGGTTTATAAGTGTGAGGCACAGAGCGATGACCAACACATTGAAAGCAAGGATGTCAATGATGTACTTTGGAGCACCGCCGCTGAATTGGTGGATCACTCCGTTGCCAGAGATGGTGTCACCGCCTCAAAATCCAAGTCTGTATAAGCCCTTTACGTGGGGTCAGTACAAGCAAGCTGCATACTCTCTAAGACTCGGAGACTCTCGGCTTGACCTCTTTAAGGCCCGCCGTATATGACATCTTGTAGCTGCTTCTCCCTCACAGATTCCGTGATCATGTTCTTGCCCCACTTATGTATAAGTCAGGACTCAGGAGCTCCAATTGAAGAGTTGTTTGTTTTTGTTTGAATTCCTTTTTTTTTACGAAAGATTTTGGTAGTGTTTAAGAAGCTCACTCTAGGGATATATTATTGCATTCAAAAAAAAAAAAAAAAAAAGGGACTACTTAGTTGGTACCGTTGTTAATGATGATCAGCCGTTGAAATCATTTAATTAACATAATTCAGGGGAATTTTGATATGATGGGTATTCTTCACTGTACACATTTTTCGGGTACATCTCACTGTACATTCATTTGAATGTTGTTTGAATTTCTAACGACAAAATTATGTTCAAATCAAGATCACTTGATTTTTGTTACGGAAGTTATGAGCCATTAGATCCGGGGAAAAAAAAAATGAAGTTTCACAAGTTTACCTAAATCTTTTTATCTTCTTACTGATGAATTGAATGATTAATTAAGGTTTGATCACTTGATTCGTGTTAGGAAGTTCAGATGTTCTGGTTGAATAGCACTTTTGCATGCTGTTCGCGCTTGCATTCATCACTAGTCTTAGCTCTTAATTTTATTATTTAGCAATAATTTTTCTGTTGCTTGACATGGTTTTCTTGGATTTTCATTTGTCTGACTGTAAATTGTAGGCTTCACTCCTTTCGGTGTTGCGCGTCCCTCAATTGACACGCTAGCCAACGAAACGTTTTTGGTGCTTTGAGCAGGGAGAGAAGGAAGAAGCAATATTGAAACCGAAAGCTATGGAAATTTTTGCACAGGAAATACTTAAAGGTCTGTTTGGTTTGGCCATTTTCTGTTTTTATTTCTATAAAAAATAGGAAATGGAAATGAAAACATGTTTGGCATAATTTTTTAAAAATATTTTCATAAAACATTCTCTAAAATGGTGAAAATTTTGAAGACAAAAAATCATCGTTTTCGGTATTTTCAATGGAAACGTTGAAAACAAGAATTGGGAATAATGAAATATAGATTTGGAAAAATTATTGAGGTCCATAATAGTTATAAAGATGGAGTACAAGCACGAGGAGTTATTCTTGACCTTGTTACAAATGCTTTAATTGAGTTTTTAAATCCCCCTATTGCAAATAATCTATGCACACAAAAACACGCGAGAAAGAAAGTTTATTTAAATAAGTTTAATAATAATTAAAGAGTTTAAATCATATAGCGAAAAGCTTTTTATATTTTAATAATTGCATATCCACATCACCTTATTTCTTAGTTAAAGTAATAGATATTTGTCTTTCTGCAAAAACAATTTTCAGTTAAATCTTTCTGTTATAACCATTAACCATATTGATTTGGTTGAACGTATATCGAGAGTAAACACACGATTATTAAGCCATCCTAAGAATGTTCATTACACGAGTTGAGAATACAAATAGGGAGATAAATTAGTGGATTCGATCCCAAACATTACCTGGCAATACCATAAAAAAGTCATCATCTTTCGAGTAGTCATATACATATTACTCTGAGGACTTAAGGCCATTTCGGAATTATTCAATAGTCTACATTAATTTCTAGTGAAATGGCATAAAATTATCTAAAACATTAGAGAGTGCAGCATTCATCCCATTGTATCTATTTTCTTTTGTTTTTAGTTAGCATACCAATCTGTACTCTGCTTTGACTTGCTTTAGCAATAATCACCTCCTGCACCTCAATTATGTCCAGAAAAATAATTGCTTAGAATTAGACGAAGAATGAAATTAAGTAATCACGATTGAGGATGAACAAAACTTGTGGACCAGTAAGATTCTCATAGATACTAGAATAAAGTTCTCACCAACCCACTCAATCCCGAACAATCAAGAGATAACTCAGAAGGATTTCCATCCATCTTAAAGCATGAAGTTTGATTTTACTTTGGTCCAAATATGACGAGCGTGTAATGCTTTTCCAAACCACACTTTGAAGTTACATTACTCCGTTAAATAATCATACATTCTCATTGACAAGAAAACGATCGAAAACAACCATCATCCCATCCACAGCAACCCTCATCCAACTAAGCTAAGTATGGTTTTCAATTCATATCACTTATGTTACAAACTTCCAGCAATTTGGCGCCTTTAAGTTTCACACTAGTTTAAAGCGTCTTTGTCATTATCAGCAATGAATTTTTTTTCCTCGAGCTTTCTGAATCTCATGGCGAATCCAATTTCAAATACAGAATTCAATCAAAATGATGAGCATAGCTTACATAAACGATCCTCAGAATAACTCAAACAGTCATATGACATCACTTAAATCTCCGTTAAAAAATTTTCCGAACATGTTCAGAGGTCTCAGATTATTAGGACTCAACATAATCTAAAACCAGATAATCAGCCAATGTAGGCAATTTGAACTCATCACTGACCTCACCTACAACACATATATTAGCACACAATTTCAATGAAAGCGTCTTAAACTGAAAGAATTTGTGAAATTATTGTGACAAAACGAATAGTTAATTTTTAATTAAAAAAAATAGCAGTAATAATATAAGGTGAAATTATCAAGCGTGCGATGTAAGAGGACAGAGCAAAAAGATTTTAAAAGGGAAAAGAGATCGACACTCCGTGATGGCTAAAGGTTTTATGGTTCGATTCTGCCAGCAATGTTCCTCAACTTGAGATTTCAGAAGAGGAAGCTTTTGTATCCTCATTGTGAAAACTCTTTCCCCAGTAAAACACAGATCTCTACGTAATAATCACAAAAATTGAAAGAAAACGCGAAAAGAAAACAAGAGCATAAAATAAGAAGAAGAAGAAGAAGAATGATCAAAGGCAGAAGAAAAACAAAACGGACGAGATCACTCAGTTGAGCAGGGTGGTCGACACGCAAGGCATTCTCGTGAAAGAGAGAAAGCCCTGCCTTCCGGTCTGTTGAGCTTGAATTTCATGGAGTCATCACTGTGATCTCGCATATATATATATATATATATATATATATATATATATATATATATATATATAATGTAAAATCATGAATTGGGAAAAGTATCATATCAGCATATAATCATGTAAGGCGTCGATGCTACTTCAGATTCAGCTCAGCCCTCGAGGACGGTGATCACAAGTTCTGAATTTATAGGAACCATTTTAGGGTTTCTCAGCGAGTGAGAAGGAATCAAAGCAGACGGCGTCTTTTTACAGAGAGAAAAAACAAAGGATAAATATATCTGTTAAATAAAATTTTATCTCTGCCTTAAATAAAATTTTAATATGCACATAATTTGTTATAAATTGATAATAATTATAAGGTAAATAAGTTATTGCTTATGTAATAAATAGTTTTGGCATCTCTTATGTAGAGTGTATTTATTTTAATTTTTTAAAAAAATAATTTTAAAACTTAAATTTTATATATAGTTAAAAAAATTGAAAATAAATTTTTTGATATTCTGATTATTTTTAAAAAAATTATCTAAATATACAAAAATTATTTTTTTCAATTAAAAAATATTTTTTTACCAAAAAAATTTCAAACAAATACACATATAATTTATATATTCAATATCACTTATTTAATATATTAATATTAGTAAAAAAATATTTTATTTCTAAATTATTTTGTTATGTTAGAATCATTATTTTAAATAAAATTATAATATGAATATATATTAATTTATTAATTTTTATTTGTTATAAAATATTAATAATTATTAAATAGGTATATCATTACTCATGTAATGAATATCTTTGATATCTTTTAATATGTTTGGTATTACATGTTTTAAGTAGCAATAATAAAAAATTGTTCTATTTCTTAATTCTTTGTTATGCAAGCATCATTGTTTTAAATAAAATTTTAATATGAATGTATATTAATTTATTAATTTTTATTTATTATAAATTGTTAAATAATTTTAAATACTCGTGTAATGAATATCTTTGAGATATATTTTGTGTAATATATATGTTCAGTATCACACATTTTAGATATTAATGTAAAATTATTCTATATCTAAATTTTTTTATGAAAATATTATTGTTTTTAAATAATATATTATTATTATATATATATTAATTGATTAATTTTTATTTATTATTTATTATAAATAATTTATAATTATAAGATAGGTAAATCAATACTCATATAATAAACATTTTTGGCATATCTAGTACAATTATAAGTGCGATATCATCCCATTTAAGTATCAATATTAGCATAAATGTATAAATTTTTTTTGTTATACAAGTATTATTATTTGAATTAAAATTTGAATATAAACATATCTTAATTTATTAAATTTAGTAATTTTTATATATTATAAATTGATCACAATTATAAGATGCACCTATGCATGTTAAATGCATTTACTAAATTAGCGATAATAAATATAAGAAAACTCAAATCACCATTAATAAAAGATGGGGATTATATATATTGTTTTTAAACATATAGTCATAAAAGTTATGCTATGATATACTGAAAAATTTTCCTAATAATAATTACAAAATCACAAATTTGTTAATAATTTTTTATAAATTTAATTTAAATGTACTGACAGTATAAAATAGTTTTACAATATCAACCAATAGAAAAAGTGGAAAGTGCCAACTCATACAAATAATTATATATTATAATGGGGGATCCATCATGATTTCTTATTTTTTACTATTTCTATTAGTTGATAGTACATATCAATTAAACTCATTTTTTATTACAAAATTTTTAAATTAATTATTTTTGTCTTTTTATTACTTGAATGTTTGAATATGTACATCTTCAAATGAAATTAAATTTTAAAATAAATGAAACGAAAATTTTAAATTTTAACTTGAATTTCAAATCAAAACCAAAAGAAGGAAATAGGCTGTATTTTTTGCAAGAATAATTAATAGAATTTAATTTGAATATATTGACAATGTAAAACAGTTTTATACTATCAATCAATAAAAATAGTTGAAAGTATCAACTCATATATATAATCAACCATTATAATGAGAGATCCACTATAATTTTTTACTTTCTAGGATTTTTATTGGTTGACAGTATAAAACTGTTTTATAGTGTTAGTATATATCAATTAAATTCTAATTAATAATTAATATTAATAATAAACCATCATGAATTCTATTGAAAAAATAATCATTTAATATCTATTAATATATATCAACATATTTTAAATATGTTTCATTCTTATAAATTAGAATTTCAAATCAGCACGAAAGAAAAAGAAGAGGGGGGAGGCTGTATTTTGAATTTGGAAGAATAATAATAATAATAATAATAATAATAGTAATTAGTTTCTATTAAAAGTCAAAACAAACTCATTAATATAAAGCTATGATATTTGAGCGGAAAATACAAAGAACCTGGATGTGCCACGTGAAATTTTCCATTCTTGCATAAAAGTGAAGATGCTTTTGATGATATATTCGTGACACTATATAAAGGTTAATGAATGATTGTAGTTTTTACATATATGATTTTGGTCGATGATTGACGTTAGGCAATGAGAAAGATTGAATAAACATTGTACTACCTGAATCACAATGCAAAGCCGCAGCACCATCACTGAAAAAAAAAAATTGCACAATAATAAAAATATAGAAAGGCAAAAAATATCACAACCTTGAATGGAAATGAGAACGTGGGTGTGGTAGCGGTAGGTTTGAACTTGAAAATGAGGATTAATAGATGGAAATTACACGCCTATCCATTTTGTATTATTTATAGAGGGAAGGATATATTTAATATAATGGTTAAATGGGGAAAAAAATTGTGGCCAAGTTGGAGCAATTAAAGTGCCTCAACCCTTTTATTTAGTAGTATAGATAAGTACAATAGAATCCTAACCCTAAGGAAATAAAATGGAGAAAGGGTATAAAAAAATTACTGAATGGATTCTAAACTCTTATTTGTCATGGTGACTTGAAAGAGAATGTGAGTATATGTGAGTAAAAATTTCAACTTTGTTACATAGATCAAACCCTTATATATAGGCAACTACATTTCACGAGTAGTGAACACATATCTTCAACGGTTATTCATCTCGGAAAGCCTTGCATCTCTAACAGTTATTGTCATGATTTGTCGCCCTATAGCCAATACCACGTGTCCTTGTTGATCTTGGCGTAACTGCATTCTATATGTGCACGAAGCCATGTCAACATCTATACTTTAGACCTAATTCTCCATTAAAAAAAGGATTGGGGGATGCATTTTTTTGACTCAAGACGTGACTCATACAAAAAAAAGTGAGTACACTGACAAAAATACTTGGATGATGGTCCCAACGTTTATGTAAAACTTACCAGCATTTATATAAAACTTACTAGTATATTGTTAAAAAATACTGATATTTTTTTTATGTAAAACTTACCAGCATTTATGCAGAACTTACCGATATTTATACAAAACTTGCCAGTATATTGTTGAAAAATACTAATAAAATTTTTTTATATAAAATTTATTAGTGTTTATATAAAACTTACCAGCTTTTGCGTACTACTCATGCTAATAAGTTTCTGAAAAGAAAAATTAAACAAAAGTAATAATAATTATATAGGGTCTATCATAGAAGTATTTTTGTCATTTTCTCACTTTTCCATATGAGTCGTATACTGAGTCGCAAAAAATGATTCTCCCTGTCGGTTGTCTTCTCATTATTCAAGATTAAGTACCTTGAAAAATACTGGCTATTCGACCAAAACCAATGCGACAGGGATGATATGCCGCGGCGCCTCCCAAGCAAATTTGGGACAAAATCGTGGCAACATGATAGTCGTGTGATGAGGTCCTCTTAATTTGTTGCGATATTAAGCACAATCGTCCATGGCCAGGCTTCGAATCCCATCGACAGGCCATGGCGTCGAGGTAAAATTTCTATACAACATGTATTTTAAGTTTTCTGTTAATGATAAAGTAATTTTTAAGTAACTTTTGTTTTGATAATTGATATGAGATTATTTTGTTATATAATATCAACTTATATTCCCTCACTCGTACACGTGTGTGTATGACTGTACGCTTTATTGTTCTAGCTTTAACATTTATTTATTTATTTTGTCGCGAACAAGTTTTGGGTAAGTGATTCATTGTTGGTCTAAAATAGAATGGTAGGTTCACACGGGGCAATTGGGTTATTCGTACGGGCTTGAAGCAGCATTGACACGTCGTTGTTGATTTTTTAGAGTCAGTCAGCATCATTTACGTTGAAACTTGAATTGGACCAACCACTCAACCATTTTCGCACTTGCTGCTTTGTGACACGCAACAAGAGCATACTTTCCATGGACAGCAACCCCATTCTTGTGAAAGACTTTGATGTAGACTGATTGCTGTATTCTTCAAAAGTCAAAATTGGTCCATTACGCAGGAGAAAACAACACAATCGAGAATTGGAAGCACTCTCTCGATTTGTCCTTTTTTTTTTTGTTTTTCTGGGCTTATGAATTTGGGTTTTGTGGATTGTTATAATCAGGGTATTTTACTTTTCAAGAAGGCAGATAGTCAAATTTTTATCACTTTATACATTTCTCTTTGTCTTCCTATAATTTCAAGCACACCACCGTTTATGTTTGATATAATTAATAGCGTGCAATGTTTCTGAATCAGGGTCGGGAAATTTTGCTGGAATATCATTTAGTTGTTGGTCTAATTCATCGGATCTCCAATATTTGAACATATTTTCCGAATTCAATAGCTGTATATGTTTTGTTTCAACATGCAATAAACAAAGCAACAATTTTCCACCCTTTCTTAAGTTTTATCATTCGAAGGCTAATTCTTCCTTTTTCCCACTGACTAAAGCTATCAGCCTTTTTGTGAACAAAATTTCTCAATGTGCTCTCTCCATGCTACAATATTCCTAACACAAACACACACACATATCGAATCAAGAGATAATTATTAAAGTTGGCTTGGACTCTTCAGCCAAACTAGCGAAATTCTCGTTTGGTTAATTTAAGCAACATTTTAGGCTAGATGTTATCAACTAGATGTAATCAAATCAGGGGGGAAAAAAATCAACGCAAATTGGTGCATTTATCTAATTATTTCTCTCTTCATATGATATCATCAGCTGGCCTCGTTGATAAGAAACGTGAGAAAATTTATCTCCCCAACATCTCTCCGTGTGATGTGATATGTACGGTGCTTCCCCGGCCCCCAACCCTCCATTGACTTCATCCTTTGGCATAGAAAATGGAGGCGACGCATTACAGCGATGAGGATTTTGAGAAAAGGTTCCTTGGAAGGATTTCGGTGGTGGAATAGTTAGTGACTCTAAGAAGAGGAAAAAGAAGATGAATGCAATAGACTAGAAGATGCGTAGGTGACAGAAGACGTTTTGCACGTGTTTGAGGCCCTTACTGCAGAGTGCCCTAGGGCAAGACAACAGCAGAGTAAGTTTGTCGATGTTTATTTGAAAAAGTTAAAAGATTAAAATTAAATAATTATTTATTTATATAATTATTTTTTTATATAAGAATTAATTTATATTTGGATATTTTAGTATAGTTTTAAAATAATCTATTTTATTTGATTTATATGGAAAAAAGTTATTTTTATATAATAAAATTATTAAAAAAGATATGAAATAATTATTTATATTATATAATATTTATTATTCAGAGTCAATTTGATAAAAATATAACAATTCTAAAATAATTAATTTTTGTTTATAATCATAAATACTAAAATATTGCTTATGATTATCAATTACTTTTTCAATTTAAAATTATCAAATTTTTATTGTAACCTATTTTTATTTTTGAACCAAATATGATTAATTTTTTAAAATAATTTTTTACAAAGAAAAAGCTGTTTAAGGCAATATCCAAATATGCACTAGAATGGTTACTTTACTTTTCCTTAGGAGTTGGGCCATCCAAGATAAAGAGCCCTTAGTCTTGATTGGTATTGTTGTGACTTTTTTAAAGTTATTGGACCTTTTAGATTCTCTCAAAGTTGCTATTAAAAAAGTATAATAATATTATTTGGTAAAATAATATAAAAATTATTCTTAATTAACACGTAAAAGTTATAATAATAGTATTTGATAAAATTACTTTTACAATCTAAAATAATTAGAATGGACATTAATATTAAAAAGATAATTTTTATTTTTATTATTATTAAAGAGAGTAAAATTATATTAACCTTTTAAATTTTAGATAGTATAAACCAATTTTAAAAAGTATTCTATAAGAGTTCTCAATAGCACCCCAAACTTTTAAAATTCAGGAATAAAAACATCTCACCTTCTTTATTTACTAAATAGAAAATTTTGATTTATAATTTTCATAAGCAGAAGTAGTTTCTCAAAAAATACTACTAAATTAGACCTTAATAAATGAACCAATCCAAAGGCAATGAACCATCACGCATGATAAATTCAAGTTTTTTCTACTTATGACTAGTGCTTTTTCATCAAAATTAATTTTATTCCCAACTTACAAATTTGCGTTTTTGAATATGTTTAGAACTATATGAATTTAATTTAAATATATTGATAGTGTAAAATAATTTTATATTGTTAACCAATAGAAATAGTAAAAAGTATCAACTCATACAAATTACCACCCATTATAATGAGAGATCTACCATGATTTCTCAATTTCTCTTATTTTTATTAGTTAATATTGTAAAACTGTTTTACAGTATCAATGCATACCAATTAAACTTTATATATATATATATATATATATATATATATATATATATATATATATATATATATTTGACAAATAACTCATTGATTTGGTACCCTAACCAAGTACCAAACTGAGCATCGGATTTTGATTTCTATTTAAGAGTGAAAAAATGTTGAACAATCAAAATGTTTGTCAAAATTTTATTATTAGAATAATGTGGTATTGTTACTTATCTTTAGATAAATAAGTGAAACTTATTACTTCATAATTAATAATTCATTGATTTGGTACCCTAACCAAGTACCAAACCAAATATCCGACTTTAATCTCTATTTAAAAGTGAAGAAATATTAGACAATTAGAATTTTATTACCAGAATGATGTGGTATTGTTACTTATCTTTAAATGAATAAGTAGAGCCTATTATTTCATAACATTCAATCATTACCATAATTTCCATCAAAGATTCTGGTTATATTTTTTCAGCAGTATAGCATTGCCCTTAAAAGTGATGGGCAGATTTTCAGAATTAAAATTTATATTTGTTAAAAAAGGAGATAAGACCACTAATAATTAAATAATAAAGATTGTGCGACTGCGAATATTTGTATATAGTTTATTATTCTTTTTAAAACATGAGGTGTTTTCGTAGTTGTAAGACTAATTATAGCCGCCTCGCCCATTAGCTAAGTGCCACTTGACCCTTTGTATTGGGAGATCGTTATTTGAACACCTTAATTGGTCATTAACGCAAGACATTATACTTGCATATTAAAAAATAGTTATAATTTTTTTTATTTTATTTTTTTTTATATGATATCTAAGAAGATATCCAATAATAATGTTTTGAATTTTAAATAATTTGTATCCAAAATTTATTAGATTTTAATTAATTTAATTCGAGTAGAGTTAATTTATTATTAAAATAAAATTCTTCGAATATTAGTGTTTTCATTTACAAAATTCCAATAATAAAGATTAATTTTAATATAATATCAACCCATCACATTTTATAATATATGTGACTTCCAAAATAATTATTATAAAAATCAAGTGAACCTATAACAAGGCCAGAACGCGCACCCAAGTTTCCTTATTCCCCTTCATTCATATTTCACGCTGTATCGTCATTGCCCACCCCACTCCTCTTCTCCCAAAAGAAAACACGCACTTGCATAGTCACACGCTAAATACGCGAAGAGTCATTTGTATAAGCAAGAGTAACAATGGAAGTTAAGGTACACAAAGGAGAGTGTACAGGAGGGGTTGAGCAGAGTGACGAGTAGATGGGCATGAGAAAAGGTCCATGGAGCGTTGAAGAAGACACCATTCTCGTCAATTACATCGCCACCCACGGTGATTGTCGCTGGAATTCCCTCGCCTGCTCTGCAGGCACGTATACTATACTATACTACACTATGCTCTAACAACGTTAAACATATCATCATCATAGCTTAAGCTATGAACACTGGTTTCTTTATTCCCTGAATATTTAATTCGGGATTCAACTTTTCTATGTGTCGTGCTCTTTACAGAATATATATTCAACTCATTCAATTCATACAAGAAATAATTTCATTTTCTCAGCGTGCTTATGTATATCTTGTAATAATAATCTGAAAGTATACAATATACAGGCCTGAAGAGATCCGGGAAAAGTTGCAGGTTAAGATGGCTAAACTACTTGCGTCCTGATGTTCGGCGTGGAAATATCACACTCCAAGAACAGATATCTATTCTTGATCTTCATTCACGGTGGGGCAATAGGTAATTAAATCATACCTCTTCCCAGTTAATAACATATTCTCTTCCTAAGTCTCATATTAAAAAAGGACAAGTCCACTTTAGTCTTTCTTTGAGTGCATAAAGGAACAAAGATGTACAGAATTATTGTTGTTATTATCATTATTATTATTATTATAGGTGGTCGAAAATTGCTCAGCACTTGCTGGGAAGAACAGATAATGAGATGAAGAATTATTGGAGGACCAGAGTGACTAAGCGAGCAAAGCAACTCAAGTGTGACGTCAACAGCAAAAAGTTCAGAGACGCCTTGCGTTACGTGTGGATGCCCCCTTTGCTGGAGCGGGTTCAGCCAACCTCTCAAATGGACCCAAGAAACCCAAGTCAAAGTGCAAGTGCAAGTGCAGCTCAAGTCCACGTCCACCACCACCAACACGGCTTGCACACTTCAGGTTCAGGAATATCGTGGCTAGGCAAGACCAACTCATCGTGCGGCAGTGGCACCTCCTCGGACTCATTATTATCCGTCGAGTTTCAACAAGTTCATTCAGGTTCGGGCCCAAGTGCGTGTTCTGAACATTTGGGTCACAATGTTTCGGTCCATAGTATTGGAGATGACCCGGGAATATGCCCAAGTTTCAACATCGAAATGTTTGAATATACCAACTTACCCTCTGGTGTCGGTAGTGGGGACTTGCTGCTGGAGAGTTTGTGGAACGATGAGAATTTATGGGTTCTGCCACGACTTTGTGATGACCTCGGAATAAAAGACAATTTCCTTGCGTGACGTATGACGCCGTATGACAAAGTAAAGTAAAGCAAGCGCCACAAATTAAATATATAGATCACAAGTTAATCCCACGAGGGACATGTGAGATGTAACCATGAGGGACATGTAAGATGCAACCCCCAAAAGAATATGGCAGGGGGGACAAGTGGATGTGTTCCTAGAATTATTTCCACAAAGCACAAATGCTTGAAAATTGCATGCGCTATGTCTTTTTTAATTTTCTTCTTTAACCAATAAAGGTAAGCTCCTTTGTGTTTATTGGTCTAGGTCTGTGCACCTTTTGTGTTATTATTGGCGATGAGAGAGGGAGGGCTGGGCTTTGCTTCTACGCTTGCTAAAGCTATAGGCTTTTTAACGTAGAAAATAAGAGTTTTTGGAAAAGAAGCAAGCAGTATGTGTTCCATGAGCAAGAAGTTAAAGCGGGTCCCTTCCAATGCAGAAGAATGTATTGCTTATCATTGCAAATTTTGTTCTACATTGCAAGCATATTGCTTCGTCTCTGGCTGCTCTAGTCTGGAGTGCTCTTCTTTACTTAGCAACGCAAATTTGAAATGGACTATCCTTGCTCCTCCTAGTTTTCTCCAATCGATTATTATCTGTTTTCCAAAATAGAAATGTTGTTTGTATGTATAAAAGCGAGATATACTAAGTATATCTTAGACAGAGATAAACACAATTTAGGATTCTCTCCTATCCAAAATAAATAGGAGAGTGTCATGTTAACATCTCCACCACTCATTTTTTTTTATTATGGAAGAGTAAAAAGTTTAAAAATATAAAAAACCAATGATAGAATGTTAACAAGACACTTTCATTTTATTTTGAATAGGAAAGGGTCTTCATCCGGTAAATACAAATGTTTGTTTTTTTCCTCCCTAACACTCATAACTACCTAAAATTGTGTCTATCTCTCTCTAAAATGTCCTTGGTATATCTAAGTTTTATATATTTACAAATAATACATCTCTTTTCAAAAAAAATTCCTAATTTATTATTCCCTTTTATGTGATTTATTATTTTTATTTTATGGCCTAAGGGAAGTGCAACAGAGCTAACATAACTTTTTAGGTTAAATTACCTATTGAGTTTTTATATTTTTATAGAATTTTTAAATAAGTCATTATAATTCAACAATATTTGTAATGATGTCACATGCATATTTTAAGAATTAAACTGATATTATATTTTAAAATTTTAGAAACTTATTTAATATCAAAAACTTTCATAGATTAATATAATGTCATATTTTATCTTTTATAGATCTATTCGATATTAAAAATTTTCAATAACTAACTTAATGTCATATATATCTTTCAAAGACCCAAATGCATACTTACTTGATTTTTAAAGTATTTAGTGTACAGAAGTTGCAAAACACTATAAATGCAATAAAAAAATAATATAAAATATCAACCCCCATCCACCCCCCACAAAAAAAAAGAGGGAAAAAATCACACGAATATGGTGTGTAGAGGTAGCAAAACAATATAAATGTAAAAAGAAACCATCACAAAAATTATATATTAAAAAAAATGCCAATATCAAGTTACCAATTAAGTTATAAACGGTCAATAACCCTTCTGTAATATCTGTTCAGTTCAACAATAAGCATTTAGGGTCAAGGTTCTTTAATCTGCATTCCCTTTCAGAATGAGGTTGCTTAATCTTGTTGATGCTTCCAAAATCCTATGACCCGAAAAAAAAAAAAGCATTCGATTTTAGCTCAAATACATATTACAAAACAAAATTTTATTTTGAATTAGGTTAAAATCTATTTTTTTTTGTTTAATTTGTTAATAAATTAGAATGTGAATTATAATTGTAAATTTAAATTTAATTTTATTACTTAAATATTTGATTCGAAATTTAAATTAATAAAAGTATTAATACAAAAACAATTTTTGTAATACTATAGCATTATCTTTTATTATTTATTTTTTTTAAAATAATTTATTTATAAATTAATTAATCACAATCTAGCAATTTTGTGTACTATAATGATATTTTCTTTTTCAACTGGTATATTATAAGAGTTTAATTGGTATGCATTAACAGAATAAAATAGTTTTACACTGTCAACTATGGTGGACCCTTTATTATAATGGGTGGTTATTTATATGAGTTGGTATTTTTTACTATTTCTATTAGCTGATTGTTAGTGTATTTAAATTAAATTTATATGAATTTAATTTAAATACACTAACAGTGTAAAACAGTTTTATACCGTCAACCAATAGAAATAGTAAAAAGTGCCAACTCACACAAATAACTACCTATTATAATGAGGGATCCACCATGATTTTTCACTTTCCCTTATTTCTATTGGTTGACAGTGTAAAACTGTTTTACACTGTCAGTGCATACTAATTAAAATCAATTTATATTATAATATTTTTATATAATACAAATATCGAATTTCAATAAAGATGATTATTATTAAATAAACAAACAAGTGAGAGAATCATATAAATTTCAATAAAAAAAGAGACTTTTTTTTGGGTAACAACGCAAAGAATAATTCTGAATGCCACGAAGGATAACTCGTGAAATGGAGTGCGAATGTAAAGTTAGATCGTTTTATAGACCACCTAACCATGTATGGTGATATGGGCCCACTTTACATTTTTTATCCCTCAACTCAATTGGATTGGTCAAGCAATGTTCGTCAGTTTCGGTGCATGTTAGTTTCGAGCCATTAAGCATCACTCAAACCCAAAACAAACCCAGAAACTACCAACTAGATAATCATTTGGGGCAATGCAACCCCTCCCACATCATCCCTCAAAATTGGGCCAAATAATACAACTTGGAAAGAGTACAAGATAAATGAATCCAAGTCCCCGAGAGTGTCCTAATCTAGCTATTCGGTCAGTGACTCTGTTAGCTTCTCTGTAAATATGTCTCAAGGACACTTCCTACCCATCTTCTATCAAGCAACTCCTTGACACGAGTAATCACAGAGGCATAAGGATGTTTATCCCATTATCCCCATGAGACTCATGGCGCTCGAGGAATAACTCCATATGTCTATTAATTTATGCATCGTGCACTTAGTTTATATAGCTCCTCGTCTCTCCAGTAGTTAATTGACTGTTGAAGATCGTTCTAAAACGTTGAAAAAGATCTTTAAGGTATGGAGTCGGTAACTCAATTCAAACACCTCCTCATTTCGTGCTCGCCAGAGGAAGTGTAATGCGGTCGCAAAATCATGCGCCCATTCTTGACCAACAAGGGCCCTCAGCCCAGAGATTGCTGATTAGCCAATTATGCAGGTTGGACATTGGACGAGAAGATAAGGGCCCAATAAGTTGATTTCACAAGTCCAAGCCAGACTACTTTTGTTTGTAGAAGATGAGGCGGTGGCAAAGTGGATAAATGCTGCCTGAGAAAATGCTGCACTCCGGGTCCGATTCCCGACCCGCTTCCCCCGCCCCCAAGTCCCCTCCTCCCTCCCCTTGACCAAAACAACTAAAAAAAAGCCAGACTATTTTCTTTTTCGACCTAAAACAAAACTATTTTCTTTTGGTTTTAAAAAAAAAAACCAAACTATTTTCTTGGCTACATAATGCTGGGTGTACCACTAAAAAGCCAAATTTGCCCATGACAGGACAATTCTGCATGAAACAAGTCTACATGTCTTAAAGAGACATTTTCTTTCCAAAAAAACAAGAAAAAGAGAGAGACATGGTCTAATTTTTAATTTCAATTCTAAAAGACTAGTTTATGAAATCGTAATTTCAATATGTTATTTAAATATAAAAATTACAATTAAGAAATCTAGGCCTAACATCAAACTTTATTACTTATTCAATTTTTAATGTAGATCCTAAATGGGAGGTAAAAGGATTAAGGGTGCTTTTTTAAGTGAAGTTTAAAAAAAGAATTCACGGTGAAGCTGTGAATTGTATCAAATCAATAGATGACATATGGAGTTATTTAAGATGATATGGTGGTTGTGTTTTGGACAATAATAAAATGAGATGTAAATTAGAGAATTTTATAATAGAACTTGTTAATTTAGGGACCATGGTGGTCATTCAATTACAACCAATTTCTTTTGGGGTAGAACACCCTTCTTCCTTCCCTTTGAGTCATCCCTGTTCTTCCCCTTTATGCAGCTACAATCCTCAGCCAAAAGAATAAATCAACAAATTAAAACAAGCCAGAAGAACAAGGAATAACAGCAAGAAATCAAAAAGTTAGAACAATGTAACACATGACAAGTCCCCCCTAAAAGAAATTCAAAATAGAACCACCACAGTGCACTGCCATCGTAGACCCCCTAACCACAACAAACACCGCCATCCATCACCACTACCTTCACTTACTCTGTCGTTGTGGTCATCCTCAGTTGTCATAGTCGCCAAGAACCGCCTTTGCTCCTGCCCACGCCGCATGCAACCTGCATCTTTTACTTAGCCCAGTCACCAAACATGGCAGCCCCCTCTTCTCCTTTCGCGAGACCATAGCTCCACCCGACATTCATTGCTCGATCGAGTTGCCTCCATTTGCCGGTCCGCCATCAGATCTGCGATGGCAACAGCCACCGCCTCAACGGAGTCAACCCCATATAAGAACTAGCAGGGACGGGTGAATGATGGTGGAGGATAGTTGTTGATGGAGACATGGAGTGGAAGGATCTGAATATGTGGCTGAAAATTTGGGAGGACCATGAGTAGTGTGATACAAGCACCAGGAATGAAGAAGACATCTCAAGGTGTCGTATTGACCTGTCGAGATTTGGAGGTAGAATTTTCCACTATATAAATTATCATTTTAGATGTTAAAGAATTAAATCAATTGACTATTCTTTGATAAAGATAATTAATTTAATACTTTAATTATAAAAATTACATTAAAATAAATTTTATATGCACAAAATGTGAGATTGAAAAATTAAATTGGTTTTATATTTTATTACTAAAGATTAAATTAGTGTCAATTTTTCATGGATAAAAAGAATGAATTAATTTTTTTTTATTGTTAAGAAATTAAATTAATATCAAATTATTTAAATAGATACATTTATGTCACTTATGTTTTAAAGGATCAAATTAATGTAAACTTAATATTTTAAAGGACTAAAGTTAAAATTTATTAATTTCTCATTTGAATCTCCAAAATTATAATTCAGACCCAGGTGATAAAAGCCAAACTTTTTCGGAACTCATAATTTATAATAAAACCAAAAGCCAGGTATATTATAAAAGGTCTAGAAAAGAAAGAAAGAAAGAAAGAAAGAAAGAAAGGATACAGCTACACTGCTAAACCCCTTTTAATGTTTTTTTACCTACTTCATGTTATTAAACATTTCATTTTCACACTTTTTTCTTCATAATATGCAGATTGCCACATTATAAGATTTGGTTATAGATTGCCGCCTTTTTTTTTCATAACAATATATATTTTTTATTTCACGTGCCAAATTAAACCTTGGCTCACCATTCGCCAAGATGAATGCGCAAATTGCAAAGTAATAGATTGTTTGGAAAGTCTTTTAATTGAGGTTATTGAAGAAATTGAATTTCATTTTTTGATTTAGAACTAACTAATGATATGAAATTAAAATTTGAATAAAATTTAATTTTTTTAAAAAAACTCAAAAATAAATCAAATCAAAATATATTTGATTTATAATTTTTAATCTAATAAATTTAATATTAAAAAATAATATATAAAAATTATTTTAATATTATATAATATATATTTTTTTTCTCTCCTCTTTAATCTTAACACTTTTATCTTCCCCTCTCTTCAAACACTTTGAGCATGGGCTGTAAATTGATTTTCGTTCAGCATTTCCACTTCAATTCTTCAAACTTTACAGCTTGCAATAGACAATTAGGCAGTGGTACATTGTAGTAGTTGCTATTTTTTATTCTTCAAAACTAACAACTTGATCAATTTAGCCACTGTAGATATTGCTCTTAATAATTATTTGATATGTTCTGTTGACAATGATGCCATTTGTCTTGTCAAATTACCTGAATTTTGAATTTTGACCATAGTCTCGACTATTGATTGATTGGGCTATATCTATTTTGATGATAACTCTAGAATATAAATTTACTGAAACGTGAAAAGTGAGGATACTGCATAGACATCAAAGATGATAATAATAAATTACAATTTAATCAATTTTAGTATTTTTTATAAAAAAAATATTCTTGATAAATTTATTTTATAAACTGCTTTGATTTAATTTTAATTGTATCATATTATCTAATAAATAATTAAGTATGTTATTAAAATATAATATTTTATTAACAAAAAATAAAATAATCAAGATAAAAAATTTAATAAATTTTTATATATATTTCAAATAATATAAATAAATTCAATTCTATAATTTACTTATTTATTCTAAATATAAGAATTCAAATTATAATACAATTGAATTCAATTCTATCTCATCCTATCATTTCAAACAAATTGTAAAGAAAAAGACATCTTGATCCAAATGTGTAAGCCGCCTTGGTTTACCCTCTCGCTCACGTTTCTTGTTCCCCACACTTCACCAAAATGCTACTATAACAAGACATGCACTTGTGGACCAAGAATTAGCTTAAAAGAATCAACTGGGAATGGAGAAAACTATAAACTCGTCCAAAACCTCCATGCATCATATCGATTAGTAACTGCTCTGCTCTATGTATTCAAACATATGTACCCTTATACAGACCTAAAAATGCTTCCTATGAATTCAGAGTCTGTGATCTCCGCCCTTGAGGGCTGGCATATATATATGAACCAGCATCGTCGCCTATGTACAATTTATTTATGGAGAATGCTCTGTGTAGCTCTTTATTTTTCTTCTTCCTTTGATTATTATTATTATTGTCCTTGTTGATATTTATGTTTTTGTTTGCTCTTCACGTTTGCTTTCAACGTTTCTAAGAGTTTTCACAATGCGGACACAAAAGCTCCTTCTTGTTGAACTTCAAGTTGTGGAACATTGCTGGTAGAATCGAAACATGAATCCTTTAGCCATCATTGAGTAATCTCGTTAATTTCACCCTTTAAATCTGTGTTCCGTCCTCTTACATCGTGCACTTAATTAATTAATTGTTAATTCCCGCCTCTTCTAGTTTCTACTATTTTGATTAATGATTAAAACCATCCGTTTTGTCATGACAATTGCACAAATTGTTTCTGTTTACAACAGTGTCTTTGAAATCGTGTCCTAATTCGATATGTTTGAGGTCAGTGATGACTGATAAGTTCAAATTGCCGACATCAGTTGATAATCTTGTTTTGGACTATGATTTATCTAAATGATCTGAGACCTCTAAATGTATGTTTATTCCAGCTGGAAAACTTCACGAAACTTAACTGATTTAGTGTAGGATTGGGTCTGTTTCGTTCTAACATCTGCGCTATGCTCTTCATTTTGATTGAAATCTTTATCTGAAATTGCATTCACCATCGGAGTCCAAAAGTTTGGGAAAACTTCGTTTTTGAAAAAGGCAAAATGCTTTTTACGTCATGTAAAACTGAAGGCACACCCATTTGCTGCAAGTTTTGTTGCCTCACAGAACCATCCAGCAATTCTAAAAGACGTACTATTTGAATTAAAACATTTTCCATTTCATCATACATGTAATTACAATCAGGTGGAGTGTTGTGTGAGGATTTTGAGTTTGTCACCAGTATAGTAACTAAATCTAAGCTATTGAATATTTAATTTAATGGTTATAAAGTAATCTAATAAATAATTAAATTTTTATTTTCATTTTCAGCTTTTCATTTTACCCTTATCTTCAACACCTCTCTATCCCTCCACAGTGAAATCGCTCCGCCCCGACAGCACCGCGTCCCCACCACCACCGACGCCGGCGACACAGCCTCCCTCGTAGCCGCGGCACAACCCTCTCCCCCCACCTCCGCGGGTAGCAACCCACCAATTCCCAACCTCAAATATTTGAGTAGCGGAGGGCTTGTACCCGCACAACAAAGTTTACAGCTTGGTTCCCAACTGAGTGGGTGACACCGAACAATCCTTCACCCACGGCTTCCGATAAGAGTAATGATCAAATTCAGGTGCTGGTAGTTGAGTTGGCATCTCAAATCCTTTTTCCACTGGTTTCACAGGCACAGAAGAACTGTCTCACTAAAACATAGATCCATATAACCTCTACTTGAATATATGACCATAGTCTCTATTACCTTGTCCGTGAAAAGGGATTTGCTCGACACTTAACAAATGATTTTGGATCTCATGATTTAAAATATTTGTTTTGCAATAGCGTTTTGTTAATTATGATTCAGCCTATTTCCATAGGCACTTACTATTTTATTGTTTATCAGTCCAGTATTGATTTTTTATTTTTTTGGAGATAATAATGGCCAAGCCACACGTTGAGATTGGTGGTGACAATTGGCGTTATGTGCAGAAGTTGTATGGGTGGACGAAGTTGGGAGAGGGGTGCAGCGGGAAGGAAGGAGGAAAGTGAGAATAAATTAAGGGTAGAAAAGACTTTTTCTTATCAGTCACCACATGGTGACAAACCATGTAAGAATTCGCCAGCACTATCAATACCCAATAGGCTGAATAGTGATCCTGATGCACAGAAGGTTTCTTCGCTTTTGACAAGAATAGAATATTATGACTACTAACCCACCATTGAGCGTGGCATTTGAATCTCAGTTATTGTCTTGGCAATTATTGGAGGTCACCCATTCGCAGGTTAATATATAATTTCTATTTCCCTCCGACTTCTGACCATTATCCGCACAGTCCCCAATTTTCTAATGTACATGATGTTTGAAAGGAACATTTCCACAGAAATGACGAAATCATCGGGCGAGATAGAATCATGAAACACAGAAAAGAATGTATGTTTTTTTAAAATGAAAACTATGCAATATAGTTTTCACAGATGGCATCCGTATGTGAGGACGCGTGTTCATGGCGAGCGATAGGGTGTCTTAGTTAAGCCAGCAACCCCGAACCGGTTCCCGGGTAAGCTCTAAGTGCGGTAAAGATAAAGTTAATGTATTTGTTTTATTTTTCCCTGCTTTTACTGCGGGGTAATCATATTTTTATGTGCGTTGGAAGCTTCTGCCCGGTGCTTTTGATTACTGGCGACACGTTTAATTGTATTTTACAATTTTATGAACAAAGTTAATGAAGATTAAGGATAGTTAGTGATAGTTAAAGAAAAAAAAAAAAAATGGAAGAGTCATGCGTGCATGGGATTGGCCACTACGATTGTGCTTCTCCTTCACAAGTCTGCAACCACCATCCAGCAACAAGCACAGACCGGCGACGAGCCTAGGCCAGCAGTGGCTGTCCTTCACTCCTTCTCCCTTCTGCACGGTGCTGCAAAACAGTGGCAACCACAGAGGCTCATGCAGCCTCCCATTCGTCCCAATAAACGAGCTCGACGGCCAACATGAGCGGCGGCGAGAACAAGCGGTGCAAACCAGTTGCGGGCAAGAATGGTGTCATGTTCGTCAGCGGCCATGGATGTCCGGCGCCGGTTACGTCATCTCTGGCGAGCAAGAGAAGCACGAACCAGAAGCCATACATCTCCTCTTTCTCGCACGACACACGTTGAGGTTCCATGATGTTGAAGTCCACAACGGCGCCTAGCCACTCCGCTGTGGAGGGTGGCCATTGAACTGCACAGCGTACCTCCACCCCACTACCCCCAAAAAAAAAAAAAATTATTTAAGTATTAATGTGTGGCCAGTAACCTGAAGTCCCCGCCAACAATCGCTTTTACTGGTGCACCACGTGGTGTCATTTCCCGCAACCAAGTCACGTAAACACCGGCGGATATTTGACCAAATATCCACCTGAGTGTGACCCTACAATATAAACCAATATATAGTAGTACAAATAGTCGTTTACGCTACCCAAATTTTTTTTTAATAAAAAAGTAAAAATAGTCATTTCTCTTATATTCTATATAAATTAAGACAATTCTATGGTGTCCATTGCTAACAGCGGGCACTAATGCCTGCTCGGAACCAATCAATGTGTTTCATTTGTTATGGTAAATTACAATAAAAAAAATGTGAAAGTGATATTTTTTGATATCATGAATATTTCTCCATCTTCTCTTATTGATAATATCATCTTTTGATATCATTTTTCCACCAAATTTCTAATTATAGTTCAAATCATTATACTCCATTTTATTTATTTTTCAGTGGTGGTCAATGCATTGTTACTCATCATTATTGCTTATGTTTGTTACTCATCTTTGTTACTTCTTATTATGTCAAGATTTTTTATTTTTGTTATTGCTTGTCTTTGTTACTCTTTTAGAAAATTGCTCAAGTCAACTTTGACAATATTAGTATAATGCGTTTTATGCAAGGTCAACAAAAAAAGGAGCAACAAGAATGGGTTGAACTATTTAAATTTGGAGATTGATAAGATCAGGATTCCAAATTCAAAAGAGCAGGGACATTTATAGCAATTGCCAGAAATGAGCAATCAAATTTAGAACAGTAGAGTAACGAGCTATCAAATACAATAATAGAAATCTAAGCAAAAATAATATGATTATTTATAACAAAAATACGTTTAAATTAGCAAACCACTGAATGAGTAATATTTCATACTATCAAATAACTAACTTGTTAAATAGTAGCTCAAATACAATTGGATCACAAATTTTTACCATTTAAAGATAAGCAGCTTGATAAATATTGCTCAAATAGAACTGGATAGCAACTTAGGATTCAAAAAGAGAAGCTAGTGATAAAAAGGAATAGGAAGATGGGTGATCAAGGAAAGCGTATATGGCATTAAAAAAATGTCATTTTCACCTTTTTTTTTTTTTTTTTTCACTCGTAATGTATCATGCCAGATTGATTACGAAAGAGCAAGCATTGGTGCCCGCTGTAAGAATGCACCTATAAATTATCATCCTCTGAATTCTCGTCGTGTCCAAAAGCAGTCCTTAATTCCCTTCGGTCTTCCTCCCTTTCCTGATAATGAGTCAATGTCTTTAGTAAAAAGAAACTTGCTTAACTCTTTGTAAATGATTTGCAAATACTATTATAAATTCTTGTTGGGATCTATCATGTCCTGGTTTAGGAGTAGAGATATAATGTTATCAAAAGCGAGCTAGATATGACCAAAAAATACTTGAGAATCTTATAAAGGTGAAGTGTAAATGCAGAACGTAAAAATGTAGAAGTAATACCCAGTAAAAGAATATTATTTAAAAATAATGTAAGTAGGTATTATTTTTTTCATATGGATATATTCTAGGTCATATTTGAGTTTTAAAATTATATCAATTCTATAATTTAATATAATTAAATTTGACGAGCAATGGAAAATAAACATTTTTTAAGTCAAGACAATAGTATTTTCAAAATTCAAGAATAGCATAAATATCAAATCTCATAAGATTTATAATTATAAAAAGATAGACTCCTGAGGTTCGAAAATCATAAAAACAAAAAGATAGACTATAATTTCCTAGGAAAATGACTAAAATAAATGGATTAGGGCATCTGAAGCAATTTGCTCTAAATTGTCAAATGCTGAAAGCCAAATTGGGGTTTCTTTAAAATGGGTCGAACCGCAAGCTTAAAAGGGAAAAAAAAATTTAAATCTATATTTTTCTATCGTATTTATGGTTTAAATTAAATATAATAAATCTTAGCTTTTATGATTAAAAGTGTGATTTTAACATTTTTATTGTTTTAATGTATAAAGCGTTTCACTTTTATATACCTAATTAAACCTTTAGGTAATTGGATAGAATAGCTTACCTCCCATCTAATTTTGTAAACAAAAATAAAAGAAAATGTTTTTTTTCAAGATTGATATAATATTTAAAATAATTAACAATTAAAATTAAAATTTTATGTAAATCGTATAATTATCCTTATTTAACAGCTTAACTTCATATATCTCAACAGAAACTTTATATTTTTATTATTATATGAGATTAATTTGTATACACAGATAATGAATATTAAGTGAAAAATATAATCAGGTTTCTAGAAATACAAATGAGAGATGTCTTTAAAGCTCAATTTATGGAGTGCCAATTTGATAATGTTTCCAATATTAGGAGGAGGGATAAATAACTAGAAAAGGAAGTAAATTGGAATGCATCATCTTCACTCTGTATAGATTTTCGAACAAAGCAAAGTAAACTAGAAGTTCAAAATACTATACATTTGCAAAGAATGGCATGAGTTGCCAAATGTGTTTTTTGATACAAAAAGGATAGATCCTATATGTCAGTTAAAAATGCCCCAATTCAATTAATGTCCATGTTGGACAATTACATGCCAGCAGCGTAGTAAACTAATCGGCTCCATAAATGAAAATTCTTGAAAAAGAAATGGGGCTAGTGATTTTATGGAGGCAAATGATTTTAATAGTGATATTCTTCCTATAGAAGAGGACAAAGACATAGTAAAGACTCCTCCTATAATCCAAATTTATGATATAATTGAAACGTCGAAAGACGTTTAAGTACTTGAAAGTAATCAAGATAATGAAACCTCAATAAACTATGTCTTTACAGGAAAAATATGGAACCAACAAGAAGTTATTATCGATAATATATTTTGCATATAATGTAGCATTAAATATTATGCATAAAAATGAGGATCTTGAGTTAAGAATTGTCCTAGAGATGATTGGCCAAAATAGAAAGAAGTCTTGTAGGCTGAATTAGATTCACTTGCAAAATATAAAGTCTTTGGACCTATAGTCCAAACTCCAGAAGGTGTAAAATTTATGGGATACAAATAGATGTAGTCATGGCCTATCTATATGATTCATTAGACACTGATATTTACATAAAAATCCCTGAAGGATGAAAGATATCAATGTCTAATTAACGTTCCTAAGGAATCTATTTAATCAAGTTACAAAGATCTTTATATGGTCTAAAGCAATCTAGACGGATATGGTATAATCGTCTCAATAAGTATTTGATCAATAGAAGGTTTAAGAATGATGTTATTTGCCCCTGTGTTTATATAAAAAAATTTGCAGTTGGATTCATTATAATTGCTATATATGTTGATGACTTAAATATTATTGGGACTCTTGAAGAAGTTCCCATAGTCATAGAGGATCTATAAGAAGAGTTTTGAGAAAATGTACTCGAAGGACAAAATTTTGCCTCGACCTGTAGATCAAGCATTTGACAAATGAATATTTGTTCGTCAATCAACTTATATATAGAAAATCTTTAAGAGATTTTATGTGGATAAATCACATCCATTAAATACTCCAATGATTTTAAGATCATTAGATGTGAAAAAGAGCTTGTTTCATTCTCAAGAAGATAATGAAGAAATTCTTGATCCTAAAGTACCATATATTAATGCCATAGGAGCATTTATATATCTTGTTAATAATACACGACTTGATATAGTATTTCTTGTAAGTGTATTAGCAAGATATAGTTCCTCTCCAATCAGAAGGCAATGGAATAGAATTAAGCATATCCTTCGATACCTCCATGGAACGATTGACATGGGATTGTTTTATTCATATAAATCTAAGTCACAATTGGTTAGCTATGCAGATGTAGGATATTTATCATATCCACATAAAAGGCAGATCTCAAACATGTTATTTATTTATGTATGGTGATATAGTCATATCATGGAGATCCAATAAATAGACTCTAGTTGCTATTTCCTCATATCATGCTTAAATAATTGCAATACATGAAGCAAGTTGTGAATGTTTTTGGTTGAGAGCAATGAATCAATATATTCAAGTGTCATATGAATTATCTTATAAGGAAAAAACTCCAACAATTTTATATGAGAATAATGCAACATGCATAGCTCAGATAAAAGCAGGATATATCAAAGAAGAAAGAACAAAACACATCTCTCCAAAATTCTCCTTCACACATGATCTTCAAAAGTAAGAAGCAATTAATGTCTAGCAAATTCGTTCAAATGATAATTTTGCAGGTTTATTTACCAAGTCATTACCTACTTCTTCCTTTGAGAAACTAGTACATGAGATCGGAATGCGTCAATTCCAAGACCTTAAATGATTCTTTGAAGGGAGGTAGATATGTTGTACTCTTTTTTTCTTAATCAAGGTTTTTGTCCCATTGGGTTTTTCTTAATAAGGTTTTTAATGAGACAATTCCCATTGTGAGGATATTATACCCTTTTTCCTTCACTAATATTTTTTCCCAAAGGGTTTTGATGAAACATATCCCTAATGGATAACCAAGGGGGGAGTGTTGTAAAATATTATTTAAATTTGAATGTGAATATTCATATCTTTATTCTAATTTAGTTAAGATTTGATTAGATAGAATCTGTTATTTGATCATATCTTGTATATTCCACTCTTTAGTTATAAATAGCCATTTGGGTGCTTCATATATAACACTCCATTAAGAATATCAATAATAGAATTCTCTCTTTCTTCTCTTTCTCTATTCTTCTTTTATTATTATTTTATAACATATCATGATTTTAAGGAACTCAAGGCTCTTCCATTCAAACTAATACCTTGTTAGTTTATGACTCAATTTTATGAATTAGATGATAAAACTTCATTAAACTTCGCCCAATGAAAAAACTATCATTTTAAATTGGGTATAGAGGGGGGAAATCGTATACAGGATTAAGATCTATTCAACCGAGCATCAACAAGCATGTCTCAGTTCAATGTTGGTATTTTTTTTTTTTTTCACGTTTATATAAAATTATTTACAATTATTTTAAATAGATCTAAGTTGAATGATCCAAAAATAATCCACTGAACCAATGACCTTTTGACGCGTCACTATCAAAGATATTGCTACTTGGATTTTAGGGAAATAATATTTAATACGAAAAGAATTTCATTGTTTTAATACGAACAATATTAATTTTCCTCACTCCATGATTTTTTTCTCTCTCCTCCCATATGTTTTGCCCAAACAATTAATTTCATTGGTGGCTAGAATTTTTCTACTATTTCGCCCACTTAGTTTTCGTATCAAGTAGCACTGCTCTAAATGGTTATTTCGTTAATATTTTATCATTATCACCGGTCCACAACTTTTAGATCAAAATTCAACACAAATAACAACCATAATTGATACTCTAAAGTTCTGGCAAAAAAAACTTCATGACCAATGAAAAATTTCATATCGTTTGAAAATATTTGGTTAGTTCAACCAATTGAATTGAGTCTCTCAAATAAAGAAATTATAAAAATTTTGTTTTATAATAAATTAATTCAACTCAAATTAATCAGATTCAATATAACAAAAAAATTTATTTCATTTTGGCGTGATATTTAGTAGTTAATTTCATAGAACTAATTCAATAATCTTTAAATTAATAACTTCACTAATTGGTTGGATTTAGAGGTGATAAAAACACACATATACAGTTAAATTAAAAATTATAACAATTTTTTTAATGAAAAATATAAGTTCTTATACGTCATGTTATAACAATATAATGTACTACGAGTTTAATCAAATAATAATAATGCAGTACAGGAGTATGTGACTAATACATTTGGTCAGCCGTGAGTAGGTCGATGTTGACATTTCAACCTTATGTAAGATAGTGGCTTCTCTGGCACCTTTCTTTCATCATATATTTTGCTCATTTTTTAGTGTAGTCAAACAGAAAGTTGACAAGTGATGTGGTGTATGGTGCATCTTTTGCCTAATGGTGTACTTTAGACATAGCCTTAACATGAGAAAAATGAAGAATGCCAAGAAGCTACCATTCCTAGTCGCTCACTGCGGTTGCTGCACACTGCCAACTCCACAACACAACCGCCATCTTCAACCAACGTCACCAGCAGATAGCACTTTTACCGCCATATACTTAGCCTCTGCTTTTAGTCATCGACAGATCCGCAAACTAGATCCGCAACCTACACGCCTCATCGAACCAGATCTGCAACCCACATACAACCACCATCTCTATGTTTGCCTCGCATTGCTGCCATCAGATCTTTGTGAGCAAGCTGCGCTGTTGTCGAAGCGACATCCAGGCGACGGCATAATCGCGAAGCTCACCTGAGAGGAGGTTGTAGGCCACCGAGTAGTGACGGAGGTTGCTGCCAAGAGGAGGGTCTTGGTGGTATGGTGGTACTATGTCAAAGTTGGATGGGAGTGTCACAGCAGTGCGTTCTTCATTTTTTTTTTTTTTTTTTTTACCTTTTAAAGTTATGTCTAAAATATACCTACTAAACAAATGGTGCATTATACATCACAACACATGTTAACTTCCTATTGACTACACTCAAAAGATGCACAAAATGCATGATAAATGCAAGGTACCAGATGGTCCACCCACCATGTAAGATTACAAGTCATCAGCTGGTAAGAGTACCACGTGTTTTATTCTACGAACAAGTCCGCACCTCCAAAACCATTCCGTGGCCGTGGCTCACACGCTTGGTCGTACGAGTAGTTTCGCTGCTGACATGGCCCATCGGGGTGGTTCTTTTCTTTGCATTGCATGATGAGCAACTGCCAGAGTACCACTATCTACTACGTTGCATAATACGCTGTTGTCAGAGAGAAGAGGGTTTTAAAACATCAACCGCTGATATATGAGTAAGATATTGAAGCCTTTGACAAATTAAAAATTAAAAACCTGGAGTAGACACCAAAAGGATCGCTGTGCGCTTGTGCGTTGGAGAAGGTGGAGGATTAGTTGGGCTTGGGCATGGCAAGGAGTAATCCCGGATGAGGCCTGAGCCTGGATCCACTTCAGCATGCAAGGAATCCATACAGAATGCAGGGCCTCTCTGAAATGTCTTTGCCATTCATGTCACATTTGAGTCGTAAGGGTCCTTAATATGGTGTGGCCTCCGAGAATTTGTAAAACCCTACTGTCAGAGCATGTGCCCGTCTTTTTACTTGACAAAGTCATGTAGAAAAGTAGTTTAAAAAAAAAAAAATCGAAAATAGTCATTCCACGAAATTATCACTCTTACTCTAGTCCAAACATATATAATGAGAATTTAATGTTTTTCCAAAACTCGTAATAATGTATTAGTCCATTAATTAAGTAATCATTCATTTGCATGGAGAACAAAACTATCTAAAACAAGTGTCTTTGAAGTCCAAAACAATCCCCATCCAAGTAAGATAAATATGGTATTCATTTTGTATTACAAATGCAACAAAACTTGCAGCAAATGGGTGTGCCTTCAGTTTTACATGACGTGAAATGCATTTTGCCTTTTTCAAAAACGAAGTTTTCCTAAACTTGTGGACTCCGATGGTGAATGCAATTTCAGATAAAGATTTCAATCAAAATGAAGAACATAGCGCAGATGTTAGAACGAAACAGACCCAATCCTACACTAATTCATTTGAGTTCCGTGAAGTTTTCCAGCTGGAATAAACATATGTTTAGAGGTCTCAGATCATTTGGATAAATCATAGTCCAAAACAAGATTATCAACTGATGTCGGCAATCTGAACTCGTCAGTCATCACTGACCTCAAACATATCAAATTAGCACACGATTTCAAAGACAGTGTTATAAACAGAAACAATTTGTGCAATTGTCATGACAAAACGGATGGTTTTAATCATTAATCAAAATAGCAGAAACTAGAAGAGGTGGGAATTAACAATTAATTAAGTGTAAGATGTTAGAGGATGGAAGACAGATTTGAAGGGTGAAATTAAAGAGATTACTCAATGATGGCTAAAGGATTCATGGTTCGATTCTACCAGCAGTGTTCCTCAACCTGAAGTTCCACAAGAAGGAGCTTTTGTATCCGCATTGTGAAAACTCTTAGAAAGATTGAAAGCAAACTTGAAAAGCAAACAAAAACATAAATCATCAACAAGGACAATAATAATGATCAAAGGAAGAAGAAAAATAAAGAGCTAAACAAAGCATTCTCCATAAATAAACTTGTAGCAGCTGGTAATCGTACAAAGGCGACGATGCTGGTTCATGTATATGCCGCCGCCCTCAAGGGCGGAGATCACAAATTCTGAATTCATAGGAAGCATTTTTAGGTCTCTATAACTGTATATATGTTTGAATACATGGAGCAGAGTAGTTACTAATCTGTATATTGCATGGAGGTTTTGGACGAGTATATAGTTTTCTCCATTCCCGGTTGATTCTTCTAAGCTAATTCTTTTTAGACAAGTGTCTTGCAACTAGATGCACTTTGGTGAAGTGTGGGGAACAAGAAACGTGACCAAGGGGGAATACTGTGGCGGCTTACACATTTGGACCAAGACGTCTATTTCGTTACTTTGCAATTTGCACATTCAACTTGGCGAATGGCGAATCAAGCTCTTGCAGGTTTAATTTGGAACGTGAAATAAAAAATATATATTATGAAGATAAGAAGGGCGACAAACTATAACTAGATCTTATAACGTGGCCGTCTGCGTATTATCAAGAAAAAAGTGTGAAAATGAAACGTTTAATAACATGAAGTAGGTAAAAAGCATTAAAATGGGTTTAGCAGCGTAGCTGTATTCTTTCTTTCTTTCTTTTTTCTCTAGGCCTTTTATAATATATTTGGTTTTTTGTTTTATTATAAATTATGAGTTGAGAAAAAGTTTGGCTTTTATCACCTTGGTCTAAATTATCATTTTAGAGATTCAAATGAGAAAGTAATAAATTTTAACTTTGGTCCTTTAAAAAATTAAGTTTGCATTAATTTGACCCTTTAAAACATAAGTGACATAAATGTAACTATTTAAATAATTTGATAGTAATTTAATTTCTTAAAAATAAAAAAATAAAATTAATTCATTCTTTTTATCCATGAAAAACTGGCACTAATTTAATCTTTAACAATAAAATATAAAACCAATTTAATTTTTCAATCTCACATTTTGTGCATATAAAATTTATTTTAATATAATCTTTATAATTAAAGTATTAAATTAATTATCTTTATCAAAGAATAGTTAATTGATTTAATTCTTTAATGACTAAAATGATAATTTATATAATGGAAAATTCTACATCCAAACCTTGACAGGTCAATGCGACGCCTTTGGACGTCTTTTACATTCCTCATGCTTGTATCACTACTCACAACTAAAGGACCGCTATGGTCCTCCCAAGTTTTCACCTACATATGTGGATCCTTCCATTCTATGTCTCCATCAACAGCTATCCTCCACCATCATTCACCTATCCCTACTGCTTCTTATACGAGGTTGACTCCATTGAGGAGGTTGAGGCGCGATGGCCGTTGCAGATCTAATTGCAGACAGGCAAACGGAGGCAATTCGAGCGATGAATGTGGGACGGAGCTATGGACTCGCGAAAGGAGAAGAAGGGGCCGCCATGTTGGGTGACTGGGCTGAGTGAAGGATGCGGGTTGCGTGCGGTACAGGGAGGAGCGAGGGCGGTTCTCGATGACTATAACAACCGAGGATGATCGCAGCGGCTGAGTAAGCGAAGGTAGTGACAAACAATGGACGACAATGTATGCGGTGGTTAGGGGGTTTGTAATGGTAGTGCACTATGGTGATTCTGTTTTTAATTTTTTTTTGGGGCGTTGGGGGGGGGGGGGCGAGATTTGTCATATGTTACCTTGTTCTAGCATTTTGATTTCTTGTTGTTGTCCCTTGTTCTTCTTGCTTGATTTAATTTGTTGATTTGTTCTTTTGGCTGAGGATTGTAGCTGCATAAAGGGGAATAACAGGGATGACCCCAAGGGAAGGAAGAAGGCTGTTCTGACCCAAAAAAAATTGGTTGTGATTGAATGGCCACCATGATTCCTAAATTAACAAGTTCTATTATAAAATCCTCTAATGTACATCTCATTCGATCACTAACGTCCAAAACACAACAACCACATCACATTAAATAACTCCATATGTAATCTATTGGTTTGATACAGCTTACAGCTTCACTGATAATTCTTTTTTTAAACCTCACCTGAGAAAGCACCCTTAACCCTTAACCCTTTTTGATGTCGCTTTTTTTTTTTTTTTTTTGTTCGGGGAGGGGGTAATTTGGGGCGGGGGGTGGCACCGGGATCTGCCCCTGCGAGTCTCAAACTCGCCCTGCACATTGCTTTTCCCAAGAGGCAGTCTGTTGAGCCATGTATGTTGGCCTCTGGATGCAAGAAAATGTCTCTGAAGACATATAGAATTGTTTCGTGCAGAATTGTCCTGTCATTGGCAATTTTCCTCCTTTTTTTTTGGGTCAAGGCCCAGCATTATGCTGGCGAGAAAATAGATTGGCCTTTTTTTGGGTTTTTGGCCGAAAAAGAAAATAGTCTGTTTTAGACTTGTGAAATCAACTTATTGGGCTTATTGGGCCCTTTTCTTCTCGTCCAAGGTCCAACCTTCATAATTGGATATTCAACAATCCCTGGGCCGGAGGCCCATGTTGGTCAAGAATGGGCGCATAGTTTTGCGACTGCATTACACTTCCTCTGGCGAGCACGAAATGAGGAGGTGTTTGAATTGAGTTACCGACTTCATACCCCAAAGATCTTTTTCAACGTTTTAGATCCATCTTCAACAGTCAATTAGTTGCCGGAGAGATGAGTAGCCATATAAACTATAGTGCACGATGCATAAATTAATAGACATATGGAGTTATTCTTGAGCGCCATGAGCCTCATGGGGTTAATGGGATAGACATCCTTATGCCTCTGTGACTACTCGTGTCACTGAGACATATTTTCAGAGAAGCTAACACAGTCACCGACCGAATAGCTAGATTAGGACACTCTCGGGGACTTGGATTCATTTATCTTGTACTCTTTCCAAGTTGTATTATTTGGCACAGTTTTGAGGGATGATGTGGGAGGGTTTGCATTGCCCCCAATGGTTATCTAGTTGGTAGTTTCTCGGTTTGTTTTGCGTTTGAGTGATGCTTAATGGCTCGAAACTAACATGTATGAAAACTGAAGAACATTGCTAGACCAATTGAGCTGAGGAAAAAAACACTTTAAGTGGGCCCATGTCACTATACATGACTAGGTGGGCTATAAAACGTATATAATTTTATATCCGCGCACCATGTCACGAGTTATCATTCGTGTCATTTAGAATTATTCTTCGCGCTGTTACCACAAAAAAAAAGGGTCTCTTTTCTATTTAAATTTATATAATTCTCTCACTTGTTTCTTTATTTAATAATAATCATCTTTATTGAAATTCGATATTTGTATTATATAAAAATATTATAATATACCAGTTAAAACAGAAAATATTATTTTAATATACAAAATTGCCTGGATTGTGATTAATTAATTTATAAATAAATAATTTTGAAAAAAATAAATGATAAAATATAATTCTATAGTATTACAAAAATTGTTTTTGTATTAATGCTTTTATTAATTTTAAGTTTCGAATCAAATATTTAAGTAATAAAATTAAATTTAAATTTACAGTTATAATTCATATTCTAATTCATTAACAACTTAAACAAAAAATATTAGATTTTAACCCAATTCAAACATAAAATTTTGTTTTGTAATATGTATTTGAGCTAAAATAGAATGCTTCTTCCTTTTTTTTGTTTTTTTCAATCATGAATAAGAAATTAGGATTTTGGGAGCATCAACGAGATCAAAGAAATCTCGTTCTGAAAGGGAATATTGATTAAAGAATTTTAGATCTAAATGCTTCTTGTTGAGAAGAACAGATGTCACAAAAGGGTTATTAGCCCATTATAACTCAATTGATAACTTGATATCAGTGGCTTTTTTTTTAATATATAATTTTTGTGATGGTTTCTTTGTGCATTTATATTGTTTTGCTGCCTCCTCACACTAGATTCATGTGTTTTTTTTTTTTTTTTGAGTGGAGGTGGAGGTTGATATTTTATGTTATTTTTTTGGATTATAGTGTTTTGCAGCTTCTATACATCAAATACTTTAAATATTGAGTACGCATGTATTTGGGTCCTTAAAAATATATATGACATTAATTTAGTTATTAAAAACTTTTTTATATCAAATAGGTACATAAAGGATAAAATATGATATTATATTAATCTTTAAAACTTTTTTATATCCAATAGGTTCGTAAAAATTAAAATGTAATATCAATTTAGTTCATAAAAAATGCACATGACATCATTAAAAATATTGTTGAATTATAAGGGATTATTTAAAAATTCTATAAAAATATAAAAACTCAATAGGTAATTTAACCTAAGAAGTTATGTTAGTTCCATTGCACTTCCCGTAGGCCATAAAAAATAAATAAATTGCATAAAAAAGAACAATAAATTAGAAATATTTTTGAAAAGAAATATATTATTTGTAAATATATATATATATATATATATATATATATATATAAACTAGATATACTTTGGATATCCTACAGAGAGATAGACACAAAATTTTAGGCAATTATTAGTGTTAGAGAAAGAAAAAGTAAACCTTTGTATTTATCAGATCAAGATCCTCTCCTATTCAAAATAGACAGGACACTATTCTATTTATTTTAAATAGGAGAGAATTCTAATCTATATTTATCTTTCTCTCCAAGATACCTTTGGTATGTCTCGCTTTTATATGTACAAAAAAACATTTCTATTTTGGAAAACAGATAATAATCGATTGGAGAAAACTAAGAGAAGCGAGGATAGTCCATTTTCAAATTTGCATTGCTAAGTAAAGAAGAGTCCTCCGGACCAGAGCAGCCAGAGACGAAGCAATATGCTCGCAAAATTTGCAATGACAAGCAATACATTCTTCTGCATTGGAAGGGACCCGCTTTAACTTCTTGCTCATGGAACACATACTGCTTGCTTCCTTTCCAAAAACTCTTATTTTCTACGTTAAAAAGCATAGCTTTAACAAGCGTAGAAGCAAGCCCAACCCTCCCTCTCTCATCGCCAATAATAAGACAAAAGGTGCACAGACCAAGACCAATAATCACAAAGGGGCTTACCTTTATTGGTTAAAGAAGAAAATTTAAAAAGGCATAGCGCATGCAATTTACAAGCATTTGTGCTTTGTGGAGATAATTCTAGGAACACTCATCCATTTGTCCCCCGTGCCATATTCTTTTGGGGTTTACATCTTACATGTCCCTCACGCGATTAACTTGTGATCTATATATTTAGTTTGTACATCAAAGTCATCAAATTAGGAGATGCTTGCTCTACTTTATTTCACTTTGTAATGCGGCATGATACGTCACGCAAGGAAATTGTCTTTTATTCGGAGGTCATCACAAAGTCGTGGCAAAACCCATAAATTCTCATCGTTCCACAAACTCTCCAGTGGCCAGTCCCCACTACCAACACCAAAGGGTAAGTTGGTACATTCAAACATTTCGTTGTTGAAAGTTGGGCATATTCCCGGGTCATCTCCAATACTATGAACCGAAACATTGTGACCCAAATGTTCAGAACACGCACTTTGGCCCGAATCTGAATGAACTTGTTGAAACTCCACGGATAATAATGAGTCCGAGGAGGTGCCACTACCACACGATGAGTTGGTCTTGTCTAGCCACGAAGTTCCTGAACCTGAAGCGTGCAGGCCGTGTTGGTGGTGGTGGACGTGGACTTGAGCTGCACTTGCACTTTGACTTGGGATTATTGGGTCCATTTGGGAGGGTGGCTGAACCCGCTCCAACAAAAGGGGCATCCACACGCAACGCAAGGCGTCTCTGAACTTTTTGCTATTGACGTCACACTTGAGTTGCTTTGCTTGCTTAATCACTCTGGTCCTCCAATAATTCTTTATCTCATTATCTGTTCTTCCCGGCAAGTGCTGAGCAATTTTCGACCACCTATAACAATTCATCATTTTCCTGATAATAATAATAATTCTGCACATCTTTGTTCCTTTATGCACCCAAAGAAAGACTAAAGTGGACTTGTCCTTTTTAATATGTGACTTAGGAAGAGAATATGTTATTAACTGGAAAGAGGTATGAATTAATTACCTATTGCCCCACCGTGAATGAAGATCAAGAATAGTTATCTGTTCTTGGAGTGTGATATTTCCACGCCGAACATCAGGACGCAAGTAGTTTAGCCATCTTAACCTGCAACTTTTCCCGGATCTCTTCAAGCCTGTATATTGTATACTTTCAGATTATTATTACAAGATATACATAAGCACGCTGAGAAAATGAAATTATTTCTTGTATGAATTGAATGAGTTGAATATATATTCTGTAAAGAGCACAACACATAGAAAAGTTGAATCCCGAATTAAATTTTCAGGGAATAAAGAAACCAGTGTTCATAGCTTAAGCTATGATGATGATATGTTTAGCGTTGTTAGAGCAGAGTATAGTATAGTATACGTGCCTGCAGAGCGGGCGAGGGAATTCCAGCGACAATCACCGTGGATGGCGACGTAATTGATGAGAATGGTGTCTTCTTCAACGCTCCATGGACCTTTTCTCATGCCCATCTCCTCTTCACTCTGCTCCACCCCTTCTATACACTCTTCTTTGTGTACCTTAACTTCCATTGTTACTCTTGCTTATACAAATGACTCTTGGCGTATTTAGCGTGTGACTATGCAAGTGCGTGTTTTCTTTTGTGAGAAGAGGGGTGGGGTGGGCAATGACGACACACTGTGAACTATGAATGAAGGGGATAAGGACACTTGTGCGCGTGTTCTGGCCTTGCTAGTTTCACTTCTTGGGGCGTGTGGAAATACATATATATAGACTATAGTTAAGAAAAGAATAGGCACCCTCGAATATCATTTTTCTTTTACTGTATTATAGATTGAGCGCCGCTAATCTATGGCTCGAAAAAATTGTTACTAAAAATTTGAAGAATACAGGTGTTTTGCTTTGATTGGAAATGGAATAGAAAATAGCAGCTGAAAAATAGGAAGAAGTGCAGTCAAACAAGATGAGAGATGGCAGAAAACACATTCATACAACACATTACCAATATCTATTCGTACCGTTTATTATCCCTATAGATTTAATTTTGGTGCACCTTTAACGTGGAACTTTTTTAAATGTCTTATATAGTAATGTATTATCATATCATTAATATTATTTGACTTTTTGAAAGTCACACATGTAATAAAATATAATTAGTTGATATCATATTAAAATTAATCTTTATTATTAGAGTTTTATAAGTGAAAAATACTAATATTAGAAGAATTTTACTTTATAATAAGTCGACTGTACTCGAATTAAATTAATTTAAGTTTAGTAAATTTTGGATACAAGTGATTTATAACCCAAAAATTTATTATTGGATATTTTCTTAAATATCATATAAGCTGAGAAGTAAATAAAATAAAATAAATTATAACCATTTTTTAATATGCAAGTATAATGTCCTACATTTATGAACAATCGAGTTGTTCAAATAACGCATCTCCCAATATAAAGGGCCAAGTGGCACTTAGCTAATGTGCGAGGCCGCTATAATTAGTCTTGCAACTCCGTAAACACCTCATGTTATTAAAAAAGAATAATAAACTATGTACAAATAGTCGCAGTTGTACAATTTTTATTATTTAATTATTAGTGGTCTTATCTCATTTTTTTAACAAATATAAATTTTAATTCTGAAAATCTGCTCTTAGGTACTGAAACAATGAGTTATTACATCACTTTTAAATAGAAATTAAAGTCGGATGTTAGGTTTAGTACTTGGTTTTAGTGAGTTATTTGTCAAATTATATAAAATAAAATACATATATACGTATAAATATTTAACACAAGTGATAAAATTTAAAAAATCACATAAAAATGGGTTATATATATATATATATAAGTTCAAAACAGATTCAGAAACGCAAATTCGTAAGTTGAGAATAAAATTAATTTTGACGACAAAGCACTAGATCATATGTAAAAAAAAAAAAAAGACTTAAATTTATCATGAGCAATAATTTATTGACTTTGGATTGGTTCATTCATTAAGGCTTAATTTGGTACTATTCTTCAAAAAAGTGCTTTTGCTTGAGAAAATTATAAATTAATTTTTTTATTTTATAAATAAAAAAATTATAATATTTTTATTCTTAACTTTTAAATATCAAGAGTGATTTTAGAAATTCTCATAAAATATTTTTAAAATTAATTTATGATATCTAAAATTTAAAAAATAATATAATTTTATTATTTTTAATGATAATAAAAATATAAATTATCTCTTTAATATTTATATATATTTTAATTATTTTAAATTATAAAAATAATTTTATTAAATATTATTTTTATAATTTTTACTTGTTAATTAAAAATAAATTTTATATTATTTTATCAAAAATATCATATAACTTTTTAAGAATAACTTTTAAAAAATTTAGAAACCCCGCAACCCTAAAATAACAATATTAAATCAATCCTAAGGCTCGTGGTCTTGAATGACTTAGCTCCTAGAAAAAGTAAAGTAACCATTCTACTCTCTTTGCTGTCTTGCCCTAGGGCACTCTGCGGTAAGGGCCTCAAGCACGTGCAAAACGTCTTCTGTCACCTACCCGTCTTCTAGTCCATTGCATTCATCTTCTTTTTCCTCTTCTTGGAGTCACTAACTATTCCACCACTGAAATGCTTCCAAGAAACCTTTTCTCAAAATCTTCATCACTGTAATGCATCGCCTCCATTTTCTATGCCAAAGGATGAAGTCGATGGAGGGTTGGGGGCCGGGGAAGGATCGTACGTATGACATCACACAGAGAGATGCTGGGAAGATAAATTTCCTCACGTTTCTTATCAACCAGGCCAGCTGATGATATCATATGACGAGAAAAATAATTAGATAAATGCACCAATTTGCGTTGATTTTTTCCCCCCTGATCTGATTGCATCTAGTTGATAACATCTAGTCTAAAATGTTGCTTAAAATTAACCAAATAAGAATTTCACTAGTTTGACTGAAGAGTCTAAGCCAACTTTAATAATTATCTCTTGACTCGGTGTGTATGTGTGTTAGGAACACTGTAGCATGGAGAGAGCGCATTGAGAAATTTTGTTCACAAAAAGGCTGCTAACTTAAGTCAGTGGGAAAAAGGAAGAATTAGTCTTCGAATGATAAAACTTAAGAAAGGGTGGAAAATTGTTGCTTTGTTTATTGCATGTTGAAACAAAACATATACAGCCATTGAATTCGGAAAAGTATGTTCAAATATTGGAGATTCAATGAATTAGACCAACAACTAGATGTTATTCCGGCAAAATTTCCCGACCCTGATTCAGAAACATTGCACGCTATTAATTATATCAAACATAAACCGTCGGTGTGCTTGAAATTATAGGAAGACAAAGAGGAATGTATAAAGTGAAAAAAAATTGACTATCTGCCTTCTTCAAAAGTAAAATACCCCTGATTATAACAATCCACAAAACCCAAATTCATAAGCCCAGGGAAAAAAAGAAAAGGACAAATCGAGAGAGTGCTTCCAATTCTCGATTGTGTTGTTTTCTCCCGCGTAATGGACCAATTTTGACTTTTTAAACGAATACAGCAGTCAGTCTAAATCAAAGTCTTTCACAAGAATGGAGTTGCTGTCAGTGGAAAGTATGCTCTTGTTGCGTGTCACAAAGCAAGTGCGAAAATGGTAATTAAGTGGTTGCTCCAATTCAAGTTTCAACGTAAATGATGCTGACTGACTCTAGCATATCAACAACGACGTGTCAATGCTGCTTCAAGACCGTGAGAATAAGATAAAGCCATAAACACCCTATTGCTCTATATAAACCTACCATTCCTAATTTAGACCAACAAAGATTCAGGCAGTAAATATTTTGAATCACTTACCCAAAGTTTGTTCGTGACCAAAAAAAAAAAAAAAAGAATGTCAAAGCTAGAACAATAAAACATACAGTCATACACAGGTGTATGAGTGAGGGAATACAAGTTGATCTTATATAACAAAATAATCTCATATCAATTATCAAAACAAAAGTTACTTAAAAATTACATTCTCATTAACAGAAAACTTAAAATACATGTATTAGTTGCTGGATTTCCAAACACAAGATTCGAGTTCTAATTTTAAAGCTCTTTCGGGTTACTAAATTCCCATATTGGCCTGACAAATTTAAGAAAACAAATTATTTTAAGTATTGGCTTTAGACTCGAATAAGAGTATTAAAGTAGGAATAATGGTAATTGTTATGATGCCATTTTGGTTTCTGTATTCACCTCTTATATTTTTTACTTTCATAATTTTGTTAAAAAATAGTGGAAACATAAAATCAAAATAGGAAATAAGATTTTATTATTTTTATTATTTCTACTATTTCATTTACAAAATTCCAAAAATAAGAAAAACAGAAAATAAAAACATGAAATAAACAGGAAAATTTTCACAGGCCATTTCATAAATAAATTGGTTTTTTGTGATCTGTTCTAAACCACTAGTACTTCCACAACTTATGAGTTTGTCATAACTGTCTTTTATTCCAGTTTTTTTCTTCATTATGAACCTTCCGCGGTGTCTTTGGTAGAAACCACTTGGGTGATATAGCAAGACTCACAAGGCAAATATAGCAGTGGTGTCTCACAAACCCACTGACAACCAATCATAGAAGGGTCGAGATATCAAAGAAGGGAATAGTAAAACGATTTTGAAACAAAAAGCAAATCACTCTCTTCACTTTTTCCAATTCCTGTGTCGTTTCACGACATAGTGTTCGTGCAGGTCAGCATTTTTCAGGTAAATAATATACTTCATTCACTACTAAGTTCTTTGGATTAATTTTAGTTTCCACCATAACTTACATGGCGACATTATTAAACCCTACGTAATACTTATTTTGATTTACTTTATCTGTCATTTTGAATAAAAACTTTTAATTTATTTTATTTATTATTCTCATATATCAATAAAATAGTTATTGTTTAATTTTATCCTTTACATAACTTTAAGCACACTATTAATTAAGAAATATAGTGTAAAATTAAATAAGGACATTTTACTAAATATACATCATAATTAAATTTTCATTTTGAGTTCATCAATTCTTGTACATATAGCTAAAATGACAAATAAAGTAGAATGAAGGTAGTATATTTGTTTGATTGAAACAACCAATTTACAAAAACCAATTAATTAAACATTTTTTACTAAAGAAATACATAGTAACCAGTGCGTGCATGATATTCTTTTTTAACATTTTTCACTTAATATAATAATCAAAATATAAACTTTCTGTTGAGATGTACAGAATTAAGCCGTTAAACAAGGATAATTATACGATCTAAATAAAATTTTAATGTTAATTTTATGCCGTAACCATTTTAAATATGAATTTAATTTAAATATATTGACAGTATAAAATAATTTTACGCTGTCAGCCAATAGAAATAGTGAAAAGTGCCAACTTATACAAATAACTACCCATTATAATTGGGAACCCATGATTTCTCACTTTCCCCTATTTTTATTGGATGACAGTATAAAACTATTTTACATTATCGGTACATACCAATTAAACTCTCTAAATATTATATCAATCTTGAAAAAAATATTTTCTTTTACTTTTGTTTACAAAATTAGATGGAAGGTAAACTATTCTATTCATGGTTGTTAAAGTCGCGCTTCGAAGCGTAAGGACGCGGGCACTTAAAAGTATTTTAGATATTACCTAAAAGTTTAATTAGGTATATAAAAGCGAAACGCTTTATACATTAAAACAATAAAAATGTTAAAATCACACTTTTAATCATAAAAGCTAAGATTTATTATATTTAATTTAAACCATAAACACGATAGAAAAATATAGATTTAAATTTTTTTTCCTCTTAAGCTTGCGGTTTGACCCATTTTAAAGAATGACCCAATTTGGCTTTCAGCATTTGACAATCTTTATTAGACTTGCTTCAGATGCCCTAATCTATTTATTTTAGTCATTTTTCTAGGAAATTATGAGTCTATATCTTTTTGTCATTGTGATTTTTGAACCTCAGGAGTCTATCTTTTTATAATTATATAAATCTTATGAGATTTGATATTTATGCTATTGTTGAATTTTGAAAATACTATTGTGTTAACTTAAAAACTGTTTCTTTTCTATTGCTCGTGAATTGTAATTATATTAAATTATAGAATTGATATAATTTTAAAACTCAAATATGACCTAGAATATATTCATATGAAAAAAAAACTACAGATATTATTTTTAAATAATATTCTTTTACCGTGTACTGCATCTACATTTTTACGTTTTGCATTTACTTTTCACTTTATAAAATTCTCAAGTATTTTTTGTTCATATCTCGCACGCTTTTGACAACATTATATCTCTATTCCTAAACCAGGACATAATAGATCCCAACAAGAATTGATAATAGTATTTGCAAATCGTTTACGAAAAGTTAAGCATGTTTCTTTTTACTAAAGACATTGACTAATTATCAGATAAGGGAGGAAGACCGAAGGAAGACCGAAGGGAACTATTGACTGCTTTTGGACATGACATAGTGGGAAATATTGAACTGCATGTAGGCCATGTCCACGTACGAGAATTCAGAGAGTGATAATTTATATAGAATATTAGAGAAAATTGGGTAGTGTAAACGACTACTTGTACTACTATATATTGGCTTATATTGCATAGTTTTCATTTTGAAAAAACATATATTCTTTTCGGTGTTTCATGATTCTATCTCGCACGATGATTTCGTCATTTCTGTGGAAATGTTCCTTTCAAACATTATGTATATTAGTAAATTGGGGACTGCGGATAATGGTCAAAAGTCGGAGGGAAATAGAAATTATATATTAACCTGCGAATGGGTGGCCTCCAAGCAGCTCTTCGAGAATAAATGCCAAGACAATACCCGAGATTCAAATGCCACACTCAATGGTGGGTTAGTAGTCGTAATATTCTATTCCTGTCAAAAGTGAAGAAACTTTCTGTGGATCAGGATCACTATTCAGTGTATTGGGTATTGATTGTAATTACATGTATGATGAAATGGAAGATGCTTTTCAGACCAAAAAAAAAAAATGGAAGATGCTTTAATATTTCAAATAGTACGTATTTTAGAATTGCTGGATGTTCTGTGAGGCAAATCAAAGTAAATGATAGGGTAAGAAATAAGTGCTACTTTGAAAAGTTATGCAAATATTATAGGACAGAGTATGAAGATTACAGAATAAAGTTTCAATAAAATCTATACTACTAATAAATAAGATTTGAAATAGGAAAACTTATACTACATGTCAACTTCACATCATTTTAAACTCCACTACTTTCTCAAATTTACTATTAAAAGAAATATTTTAAATTTCTATTTATTAAAATAATTAAAAAAATAGTTTTAGAATTTAACTTACAATTTCTTGATTTTCTTCTTCACTAACTCTCCTTAAATAATCCACTACTCAAACACCCCTATCTAGTTTTATTTCAACCACAAAAGATGATTAAATTAATTTAAATAAATTTAACTCTCCTTAAATTGAGCATTAATACAGCTATTACCAATCTTATTACTTTTCCATTACTCAACGAATTATTTTGTATTTTAAAAAATAATGTAAAATTCAATTTGAAAATTAATATTGATAATTATTAGTATCGGTTATCAATATATTTTACTCAATCCATTTTCATTATTCATCCTTTGTTATCACGAGTCAATTTTTAGTCTATCCTTTTGTCATCACGAGTCAATTTTCACTACTTATACTTTTTTTTTACTACTATTTTTTTTTGAATATTTTATTACATAACTAGTTAACAAGTCGAATTTCTCTTCATTTTTTTATATATTTATTTATTATTTAAGAATTTATTACTCAACTACATTATTTCTTTTTTTATTTTTTCAAAATTAGAGTATCATCCATCTATAAAATAATATTTTGCTGCCTTTTATTTTTGCTAAATGATTTTGATTCTTGACATAGAAACTCACACAAAATGTCTATGGAAAACATCACATATTTTTAATTTTTCAAGTATTGTGGTCGATAATAATTTATTGAAATATATCATTAGAAATTAAAAAGTAGTAAAAACATTATTAATTTTATCTTTAAGCTTTCATAATAAGCTATTATATTTCTTTTACATACGTCCTTTCATATATTTTTCTCTTTTACCAAAACATGAGAATTTCCTTCTTTGTACAATGCCTGTTTCATATTTTCTACTTTATACTAGATATTATTATTGAAATTATTCCTGCATAGCCAATAGATGTGAACTTTAGGAGCTCTTGCGATTAACTGAAATTTGTTTCACTACTTCCTCCTATATCTTTGACGACACCCATGTAAACTGAGTTGCTTTTGTTCTAATCATTGAATCTACGCTTTTATTTTTATCGTTTCATGTTGTTTTAGGGTTTAGGAATTTGAGTTTCAGGTTATTTGAAATCCCATAAAATTGAATTCATTCAAGAAATTAAATTCAATTCCTTGGTTTGGAACCAATTAATGTCATGCAATTAAAATATGATTAGAATTCAGTTCTTTAAAAAGGTCTGAAAGTAAATCAAACCAAAACAGATCTAATTTGCAATTCCTATCATAATAGATTTGACATTAAAAGGTGATATGTCAAAAACACCCCTTAACTCTATTTAATATCTCTCCTTTAATCTCATCACTTTTCCCCTCTTCTATTAATAAAGATAAAATAGTTAAGATAAAAAAATTCAATTTATTTTTATATACATTCCAAATAGTGTAAATGAATTTAATTCTATAATTTATTAATTTATTCTAAACATAAGAATTCAAATCATAATAGAATTGAATTCAATTCTATCCACCATTATCATTCCAAGCAAGGTGTTTGGGGATTTTTGTGCTTTTTATTTTTTTACTACAAAATGGATGCTAGTTTGGTGTTGTGAAGGAGATTTTTTATTATGTTTTGCAATTCAATTATGGGTTGCTCTCCAAGCTTATGAAATCTTTTTATATATATCAATTAGCAATGAAATAATATTTGTATTTGTTTATTATTTATCTTCAATTTATCCTATAAGAACGTATTTTGCTTCAAAAGAATGTGTTGTTCATTTTCTCTCAAGTAGTAGTCTATATATATATATATATATAGTTTGTTTATTATCTCTTTTTAGTTTGAAATAAATTTTATATAAATTTTATTTTTATATGAAGCCTTTTTTTTTTTGTATTCTAAAAATCAAGTTTTTGGGAAAAAAATTCTTACAATATATATTCTTCAAATAATTCTTTTATTTTGTTTTTATATAGCCAATTTTTCAAGAATTAATTAACGTTAATATAGTATTTTTTCAAATTCCTAATTTTGAAATAAATGATAATACTAAGATATAATAAACATATAACTCAACATTTTCTATTTGTAATAGAGTACACGAAAACTACATAAATTATAAATTTAATAATCGGTTTTAAGTATTTTCAAGTATCTCTTATGTGAATAATTAATTGTCATATAGACTATTTTTATATAATTTTATCTTTAAAATTAATTTACTAAAATATAGAAAAATAGGGAAGGAGAAAAAAAAGAAATATTATTTTTTGAGTTGTTTGATAAAAATTGAACATAGATAATTTTATTTATTATTATTTAATAATTTATTATTATATAATTTGTAATTATACTTATTTCAATTGAGTGTAGAAATTTGAATTTTTAACAGAATATTAAATATAAAAAATTTATTTTACTATTTTCTTACTTTTATTTTTTATTACTTTTCATATTAGAATTTATTTTTTCGAGTTATTAAAATTGTAATACAATCGTATATTAAATTTTATATTTACCAATTATTTTGCTAGTTTTTGATCAAAATTTTTATATATAATCTATTTATTATAAAACTTTTATATTTACTAAAAAATTTTTAATATTTGTCAAAAGTTTTTTATCCTGTGCATTGTACAGATCCAAAAACTTTAGTAGAGATAAATTTCAGAGAACATATTTATATCCGTGTATTGGGTTATGATCCATGTTCCGGTTAGGACGTTCTAGAGAGAGAGAGAGAGAGAGAGAGAGAGAGAGAGAGAGAGAGAGAGAGGATAAATTATAGGATATTCACCTTTAAATATGAACATTAAATGTGCATATTTTTTTTACTTATTATAGGTAGTTACTTTATTTTAATTATTCAATTGATACTGAGTTTTAAGTTCTATGGATACCGAATTTTAAGTTAAAAATTAGGCTTTGCACTAACAAATACCAATGTAAGGACACCAGGTTCCAAGTTTTGAGTTAGGTCCAAGTTATAAGTTCTGAGTTGGACATTAAAAACAAATTATCTGATGCTAATGTGATGAATTATAATATTCTAATATTATATATTAATATATTAAACTTATTTTATTATTTTCTACCATTGAATTTATAAATAATTTTAAATTAATAATTTAATTTTAAATAAATATTCAATATTAATATTTTATAAGCATTCTAAATACTACCCCATATATATATATATATATATATATATATATATATATATATATATATATATATAGTAGGGGAAGGGGAAAGGATAGTAATATTTTTATACAATATATATGTAAGAGGAGTCTCTGATTAAATGCTTGACTCAACTCTAAAAAGTTAATTTCTCATCTATCAGATGGAAGGATACTAATTTTTCTATCTCTAATTAAACGACTCCATTTATAAAAAAATTCTTAAATATTTATAAAATACTATATAAATATACTCACAATTTATATTAAAATAACACTTTAAAATAATATTCACTGCTGATTTACACTCTTATATAAGAGAGCACAGCAATATAATACGAATTGGAAAAGTATAAAATTTGACGAATGCATCGTGGCATTTCATAATTGCATTTCAACTAAACAAAATAATATTAAAAAATCAAAATAAAAAGAGAGCGTGTTGGAAAAACGCGGAAGGGCACAGTACGAATTCGTTTTCGTACTAAGCATCGTTTCTCTATCTGAAATGACATATTTGAAGAGATGCTAGAAATATCTAAAACAGTGGGGCAAATCACATTTCTTAAAGAAAATTACTGTCTTTCTTTCCTCTTTTCCCCCTTTTCTCTCTGCATGCTTCATTTGATGCTCCCCCCCCCCCCCCCCCCAATTTTTCTTTTTCCCTCCTCCTCCTCCTCTTCTCTCTCTTTTTTTTTTTGCCTCACTTTTGATACCTCATTATTCTTACCTTCCATTATCATGTTACTCTATTGGGCGCAAATCGCATTTGTCCCTTGGATTCTTTCGGAGAATATGCGCTTATTGAACGCATCTTTTGTATTCCGAAGAAAGTAAACGGGGTTCAGATTCTACGCAAGGAATCTGCCCCAGCCATGGTACGTGGCTCGCGTAACTAGTGACAAATTATAACCATTATTTAGACAAGGGGATTAACTCATCGAAGTTATATACTATAATCACAACTGTGGCTTTGATGAAGCGAAGAGAGAGAGAATGGTAGCTTTGTTATTATTAAGTCGAAGACACGCAGAATTGCGCAATGGTACTGGAATAAAAAGCAATTTGTTGTCGTTAGGTAATCTTTTAGGCAAAACGAACCATTTTATGATATTCACAGTCACATTCCACAGAAGTGGCCCTATGTAGGTTTTGCTGTCTACTTGTGGTTAACATGTACTTCCCATCATACGAACATATGATTACTGTAAGTTGTACGAATATTAATATCCATCGCTTGTGCTCGGCAAAGAGATCGAGGTCATGATGGACAAAATATAGTAAAGATCCCTTGAGTATCACGCTGATTTGAATGTTCAATGCAAGTGGTTGCGCGCACCAATTAAATCAAGCCACTTGATGCAGGTGAGGATCTTATTTTCCCATACAAAAATAACACCTTTGTATATGCAAACAATCTTTTTCATTTTTGCGTACAATACGTGCAAATAGTTGTGCGAATAGATATATTGAGCTTGAGAGCTGCGTGTTAGCATATGGGCTTCCCGTGGTGAAATGGCGATTTATGGTAGGACCTTTGTTCACCAAAATGCGAAAAGTGTCCATGAAACCAACTTTATATATGAAGTGGAACAAGTAATTATGATGGGAATTTGTATTGACATTAATTGGCGAATACCGTTCGGTGTTCATGTGTTTATACAGAAATTAGATGAGCTATAGCCTATAGGTATTTAGGGTCTTAATCTAAGGCTCGGACAGTTAGGCAGGACTTCCACATGGCATGACAGTACAGTAAGACCATGGGCGGCATTGTAATACAGTAAGCTAAAGTTGAGAGAAAATCTCACGCAATAAAATGGGGCGATTTTAATTTGAATAATTATTAACTTTATCAAAACATTGCATACAGGACATGCTACATATGTATGGGCACAATATCGGTATTGAGCACAAGATATAGAATTGACATAAGTTTTAATATAATATCAATATAAAAGAGTTTTATATTATTTTTTAATTATATATTATTATATATAACTTTAAAATAATAAATATGAGAATCAAATATTTTTATTAATATAATAATATATAATTAAATATTTATATAAATAATAGTTAAAGACCCAAAAAAATGGGAAAACAAAAATATAAATGAGTGATACGAAGTAAGAGAAGCAAAAAAATTAAAAAAAAAAAAAAAATATGCATGTTGCCAATGCTTCACATCGTCATATCCAAAGTTCTATTGCTTGTGGTCGTCCGAGTAGAGGGAGAGTGGAGAATAAAAAACTGCCATTGATCATTCAAATGGTGGTAATTAAGAACAGAATTGTCCGTCACTGCTTGTCATCATCACCGGTCGTTGCTCTTTAGTGATCAGTTGGTGTTCGCCAAAAAGCTGCTAAAAAGGTGTCCTGATGATTCCAACTTTGGGTAGCATTCGTCCTCCTTTGACGGTACCGTGAGAAATAAAAACAGAGATAAATTTTAAGTTAACATAAGACGAGTGTTTTTGAGTGGAAGCGTATTCAAGTCGTACCGAAACCTTACCAATCAAGCCCAAGTCATAATACCCAAATATTGAAAAATAAGAAATAACAAATTTCGGTAAGTACCTAAACATTTCCCAGCATATCAGACGCAGATATGGGTACTCGAGCCCGGGAGGCATACCCATATTTCAGAGCATATACGAATTAAGTTCCTTGCAACAACACATGAATAATCATTGTGTTTTACTTATTTACTTCACTGTGTAATTTTTATATAGTGTTTAAATATAATTTTTTTCTCAATTATTAATAGGTCACATATTTAATACTTTCGATTCATTAACTTTGTTCTCACCATATAACATACTCTTAACTTTACCAAAGAAATGTGATTAATCATAGCAATAAATGAGGGGAGTAAAAATTAAATAGTTAAAGATATTTTTCAAAATTCTTAGTTTAAATGTTAAATTATACTGTATGTTCCTGCCTATATTTTAGATATAATTATGAAGTAGTGAAGTAATTGACTGAGAATTATTTATGAAAGAGTTTAGTATGATGATAAATATTAATCAATTATTAGACACTACTTAATTTTTTGAGAAAGGATCTTTATTTTATTTTTTTATGGGGTCAAAAAGAGAAGGATTTTCAACTCCAGGCTGGTCGGATAAGTCTGGAGACCAGTTCGGTCCAAAGTCCAGATACCATCCTAAATTCAAATTGTTAATGGCAGATTAGTTATTCACAAAGTTTAGAAATATTGATATAGGTAATTACTTTATCTAAAGGTTAAGAAGAGGTAGGGCCGTTTGGGGATGTTGGGAATATTTGGTCAAAATCTGCCGTTTATATTATTAAATTTTATCTCAATGTTTATTTATATAAAGTTATCTCAATTTTTTTTTCATATTATTATAACGTAACAATTTAAAACACATACAAAAACATATGCAATTTATATTATTCTTTTTTTTTTTTGGCATACCGTTAAAATTTAAATTTATAGCATCATACAAACGGTCTAAATTCCTCATTATTAACTCACTTCACTCCCAATAACTTGTAATTTATTTTATTAAATCTCTCACCGAGTCGAGCAAAGCAGATGAAGAATAAGACGATATTGTAAGCAGACTTTTGGTTTATTTTATTTTACAATTTTGTAAAAAATTAAAAATAAGTTCATAATTTTGTTACGAAAATTTTAAAGAAAATAATATTTTGATTATTATTAATTTGAAAAACAGCAAAATAAATTAAATTTGTGCGTAAGCCTTCACGCAATTGCCTTGATCTCATGCATGAAAATAATCTGTTGCACGCCCTGTATGTCGTGTTCCACTCAGAATGGAACCTTCGGCCACTACCAATTATTTAATTTTGAAGCCTGAGTACATCTTAATTAAGTAGCCTAACAGAAGAGGAATAAATTCTGTTTTATATTAGTATATATTTTATATATTAATATTCCACTGTCGACTTCAATATATATTTTCAGCAACATTACAGGCCATGAGGAATGCATAATTACGATATCTTTCTTTTTCTTTTTTTTGTGACGAGCATCTTCGCATAATTACGATAGGGAATAAATTAAAAGATTAATTTTTATACATTAATTGTGTAAAATAACTTTATAGTGATATATTGTTTACTAATAAAATTTCAAAAAAAATAATAAATTATAATAAGTAATTATATAACTAGTTACTGTAATATGATTTTTTTTTTTTCAATTTTATTGGTTGATGATATTAAATTATTTTATGGTATAAAATTAAGTATGATATCAAGGCCCAAGAAAGGTCCTTAACTCAGGCGATCTACAGCCCCGAAACTCGCAATAATGTTTTTGGGGTCAAGCAACTCAAGGAGATTGGGCCACATTTTCTGACCGAAAAGAAAGTTTGGGCCAAGCTTTCTCACAGTACCCAACAAAATTTAATTATCGTTTTAAAATAAAAAAAGGGGCGTCGTTGAGGTCATGGATTAACCAACTAACCTGCCAACCTCTAAAGGGGCGTTTGGTAGAGGGTTTAGAATAGGATTTCTGAGAATTTCATGAAGATGCCTATATTTGGTACAAGTTTTGAAAAAATATTCCCGAGAATGTTACATTTCCGGGATTGATTTTGGGGTAAGATTCTCCCCAAAATATTCTCATCTCATACATGGGATTGTAACATTTCCATGGCAAGGGAATATTTTTCCTGGTGAAAAGACCAAATTATCCTTACTACTACCCTCTACCATCACCCTCCATCGCTAGACCGTCGTCGGACCACTGTGGATAGCTGCCGGACCACTGTGGATAGCTGCCAGACCACCCCCGGCCGCCGTCGGACCACCACCGGCTATGGCCAGACCATCGCCAACCGCCGCTAGCCACCGTCGAACCACCATCAGCCGCCGTCGAACCACCGCCGTTTGCCGTTGGACCACCATCGATCGTCGCCGGACCACCGCGGGCCACCGCCATACCACCATCGACCACCGCCAGACCACCATCGACCACCGCGAACCACCACCGGTCACTGCTGGACCACTGTCGACTGCCGCCAACCGCCATTGGGCAGTCACCTGACCACCACTGACCATCGTCGGACCATCACTGACCGTCATCGGACCATCACTATTTGCCGCTGGATTGTCAAGGGTATTTTTGGAAATGAACAAAATATTCCTGGGAATTTAATCCGTCTACCAAACGCCTCAAAGTACATATGCCTGGGAAAACTATTCTCGGGGATAATATTCCTGGGATTAAGATTCCCAGAAATAAAAATTAAAACCCCCTATCACACGCCCCCAAAGAACCATACCTAGGTTCGATCCGGCCAGAGGCAGATAATGGTAAATGAACCCATACCCCCATTCCCCCTAAAAGACCAAGAAAAAAAAAAAAAGAAAGAAGAAAGGCCGACAAAAATAAATAAATAAAAGGAATTTTGCCTCGTCATTGTCAATAAATCATAGGCCCAATTATCTACATCTTACAATATTAAATATTTTTTTCCCAGTTATTTCGAATGTAAGTATACAATCCTACCGAAAAAAGTGAAAAAAAAAAAAAAAAGTAAGTATGCAAGACTTGGAGTAAATGGATCCATTTTCTATATTAAATGTTAGACAGATACAGAGCCACTGATTATCAAACTCGAAGCTCATGGAGGCCAAGGCAAAATAATCCAAATCTGCCTCCATACATAAAAATGACTGGCGTCGTTATCAATTTTTATTTTTCACTTCTGGATTCAAAACAACGAGTATGACCCAGAGAGTGGAAATATAGGCACTTGTAGAATGAATGGTCTCAAATTTGTACAGTTATTTTCACAAGAAGGTCGAGAGCAATTATCAGTGCCCCACCGAGAGAGACTTTATGAACTGGAGAAACTCCATCGCATTATCTGCGGTAGTCAAGAATGAGAAAGAAAGCGTGAGAAAGTTCAAGATTCTAGTCCACGTGGCTGGACCCACGTTACCAGAAGTGACCACGTGGCGAGACTGACCCGCAAAAGCGTGACGTTGATTGTTGATGAATGTGAGATTCTTCCTTCCTCCAAGCCTTTTTTTTTTTTTTTTTCACCTTCACGTATAATATTCATTATTTATTTTTATTAATTTTATCAATTCTTTTATTTTTTAACATCAATAAATAATACAAAATCTATGCGGAGGAAGAATTTCCTCCACCATAGGATATATAAGAATTTCTCGTTGATGTATATACTCAATGGCCATGACATGGCATCCCTGCGTCAACATGTGAACCACGAATTTGATGCTATGGCCGATACTTTTATTTAGAATCGCCAATGCGTCCAAGCTGGCCCGACTGCTGGGTTTTACCCTTCTATCTACCATTCTGAGGCTTTGTTATGATTTTTGCGTTCGTGTTGCCGTCTTAAATCCTCATTCCTCATTCCATCTAATATGCTCAACTCACTCGCTTCCAAGTTCCACTGACTTCACTTTAGATAATTACGTAACACAACACAGAATAAAAAGTATTTGTCAGATACTATTCCTTGGCGCATATAATAGATTAAACTAACTCCACGAAAATTTCTCATCATCATATATAATATATAATTAAATTCAAGTCAACGGTCAGTGATGTTAACATTTTTTCCCCTTTTCACAATTTTTTTGAGAATAATTTTGATATATTATTATTATATAATATTTTATATTATTAATCCATATATAATTAAATATTTATAGAAAAAAAATTTACACTAAGAATACATCAAATTAAATTCACTTCATTCCATGCCAAAAACGGTTGTTTTGTGAAGGTATTGTAGGCTTCTCAATTAAGATTTATTTAGATATGGAGATTCTCCTATGAAATAATAAACCCAGAATTAGCCAATAAATAGGCAACCGAATCCAGTTTTAAATTTTCCTTTTCACGGGTAACAGAGCCAATTCCATTTTCTTCCAGTATTGGTATACTTCAGAGAAGGGAAAACATCATAGCTAACAAAATGAGATGAATTTGGAAATTTCGAGCCAAAGTTGATGTGGCCCCACTGCACTCATAGAAAGTATCGTAATTTATTTTCCTATTTATTTTTTCATTTAGTAGTCTCACGGTGGTATATCAATATTTCTGTTCTAATTTTTATTTGATTGCTTGTTGCGCTGTGAACCGCAGGGATCAGAGTTCCACAAGAATCTCTTGCAAAAATACAAGGAGCCCCAGCCCACTCTAGCGTCTTCCACCCACGGGTTGCCCTTTCCAGAACCTTCCCATAACGTATCCCCCACCGTTGGATCATTTCGCAGGGACACGTGGACATCACACTTGCCAAAGATCTTCCCAAGTCGCATGATCAAATGTAGCCACAATTTCTTCAAATCACAAACATCACCACCACCACCTCCTCAGCCTCCCTCTCACCACTTTATATATACACACCCACCCTACTTCATTGTTCATAATCACCAACACAACACACTCGCCACCCTCCAAAAAAAGCCTCTCCTCGGCACCATTCTCTTTCTCCTCGTACTTGTTACAACAAACAAACACACACACTCTATCGAAAAACTTAATTCTCTCCGAAACACGATATGGCTCCCGAGCTTGTTCCAACAGCTGGTGGATTCACGAAGGCCGCGACCGCGACACTCCCGAGGCGTGCGTACGTGACGTTCCTTGCCGGTAACGGTGACTACGTGAAAGGTGTTGTTGGGCTTGCCAAGGGGCTGCGGAAGGTGAAGTCCGCGTATCCTTTGCTGGTGGCGGTGCTCCCTGACGTGCCGGAGGAGCACCGTCAGATCTTGGAGTCTCAGGGATGTATTGTCCGTGAGATCGAACCCGTTTACCCGCCCGAGAATCGGACTCAGTTCGCCATGGCCTATTACGTCATCAACTACTCCAAGCTCCGTATATGGGAGGTACGTCCTCTTTTTTTTTTTTTCCCTCTCCCCTATGTTTTGTTTCTCTTGTCACACGTAGATTTTTGTGTCGGTCCGTTTCTTACGCGTGTACCCTTTGGAAATAGAGAAATATTACGTGGCTTATTTTATTTATTTATGCACCGTGTCTAAAGTTTTTAGTGTTGCTTTAGTGTTTTAGCCTCATCTCATGTGATATATTACCTTTCCTTGACGGAAATACCCATGCACTTATCATTTTTGTTACACATACAGAAGGCCATTAGGGGTATTTTTTTTCGATATCGGGACCTGTAACAAAATGTGTCACGATGCCAATTAATTTCCGCTTTGTTTGTTTAGTATATTTGATTAATGTGCCTATATTATTATTATTATTATTATTATTGAAAATTTTGAAATTAATTGGAAAATTGGAGTTGGGTGCATGCAGTTTGTGGAATACAGCAAGATGATATACTTGGACGGGGACATTCAGGTTTATGATAACATAGATCACTTGTTTGATCTACCTGATGGTAACTTCTATGCTGTAATGGACTGCTTCTGCGAGAAGACTTGGAGTCACACCCCGCAATACAAGTTTGGGTACTGCCAGCAATGCCCTGACAAGGTGCAGTGGCCCAAAGAGTTGGGTCTGCCCCCATCCCTTTACTTCAATGCTGGCATGTTTGTATTCGAGCCAAGCATTGAAACCTACCATGACCTCTTGAGGACCCTGAAAATCACCCCTCCTACCCCATTTGCGGAGCAGGACTTCCTCAACATGTACTTCAAGGATATTTACAAGCCAATCCCCTTGGTCTACAACCTTGTACTTGCCATGTTGTGGCGCCACCCGGAGAATGTTGAACTTGATAAAGTCAAGGTTGTTCACTACTGTGCAGCGGTATGGGACTCAATTACTCAAATTCATTTAACTAAGTCATTAATCAATTTAAGACTTGAATTGATTTGGGTCTGTTGGGGTTATTCTTGTGCAGGGATCTAAGCCGTGGAGATATACGGGGAAGGAAGAGAATATGCAGAGGGAGGACATAAAGATGCTGGTGCAGAAATGGTGGGACATTTACAATGATGCTTCGCTTGATTACAAGAAGCCCTCGAGTGAAACGGAAGGGCCAGTGGATGGTGTTGACATTGAGCCATTCGTGCAGGCCCTATCAGAGGTTGGCCAAGTTCAATATGTCACGGCGCCTTCAGCAGCTTAGATTATTCAACTCCAGGTGTGTGGTGAGACACTCATGTCATGAGGTCATCAAAATAAAAACCAGAAAAAAGAAAAAGAAAAAAAAGGAAAATTAAAAAAGAGAAAAATTTAGAAGCATGGAGGAGTAGGTGCAAGTTACTTTGCAGTCAAAAGAAGGGAGGCTCCATTTCCTGGGGACACGGTGAAGCGTCGGTGTTCATAGGGTCTCAGTCAGTTAAAAGGGAGCCCTCAAGCATTTTTTATATCTGCTTTTTCTTTTTATATGGTTGGTTCTTTTCTTTTAATCTCTTTTTTCCCTTTTGGTTTAGCGTCGGGTAAGGTTGATGGGTCTGTTCATATGGGTTGGCACTGGTCTTTCCTTCCACGTGTATATAATATATATATATATTATGTCGTCGCCTTTTCTTCATGGGACTTTGCCGTTGTAATATTTTGAGGCAATGCTTAATGAAAGGAGAAATGAATAATGGAATGACCTATCTAGATTATGGTGTAAAATTTCTCTCGTCTGTCTCCTGTGAAGTAGTAGGTTGTTTTCCATGTTGAGTGTGGTCAATTTTGAAGGGTGGATTAGTTGGCAAAGCGATGTCGTGTTCTACATTTGTTACGCGATCTAGGTTGAGGAAATTTTGGTTTTAAAAATTGTTCGTCTCGAAAAGGTAAAGTGAAATTGACAAATGAAATTACGCTCCCTCTGTCCTCCATATTGAAGCAAAGCATGATTAAAGAATAAGCTGGATGATTCGCTTTCCGCAGGTAAAACGTGTTCGGTTGAGTTTTTGGGAAGCTCTAATCATTTTTTTTTTTTTCTAGCTTTGCTTTCACATTCGCCCGCGTCAGTGATAATATCATTTTGTTTTCCCCGTGTATTTGTTACCAAACGTTGATCCGTTATTTGATGAAAATTACTTCTGTGCCTATTGCCCGCGCGCTTCATTGGTCCAAACCGGAACTATTTTCTGTTTTTGGCCACAGACCGAAGCTAATTATCTTGATTTTCAAAGCAAGGACAAATGAAAAGCATTTGCAGTGCCGTAGGTAGACTGTAGACCACCGAGTTCGAATGTCAATCATAATCGCTACAAACAATGAAGTACAATTAAAGCCTAAGTTCACTATGTGGAATTTCTCGTTTCATATTTTCTATTTACGGACTAATCGTAGTGCCCGCAAGCTTTTACGGGAGAGCGCTCGCAAACCTTGTCTAAGTTTGTCTTTGAAGTAGTATACGCATAGCATCACCCGGAGAAAACAAAATAATGCCGGAAGTTATAGTTTGCTGTACAATCATTTTATTTTTATACTTCATTTTTTATTTTTTAAATCTGATCATACACTACTCTTTTATGAGAAATAGGGAGAGAAGTGAAAATTCACTTATTCTTTTTTCCTTTTGTCCTTTTTCTTTGTTGCATAAGAAAGGATACAAATTAGAACTATGCAATTAAAGTGCAAAAATAGCATATTTGTTTGCCATATTCATCACGTGAACATATTGGAGTCTGTCCGATTGTATTACTATACTTGACTGGTGCACATATAATATTTGACATTAAAAGGAAGGAAAAAGCCTATCATATTGTTAGCAAAAATAAAATAGTACCGCATTGTTTCTTACCAAAATTGTCATATATTCATTAATAACTTCCGGGCAAGAGTTCACGAGTTAAATGCTACTGATCTTGTTCAAGATGAAATCTCTCATTCGGTAGTTCCCTTCCCAACACATTTGAACCGGACCCAAGTACACCCAAATATAATGGATGTCCTACCGCTATGTTTTCTCCTGTCATGGAATGGGAGATAAAAACATGTATTAGGACTCATTATCATTTATATTAATCTATTAATTTTGTTTTTGTGTCTTTTTCTCTTACAACATTATATTCTGATCCAAATCTCGTAATCCCTAAATGAGACATTTAATAAATCCTTGTTGAAATACATCCTTGTCATGATGTCCGGTAGGAAGGGTCTTGAAATGTTCTTGTCAGTTAATACAACGTTTAATTCCAATTATAATTTGGATCAGGAGATATTCTAATAATTATTTCCACGATAAACGTTTCCAAATGAAAGTGGTAGTACTTTACCAAGTCTGGCAAAAGTCAGCATACGCACACACCTTTGAACTATTATTTTGCAATATATAAGAACAATAAATATTTTCTTTTATCGAATAAATAAAGGAAGTTTCCGGCAATCACTTCAACGAAAGACATATTATTTAAATATTTAATTTATTGCATCTTTTGCAGCGGGCATCAATTTACAATATTTTAACGTAACTGCAGCAGGGTCAGATATAATCTACAAGTTTATTACAATGAGAAGGCATGCAGAGCCAAATATTTTCGTTCATCGAGAAAGGGAGGGGAAATCAACACGGGGAATTTAAATATAGTGAGTTTAAGAGTACAAATTTGAAGTCCAAATTGTCCAAGCTCTAAAATCCCGTTGTTGAAACAGAAACCAATCTTGTCACAAAGTAGAAGGTAAAACAAAAGTATCTTTCTTCATTTCTTCTTAATAAACTCGTAGAAACTAATGAAAAATGATCGAAGTTAAAGTTCAATTGAATATTCATCGAAAACCTATGGAGGAAGCTGTTCAGTATGTCAGTGAATGATGCAAGAAGAACTGTGCTCATATTCCTGTGGTGGTGCACTTGGCGTTGGGAATAGATCATGATGAGGAGCATGCCTTTGATGTGGTGTTGGTGCTGGAAGACCATTAAACTGGTGGGGATCATATTGTATTTGGATGTATCCATGTCCTGGTTGTGCTACATAATTATATGAGGATGGGGTGTGGGGCTCCAATTGACCATATCTGCCATCATAATCATACACGTATCTATAGTTGGCTTGAGAGCGTGCAGCACCACAATCTGCATGGATGAGTTCTGCGTGTTTCCCAGCTTTCTTTATGTCAGTTAGTAACTTGTTTGGATTTATTTCACCAGAAATGCTAACAATCCCACGTGCTACATCAATGCTGTAAGATACATCTACAAAATCCAATTCCAGAAAATAGTGGTATTGGAAAAGTTAAGTAAAGACCAGTTGCATAAAATGGCAAGTAACTGATATGAGTGTGAAAGTGTAACTGTAACCTTTGACACGCTTGATCACTTTTGTCAGAGATTTCTCCCACCCAGGAGACTGGGTATCCACTCTCAGCATGCAGTTCTGCGTGCACAAAACATGAGTGTTGAGTACGTACACTCACCAATTAACCAAAATAAGAATGAAAGACAATTCAATATTGAAAACCAACAAATTAAAAAAAAAAATTATACCATTTGTACCATTGGGCGATTGGCTTCCATTGAGGCTAGGTTGTCGAACACCTATAACGAGCTGTCTATATTGTTTAGACTAGACTACTGAATGTTGAGGCAAAATTACTTGACAATGTCTATAGTTATTTATAAGTGTCTCCACTGTTTTTTGCAGTCAGACTTAGTTTGGATTTTAGACATACGATCATCATAAAGTTAATTGTGCCAGTGGGTAACTATTATTCTAAAGTCTAAATATTTTATACGTAACCGCTTAATACTTAACCGTTTATGGGATATTCGATTTTCTTTCTCATTTGGACATATCCAGGATGATTTGTTAACCATTTTAGACAACACCATTCATGTCTAGTATCCTAAATAACAACATATAGAAATTGATCATTTATTAGACATAATTTCTCGTGTGCAAACAGGAAACTTCATTAACTAACTGTAGTAGCTGCATATTGAAACGGTCTCACGTTAGTTTCTGATTTTTTTTTTTTTTTTTTTTTTACTAAAGAAACTCATTGCAAAAGTATAAATGACTAATAAAAATAATTAATTTTTTTTTGTGGATATCGGCCCTTGCTTGTGCCGAACAAACTCTTTCTTGATCAGTTATGACATGAGTATTAACCCAAACGTGATTGATTGATCGCATTAAAAGTGAACCGCAACTTAAAATGAATTTTACTTATAATATTAGGAGGAGTTTGAATCCTGAAGTCAAAATTACAAAAACACTTGAAATTTTAAAAAATGAAATATTTGATTGGAGAAAATTACAAATAGAATGATAATTAGAAATGGTCGCTTTTGGAGTCTTGGCATGGTCTTTATAATAATCTCGCCTGAAAACTTATTTTAGTGTTTAATTTGTATTAAGGCTTTTACATATATAGGCTAATAGAAATAAGTTAGCAGATCTATGTTTTTGTAGGCTTGAGATTTAATTATTTAATTAAATAGACTTCAGAAAGCGTTAGTTTGACTTTCATACTGAATGGCAACTCAACTCAAGCTCTTTTGTCAAACTTTGTCCCAAAGCTTTCCAAACACAAATATAGAAACATAGGCTATAAGCTCTGACCGCCAGACCTGTATCACCCGACTGCAAGTGTTGGTTAGACTTATAATCTCCAATTCATATTTATAATCATTAGTCCATACATATAATTGCCATATCTTATTGACAGGATTACTTGAAAAGAAATGATAGGGAGACTTACTTCTTATGAGATACCGTATCGACTCAACACTCATCCAATGATGGATAAATGGTGAATCAACACAATATCTCACAAAAAATAAACCCCCCAACCTTTCTCTTACTTGAAACGACGCAGAATACAGGCACAATATTGTAAAAATAGGGTTATTTGTGCTTCTTGTCCATACTGTCTTGGGCACTGTGTCCCGCTCATTCTTCCTTTTCCCTCCCTGTTCCCAGTGGACCTATATGTCCAGAGTGCTTAAGGTAATTGAGAAACAGATCGTCTCATACAGTTTCTGTCTAGTAAGATTAGAGAAGCGCACTACCTGCTTTTCAATTCACAAAAGACTACTAGTCCACATTTTCACCCCGAATGAAAAGGGTGCGTTCCAGAACAAACGCAACTGTGTTAAGTATCTGATTGGAAGTTGGAATAATAACAAATGTTCATTGTTAACAAACGTGCCATCGCTCTGTTAAATACATGCTTGTTTATTTTCTGCTTAATAGATTATGTATAAATGTAAAAGTTTTCAATGATTCAATTGACTTAACAAAATCAATGGGTAAAAATAATTTGGTTATACACGGAAAAAAAACTGCAAATTATTTTGAATCTAGGTAGTAGACGTCTGTTCTTTTTCTAAGACATAATACATGTAAGACCAGATAAAACTCTAAACAGGGTAACAATATCAACCATCAGAAGCCATAATCGCTAAACTGAACTGAACACCAAGCAACCGTTAACTAATAATCTCTACGCCTGCAGTTGAAAAAAAAAAAAAAACAGGAAGGAAGAAGAAGAAGTCGGTCAAAGACCACGTGTGAATCTATATCCCTGCAATATAAATTGATGAGTCCCTGAAAATAATTATGCTCTATTAACCTTGTTTGCAATGTTGTTTGAGAGCCAGTCAAGTCCTTCATAAAGTCCTTCACCAGATGTCGCACAGGTACTCTGGATATACCTGCACATAAGGAGCACGTAGATGACAATGGTTAGAAGGTGGGAGCAGGGAAAGTAGAGATAAAGGAGAAGAGCAAACTATTGACAGCAATATTTAGGATTACCAGTGACGTTGACGGAGTGAATGAAGACCAAGCTTATCAGTTATTTCAGCAGCATTCATAGCATTTGGAAGATCTTGCTTATTTGCAAAAACTAGAAGCACAGCATCTCTCAACTCATCCTGACAAGATAACAAGCATACAAAGACAATCACAAAATTAACCTAGGAAATTAAGTCCCTCTAAAACAAGCCGATTTGGCATATAATGACATTCACTCATTCAGGATCTATTTTACTACCTCATTCAACATCCTGTGCAGCTCATCTCTAGCTTCAACAACACGATCTCGATCATTGCTATCTACCACAAAAATAAGTCCTTGCGTATTTTGGAAGTAATGTCTCCACAAAGGACGGATCTAGAAGGAAAATCATATTGATGGTCACTGTTGTATTAAGAATATTTAATTTCAAATAATTCAGATATATAAAAATATATAGACAGAAGCCAAAGACAATACGATTTATGCCAGAGATATAATATGTGACCGAATAGTCTATAAACATTGGTAACAAGCTGAGCCTAGCTACAGTATAGAGTCCAGGCAACAGACACAAAATAAGAGCAGAAGATGCTATCACAATTTAGTTTAGGATTTAATCTGGATGTGCTTTTAATGTAAAGTGTAAAGAGTTTCTTTTTTTTTTTTTTTTTTTAAGATGATAAAGAGTTTCATAATTTTAATAAGCCATGTGATGCCACCAGTATAGAAAACCACTAAAAACTTTTACTTCAAGTACAAAACCCTAGGTATTACAATGAAATGATACATTCTAGCCTAGTTTACTAATTATATTATTACTACAGTTAATCAAATTTAAATTCTTTTGTTCATGACATTGATAATGTACAAACAGAAAACCAGCATTATTTGCGTGTACATCATCGCACACATGCAACTGTAAACAAAAATATACATTCTCAATCACATCTTTCAGCTGGTTTGGTTTACCCCTTCAATGTAGAAAAGGGGCTTCATGAGGCATGTTTATATAAAGGAACCTATGCGTTCCTTTTTCTCAATGCGAGTTCGTGTTGGTTAAAATCCTAACCAAAGTATACACTTTATCATAATGGAAGGGAGTACATATATGTCACTGCATCATATTGTCATTCACCACCCAAAATTATTGGTCATGGACTCATGGAATTAGGTCTTTCTGTCAATTTAGGAAAGGAACCCATAATATGTACAGAGTAGCTTAAGCAATTTCAGCCAATGATCATGTTATAAAACCAATAAAGCATTCTGGACTGCTAATAAGTATTCCAATCCAACGACATTAAATAGACATGGTTGACGTAAGAGGGGGAAAAAAATACCTTGTCCTGGCCACCAACATCCCAGACAGTGAAGCTGATGTTCTTATATTCCACAGTTTCCACATTAAACCCTACACCAAATGATATATTATTAGCTCAAATTCTACTTGTTTTCCATTGATGAGAGACACTTACGCGTCCAACATTTAAATTAGCTAGAAAAGGTGCCATCTATATTATTCCATTCCATTTCATTGATCCAAATTCGAAACCAATTGTAAAAGAAGAAGAAATGAAATAATGGAACTTACCAATGGTGGGAATGGTGGTGACGATCTCTCCGAGCTTGAGCTTGTAGAGAATGGTGGTCTTACCAGCAGCATCGAGTCCCACCATAAGTATACGCATCTCCTTCTTCGCAAACAGCCTGCTGAACAGCTTCGTGAATGACAGACCCATCTTCAATTATTCTGAAAATACATTCCAGATTTCAGCAAAAGAAACATTAGTCCATTTTTACCCTAATTTCGATACTAACAAAAGAAAAAAAAATTCAAATTGTGAGAGATATCGGAGCATCATAATAAGAGGCACGAAGAAGAGGGATCGGAATCCAATTGTAAGAAAAGGACAAATCTACAACGAGATAGAGGGAGATCAACAAACTATTGAAATCACGATCTGAAGCCACGCAACACAGATCGAGCTAAGGGCAAAACCAAATCGTCAATCACAATTCAGATCAGGGAAATCGGGATGAACAACACACAAAATGCAAAGGAAACAAAAAAAAGTCAAAATAAAGATAAAAATAAAAAGCAAATAAATAAGAACGGAGGAGAGATACGGAACCAAAAAGAGAAAAGGAAAAAAGAACGATGGAGAAGTAGTTGCCTGGGAGACTCGAGAAAGAGAGCAAATTCTCTGTGGGAAACAGAGGTGAGATCTCTTGTTCTCTCTTCTGTTTGGTTTTTGGTGCTTCGCAGAAAGAGAAACGGACCTGCCCTGCTTTTCCTCTACCAGATTATGGCACCGTTAACCGCCGTTTTGTGGATTTATGCACACATCCAATTTCGCATTTGGCTCTCATAACGTCGTTCACTTTGTATCGTCAGATTTTTCTTTTCTCTCCGTACATTAATAAATGAGTTCAACGTCACTTCGAATCAAATCAAATACTTTTTAAATGTTAAATAATCTATTATCTATCTATTACTATTACTAAAAGGAATTCATAGATATACTGCTTTTTAGTATACAATTTTTTTTTCTTAAAATACCACAATATTCTTTGTTGGTTATTTATTTGTATTTTAAAAGTGAAAACATAATCTATTACTATCAATAAAAGGGATTTATAGAAGTACTGCTTTTTGATGTCTAAATCTTTTTTTCCCTAAAATGCCTCCAATATATTTTTTTTTTGTTGGTTATTTGCTTATATTTTAATAACTTCCATGTTTTGATATTATTTTTAAATTTTAAAAATTTCAATTTTAAAAGTAAAAACATAATTATATAATAAAAATAATTTATTAATAATAAAAACATTTATACTAAAATAAAAAATATGGATTGATAACTGCCTATCAATTCACTAGTTATAATAATAAATCAAATATTTTTAATATTGTAATTATACATATTCAAATAAAAGCTCTTAAAAATGATCTAATTATAAAAGATTTTGATGGTTTATATGAGATTTTATATTTAAATATTGTTGCTGCCAATGCATCGAAAAAAATGATTACTTAAATTATTTTAATTTCTATGCACTGATTATATAGAACAGTTTTATATTCTTATGCAACAAAAATATAAGAAATTATCATGCCATCATAAGCAATTATATGCACTTAAATTTAAAAATCATGATAAGTTAATTTTTTGTATTCTTATTAGATGATAGTATTAAATTATTTTATATCTTAATACATAGAAATTAACTTCTAATTAAATAAGAGATTAATTTTAATATATTAATAATATGAAAGTTTTATATTGATATCTAATTATATACTGCTATATATAAGAATTTGATACAATAGGTGTAAAAGTAAAATATTTTTATTAATTTGACAATATTTGTGTGAAATTATTTTACATTAATAGTGTATCAAAATTAAATTTATTAAATAATTATAAAAATATTTTAATTTATTAATATAATACAATTAAATTTTTTCAAAAATATAATATTGCTAGTCGATGACAATACTATCGGTTTAGATTCAACTAAAAACTCTAAAGTTATACTTCCTCTGTCCGAAAATAATTGTACAATTTTAAATATGCATATAAATTAAGAAAATGATTAAAATAGTCTCAATTTTAGAGAAATTTAAGTACATTTTATAAAATTAATTTTACTTAATTTTCTTTCTTTTTTAATTATCTCTTTTCATTAACTCTCTCTCTATCATTTAATATCGGTATAACTACAATAAAGTAATTAATATTATCTAAATTTCCTAATATGACAATTATTTATGAAAAAGTAAAATTTTAAAAAAGACTATTATTTCAAAATGGAGATAGTTTTTATTTCATTTCATATTAATAATCTATTTACAAGTTTGTTTTTCCAAATCAAATGTCATTTTGGAATTTTAATACAATATTAATTAGTTTATATCAAATTTACCCCAATTTAAATTAAATATTTATTACATAAAGTTTGTCAACATTTAACTAAGTAACTTCGGTGGTAATTTTGTATAAGCAATGGGTTGATAAGTGATAACCAAGTTGTGGGTTGGGAAAATGTCACAATATCATTAGATGAAGTACAATTTATCTGTATATTTGGATTGGTGATTTGAAATAGAGTGAAATGAAGCCCAAGGAAATGTAACGAGCTTTCATTGTTAGTCACTTTTTTTTAGCTATTGTTACTCATACTTAATAGATTTATATACTACTTTCTCTAAAATATCGTCCACTATCGTTCATGGCCAAATTAACAAAAATGTTCAATTTTACAATTTTTAATAAAATATATTAGATTAAATTTTTATATAACAAAATAAATTAATTAAAATAATTTAGATACAACATATTTTTATTATCATGATAATAAAAATAGTTTGGAGAATGAATTCAATATTTATTTCAACATTTTTTATACTTTAATGTTACAATATTATTTAAAAATATATGAGAACAAGATTTGATAAATTTTTATGAAATTAATTTTCATGCATTAATGGTATAAAATAATTTTATATTATTAATAAATAAAATTACAAAAAAGTAGTAAATCATGGTAGGTAGTTATTACAATGGGTAATTATTCACTATGATTTATCACTTTTGTACAATTTTATTGATTGGTAATATAAAATTATTTTATACTATCAATATATAGGAATTATTCTCAATTTTCATTAATATGTCAAATTTTGAATTCAAAAGGACAGTGTTTAATAACCTCGACACTTGAATTCATCATAAAATAAATAAACTAATTTAGATGCCACTTATATTTATTATCATAATAATAAAAATAGTTTAGATATTGAATTTAATCCTGACATCACATATTTTTTTAAGATATAATAATTTTTATACTTTATATTGTAATAAAATTTTAAAAATATATAAAAATAAAATTTGATAAATTTTTATTAATATATCAAATTTTGAATTCAAAAGAATTATTTATAATAACCATATGTATATTATAAAAATCTATAATATTTTTTAAGGATTTAGAAGAAAAACTTAAAATCGTGTTAACTTGATACTTAAGGTTTAAATTTATATTAAATAAGTAAATTTATAAATTCCTAAAATATTTAGTTGTCTTAAAAAAATTTAAAAATCAAGAGTGATAGTAAGAAATTAAAAGAATATCAAGAATTTAAATAAAATTAGAAGTTATAATAAAATAATTTTAAAAAATTAGATCAATTATTAAAAAAAGAAGAGCATTTTAGAAAAATTAAATAAACTTCATTTCAATAGGAATAATAATGGACAAATAGGAATAACAATTGACCCTTAAAAGTATAAAAATTATTATATATTTAAAAAAATGAAGTATAGATTGATTTCAAACTATTATAGTAAATATAGACAACATCTAAATTCTTTTATTATTTTTGTTGCTTAAAAATTTAATGTATTGTTTTTTAATTAAAAATTATAAAGTTGAACATTTTTGTTAATAATGGAAGAAAATGAAAGGTGTAACATCCGATCATAATAAAGCTAATGGTACAAATTTATATAGGAAATTCTAGATTTAATATTAATATACTTTAAAACACGAAAGTGTTCAAAGCAAAAGTAAATCTCTATTAGCTATAGGCTAAATTTTTTAAAGCCCAATAAAAAAAATTACAATTTGTTTGAGTATAACCTTGTCCGTTCCTAACAGCTGGAGGGGTCTACCTTCCTCTAAGGTGTTACTTGAGAAATATGAAATCAACAAAAATAGAATGAGAACCGAATATTTTCAGTAGATAATGAATAATTATAAAGCATTTGAACAATGATGATTCCAGTCGTATCTTAGCATAAAAATCTACACAGCTACTATATTATAACCACATTATATTACTTATAAGCAAATAATACTTCATAATATTATAAATAGTAAATGCCTAAAAATATGCTATGCAATTCAAAATGTAACAAGTAATGACAGGATTATAATTTTTTTGCTTTAATTTTCATTTTCCTTTGTTTGCTTATCTCACAAATGCTCAAAGGTCTTCTCTTAGGGAATTCTCATTCTCTGATTTTATTCATAATATCGTGATAACAAAGCAAGACTTTTATGCCATTTTAATCAAAATAGGTAACATAAAAGGATGTTATATCTTATCTCTTTGCCTTCTTGGCAATTAACAACAAATCTTAAATTTTTTTTTTATAATTACTTGCTTGCTATTATATATAATTTATAATAAATACAGAAATGCATAAACTTAAATAATAAATAGAACTTAAAACATAAAATAAATAATAAACTTGAATAATATAATGACAAAATACCCATTTTGGTCCCTAATGAAAATTCTGGGGGACATTTAGTCCCTCAAAATTTAGAAATTCATAGATGGTCTCTTACTATTAAAAAAAGGGATATATTAGTTCCTCCATATAGAAATTTTAAGGATTTTTTGTGATATAGATCTATACGAAGAGACTAATATATCTCTCCCTTTTTAATGGTAAAGAACTATTTGTGAATTTTCAAATATTAAGAGACTAATTTGTCCCCCGAAATTTTTGTTAGGGACTAAAATGGGTATTTTGTCTAATATAAATAAATTCATCACATAATAAATTAATTAATAGAACATAAAATTTGGCAATAGAATAAATTGGATAAAGTGCATAAGAACTGAAATAATATAGGGTGCGTTTATTTAGGATTATTTTGGCAAATAATCATTTTTTTTTCACCTAAAAAAATCAATTTTTGTATCTTTAGATAATTTTTTAAAAATCAATAGAATCTCAAAAAAATCTGTTTTCAGTTTTTCTGAAGAAGCTGAAAAGAGTAGCTTCTGAAAAAAATCAGTTTTCAGTTTTTTTAACTAAATATAAAATTTAAACTTCAAAATCACTTTTTTAAAAAGTTTAAACAAAACGCACCCATAAGCTTAAGTAAAATAAATAATATAATATCTCAATAAAATTTCTCAAAGCATAGAATTGTCAATTCTAAATATTAATTTTTAAAGGGATCAAATTTAAAAGTATTTTTATTTAATTTCTTTTTAACTTTTTTACTGTGGTCCATGAGTCTGTCATTGTCTTCCTAACACACTTAACACAGAAAAGTCATATCCTTGCAAAGGGTAATAAAAGTCAAAGTAATATCTATAAGTTAAGAGTCATAATATTATCCATAAATCAAGATATAAAATTTCAAGCAATCTCTAACTCTTCTCTTTTCTCTCTGCTTGCTGTCAACACTCACGGACGGCAAACTTTCTCTATCTGCTTCCTTCCTTTTTTTTGTGCAAGTAATTTCATGTATCCACATACGTATTTATAGGCGCAAGTTGAAGGGATTGTTGTGAAAAAATTAGACGAAGGTGTGTTGCAATTTCTACTATTGTCATTCATTCCATATGATTTTACAATCATCTTACTTAAAATTTCCATGATTACCCTAGCTTTATAGTTACCATGCCTCAATATTGCTACTATTTTATTGTTATTACTTATCTTTTGTTTATTTTCTTATCTACCTTACTTCAAGTCTTCATTGACGTTTTTTTTTTGTTTTTGCTTGCATTTATTTCTATGTATTGTTTTTCAATCCTAAATCTTTGCCCAACTTCCTGCCTTTGACATGAGTTCTCTTCTTCTTTTTTCTTTTTCTTTGTTTTTTTTTTAAATAGAGTAACATATTTTGAAGATGTTGTTGCTAATGTCTTATTTTTAAAAGTTAATTTCTATGATCTAATTATTTGATAAGTAAATTAGCTTCACAAAATCAACTCAAATAGATCAACTAAAATATTTCAATAAAGTAGATTAACTTAATTATTCTATACACAATATTTTTATGAAAAAGGGATGTTATAAAGTGTATTGAGAAACTAGTAAATAGAAGTGTTGAGTAGGAGTGGCAACAAACAAAAAGGAGTAACTATTAGCAATAGCCACCCCCTGTTTGGATTGATAAATTTAAAATGAAATAGAATGATTAGTGAGGGGATATATTTCATCTTATTTCACCAAAGGTGCATACTCTAATCCAAATGTATGGTGGTGCAGATAGTGCATATTTCATTCTTACCCTTATATATTTTGATGCGGCAAAATCTTCTTGATGGCACGTCTGGTCTTTGCGCATGTTTCTCGGCCTTCTATTGTCGGCTTCGATCCTTGCCTATGCCACTTTCACATTTTTAAGGAAATATTATATGATTTTTTTAAAGAAAAAAATGTTTTTTTCAAAAGCCAAAAAAGAGGAGGAAAAAGAAAAGAACAAAAATAGGTTGTAGCTCTTCCATTTCCCAAATTTGCCTTTTTGCTACTTGGTGTTTTTCATTTTTTTCTCTCCACCTTCTTTTTGTTTATTATGTTTTTGTCTTATATATTAATTACTTTTTCTTTTATTTATCTCAGTAAAAATATCACTCTATACAAATAAAAAAATTTATTTTATTTTTCTCTCTCATTTTTATTCAACATCCTACTCACAATTTTTTAAAATCAAATAAAAAATATATTAATTGTTAAAATTAATATTTAATATATGAAATATTCCTATAATATTTAAGTGAAATTTCAATAAAAAATTATTTGTCTTCTCACTTCCGTCTCTTTCTTTAATATCTTAATAAAAAAATTTTAAAATTAAAGTGAAGTATATCTATAATATTTATTTATAAATTATTTTGCTCAAATTCAGTATAACCTAATTTTTATATATTGTATTTAAAGAGATGGAACTGGGAAAAATTTTCTTTTCCTTTTTATTAAATTTTTTTCAATATTATAGGAATATATCATATATTAAATATTAATAGTAATGACTAATATATAAATTTTTTTATTTGCTTTCAATAAATTGTTAGTAGGATGTTGAACAAAAAGGAAAGAAAAAAAATAAATTTTGTTATTTGTATAGAGTAATATTATTATTGAAATAAATAAAAAATAAAATAATTAACATTGAGATAAAAAAGAGATAGTAAAAAAATTTTTTAAAAAATGGTTGGCAATCAACAAATTGACAAAGGGAAAGGTAGGATCTTTCTTTTTTTTTTTTTCCCTCTTCCCCCCTCTTTTTTTTTTCACTATTTTTTCATTCAAAAATTTAAATAGTTATAGAAAAACACAAAAATGGGGAGATAGGGGTTCGGACACGCGACTCCAGCAATCACGGATGCGTGCTCCAACCAACTTGGGCTGCGACTGCGCATGTTTTTATCGAGTCTCACTAATAATATATAAGAGAAATCCCATCTGCACCATCTGCACGGACGTGCATCTGCACCACAGAATCTGCCTTTCACCAAAGCCTCTCACATTTTGTTTTTCCCAATTTGGGATATTTGAGAGAAAATCTCGCTTTATCCAAATAATAGAGCCAAATAATTATTCCATTTTATTCTATTTTATTTCACTTTCTTAAACTTTATTCTATTATATTTCATTACTTACTATCTATCCAAATAATTATTTAATATTTTTCCCGGAGGATTGTGAGTACCTCGTTTACGTGTTCTTCACATTCACCTAAGTTGCTCAAGCTTCAATTCATTAATTTGAAAGGTGTTAATTTTATCTGCAGGACGATCTTAACACTGCTATCCCCATAAAAATATAGTTTTTGCTAGAACCATAATTTTAAGATTTTCAAATACAGAACTAACCATGCTATATACCGAGCTAGACAGTTAGCCGAAAAAGGGCAACAGCTTTAGCTCGTCAGCTTGGAATCGAACTCTGAATCGAAAAGAGGAATTTGAAAATATTCTTTATTTCTTTTTTTTTTTTTTTGTAAATTTTCAAAATATATGCCATTAAAAATTAGACTTTTAATTATAAACAAATATTTCGAGAAAGCTAAAACACTATTAAATATTTTTCAATTCTCAATTTAAACTATAGGAATTCTAGTCATAGGAGGCAAGGATTGAGCAGATGCACATGCACTTTATAAATCTAACCACGTCATTTTGATGCATTAAAAACTATTTCTACTCATCGTCATTTAAACAAAACTCATTCTTACAAAATTACTTTATGTTAACATTGCCAACTATAAATTTTTTTTATAAGAAAATTATCACACACTAAACTGGTTAAAGAATCAAATATTAACAATTTCATATTTCCTACATTCAAAACTCGAATTATTCGCAACCGCAGCATTTGTTCATTATCATTTCACAATTTTCTTCATCACATAACAAGTAACAACAATTACGCTGATCTATCAATACTTTCATACATTCTCTCTAACAGCAAAGTGCAAACCATTTAGAGCATAAGGCACCGTAATCAACCCCAAAAAGGGAAAATGAGAATGGGGACGAAGTAAGATGTCAAAAGAGGACCAGATGGCAAATGCTGATCATGGCTCCAACCAGTTATACAGCAGAAGTCATGTCACTTAGCCCCCCAGCCATCCTTTCTGCTTGTTCCCCACGCTCACCTGGAAAATTCACATTCAAAGCATGAGTAGATACGCCAACCGCACAAAATTATAATTTAGTTTTGCCAGGTAGTGAACGGTTACCTGTGCGAACTCTAATAACATCTGAGACGGGAATCACTGCACAATCAAAATCCTATTATTAGAAATTTAGCTCCAAATTGACACCATTACATCTACTTACTGAATCTAGAAATTGCAGTTTAGTTCTCATTCCCCCCTCAATATGTTACAGTATGAGAACTTTATGCAATCTAGTACGCACTATACAGGGAATGAATCTTTTCTCTTTATTTTTTCTCCATATCCGAGCAAAGGAGTTGTACAGAAAATAAACATAACTGACTAAAAATGATAGATTAACATCTTAGAATAACTGACATAATGATCCAAACACAAAGAAAGCTGCAAATGGACCACAAAGGAGTTGTACGGCAAAATAACCATAACTGACTATTCTATCGAAAAAAAAAAAAAAAACATAACTGACTAAAAATGACAGATTAACATCTTAGAATAACTGACATAATGATCCAAACACAAAGAAAGCTGCAAATGGACCACAAAATGGGTTTAAGGTTAATCCTTACAGAAAATTTTGCCATCACCAATCTCCCCGGTCCTTGCCTCCTCAATAATTTTGTCTATTACTGCCTCAACCTACGAAAATGTGAGATATACAATAATCAGATATGGTGCATAAATGAACATTTTTTTTATAGGGATGTCCCAAGATTATTGATGCAACCAAAAAAAAAAAAAAAGAGAGTAAACAAAGGTGGAAGTGCATATTGTAACTTATCCTAGTGTGTCCTCTGCTGTCAAAGGAAAATTTCTGTTAAGTATTTTGAAGTGAAGTTTTAAGAGTTTTAGGCACTAAAGAGCAAAGCAAGATGGACAGCGTTCAACAATATGCCAAAACTGAGTTCATTTTGCAGAGAAAATGGTTATTAAGAGATTAAGCTTGACACCTCTTTCTCCCCATTCCCTATCTAGAAAATTGCATTAACAAGAACAGTAGATAGTCAATTATAGTACACGCTGCCAGTGAACTTACAGCCAAATGTCTACATACCTGGTCCTTGCTCAGCACTATTTCCATCTTAACTTTGGCAATAAAACTGTCTTCAGAAAATTCAGAGCCTGTGAAGAATACAATCTTAATAAAAGTTACTGATGTAAGTGACCATATGACTTATTTGTATAAAAGTATGTATACAAAAAACATAAAAAAAAAACAAAGAAAGAAAAAAGAAATAGTATATACACAGTTGCAGATAATAAACAACAATTACAAACTTACTGCACAACATAAGTTTATCGGCCACAGGCCTAAATGGGTACACACACGTTTTAATTTAGTAATTAATGGATAATTAAAAGGCACAAATTCAACTATTTCAATCTAACTACTCTAATGAATAGTTAGGGTATAAACAAATGGACTGCAGACATGTAGGAGGACACATGTTTGGTATTGAGATACATGTAGTCAGCCGTTAACTTACCTCCTTGCCTCTCTTTTGAACCACCCTGAGCGCCAAAGCCCCTGACATCAGACACAGTGACTCCACGAATTCCCATTTTCAACAAAGCCTTCACATTAAGAAAAATAAATTTTATTACCAGCACATGTCACTGCTCACTAAGCTTAGAAAATCTAACTGGACAATGCCACCCAAACGAAAAGTTTATGAGCAATATTGACGAAACCAATTGTTTGAGAAGGTAGTTGCTCTTTTCTAACCCTGGTAATTAGGGTATAAGCAAGCAAACATCATTCTATAGGTGTGAAAACATCGTGAACTTGTTGAAAAAAACTCAAAGAAGAGAGCTAACTCAGAGAGAATTTGGAAAGAAATCTTGAGTGTGAAAATATGAATTCACTCATTAATTATGTACGTCAGAATGTGCTTTCTATATTACATACTACATGACATGTACATGAAATGAGAAGTAAGTCTGTTCTAACTAACATAACCACAGTATCTACTTCTAACTAACATAACTAACACCATGACTGACTAACTATCCGGTAACAATAAGCACTCAGTGAGAAATTATGGCAGTCTTTTCACTTCTTTAGGCACAAAATATTAGTAAGCAATAACAAGTAACAAGTATTGTACACAACAACTGCTAGGAACCTACTATTTGCTTAGCTCAACTTTAAAATGCACACGTATCAAAGTGCAAGGATGTGGTGATAATACATAGAACGCAGCGGAAATAACAAGATCCACCTTGCATTGTGGATATAAATACCGGTGAAAAGATGATGATGCCTTACCGAAGAAATTTTAGGGATTCGCCATGGCCTGTTGCATAGGAAATTCAACAACATAAATGCAGCGAAGATATATAAATAGGTAGCTACAATACTCATTTCAACTGATTACACCGTAAAAGGTTATAACCTGAGAATGGCTTCCACTTTGTAGAACTTGGAATCTGGAACATAGTCCGGCACTGACAGAGAAGAAGCAAGCAAGTAAGCAGCCAACAAATTTAGCAAGCAACACATATTTTTTAGTATTTGAGTATAATATAAGATGTTTTCCTTTCCACAGTCTGCATTAATTCGTACCAGTAGGATTCTCAGCTCTGATTTTGGGAAGAATCGCGGCAGCATTTCCTACTTTGCGCCTGAGAGCCACGTTGGGCCGATAATCTCCCAGACGCCTATGGATTGAGCTGAAACCTGCAAAATGCAATTCGGCTTCTCTCAGCTGAAAACTCGGAGCACCAAACAAGTGCGTTCTTGCGATCGCGGCCATCGCTCCTCCTCTCAAGCACCCACTCCTCACTGGCTCACTGGCTCACTGAGCTTCGAAGTTAACGACTCAACGCCTCGTGTTCTACGCCGCGGCAAAATAAACCGCGTTAACCAGGGCAGTGAAAATTGACAAGACACGTGGATTCCAACGTTGTAGACGGGCCAGGCCTTGTATTGGTTTGTACTCAATGGCCCAACGACGGTTCATTTTATTATTGAATTAGCTGTAATACTGGCCGGGCCCAATTAGACAGGGGGAAGTTGACTGGTTTGGAACAGAAGAGTGGTCCCGACCAAAAAAAAAGAAAAATTAAAAAAGAAGAGAAGAGTGGCAGTGATTGGTGTGTTGTTGTTGTGGATGGAGGGTGATTTCGTGTACAGAATCAGCACGGCGAAGGAGTGGGAAGCATTGCAGAGCAATGGATCCATATGCGGTGGAAACCTTGACAAGTCTTCGGGTTTCATCCATCTCAGCAAGCTCGACCAGGTTCTCTCTCTTATTCTGTCCTAAGTTTTCGTTCTTTTTATTATTATTTTCCCTTTTCTAAGCGTTTAGAAAATTGAGGCTCTATGCTTGTTTGGGTTCATTTCCTTATTGCTGATGGTGTGGGAATCGGATGCAAACTGCCAATTGATTTTATGATTTGTGTGAATTGGCCTGCTTCTTTGACGTTCTGAATTTCAAATGTTGAATGTTATTGCTGATATGCGAGTAATATATTGCAGGTTCGGTCCACACTAGAGAACTTCTTCTCCAGCAGCAAGGAGGAACTTTACCTGCTTCAGATTGATGCTAGAAAGGTTCGCACTTGCACATACCTCTCTATGTACACTACTTGCTTGTGTTAGAAATTTCATGTATAAATAAATAAAAACCATGCTTGTGTACCTCATACATGTAAGGGATGAATATGAGGCATGACTCGTGATTGGAAGAGGTTAATGAGTGGGAAGCTGTTACTAATCCCATAGCAGTTTAGTGGATCCGATGGCCATTCTTCCAGAATTATAAGGCTTTGCAGGATGAATCTAACTGCAATTACTTTCATTCATTCAGTGAAATGCAACCAAATATGCAACTGAATTAAGGCTTTCACATTTATATTTTATCAACAATTACTGGCACGCTGGCATAATTTTCATACTTGTATGTTGAGCCCTTATACAGCTTGCACAAGTATGTTTAGACTGTCACTAATTGATTGAAGGAACTATTTTGTGTTCCTAGAGTACAATTAATGCATACTACATGAAAGATATCTACCATTGGTTTGAAGTTGATGACCTAAATGCGTTAAATGTGTTCCAGAAACATGCAAAAACTTCAAGCTTGTGTGCTTGTAATAAGGGACAGCTTCTTATGAGGCCACTTTATTGCCTAGCTAGCTAATATCTTCTCTTTTGCTACAATGTCCTCTTGGCATAACTGACCCTTCTGTCTGCACTCATTCTCGCAGCTTGGCGATGGCTTGATATATGAAATTGTGGATGGTTCAAACAGCTTTCCTCATTTCTATGGGCCATCTCGAAGCTTTAGCCCTCTCCCCCTAGATGCAGTGACAAAAGCTGAGAAGATATCTCTCTCAGATGGTAAATTCAGTTGTAGTTTGCTTGATTAAGTGTTCTGCTGATCAGCTCCCATCTTCCTGTTCTCTCATACTTTGTATTGTGTTTTGAGCTTGATTGTTCGCTGGCTGCTATCTATCTGACTAACTCTGTAATGGACCAACCTTGTAATGCTATATCAAGGAAACAACTTCCCATGCTTTCCTAATTTTGATGTGTAGAGTAGAAGCCCTGGTGTCAACGAAACAAGTTGAATGCTATAGGCTGCAGTGGGTAGATGATGCATGAAGATGGACAAAATCCTAGTATAAGAATAATAATGAGTTTCTCAATAATATATATAATATGCTCCCTTGTTTTTGAGAAATAAAAGAAATAACTTAGCTGGACGTGTAGGTTCTAATACCACTTTATCGGGAGCCTTCTGATCTTTAACACATAATCCTTATTTTGGCAAGGCGAGTATTTTGGCTCAACATATAAGTATTTTGGCTCAACACATAGTTTACTTATCCAGTCCCAGTTACTCATAAGGATCATATATTAAAAATAAGAAGGATCGGAAAACTGGATCATTTATCAGATACTTTTCTGATGTATAGGTTCCTCTAAATGAGGTAAGTACAGAGCATACTTAGTATCTTCTATAGGCAAGTTATTTCCTTTATTTAGTTTAAAATTATAGTAGCATATTTAAGAACAAAAAGATAAGAACTTTCAGAAAGAAGGAAAAAGGTTTAGAAACTCATACTTTTAGAGAAACACTAGTAATATTGTTCTTGTTGATGATTTTACAAAAGATTGGTTTCTCTTTATATAGATAGAGGATTCTTGGAATCTATACTAACATATGGCTTATTAGCTTTACAAAAATCAAATTCTTAACTTTTCTAGATTTGTGATAGATGTTACAAGAGGTCTTGGCATTTAGCTACAGTTTTTGTCAAGTGGTTTACAAGTCTTATTATAAGACAAACATTATTACTAATATGTCTATTATTATGAGACAATAGCTAGACATTTTACATGACATAGCGTTTATGAACATATGACTAAGTCATAACCACTAAGTCTAGTACTTATGACGTCCATAAGCCTGTTGGCTTTGTTTTGTTTCATTCTATCGTGGCCTTTCTTTTGATGTTATTGGATTTTTGGCCCTTTTGTGTTGTTGACACTTTTACCATTTGAAGATAGGTTGTGACTTGGTGACAGGTTGGCTCTTTATCTCTACTTTCTCTTTTTCTGTACTCTCTCAGTTTTGTTTTTAATAGTATTTTTTCAGAATCCATCTCTTTCATATTTTCATCCGGATCTTGAGAATCTTGTATGATTAGATCATTGTCAGTGGCTATGCTAGTTTGGCCTGTTTCAAATCCTCCAGCTGGTACTTCATTTGAATAAGTGATTTCTGAAGGTAGATAAAAAATATCTATTGGCTGAATACAGGTGGCATCCTCTTCTTCTGTACCATTAATTTCATATAAATGAAAAATTAAGTTCCCCCTGTAGAATGGAGGTTCATTTTTTTTTAAGAGTACCTTCAAATTTGGGAGTAATGTATACACCTTGGCATAGTTTTATGTCCAAAGGAGCTTTGTCTGAGGATGTTGAAAATGTGGACAGTGGATAATAAAAATTAAGATAAAATTATTAACTTGATTTTCATCTAACTTCCAAATGTTGAATCTGAATAATTCTCTGTCAAATTCTTTAATCCACCAATTTATGGGTGAAAACTATTGAAGAGTGTTTCACAGAAGTAAAGAACGGTTTTCTGGTTCTGAGAGAAATTGTCTTAACTTAAAGGCAGGACACAGGATAGGATAAGAATATAATATGGAAGCACACCATAGATACCACATGTCAGACTCTACAAATAGCATTCCTATGAGGATAGTAAAAATGGTAAGATAAGGTACAACAGGATTTAGCCAGATAAGTTGTTGGATAAGGTTGTGTGTTTGAAAAAATGTATTCAGGTGAAGTGACATGTGTGCCTATACAAATTTTTGTAAATATTTGGGAGTAAGAGGAGTGCCAAGAGGAATTTCAGGCAGGAAGCTTCTTTGGGCTATGCCTTCCTCAGAGGAACTGGATGGATAAGTGTTTATCATGATTAATGGATAACAGTGAGTAGAGGCGATGATGGTGATTGGCTTAGTATGGACTTGGTTTGGTTTGGAGAGGGCGGTTCATCCTGGAATGTCACCTTCTGACAGAATAGCCGCATTTGAAGAATGCCAACAGCTGCTGATGTCTTCATTCAGTTTCAATGGTAATTTCACAAAGAATTTTTTATTTTTTTAAAATGGATGAAGATGCTTGAAGAGATCATGGCCGTCAACACTTATCTTGATGAGTTTGTCTCTTATTTCTGATTCTTCTTATTTTTAATATATGATCCTTATGAGTAACTGGGATTGGATAAGTAGGCTATGTGTTGAGTCGAAATACTTACCTTGCCAAAATAAAAATTATGTGTTAAAGATCGGAAGGCTCTTGATAAAGTTGTATTAGAGTCTAAACGCTCAGTTAAGTTATTTCTTTTATTTCTCAAAAATAAGGGAGCATATTATAGATGCTAATAGGAAGGAATGAGTAAGGAAAAACTCAACTCACAAATGGCATTCTCCTCAGATAATGCCTTCCAAAAACCCATATCCTTAACGTTATAGCTATCCTAGAATTCTGTACAAGAACTCTTTCATCTAAATTAGAAAATCTCATAGAATACTCCTATCATCCTGAAAATGCTTAGATAGAAAGTTTCATCCATCTTTTCCTCAGTCCCTATAATGTTTTTAGAAGAGAAAAAGGCCATTTAGGTAGCTCTGTAGAAAACTTATCTCAACTCCTAGATCTGGTATGAAAAGTATATCCAGACTATAAAAATGGATGAATGTGCTCTTCAAACTACCAGCGCTAAACATTATATTGACTTGGAAATTAATCCTACTCTTATCCGACTTTGGCAAAAAGGAGGAAATGCTAGCCTTCACTTTAGGGCTTTTAGATTAGTTCTCTCTTTTCATGGGAAAAAAGGACTGCCTATTACCGTTATGATAAGCCTACTGGACATTACTCTCCAAAATCTCGAATATGCCACCATCGGGACTGTTTTGACAACGCTAAAAGCAAGCAGTGTTGTTATAACCATGTTTTCCAATTTCAATGTCTATCTTAGAGATTCTGCTTTAGCCATCAAATTTAAAGTACATGTCCAATTTATAGGAACTCCACAAGACGGAGTTACTCTAGCCGCCTCACTGTAATACCATTTAATCTATAGGTTTTAAGATCATTATTTTGATCTGCCTATTCTAAAAAAATTTCAATGAAAATGCCCTGATGGTCCTAGCCATATCAAACAATGAAACACCATCTATTGTCCAAATTCCAAAACAGATATCTAAAAAAAGACCTTTTACAACTTATACCACTTGAATGGATAAGCAATTATGAGAACTTCAAAATAGATGACATTCTTGCTGTGTCTACTAAGGCAACTTTTCGAAGATCTGTCGATGGAACTGTTAGAGCCATTTTCAAAAGGCTAGATCAAAAAGAACCTTCTGATGAAAATCCTTCTGTTTTTCATATGATGTTGATCACTCTTGGAGCAACATAAAAAAAACTGTCGAGCCATGTTATTGTGCCAAATGGGCAAATTATTTATTCTGATAAGATTAATGGTCATTTTCTATGGGATATTTCTGGATCAGGAATGTATGAACTGAATTGCGACTGCGATTTGTGGTTCTATCCCATGTTAGGAAAGGATGAATAGAGAAGGGTATGTACAGGAAACTACAAGCATCCTGTTATTCTTTGCAAGCCTCCTCTGAATCCACAGAGAAGATCTGATCTAGACAATGGTCCTTATATAGGGATCCGAAAAAAAAAAAAAAAGAACCCTTGCCAATTTATGAAGAAGCTTTTAGGATACTCCGACAAGAATGGTATCTACTATCACCTGAAGATCTTGATCTTATCATTTAGCCACTACCACAAAATACTACAAACTTTTTTTTCCTGTGAAACCTCATAATTCACCCTTTTTATCTCAAAGGTACCAGAAATCCCATACATAATGTTTGCCTCTATCTTAGCTACATATGGAGTTGACTTTCTAGCTCTGGAAAGAAAATTCAATCCTACTATTTAAACACATACCAAACCTTTTGTGTAGCCTATTGAAATACAATTAGATGGAAAGTTGAAGTTTCTGACTCAAGTTAAAGAAGTTTTAAACTGGCAAACAAAAAATTCCTTAGCTCAAAATAGCTTACTAACAAAAATCAATCAAAAGGTTAATAGCCTCATGACTGCCATGGAACAATGGCTGCGGATATTGTCAAAAAAGTTACAAAAGTATTATAAGGAGACAAAAGCCAGGATTGAATTCTTGGAAATAAAAATTCAACAACTTCCAATATGGAACATCCATTACCAGACTATTGATCAAAGAGAAAGAAAACTTCAAAAGCTTAGTTATCGTATCGAAAAACTTTATGAATATACAAAAATTCTTCAGAAACAGCCCGAGTCAAACCAATTTTTTACTCCATTACTAAAAATATATTCTAGTCTTTTACCATCCTCACAACCATATAAATCTCCATATTTATTACCACCAATTCTACTACCAAAAATAATATTTTTTTGAGAAATGTTTCAACCCTCTAGAGAAAATCTAAAAAGAAAAGACGTTATTGAATCTATATCTGTTTTTCCAAATCAGCCACTTCAAACCCAAAAATCTTCTGAACCTGAATCATCTCTAAAGAAAACTCAAATATGAGAAGTTGACTCCAATACAGTACCACAATTTCAAGCCATGATAATCTTGCATGCCTATCTAGAACAAACGAATAGTGATGGCAAAAGTGTCGAGGTTTTGGTAGAAGCTCTTAATGACGATGAGTATGCTGATATCACCAAAATCCTCATGGTCACAACTGTAGAAACTGAGTCCGTCAGAGGAGTTCAATCATTATCCTTAAATCCTTAAGAAACCAATACTTCCTCTTCATCTGGAGGACCATTGTTCACTGTAGACGACATTCCACCGTCTCAATGAAGGAAAAGATTCTTGGATTTCAAGGCCTGGATGGATGCAAAAATGATTGCACTATATGCTAATTGATACCGAGTCATTAAAGAATTCTATGCACATATGACCGATGATCTCAAAGAATGGTATTGTAGTCTTGACCTTGTCTGGCAAGACGAACTGCATACACTAAAAAACACTGACATTATTGTAGCAGCACTTCACCATGAATTTCTTGGTGATCATAGTCTTGTTCAAAAAGAAATCCGAAAGGAATATTTTGACATGAAGTGTTGTTCTTTAAAAAAAAATTAGACTTCGAACGCCACTTTAAAAGAATAACTCAAAGGTTTTATCAATTAAACGGATATAATGATCCTAACCTCAAAAATACTTATGTCAGTTCTTTTCTTGAAGAACTTCAAGCAGAAATGTACCGGATGATCGCTATTATATAAAGAGACGTTGTAAGAATGACTCTTGGAGAAATTCACCAGGCATGCCTTACAACATTAGATAAATTATGCAGTCAATATGTCCTCTTTGAAAATATCTTCAAAGATAGAAAGAAGTACACTAAAACCTGCAAGAAGAATTACCTAGAGATCAAATACAAAGAAAAATATTGTAGTTACCATTACAAATCAACAATCGAGAAGAAAAATAAAATTTTCATGAATAAGAAAAGAAGAAAGAAAAAGGTCAAATTTTTTAAAAGAAGACCTTATTAAAAAAAAGATGAAAAAAGATGTTTCATTTATGGCAAAAAATGGCACTTTTCAAAAAACTGTCCAAACAAAAAGGTGAAGCCTCCAAATTAATCCATTCTTTTAACTTAGCCGCAGATAAAGATATTAAGTCTTGGTATGATGAGCAAGATTAACCAGATATATCTACTAACTTTGGACTTGAATACAAAGACTCTGAAGATAGCAATGAATCAAATTCCTTTGAATCTGAAGAACATTTCCCTGTCTTGCAAACAGAAGAAGTCCCCAGACTTTTGAACCTAGAAGTTAGTTCACTTAATCCTATTCCGCCATTACCAAATATAGAGATTTATATTCTTCCTTCCAAGTATAATGTACCAATCAAGGTCATTGCTTTCCGAACGGATCTTATTACTAAATATAAGATTGGTATTAAATTCTTCCTAGGCTGCATTATCTGGACCAGAGTCATTAGGACAGACTTGCCTAACAAAAATCTTGTTATTAGTATGCACGTCTACATTCAAAATTACAGATTTCAAATCCTCTTTCAAGGGATTAAATTTAAAAGAGAGTTCAAGCTTTATTCTATTATCCCGAAATTGTCTACTCTTACAAATGTACCATTGGGATATGAAAAAATAAGAGACAAACTCATTAAGATGAGTGCTAACAACCATGGTCTCTTCAAGCTTCCTCATCCACTTTGAAAAAATGAAAAATTCTTTGTGGAATTACCATTCAAACTGAATGAAGCCATCAATCAAACAAAGGCGTTTCATTCGAGAATATCACCTTCTGACAAAACAGCCGCATTTGAAGAATGCCAATAGTTGCTGAAGCAAGGATTGATTGAACTAACTAAATTAGATTAGGTATGCCAAGTTTTCTATGTAAATAAAAGATCTGAGCAAATTCAAAGAAAAAAAAAAGACTTGTCATTGATTACCGTCTGTAGAATCACTTCCTTAAATATGATAAATTTCCTCTTCAAAAAGTTTATTCTCTTTATTCTTATATCTGAAATGTTCACATCTTTTCAAAGTTTGATATGAAATCAAGATTCTGACAATTGGGTCTTAACCCAAAAGCTAGGCAAAAAATTGCATTTTGTATTCCTAATGTCCATTACCAATGGACTATTCTACCTTTTAGGATTAAAGTCGCCCCATTACTATTCCAAAAAATCATGATAAAAGTTTTTGAACCCTTTCTTGATAGTGCTTTTATCTTTATTGATGATATACTTCTTTTATCTCCCAATGAAAGTAGTCACAAATAATTCTTAGAAGAATTCTATAAAATCTGTGGCCAAAATGAAGTAATATTATCATTAAGAAAGTCCCAGGTTGGAACCGCTAAAGTAGATTTTCTGGGAATGCACTTTGCTTAGGGAAAGTACGTATTCCAACCACACATTGCTGAAGAACTTCCAAAGTTTCCTGATAAAAACATGTCCACGAAATAAATCCAACAATTCGTAGGAATTTTGAACTATATAAGAGATTTCATTCTTTATATTTCTAACTATACTACAAAACTGTCCAAACTTCTCAAGAAAGATGCTCATTTATGGGGATCAGAACAAACTAAAGCTGTAAAATATTTGAAATAAGCAGCAAAAAATCCACCTTCTCTTAAAATACCAGAAGAAGGAAAACAGATTTTACAGATAGATGCCAATGACCAATACTGTGGAACACTCCTAATAGAAGCAGTTGAGGGTAAGAAATTTTACTGTGGACATGCTAGCGGACAGTTCAAGCCAGCAGAGTTTCATTATCATACAACTTACAAAGAAACTCTGGCAATCAAATACAGAATTCAGAAATTTGATTTCCATCTCAAGGGGCATCAGTTTGACGTACATCTTGATAATTCCTCATTTCCAAAATTGTTTGAATTCAATAACAAAATTCCATTAAGTCTTTAAATTCTTAGGATAAAATAATGGTTCTCAAGGTATAATTTTTCTATAAAACATATAAAAGGAATATTAAAACCTTGTCCCAAATTTTCCCTCCAAATCAAACCAAGTCCATAATAAGCCAATCACTATCATTATCTCTACTCACTGTTATCTATTAATTATGATGAATACTTATCCATTCAGTTTTTCTGAGGAAAGCATAGTCCAAAGAACCTTTTCGCCTAAAATTTCTCTTGACACTCCTCTTACTCTCAAATATTTACAAGAGTTTGCATAGGTACACATGTCACTTTACCTCAACACATCTATTCAAACACACGACCTTATCCCACAACCCACCTGCCTAAATCCGACTACACCTTATCTTACCATTTTTATCATGCCCATGGGAATGCCATTTGTAGCGTCTGATATGTAGTATCTATGGTGTGCTTTCATATTATATTCTTATTCCATTCTGTGTCCTGCCTTTAAACTAAGACAATTTTTCTCAGAACCAGAAAATCGTTCTTCACTTCTGTGGACCACTCTTCAATGGTTTTCATCCATAAATTGGTGGATTAAAGAATTTAACGGAGAATTATCCAGATTCAACATTTGGAAGTTAGATGAAAATCAAGTTAATGATTTTATCTCAGTTTTTATTATCCACTATCCATATTTCCAACATCCTCAGGTAAAGCTCCTTTGGACACAAAATTATGCCAAGGTGTATATACATTACTCCCAAATTTGAAGACACTCTTCAGAGAAAATGAACATCCATTCTAAAGGGAGAACTTAATTTTTCATTTGCATGAAATTAATGATATAGAAGAAGAGGATGCTACCTATACTTAGCCAATAAATATTATTTATCCACCTTCAGAAATCACTTATTCAAATGAAGCATCAGCTAAAGGATTTGAAACAGGCTCGACTAGCATAGCCACTGACAAGAATCTAATCATGCAAAATTCTCAAGATCTGGATGAAGATATGAAAGAAATGGATCCGGAAGAAATACTGTTAGAAGCAGAACTGAGAGAGTACAGAAAAAAAGAAAGTAGAAATAAAAAAGCTAATCTGTCACCAAGTCATGAATCTAGTTCAAATGGTAAAGGTGTCAATAACACAAAAAGGCCCAAAATCCAAAGATGTCAAAAGAAAGGCCACGACAGAATAAAATAAAACCAAGTCGTAGGCTTATGGACGTCATGAGTACTAGATTTGATGGTTATGACTTAGTCTCATAAATGCTATGTCATGTAAAATGTCTAGTCATTATCTCATAATAATAGACACGATAGTAATAATGTTTGTCTTATTATAAGACTTATAAACCACTTGACAAAAACTGTAGCTAAATGCCAAGATCTCTTGTAACATCTATTACAAGTCTAGAAAAGTTAGAGTTTGATTTTTGTAAGGCTAATAAGCCATATGTTAGTATAGGTTCCAAGAATCCTCTGTCTATATAAAGAGGAACCAATCCTTTGTAAAATCATCAGCAAGAATAATATTACGAATGTTTCTCTAAAAATATGAGTTTCTAAACCTTTCTCCTTCTTCCTGAAAGTTCTTATCTTCTTGTTCTTAAATATGCTACTATAATTTTGAATTAAATAAAGGAAATAATTTGACTATAGAAGATACCAAATATACTCTGGATTTGCCTCACTTAGAGAAACCTATGCATCAAAAAAGTATCCGATCATATATATATATCAGCAACTGTTGCGTTGTGGGAAGAGTGCACCAGTAGCGAAAAGCAGTTACAGTCCTAACGTTACTTATAGTGAAAAAGCATTTAACACCAGCAACGAACAACTGAAGTACATGGGTTGAATGACCTATATTTCGATACAAATATGTGGATATTGAGTTGATATGATGTGATAATTCTCTCGTATTAAACAATTTAAAATGTCAGATAGGATATTATAATGATGCTTTCTGTAATGACTCTCTTTGATATACTAGTAGAACATATATCTATATATAGAGTCCAAAAATCCTGGATACACAACACCGGTCCCTGGGAATGTGCTCCTAAAGAACTTGCATTACATCTTCATAATGACATTCGCAGTATCAGTGAAGTGATGAGAATATGATATGGTGAGCAATGAGCATACATACATACCATCAAGCACAACCTCTTTGCCAACTAACATAAGGTGAGTATTAAAATAGATGAGCAACTGGTACATTTGAAAGCGCTGATTAATTAGTTTGATATCTCTCATTGTGCTCTGGTATTGGTTTCATGACTTGTTGTGGCTAAGAGATTGAGGGTGCTCCACATAATTACAACGTCAAAGCAACATGGATGGCACTAGCCCGGGGACTATATCTGGAAAGTAGTAGAGTGGATGGAGTTCTTCAATTAATAAAAAAATAAAATAAAAAATGGATGGAGTTCATTTCATTACAGTGAATGGCGTGGTAGCAAACAGTATTCTATGATTTCTATCTACCCACTACTTCACTCCACCACTAAAGATTGAGCAATTTTGACCTTTCGAAACTGGCAACATATATATCATGTTGGAGCCTAGTATACGCTTCGTGAGATTTTGAGCAAATTCACAATCAGCACTTCCTAATAGGAGAGTAGATTGTTTGTGGAATTCCTCTAATGGTTCTGGGAAACTAACTTATTTGGCATGGACCCATCGAAGTAAAGAGATAATGCAATTTGGCGACTTTTCTTTTTTTTTTTTTTTTGGTAAATTATGGCTTGACGACTGCTTTGATTGGTGGAGAACCAAGACATTCCTTATTTGACACCCCCCAAAAAAAAAACCCAAGACATTCCTTACAATTACAAATTAAAAGTTTGCTACTTATAACAGAGAAATTGAAACAAAGAAAAATTAAATTTGTTTACTCTCTCCCTTTCTTTGGTTTCAATTCACAAAAGCTCTTTCATTTGTTAGTAATTAATTAAATACCTGCATAGAATTTGAATCTAAAAAATCATCACTCCCAAGGGGCTGGAATTTTGTTGACTCAACTATTGCCACAGATCAATAAGATATCCCAATTTACATAATTTAGGCTTTACAGCTTCCCTCGTTAGGTCACCATGTGAGTGTGATCACTTCCACCTGGAGGTGATTGCATTTCAATGGAATCTTATACAGTAAATGATGCTTATATCATTTTCAGTAAATACGTTTCTTCACAAAGAAGCATAAGCAGTTCACATTTCACATGGGGTCAACAAATAGATACAGACCTTTGTTATTATATATTTCTTATATTAAACATATGACCTTAAATATATAGGTCATACGTAACCTAACACATAGAAAGTCAATATATGCCATCATATCAGATGATACAATTGGCCAGCTAGGGCCGATGTATTGTCCTACTAATAATATTATCACCCTGCCATTCAAAGGGATAACATTGTAGGGTATGGCATGAGTTATTATAGGATCAAGTCAATCACTTTTTGCTTGTGAGGTTGAGGTTCGGGTTAGGGGGCACAACAAACAGATATGGACAATCAATATTAGAAAGAAGTGGGATTTGGTCAACGGCAGGTTCTGTAATCTGATGAGTTCGGCCTCTAGTAGGCCAGTGTTTTTTGTTCGCTGGTTCAAAGTGGAGAAGGAGGGTTACTGGTACTGGACTTGCTATAGGCCTCCCTTATCGGCATTAGGAAGGAATATTGGAAGGCTGCTTCTACGTATGTGAGTTCGCTTTCGCATACTTAATCATTTGAGTGGTCCCTTTCCCTTTAGTTTTAACTTTATAAGTGCAATTTAAGCCACACACAGCCCTGGTAATGCGTTCAGGTTGTAATGATTAATTACCCGGCCGTAACCGGTTAATTATTACCACATTCTGAGGAGGAACTGAATCCATCCATTCAGACTGTGATTTTGGCTGAAACATTGATAGCCACTCTAACCACTATCATCAAACGCTTTGAAATTGAAGCAGTAAGTTAACAGATTCGAATATCCTTTTTGTCATTAGTGTCACTTGGTGCCTATCCCATCTTCAGAAATCCTTATTCCCGGTTACGGATAGAAACTTCTTTGGAGGGAAACTTTTGAATAGTTATCTAGAGGATATATATATATATATATATATATATATATATATATATATATATAAAATCAGAATATCAAAGCTAGAGGCAGAAATTAGAAAAGGCTGATATCACAGTTAAGAATCAATGGTGCTGCCAATTCTTGTCTACGTACATAGACTCAGCCTCCAAATATATGCCAAGCATAAAAAATTCTGGTGACCACACTAATTAAGCTTTGTTTATGGCCAAAAGTTTAAACACTTGAATTTAGTTTGATTTCTCTCTAATTAATTATTTTTATGGACGCGTGACCAATAATAGTTTTCGAAAGATCCACTCATGGTCTCAGTTGTTGGCTGTATGACTTATGGGGGCCTCCAAATAAAGAGGTAGAATGTTCAAGCAACATGCGGCCAGCCTGGTTCAGCAAGATCTTAGAAAGGAAGGTCCAAACTAATGAAACTACAGCGTGGGATGGAATTCATTTGACTTAATAAGCTGCCAATCGTGCGGCGATGCGGGTACTGGCTAAGAGTATTTTATCAGCGCACTAGTAGCTTTGAACCCACCAGCTAGCAAAGCTTCAACACTTTTTACATGTTTGATTATTGGGATATTAATGGGAAACTTAATTGGGTTTCGTGCTTTTATTGCAATTTGTCTGTAATTATATCCAGCAATGTAGAATGAAAAAAATTTAAAATAAAAAGACCTAGATAATATGCATACATATATATACAGAGAGAGATAGAGAGAGAGTTTTTGTTGAAGATATCTCTTTCTGATCGAGTTCTGAGAACATTGCAATGGCCCAAACAGGAGCAGAGATGAGGCACTTCTTAAGGATGGCAATGATACATCAGGTTCATAGAGCAATATAGCAACGTAATTGGTTTACTCGCTTTCTGCACTACAGACAACAAAAGAAAGAAGTGGAAAAGAACGGAAGCAAAAGATAATAATAAAAATAATAAAAAAGTTTCTTAATATATGGCAAATTTCAGTCTCAAAAAGCAAAGATGTAACCAATTAAGCGAATTAACGATCACAAACTAGAATGGACCTACCACTTTGTCAATTGTTGTGAACTTCACATTGAATAAATGGTGCTATCGCCTTTATTGGCAGTTTATTGTTCCTTATTTGCCTATGAAGCCTTCAATCATGAGAAAGAATAAAGTTTGGTGCTCGACAAAATCATTTCAAGGCTAGCAATAGTTATAATGGAGGAAAACTACTTTAGAGAGCAAGGTTTTTGTTCATATAAACCCTCCCCCTTCCCCGAGTTCTTTTGTTAGGTGTGAGCAATAATGACGTGCGATTTATTTTCTTTAATCATGGAGGTGAGCTTGAAAGTGTATGAATTGTATTTATTGAACAAATATTAATTATGGAGGAAAAATATGTGCGCTTGCACATTAAACAATAATACAAGTTTTGTTGTGCAATGCTTTACTTGAGGTTCATTATTGCTTGTATTTATGTTTAATATTAGGCTAACTTGTTATCATTAATAATAAAATTCTTAGATTCTGAACCATAATGCGCAACGCTTTAAACAAAAGAAACAATAAACAAGACTTATAGTGAGGTCACTAGATAGTGCGGTACCAGGTTTCAAACTTCCTGATAAATTAGGTTGTGGCATGGACATCTTTTGATGCCTACATCCTAAAAATGCGTTGTCCCGTGTACTCACAACATATGAATAAAGTGGTTTTAGGATATTCTTATTTATTGATACTTACGTCCTTACTGAACTGTATTATGTACACTGATAATTAACTAACTCATATGTTTATGCATGCGTATAACAGTCCAACTGAGTAAAAGTTATATCATAAAATAGCTATTCTGACATCTAACATTATGAGAGAGAGAGAGAGAGAGAGAGAGAATGGGCGATGGTAACATAAAAAAATAGCAATCACCTTGGCATAAGAGGTCAAAAAGTCTGTCGCTTCTTTGCTTTCTCCTTATCCTTTATTTTCTTTCTTTGTGGGCAGCAAGTTCATACTCATAGCCGATTAAGGATGATAGTTCACACACATTCAGTTATACATGTGAAAATATCAAGATCTTATAACTAACATAGGAAAGGCAGCCCATAAAAAAAAATAGTAAATTAGTAAAGATCGAGAAAACCAAGGGATGATTAAATAGATGACGATTAGAGACAGATTTTTGAGTATTAAATAACCATTTGAAAGAGGAGCATGCTCAGGCATATTCGTCTATAATATGGGTCCGTACCAAATACGAGGATGTTAGATTGATTTGACTATCTCATCATGGTTGGTGATCTGATGTTTAGGTCCTGCCTTGGCAATGTTTTAAGCGTAACAGGACAAGTATCATTAATTTCTGTGCAGAATCTCAATTAATTTGAAGCCCTTCTTATGACACTATATTGATCAGAAGACCCACCAACAAGCATTTTGTTATGGTAATTAGACATGCAATTACACGGGTAATGATAGTTGGGTTAATAAGAAGATTAAATAATATCAATAAAAAATTATTCTGATATTCATTTACTGATAGGTTGTCTTTAAGTAATACTGTAAACTCTCCTGAAGATTTTTGACATGTCTTGATCTTGCCTTGAAATAGGAGAACTTCTCATCGTTCTAAACTTGTATTAAATATTTGTGTGTGTGTGTGTGTGTGTGTGTGTGTGTGTGTGTCTCTGTTTTTTTCAAAAAAAAAAAAGAAAAGAAAAAATTGTCTAACTATAGCTCGACAGTTGAGCCAAACTCCACAGCTTATTGTATCAAAAGGACAAAATCTCGTAGTCCAAGCAGCATGCAATGTCTGTATCCTCCTGGCCATGGTGCCAATGGCGAAATTTTTATTTTCAAATTTCAACTCCCGAGCAGAGAAATTAAATGGTTTGCTATAGCTCCTCTAGACGCCTTTGTCAAAATCATAAATCTCTTATCAAAGCCTACAGCTGGCCAACACTAAATAAAAATTAGAGAAATGTCTTTTCTTTTCTTTTTTTAACATAGTATATAAACACTCAAATTGATATATAATAATTATAATTTAAATAAGTATAAATTTTAATTATATAAATTTGAACACAATATTAATTAAAAATATGTCTGTATTATTAATAAAATCAATATATGGATTCAATATTTACATAATTAAAATTTACACTTATTTAAATTATAATAAACACACATCAATATTGACATCTAGATCTCTATATGTGCAAAAAATTAATAAGCGTTAAAGGAAATTTAAGGAGAGTAGCTTCTTAGAAGCCTCACTAGGAGGTCCTCCACTAGGCCAACAAGGTAGGTAGCAAACCGAACCCCAAAAAAAAAAAAAAAACAATTAATCAGAATTATTTAGAAAAAATGGGGACTTCTTGAGAGTATAATCGGAAAAGGACTTCTAGTGTGTTTGGTTGCATGTTGCAATTTTCCAAAATTAATTTTAGGGGTAATAATTGATTTTGACCAATTTTTGTGTTATTTGGTTATATACTTTTGGAATTAATTTCTGTCTCTATAATTAATTTTGAGAGAAGTAAAAGTTTTTTATTTTATGTTAGAATTACTTTTAAAGAAATTATCAAACATAAATTATTTTATTTCAAAATTAATTCTAACCGAGCATGTGTTTGGCTCTGCATTTAGACCCTCTAGAATCAATTCTAGGGAGTCATAATTAATTCTGCAAATTTTTAATGATATTTGATTTTTTACTACTAGAACCAATTCTTGTCTCTAGAATTGATTTTGAGAAAAGTGAAAATTTTTTATTTTCTGTCAGAATTACTTTTAGAAAATTCACCAAATATAATAATCATTTTACCTCAAAATTAATTCTAACAAAATCAATTTTATAAAAATAGAATTGAACATGCTACAAATATATTCTAATAAAATTAATTATATTAAAAATTAATTCCGTAAGAGTTGAACCAAATACACACTTCATAATTTTTGGCAGCAAAACTTTTTCCCATATATAGGTAAGTATTTCCTCAATTTTAGATTGCCTTTCTTTTTTCCTTTTTCTTCCCTTTAGTACCTAGTGACTAATTAGGACGAACAATTGACATCGCAAAAACGTTTCAAAAAACTATTAAAATGTTTATTTATTTCTTTTCAAAAGCATGAGTCCAATTGGTTGGGGTTGGACGTTGTCAAACTTCGGGTATATTTAAAAGAAATGAAAAAATATGTAAGGAATGAAAATAAGAAGAAAATTTGACAGAAGAAAGCAAGAAAAAAGTTTATAATTATTACCCATTGCATTTTGTTCTTACTTGATGAGAATTATTCAAGTGAAACGGAAGACAACAATTTCTGCAACATTGAAATGTTAATGGTGTTGACCGATTTTTCTCTTATTATTATTATTATCATCATTGATAGGCTAGACAGAAGAGCATTTTGCAGAGAATGCAGGTTGGGCAGCTGAACATCGTCGGCATTGAATACTGAAAGTGTAATTAGCCCCCAAAGCTGTAGAGCTCACCGTCATATGCATAAAAAGTCACCAAGTTTGACAGATTTAGGGAACAAAATCATAAACGTGATTTTATATTGGCAATTTGCAATTTGAAAATTATTTAATTTGCTGAACGAATATCTCTTTAGAACTATATGGTTGGCTGTGGAGAATCAGCGGGTTAATCGGTCATGCTCGTGCATGAGGCTCTTCGTAACCCACTAAAGCTACTACTTTATTCATAAAAAACAGTGATTGGTCCCATACCTTAGCATGATGCGACATTCTGAAACATTATGTAGGTATGTGCGATGTACCGTTCTATAAATACTACCCACTATAATAAATAAACTAAAGAATTTTACTCCACATGATTATAGACGTAGTTGTGTCGCTATCACTTTGTTCAAACTTCAAAGCATACACAGCAATTCATTTTTTACATATTCAATTTAGCTTTTATGAAATATAAGCACAAATAATTAATAATTCGTATAATATATATACACACACATAAATTACGATCAAGTTACATTACATCACTCAATAACTTTTTCTATAATTTTTATCAATCTAATTGTGAAATTATAATTGTTTACTGTATAGATTATTAATGTCAAAATTTAAAACAAGATTAAAAACAATATTAAAATCAAATAACTCTTTTTTATTTTATACATTTTAAAAATATGTATTACTTTTTTACAGGAAGATATATATTACATTAATTTTTATGTATGTTAAAATATATATATACGTAGAGAGAGAGAGAGAGAGAGAGAGAGAGAGAGAGATTTACTATTTATACATTAATATCCATGCTTTATATATTTTCCACCTACTAACAAGCCGTTGACTTGTTTTCTAACATATTGTGAATGCATGCAATGGAAATGACCTTTATTTTTGTCATTTTTATAATTTTTTTTTCCAGTGATTTTTCTTTATTAGCAAGCTGTGTAATTGAAGTCAATGATTTCATCATAGACCAAAACTGATTGATGTTAAATCTTTTTTCTTTAACCAATTATGTGAGGAACACTAGGAGCTCTATATAAGACAAACTATTAAATTAAGCAGCATATTGCAGTTTACTACGCCTGGGAATAAGGCTAATAGCCCGGAAGAAATCTACATATAAATGAGCTGTCGATGTTCAAAAAGCACATGGGCTAATATAATATGGGCTTTAACAACAATCACTATTTGGATACAAGCTTAGTTTCATTTATATTTTAGAATTACAAACAGTTATTTAAAGGTCTAAAGCATTCTGACCCAACCACAAATAAAATAAACTAAAATGAAAAGGTCTAAAACATGTACCCAAAAAGGAAAGTCTAACTTTAATTTTATATCTCAATCTTTAATAACGATGCCTGGTTGCGTTCTTCAACAAGACGCAAGTAGTCATCTCCTCAGCCAAATGGATCCAACTTGCAAGGCACTGGATCGAAAATTAGATTAAATAAGATAGTCAACTAAATGGGTTGCTATTTACTCAACGAGGCATTCTGGTGGATTTCCCATATATTTGCAGTATATACATGTTAAGGTATAACACCATGTGCCTCTATCCAAAACGTAAAAGGATATGTTAAGGTAGAAAATCGTACAATTTTCAAATTATGATTCATGACAATACGCACATATAGCTTTCAGTTGTTTTACTTTTACTAGTTGAAAGTTACAAGTATATTTTTAAAGGCTTGTTGACTACTCGTTTTACTACAACAGTATTAAACATGATCTTGTACCATAAGGACGACATGGCTTAAGTCACTTTGTCTAAAAGATCCAATTTTAATTTCTTCATTTAAATTCGGCACTGTACATCGAAGGATCCCACATTATGCAGTGGGTCCAGATTATTGGTGATGCTGACTTTTGGCAGAAAAGAATGGATGGGCCATTGATGATGAAGCTGGAAAGATTGGACTGATCTGCATTTAACATTTTACAGGCAGTGACTTGGGGTGGCATTACATGATACTTCCCGCACCAAATCTACCTCCCTTTTCTTTCTTTGTTGCTTTCTTGCTTGCTTTTTAAAAGCTTATAAATACTCTACCCGCACATTGTTATGGGAAAGCACTAGAGAAGGATACAACAAGTTCTTTGGTCGATGAGAGCATCTATTCCCGGGTTCACAAATCCTGCTTTTGGTACAGCTGGCTTCTTGGCTTATTTACAGCATTGAATCTCCCACTCTCCCCGATATGTGTCTTGAAGCCAGACTGCACCTTTCATGTTCCCTCCTTGTTTAATCTATCTGCACATTCTTCTATACTCCTTCCCTAGTTCACCTTTGGTTGAGCCTTATTGAGATATCTAAGTAATAAAAACACATAGAAAACAAGAAAGTCATGTAAACTATACTTGGCTTCTTTGTGATTAGATATATTGGTCCCGATGGCAGCCAAGTAATTTTCTGCAGATACTTAGGAAGGTGTTATAGAGGCTGATAAATCTGAGATTAATTCCCTTGAACCTTTATTTGGTGGGCAAAAGCGATGGAAGAAACATTTGTACCCTTTGAAGGTATCAAGAATGATCTCAGAGGGAGGTTAATGTGCTACAAGCAAGATTGGACGGGTGGAATCAAAGCAGGCTTGGGGTATATAATATATGTTCAAATTGTTTTAGCCATTGGTGGTGTCTATGTACTGAAAAGATTATAATGTCTCTAGGCTTCGACTAGTGGTAGCTTACATATAATGCTCACAATTTTTTGCTTCCCTTTACAGGATTTGGGCCCCCACCACATACATATTTTTTGCTTCAGCAATTCCTGTCATTTCATTTGGTGAACAACTAGAGCGAAACACAGGTACTGAATATTCTAACTTAAATAAATTATACAGTTCTCCCAGTGTTACACTAGCAATGCCTCTATAATTGTAACCCTTTTCCTTTTGGTATATACCATGATTGCCAAAACGAAAAGGAAAGTTAAAGAACAACGGAAATAGTACAGTATCACTACTATCAAAGCCTGATAGCGTGTACCTGTTGTTTGCAGATGGTGTTCTAACAGCAGTTCAAACTTTGGCTTCCACTTCGATATGTGGCATTATACACTCAATCATTGGTGGTCAACCTTTACTGATTTTAGGTGTGGCAGAGCCTACCGTGATCATGTATACATTCATGTTCAATTTTGCGAAGGAGAGACCAGAGTTGGGTCGGAATCTGTTTCTGGCATGGACTGGATGGTAAATAAGTTTTTTTTCTCCTTTTTTTTTTATCCGTCCTCAATTTTTCATATGGAGCCTCTGGTGCAATATTGTTTTAGTACCATGTACCATGACGTAGATTAACATTGTTCTGTTTATATAACTTTGATTTTGTAGGGTGTGTGTCTGGACTGCACTGTTGCTATTCTTATTGGCCGTCCTAGGAGCTTGCTCCATAATCAACAGGTTTACTCGAATTGCAGGAGAGTTGTTTGGCCTTCTTATTGCAATGCTCTTCATGCAGCAAGCTATCAAAGTAAGAATTGTTATCATTTATCAAAGTTGACCTTCGTCATTCATTTTGTCGATTTAATCAGCAATGTTGAATTCACACGCTCTTTGGCCAAATTTATTTAACGTCCCGGTGTCATCAATGTCCAGGGTCTAGTGGATGAGTTTCGCATTCCAGAGCGAGAAAATCCAAAATCAATTGAGTTCATACCTTCATGGAGGTTTGCTAACGGGATGTTTGCATTAGTCCTTTCGTTTGGCCTTCTCCTCACTGCATTACGAAGCAGAAAGGCTAGGTCTTGGCGCTATGGTTGTGGTAAGTGTTTGTCTTTGGATCAATGTGCCCTTTTCCATACAATATGCCTAACAAGGGAAACTTTCGTCCCTCCTAAACATTTTGTTGCCATTGAAAATAATTTGAGTATTGTTGTTACAGGTTGGCTTCGCAGCTTAATAGCAGACTATGGTGTGCCCCTTATGGTCCTAGTTTGGACTGGTGTGTCCTACATACCATCTGGAAGTGTTCCACATGGTATCCCAAGGCGCCTCTTCAGCCCAAATCCATGGTCACCGGGTGCATATGAGAATTGGACTGTTATTAAGGCATGTACTTTTTTACTAGTTCTCTAATTGTCCATAGTTTACTAACATGGTGGCTTGTAAAAGAATTTATACTCCTGATTTGTTATGACAGGATATGGTCCATGTTCCTGTTGTGTACATCATTGGAGCATTTATCCCAGCAACCATGATAGCAGTGCTTTATTACTTTGACCATAGTGTGGCATCCCAGCTTGCCCAGCAGAAAGAGTTCAATTTGAGAAAGCCATCTTCTTACCATTATGACTTGCTCCTTTTGGGATTTTTGGTATGCAAGTTCTTCATAGCTTCATATTTTTACTATTGAACTTCTTTAATTGGTCGTACACTTGTTCTTAATTCTTTCTCTAATGGTAAATTTCATCTTTCTGGATGGAAGACCTTAATGTGTGGCCTTACTGGAATACCTCCTTCAAATGGAGTCATACCACAGTCACCAATGCACACAAAGAGTCTTGCAACTCTTAAACATCAGGTAAATCAAGTTATAGGTGTAGGAAGAGGAGATAACTCTTGTCTTTCTATCATTGTTCCCCCTAATTAATTTCTAATTGTTAGTAATATGATCATGTATCCCTAAAAATGAGCAATCGTGATACAGTTGCTTCGTAATAGACTGGTGGCAACCGCACGAAAAAGTATTGGAAAGAATGCTAGCTTAGGACAGTTGTATGGCAATATGCAAGAAGCCTACAATCAAATGCAGACTCCTCTTATTTACCAGGACCCCTCTGCTCGAGTAAGTCAGCTAAATTTTCTGTGTCTCTTTCTTGTCATTAAATCTTCTATAGTTGAGTTTCAACCATGTAATCCTTTAATAAAATTATATATGCTTAATTTGTCAAATAAAAAGCTTCATTTTTTCTGATTACGTATGCTTTGACCAAGGTGAACCGTATTATCTGTACCATAAACCATAAATTTATGACATATTGCCACTATGTTAAATGTTATGATCAGGCTCAAGGACTAAAAGAATTGAAAGAATCAACCATTCAAGCAGCTACCGGTATGGGAAACATGGACGCCCCAGTGGATGAGACTATATTTGATGTTGAGAAAGAAATAGACGACCTTCTGCCTGTTGAGGTAAAGGAACAACGTCTCAGTAACTTGCTTCAAGCGGCAATGGTTGGAGGATGCGTCGCAGCCATGCCTTTCCTCAAGAAGATTCCAACCTCAGTTCTTTGGGGCTACTTTGCCTTCATGGCCATTGAAAGTTTGCCTGGAAACCAGTTCTGGGAAAGAATCCTATTACTCTTCACTGCACCAAGCAGAAGATACAAGTATATAAACATCCTATTTCTTCCATCCATCTGATGTTTAATCTTCTACTTCACACCTATAATGATCACCAAATTTTTTCTCTTCTTGCAGGGTGCTTGAAGATTACCATGCTAATTTTGTGGAAACAGTCCCTTTCAAGACAATAGCAACATTCACCATTTTCCAAACCCTTTATCTTCTTGTATGCTTTGGCCTAACTTGGGTTCCTATTGCCGGGGTCATGTTTCCTATGATGATCATGCTCTTAGTTCCAGTAAGACAGTACTTTCTCCCCAGATTTTTCAAAGGGGCACACCTTCAAGACTTGGATGCAGCAGCATATGAAGAGCAAGCTGCTTTACCATACAACCTTGCAACTGTAAGATTTCTTATCCGACATGCTTAACTTAAGTCTATGCTAATCCACTTTTAAATCATTGTTATAGTTTTTAGTACACAACCGGAATAGTTTGCCAAAAAAACCATTGCCAGAAACATATGGCAAATTCTGAGTAGAAGTACAGAAAATATGAATGGAAACAAAATATGAGGTGTCCACCTCATATTTTGCCACATAATTCAGACATATAGGATTCAGGCAAATTTTCTGGTTGCCAAGCATTTTCCTATAGTTTTGTGGTGACACTTACATTTCATGCTACTTTTTGTATCTGATGTCCTAATAGCAATCAGACTTTGGAGCTGGTGGTTCTCAAGCTGGTGAAGGTGAGCTCCTAGATGAAATTATCACTAGAAGCCGTGGTGAGTTTAGGCACACTAACAGTCCTAAGATCACAAGCTCCACTCCAACACCAGGACAAGATCTTAAAAGCCATCAGAGCCCAAGGCGCTCATTCAATTCTCGCATGGGTGAGCTCGCAACCGAGCAGAGTCCTCGGTCTGGCGCAAGAGGTCCTCACAGTCCAATGGCCAGAGAAGTGAGGTTATCAAACCTGGGAAGGAGCCCTCTTAGTTCTGATTCAAAACAGCAGGACAACAAATAATTAGACTAAGAGATTGCAGTGATCATATCCCCTAGAAGGATTTAGGAGGCTTGTTTATTGCTTCATTTCCATTCTAGTTTTTTCTTTAGTTTTGCTTGGCTTGGTTGTAACTTGTAAAGTCCTTTCCTTATCATGTAAAGCAGATATGTAACCAAAGTGTGGCGCTTTCCTATCTCAATTGTATTACTGAATGTTATTCTATTTGTGCATATATGTGTATCATATATCACATGTTTGTTTTAATAAATTCTGGCTAGTTTGAGTCTCTTATTAGCTTGAAATAGCACTTCAGATGCGTTTATGTTGGAGAAAGTACGCGTGTCTATGAAATATAAAAAGCCTAGCATTGGATCAATCTAAAGAATGACAAGAATTTATAAAGCTTAATTAAAGAAGGCAAGAAGGTTAATTTTCTGGTTGAGTAATTCATCTTGAATCTAAGGTCAAAAATGAAATTCAATCCCAACACTCTTCCTACCATCCTTTGTGAGAGGATGGAAATTATATGTTCGCAAATCTTGCCTCCTTTTGTGTCCTGCTATGCATGTTTTGCCATCTAAAGGTAAGTATTTAATTAAGACAATTATCAACTATATGTAGATTATCTTTCAAATGCTAAAATATGAATAGTAAGACACGAAATAGCATATAACTTCGGACAAGTGAGCATTAGGTATGTTTATAGTCCTGGATCCCTTATCAGTTAGCCAGATATAACTCATCATAATCATAAACGCATCTAATAATCCCCACCAGCAATTGTATCAGTAATTGAAAGCATAACCACAGGATTCCTTAAGGAATAATATTTTTGTAAAAACTATGAGGTATCCTTATAGTTTTGATCTATTTGAATCCTTTATCATATTAATCCTCGCTCAACTTCATAAGAATTATACAGTCTTCTCGTAAAAGTTACTTTCCTACTATTCGAACTTCCGTCTTTCTCCTAAAAAATTAAAGTTGCTTGCTACCTCAACCTACACTTTTATAAGTACCTTAAGAGATAATATGGTAATGTAAATTTTTCTGTGCAGGTTTCAATATTATTTATGCAAGTCTTTTTCTTCTAATGGAATTAATATTACCTGCAAGCCATAATACCATACCAGTAAATATATAGCATGCAATTAATGAAACCAATTCACTTGTGTTTATGAACGGTCCGTGTGCGTGTGGATAAACTTTTTGTGTAACCTTTTTGGTGATAGTGTCGCGAAGATTCATGCCCTTATTCGTGGTCAAAATGGCTATCATTACAACATGAAAACAAGACCGCACTTGGCAGATGTATGTACTAGAAAAAGAGGCTTTTTTAAGAGAAGGGGAGAAAAAAGCATAGAAGCAACGGTGACTAGAATTTCTTTCCCACTGCATATCCAAACGAAAAGAAGAGGTGGCTCCCACATTCTCAATTGCAGGAAGTAAGCGTGGGTGAGAGTGAGTAGTGGTGAATGGTGATGTTGTATGGTATTCTACTATTCCCTAGCTAGTGGGGTTAATTCATTCATAATGTTTAAAGAGCTTACATCTCTATCTAATGATTCCAAGATCTCTGTCTTTGGAGTACTAAATCATCGAAAAAGCTCCAAAATAGTAGCTTATAGCATCAGGTTAAAAAGACAAAAGAAGTCGGTTTATAATTACATCATGGACTGAATGAGAAGTTGAAGAACCACAATCACATTATTCAAGAAGTGACACCTCAGTTGACCATGCACCACTACAAGAGGCTTTGTGAGGTTTTCAACAATCATGTGACAGTGTCCCTGTCAAAATTCTTGGCCACCCAAAGGGTCGCACCCATTAGTCGCCAGGTGCATCTTCAACTTGTTACGTATATGAACAAAACAACACCTAAACCACTGACACTTGTCGCATAAAGCCAAAACGGAGAAAGGGTTCGAATATATGCAGTAACTAGATTTAGACCTGCGCAAGTTTTGTTGATGAAATTATATTTTTTTTCTTTTAGAGATAAGAGATGTATGATATAATTTAACTCCATATAAAAGTAAATTAGTAGATGTTGTCTGATTATTGTAAAGTATAATCAGTATATAATAGAAGAAAAGTATCATTTATTCATAATAAGGTGATACTGCAGTAATATAAGTGGAATAAAAATATATGTTTTTTTTTAATGCAGTGAAACTATATATATATATATATAATTTCAATACACTGACAGTATAAAATAGTTTTACACTGTCAACCAATAAAAATGGTGGAAAGTGCCAACTCATCCAAATAATTATCCATTATAATGAGAGACCCACCATGAATTCTCACTTTCTTCTATTTCTATTGGTTGACAGTGTAAAATTATTTTACACTGTCAGTGCATACCAATTAAACTATATATATATTGAAATAAGTTTCTTATTTAATTATATCTTCGTGTTTACTGTTGTTGTTATTTATCTCTTTTTTTGCACTTTTGTGATCTTTTTCATTTGTGTTGTTTGTAAGTAGTGTTTGTTTGGAATCTTTTCTTTCGAGATCTGAAAAAATAATTAGTTGTTTATTTGTTATATTTATTAAAAAAATTGAAGGATAAGCATAAGTTAAAGGAATATAAATTAAGCTATTTTTTTGTTGAATAGAAAATTAAAAAATCAAATAGTAATATTTTAATTAATTTTCTGATTATAAAAATAATAAGAGTTATTTTGTTTAAAATAATTGTTAGTTTATATTTATTTTTTTAATTTCTATTAGTTATCCATACTAATATTTGACTAAGATAGTGAGACACAACAAATTCAGACAAAGCTATGTGTCGATTTTCAATGTTTAAGAATCATAATATGAATACATTGTCATTTGAAATTATTTTAACGTGTTGAACAAGTTTATATGCCAAAATAGAGTGTAAAGCATGTAAAATATAAAAATCATGTATAGTGCCTAAATAAATAGTATGTAACGTAAATTCATGAACATTTCATGATTTAATAAGAGCTAATTTGTTTAAAATATCAAAAGTTATTACATGTTCATCCAAAATATTATCTTTAAGAGAATCGGTTCTTCTTGATTTTCTATTGTGAAAACTTTAAAGAAATTGTATTGAGATTTTGAAGAAGCTAGTATTCCATATTATTTTTTTATGGAAAACCTTTTTTAGGATATGTAGGGGGTAAATTGTGGAGGAGCTTAAAGAATAAGATGTTGTTTTTGAGTCACATGGGTGTTGATTTTTTTTGACACTATTCTTATATATAGATGTGGACAATGGATAATGATGAGTGATAATTATTTTTTAATAAATTTATAGTTTTATTGTAATATTATATTGGTTTTAAGGCAATGAATAACTTTTACAATGTGTTAATTTACCAGCTGAGTGTTAATTTGTTGGCTGAATGTCTGTTATAATAATTAAGATGTGAGTATGATATTAATGTATGATTAGAAACCAAATTCAATTCACAAGCAAGTAATGAAGTTTATAAATAGACACAAAGGCTTTTACAACAAATTTATAGTCCATTAGAATTTTGTAACAATAATATTGAAAAAAAAATATAATACGCTATATATTTTAGAAAAAAATAGATGAGGAATGTGGATTGTGCTCTATTATGTTTATATAGGTGCTAGTCCAAATGGTGGGATGTGGAATGTAAGATAGGGATGAGATGACAACTTGTATAATAAGTTGACGTGTTATATTTTAAATCATTCTATGTGTCAACATTTTGATTAGGCACAACTTAGGTATTAAAAATAATATATTATAAATAGATTAGTATTCACCTTTTTTTGTTTAAAAGTTGTTACGATTAGTTGATAAGTAGTGGTTAAGAATATAATAATTAGTATCCAATTAGTTGTATATTTATAGATATACCTTAATAATCCATGTTACCATTGGTGTCAATAAATTAAAATGGCAATAGGTTACATAAAACACTTAAAAATATGGAAGAGAAAATTATTAGGTTATTAATGAGAAAGAGAAAGGAGAGGCTCTGGGAGGATATGTTTTGTTTTTGAAGGGGCTCTTGAGATTTGAAAATGAAACTTAGCTTTAATATATTATAGATAGGTAATAAAGAGCTCAAAGCAAGTGGACTGTGGATAATTTATGATGGATTGAAAGTTGATACTTGCTCACTTATCTATCAAAACAGGAAGTTAGAAATTTAAAAGACAACCACACACAATAAAGATTATAATATTACACTAAACTCTATGAGGTTAGATGATATTATGCACGGTACTAGTTGATTTTTAAAAATATATATTGATCTTTCCTAAAATATAAGTAATATTACATACAGCACCCATGTATTTTATAAAATATGATATTAAATACCAATATAAACATGACACTGATCTTCCTTAAAGAGAGGTCAATGTAGGTATAAAAAATCGAGGAATACCATATATAATACCATCTAATTTCAAGGAATATCAATATAATTTATCCTAAAGATTAAAGTTGTAAAAGATTTGTAGTGATACTTAATAGAATAACAAACAAGAACAAATTCATCCGAATTATTGAGTCAACCTAGACTATCAAGTCATAGTAAATGTTAATTTTGCGCTATATGATTTTGGAATCACGGCAAGGAGAGATGCTTAAGTGATTTTGGAGCAACAAATTTTTTACTAATATTAAAAGTATCATTAAAATGAGATACTTTAATTAATATTAAAGTAACGCGCATTAAATCATGGAGAGTAAGAAATTTCTCTACTCTAAAAGAATTTCTTCGATCAAAAAGACAATCAAAGTGTCGTGAGAGGATCCCACCAGCACTAGCAGTGTTGACCTATTCATATGCAAGGTAGTTCAATTTTGGACACACTGAGTGTCTGAATCCGAAAGTATGAATATTTCTGGGTATAGCGGAGAGAAATTGTAGTAAGCTAGCTAGATTCCTTATGTCATCCTTTATCAAGTTTCTTATCGCCAATACCAATGCTTTGTGGCATTTCAATTCCACATGATTACTATGTGCAGCTAGCCAACTACACATACGTATATTCAGTTTTTACTTAGAACGAGTGAAACTATGGGTGTGTTTACAGACGCTTATTTTTGGATTGAAAATAATTTATAATAAAAAACTTTTATGACAATTTTTGAGAAAAAGACAATTATCTTTCAAAATTAAACTGTTACTAAACCTATACTATATACCTTTGAAGTTTGAACTTTCTAAGATAGTTCTTTTGAAAAAAATAAAAATGAATGACATGTTTGTCAAACTTCTCCACCTCATGTGACATAAATCGGTAAAAAATGATCACAAATTCTTTTATGCAACTTGTTTAAGGAAATTAAAAAAACAAAATTACTTACGATGCAAGCTGATAAAGGAACCTTCTATATATCATTTTTTTTCGTATGCTAGACTCTGTTTGTTTGACGGGATTTGTTTTGGAATATTTTATAGAGCAATTTTTTTATTCTTTGTTTTATTACCGGCAAATAATATTACCTTGGAAAATTTTCCTTGACTTCAAAATTTGTTCAAAGGTAAAAAAATGAATTGTTTGACTCCTACCGCACCACCGTACACAAAAAGCTTATTTTTAATCAAATTCATAGACTGCAGATGTATGGGGAAGGAAAGTGATTTTTCAACACATTTTTAACATTTGTTTCTTTTGATACTTATCTGAGAATAAAAAGAGATAAAAAAAAACATATATTATAAAATACGTTTTTCTTATTTTATTATCTAAAAGATATAAAAATAGTATAACAAGAATGATGTAAGAATATCATTCTCCGTGTGAAAAAGCAAGTCATTGGCCCAATACTTTGGTTTTATTTAGAAAAAAAAAAAAAGAAAAATATTTTTTTTGTGGTAAACAAGAAAAATATTGTGAAAGTATTGGGCGATACTTGAAAAAAAGAATTTAATTTAAATACACTGACAGTGTAAAACAGTTTTACACTGTCAACCAATAGAAATAGTGGAAAGTGACAACTTACACAAATAACTACCCATTATAATGAGGGACCCACCATGATTTCTCACTTTCCCCTATTTCTATTGGTTGACAGTGTAAAACTGTTTTACACTGTCAGTGCATACCAATTAAACTCTGAAAAAAAAAAAAAGAAATCTGCGCACGGCATAAACACGGATTGTTTTGTGCGTGATCAATATACGGGCCGTTTGTTGCAGTCTATAAGTAGTCTCATGGTGAAGGCAATCATAATCCTTTGCCCGCCTGTTGCGCATTATTGCCCATTGTGACTTTGTGAGACTCACGGCAACTAATCCAATTTAGGAAACCACATATTGGGGAAAGAAAAAAAAAATGTTAAGAACCTAACTAAACAAGTAGGTTCTCTGCTGCTCTTTACCTTTCAGCAGATTCTTACATTCGGATTTGCTTTCACAAACAAGCGTGCCCGTGAGGTTAGTTTGTCTTTTATTATTGTTTTTATTTTTTTCAGTCAATGGTTAATTTGTCTGAATTGCACGGCAACATTGGTTGGGTGGGCCATCTTAGGCTTTGAGTGGGCTTGGGTTTGTTAAAGCTTTGTACCTCTTTCTGGTGAACCAAAACAAACGTTAGGCACCAGTCAGTACTTTTTTAATTTATTCGGACCCATCAAAATCCCAGTGTCAGGAGGCACAGAACAAGCTGTGGGGAAATAAACAATAGTTAGTCCATTCCGCCTAGCAATATTGACCACTGCACGAAAAGTAATTTTCTTTAATCTTGAAATGTGTCTTATGATTCCAATTGGTACTTCATCTGGACGGTGGAAGAAAAAAAAAATATATATATATATATATATATATATAGACAGAGTTAGAATTAAGTAATATTGACGTAACTTTAAACATAATTACATCATTTATAAACTCTTTGTAAGTTATATTTTTTATCAATCAACCTATTAAATTGTAATTATTTGTTATAAAAATTATTTATGCCCCCAAAATATATATATATATATATATATATATATTATATAATATAATATATCGTGTGAAAACCTGAATGAAACACAAAATAACATCATTATTCGCATGATTTATATTAATTAAATAAATAGATATTATTTATATAATTTTTTAGTATATATTATTTATAGAATTTAATTTTAATAGATTATTAATATAAAAAAATTATTATTATTTATTTATATATTATCACAGAAGCTATTTGAGGACGTCATGGCCATGTTACAAGGCCCAGTTGACCATTGAGTCAGCTACTTCGTTGTCTTCATTCAATGTGCGATCAAAAGATTCAAAACGAAGGAGGTGTCTCCTTGTTGAGATCTATTGTTAGTTTGGGGCCTCAGCCCCTGCTGCACGCCCCCCCAAAAAAAAAGATTCGAAACGAAGTTCCCCACTATCTGTTCTTCCATTCGTTTCCATCAGTTGGCTTGGGAAATTTCCAGAGAAGGATGATTGATCACTCTAATCATATTTATATATGGCCTGCAAAATGAACAGGTAGTAAAACCCTTTTTTGAATAATTTTGATCTTTAAAATGGTTTTTGAAAGGAGAAATCGATACAAAATAAATCTTGGATAAATTTTCCTTTTTCACGGCAAGAACAAAATAAGTTAACTAATGTAAAATTGTAACCGCTTACGTTTTTTTAGCTTGTTCTGTGGTGCATTATGATGTACTATATACTGTTTAAATTTGACCAGAGTGTAAGGAGAGATTAAGTTAGTGAATTATTTTGCCACATTTACAAAATGCGATTAAACGCATTTTAAATGTGATTAAATACAAAATTCTGCAAATCCCAGCTGCAGCAAAACTAGAAGCTCCATTCTCTGAGCAATCTTAGCTTCAAACACAAATTTTGGTTACTCCACCTAATCAAAAACCACAAAACCCCCACGTTCAAAAACAAAGGCCAACACAAGAAACAAACAAATAGACCTCAACTCAGCTTGACAAAAAGCATATGTGGAGGTCCAAAAGGAGTGGCACTTGGGTCTCTTCCATTTTGGCAGCAAGAGATTGACACCCTACTACAGTGAACTGAGTCATCCATGGGTTATCCCTTTGAAACCTTAGGCTTGTTAGTTGTTACTAACCTATCAAAGTAGTTCACGACAAGAACAGTGGTCAAAGCAGTGAAACCATAGAACGCAAACTATGAACAAAGTACTTTTCCTCTTTTCGATTTCGTTGCTCTCTCCCAGCATTTCCAATGAAGCAGTGTGTGTTCCAGGAAATTAAGAGCTAAATGATGCATAAAAAAAGAAAAAAGAAACTTTCAAGGCCCAAGATCATATTTTTGTTTTGAGCAAAACCCCCCAAAGAACTCAATGCCCATTTAATAAAAATAAAATTAACAATTTAGCCGAAAAAAAAAAAGTTCTTCTAGTTGATCGATAATGTCTTCTTGATGAGCAAAGAACATGCGGTGTTGCTGGCTATGGCTATCACTCTGGTGACAGCCATGGACGATGATGCTGCTGCTGCTATTTGTGTGGTTGTGTTGGTGATGGATGGGTTGGAACACATGGTGTAGCCGCAGGTGGGGGTTTGGGTGCTTGTACGATGGCGTAGGAGGGAGCGGTGGAGGTGGTGGCTATTGGTTGGAGGTCATAGGAGCCTGGAAGAAGACATGCGGGTGTAGCGCTCGACCCAAAATTAGTACGGGTGCAATGATCCATCCAAGATGCATTTAGCTACATTCTCAAATGCAATTAGCCGCATTTGTTGACTGTGGCTAAAACTGGTGTGTGATGTAGAGCAAAATGCATTGTGTTTTTTTGGTTACATAGGAGGGGCAAACCCTTAAGAAACTATTCCCTCCGTTCTATAATAATAAGCATCCGTTTTTACATGTGTATATAGATTAAGAAAATAATTGAATGAGCTTTAATATTAGAAAAATTGAAGTATATTTTATAAAATTACTTTTATTCCTTAATTTCTCTTTCTTCTTTAACATTTTCTCTCGTACTTAACCAATTAATCCCTCCATTTACTCTCTCTTCTTCCCATAGTAATAAGATAGTGAATATGAGCCTTAATAATTTATTTAATAAAAATGTAAAAATAATTAATATTATCTAAATTTGTTAAAAATACAAAAATCATAAAAAAAAATTTAAAATAGATACTTATTAAAGAACGAAATAAGTAGTAATCTACAAGTAGAATAGCACCCACAACATCATCGAACAGTGGTTGAACGGCTACCTTGGAGATACTTTCCTGGTGACTGGTAAGAAACCCCATAGTTCTGCCAAGGAAATCAATTTTTTTTTTTAAAAAGTCATTATTAATTAATCATTTTATAATTTAAAATGATTAAGTATCAATTACATATTATTAATTATTTAAAAATATAAAAAATGAGTAAAATGAAATAGCTACTTATTATTAATTATTTAATTAAAGGTTTAAATATAAATATAGTTATTGAATTATTTTCTATCCAATTATAATTATTTTAAAGTACTTTCAAAAGTTTATTATAAATATTTTAACTATAAAATTTACTTTTATTCATTTTTATTTTATTAAAATAAAATAAAATATAAAACAAATTAATAGACATATAATGACTATCAATTTTCTAATATATATATATATATATAAAGAGAACGAGTAATGCAACAATTTAAAATTGAAGAAGAGATATGTGGATTTACGAATTGAATCCATCTTTAGTTTAATTTCTGAAAAAAAAGTAAATATAAAATTATAACTGACAAGTTTTAACCAAAATTATGATTTGAAAATTTTCAAACTATAAACCGAATGCATTATGAATCAATGAATAATGTCCGATATATATTTTGTAGATATATCACTTCACGTTATTGTGATAAAAGAAAATGAAATTAACTATAACTAAATAAAAAAAGGCTCTGCATGTACGTATAAAATAGGATTAGACTCCTGTAAAATGTAAAATACATTTTAAAAGATAAAACATATTATCTTTAAAAATCAATTGTTCAATTCTATAAGATATAAACATTAATATAACATATTATATACGTATGATAACATAAACTTATATTATGATTGTGATAATGAGTTTTATGTTTAATTATGTAAGATATATCCTCACTTGAGAAAAAAAAAAATCCTATAATCCTATGAAGTAATACATTTGTGGATATAGCTTCATAATTATGAATAACACACTTAGAGATAGGCAAAAAAACCTATCAAAGGCAATACGATGAGGATGAAGACGGGACAAGTTTGGTCCCTACAAGGATGGAAGAAGGTCCCTATTCAGTAAATGAAGTAGAGGCGGGGGATGAGGTCTCTTCTTTATAGAAACTCGCTAAATCTTTATTAATATGAATTTACTTAAATACTCATCTATATAAATATATAATAAAAAACCCTAATCATGATATATGTATCTTTGTAATTTAGATATTTCTAATTATCTTTTAATTGATTTGTATTATATATTTTATATTTTATTTTTAATTTAGATTATATTATATTGGATAATATTATAGTAAATTATATATATTTATGAATATTATATTTAAATTTAAGAATATCTTTTTTCTATTTTTATATTCTTTTGAAATTTTTACATAAATCTACTAATATTCATGAAAATTTAAATCGCCATAAAAAATAAGTAATGGGACCAGCGACAAAAATGAGAATGGAGATAGATAGCAAAATTCAAAAATGCCTCCCACCTCGTAGATCCCTATTGTCTTCCTTCCCTAAGCACCCTTGTGAATTCACTCCATTATTACTCATGTTCTGAGTCGGTCGAGGACGTACATGCAGCGCCAGAGCGGAAATTATCCCGTAGCAACGCGTAAGAATCGGAAAAAATCTGGGACATGGGCCATCGAGCTTTAATAACCACCAACATTAAAAGCACATTGTTTGCCACCGAGTCCCTTCCTTCTCAGCTGTCGGCCTAACCTTACCTCGTCCTTTTATAAGGAGGCTACCTTGGTCATAAACGATGTGGTGAAAATTATGCAAAAAATGTTTCGATTTCATAATATTGATTAGAGAACCCAACTGAAAAAATATTTAGTGAAGAATTAAGTGTTAATTTATGAAAAATTTAGTATATTTATTAGAGGCATGAATTGCTTTAATTTTGATCACCTTTTTAACCTTTTTTTTTAATTTTTTCGGAGGCAATTACCTTATAAAAAGAGAAAATTACCTTGATATCCCCTAAAGTTAGATGATATTATATATGACAGTCCTTTATTTTCAAAAATATACACTAACTTCCCTAAAATATAGGTAATATTACACACGACACCTTCATATCTTGTAAAATATGACACTATAATACCTCTATAAATATGATACACCTCCCCTAAAGGGAGGTTAATGTAGGCGTGAAAAATCAAGAGATGCCATATATAATATTACTTAATTTAAAGAGAGATCAATGTAATTTATTTATAAAAAGTCTTGTGTCAATTTTTGAATAATTCAAGTGATTTACTAGGGAACTAAAATTAATAGTGGATTCCACCTTTTTGCATTTTTCGTAAGCTTATTTGTTTCTCGGTAAATAAACAAAAATTCTTTAGAATTAACACGTAGTTTGTTGGTAAGAAAGTGTACTGAACACAAGAAGAAAAAAAAGCAATTTATGTCCCTACTAAACATAGCGAAATCCTCAAAAACTCACACTCAATTCTCTAAAAAGTATCAAAATTTTTTGAAATATATATGTTGTGAGTACCATACTCTTTGCACCATTTGTGACAATTGTAGACAAACCCTTTTATAAGACAAAATTACAAAATGGTAGGCAGCGTACCATATTTATGAAGTATCACGAGATTAAAAATAGTTTTTTATATATATATAAGAATTTCATACGATCTAGTCATATATAAATTTTTATTATTAAAAAAAAAGGTGCATGGACCAAAATTTAAACAAGAGACTTTAATCAATATGGCTAAGAGAACTTGAGGAAAAAGAATTGTGGGGACAAGTGCATCGTATATTAATTAGACACTTTATAATCTTAAAAGAGCACTCATCATTTTTTAAGGTGTTATAAAAAATTTCTTTAAATAACTTCTTCATATATATTATTTGAAAAAGGCATTTACATTTGCAAAAAGGTATTTACACTAAAATATTGAATCTTTTTCTTTTTGAAAAATATTTTAAATAACTCTTTCATATATATTATTTGTCAATGTGTCAATCATGTGTATTTAAAACAACGGAACGAAAGATGCCATCCTTCTATTGGTCTATTGTACTGCAGTTCTAACAATTGATCAAAGGGGCGCTTCATCGGCAGCTTGAAACCATTAAGAGAAACTCGCGACTCGTCAGAAATGAATTTCACCAGCTAGATGGAAGAAAGGGGGTAGATAAAACTTGATTTCGGACCAAAAAAAAAAAAACGTGATTTCAACTTTCAAGCATAGTGACCTTCTTTGACAAGATTTCAATTCATAATACTATTTGAGGCGTGTGGTCTTTACACTAGATAGCATAATTTAATAAAGGAAAAGTTTTATTTTACACCATAAATTATAAGATATATATATTTTAACTCTTAAATTTGAAAATCATGCAAATTGACCTCTAATTTTTCACAAATATAAATTTTATCCAAAATAAATTTATTATACCTTTCGAATTTCAGGTCATATGCTAATCGATCATTTGAATTTTTTTAAATATGTAATCTGATATATTAAACTTTTTTAAATATGTAATATTTTTGTTAATAATTAATAAAAAAATTAACAGAAAAATTAATTTATATATAATCCAAAATTTAAATAATCGATTTACACATTTTTAAGAAAATAAAGTTATATTCTTAAGGGTAACTATATAACGTATAGTCAAATAGTAAAAGTAAAAATTTGATTCAACAATATTTTATTGCAACATTAGAGTATCATATACATCTATGTATATATTATAGATAGAGAGTGGACCAAAATAGAATAAAAAAAAAATAACAAATAACAAAATAAGGACGAAAATTAGAAACTAGAGAGAGAGGTTGAGGTCGAGGGCATCGTCTTGGTGCTGGTCCTTCGTACCTTTGTGGCTGCCACATGGAGTAGTTGCAGATGTTGACGAGGGAGATGGAGATGGGAAAATCAAAGGAGGCTTTCTGAACTCAACCTCAGTGGTGAAATCCCCACTTTCGAAGGATGGCACCCAAATATTGGTCTCCGCGATATTGTTCTTCTTATTGTTGCTCTCACTGCTCCTTATTATCTTCTGATCCAACTCCTCTAGCTCCTTTCGTCTTCGGTCGCGGGCCTCTCGGAAGCTCCGCAACAGTGAGTAAAACTTGTCCATCTTCATCTCTTCTTCTATGTCTAACTCATCACCGTCATCATCACTAGTCTCGTCTTTTACCTTTCTCTTCTTGCTCTCCATGGAGATGGATCGATTTGAATGTTGATTAATATGAATCTGTATATATAACACCCAATTAATCCCAATACTAGCCAAAATAAATAAACTAACTAAATAAGACCTGAAAGCAAAGCAAAGAGGGCATGGCAAGAGGGTATCAAGCCAATTAAGATAGAGACAGTGTCTACGTCTTGCTTAAGGAGTGGAATCAACGTGGCCAACTGTTAAGTTGGCGAGTGGTCATACTTCATTTGCCGTCGCCGTGTCTTCATTTCTGCTCCATCATGCCTAGCTATATATATATATATATACAAAATTTTCATTTTGGTCCCATTAAAAATTTCGGAATCCTTCAAGATTTAAATGTTTTATTATAATATTTATTATTTAAAAAGGTAGGCATTAAATTTTTTAGATAACAATAATAAAAACTTTTACATTGTATAAAATGAAATAAAAAAATTAATATAATTCCCTTTAAAATAATGAAGAACATAGTAAAATTTTTAAATTTTAAAGGATTAATTTATCTCTTAAAATTTTTATCAAAATTAAAATAAATATTTTGTTTTATATATATATATGCTTTTTACTTTATTAAATGTCTGGTGTCTCTCACATTATGAATCAAGGAATATATAATAAAATTATCGTGTGAGTGTATAAAAACTAAGATAAATTTACATATAAACAGATAACAAAAATATACATAAAAACGAATCATGTGATATTTTTATATAAAAATATTTATTTAATTTTTCTTAATACATTTTACTTTTCTTCCCCGCATGTCTGCTAAAAGAATCAGGGGCATAATAGTAATTGGGGGTGGCAGAGTACCTGAGTCGTTAGGATATTTGGCATCACGATAATCACGTAGGTGGACCTAAAATTTGAAATTACAGCCACGCACCTAATCAGAGTGGTTGATGACGTAACACTCCTGGCGTCATAACTTCGTGCTCCCAATGCATTCGCAGTCGCAGCCTTGTGAATCGTCGTCAATTACGAGGACCATATACATCAAGAATTTGGCGCCGTCTGCGATGTGATTCGCGGTCCGAAATATTTAGTGTAATTTGTGATTGTAGCATATTATATGATGAGGATTTATAAGGTATGTTAATATATTAATTATTTATAATATATTATAGTAATATATTAATTTTTAAAAAAATTAAATACATAATTAAATATATTTTAATAGTTAATTTTTATATATTAATAATATAAAATAATTTTATACTGTTCATATAATATTATATTGATAGATAATATAAAATTATATTAATAGAGTTAAATTATACTTATAAAATTTTTGTAAGATTTAGAAATTAATTTTTATATATTGATAGTATAAAATTATATTGATAATATAAAATAATTTTATATTATTAATGTAAAATTATACTGATAGAATAAAATTATATTAATAAAAAAATTTTAAATATTAATAGTATAAATTTATTTTATATTACTAATATAATTTTACACTGTCAGTATATAATAATTAATTTTTAAAATATATTTAATTATATTTTTAAATTTTCTTAAAATTAAATATTACTATAATACATTATAAGTAATTCATATATCGATACACCTCACAATCTCACTATCAGATTACAAGATTTATTATACTCCTTAATCAACAAAGAGTACTGTAGATAGCGCCCAAGAATTTTACGCTTTTCACATTAATATATTGAAAATATATTGCATGTCTGAAAAAAAAAATGAAAGTATATTTCGATTACATTTCAATTTTAAGTAAATTTTATTTATATATTTTAGCAAAAGCCACATAAATTTTCCTACGGTTAACTTTTTAATTTTTTTGCTAGTTCCCACTGTTAAGTATTCCTGTATTATTTCTAGAAAAAAAATTATTAGTTTTCCAAAATAAAATTTTCATTCATAAATTACATTAAACTCAAGATAAGTTAATTTAAATATATAAAATAATGTGAATTTTCTAGTCTTCTTATAAAGCTTAAAGGCACTTACTGTTAATTTCTTTTTTTTCTCAAATCGTTTCTTTCATTTTAAATTTCTTTTATATATTGACCAAACTTCAGATGCATGGTAAGCGGTTGAGAATTTAAAATTGATTACATTATAATAACTTGTTCATAATTTTTTATTAGTTATATCTTATTAAGTAAAGACTCTAATATTTTAAATTTTAAATATCATTTTTATAATTAATAAAAGTTAGATACAATGATAAGTGAATTACACTTCTAGAAAAAAAACAAACGTTCAAACCCTAGATACAACAATTGTTAAAAGAGTTTCTTAGTCGCGACTAATTAATCTCATAGCAATATATGTGGATATACTCTAAAGATAATGTATCAAATTAAATATATTTTCTTTAAATAATGAGCAAAATTGTAAATGATATATTTTGAAAGTAAGCGTATATATAATTAATATAATATGTATAGAAATTATTATAATATATTATTATTATAAAATTTTAATATTTATATATTTATATAAAAAATTTGTATACTAATAATACATTAAAATTAGTTGTTGTATTGTTATATTTGTTTTCTTTAACGGAGGAGAAAAATATATTGTATATGGATCATTTTTAGCAGGCGTAGGCGCCAACACGACGCCAGCACAAATTATTTGTGGCCACGAAATTAATTAGTAGATTACTTTTGAGAGGTTTTATTAGTTTTTATATTTTAGTCAATTATCACATTTTAAAAATTTCCAAATAAATACAAAATAATTACAAAGGTGATATTTTTCTTTTAAATTCTTTCATCTGAACATCAATAAAAAAAGGTGGTAATTTTTGGAAGTTTTTTATTTATCTGAGAGTGAGCGCAAAGGTGTATAATTTCGAAATCGATGGTATTTATTTTTTCCCTGACCGAACCAAGATGGCAATATTAAGATGCATAATTAAACTGGTTTCGATATTACTCAACCAGTGACCAAGTCAACAGACTCCAAAAGTTGGAAGTAATGATAATTAATTATAAAAATTCGTTATGTAAAAATATATGTTAAAAATATTATGACATAGAAAAATATAACAATTAATTCTTGAAAAATTGTACTCGTTGGATTGATAAGGTCCTTTGTACTTATGTTAATAAATCAATCATTTCGATAATAAAATGAAATTTTAAGACGTCAAGTAATTTTTAAAAAACTCCATTTGAGTGGAATATCAAAGTGTTCATCTTGATCAGAAATCGCCTTTTTTTTTAAAAAGAAATCCATGTCAAGATACCTATTAAATGGTTAAAATTAACAAGTCACTAAATTTGAGTTAGTGATAAGAGTTTTAGATAGTTCATATATTCAAATCTAATATCATTGACATAACAAAAAAAGTTAAAACTAAATTTATGTTGCTCCATTTATCTTAAAAATTATAATTATAGTGCTTAAATTTTTTAATGAGACTATGTACTATGCAAATTAATGTTATAACATATATATATATATATATATATATATATTAAAAACTTTAGGTTAAGGAGAATACTCGATCCAGTCTAGGGTCAGAATATATCTCTGATTTTATCGAGCACTTACAAAGATATATATATAGATAACCCATTAATAGAAAATTCTAAAAATTGAACTTAGATCATAATGATATATAAGTGAAAGACTAACTAAGTATTAACAATTATTGCTATGATATAAACCATAGAAACAAGAACTAAAACATTGAAGATGTATATAAAGAGACTATTTGATTTTCAGCCTAAAAGTTTTTTATATAAATATTTAATTATGTATTACCACATCAGTAAAGATATTTAATTTTCAAGTTCACTATATCAAATATCTCATATAACTAGCATATAATTAGATAATAGTATAAATTTTTTTATACTAATAATATATCAAAATTATTCTTATAAAAAATAAATAAATAGAGGTATTTTTTTTTTCCTTTCAATTTCCTGGGAGAGCTTAGCTCCCCATCACTCCACTCTAAATGTTGAATCAATCTACGGCTGAGCATTATTTCCAAATTTAAATCCGTAAAAACATAATGAATTGTGAGAATTTTAGCAGTTAGCACCAAAAACATAAGTCAGTGCTAGAAATCATTATCGTCGTTGCCCCACACCCCTGCTCTTACTCTCTTGCAAGGATGGCACCTGCAAGCAAAATTGCAAAAGCTGTCTACATTAAAAATCATTGTTTTCCGAACTTTTCAGATTAAGGCCAGGAACTCATCATAAATTATAATCGTACCAAAAAAACTAAAAAAAGTAGTAATAAACAAATTGGGAATCCGGTTAAGAGTGCTTGATTCAGTTCATTTTGATTAAAAAATAAATTTTAATTAGAAATTTACTTTTATAGAAGTTATTTATTTTAATTTTTATTAAAAAAATTAAAAAAAGTAAGTTCAATTCCGTAAGATACATAAATGGTTTTGACCTCCATTTTGAGAATTCATAGGCTGACAACCAACGATCAGTACAAGTAACTCAACAATATTAACCCAAATTAATGATCAGAGAATCTCTCTGCACGATGAAAATTTTCAGTTCCTAATTTTCTCTTCTTTCCTATTTCATCAATCATAATTTGTTGATCGAAAAATATAAACTTAAACTAATTTGAAAAATTGAATGCAATTATCAATTATATATATTATATATGAATTTAATTTTAATATATTATTAATATAAAAATATTTTACACAAACATTCAATCATATATATATTGCTATAATAAAAAAAATATTTGATTCTCATAACTACTAGTCTATTATCTGCAAAATCTCACATATTATAGCATGTTATACTAATAATACATTAAAATTAACATCATATTATATTCCACCTTTAAGCAAGCATGATCGATGGAAAGAAAATAGAACACAATTTAATTAGAGATCGAAAATTTCCATTGTCACGCAGCATGCCTTCAATTGGCCAGTAGCCTCTAGCAACAACGAAATTACTTGTACATTAATATATGCATGGATTCATCCCTGTGATCCACACCAAATCCAGGTAGGGTATATAGTTCATATCACAGTCGGACACATAATGACGCTAATTAAAGGGAAAGCCTCAAGTCTAAGCCCTTGGTGTTTTCCTGCTTCTGATGATGGTAATGACCTGCTTTTGCTTTTCCTGTGTTGTTGAAGGCCACGCCTACAAGATCCCTTGGCTCTTGAGCAAAATCTTCGAGTTGGAACCTGGGTTCCCATTCTTGCACCTTCTTCTTCTCTTTGTACCTAACATGATTATTATTATGGTTCTTGTCACCAATCCGGGCCCAGCCATTTTGATCCATGAGGAGTCGCTCCCGAGCCTCGCGAAGGTTCTCAATGAGGCCGAAGAACTTTTCCATCTTTGCCTCTTCATCATCATCTTCATCCACATTCGCGCAGTTCTTCCTCTTTTTGCTTCTTACATTATTTGAATCCATAACATTACCAGCCGGTGAGATCTCAAATATCAACTAGTGAAATTTTTTGGCTGTAACGCTATAGAAGAACAACCACACATGTCCCACACTCGGGAGGGGACAAGAGGGATTCGAATCATTATTGAAGGAAAAATACTTACATAGTCTGGACGCACTATATGATTGTGTTCCTGGTAAATCATATAAATGCATTTTGTATTAAATTATGTGTTAATAGTGGATCGTATATAAAATACACTTATATGATTAATTCAGGAGTACAACCATATAAAATATACGTAGTACTTCTAAATCATATAAGTATTTCTCTTATTGAATCACAAGCTTTCTAAATTGCTTCTACACTATTTAATTGTGTTAGCTTAGCTGTATGGGATACGGAGTTTGGAGTTTGGCCACATGTACAAATACAATTATTCAAGAGAATTATATGGTGTGTGCAATTAGTTGACCACTAGTCTTATTCATGTTTTTTGAAACATCATCTCTTAAGTAGTGTTTGGTATGTAATCCATTTGAATTACTGGTAATATTTGATTAAATTGCTTGGATTTACAATATTATTTTATTTGATTGGATAACATTACTGGTAATTCAGATTTTCAAGATAATATAGATTACCATCAATATGGTAATGTGGATTATTCTCTTAAAAAGTAATAATGTGGATTATCATCAATATGGCAATTCTCCTATTATTATTATTATGAAAAATAATATTAATTATTATTATTATTATTATCATGATTAATTATTATTGTTAATATTATCATGATTAATAATAATTAATTACTTATTATTATTATTATATTAGTTTAATACATATATTAGTTAATAATTTTTTTGATATATCAAACAGGATAATATGAATTACCACTTAAATTATATTTATAAGTAATATTTTATATTACTGGCAATCTACATAAATAATGTACCAAATACTACCAATATACACTAGTAATAATTAATTGATGATACTATGGGCTACCGTTGGCCAAATTGGACATGAACATTTTTCAAGTCATTAGTAATAAGTGGTTATTAGTCTTGGATAATTTATAAAAAGTTTTAGTCGCAGTCATCATATATCAAGAAGAAAGGAGCATTTCCGTAATTATCGTGTGAGATGATTCTCATATAAAATAAAATAAAATGAAAACATGTAAGATGATTTGAGAGGTTGGTATGTGGGGTTTCGGTGGGCGACATTGTTCGGTGAGTGAGGAGTAAGATGATGCACAAAGGAATCATGATCCATATCATTACACTTTGTACAATTAACCTGTACAATTTAATTTTGACATAGTGTGAGAGTAAAATTTTTTTACATAAATACTTAATTATATTTTATTATATTACTAGAAATATTTGATTTAATCATCTAAAAATTTTAAAAATAAGAGTATATGATTGAATGATAGTGTCAAACTTTTTTATACTAATAATATATCAAAGTTAATCTCTAACTATATGAGTTGTGCCTTTAATATTGGTATGAAAAAAAAGTAATTTACCTTCTAAATTATAGGTCATATATATTTTGACCTCATATATTTTAAAAAGATGCAAATAAATTCTCTAAAGTTTTTTGAATGAGCAAATTGATCCTCTTATTAAATTTTCATCAATTATTAACTAAAATAATGCACATTTAAGAAGGTTTATAATATTGAGTTACATATTTAAAAAGATTTAAGAGATTAATTTACATATAATTTAAACTTCAAAAAAAATATAATACATTTATTTTGACTAAAATATATATTTAATAATATTTAAAAGATCAATTTATATTTTTTTAAAATACAATTAAAATGCTTCTCTTAATATTTAAAGGACAATACCCTTTCAAAGATGTCGGAAAAGAAGGATAACCAACACTACTAAAGCTACTGGGGTTTAGGATTCTGGCCAGTGCGGATGACGCACATTTGACAACATCGATGTGTTATCACTTCTAAGTCTTATTATTTATTTCTGGTACATTCTCAGCCTTATTGTCTATGCCCAATACCTAACTGTCGTGCTTGGTTAATTGGATTAGAACTTGTAAAATTAATAGTAAATAAATTTTATTTTATAAGTATTATTTTACTTAAAGTGAATTTGTAGTAATGTGGTTGATGTTTAAAAATTTTTGAACAAAAAGCGATTTTAGTATAATAAATATTATTCAGATAGTATTAATTAAATTAATTTCTTAATATATAAGCCTGAAAGGATAGAATTGACATATATATTATATTTTTATTATTCTTTTATTTCACTTCATTTCTTTATATTAAAGCAGCATAATGCAAATTATATGTAATAAAATTCTTAAAATGTATAAATTAATTATTTATAGAACAAAATGCAAAATTATTATTCATCATGAAAGCAACAAATTCTTGCTTTAGACTAAATTATGGTTTAATGGTTTTATGATAAAATTAGGTTCGAGTGAAGAATGAAACGTAAAGCCAAACATATACAATAAAATAAAAGTAGGATCGCGATTGAAATTCCCAACCCGTTTGAGTCAACCCAATATCTCCCTAAACATGCTATTTGTTCTCAAATTTTGGTACCTTAATTAATTTAAAAAATAATTACTCCAATATTTGTTTTTTATTGAGTATCAATACAAAAGTAACTTGTTAAATTTATTTGATGTTAATTGTAATTACTGATATTTTATATATTTATTGTGAAATTAATATTAAATATTTTAACTCAAAATAAAGTTACCTATAAAAATATGAATTTAATTGATATGCATTAATAGTATTAAAAAAAATTATACTATCATCCAATCATATATTTATATTTGTAAGACTCTTAAGATAATTGATAGTTGAGTCAAATACTTTTATTAATGTAACAATATATAATTGAATGTTTATATAAAATTTTATACACTGACAGTATATACAAATTAAATGTTAAAAATGTTATAATAACTCTTGTATAAATATATGTTGGTTTCAGAAAATTTAAAGTTAAGTTAGTAAAACTATTTGATGAATATTTTACTTTCTTTCTGTCTTTGAAATATTTCTTCTATTTTATAATATTAAAATACGTGCTGATCATCATTAAGACCACAATACTTGCTAACCATCGATAAACTGATTCGAATAACCAATAAAATTTAGTCTCACTCATTATATATTGAACATATGTAAAATTTATTTTTTAGAAAAAATTAATTTTAGACTTAAATATATTTTTTGTCCTCAAATATATAGCATCTTTTAGTTTTAGTCCCCTTCAAAGAATTTTGTTTAGTTTAAATTTTCATTTTAAAAGTAAGTGTAAATAATCTTAAAACCTTTAAAATTTATGTTTTTGGTTCCTGTCATGAGAGCTATTTATGTTCATTTTTTATAAAAGAGAAATTAAAATAAAATTCTTTAAGATATCAAAACCAAAATGTACTATAATTTTAAGAACGAAAAAATATATTTAAGCCTTAATTTCATTTATCACTTAAAAAAATTGAGAATGCATCAATTATATTTTCTTTTTTTCAGTTCTATCTTTACCCCTTCATGTTTCTAATAATAAGTAGAATGAAAAAAAAGTATTTCTAATTTCTCTTTTGATCGAACTATATGAGTGACAAACTAAAATGAAAGGGTAATAAAAGTTTTAGAAGGATTGAAATTAATATTTTGACCGAAGACACAACGGTAAAATTTAAAAAATTGAAGGCATCTTTATAGCTTTCTTAGTTTTACCCTAACTCACTCATGCTGACTGCAAACTTTTCTATAACAAGAAAAAAGTTCAAAAGCGAGAATTCTTTACTAGAATTGAGCTATTAAAATGAAATAGTAAGTTATTGACGTTTAGATAAATGAGTACCACTTCATTTCATCCAATAGCTTCCATGATTTTTATCAAGCATTCTGAAATGAATAACATTTCTCCTCAAATAATATGAGTTGTAGCTCAATAGCAAATTATTTGGTGGTCCATGCTGACCTTGGGCAATGTCACAATAAATTAAGATATTAAGAGGGTTAAATTATAAAATTGAAAAAATAATGACACTCTTCTCTGTCCCCATTACCTCCTTTTACTCTTCGTCGTCCACTCTACCCTCCTCGTTTCCTATGTCGCCACCACCCTTACCCATTTCTGGCACCACCGCTTCGCTATCTCTGTCTTTGTCTACACCATCCTCTTATGGCCACCATTCCCACCAGATGATCCAAGCACAGGAATACTTTGTCCCGAAGTTGAGGTCGCAGGTTGTGCCTTTCTAACCGGTGTAGATCAAGAATGTGGCCTTTGCCCAACATCTACCAAAGTTATTCACTTTATTATTTATTTGTGTTTTATTGTTAATATTGTAGCTTCAATTAGCATATTTCAAGCTAGTTAGATCTGGTTTTTGGTGTGCTCTCAGTGATGGCCATAGATAATTTACACCCATTTTTTCTGTGGTGCTGCCCTTGATGCAAGGAAAACAAACAAGAAGCCATAAACTTGTGGAAATTGCCACGTATTTTTGTTTTTAACTTGTAACGATCCTCATACTAAAAAAATTGACTTAATTATGTTTCCCCCAACCAAAGCATCGATTTTTTCCTGTTTGGTCCCTTTTTTTGAAAACAAAAACTTGTTCCAGTTTCGCAAAAATTATTTTTATTTCCATTTGATCATTTTGTTAACTTTCCGTTATCTAATGCCATTAAGTGCCAGTGTGGCAACTTATTGGATATTGACATAAATAGAGGACTAAATAAGGGATCAAACAACAAAAATTGAAATATTTTGGGGACTAAAATGAAAAATATATATGATATTTTAGAAGACTAATATCATAATTAAGTCCAAAAAAAAAAATAAATCAATCTCCTCTCATTATTGTTTATTTCCACATATTAAATTTATGCAAACTCTTCATCCCCATCTAATTTATTAGTATACATAATCATTTATTCAAGCAATACAATTAATTAATTAATTAATTGTTGAATATATTTAATTAATAAATATATATAACTAATATATTTCAATGTAATTATAATTTCATGATTTAAACTTCTAATTAAATTTTAATAAATAAATTATTTTCACAACTAAATTAATTATATATGATAGTGAAAAATTTTGATCTATGTTTTTACTTATAAGCATTCATGCAAAATAATTCCAAATATCTTATATTTTTCAATTGAGATTTAATTAAAAAGTATATAATCAACAAAAAATATTGTATTATATTATGGAATATTTCTGAAACTTGATATGCAATAATATCATCCTCAATTTCTTTATAGGATTATGATCTATGAGCATCGCTGCACTCAGCATTAGCTCCACTAAAGCAACCGGGTCTTATTATTTTAGTCACATTGTACCATCCTCTCATATGAAGAAATCTGCTTTCTATATTGATTCTCGGACCTTCAAGTTTTAAGATGATACCCAAGGTGTGTTAAAAGTTATTTTTATGTTGTTTAACAGTTAAAAGGTGGGTTTTTTTACTGATTTAAAATAAAAAATTATTATTTTCATATATACATAATTTCAACTTTTTTTATGAAAATATAATTTTTTTTTGAATTAATAGTGAATTCGATTGAGATTAGATCGAATTCATCACTATTCAATTTTTTTTTGAATGAACAAAAATCAATCTAGGGTGAATAGAATTTAATACTATTCACTTGAATAGTATTGAATTCAATTTGACCTTGATCGAATTTAAGGAGAATACAAAGTTTTAGGTAAAATTTATGGTGGAATCTAAATTTTTGGGTGTATGGTGGACTTAATATGTTTAAATATCAAAAAAGTATGATTAATTATCATATAAATATAGCTAATTGCACGCAAGATATGGCAAAATGCCGGATCCACAATGGACTGGGATCCATTCTAAAACATGACAACTATTAGACCTTACTCTTTATTAAAACTATAAAAAAATGGATGAGGATGACATTTAGATGAGTAGTTAGAGGTTTAAGAGTCACAATATTTAATACTTAAAAAATCTATACTTATTGTTCCTATATATGCGACTGTGGGTATATATATATATATATATATATATATATTTGCACTAGTGATGAATTCGATCAGATCGAATTCATCACTATTTATCTGAAAGAAAAAAATAAATCTATGATATTTTTTAATTAATTATTATTAAGTTTGGCTAATTTATTATAATGATAATTAATTAAAAAATATTATAGGTTTATATTTTTTTTGGGTAAATAGTGATGGTATAATATAAGTATAAAAAAAAATTGTCTTTAAATATAATGAGATAATATATATACACCAACATGCACATATATAGAAATAATAAGTATAAATTTTTTAAATATTAAATATTGTGGCTCTTAAATCTCTAATGACTGATCCAGATATTATCCTCATTCATTTTTTAACAATTTTAATAGAGAGATGTCTAATAATTACCATATTTTAGGATGGACCCCAGTCTATCATGGATCCAGCATTTTACCACATTTTTTGTGGCAATTAGTTATATTTGTATGATAATTAATTATTATTTTTGTCATTTAATCACATTAGGTCTACCATACATCCAAAAGTTTAGATTCTATCATAAATTTCATCTAAAAATTTTTGTTCACCTTAAATTCGATCAAGGTTAAATCGAATTCAATACTATTTAAGTGAATAATATTAAATTCTACTCACTCTGTGTCAATTTTTGTTCATCTGAAAAAAAAAATTAAACAGTGATAAATTTGATCCAATCTCAATTGAATTCACTACTATAAAAAAAAGGATATTTTCATAAAAAAAAAAAGTTGAAATGATATATATCTGAAAAAAATAAATTTTTTAAGGTATCCCTGTGACGGCATATCGAGTATGGTTTGATGACCTTACTGCACAATAGGAAGCAACTACTTGGTTTAGAAAGTTATTTATCAACTATCAAAAAAAAAAAAAAAAAGAAGAAGAAAAGAAAGCTATTTATCAATTAGTATGAATGCAGTTCTCATTTTTAATTTATTATAGTGCAACACTTGTCACCTATGTGCACTATGCCTAAATATATATAAAAGCATAGATCAAAATTTTTCAGTTACATATATTAATTTAGTTGTTAAAGTAATTTGGTTATTAGAACTTAATTACAAATTTAAATTGTGAATTTATAATTATATTTAAATATGCTAGTTATATATATATATATATATATATATATATATATATTAATTTTACATGTTCACCAAATAATTAATCAGTTAATCATTACCTAAATAAATAGTTATATGTACTAATGAATTAGAGGTGGGTAAAAAAATTGTGTAAATTTGGTGTGGACACAGAATAATGAGAGGAGATTTCTATATTTTTTGGGTTAATTATGTTATTAGTATTCTAAAATATCATTTTTTTTCTTTTAGTCTCTCAAAATATTTCAATTTTTTCATTCGGTTCATCATTTATTTTTCGACCCATGCCAGTATCCACATAAATTGTCATGTTAGCACTTAATAGTAGAAGGTAATAGAAAATTAATGAAGAAATCCAACAGGAATGAAAATAATATTTGAGGGATTAAACGGAAAGTTTTTAAAAATGGGGGACTAAACAAAAAAAAGGTGATATTTTGAGAGATCAAAACCATAATTAAACCAAAAAAATTTCCATTTTTATGAGTGATAGGATTGTGATATGGTGAACGGCTAGAGAAGACGTTGATCGAAAGGGAAAGGGTACACCAAAATACAAATATATTGTGATTGGATCATTTTTGTGTTACAATCGATCTTGATTGTTGATTAAAAGCGGCCAAAATTCAATGTTCATAATGATTTTTAATTCAAAAGAACCACTATAAAAATTGTCGTAGCTCAATTACTCAAATGATAGTACTAAATTTTCAAAGAGTTGATGTTGATTTCGAAGTTAAATTCTTGTTAGGCAACTTTATGTGCCTCTCATATACCTAACATTTGTTAGTAATCAAACATTATATAACTTTTTTTCCCCTCGAAACCTGTTGAATCACGTGGATTTCTGATAAATTATTCAACAACAGAGGCTTTAACGTGAGTCATATTTAGTGTTTTAACTTTTGAATTGCCTAACTACCATATAGTCAATTGAAATGATAGATGCTTCTTCTCTTTTACATTGATCTTAAATTCAAATTTTTGATATAAAGTAATTAATTTTAAAAAAATCATATTCTTTATGAAATTTTAAATACTTAAATATAATTATCTTTAAATAAAGGATATATATGATAAAAAAAAAAAACTTTTGACTTTTCTGTTAGACAAGCAAGAATGTCAGACCACAAAGAGGCTAGAATATTGCATTTATGTTGGGCTATAGCCTCTTTTCTAGGTTCCATACTTTAGGACTTTATGTACATAATGATGTCATGCTTGCTTTTGTCATTTTCGAGAAACAAATGTTGATTGAACCTATATTTGCCCAATGAATACAATGTGCTTATGATACAATTTTATATGATTTTGATGAACTTTTATCTTCAACGAATTGTACAGCATTTAACATGGGGCGAAGCATATGGTTGCCAACTAGGTTAAATGTTATTTAGGGGTATTTAAATTTAATTCAGTACAATTAAAACTATTAAATTAATCTATTTTAAACAAAAAATTAATTAAAATTATAAAAATTTGGATTTGATTAGATCTCTTTTTTATGAATTGCATGAAATGGATCAAATTTTAGATTTAATTTTTAAAATCGATCCAATCCAAATCACATAATAATATATAATGCAATTTTTTTATTATTAAATTTATACTTTTACTTATAATAATTTAAACTTATTAATAATTTTTTTATTTATATATCATTCTCACTTAAAAAATATTTTATAAACATAAAATAATTTATTTTTATTTTTATTTTTATTTATTCATGTTATTGACTTATGTTACTTTTATTTTATAATATTCTAAATTTATTTTTTTCAAAAATTAATTAAATCAATTCAATCCAAATCAATAAAGATTGAATCGGGTTGAATTGAATTCAAAGTTTAAATTAAATCGATTAAATCCAAATCGTAATAAGTTATATTATTTGGATCGAATTAATTTTTCACTTAAAATTGATCAAAATCGAACCGCAAACACCCCCTCATGCTATTAATGAGAATGGTAATTATATAGTCTTAACAAAAGGTAGGGATAGAAATAGGCTAGGCCATACTCTAAAATTTTGGACTTAACCTAACCTGTTACTTGTTAAAGATTTTATTTTTTGCCTGATTTGGCCTATTTGAGGGATTTAGCCTGGCTTAAAGCTTGTTATCAAAGCTTATTTTAAAAAAAAAACTATAAAAAGAAAATTACATAACACATTTTTTTTATATATATACTTGGAAAGGGGAGACTTAACCCCAGCAGGGAAGGAAATCACATCAGACCCAAAGTCAAAAAATGCAAATAATACTATTTGCACTCTACAGATCCCGAAAAACTTGAAAATTTATCACTTGCTCTGCCAAGATAATGCCCAATGCTAATGTCTAGCTGTAAGATCTATTATAAAGGAAGAGAAATATTTTGATAGTCGTAGAGCACTATATAATTGTACTTATAACTAATAATATAATGATATTTTAGATAAAAGTATAAGTTAATAATAGATTCTATCTTCAAATATTATTATATTAGTGATTATAAACACAGTTATGTAGTGCTTTAAGATTATTCAAATATTTCTTATAAAAGAATGCCAACATTTACATTATGCTAAAAAAACAATATAGAACACACTATTCCATAAATCATAAAAAAAAACAATGCATATATATAATTAATTCTAACAAAACGCATTTATCAAAAAAAAAATCCAACAAAACACGCTATTCCATAAATTTTTTTTTTAGAAAAAAGGGATAGAACACACAAATATTGGGAATGGTGAACTTGCAGAGACCTTGAATACAAATGATGCGACGTCAAGGACGGCAAAGTCGGTGGACGCCTGGACGGCGAAGTGCTGCGGTGGACGGGACGGAGAAGTGCTGCAGTGGACGAGACGACGAAGTGCTGCTGTGGACTGGATGGCGTCCCGATGTTGATGACAAAGCTGTGGCATCGCGGTGCTATGAAGTGCGACCTTAATGGAAGATGGCGTTGGGACGGCGACAATCTTTCTGATAGGGTTTTGATTTTTAAACTTTCTCGTCTTAAGTGAGTGGGTAAGTGATAAAGTGATATATGATAGTAATTTATAATAAATGTATTTAATATAGACGATTTAGCATAGCAAACCAGTGTGTCGAGTGGCAGTAATGGTATTGGGCATGCCCCTGGGGCCGTGTTCGAATACCTATTCAAATGATTCTAATTTTCGGACAATATATATATATATATATATATATGTGTGTGTGTGTGTGTGTGTAAATAGGTTGACCTTGCAGGAAAACCTTCACAAACGGCCTAAATCTGACCTCTTTAACTAAACAAGTTTTCCAAAGAGCCTGAGCCAAGCAGCCTGTCCTGTTCCCAACCTTAATAATAAGGTTTGGAGACTTCTTAGTTCATCATGTTATTGCTCTCTAGGCTTACATGCAACGAAATTGATGTCAGTAAAAAGTGCTAAACATCAAACACAAACTTGAAGATTTTAAAACACCTCATTAATTTTTTTTCTCTTGGATCCAGAAACATTGCCTCATCTAGGCTAGGCATTTGTTATTTAATGTAGCTCTAAAGAGCGGCCGGCTCAATTCGTATTGTCCATATATCAATGGAGAAAAATGAAACGAGTTGGGCCATTAAGCTTCTGTCGTCAAAGCCGATTGTAATTTTTTTTTTTTAAATTTAATGAATTGAAGCACAAATGTGGAAAAAATAAGACAAAAAAAGTGTAATATTTATGTGCCAATGCCATCCATTGAAGTTAGTTTGAACTATATGAATTTTTCATTTATTTTAAAAATGACTTAGTGTATGTTTGGATTAAAGCTTGTAAATTTGATTTGGATCAAAAGTAAGTTTACTCTAATATAATTTATATTTGAAAATTTCTATCTTAAAAGTGAGTTTGACAAAATGAATGTTGTTTGGATAATATAGATCAAAATCACTTTTATTTTGTATAATTATTAAAAAAGGTATATATTTTATATTAAATAAACTAACACTTATTTTAAAATGAAAAGTATGAAGGATAAAAAAATAAAACATTATCATCTTTTTGCAAATGGGAAAACTCCAAATTCAAAAGCAACAAATTGTTGCTTCATCTATAACCTGGGTTTGAATCAAAAACATGTTGAAAAATTTTGAACGTGAAAATACCCAAATACAGTTGGTTGTGCATTCTAGGAGCTTAATTGAAGTTTGGATGAGTGGAATGCGTATCCAAACATAGTATTAATTTAGATTCAAATTAATCTTTAGACTCTCTCTCTCTCTCTCTCTCTCTCTCTCTCTATATATATATATATATATATATATTATTGTGTTCATTTTAGTTTTTAAATTTTTAATTATTTTTTTCAATTGACTTCCTTGATTTATCATTTTTTTTCTAGGTGTAGTTATGAAAGTATATATAGTCACACTTGACACATAATTTGACATAGTAATGAAAGATTGGCCGTATATTTTGGATTTCAATATATGTAGAAGCTACATTAAAAGCAGTAGTTAAATAAGCGATTTAATCAAAGTCTAAAGTAAATGCAATATAAAAAAAAATAAAAGTAAAAGTTTACAATAACTAATACATAACTCATAGTGGAAGTATATGCTTTTCTTTTTGAAATGAAGAGACTAAATAGTAACATGTACTATAGAAAAAAAAAAAAGAAATACATAACCACAATTAATAAGGTCAGCAAAAATTATCCCAAAAGTTTTGAAAAAAAAGGGGCGAGCAGCAAGCCAAACTAGTTCAATCCGCTTTAACAGTTATAAGAAGCTAAATATGTATCCATTGAGAAAAGATTTGAGAGAAATGCTCGTAAATACGAAAAATATATAATGAAAATGTTACAAAATGACGTCTCTTTGAAGTATTGGTAATTGCTTTTTACCTTCTCTCCTAACGATGGATCGAGAAAATTTTGATAGTAGAGATAAAGATAGTACATAAAAATAACAAAAATTTTCATATAGTTTTTATATTAATATTAACATGGGATCAAATTTAACAAAATAATAAGAACTAAAAATATATGTACCTATATACTACTAGAAAAATTCTCAAAATTTAATGGGGCAGATATAAATAGCAAAGTTAAGAAAATAAGATTGGACATCAAACTGGTTAAGGCACTGATTTAAAGGTCTAGAGGTTCAACCGGATCAATCGAGGGCTTAACCTTTCACTAAATACACTATATATATATTAGTTATGCTTTTATGACATTTCACTAATGCTAATTTAAATTCAAAATAAAAAACATTTCCCTATGAACTACGTAATATAGCTGGTGCGAGAAAGTCCCATCCACTCACTCACACACTAAGGCTAATACCATTCACGGCCTAGATCACTAGACCTCACCTACTCACACATAGTCCCACACCCCATCTCATCACCCAAAGTCCCAAATGCCAGTTTCACACTTTCACTTGAGCAAAGTTTGTCTAATCTCTACAGACACAACACATCTGATTCCAAGGGACTAAGTCCGAGATTGCTACACCATTATTGACCATCGCTGCACCACTGGTGATCTCATAGCTCATTGGTCAGCCGTGCCTTCCTATCCGCCACCAGCTTGCTTGCTGTACCACCGAGACCATCTTTTCCTTCCCCCATTGCACCACTAACTCAATCGCTTACCTCGCCTCTTCCTTTTTGTTGCACCACACGCCACCACAAAAGCCGAAGCTCAACTGTACCTCTACTTCGTCTAAATCTTAGTGCCATTGGTTCACAAATGGCAACTGCGACTATTGCTTTTCCTTTGCCACTGCTATAGTGACAGCTCCTTGCTCCTATGTAACCAGATCTATGATTTTGTGCTGCTCCTTTCTCTTGTTCTCTTTTTTTTTGTATTTTTTCAATTTTTTTATTTTTTGAAATTAATTGAACCAACAAACCTGAAAAATTGGTCTGGTTCGGTGATTTTGCCCGATTCTTTTTGGTTTCTCACCGGTTTTTAAGGCTAGCGATTTAAAGAAGATGACCAGACCAACCTAATGTTCAGTTCTCAGTTGAACCAGTTCGACTGACCAGTTTGGTCCAATTTTCTTAACAACGATAAGTAGATTCGTCCCTATTTCTCTCCTATGTATTGTTATCAACTCCCATCTTTATACTAAAGATAATGTCAGTTCGCTAATATTTCTTATTATTGCTTTTAATAATGATACTTTTGAAAGAAAGCTTTGATAATGATTAAAAATTAAATATAGCAAGAATATTATTGAACTTTTTGTTTAATTGGTCTACACAATGAACCTGTTTGAATGTGCTCATTTAGAGTGAAAAAGCACTTATTTTGATAAATAAATACTTTCAAACATTATTTTAAAGTACTTGTTCTAATAAAAAAATATCTTCAAACATTATTTTACTTATTTATTTGTGCTCCTAAAAAAAAATTGAATCACAAGATAATTAGATTTGTACTTATTTTGAGGAGTAAGTAGGGAGTTAAGACTTGAGATAAATGTCTCTTTAGCATATGGAGATTGTTGATTCTCCGTCTTTTGATCCGCTCTTAGTCCCTCGATAGTGACTAATCACATAATATTTCTGTTTTTCCTTTTGTATTTTGTGAATAATTTAATGAAAATATAGTAACTGATTTTATAAATCTATGAAGTTTCTAACTAAATAATTTATTTATTTTATTATTAATTATATATCACAAAAAATAGAGTTAATTAAGTTTCCAAAAATATCCTTGATATTTTTCTGTAATAATAAAGGGTACCTTCACCTTCCTTTTGTAACCCCTCAAGTTCAAAACATATAAAAAAAATGGTCCCATGAGTTTTTATTAATAAATATTTAAAACTATATAAATGTTCATATAACATCAGCAAAAAAATTATATATTAAATGTGTATATAATAATAATAATAATAATAATTTTCATCTAAAAGCTAGAGCATCAAAAATTATATATTCATCATTACTGTTTGATGTATTCCTCCTAAAAAATTAAGAAAAACGTAAGTTGAAATAATTTTTTTAGATAATATATCATGCTGATTGTTGAAAAGGAAACTACTACATACTAATTCAAATAGCTCTTTAAAGTTGCCACGGGTAAGAATAAATTATTTTTAAAATAAGGAATATTATTATTAAGCAATTTCTCTAGCATAAGGTGGAATTAAAAATTAGAAATAAAAATATAAAAGCAAGCAGCAAAAGAGAAAAAAGCTACCTTATAGTTGTACCTATGTCTTTTTCCTTAATAATCTCTAGAATGTGAATTTCATGGCTGAGCTAAATGTTGGATGCACGACGTATATATGGAGCAATTCCTAGCAAACAAAATTCTCTATATATACCCCTTAAACTAATTATTACCTTGGAATAAATTACTTTATTTTTTTATTTCTATTATAAAGACTTAAATTGTAGTGGTTACTATTTTTTGGAGTCGAATTGTGCAAAAGACTTAAAAATTATGCAAAGTCTTTCATACCAAAAACATGATTATGGTTTTAACTATGATTATGGGGTGACTTACATGATTGATGGCTATAAAGGGGAGACTGAATACTTTCTGAGACGCTGAGTATAGGGATGACGCTCAGTGACAAGGTATCTTAGAAGGATAGCCAATTAACCCTGGGAACTATTCTAAAGTTGTGGCTTGGTAGATTTTATGTGTAGTATTGGCCCTAAGAGAGAAAATCTCTTGAATAGGATACCAATGGAATCTTGGGAGAAAGGCAAAGGTCTTTCTGTAGAACGCACAGGAGGTAGCCTCATAACCCAAAATGAACCATCTAATAATTATACCAAAAAGGGGAGATTCTCTATGGCCTATGCTTCCTTTATGTCTTTTTTGCTATAACCTAATATAGTTGTGTTTGAAACTAGCTACTGTAAAAGCAAAGCACATACCCCCATAACCATATAAGATGTCCCTTTCACCTATAGCCTACTTTTGACCATCGATTCTAAAGATTTACTTGGAGCTTATGATCTAAAACCAATATATTTGGCTTCAACCAATCTGAGAAAAAAAATGAAAAAGCATACCCAGAGCTTGGAGAGCAAGTTTGATAGAAATGCAAGTTCCATGAAGTCCCCATGTCCCAAACAAGCTTCATTACCTAACACTCATCTGACCCACTTTGAATCCCACCTGAAACTAGACACTCACAACCTACAAATAGATCACCCAAGGTTGTCTAAATAATAGCAAGACACACGCAGAACACATAGAGTGAAAACCTAGAGAAACTAAGCACCTAAGAGTTTAGTCGCTGTGTCTAAGCACCCTAGAGCACTACAAGAGAAAAGAGTGCCTTACTCATCCCTCCATTGATTCCATTGGTGACTACACCTGTTCACTACTAAAATCACCCCCAAACAGGTGGTCCATGCCCCTCTTGTTGCTCATATTTTTCTCTAAAACTTATAACCTTAGAATCTTTAAGTTTGGATTATTGTTAAATCCACTCTCTATAAAGGGTATTAAAACACAAAGAAATATATAGCATACCTTAGTCATTTGGCTAACGGACAGACGACCTATCAAATTTGAGAGTCCCAGGGCCAAGGGGGCTCTAAGAGCACGTTGTCACGATTATCTAAGAAGAAAGAAAAAAAAGTGACGAAAAAGATAGAAAACAAGAGAAAACCCCGAAAATACCAAGTAAAGAGCTAGGAACAAAAGATGCCAAGTGAAGAGCATAGTGAAACCTTTTGCTTGAGTGTCTTGGTATTTAAAGGATCTAGGGCATAAGGGATACCGTTAAATGTACTCAATGCACTTTGCCTATAACAATTGATAACCTCTAGTCTAACAATTTGGTACCACGAAATTAGGCAGAGGAGGCCGATTTAATGTCCAAACATATGAATGCCAAGACACCTTGAGTCTAAGGGCAAAAGATGCCAAAGATGTGTTCATGTGGTCCCCTTCCTTCCAAAGTGCAAAGTGACATGCATGAAGGAGAAAATCACGAAAATCCCTCAAGGTGCAAAGTGATGTGCATGGGTTTAAATTTGTTTAAACGAGATGCAAGGTAAAGTGCATGAAAGTTTGGATATGAAAACCCTTCAAGGTGCAAAGTAATGTACACAGGGATATGAATTACAAAGCAGCAAAGAATATTTAAAAAAAAAGGTTACCTATATCCTACAAGATGCAAAGTAATGTGCATAGGGATATAAACCATGAAAACCCCCAAAGATGCAAAGTAACATGCATAAGGGTATGAAACATGTAGAGCTCCCAAAGATGCAAAGTAATGTGCATAGGAGCAAAACTAAAAATGTTCACAAAGAGCAATGTACATGAGATGCAAAGTAATGTTCATGGAGTAATGGGATATAAAGGGCAATAGGTGCATAAAGACAACCTTTAATGGGTCTAGAAGTGCAAAGGAATGAATGAAACATGAATCTAAACCTTTGGTGGTTCAGAGAGAATTAGAAAGTTTCAGAAAAATAAACAAAGCACAAGGTCCAGCGTTATGAGCAATGAAGCAAAGAAATACGGGTACAAGATATAGTACAAGGCAAAATCCTATCAAATTCTAAGGGTGCAAGAATGAAACCATGTACAAAGAAAACCACAAGAAGGCTCTCAAAGATGCAAAAGACAAAATGGCAGACAAAGGGAGGATGATGCAAACTCCCACAAGGTGCAAAGATAAAGACATGAAGTCAGTAGAACATGCTCCAGAAGGCAAGGCATCATAAGCCTCTTAAGGATGCTCGTGTAGTTAATGAAGTAAAGATTTAAATGTTGCCCAAAGAATGCTGATGAAAGCAACAAGATACAAAAAAATGAGAGATCAAGTACTAGGGGGCTAGAAGGAGTCCTCGTCCTTCACCGAGAAACAAGCAAGATAGAAATATTCGGGGCAAACACATTTTGATGAACGAACAACAAAAGAACAAGACTAGATGATGATGCAAGTGGAAAGATAAAAGATGCCTAATACAAGTAGCATGTGCACATTGAGAGAGCTGCACCCTCCCATGCTACAAGGGGGCTAATGTTTCATACCAAAAACATTATTATGGGTTACATGATTGATGGCTATAAAGGGAAGATTGCATATTTTATGAGTGCTGAGCATAAGGATGATGCTCAACAACAATGTATCTCAGAAGGATAGCCAATTAACCTTGGAAACTATCCTAAAGGTGTGGTTTGGTAAGCTTTAAATGTAGTGTTGGCCCTAAGAGAGAAAATCTCTTAAATGGGACACCAGTGGAATCTTGAGAGCAAGGTAAAGATCTCTCCGTAGGATGCTCAAGCGGTAGCCCCATAAACCAAAATGACCCATATGAGAATTGCACCAAAAAGGGGGAGATTCCCTATGGCCTATACTTCCTTTATGTCCTTTTTGCTATAATCCAATCTAGTTATGTCTGAAACTAGTTGCTTAGTTGCTGTAAAAGCAAAGCACATACCTCCATGACCATATAAGATGCCCCTTTCACCCAAAGCTTCCTTTTGACCACCGATTCTAAGGATTTACTTGGAGCCCACGATCTGAAACCAATATACTTGGCTTCCACCAGTCTCGGGAAAAAAAAAAAAAAAAAACATGAAAAAGCATACCTAGAGCTTAGAGAGTAAGCTTGATAGAAATGTAAGTTCCATGAACCCCCCATGTCCCAAACAAGCTTCATTACCTAACACTCATCTCACCCACTTTGAATCCCACTTGAAACCAGACACCCACAACATGAAAATAGATCATCCAAGGTTGTCTAAACAGTAGCTAGACACATGCAGAGCACATAAAGTAAAAACCCAGAGAAACCAAGCATCCAAGAGTTTAGTCGCTGCGTCTAAGCATCCTAGAGCACTATGAGAGAAAACAATGCCTTATTCATCCTTCCATTGATTCCATTGGTGACTACACCTGTTCATTGCTAAAATCACCTCCAAACAAGTGGTCCATGCCCCTCTTGTTGCTCACATTTTTCTCTAAAGCTTACAAGCTTAGAATCTTTGAGTTTGGATTATTGTTAAATCCACTCTCTAAAAAGGGTATTAAAACACAAAGAAATATATAGCATACCATAGTTATTTGGCTAACGGACGGACGACCTATCAAATTTCTTGACCTCTCGTGGAGACATGACGATGCTAAACAATTTAAGGAATAATAAAGAGGATAGTGCTTAATTATTCTTCCTATGAAGATGTTTGGCTTCCTCTTTTAATCTAATTTACGGTTATTTCAATCATTTTATTGATAAATGCTGTCATAATTCACAAAGAATAAGAATATAAACCAATTAGATATATTAGTAATTAAGCAAAAGTTATCTAATATTGTGTTCATAACTCATAACAGCCATGGCTTTCTAATATTACTTTGAAGACAGTTTATGAATCTAAAGAACAAAAGAAAACGCATATTACTGATATAACTACATGTTAAATGAATATTATCGTGAATAAAATTTTGCAATTATCCTAAAACAAAGATGCAATGTAATAGTTCATGCAATGAATGCAAGTTTACAGTGAATTTTACATATGTATATATAGATGGTAACTGCATTTGTCACATTTTGTATTGAAATTTTTCGTACCATATAACGGTACTGAAGATATAAATAGACTTTATGACCAAATCAATATTAAAAAAAAAAAAAATAACTAAGCAATCTAAATTTATTCACTATGATTTCGTTGTCTGTAGATGTAAGTAATTAAGCAATTGAAATTCAAAATATACAAAGTTTTGTTTGGATATGATTATTTTTAAGCACATACGTAATTGTTTCTCAATCTTCCATCTTCTCGTTTTTACTGCTAGCCAGAGCACTTCACGCTCACCTGTTGCCCCCAGAACTGGCGTGCATAGAGGCCATCCACGATCTACTTTATGATCATTTTGACTTTTGAGACCTCGACAAGAGGAAATTAATAAGACAGAACAGAATGATAGTTCTTTCCAACATATTAAAAAACCAATGTTTATATAGACTATTTAGTAAAGCAGATGGGAATTTTTTTGGCACTCACTCACTCACTCTCTCTTTTTATTTTTGCTTTTTCTACTCCTCCAAACAGTCTCTTCGAGCATCATAATGGATAAAGAAAGCGGTATTCGTTTGCTATCTTTATACGAATAAGAAATAAAGTATCAGCATATCAGATTGAAAAATGTGCGGTGGGTAGATGCGATGCCCCTGGAGTGGCCTAGATTCTTTTCTCCCTTTTTTGTTAACTTTGTACTTATTTTATCGACTTATTGGAGGAGAAAGACACAAGTTGGTAGAAGTTAAAAATATAAAATGTGGTGAAGCGATCCTTGTATTTTTTTCTTTTTCACTGTGTGTCTACATTGAGTCCCAGTACAAATGAGATACCTCTTCTTCCATACCCATTTTCATTCGACATTCTTCCATTAATAACATAGGAGCTACTAGGCCTTCATTTTTTTATGAAGCTGAAAATAACAAAACAGAATAAAAAAGGTTAATTATACCTACTAGGTCTTCATGGTATCATGGTTTGGGCTAGAATCTACATCGCATGTAAGTGATTAGTGACTTGTGAGGATGCCCGGTCCTAATCAAGGACATAAAAGTTCAAAGGGAATCTGAATATGGATTCTGTAACACTAGGAGTATAAAGGGGTGCAGAATGGTCGATCTTGAAGTGAAACTGAATTTGGAACAATGGTCGGTGCAAATATAATTACTGGACTGGAAGAAGAAAGTGGTTCAGAAAAAGAAGGCAATATGGACCTAAAAGCTGAAATGTTTGTTTAACCGAGCATTTCAGAAGGGCAGATACACTATGATCGATGTAGAACTCAATTCCTTTTTTTTCCTCCTTGAATCCCAGTTTAGTCCTATGTATTCCATCTCTTGCATTCAGTGCTCCTAACAATAATAATAGGCTTTTAGCAGGATTGGTTAAAAAAGGTGTATATTTGGTGGTTGACAATTGCATTTGGCAGGTGCACCAACTTTTTCTTTGTGAACATAAATCTACCTTCCTTGTTGATATACCAACACTGTGAACCATGATAAGAGTGGCCACTGCGCGTGCATGACTGAAAAAAGCAACTTGTCCCGCACCCAACTTTGAGAAGTGAGGGTCATAGGGTGATTCTCTTGAAATCACTGAAACTTCAATGTTATATTGTCATTCTCTTTTTGCTTTGATTTCTGGACATCTGTAATTCGCTTTGTTTTTGTTTGTTTATACTTTCAGCAGTCATCACAATGTAGACACAAATGCGAAGGGAAGGGGGCATTGGAATCTTCTAGTTTCTGATTTAAATAACTACGTCATTCATCCTGAACCAATTTATAATATTTTCCGTTGGGAGACAAAAGTTCTGTGCTTCTGTTAAAGCATTAAGTTTTACAAAAAGAAACAACATATTCATCAACTATCAGGCTTGTTTTGCTAAATTAGCGAGTGTATGGTATCATCCATGAACAATTATTTACGCTTCACTTTTTTCTTTCTGAAAAGGAAATTTGACAGAGATCCTAATGGACGAAATGAAAATTTTGGTATATGGCCATATGGAGATCTGCCAGGTAACATAAAAAATTCATGACCCTTAACCTATATTACCTATAGCTTAGTTTATCAGAGAGTTGGTACTTAAAACATGCAATGTAATACTAAGTAATGCGTGGGGGGCGTGATATGCTACACCAGTATTATTTCAGTTTGAAGGTAACCGAGTCAGATACTTTCTTATGTAACCACAAAATTTTCACATTGACATACTAGTGAATCATGTGGGAGAAATGAGCGTGAAATTATTTGTAACTACTTGACTATGATGCATGTCATTTGACTATGAGGATGAATTGTTCTGCTGCACCATCTTGGAATGGCTATCATTAATCACCTGAAGTCCATGTGCTAAACAGAAAACAGATAAGGATACGTGTTTCAAAATCTCAGGCAGCATTCCCCCAGACCAAACGTTCGTTTCAAACCTAAATAATCACGAGACATAGTTTACAACTGGGGAGGAGCATCAAAAACACAACTCCTTCACAATCACAACACAAGATTCAACATCATGCTATATTCCTAAATTATCCCTAGTAATTATATACATGCGCACATTTTTGCTTTACAGAATATAGTAGGTCAGCAATGAATCATGGCAATGCCTAACGTGGACTGAGGAGAGCCCTCCAGCAAGCAAGACACTGGTGGAATGGTCAATGTTTGCAAATCTCCATAAGCATTCCAACAGAAAGGATCATGCACTATATCTCCTTGAGCGGGAAGAAGCTCAATATCTGAGAGCGTTAAGTTGGTGCATGGGACAGTGTCACTGCAAGCAAAACGCATCGGAGTGCTCCTTATATCATACGTTCCCTTTATGTTTGTGTAATGAATATCTGATACAAAGACTGCAGAAGTCTTGTTGGTGCAGTTGTTAATGAGGCAGTAGAATTGGTCAATTATGATGGGGTTTCTAACATTATCCATGTGAATATTACTGAATGTCACCCCGGATACAGATCCTGATCCACCTTGCCAAGTCTTGATCCTAACCCCATTATCTGACACTTTTATAACTGAGTCTCTCACCATAATGTTTGAAACACAGGCTCGAGAGTTGCGATATCCCAAACTACCAATGCTGAATAAGTTAACAAGATAATAGCATCAGCTAGAGGAAATATATGTAGGCTCATTAACAAAAGTTAAGTAACCAATACAATAAATTCATTGGGATTAAAACTTCTCTTGAAAGCAAATGATAGGTTACCTAATTCCATGACCAGGACCACATGTAATGTTCTTTATATCGACATCATAGCAACCGGATCCAATGGACACACAGTCATCACCTATAATAAGACAATTCAGCTAACTTATATTGTTAATGCCTTTTGATGCAATAGATGAGGAGAAATAGAGGAAGTTCTCGTTACTAACCATTAGAAATCACAGAATTGTATATTTTCAAGTCATTGGTATTTTCTATGTGAATTCCATCAGTATTGGGGCTTAGTTTTGGAGCTGTTATGTAGATAGATTCTATATGGACGTTTCTGCAGCCATCAAATCTGAAATGGAAGTGGGGGCTGTTCTTCATCCTAAGTCCTTGCACAGTCAAGTTGGAACTCATGAAAAACCTTATGGCCTGTGTCAATCATGTAGAATTGTATATGGAATTATTCCAAACCATAATGCAGTTATACAAATCAAAGATATGTATGCAGAAGAAAGGCTTAGAGAACTTACATCTGGGCTATAACAAGGTCCTGGTAATGTTGTCCCATTTGGTCCCTATGGAATTTATTGTGGGGGTCAGAGCCTCTAAAATTTTTGTTTTCCCATTTCTTTTTTTTTAATGTTAATTTTAAATAATCAGTACCTTGTGAGGCTTACAGGGAAGGTCCCACCATTTTTCTCCTCTTCCATCTATTAAACCACTTCCTTGTAGTGACATTCCATTGATTCTATAAAAGACCAGCCACTGATGCCTACCGTTGTTCTTTGGCCAAGACTCAGGTCCATCTGGTGGCATAATAGTGCCATCCACCTTATCCATGTATGTGCACATGCAAAGTCCATTAGTCAGCTTTACCCTTAAAGCATCAAAGAGTGAAGAGTAAGTGTACATTACCTTCAATATAAAGGCACCTTGACAAGGACCTGTGAATATAGTAGACTGAATGAAGAAGGAAAAACCTTTGGGAACAAGCATAATATTAAGTTCTGATTCACTTTGGCAGGCAGTGTCCCATGCCATCTTGAATGACTGTGTATCATCAGCAATTCCATCTCCTATGGCCCCAAATGTTCTTACATCAAAAATGCAGTTATAAGGGGGGCTAGAAGCATCATCAAGAGGACTAGGAGGTGCAGGCTGTGGAGCAGGAGGTTGTGGAGTTTTAGATGATTTATGAGAATGTGAGTGCTTGTGTTTTGTATGGGAATGATGCCTAGCTTGGATAGAAAGAATTAAGGAAAGGAAAAATATGCAAACCACTAGTGCTAAAATCTGATAATGCTTCATTCTGAACATTTTCAAGCAGCTCTCAAAAATAATAAACGAGTTGAAGAGAAAAAGGGAGGTAAAAAAAAAAAAAAAAAAAACAATGTAGCTCTGCTTGTGGCCTCTAAAACTTGGAAAATCTCAGACCAATTGGCTTTGAAGGAAAGAAAGTCTCCATAGTTATGACTAATTAGGCACCCTGAGTTTTGGGAAGTAGAAAGAACCAATGTCTCCAGCTTCTTAGTACAATTGACAACTATGAGCACTAGAACACAAATTACAACAAGTTTAACTGAATTTGGCCCTTGGAGTGCATGCAGATTCAGAAAGCCTGAGTTACTATATATAATAAAAAGTCATAGTGGAAGGTCTGCTGAAGTTTTTCATCTTTCACGGTATCAATTATTTTAATGGCTGTGGGAGTGGGAAACGACAAGTGCCTCATAAGCAAATAGAATGTGGAGTCTGCATATGACTGTTCTGAAAAGAGCAAAACGGAATAACGAGAAACTAGATTAGTGGGCAATCGTTATGCCTCCCATGTTCTTCCCATAACTGCCATTTTCTTTTTGGTCCTAGATTTTGCTATTCAAAATATATTATACATGAATACAAGTATTTTAAAGCTAGAACATGGACCTGCTTATTTTTTAAGTATACACACACGAACATACCTATGAAGATTTATGAAGTGATTTACAAGAGCAACATAATCCCTGAAGAGGAAGGTCTTGTCGAGAATTACACGTACACCTCAAATGCATAACACAAAGATCAAGCACGGTTCAAGAGAGCTACATGAGCTACATGCCCAGGTGCATATGTAGCGCAAATCGTTTGTAATTGGCATCCCATGATGATGGCTAAAAACCATTTTTTTCGTTTTGGAAAGTGATAGATGCACAAATAAAGAGTTCAGCGAAAATCTCGCCGAACATTATTGCTTTATTGCTAATCATTCACCTGATTGAGCTATGTTGGATACTGTACATATCTAATGATTAAGTCCTAAAATGTTGTTCTTGTTATCTGTCCCGCAAATTTTAATATTACGGTCCATGTAGAATTGACTTAAAATTTTAAATTCTATATTTGGATTTAACTAAAAAAATTAGAATATGAATCATAATTTTCAGTTTGATTTTAATTTTATTATTTAAATATTTAATTCAAAATTTAAAATTAATAACAATATTAATAAACAACAATTTTATACTATAGTAATTTTTCGTGAAAATCATTTATATATGAAATAATAATTTTATTTTTGGATTTGGATAAGTAAATAAATAAATAAATAAAATTTTATATTATCATTTTTTATAAACATTATATTTTATAAATATGATAGATAGCATATAAATGAAAAAAAGAAAAGAATTATATAGATTTAGTTGAGGAGATAAACATTGAAGAGGTCTTGGAAGTGATAATTCATATGGTATAGATTAGAAAATAGAAAGAACCTATCTTAATTATTTTTCAATTCTATGGAATTGGAATGTGAATTTATAATTCTAAGTCTATATGTTGCTCCAAATATGAAAATTGGAATTGAAATGCTCAATTCCAATTCGAACTCCAAGCTGTAATTTCATGCCCAATTCCAAACGCCAAAGGATGCCAAAGGAATAATTTCAATGAATGGTGCCAAAGGATGCTTAATACGGATACCGCGGCTCTTATAAGGTGCTAGATGAGATTATGATCAAGAGCAAGAAAAGAGGTTCATAAGCAGCGAATGACTACCCATTTATATTATCAACATTATAATAAGATTAAATAATGGCAAGAAGGATGGGGCTAACTCAACTTTGTCTCAGATAATACATGAATGCAGTTCTAAAAGTAGATAGTTATATAGGCTTTGTCAGCAAACTAACTAAAATATTGATTTGGCATTGTTGTCGTCCACTCTGAAGTTGAAAATTCATCTTCCTGCTTTGCTTTTCACTCGCTCGGAGCTCTTCAGTACATTGCTATAGCTTTCTTTCGCCGCCCAAATTGATGCCACGATTTCTGGTCATGCCTTCTCAATTCATAATAATGCTACTGATAGCCAATGATGGCACTTCAGTATCGTTGTCTGTAAGCCTTTAGCCTTTTTCTTTTGACTTTGTTAATTTTCTTAATTCAATTAAGTAGAAAAGATGCTGCAATAGGGATTAGTCCCCCACATCTCGGCTAGGGAATGGCCAATTTTCCGTTGTCCTGAGATACCACATTCGTGGATCAAAAATCCAAAATCTATAAACTACATTTGAAAGCCATAAAGAAAAGAAAAGTGGATCAGGTAGCGTGGCTATATTGTCCTACGCTGCGCTACCCCAATTTGGAAATTCTTTATCCGAATATAACAACCTTTGATCTCGTTAGTGTTAAATCCTTTTGGAGGCATATTTATGTGCCAAAATTTAAAAAAAACAAAAAAAAGAGGTCCATGTTGCTGCTAAATTTTTAATTGTTCTCATAACTAACGTGCACAATTTTGAAACCTTATTATGGCCCGATAATCGGCTTAATATAGGTGGAAAATAGACGCGCACGATTACAGCAGCACAGTGGCAGGCACCAAGCTGTCAAATTTTAGTTACTTTACTCAGTTTAATCGTCGTATCATTTTTTTTGGAACTAATTTTATACTTCATATCTTTCCTGCTCTTTATACTAGTTTCAGTGCATCTCTCGAGCGGTCATTTGATTCTCTTGGTGGAAAAGTCTCAGCACCGCTAATATTGACCATTGAACTTCCAACTACAACAGAAAGAAAAAGGAATCACACCACAACTTTATCAAATTTGTTTAGCCCTCTATATTCTGTTCTCATTGGCCATTCAAATTTTGCATCTCATTAAACGGTCAACAATACTTGCAACCAAATAATAGTATCAACACATACCATAAGCACTTCGAACTTACGGATACTGACCTTAAAGACACTAACAAGTATAAAACCCAAAACAAGTATAAAACCCAAAATGCTTCCTAATGATCACTATTCAATTCCTTGCCACCACTTTCAAGCAAACCAAATCCAATTATCCATTACCATGCATGCAAGCCAGCCTTTTGAACCATTTCACAGCAATACTCGTGTGTTAGTAGGTACTAGCCAGTCTAGCCTACTCCTTTCCGATCCTCCCACCAACCACTAATATTTGAGCATGCAAAGTTTGGCAACAAAATTGCAAGAGACTATGACAATAACAGTTCCTTGAAAGCAAGGGAATTCTACACACCGCAAAATTTCTCGTAATAATGGGAAGATTACCATCAAGCTTTGAAGCATACCCCGCTGTATCAGTTCGGTAGCGATCAAGTATATCACTTCAATAAATAATCGCATTAGTTAATACATCCTGTTAAACTTTTAGGTAAGCAAGCCCATCGAATCCTAGAAAGGAATCAAGCTGAAGCTTCTTCTCAAACAGCTTTCTACAGGCAGGGACAAAAATAATAAATTGGAAGGTGGAGGGGTTCTTGGTTGGATGGGTTGAGGGGGACTAAAATTAACAAAGAAAACAACCTATTAACTACCTGAAACAGACTAGATACACTTCAGGCAGGGAGTAGACAGCATTAACTACATAAAGGCCGCATTATGATCCAAATAAGGCACACTGCTTTCTTGCATGAGGTGGAATCAGCTTCACCAGCATCTCCACAGGCACTCCCTTGAGTTCTGCATCAGATCACCACCAACATCATTATTATCGGAGAACTTCACTGCATAGATATAATGGCAATGTATATCTGAAAATTAGCTCTTACCATTGGTTTTGAAGTTAAATAGTGGAGGAAGGATGCGCCCATTTGGCAGGCGGGCATTTGGATCACGCAGTTCATCAAAGAATGGATGAATAAGAGCCTCCAACTACATTGCACAAAAAAAAATAATTTTAAGATAATGCTCAATTGGAATTTTATTGATAACTTCAGTCATGAGAAAGAAGGATTTTGCCAACTACATTGCATTGGTTACATATGCCTGGCATGTTAAAAATGCACCAACAAAATTTTCAAAAATAAATTCAATAAGAACACAGGCATTCTCTAATAATATGAATGCAGCCATAGAATGATCATGCACATAATGAGGCGGTCTGCAGTTTTAATATAAACTGTCTTCCACATATCTCGATAAAACTATATACTCACAGCTGTGCTTCGAAGATTTGGAGAGTATTGCAGTAGTCTTGCAACAAGATCCACAGCTTCAGGTGGCATTCGCTTGTGGAAGATCTGATGATTAAGGATCATACATGAATAAATATTAAATGCCAACATTCTGTGTAACCAGACAGACAAATATCATTAATATACCTTGTGCCATGGATGAGCTTTAATTTGAGGAAATTTAAACTCAGTGTAATTAGGATTCATACACTTGATTTCTTCCCTTGTTGGTGTACCTAAAACCTGCAAATGAATCCCATGGATGTTCAGAAGTAATGACATATAAAATGGCACCAAACAAGACACAGTTTTTGCCTTTTTTTTTTTAGGGTCACATTATTAATATATGCAAGCTAGTTACAAAGTAAGCATAATCACTGCATATCCACTGGATGATTGTCCAAATTAAGGATCATCAAGCAGTGACAGAGGACAGCACTGGTCAGAACCATTATATTTAGAAAATATCTTACCTTGATAATTTCCACAAGTTGGTCTACTCCACTCTCGCCAGGAAAAAGAGGCTGAAAGGGACAGAAATTCATTCTCAGTCTCTATACATATCTGAATTCTAAACGTACCAGAATCAAACATACTTAAAGACTCTAGATACCTGGCCGAGCAATAGTTCGCCAAGTACACAACCAGCTGACCAGATGTCAATGGCTGTGGTGTACTCAGTTGCCCCAAATATAAGCTCAGGAGCTCTATAGTACCTAGAACAGATGTAAGATATGTTTGGTTCCCCTTTTACCTGTCAAAAAAATGCATAATTTGGTCACAATAAAACTTCGGATATTCATTGAAAACAAACAATAGGACTTCCAGGTTAAGGAAAAACGAACCAAAATTTTAGCACTTCCAAAGTCACATATTTTCAGCTGGTGGGTGTGAGGATTGACCTGTTATGAGACAACATCCAAAAGAGACATGCATAAATTACTCCATCCTATAGGGAACATAAAGTTGATCTTATAAATGAAGGCAAAAAACCTACAGAACCAAGACTAGAACTGCTTCACAAATTTCAGTTGATACAGATATCATTTTGTAAATGCTTGAAAAACTCTTCTGTAGATTTTGCAGGTTCATAAATTTCAAAAAACAAACTTCATAGTATGTGTGTGTGTGTGTGTGTGTGTGTGTGTGTGTGTGTTCACTACAAATAGTATAATAAAAAAAAATTCAAAGAAACAAGTCTCTATGTCAATATACCAGTAAATTTTGAGGTTTTATGTCCCTGTGGCACACTCCAATGCTGTTGTGAAGATATGCAAGCGCTCTGAATATCTACAAATTAAGAAAGGGAAGGGATTGATGCAAACAAACAAAGTGATATATAGTTACAGTGAGTTAAAGCTCGCAGTCACAGGAAAGGAAAAAAATTAACATACTACATAGAAATATACCTGATAAGAGTAAAGTTTCACATATATCAATGGCATCCTTTGATTCATTTTGTTGTAGTGTCTGATCACCCGATTGACAGTCTCAGGAACATACTCAAGTACCAAGTTAAGATAAAGCTCATCTTTTTCAGTTGTTGAGAAGAAACAATGCTTCAAAGACACAACATTAGGGTGGTCCAGAAGGCGCATAGTTTGCAACTCCCGGTTCTTATATCTCTTGTCCTGAAGAACCTTCTTTATAGCCACAGTTTCACCCGTCTCCAAGCACTTTGCCTGCACAATAAAACCAGAACAACACATAAACATCAGCCTACAGCAAAGCTTCAAACCTACTACCTCAATTAAAAGCAATTAAAAGCTGGTAACTGAGGTATATACAAAGAACTAACCTGGAAAACTACACCAAAAGACCCGTGTCCAACAACACGCTCAGCCATATAGCTTATTGTCTACAATCATGAAAGCAACCATGAAATGTTAGTCCACAGTCACTATGTAGCTGTCCAAATTATCAGAGATAAGAAATCAGACACAGACCTGCTTGGGCTGGCCATTTTTACCACCAATGGTAGTGACAATTATATGTCCTGTTTCAGTCCCATTTCCATCTACCACGGCGGTTTCCATTTCCTGCAAGTTTTGACGTAAATAAACTGCATATTTAACCACATACTTGCTCAAAATTATAGCAGACAGAGAGAAGGTAAAGTAGAAAGCTTATGCTTTTACCTTGTCATCCCTGATTTTCATGTCATTCATCTCATCAGGTAACCTTTCAACAGCAGCTGAACTTGCATTCATATCTTTTACCCCAGAAGCAGGTGCTACACCCGCTGATGCCATCAACTCAGAAAATAGAGATCACGATTTTTTTTTTTCTTCTTATTTATTTTTGCAGGTTCAACTACCCCAAAGAACAGGTCAGAGACGGTCAAAGAGGAAAGTAAAGGCTAAAAAAATCGAGACCTAAAACCTGCACAAAAAAAAAAAATAAAAACAAAAACAAAAGGTCAAAAATTGAATCAAATGTCTGCAACTCAAACCAAACCCTAAATAGATTGAAAGCACGGAGTCTATTAATTTCTGCATTCTGAGTACAGAAAAACGAATCCCCGAACGTAACTCAGCTGGTAGTACCAAAGTAGAGATAGCAGTGTAATCAAAGGGCGAAAAACAACTCGGTCGCAATTTCCACAACAATTAGAAATTAGAGCGTAATTATCAACAATAACATAAATAAATAACGAGATCGAGACATCGAGAAGAGAAACTCACTCACCTGTGCAGTGAAGGGTGGATCTAGGGCAGGGCGTGAAAGGGAAAGGGAAAGCGGTAACCCTCGGATTCGGAATGGGGAAGGAAGAGACAAAGGAAGTGCAGTGAAGAAGAAGCAGAAGAGGATGGGGACAAATGGGGAAAAATAATTGACAATATTTTGTCCTTGTTTGGTGAGAGACCGTGAGTCAACACATTTACAAGCGCCCAAACATCTATGTCTTTCTTTTCTTCTGCTTTTCCAATCAATCATCCAATCTCTCTCCTTCTTTACTCTCTTCTTTTTGACCGTTCAACCCTCTAACCTCCTTTACTTCTCTCCCTCACTGACCCTTACCATTTTTTACCCTCACAATATTTCCCCACTTTTTTATAATTGTGTACACACCTGATAGCAAGCATAATTATTATTCTTGTTTTTTATTTTATTTTTTATTTTCTGTGTGATTATAAACTTTTTACATTGTTACTTCATTATATAATAGAGGTTAAATTAGTATGTATTATTAATATAAAATTTTTTTATATTAATATTTAATTATATATTATTATATAAATAAAATTATTAACTCTTATATCCATTATTTTAAAAGAAAATTATTTTTATTTATATGATAACACATAATTAAATATCAATATAGAAGAGTTTTATATTGATTATGGATATCAATTAATCTCATATAATAATATAATATAATATGATTAAATCATTTTAAATATAATAATTACTGTTTGACAGGTTAAATTACAAAAATGCTACATACATATTACTTTTTATGTAGAACGTTTTGGCATTTATTTACATAATGAAATTAGAATAAAATATATAAAAGTGAAATAAACTCAATTATGTATTTACCAGAAAAAGAAAACATATACAAAATATGAGGTAACCTTAATACAAATGTGAAGATATAATGTTATTTTGAACATTAAACGATCACCTACTTGAGATAATAACAAAAGATTCTTTTAAGTGACATGGGACCTTCCATCATTAATGCATAATGAATGTATAAATGAAAAAGTAAGTTTTTTATTGCAATTCATTTTTATAAACCATTTAACATTAAAACATAAAGATTAATAAAATATTTAAACAATGATCTAAACATAATGCTTTTCAAGAAATCAACGATTCCCGCGGCTTGACCCAGGTGCACCTTCCTAACCTCGATTTCCGGTGCTCTAGCACAGCTCCAATTGTCCCAGGTCTGCCCCTCACATTCAAGCTTTTAAGTTTGAACGCTAATCGTTGGTCAAAACTCCAAGTTGCATATTATTTAGGTGGGGTATATTTGTTTTAATTTTTATGAGAATTAATTTAAAAAAATTAAACATTATTTTTAGAGAAATTATTTTAAAAAGAATACTTTTTATTTGATTTTAAAATATTAAAAGTAAATTTAAGATAATTATTTTTATTTGAATAAAATAATATAAAATTACTTTTAGTTATTGATATAAGAGTAGTAGTAAGATTCCTTCTCAAAAGATCTTTTTTTAAAATAAAATGTAATTTCAATAATACTTCTTTTAAAAAGCTTTTTATTATATAGTAAGTTTTAAAAAAGTTTTTATACACCTAAATACACTAATTATTATATAATTTTATTCTCATACTAATAAAAAGTCTTTTAACCCCAAAAAGTAAACCAAATAGACTTTTACACTATATTTGGTTGGGATGATTTAGGAAGGAAGGAAAGGAAGGGGAAGGAAATAGGAAGAAAAATAATATATTTCTCTTAATTGGTTGTCGAAAAAAATTGGGATGAAAAGGTTACACAATACATAAAATTTTATGGGATCCGCATGAACAATGTCAAATCTTTTTTCCTTTGCTATTAGGGAAAAGGGGTGGTTTTTACTTTTTCCATTCATGCCCTCCTTATTTGAGAGAGAGAGAGAGAGAGGAGATGAGATGATGATAGAAAGAGAGGCTTAGGATATATAACACCACTGAAGTTATTACATGGCTCTCCTCTTTTTTATCTTTTTATTTATTTTTTTAAATCAATACTTCTAAAAATTTCATCTAAATAATTTTAATTTCTTTATCATCATATTATAAAAAATAAATTTAGAAAATACCTAAAGTATAAATTATGTAAAATTTTAAAATTTCTTGGTTACTAATATTTATTCTAAATAAATATTTTATTTTAAATAAGATATTATATAAGTTTTGATTTTTTTTATATTATGTTAACAGTTTAAATAATAGTTGAATAATATTTTTGATATTTTTTAGTTGGTAAAACATATTTTTTAGTAATATTTTTGAAATATTAAATTAACTAAAAATATTAGTTTTATTTTAAATAATTTATTTTTATTAATATTAGTTTGATTTAATATGTTAATATTATTTTTATCTATTAAATTAAAAATAGTTAACTTTTTTATTTGATATTAATTAAAATAATTAAATTATCTTTTTATAACAACATAAAGATAAAATTATTATTTAATAATATTATTACTTTTTCTTACCATCCGCTCTATTTCTTACCATTCAACTTTTTTCCTTTCAATTTCCTTCTTTTCATTTTCTTTTCTCCGTCCCAACAAAGTCTTAGTATATTGTTTTGTCTACGCTCTGTTTTTCTGTCTTTCATTCAGTGACACATTGACTCCACAATTTGGCCGTTTTAGACAAGCTGAAAATAATTTAGGCACAATAGATGTCAAGTAATATTATAGTCAGTTCGTAGTCATTATGCTTATATGTGTATAATTTGTTTCAATAATTGTTTTCTCAACAGAGACTGCAGTTAGGATGATGCCATGTCCTGAGCCTTCTCTTACTCAGGGGACAAAGCAAATTATTTAATCAGTAATTGGCATTCCCGATTGGGTTGGATAAGCATGCCAGAACATTAATTGAACTGTGAATTTATTTCTTTATCATCAATTCCCCGACACACAAGTAAGAGCAGAGCTGGCAAATTCATTCCTTGCCCCCATCCTTGTCAATATTTTGATCTATCGTTAATCTCCAATGACTTAGTTGGTAAAAATATGGTAAGTAAATATTTTCATAATAAAACATACTTATGCATATGTACCCAAAAAAAAAAGTCCTCCTATTTTATCTTGTACAGATGGTTGAGCTTTTCCTTGTGTAATTTGATCGATCTATTTTCATAGTTAGGTCGATAACAAGTTATTCTCAGTATAATTCACACTATTCTCAGTTGGTGTTTTGCGTTTGTTATTATTATTATTATTATTTTGTGGACTATTATTATTTTCTGATTTGTGTATTTCTCATCAGAGTGCCATATAAGATTTTTTTTTTCATGTTGACAGGAAAAACAATCCTTATTTTTATTAATATTTTTACACCTTTTAAATATTAGATTAATATTCACTAAGGAGGTGACATGACAGACTGTAATGTACTTTCAATAGATATCGAACCCTTAAACTGGAAGAAAAAACTTCGCATAAAACTTAATTTTCGAATAAATTATCTGAAAAACCAACGGTAGTGAGGATTGGGCATGGGCGAACTTACAGGAACAAATTCAAGCCACGGGCTTCGACGGCTCAAAAAGAGGATAATTCAATCATTTTAATCGAAAACCGTTTCTGTTGGCACTCCAAGCCCAAAACAATACCATTACGATAGGCGTTTTGGGCTCTTGAACTTTATACTTACAAGGACCAAAAGAAAGAAAAACTTCATCCTTACCAGCTACTAGTAAAGAAGCAACGAATATTTTCCCCGCTTTTCACACAGTGAGAAGGTATAAATTTTTGTTTTTTGGTACATTCAGAAGGTATAATTTGTTGCATAAATCATAATTATTTAATTTAATATCATTTTGTGTAAACAATCACATTGATTCTCTAAATATATATTAAATAGTAAATTTGTTGTAAAAAAAAAAAATCGTATCAAGTTGATCTCTCAATATTTAAATGAATATCAATTTAATTCTTTAATGTATATTTAGATATTAATTTAATCCTTAAATTAATAATTATTTAATATTATGAGGGATTAAATCGATATAGAAAATTCTGGCTTTGCCCAATTGGTCCATTGACCACAAAATAAGAAATTGATATAGAAAATTTTAAAAGATTTATTTAATAAATTTAATTTATATGCAATGTCAATATATAAATAAATTTATATATATATATGCAATCACATATTATCATATCAGCAAAAATATTTGACTAAACATTCACTATTTTAAAATTTTATAAATATAAGCATTCAATTGAATAATAGTATAAAACAGTATATAGCAATTAAACTTAATAATTTTTGAAAATTAATTTAAAGATTTATTCTATAACCCAATAGTAAATAGCAGCACACAATGAGATCCATACTGCCATACATATGGACTTTTCGCCGTTATCCATATTCACTCACCCACCAAATGGATAAATGTAGACTCCAATTAAATTATGGTTTACACCTATCTAATAATAAATGGACGCGTGTTAACATAATGCGGGAAACAATCGGTATAGACATAACATAACTCTTTCGCCTTCCATGAGATGTACGTACGCCCGTCAACTAGTCATATATTTGTCTTGACATTCAAAATTCTAGACTGCCATTGACCTTCGAGTGAATGGAATTCATATTTCTCGGATGCAAACGTGCCCTATATGCGTGCGTGGATAGGGAGCAACAAAAATATTCCTCCCTCCATACCAACACACACACACTGTAAGTTCGTAGCTCCACTTACACAGTAGTATTACTCCCATAATAATAAATTTAAAAAAAAAAATGAAAGGCAAAGAAACGACGGGCGTGATGCGCAACGACCAGCAGCCATTGTCGTGCGTCTATAACCGAATCACGTTATCTTCCCTCTCCTCAGTAACCACCCAGCCCCATTGCAATCTCACTGTAACCGTTCCGCTTCTTCTCCTTCCTCTCTCTTTCAAACTCTTTTCCACGGCATAGCAAGCAGTAGCAGCCGCAACCAACAGCACAACCATGGTTCTTGACATCAGCATTGAACCCATCGTCATGGAAGAAGAACGATTCGACCACACCTACCGCTACTACGCCTACACGGTCCGCGTCGACCACCGACGCATCCTCACCCTCTACACCACCTCCTACCGAACCCTTTCCAAGTGGCTCAACGACGTCGTCAAGTCCACACCGAATGACGCCCCCATCCTCGTCGGCGTCACCGCCGAGCACCGCTTCACGGAGTACACAAAACGCGGCGTCAGGGACCATCCCTACGACCTCATCACACTCTGCGTCGGTTCCCACTGCCTCCTCTACTCCCTCCCCGAACCCATGGCTCACTACCCGAAGCCAAACACTAAGCCCCTCCGCGACTTCTTCGAAAACCCTAGGGTTTTGGCAATCGGGATGGAGATGGAGACTGTGGCGGCGAAGCTGGAGCGCCACCACGGGATTAAGGTGAAGAATGCGGTGGATCTAAGGGGGATGGCGGTGGAAGGGCTGAAGGAGGAAGGGCAGAAACTGGATCTGTGGCGGTACGATCTGGACAAAGTGGCGAAGACGGTGCTGGGAAAGCATGTGGACGTGGTGAGGCCCGAGGAGAAGGTGGAGTGGTATCTAGATGATGATTGCTGGTACCATTGGTGGGAATTGGGCCGCGAGATGAACCTGGAGAAGGTGCAGTTTGCCACCATTGATGCTTATCTTTGCTACCTCGTTGGTTCACATTTGCATGAGATGATTCACGGAAACGAAGATTCGTTCAAGTCCAAGAAGAAGAAGGAGAAGAAGAAAAAGAAGTAGTGAATGAAACGAGGCTCAATTAAGTGTCAGGTAAACACTATATGAAACTCAATGGTTTGATTGGACCGTATTGATCGAATCATTGCTAATAATTGTAGCTTTCGTTTTCTTCTATTTCTTTTCTTTTTTCCTTCTTTGTATTAGACGATTTGGATTGGGAGGTACATCGTTCTCACGATCGATGACCATGTGGCATGACGTGAATTGTTTCCTTTTAGTTTTCGTAATGAATTGCCCTCTGCCCAAATGCAAATTTCTTCTCTGCATTACACGCCTCATAAATATAATTAGTTACTACAATGATTAATTACGAACTCCATTTTGCCGTATATATTCAGCTGACAAGTTTTCGCATTAGAAATTATTTGTGTATTTCTAACCACCTGTTGGGTTCTAACGATAGTCAAAATTTGCGAAAAGATGATCAACTTATTCTAAAATTAGCAAAATTCAGTTCTAGTCATTAGTTCTTAATTTCAATAATTAAATTTCCAAGCCTCATAATCTGCTAGGAGGGGTGTCGCTCTTACAGTGTTTTTAAATTGTGAATGGCTGAATGCTGCTTGCATGGTTACCTTCTTTTTCGTACTTGGATATATTAATAAGTAGAGAGTTTTTACAAACAGTTTTAAGAAAATATTTGTTAAAACACTGAAGCAGAAGGAATTTATATACAAAGTGCCTATCAATCCACTTTTTTTATTATTAATTTAAATTTTTGTTTTTATTTATTTTTTAAAATTAAATTGAAGTGAATATTTTTAATTTAAATTTTTTTATTTTTATAATATTCAAAAATTAAAAAAGTTGAGAGAAGTTAAGAGAAGTTAAAAATGGTTAAAAGATCAAAAAAGAAGTTAAAATGTCCCAACTCCTTTATATAGTAGTATAGATAGATAGGTACATGCCGTTAGGCACAACATTATAAATATTTCACAACTGTCCATTATTCTCCTGTCCACTAGTCCATAATATCGTATTGCTATTGGGCCAGTAAATTCCTGGAGGCTGGTTCTTCCATATCACGAGTGAGGCAGTGGCATAGGTGCTTTTTTTTAAAATGATTCAATCGTCCCTTGCTCCTTTGCTTGACCCTTTTTTTTTGTTTTTTGGGGGTCAACCTTTGCATGTCACGTTAGTGTCACATATATATATATACACTCACACACACGAGGGGAGGGGGAGGTTCGATCCTGGGTATGGCTGGTCCTAGGCTGAAAGATTGAGCCTTGGCCTCGGCCATTGTTTTCCATATTTTGGTCAGTTGTCATCTCTGATTTCAGCCGTAAGGTGAAGAAGGGAATTGGTGGGGCAAGGTTCATAGTGAATAGGCGATAAAATATGACGGTATGTCGACTGTGATCTCGAGATTGGGCTTGAGGTATTGTTGTTATTGGGCCTAAATTTGAGTGTAAATATACATGAACCTTCTTGTATCCCGACCAAACAAAAAATTCCCCTTCCAAGAAGCTCTCAAAGTAAACAGTAAACAACCCAAACTGCAAAGAGACCAGAGTGGCGCAGCGGAAGCGTGGTGGGCCCATAACCCACGTCCCAGGATCGAAACCTGGCTCTGATAAAGAGTGGCTTCCAATCTGATAAATTTTTTAGACGAAAATTAAACTGCGAATAAATATTCAAAGAAGGGATCAGCATTCAGCAACAGCTGTTGTTTGTGGAATGTCACTGTGGCATGAAATATTATAAATGAATTTTATTAACTTATTTTTCAAGTTATTTAGTATGTGTCTGGGAAAGCTGAAAGATTACAATTATTTTAATAATTATTTATTTGTATAATCGCTTATATGAGTATCAATTTATGTTTGGATATTTTAGCTGAAAAGTGATTTTGAGATAATCTATTTTATTTGGATTGTATGAAAAAAATTGTTTTATATGGTAAAATTATTAAAAAGAGTATAAAATAATTGTTTATATTATATAATATTTAAGGTCAATTTGATAAAAATATAATAATTTTGAAATAATCAACTTCTGCTTATAATTATAAGCTCCAAAATATTACTTATACTTATAAGCTATTTTTCAGCTTAAAATTATCAATTTTAGATTATAATCTATTTTTAGAAATTTATCAAATAGACTTGATTTTTACAAAACAGTTTTTTTTCTAAAAGAAAGCTACTTTTTTAAGTTTCCAAACATGCACTTAACCTAACAGGGGTTAACAAAATATTTTTTAAAAGATTCTTGATTTGGGAACAAAAATTTGTAGATGATTATTTTTTTTTTCACTCATTTTGATTTATAATATCTGTCACTTTAGGTAAATTTTTTTGATTCAATTTATTTGCTATTGTAACATTTCTATAAAAAATCTATTATAAAAATTTTAATTATACCTTTCACATAATTTTAAGTATAATAAATTTGTTATTAAGTAAGAATATTTTGATAAATATTTTTATAATTAATCCTTAATTTTTGATTCTTTAATATCTATATAAATAGTTAAAAAGTAATAGATATTATTAATCAAAAAAAATTATATCAGTAGCACTGCAATTTAAACCTATAACCTAACGTAATTAACCTAACTCCCTTGTCATTAACTCATGATATAACATGTTTTTCTTTTTTTTTGTTGCAATCGCAATGAGGTCTTGATTGCTAATCAATGTCTGAGTCATTGTTGCTCTATGTCATTATTGGCCCCTAAATTCCAACTTCAAAATCACCTCCTTCTTCTTCCTTTTTTTTTTTTTTTTTTTCAAATAGAGAATTCGTGGAGGGTGCAGGGTGCGTAGGGGGGACTTATCGGTAATGCCTTGCTGGGCCTGTCATATGACGCTTCTGACAGCAATAGGTAAATTTGCCATGTTTCGCATTCAGGGCTCTATTCTCAAATGACAAAATAAAATAATAAAATTATAGTATTAAAATAAAAATTAATTTTATTAAAAAATATAAATTATATTTATTTATATTTTTATTTATTCTACTAATGACCATAATTAATATAAGAATAAATCTGAAAATAAATAAATAATTTTTTTGTTTTTAAAATAAATGATTTGAAACCGGAAAAGGTACTAAAATAATAGAGGTTTTGTAAGATGAAGGTATTATTTGAAGCGCAACAAACAATTTTCCATTTCGTTTCAAAGGGATACTAATGAGATGAGCGAGGTGATATATTGCGAAAAGCCATGGCTCATGAAAATTTTCCACAAACATGCTTCGACTTTCATCATTCCTCAAGCAAATTTGTCTACATGCAGACGTCTGCCCTGATGCGAATAATCTATTCATATCAATATGAAAAATGACTATTGCTAAAAGGAAGAGTCTTAACAAGTGGGACATAAATTACTAGTGGACCAAAAAAAAGAAAAAACAGAGAGAGAGAGAGAGAGAGAGAGAGAGAAATGAACAGTGAAAATTCAATGATGAGTGTGCTGAATTATAGTGCCTGTAGTACAGGGTCTGATAACTTTACATCTTTAATAGATTGAATTACATAACTAGTAAAAAGAAAAAGAAAAAAGGCGGAAGAACATGCGCGACTTAGTTTACAGGGGACGTCCAAAATGCACCCCGTCATGTTTGGTGCTTGATGCACCAGGTTATCTAATGATGTACATTTGAAGATGTAACCCTATACCAATATAGAGTTCTCATCTCTTCTCTTTCATAAGTGCAACTTCACCATCGGCTTCCTCCTTCGCAGAGTAGTCTGCGTACGCCTCCTTCATAGCAGGTTATGCTTCACCATAGATGATGGCGACATCGTGAGGTGTAGCAAACAATTATGATGCATTTGAGGTACGGCGAGTACGACGTCGGAGTCGAGGTACATGATCTTGCACGCACACGCGAGGAGGAGGTAGGCAAGGTAGTATGGGCATAGTTCGTGGGGGGAAGGGGTGACGGGTGCGGAGTAGATGGGGGTGGTGATGAGACCGGCAATGGTGTCGTTGTCAAAGAGGTAGATCTGGCGATGGCGGATAAAGGTGAATTGTAGAAGCTCCAGCAAGACACGACGGTTCGTGCGCAAGCACTAATGCAGGATTCGTGGTGGTGCTGATAAATCGATGCTAGCGTCAATTCGTCATGGCCCCCTCCCTCGTCGAAGTTCGTGTCGGGGATGACGAGAGTGGCCCTCGATGACAGCAGCGATGGCGACAGCGACGGCGTGATTGTTAGCGCCCACGAAGCCGTTGAAGCGACCGCAGAGGAGGCGAAAAAGTGTGGGGTCGATGCAAAGAGATACAGAGAGAGACAGAGAGATTTTATGATGCATTTACAGTGATTGAGTGCTTGCGTACATCATCACTATTTACCATTTAGATCTATACAATGTGTGGTGCATCAAAATTGGCAGGGAGCATAGCATCGTCGCCTAGTTTACATGATAACATGAATTCAGCAAATACACAATTCAATATACTTTAATGTTATTTCTTTATTGGTGATTCTAAGTGGAGTGCAGATAATTCCTACATTATGACAAGTCAAGCACCATCGTAACGATTCATAATAGGGAAACGAATCTTCCCTTGAAAGAACAAGGGCGGCTTCACCTTTGTTGCCGCCATGTGTCCCTTATAAATTTTGGAGACTCTACAAGGGAGGCTTCACCTTGGTTCCTGCCATGTGTCCCTTATAAATTTTGGAGACCCTACGATAATGTTAAACCGTATATATATACAAGACAAAGAACAAAAGTTTCCAAATCGTACCAAGGTAGCACATCATAGAAAGGAGGAGCCATATTATCAATATGTCTAAGCAAAGGTATGGGTATGGTGTTCATTATTTCGTAATCTCCTCTCTATCATAACTCCGCTTATATCTGTCTATCCTGCTTGGTATGGTTTTTAGGTTGGAGGGTAAGGTGGCAATTGTGACCGGGGCAGCAAGCGGAATAGGAGCAGAAGCAGCAAGGATATTTGTGGAAAACGGAGCATCCGTAGTTATAGCAGATGTTCGAGACGAATTGGGTCACCAGGTTGCAAGTTCCTTTAGCTCAGACAAGGTGAGTTACCACCACTGCGACGTGAGAGACGAGAAACAAGTTGAGGAAATAGTGGCTTTTGCCTTGGTCAAACATGGAAGCCTAGATATCATGTTCAGCAATGCTGGAATTGCGGGCTCTCTATCTAACATACTTGATTTTGATTTGAATGGTCTTTGACAACACGGTGGTTGTGAATCTTCGCGGTGCAGCAGCATGTATCAAGCACGCTGCACGTGTCATGGTGGCTAGAAAGACATGCAGGTCTATAATTTGCACGGCCAGTGTGGCTGCTTCGGTTGCTGGATGTGCCGGTCATGATTATACTGCATCCAAAGATGGTCTTGTGGGTCTTGTGTGCTCAGCATGTGGTGAGCTTGGAACATATGGGATCAGAGTCAATTCCATCTCACCCTATGTAATAGCCACGCCTCTTACATGTAGAGCGCTGGATATTGAGCCAAGTGAAGCTGAAACTACTGGCCTTGCTAATGCCAATTTGCAGGGAATTGCATTGAAGCCTATCCATATTGCAGAAGCAGCTTTGTTTCTTGCTTCTGATGAATCGGCTTATATTAGTGGACACGACTTGGTGGTGGATGGAGGATTCTTGGCTGTCAATCGGTGTCTTCCTAGCAACGAAAAATAATTAAAAGATCTCATACCGAAATATGTTTCAAAAAATAAAGAAATGAAATAAAATCATCTTGATCTCCCATGTATCGCTCTCATTGTTAGAATTTTTTGGGTTTAGACTTCCATTGATTGGTGGACTTTTTGGTTTAATAAAAACGGGTTGAATTGATAGTCTAATTGTTAATTGGAAACCCATATAATTATTAAGTGATCCGTTATGGGTTTGTGATTCATTATGTATTATTGGGTTTAGGCTCAATATGAGTGTGCTAAAGGGTGTAAAGGGCCTTAGGTGACCTGGGTCTTTGATGGATGAAATTAGGTTATTATATATATTAATATTATGGGCAGGATCCCCACTCCACTCTATTATCTCTTGACGGCTCACTGCTCAATCGACTTAACCTTTGGAATAAGAAAAAGAGAATGAGTTGGATTAACTGTACCTGATGTATACCACATGTGTACGCTTCCATAATTAATCTCATTTAGTAATATGACTTCAAGAGATACGCATATTATTATGGTTTATTGCGGTTTCTATCTATTGATATTTGGTGTTCTAAATTCTTAGTATTTGATCCGATAAAATCTTACATGTGGTATCAGAGCGGGTTACACTAGAGTTAGAACCTAATTGAATAAATTCTCAAATTAGTTTAAATTGGGAATTTCTTTGAAATTATTTAGAATGGTTTCTAAATTGTTTTATATTAAAAATATGATTCGCAAAATTTCTTTTTCGATCTTGAATATATCTTGATTGGATTGAATGAATTTTACATTGAAAACTTTTTGAATCAGATTGAAGTCGTGGGACCTTTGTTATTTGGAAGTTCTTGTTGAATTAAATCAGGATTGTTTTGATTTTGAATAAAATCCGAGCCTCGATTTAAAGTTATCATGTTGTATTGTTATAGAACTTCCTGAATAAAAATCTTTTGAATTTGAACCACGATTAACTTTCGGTTCTGAATTGATATCAGTTATGAATCATTGTTGGTATTTTGAGAAGAAATTTTGAATTAAATATCAACATTTGTCTGGAACCTATGATACTAGAGCCTTCTTGATTATCAATCCTTAGTTTGAATCGAGATGGTTTGTTTCTAGTTGTGATTGAAATCTGTCATAGACTCCTCTATGTGTTTCAAAACCTGAGTAGATGATATTCGACCATCGAAATCTGGGGTTTTAAGGTTTTTTTTTTTTTTTAAGAGGATTATTTTAACGTTGAACCAATGAGATGGGAGAGAGAAGCGGCAGCGAAGGTTGCTCGTTCATGCTTGTTGTCGCTGCTGGTCCATGGTACCACACCGCCGTGGTTTCGCTCGTAGATCTGACCGCCGTGCGTCTCGCCGTCCACCCACTTGGTGCGGTTGTCCACCGCGTTGCAAGGTTGTGGGTTGCGATCTTGGTTTGTTGATGCCGCTGCTCTTGGTACGTTGCCCGCCACCGTCGTGGAGTAGAGGCTGAAGTTGGCAGAACGCAAATCTTGGCGGCAACTGTTCGTTCTTGCAATCGCCACTATGGATCTGATAGAGAGGGACTGCTGCCGGTGTCTCGTCTTTCATGCTTGCTCCCACTGAAGACAGTCACCCACTGCCGCCACGGAGCATGGGAGCTGCGGTTGCTATCTCGGGCCATGATGTAGAAGGAGGCTTGTGCCGCTGCCGCGTCTCTTCATGGCTACTGGTGTGACTTGCCGTCGCGGATAACCACCAGTTCGAGGAAAACGTGTTGACCGCGACTGTTGTCGCCATTTGCGCCGCCGCTGTTACGAGACTTGATGGCCAATGTGTAGGTGGCATTCCTCTTCACGCAAGGATAGGTGAAAGCATGGCAGCCATGGCCGCCATCGTGTGCAGTGTGTCTCGCTCAAGGAAGAGGGAAGGCAGCAGGTGTGGGGCTTGGTTGCTGCGGTCTTGGCGCGAAAGAAGGATTTGCTTGGAGCTTCAAGCTCCATGGTAGCTGTGTGTATCACAGTGGCAGGCAGAAGCCTTTCCTTTTTGACACAATTTTTGGGTCTTTTCTAATTTAAAAAAAAAAAAAATCTGAAGAAGCAAACATAAAATAAGGACAGTGGAAAAGAGAAAGGAAATTAAAGGAATTTAATCCCTTTCTTTTGGTAACTAATTATCGTAAACTATTGGTTTAAAATTCTATCAATTATAGGATTTGAAATATTTTATGGCTATTAAAATTAATTTGAATTCTATAAAAACTATAGAATTGAAAATGCCTTTTTATAGTTATTGAGTCTTATTATTGTGTTATTAAATGTGTTTGAAAAATTGGAGTTGAATTTAAAAAATTGATTGTTTGGGCAATTATTTATCCCTATTAAGAACTCTGTTAGTCGAATAAGTTTATACACCACAGTGGGTTACCTGCAAAATTGACGGAGTTACTTATTTATTATTTGTTTGGGATATTTTGTCACTTTGGTTGTTTATGAGTTGGCTCACCCACAGATAGTTAGCTCATTAATTGATCATGATGTGGCATGTTTTGTCACCTAGTTGGTTGTGGATTAACTCACCTACAAGTAATTAATTTATTAATTAATTTGGTGTGGCATGATATTTGGGATGATTTTGACAATAAAATCCTTCTGCCCACAAGTGTTGGATTTTTGTAACTGTTGTTTTATATAGTATATTCTCCATCCACAGGTGAGTTTATATTATATGTTAAGTCCCTATTTATGGTAATGAATATTACTATTGATTGTCCATATAAATAATCAAATTCTGTGTAATTTTTCAATTCCTGTGAATCTTTTCATGAATAGCATTGACAACCAAATTGAGCTCTTAATTAAAATTATTGTACAAGGAAATTTACCAAGACAAATATGTGATTACCTTTTGATAATTGTTGATATTATTTTGTGAAACCAACCTTATGAGAAAATGAAACATTCTTCTTGTTTTGATTTTGATTTTGTAAGCTGTGATTTGTTTATATTTAAAAATAAATATGTTTCTGTCTTTGGAAAAACTTTAAAATTTTTAAGACTGGTGAAGAAAGTCAATAGGCTAGAAAAATCAAAATTGTTAGGTTGGGATGGTAAATTTTCTCTAAAATAGGCATGATAATAATAGATAATTTATGGAGTTATTTGCTGAATATCTTTTGGGTTAAAAGGATTATTTTCCCAAATTTAGTATATTAATGACTCTAAATAAAATGGAATGGTCGAGTAAATAAATTTGTTTTGTGTTAAGTTACATTAACTTATCTGAATCCCATTGAAAAGAAATCTTAGAACAGTTGTTTATATATTAAATAAAATACTCTCCCAAAATATTATTTAAACTGTTTAAGGATTACAAATTTAGCCTCAACCTTACTTCGTATATGGAGTGAAGTCATTGAATTGATCTCACTATATCAAGAAGAACTTTAAGGTCGCCTGTTATTCCATAAATGCCAAAGGTTACAAACCTTGTTATCATAACCATGGAATGAAGATAGTTGAACCAAGGATTATCGAATTCTCGAGTAGAATGTTTATAATTTTGAAATCTTTATTTGGTAAATGATTGAAGGTAAGAATACTCTACATGAGTTACAATGGGATATGGAGGTCTATAGAAACTCTTGATGGTTTTAAGCCTATTAGTACAAATGGGTGTTTGAGAGGAAGATTACAATTAAAGCGCATAGTATTTAAATTGGATATTGTGGCTGAATGTTTCCTTAGAAAAGGAAGGACATGACTATTTGCTATTTGCGACTATGTAATAGTCGAGGGGGAGAGTTATGATAGTCATGGTTAATTTGCATTAGTTTATGCATAAATTAAGGGGCAACTATGCCTGATATTTAACTAAGTTGAATGAAATTTTATTTATACCATAGTTTGTGCTACGCGGTATAATATTTTAATTTCTCTTGATAAAATTCTTTTATGATAAATGTTATGGTAATTATTAATTACTATTGTTTTTATTGTACTTAGTTTTTGTTAAGTGCATGGAGAATAAGAGCTGTATTATTATCATAATGAAATTTCAGAGAGCATGGATAAATAATTATTATGACTAGTGAATTAGTTAGCATAGTAAATGATGCCTTGCAAGTTAGTCTGTTTATTAAGTTAATGAAATAATTTATGAAAATTTATGTGCTCTCAACCTAGGCTTAACTAACCTGTTAGCTCTTTTTTATTGGTCAAGATTATAGTCTAATGTTGATTATTCTAATTTGTACAATGTATGTGAAAGTTCATTTTGTACAAATTGTTATTCATTGCTTGAGTGATGTAACCTTATGAAGTGTTTCATGGTGTGTTTCTTGGGAAACATGTTTTAAGGAAATTTATATATGGCAGTTGAAAATAGTTTAATGGATTAGATTATCATTCCCAATTTGGAGCCCACTTATGGATATAGATGTTTATCACTATAGTGACTCATTCATGAAGTTAGTAGAGTGACCTATTAATTTAGGGATGGTTTTCTTGGTCAGACTAATTAGTGTATTGATCTACCCACAGGTGGTCTCTTATATGAGTTGGTTCAAAAGGGCAGTGAAAATTTGGAATTAGTTGACAGTGAAAATTCTTCTGCCCACAGGTGTTGAATTTTCTTATACTGCTGTGTATAGTATATTCTCTGTCTACAGACGAGTCTATATTCATGTTTTAAAATCTCTATTATGACTGATGTTGTCCATTGGATTAACTGAAGATTGATTATATTTATTTTTCAACTTCATATCATATTTTTCTTCAATAAAGTAATTAGACTACAATGTTGCAATCTTTGACTAGGTTCTTAAAAGGATGAAAATTGTATATAGTAATGGTATTTGGGCATGTGGATATATAAATTTATCCATAAAATTATGCTTGAATTTGTATTTAAGCAGATTTTCTTCGTGAAGAAAATGTTGATTATTTTAATGAGTGGGAGCTATAGTTTGTGTTGTGCATTCTGCCCACAGGTGATTATACAATCATATACTTAGCCTCCCATGAAAGATATGAATATGCCCAATTAATTATTATTTTTAATCATAATCTTGTATTTATGCAATTAAATAATTGCATAAGGTTGATGGAAACTAGTTGTTTGATTCTGTTTGCATACTATATATGATTTTCGAAGTCCTTGACGACAGCCAAAGTTATAATGAATATATTAGCATTGTGGAAGTGCTTGCTGAATCCTTAACTGAAGGACTTAGACTCGTGATGTTTATGAAATATATTGAGAATATGGGTCTTGTAAGGTCTTTTGATGTACTTGATTAGTGGGAGTTGTTATATTCATTTGATTGCATTGAATTTATGTAATCTAGTTGATGAACTCATGTGCATGTTATGATATTTTATTTTGGTACCATTATTATATCTCAAGATATGGATGTTTTCTTTTGAAAATATTGGTCTTTCATGAGAAAGATGTTGTTCCCTTATGGGAATGGTGTTTCATAAAAAATATGTTATGATCTCTTTATGAGAGGTTGGTTGTGTCTTCTTCGAAAGACACAATGAGGATCCATATACAATAGCATAGAAGGATCGCATGTTATGCTATAATATATATATTTACACCTTGCGCACTCATGTTTTGGATCATTATTGATGAGGTTATTTGGTTACGTGATTATAGGTGAATTAGACTCTTTATAGTTTATTATTCGTCTATGGCTCTTAGCTGGTAGCCTTATTAACTGGAGTGACTGGTTTTGTGGTGATTATTTTCAGGTTATGTTTTGTGGCCACAGTTGTTTAACCCGAGAGTCATTTTTTAAAAATGTTTTAAAAACTAAATAAAACCCAATCAATTTTGCCCAAGTGGGAGAATGTTAGAATTTTCTGGGTTTGGGTTTCGATTGATTGGTGGACTTTTTGGTTTAATAAAAAAGGGGTTGAATGGATAGCCTAATTGTTAATTGGAAACCCACGTAATTATTAAGTGATCCGTTATGAGTTTGTGATTCACCATGTGTTATTGAGCTTGGGCTCAATATGAGTGTGCTAAAGGGTGTAAAGGGCCTTAGGTGACATGGGTCTTTGGTGGACGAAACTAGATTACTATATATATTAATATTAAGGGCAGGATCCCCACTCCACTTTATTATCTCTTGACGGCTCACTGCTCCATCGACGTGACCTCTGGAATAGGAGAAAGAGAAGGAGTGGGATTAACTATACTTGACGTATACCACGTGTGTACGCTTCTGCGATTAATCTCATTTGGTAATATGGCTTCAAGGGATACGCATATTATTATTGTTTATTGCAATTTCTATCTATTGATATTTGGTGTTCTAAATTCTTAGTATTTGATCGGATAAAATCTTACACTCATAAGATATGTGTATCATGTATGGTTTTATGAGTTGATTATGCATTTCCTCATAGCCTGCTCTCTTATTTTTTGCTATCTTCCACAAAGCAAAATTAAGTTACATATAATTGTATTGAATACTACAACTGTTCCAAATTATCTTGTAATCTAGTCTGTCTAAATAGATATTTATGTGCGTGGTTGGTTGCAGTATATAATTACTATTGAAATTTCTGAGCTAAGCCAAAAATTACCTTGGTCCTCTGGATGGTAAAAGTGAATTATACCATCATTGCTCTATACGCCTTACCTATTAGTTCTAGGCTTCTAGCAAATAATTTGTTGCGGTATTCGTTTTTTAAAATGGCAAAAGTTACATTTGAGATTAGTCTGACTATTGTGCATGTTTTAGACCTTATTGACTTATAAAAATTAATTTTACTATTAAAAAATATCATTTTTACAAAAAATTATTCATTTTAATTTTTATTTAAAAATTAAAAATAGATTTTTTTTTAATTTTTGAATAGAAGGTTATGTTAATATCTTTTATACAAAATAATTTTTTTGAAAAAAATCACATTTTCTATTAAAAAAAGTTGAAACAAACAAACTATTAATTACTCAAAAAAAATAAAAGAAACAAACTAATCAGGTTCAAAATTAATTACCCCAAAAAATAAAAGAAACAAACTAATCAGGTTCAAAATTAAGAGAGGAATTGGGCTTGACTTGTTGTAGCTACTAAGGCTTCAAATTTAGTGTACATGAAATCATGCATGAACCTCCTTTCAATGGATAAGGCCTGGCCTCATTAGAACCAAAAAAGTAAAATAGGATGGGCCTCAGTGTTACCACATTGCCTCGTAAGATTTGGGGACAGAGTTCAATTCCCCTAGGCACCCTCATCCCCTGCTCCTAATCCACCCACCTCTCCTTGACCCCCCTCCCCCAAAAAAAAAATCCTTCCATTAAAAAAAAAGAAAAGGAACCTTCATCGAAAACAACTTGCAAATCAATATTCAAAGTAGGGCTGCAATGAACCTTCATTTTCAGTATTGCACCGACATTCAACAAAAACTCATGTTTGAATGAACCATCTCTAGAATGAAATAGAGTAATATTATTTGTATTTATTTCATCTATGATATTGTGCTGATTTATTCATTATCCATAATTGAAAATGATAAAAAAATTTAAAACAAAAAATTCATCATTTTTAATATAAATGATGGATTAGTCGATATAATATCTTAGGTGAAATGAGTATAAATAATATTATTCAATGAAATAAGAGTAGATGTATATGGTATCAGGATGAGTGATATATTGGAAATTATATAGTATGAATTCTTTTTCATGAGTGTTATGAAACATATATAATTAATTATAGGAGGAGTGAATGTTTATTTTGGTTCTTAAAGATACATGTGTATCTCTTAGTCCTTGAATTTAAGATCCACCCACCTCTCCTTGACCCCCCTCCCCCCAAAAAAAATTCCTTCCATTAAAAAAAAAAAAAAGGAACCTTCATCGAAAACAACTTGCAAATCAATATTCAAAGTAGGGCTGCAATGAACCTTCATTTTCAGTATTGCACCGACATTCAACAAAAACTCATGTTTGAATGAACCATCTCTAGAATGAAATAGAGTAATATTATTTGTATTTATTTCATCTATGATATTGTGCTGATTTATTCATTATCCATCATTGAAAATGATAAAAAAATTTAAAACAAAAAATTCATCATTTTTAATATAAATGATGGATTAGTCGATATAATATCTTAGGTGAAATGAGTATAAATAATATTATTCAATGAAATAAGAGTAGATGTGCATGGTATCAGGATGAGTGATATATTGGAAATTATATAGTATGAATTCTTTTTCATGAGTGTTATGAAACATATATAATTAATTATAGGAGGAGTGAATGTTTATTTTGGTTCTTAAAGATACATGTGTGTCTCTTAGTCCTTGAATTTAAGAAATCAACAATTTAACCCGTAAAATTGTAAAAAAATTATTTAAATTAGTCATTTTAGTGATTTAAGTTAATTCTTACCAATATCATTTTAGAAATTATTTTGAATCACTTTTTATAATATAAAAAACTAAATTATTAATTTCTTGATTTTAAGGACCAAAGTAAAACACACATATAACTTTAAAGATGAAACTTAACATCAATAATAGTATTATCTTGAACATTTAACATAACCAAAAGGATATGGATTTTGATTATATTAGTCGATGAGGTAAAATGGAGATGAAGGCATAATGATGATATATTTGGTTCATGTTTCTTTTATTATAGCAATATGTGGTAGTTATACAAAAACTAAAACTAAGATGAAAATGTTGTACTTGACATAAGCAGAGGGTTAAAGGTGCTTTGACATTCTGCCAATAGTTCATACTGTAATGATTTATAATATCCACGTTCACACCAACATATTTATCCATTTTAATATCCTGGGTGGCAGATATTTTTGAGTTAACTTGGAGTGTTATGAACCGTTGAGTTTTGCATCATATCTACGATCAATTATTATTATTATTATTATCTTCCTCACTATAGCCTTTACTCATAATGGACTATTATGGTGTAAATGGGACTGGATATTTTCAACGACCACGTGCAAACGTATCAAAAGTGGCACAGCGGAAACATGGTGGGCCCGTAACCCACAGGTCCCAGCGTCTAAGCCTGGCTCTGATAATGAGTGGCTTCCTATCTGATAATTTTTATTTATTTATTTATTTATTTTTGTAAATAAAAAAAAACTGCAAATAAATATTCAAAGAAAGGCTTAGTATTGGGCATTCAACAGCAGCTGCTGTTTGTGGAATGTTACTATGGCATGAGATATTACAATTGAATTTTATTAACCTATTTTGCAACATCTTTAACCTAACGGGGATAACAAAATATTTTTCAAAAAATTGTTGATTTCAGAACAACAATGAATAATTTGTTATATTTATTTATTTTACGCTAAAATAGATAATTCGTTTTCTAATATAATTTACTTAAGTTCCTTATCATTTACTCACGATATAACATGTTTTTTGTTGCAATATAATTACGGTGATATCTTAATTGCTAGTCAGTCAGAGTGATTATCCCCTCAAATGTCATCATTAGTCTCTAAATATCAACTTCAACATCACCTTTTTAAAAGTAGAGTTCGTAGAGGGTGCAGAGTACCTTGACGGGACTAGTCATTCGTCTCCCTCTAAGGATGGAAAAAGTATAGGCAATGTAACAATTTAAAAGAGAAGGATTCTATAATATATCTTATTACGTAAAGTGCACTATGCACCTTCATTTAACCATACTTTTCAAATATGGCTAAATGCCTTTAAAGCGTAACTAAATGCATTTAGCCATATTCATCAAAGTTCACACTTTTTATGATTACTTTTTTTAAAAAATAATATCTATACTCTTGTAATCAAATAAACATTAGTCTTATAAATAATTAAAATAAATTATCAATATACAAACTTATAATAATTTTATATGTAAAGTTTATAGAGTATTATAGTTATTTATTGCAAATAAAAATTAAAGTAAATACTTCGTCGAAAATTATGTCAAAACCATAATATTGTATTAAGTAAATTTCTTTTCCACTTCAAAATTTAGAAGGTTTTTTTTTTCCAAGGTTTTTCCGTTTCAAAATTATGAACAAAATTTATACAAAACTATAGTTTATTCTAGGATTATTTTTTATTTTTAATTTGAATTAATACAGTTTGTTATAATTGAAAATATAACATCCTTTTCTAAATCTTTTATACAGGAAATAAAAACAATATCGATTTTTATGTACTATGTAAAAAAATATTGAAATTAAATTAAAATATGTGCAGTATAAATAATAGATATATCATTTTTGTGCAATATATATCTTTTAATAAGTAAAGCAATAAATATGAAAATAGAGAGATAATAATCTATTTATCTATATCTATACTATTAATAATTGAGATTCATTTCATGGAAAGTTTTGTCATATATCAATTTCTCAGCTGTCCAATTTTTTTTTTTTTTTTGTGATTAACTTTTTAGCAATTCAATTTCAACCATAATTCTAGATTTAATATTTTCAGAAACTCTTCATTTGTAGTTTTATTATTTTAAAAAAATAAAAAATAAAAAATTACAGCCACTAATAATTATAATCCACCAACCCTCTTTAGTCAGCCCTTTTTGCCACTAATAATTTAACTTAATTAATGAATTGTTATATTTTCAAGTCCACAAACTAGAATGCTAAATTAGAATATGTGTATGTTTAATTCACATACAATTATTTTTTCTGACTACTAAGTTTTTATTAAATTTTTATAACTACAATTCTAATGAATTTATTTCTTATAGTCAAGTTGAAAAGCTCATTTTTTTAATAACTGCCCTTACATAATATTATGTTTTGAATGAGGTCAAGGAACTTTGTGAAATATTACAATATACCTAAAGTGCAATTTAGTGATCTTCTCAATATGTTTTGGTTTTTGTTTGATTTTTGTTCTTAAATAACTTATTTATGGATACTTATTTACCTTTTATTGTTCTAGAATATTTTTGCTAATTTATGAAGAAAAATATGAATGGCTATATTGACATGAATTTTGCATAGTAGATGGACGCAATTTCATGTGTTGCATTAGGATAAGGAAATTGTATACCAAAAAAGGGTAAGGAATTTAAAATTTTGAATCAACTTGAATTGATATATATTATGATTCAAATAAAAAAGTAAAAATACAATAGCTTCAATTATAATTTGGCATAACTTATTATTTAGCACTTTGGTTTTAATTAATAGTTATTAAAAGACTGAATAAAGGGAAAAGTATAACAAATGAAATAGACTTTTAAATAAAGAGGACAAAGAAGAAAACAATATCTTTTTTGTTTAACTTCAATATTAGGATAAAAATTTCTTATAAATAAATTATAATTTTAATAATAATTTGCTATATAAAATAAATTTATTTTTTTAGATAAATGATTTTTAGAACTGTTGTACTTTTTATTTCTATAATTATTTTATTTTATATTTTTTTATTAATCGAATTTATATAACAATAGCGTTATCTTCACATGAATTTTATAAATCTTTGTGAACATTATATAGTATTGTACAAATCCAATAATAAGTAACTATAATAAATTATATTATATATGTTCTTTATAAATTACTCTATTTCGAGGATGAAAAAAAGGAAGGAAGATAGAAATTGAATAATATTTATTTTCTGAATAGTTCTATTGTCTTTTAAAAATAAAATAAATATGTGTGCTTATAAAGCAAGCTATACTTTTAATTATGTGCTATTCTACTAAATGCATCTATTGGGCTTTTTTTAAAAAAATTTACTTTACTATGCTTCTTAAGAAAGAGAAGGATAAGAGAAATAAATTAATTTATTTTTAGAAAAATGTAAATGGAATAAATTTTTTTAAGTTGTTATAACATCAATTAAAATTTTGAAATAGACATTCTTAAAAAATGAATTATACTTTTTATAATGAATTGTTATATAAAATAATTTTATAAAACTTTTTTTTAAAACTATTATTTTTGTATGAGGTTAAAGAAAGAAAAATAATAATTTTTTTTAGTTATTCAATCCTCACTTAAAATCACAAGTATTGTTCTTATAAAACTAATTATTCTTTAATGAATGACCATAATTATACTAACAATTTTTTTATTCAATTTTAGTCCTTATTAGTTTGTAATTATACTTTATTATTAATATTAAATGTGTATTCAATTAGCATTATATCATTTTATATTTATTAATTATTTTGTCATTTTTCATCAAATATATTAATTTTTATAATTTAATAATTTGATCACATTAATTTTTATTATTATTACAATTGAAAAAAGTTAGTTATAATGCTCTACTAATAATAAAAAAACATGTGCATAGAGAGAGATAATAATAGTAAATATTAATTATAATTAGTTTATTGAGAATTAAGTGGTGGATCCCATTACTATATGATATCCTGGGAATAGAAAGAGCTCCATCTTACGTAATAATTCAGGACACCACAAAAATTTTCCTGCCATATGACACTATTTACAGCAGTAGGTAAATTTGTCGTGCTTCACAATCAGGGCTCGACTCTCAAACGATAAAATAAAAAAATTATAGTAATAAAGAAAAATTAATTTTATTGAAAAATCAAATAATTAATAATTATTTATATTTTCACTTATTCTATTAATGAGCATAATTAATATAAAAATAAAACTGCAAATAAATAATTCATATATTTTTATTTTTAAAATAGATAAATAATTTTAAACAGGAAAAGATACTAAAATAACAGAGATACTGCAACATGAAGGTGATGTATTGGAAAAGCCAGGGCTCACGAAAATTTTCCACAAACACATTTTAAATTTCATCATTCCCCAAGCACATTTGTCTACATGCAGACGTATGGCCGGATGCAAATAATTTATTACAAACTTTATATTCATTTTAATTAATTTTTAAATTAACTAATAATATGTGAATATTTTTTTAAAATAAATAATTTAAAACTTAAAAATATACACTTTTCTCAAAAAAAAAAAAATTATCATTGTTTGATTTAAAAATTAAACAGAATAAATGCAAAGAACTTAATTTGAGTTTTTTTCCATAGTCTATTCATATCAATATGAAAAAATGATTGTTGCTAACTAATAACCTCTAAGGCCTAGTTTAACATGCTTTTTTAGAATATATTATTATTTATCAAAAATATAAATTAATTTTTTTATTTGATAAATAAAAAAGTTAGAGTAATTTTGCTCCTAATTTTTAAGTCAAGCATGCTTTTAAGACTCTTTATATAGTATTTTTTAAAATTAGCTTAGATTTTCTAAAATTTAAAAGATTAATATAACTTTATTCTCTTTAATAGTAGTGAAAATAGAAATTTCTCTTTTTAATATTTATATCTGTTATAGTTAATTTAAATTTTAAGAATAATTTTACCAAATACTACTATTGTGGCTTCTATTTATTGAGAGTAACTTTTATATTATTTTATCAAATAATATTATTATTATTTTTTAAAAACAAGTTTTAGATAGTTCAACAACTCTAAAAAAATAACAGCCTTACCAAACCAGACCTAAGTTTCTAGGTGCTCTTGGAGCAAAACAAATCTCTTGCCATGATCTACTCTTGGTTTGCTATATAAGTGAATGTTGGTGGCTAAGGAAATAAGGGTGGCCCATATTCACTAATATGGTAAATAATATATAGATTAGAGTAAGAAATTTCTATTGCTTTTAAAAACACTTAAAAATTCTCTTTGAATAGACTGAATTACATAACTTGTAAAAGGAAAAAAGCGGAACAACATTTGCAACTTAATTTACACGATGACAAGAATTCACCAATTCAATATCATTTAATGTTATTTCTTTATTGGTGTTCTAAATATAATGGAGATAATTCCTACAATATGAAAAGTCAAGCACCATAGTAACTATTCATAATATGAAAATGAATCTTCCCTTGAAAGAACAAAGGCGGCTTGACCTTAGTTGTCGCCTTGTGTCACTTATAAATTTTGGAGACTCTACAATAATATTAAACCGGATATACAAGACAAAGAACCAAAGTTTCCGAATTGTAAGCTAAAGTAGCACATCAACGAAAGGAGGAGCCAAATTCTCAATGTCTAAGCAAAGGTATGGCAGGGTGTTCAATATTTCTTAATCTCCTCTCCATGATAACCCTGTTTATTTCTCTCTGCCTTGCTTGGTATGATTTTTAGGTTGCAGGGTAAGGTGGCAATTGTGACTGGGGCAGCAAGCGAAATAGGAGCAGAAGCAGCAAGGATATTCGTGGAAAACGGAGCTTCCGTAGTTATAACAGATGTTCAAGACGAATTGGGTCACCAGGTTGCAAGTTCCTTCAGCTCAGACAAGGTGAGTTACCACCACTGCGACGTGAGAGATGAGAAACAAGTTGAGGAAACAGTGGCTTGTGCCTTGGAGAAATATGGAAGCCTAGATTAAAAGTGTTTTAAATCAAGGTCTACTGGATTGCTCACACAGTAGCCAAGCAATTTATTTATATATATAGAACTAGTTGCAGGAGATAACGTAACAGAATTTGAAAATTGAAAATACTAGATAAACATAACAAACAATAATACAAACTACTGAAAGATCCTATCCTAAAGACTTGGAACTACTTGGCACGTCTTTAGCCCCCCTCAAACTTGGCGGGTGATCACTGAGACCAAGTTTGGACCTCAAATTAAAAAATGCAGCACGTGGCAATGGCTTGGTAAAAATGTCTGCAAGTTGACTTGAGGAAGGAACATAAGTGGTGATAAGAGACCCCTGAGCAACTTTTTCACGGACAAAGTGATAATCTAGTTGAATATGCTTCGTACGGGAGTGAAAGATTGGATTTACCGTGAGGTGTAGTGCACTAAGATTATCACAAAATAGTCGTGGAGGATCAAGTAGAGGCACACCAACATCGCGAAGTAGATAACTGAGCCAAGTTAACTCAGCAATAGCGGAGGCCATGGCACGATATTCAGCTTCGGCACTTGATCTAGCCACGGTGGGTTGCTTCTTGACGCTCCATGAGATACAATTGCTTCCAAGAAAGGCGCAATAACCTGTGGTGGAGCGACGAGTCAACGGGCACCGAGCCCAATCCGCATCCGAAAAAGCATATAAACTTGACGCAGACTGAGCATGAATGCGTAAGCCAAGGTTGACTGTTCCTTTCACATAACGTAGAACTCTCTTCAACTCACGAAAATGGGCATTGGTTGGAGCATGCATGAACTGACAAAGATGGTTAACACAAAATGTAAGGTCCGGTCTGGTGAAAGTAAGATATTGAAGGGCACCTGCAAGACTTCTGTACAAACCAGGATCGTAGAACGCAGTATCATCAGAATTTGAAGAATGAACCTACATGGGAGTCGCAACAGTGTTGCAAGCTTCCATATTTGCATGCTGAAGCACATTCTTAGCATACTTTGACTGAGATAGGAGCAAACCATAAGAAGTATAATGAACTTGAACCCCAAGAAAGAACTGAAGACGTCCTAGATCCTTGATGGCAAAAGAATGACCAATATCATTAAGAAACTTAGTGAGAGTAGGTTGATCATTGCTAGTCAAAATTATATCATCAACGTAGAGGAGCAGCAACATGAGAATGCCATCAATGTGATACACAAATAAAGATGGGTCAGCAGTACTGCATGTAAAACCATAAGAGACCAAGTAAGAACTTAGGCGATTGAACCAGGTACGAGGAGCTTGTTTGAGACCGTACAATGCCTTGTGTAGTTTCCAGACATGATCAGGAAACAAAGGATTGACAAAACCGGGTGGCTGAGAAACATAAACTGGTTCATCCAAGAGTCCATGTAAAAAGGCATTTTTGACATCAAGTTGTCGAAGAAACCAGCCATTCATGGTCGCTAAGCTGAGGACAAGACGAATAGTGCTGTATTTGATAACCGGTGAGAAAGTTTCTTGAAAATCAACACCAGCAATTTGATTAAACCCCTTTGCCACGTAACGTGCCTTAAGCTTGTCAAGCGAGCCATCAGATTTTAGTTTTGTTTTCCAAATCCATTTGGTTCCAAGTACTCGCATAGTGGGGGAACGGGGCACAAGCTCAAAAGTACGTTGATCAATAAGAGCTTGAAGTTCATCCTCCATAGCCTTTTTCCAACCAGGATGACGTAGTGCAGTTTTTACTGATTTCGGTTCGACTGGAATTGGTTCACAATGCAGTAAGTATCGTGGGTTCGGGCACATGATGCCATCCTTGGATCGGGTAGTCATTGGATGATGGTTATGAGAAGGTTGGGTCAAAGGCAAGGGATGTGAGGAAGTGGAAGTAGCACTGTTTGAATGGCTGGGAGTATATGATGGTGAATGAGTAGGAACAGAAGAAAGTTGTTGGGGTGGGGCCATTGTGATATTTAAATTTGGTGGGGAAGATATGGGTGGGCCATTTGGTGTAGAGTTAACATATGAATTAGGTGAGATAGGGGAGGTAATTTCAGGTGGGGTGTCAGTGTCATGGCATGGTGGATGGCGAAGGGAAGTGGGGCTCAAAAAAGGGGTAGTTTTTTAAAAATGAGTGATGGTAGTGGAGAGGTCAGCGGAAGGCTTATGTAAGGTGTTGAGGTCATGAAATGGGAAGTGGAATTCGTCAAACACCACGCTACGTGATATGAAAATTTTTCCAGTGGTTGGATAAAGACATTTGTAGCCTTTGTGTCTATCAGAGTAGCCCAAAAACACACAGGGTAAAGACTTAGGAGCCAGCTTGTGAGTAGAGGAGTCCTTAATCAATGGGAAACATCGAGACCCAAAAGTCCGTAAGCAAGAATAATCGGGTTGCTCCTTGTGTAATAGGAAAAATGGGCTAGTGAAACCACGGACCGAGGAAGGCAACCTGTTGATCAGAAAACATGCAGTATGAAAAGCTTCCGGCCAATAAATTAGAGGAACCTTGCTTGCAAAAATTAGAGTTAAACCCAATTCACGTAGATGACGATGTTTGCGCTCAGCCACACCGTTTTGTTGAGGTGTGCCAGGACAAGAAACGTGTAGCCTAATACCATTGGAGGCAAGATGAGATAGAAAATTTCGGTTGAGGAATTCACCTCCACCATCACATTGTACAACTTTAATGTTGAAACTAAATTGGCGAGCAACAAACTTTTCAAACAAAACATAATGCTGGAAGAATTCAGATTTGGCTTTTAAGAGAATAATCCATGTAAAGCGTGTAAAGTCATCCACAATGCAAGCATAAAATCGAAAACCACATGTAGAAGTAATTGGAGATGGACCCCATAAATCCAAATGAATCAACTCAAAAGGAAAAGAACTTCGTTTATTGACTGGAAGAAATGGCAATTCATGTGCTTTTGCCAACGTACAAGAATCACAAATAAATGGAAAAGGCTCCTTATTAGAAAGTTTAATAGCTCCTTTATGATGCAAATGGTGAACAAGACGCATGTGAGGATGTCCAAGCCGGGCATGCCATACTCGAGCATCAGCAGTCTGAAATCTTGTTGAAAAATGAGCACTAATCTTCTTTGGTAGGGAATAAACAGCCCCCATCCTCATCCCCTTGGTCAAAATCAACCCTGTCATCTTGTCCTTTATCATAAAACCAGTATCAGAAAATTCACAAACACATGGATATTCAGTGGTAAGCTGACTGATAGATAAAAGATTTTTCTGAATCCCAGGGACAAGAAGAACATCTTTAATAGGTAGAGAAGAGCCATTTGAAAGAGAGATAGAAGAATCACCAATATGAGAAATGTCCAGAATATCACCATTGCCAACAGCAACACATGTAGAACCCGTATAAGGGCGAAGATTAGATAATATACCTGCATCATTAGTCATATGAGCTCCCGCAACTATATCAGGGAGCCATGCATTGGCATCCTCAGAATCATGAAGAGTGAGAGCTGCCAAGGCTGGTGAAAGTGATTCAGGTTGATATGCATGATTGAACCGATGAGGACATGCAAGAGCTTCATGATTACTTGTCTTGCATATTTGACACTTAATTGCAGCCAAGGATGAACGTGAAGAAGGTTTGGCAACATTGGAAGATGAAGAATGTGGTGTAAACCCGCGGCCTTTGGAGCTAAAGGTAGGACGCTGAGAACGTGGTTTAGATTGGTAGTGTTGGCGACGAAAAGGTTTGTCAGGCTGGGCATAGAAGGCAGGGGTAAGAGATTTAGGAAGTTCAGTGGTGCGAGTATCATAGTTAATAAGTTGAGGGAGAATGGATTGATAGGAAGGGATGGGTAGGCGAAGCATGGTGGTGGTAAAGGTGTTGTAATCGGGCCCAAGACCACGGAGAAGGTGAAAAACTTTGTCTTGATCGGGTAGTGGTTTGCCAATGAGAGAAAGATCATCACAAAGAGATTTAAAATACCGAATGTAGTCGTGGATCGATTGAGTCGGTTCTTTAGATAACAATGACAATTTTTGTTTTAATAAAAATTCTCGTTCGATAGACGTGTGAGCATAGGCATCTTGGAGCGCTAGCCAAACTGCTCGAGAAGTGTCCAAATCAACAACCAGTGCAAGAGCCTCTTCAGACAATCGACTAGTAATCCAAGCACGAACCAGACGATCTGAGCGTCGCCAGTGAGTGAACTCCGGGTTTGGTTGATCAAACCTCATGCCAGGGGAAGCCGTGGCCACTGGGGAGGGGATCAACGGAAGAGGAGCTGGAGTGTCACCAGATATAAAGCCACCAAGGTCTTGACTTTCAATGAGGTTACGCATTTGAGAGCACCAGAGAACATAATTGGAGGAATTGAGATCAAGAGATACAAAGTTGCTAATATTAAGATTAGCAGGGTATGGGTAAGGAGACTGGTTATTGGTGGCAGCGGATGTAGAAGATGAATTGGACATTCTGGGGTTGGAGTTAGCATTAGCCATAGGCAAAATCTGATACCATAAAAGTGTTTTAAATCAAGGTCTACTGGATTGCTCACACAGTAGCCAAGCAATTTATTTATATATATAGAACTAGTTGTAGGAGATAACGTAACAGAATTTGAAAATTGAAAATACTAGATAAACATAACAAACAATAATACAAACTACTGAAAGATCCTATCCTAAAGACTTGGAACTACTTGGCACGTCTTCATAGATATCATGTTCAGCAATGCTGGAATTGCGGGCTCTTTGTCTAACATACTTGATTTTGATCTTAGTGATTTTGACAACACTGTGGCTGTGAATCTTCGCGGTGCAGCAGCATGTATCAAGCACGCTGCACGTGTCATGGTGGCTAGAAAGATACGCGGGTCCATAATTTGCACGGCCAGTGTGGCTGCTTCGGTTGCTGGTCCACTTTCTGGGCATGGTTATACTACATCCAAACATGGTCTTCTGGGCCTTATGCACTCAGCATGCGGTGAGCTTGGAGCTTACGGGATCAGAGTCAATTCCATCTCACCCTATCTTTTAGCCACACCTCTTGCATGTAGAACGACGGATATGGAGCCACATGAAGTTGAAGCTATGTGCCTTGCTACTGCGAATTTGCAGGGAATTCCATTGAAGGCTACACATATTGCAGACGCAGCTTTGTTTCTTGCTTCTGATGAATCGGTTTATATTAGTGGACACGACTTGGTGGTGGATGGAGGATTCTTGGCTGTCAATCGGTGTCTTCCTAACAACGAAAAATAATTAAAAGATCTCATACGGAAATATGTTTCAAAAAATAAAGAAATGAAATAAAATCATCCTGGTCTGCCATGTATTGCTCTCATAAGATATGTGTATCATGTATGGTTTTATGAGTTGATTATGCATTTCCTCATAGCTTGCTCTCTTATATTTCGCTATTTTAAGTAACAAAGAATTGTATTGAATACTACAACCGTACCAAATTATCTTGTAATCCAGTCTGTCTAAAAAGGTATTTATGTGCGTGGTTGGTTGCAGTATATAATTACTATTGAAATTACTGAGCTAAGCCAAAAATTACCCTGGTCCTCTAGATGGTAAAAGTGAAATATACCACCATTGCTCTATATGCCTTACCTATTAGTTCTAGGCTTCCAGCAAAAATTGGTTATGGAATTCGTTTTTTAAAAAGGCAAAAGTTACATTTGAGGTTAGTCTGACTATTGTGTATGTTTTAGACCTTATTGACGCACTTCTATTTAGGGTGTGTTTATTTCAACTTTTTTTTTGGGGGGCAAAAAGTGATTTTCTACCTATTAAAAAAAAATTCACAAAAATTACTCATTTCAGCTTTTACTTAAAAGTTAAAAATAGATTTATTTATTTTTTTAACTTTTAAATAGAAGCTAATTTCAATAGCTTTTATAAAAAGTAATTTAAAAAAAAATGCTCTTGCTATTAAAAGAAAACGGACACAAACACACTCTTAATCACAAAAAACAAGCTAATCGAATTCAAGATTGTAGGTACTGGACTTGAAGTTTAGTGGACATAAAATCATACATGAGCCTTCTTTCAGTAAATAAGGCTAGGCCTCATTTAGAACAAAAAGAGGGGTGGGCCTCATTGGTTACCACATTGCCTCATAAGGATTGGGGACAGAGTTTGATTCCCCTAGGCATCCACACCCCCTTCCCTCATCTACTCCTAATCCACCTCTCCTTGACCCCCCCCCAAAAAAAAAAATCCTTCCATTAACAAAAAAATGAAGGCAAAAAAAAATGCACCTTCATCCAAAATAACTTGCAAATCAATATTCACAGTAAGGCTGGAATGAACCTTTATTTTAGTGTTGCATCGACATTCAACAGAAACTTTTGTTTGAATGAACCAACACTAGAATGAAATAGAGTAATATTATTTGTATTCATTTCACTTAGAACACTGTACCAATTCATTCATCATCCATTATTGAAAATAATAATGAAAAATTAAAATAAGAAACTTATCATTTTTAATACAGATGGTGGATGAGTTGATATGATATCCCAGATGAAATAAGTATAAATAATATTATTCAATGAAATAAGAGTAGGTGTGCATGGTAATAGGATGAGTGGTGTATTGGAAACTATGTAGTACAAATTCTTTTTCATGAGTGTTATGAAACATATACAATTAATTATAGGAGGAGTGAATATTTATTTTGGTCCTTAAAGTTATATGTGTGTCTTACTTTAGTCCTTGAAAGTAAGAAGTTAACAATTTAGCTCGTAAAGTGGTAAAATTTAAATGAGTCATTTTAGTAATTTAAGTTAATCCCTACGAATATCATTCTAGGGACTATTTTGAATCACTTGTTACAATTTGAAGAACTAAATCATTAATTTCTTACTTTTATAAGGACCAAAGCGAAGCACTCATACAACTTTAAGGATCAAACTGAACATTAATAATAGTAGGTTTAATTATTTTGCAGATTCTTATAATTTCACTCAACTTTCAATTAAATCTCTATAATTTAAAAATTTGTAATTAAATTTCTATATTAGATAAAAAATTTTAATCAAGTCCTTACCTCCTTCTACTATTATAAAAAAAGTTAGACTAAATAGAATATTCTTCAAATATTCCTTGAGATCATCTAATATGGATGTAATAGGGACTTGATTACACGTTTTACAAATTATAAGGACCTAATTATTTATTAGATACTAATATGCTGTGCATGGTGTAAGGCAAGGGGAAGTGTAGCTAATTTCTCATAGCTAAAGGTTGAAGGTATGTGCTGTGAAAATGTGTCAGTAGCTAAGAATTACGTAAGCGGTGTATGGAAAGGATTGGCTTCTCCCAAGGCTAAATTGCTAACTTGGTTCACTATTATTGGAAGATTAAATACAAAAGATAGATTGGCGAAGTTCAACATAATACAGTTAGATCAGGCAAGATGTGTTTTTGGCAATTCTAAACTGAGTTTGTTTCCCATTTATGTTTTACATGCTACCATATTTGAAATGTCTAGTGTAAATGTCTACAGTGGTAGGGATTATCTTGGGCTATTTCAAATGAATCGAATGTCATTTTTCAAAATTGGATGGAGTGTCCATGGAGTGGATTTCAGAAATAGGTTTGGTCCACTTTATTCTCTGTTATCATTTGATATATTCTAAACCTTCAAAACATGATCATTTTTGAATGAGCAAATGCTAAGTAGGATGTTCTTATATTCCAAATAAAACAAAGATGGGGCTTTTGGGTGTCAGGAAGGTGTGGTGAACTTCCTTTTTCTCCTGATTTTATCATTGATAATATGGAAGTGGTAAAGCAATGGTAAAGATACAATGGCAAAGCAAAAAGGTAGGAGATTTCAATCTCATATTATAAAGGGAAGAAGATTTGGTGGGTATGCAGTGAATATATATGATGTTGAATTGCAAAAACATATTATTAGTGGGATACTTTAGAATAATAGAAGTGACATTAAAGGGACTTTGTGTAATTAGATCAATGTTGGTTCGAGTGTACAGGCTAAATTACTTGTAGTTGTTGAGTTGCTAGTAGTTGCGGCTAATGAATAATGGATCCTCAATGCTGAAATAGTCGTCTTTGTTAGATCAAATTAAGTCAAGGCTTCATTGAACAGGAAAGCGAATTGTTGCTAGGACCGTAGATTTATTTGGAACAGGTTAGAACATGATAAAGCAGGTTTCAAAGCATTTGTTTTGTAGCAAACAAGAATACACTAGGAAGTACTATGTGGTTCTGGAAGGATTTCATAAACCATCATCAAAGAACACAGGCTTATGAATGGCAGGAAAGTGTAGTGACATAGCTTTAGCTAATTTGATAAGATTAATTGAGATGGTGGGCCATAGGCCCAAGATCGAAACCTGGCTCAGAGAATGAGTGGCTTCCTATTTGATAATTTTTTTTTTTGTAAATAAAAAAACTTGCAAATAAATATTCAAAGAAGGGCTCAGTATTGCAAGGGCATTCAATAGCAGTTGTTGTTTGTGGAATGTTACTGTGGCATGAAATAATATAATTGAATTTTATAACCTATTTTTCAACATCTTTAACCTAAGAAGGGATAACAAAATATTTTACAAAAACTTGTTGATTTCGGAACAACAATGAATAATTTGTTATATTTATTTATTTTAAGCTAAAATAGATAAGTTTTTTTTTTCTAATATAATTTAGTTAAGTTCCTTACCGTTTACTCATGATATAACATGTTTTTTGTTGCAATTGCAATGATGTCTTGGTTGCTAGCTAGTATGAGTCATTGTTTCCTCAAGTGTCATTATTGATCTCTAAATATCAACTTCAAAATCACCTTTTTAAAAGCAGAATTCGTGGAGGGTGTAAAGTACCTAAAGGGGACTAATCTAATTTATCATTCGTCCCCCTCTAGGATGGAAAATGTCCATAGGCAATATAACAATTTAAAAGAGGAGAATACTATAATACATCTTATAAAGTAAGGTGCATCATGCACTTTTATTTAACCACACTTTTGAAATATGACTGTATTCAAAGTATAACTAAATGCATTTAGCCATAATTCATTAAAATGTGATTAAATGCACTGTCATTTAATCACACTTTCCTAAATATGGTTAAATATGGCTAAATGTATTTAACTAATATAGTTTAGTTAAATCCCTCACCATTTACTCATAATATAATATGTTTTTTTGTTGCAACTACAAGGATATCTTGGTTGTTAGTCGGTTTGAGTCATTGGTCCCACAAATGTCATTATTGATCTTTAAATATCAACTTCAAAATCACCTTTTTTAAAGCAGAATTTATGAAGGGTGCAGAGTACTACTCTATAGGGGACTAATCGAATTTATCATTCGTCCCCCTTTAGAGATGGAAAATGTCTATAGGCAATGTAACAATTCAAAAGAGGTTTGTTTAATCACACTTTTGGAATGTGGCTAAATATATTTGAAGTGCATTTAGCCACATTCATCAAAGTGTAGCTAAATGTACTATCATTTAATCACACTTCAACCAATGAATTTTAACCTTTGCATAATGTCTGGAGAAATTCTTATATGGCTTTGGATTACCATATAGGATTATGCTCTTTCCACTATATGAAGGCCATATAGCAGTGGGATCCATCACTTAACTTCAATAAATTAACTATAGTTAACATTTATTGTTATTATTTCTCTCTATTTATTATTTATGCTGCACATGTTTTATTATTATTATTATTATTATTATTATTATTATTATTATCTCTCTCTATATTTATTGCGTAACTTAAAAGACACATTTTGTACAAAAATGATATATTTATTGTTTATGCTGCACATGTTTTAATTAAATTTCTTTATTTTTCTACATAGTACATAAAAATTGTCATTATTTTTATTTCTTGTATAAAATATTAAAAAAAGGAAGTTCTATTTTCAATTATAATAAAATTAGATTAATTTAAAATAAAAATAAAATAATAGAATAATCCTAAAATAAGCTATCGTTTTAAATAAATTTTGTTTGTAATATTAAAAATTCAAATCTTAAAATTATGATTCAAACTAAAATAACGTGAATTCTTATAGGTAAACAAACAACGTAAATTCTTATACTTTTAGGTGAATCAAAAAGGAAAAAAGAAAAACCAAAATAACGTAAATAATTATAAAAAATTCTTAGACAGTGGTTTTGCATGTTAATTATATAACTGTTGCAAAACTTAGTGTCCAGCAAATATAAATGGACTATACATTTTGTAAGGAAGACCAACATGGAAAGTCGCAATCCAGTTCTCTTTTTTTTCCCCAAAAAAAGTGCATATAAAATTGAGTTTAATTCAAATGTATTGACAGTATAGAAAAATTTTATACAAACAATCAATTATATCATTTTATTTATATGATTATTCAAACAGTGGATATAAAACTTAACTATATTTATTAATATGTTAATATATCATTGGATAATAACGTAAAAAAAATTTACACTAATAGTATATACAAATTAAATCTTATAAAATTATTAAATTTATTATAAAATTTTCATAATTTATAACATTTTATAAGAAATGTTATGATTACTATTTTTTAAAAAAATAATATCTATACTTTTGTAATCAAATATATATTAGTCTTATAAATAATGTAAATAAACTAACAATATACAAACTTATAATAATTTTCTATGTAAAGTTTATAGAGTATTATAGTTATTTATTACAAATAAAAATTAAAGTAAATACTTCCTCGAAAATTTTGTCAAAACCATAATATTGTATTAAGTAAATTTCTTTTCCATTTCAAAATTTAGAGGGTTTTTTTTCTCAAGGTTTTTCCATTTCAAAATTACGAACAAAATTTATACAAAACTATAGTTTATTCTAGGATTATTTTTTTATTTTTATTTTAAATTAATACAATTTGTTATAATTAAAAATAGAACTTCCTTTTTTAAATCTTTTATACAGGAAATAAAAACAATATCGATTTTTATGTACTATGTAAAAAAAATAATGAAACTAAATTAAAATATGTGCCATATAAATAATAAATATATCATTTTTGTGAAAAATAAATCTTTTAATAAGTAAAGCAATAAATATAGAGATAGAGAGATAATAATCTATCTATCTATACTATTAATAATTGAGACTCATTTCATAAAAAGTTTTGTCATGTGTCAATTTCTCAGCATTTTTTTTTTGTGATTAACTTCTAAATAATTCAATTCCAACCGTAATTCTAGATTTATTATTTTGAGAAACTTTTCATTTGTAGTTCTATTTTATTTTTTAAAAATAAAAATAAAAAACTACTGCTACTAATAATTTTAATCCACTAACCCTCTTCAATGAGCTCTTCCTGCCACTAATAATTTAACTTAATTAATGATTTATTATATTTCCAAGTTCACTTTACTCTTTTAAGTTGGAATGCTAAATTAGATTGTGTTTATGTGTAATTCACATACAATTATTTGCTCTGACTACTAAGTTTTTATTAAATTTTTATAACTACAATTCTAATGAAATTATTTCTTATAGTCAAGTTGAAAAGCTCATTTTTTAATGACTACCCTTACATAATATCATATTTTGAAGGAGGTCAAGAAACTTTGTGAAATATTATAATATACCTAAAATGTAGTTTAGTGATCTTCTCAATATATTTTGGTTTTTGTTTGATTTTTCTTCTTAAATAGCTTATTTGTGGATACTTGTTTACCTTTTATTGTTTTAGAATACTTTTGCTAATTTTTGAGAAAAAATATGAATGGTTGTATTAATATGATTTTTGCATAATAGATGGATACAATTTCACGTGTTATATTAGAATAAGAAATTTGTACACCAAAAAAGGATAAGGAATTTAAAATTTTGTATCAACTTGAATTGATATATATTATAATTCAAATAAAAAAGTAAAAATACAATAGCTTCAATTATAATTTGGCAAAACTCATTATTTAACACTTTGGTTTTAATTAATAGTTATTAAATGGCTTAATAAAGGGAAAAGTATAATGAATAAAATAGACTTTTAAATAAAGAGGACAGAAAAGGAAATGATATCATTTTTTTTTCAATTGTTTAACTTTAATATTAGGATAAAAATTCCTTATAAACAAATTGTAATTTTAATAATGATTTGCTATATAAAATAAATTTAAATTTTTTTTGGATAAATGGTTTTTAGTATAGTTATACTTTTTATTTCTATATTTATTTCATTTTATATATTTTTTATTTTTATAGTTATTTATTAATCGAATTTATATAACATTAATATTATCTTCACATGAATTTTATAATTCTTTGTTAACATTATATAGTATTGTACAAATTCAATAATAAGTAGCTATAATAAATTATATTACATGTATTCTTTATAAATTACTCTATTTTGAGGATGAAAAAAAGGGAGGAAGATAGAACTTGAATGATTTTATTTTCTGAGTAATTCTATTGTCTTTTAAAAATGATATATATATCTTATAAAATGAGTTATATTTTTAATTATGTGTTATTATACTACGAAATGCATATATTGGCTTTTTTTTTTTTTTGAAAATTACTTTATTATACTCCTTAAGAAAGAGAAGGATAAGAGAAATGGATTAATTTATTTTTAGAAAAATGTAAATGAAACAATTTTTTTTAAGTTGTTCTATCATTAGTTAAAATTTTGAAATAGACATTTTTAAAAAATGAATTATACTTTTTATAATGAATTGTTATATGAAATAATTTAATAAAATATTTTTTAGAACTATTTTTCTATTAGGTTGAAGAAAAAGAAAGAAGAAAAAATGAATTTTTCTTTTAGTTGTTCAATCCTCACTTAAAAATCGCAAATATTGTTCTTTAATGAATGACTATAATTATACTAACAATTTTTTTTATTCAATTTTAGTCCTACTATTTATTAGCGTTGTAATTATACTTTATTATTAATATTAAATGTGTATTTAATTAGCATTATATCATTTTATATTTATTAATTATTTTGTCATTTTCTCATCAAATATATTAATTTTTTATAATTTAATAATTTGATCACATTAATTTTTATTATTATTACAATTGAAAAAAATTATTCTGTGCATTGCACGGTACAATGCTCCAGTAATAATAATAAAACATGTGCAACATAAATAATAAATAAAGAGAGATAATAACAATAAATGTTAATTATAGTTAGTTTATTGAGAGTTAAGTGCTGGGTCCTATTACTATATGGCATCACTTGAATAAAAAGAGCATAATTTTATGTGACAATTCAGGCAACACAAGAATTTCCTTGCTATATGACACTAGTTACAGCAATAGGTAAATTTGTCGTGTTTCACATTCAAGGCTTTATTCTCAAATGATAAAATAAAATAAAAAATTATAGTCATAAAAGAAAAATTAATTTTATTAAAAAATCAAATAATTATTATTTATATTTTTACTTATTCTATTAATGAGCATAATTAATATAAAAATAAAATTGAAAATAAATAATTAATATTTTTTATTTTTAAAATAGATAAATTATTTTAAACACGAAAAGATACTAAAATAACAGAGATATTGTAAGATGAAGGTAGTACTTGAAACGCAGCAAACAATTTTCCATTTCGTTTCAAGGCATACTAATAAGATGAGTGATATGATGTATTGAAAAGGAGAATATTTAATAAATTCATTTTATATGAAATACTGTATTGACTTATATTTAACCTATTATTGAATATGATGTGAACCTCATTTAAATTGAGCTCATATCCTATTCAATGATAAATAAAATATAAACTAAGATCTATGCCGAATAAATTCAGCTACCATTACTTATCGAAAAAGCCATGGCTCATGAAAATTTTCCACAAACACATTTTGACTTTCGATCATTCCCCAAGCACATTTGTCTACATGCAGACGTATGGCCTGATGCAAATAATCAATTCATATTTCATATCAATATGAAAACATGACTATTGCTGGGAAAGAAACAACACGAGTCCCAAAATGTAAGACGTAATGTACTGGTGGACCCAAAAAAAAAAAAATTGTCATAACCTGAGGTTCGGTTTTTACGGTGGTTTTTGAAGAAATGCTCTTGTTTATGGGAAATATAATTCAATTTTTTTTTGGTAAATAAAAAAATTAAGATGTTTTTAATTCTTACTTTTAAAAGTTAAGGATATTCTTAAGAATTTTTATGGGATATTTTTTAAAATTGATTTATATTCTCTAAAATTTAAAAAATTAATATAATCTTACTCTTTTTAATAATGATAAAAATATAAATTTTTTCCTTTAATATTTATATCCATTATAGTTATTTTTTAATTTAAGAGTAATTTTATCAAACATTACTTTTGTAACTTCTACTTATTAAAAGTAATTTTTATATTATATTTTTAAATAATATTATTATGACTTTTTTAAAATAGTTTTGAAAGAGCTCAAAAAGCCCAGTAACTCTGAAAAAACTATAACAATACCAAATTAAATCTAAGTTTCTAAGGGCTCTTAGAGCAAAACAAATCTTTTTATGATCTATTCTTTGTTTGCCACACAAGTGAATGTTGGTGGCCAATGAAATAAGAGTGGCTCATATTCACTAATATGGTAAATAATATATGGATCAAATTAAAAAAAAAATTCAATTACTTTAAGTGCATTTAAGAATTTCTCTTTTAATAGACTGAATTACATGACTTGTAAAAGGAAAAAGGAAAAAAGTGGAACAACATTTGCAACTTAATTTACAAGGTAACAAGAATTCACCAATTCAATATCATTTAATGTTATTTCTTTATTGGTGTTTTAAATATAATGGAGATAATTCCTACAGTATGAAAAGTCAAGCACCATAGTAAGCATTCATAATATGGAAATGAATAAAGAACAAAGGCGGCTTGACCTTAGTTGTCGCCTTGTGTCCCTTGCAAATTTTGGAGACTGTACAATAATATTAAATCGGATATACAAGACAAAGAACCAAAGTTTCCGAATTGCAAGCTAAAGTAGCACATCAACGAAAGGAGGAGCCAAATTATCAATGTCTAAGCAAAGGTATGGCAGGGTGTTCAATATTTCTTAATCTCCTCTCTATCATAACTCTGTTTGTTTCTCTCTGCCTTGCTTGGTATGATTTTTAGGTTGCAGGGTAAGGTGGCAATTGTGACTGGGGCAGCAAGCGGAATAGGAGCAGAAGCAGCAAGGATATTCGTGGAAAACGGAGCTTCCGTAGTTATAACAGATGTTCAAGACGAATTGGGTCACCAGGTTGCAAGTTCCTTTAGCTCAGACAAGGTGAGTTACCACCACTGCGACGTGAGAGATGAGAAACAAGTTGAGGAAATAGTCGCTTTTGCCTTGGTCAAACATGGAAGCCTAGATATCATGTTCAGCAATGCTGGAATTGCGGGCTCTTTGTCTAACATACTTGATTTTGATCTTAGTGATTTTGACAACACTGTGGCTGTGAATCTTCGCGGTGCAGCAGCATGTATCAAGCACGCTGCACGTGTCATGGTGGCTAGAAAGATACGCGGGTCCATAATTTGCACGGCCAGTGTGGCTGCCTCGGTTGCTGGATGTGCAGGTCATGGTTATACTGCATCCAAACATGGTCTTGTGGGCCTTGTGCGCTCAGCATGTGGTGAGCTTGGAGCTTATGGGATCAGAGTCAATTCCATTTCACCCTATGTAATAGCCACGCCTCTTACATGTAGAGCGCTGGATATTGAGCCAGGTGAAGTTGAAACTGCTGGCCTTGCTAACGCCAATTTGCATGGAATCGCATTGAAGCCTGTACATATTGCAGAAGCAGCTTTGTTTCTTGCTTCTGATGAATCGGTTTATATTAGTGGACACAACTTGGTGGTGGATGGAGGATTCTTGGCTGTCAATCGGTGTCTTCCTAGCAACGAAAAATAAGTGGATAAATGATCTCATACAGAAATATGTTTCTGAAAATAAAGAAGTGAAATAAAATCATCTTGCTTTTCCATATACTGCTCCCATTAGATATGTTGTGTACCATGTATGGTTTAGGAGTTGATTATGCGCTTCCTCATAGCTTGCTCTCTTATTTTCCCCTGCTTTCCACAAAGCAAAATTAAGTTATATGCCATTGTTGTAGTACCAAATTATCCTGTAATCTTGTCTGTCTCTATAGATATTTTTGCGTGGTTGATTGTAGTATATAATTACTTTTGACATTGCTGAACTGAGCCAAAAATTACCCTGGTCCTCTGGATGGTAAAAGCGAATGGCGGGTTGTCCACTCCGGCCGTTTCTACAGTTGATACCATCATTGCTTTATATGCCTTACTTATTAGTTATATAGCAAACAATTTGTTGTGGTTTTTTTTACAAAAAGGCAAAAGTTACATTTGAGATTAATCCGACTATTGTGCATGTTTTAGACCTTATTGATTCACTTCTATTTAGAATGCGTTTGTTTCCGTTTTTTTTTTAAAAATAAAAAGTGATTTTTTAATTGCTAAAAAATTATTTTTTAACAAAATTTATTCATTTTAACTTCTATTTAAAAGATAAAAAATATTTTTTTTTTTAACTTTTGAATAAAAGCGGATATCAATAGATTTTATAAAAAAATATATTTTTTGATTAAAAAATTAATTTTTGTGAAAAAAATTAAAATAAATGCATTCTTAATTTGAAAAGAAAAACAAAAACGAGAACAAGTTAATTTCAAGATTAAGAGAGGAATTGGGCTTGTCGTATTGTAGCTGCTGGGCCTGAAGTTTGGTGAACATAAAATCGTATATGAGCCTCCTTTCAGTGGATAAGGCCTGGCCTCGTTTGGAACAAAGTAAAAATGGATGGGCCTCCGTAGTTACCACATTGCCCCGTAAGGCCTGGGGGCAGAGTTCTATTCCCCTGGGCACCAGCAACCCCTTCCCCTATCCCCTAATCCCCCTCTCCTTGACCGAGAAAAAAAAAATGCTTCCATCAACAAAAAAAAAAAAAATGAACCTTCATCCAAAATAAGTTGCAAATCAATATTCAAAGTAGGGCCACGCTCTTTTCAGCATTGCACCGACATTCAATAGAAGCTGTTGCTTGAATGAACCAACTCTGGAATGAAGTAAGAGTAGGTGTGCATGGCAACAGGATCAGTGGTGTATTGGAAATTATGCAGCATGAATTTTTTTTTTTTTCTTTTGTGAGTGTTATGAAACTTATACAATCAATTATAGGGGGAATAAATATTTATTTTGGTCCTTACAATAGTATAATTTCACTTTAGTTTTTAAAATTAAAAAATTAATAATTTAATCCTTAAAGTTACAAAAAGTGATTTAAAATAGTATTTTTCGTAATTCAAGTTAATTCTTACAAATATTATTTTAGGGATTAATTTAAATAATTTTTTTATAATTTTAAAAATTAAATTATTAATTTCTTAATTTGAGGGATTAAAATAAAAAAATACATGAATCAAACTGAACATCAATGATAGGACAGTTGAAATATCATATGAGGAAAAATGCATAGGTCATATGCCAAAAAATGCGCACCACTTCTTTTACTTTAATAGTTTCACTTGTCGTTTCACCGAAAACATACTCGTAGACTTTAACATTTTTCTAACATTTTCGTACTGAGAAAGTCTTGTTTCATGAAAATTTTCCACAAACATGCTTGGACTTCCCTCAAGCTAATTTGTCTCAATGCAGACGTGACCGGTGCAAATAATCTGTTCCTATCAACATGAAAAACGAGTATTGCTAAAAGAAAAAGTCTCACAAAGTGGGGTGTGAACTACTGGTGGATAGAGAGAAAAAGAGGAGAGAAATAAATGGTGATGATAAGAATTGAAATAAATTTTGTATTTTAATGGTAAATATATTATTTTTACAAAAGGTTTACTGCAGTTAAAGTAAATATTCAGTATTATATTGAATTTTTCAATAAAAATTTTTAATAGCTTACTATTAATTTTTTAAAAAATATATTAAATTTACCCAAGATAAAGACATTATATTTAAAATGGTTCTGTTACTTTTCAAGTCAGTATTTTTAAATATCACTTAAATGTCGTTTTCATATTTATGATATTACTATTTTTTTGTTTTCCCTTTCGCATAAACTTACGAGTTGCTTTATTTTGGTATATACAAAAGAGACAACAAGATACAAACCAAAAAAATTAGCATCTCCACCTAATTATTTCAAACTTTCTTGCAAGCTAGCAAATGGCATCCTAAGCTTGAACTTTTTCCATGACAAAACACTGTTCCTTCACATGGGTTATGAAAAGTCAAGCACCGCAGTAACCCTACCAATAATAAGAAAACTTTGTCTTCCTTGGAAAGAACAAGGGAGGCTTCACCTTAATTGCTGCTTCGCGTCCCTTATAAATTTTGGAGACCCTAAATTAATAAACCGTAGATCCTAAGACACAGAACAAGGTTTCCGAATTGTAAGCTAATATTTCACATCAAGGAAAGAAGGATCAATATTATGCAATGTCTAAACAAAGGTATGGTGGTGTTCGATATTTCTTTACCTCCTCTCTATCACAGTGACTCTGCCAATTTCTCTCTGCTCTGTTTGGTATGGCTTTTAGGTTGCAAGGTAAGGTGGCGATTGTGACTGGTGCAGCAAGCGGAATCGGAGCAGAGGCAGCCAGGATATTCGTGAAAAACGGGGCATTCGTGGTTATAGCAGATGTTCAAGACGAATTGGGTCACCAAGTTGCAAGTTCCATTGGCTTAGACAAGGTGAGTTACCACCACTGCGACGTGAGAGATGAGAAACAAGTTGAGGAAACAGTGACTTTTGCCTTGGACAAATATGGAAGCCTAGACATCATGTTCAGCAATGCTGGAATTGCAGGCTCTATGTCTAACATACTTGATTTTGATCTGAGTGATTTTGACAACACTGTGGCTGTGAATCTTCGCGGTGCAGCAGCATGTATCAAGCACGCTGCGCGTGTCATGGTGGCTAGAAAGACACGTGGGTCCATAATTTGCACTGCTAGTTTGTCTGCTTCGATTGGTGGAGGTGGCGGCCATGGTTATACTGCATCCAAACATGGTCTTGTAGGCCTTGTACGCTCAGCATGTGGTGAGCTTGGAGCTTATGGGATTAGAGTCAATTCCATCTCACCCTATCTTGTAGCCACACCTATTACATGTAGGACAATGGAAATGGAGCCACATGAAGTTGAAATTATGTGCCTTGCTACTGCGAATTTGCAGGGAATTCCATTGAAGACTACCCACATTGCAGATGCAGCTTTGTTTCTTGCTTCTGATGAATCAGTTTATATTAGTGGACACGACTTGGTGGTGGATGGAGGTTACTTGGCCGTCAATCGTTGTGTTGATGTGTCCCTAGCTGGCATCAAAAAAAAAAAAAAAAAAAAGGGGTCATCTGGAGATATGTTTCAAAAAATAAACAAATGAAGAAAGAAATAATGTAAAATCGTGCGCCTTGCTCTCCCATATATTGTTCTGATGCTTTCAAAGATATATGTGTATCATGTATGGTTTATGTTTATCTAGATTTCGAATATGATTATGCATTTCGTCATGGCCCGCTCTTTTATTTTCTGCTATTTTCCACAAAGTAATTATTTTTTTTTTTACGAACACAAAGTAATTAAATTAAGTTACATAGAATCTACATAATTTATTTAAACATTATACATAATATACAATTCTGTCATATGATAATTATATGATCAAGAATTTTAACATATGTCAACTAATATCAAAATAAAAATATTTTATTAAATTTGATCTGTGAAATATTACTAGATTGTCAATCACTTCAAAATCAATTACTATCCTAAAAATATTTTGTTAAATTTGACATATGAATCACTACTTGATTATCAATCACTCCAAAATTAATTGACATTCAATTAATAATTAATGTTATAATTTTTTCTTTGATTTTGAAATTTTAAAATATCGCAACCATATAAACTAGGAACCATATAAAATAAATTAGAGAACTAGCATCAATGATAGTGAAGAAATTTAAGTTTTTAAAAGGTAGTCATGTGAAACTATAAGTTGAGAAGGTTAATAACAAATTTTTCTTTTTTAATGCATAATAAGAATACTGATTTTACATGTGTATTACTCTTAGAAAAGGTGAAGTGGTGAAGTATTATTCGATGATGACTGCATGTGCTGATGGTGGATGCATGGAACGCGAGATGAACTCGAAGAAGGTGCAGCTGCCACCATTGACGCTAATCTCTATTACCTGGTGGGTTCAGAGTTACACGAGATGATTAACTGAGCGGGTAATGAATATTCTTTCAAGTCCAAGACGACTGAAATTTTAAGAAGGATAATAGGAAGAAGAAGGACTAGTGAGTGAAAAGAGGCCCAATTAAGTGTTTGATTGGAGCTTGGTAGTTGGTAACCAGGTAAATAGATCTGACCATTTTATAGTAGAATTATTACTCGATTAATAGATAGAGTAATTAGCACAAAGTACCCTAGGATTTTAGAATGAAACACTCCACCCCAAACTATCAACAAAATTGCACTCCATCCCGTCACTAACACCTAACTAATGGAATATTCCAACAGTATATTCGTATTAGTTAACCAAATAATATGTTTTTGAAGCCAAAAAAAAAAAACAAAAGTTGACTTACTTCATTTGGTTTTGAAAACAATATCCAATAAAAAAGAAGCTACAACGACAATATCAAGTTTCCCCCCATATTGAAGCATGATATCCAATATTCTTTTAACTCCAAAAATCTTTCTCTCTTTACAAAAATGGTCAACCGAAATTGTGTACCAATGCCACCACATATCATAACAATAAACATACTAGTACTAGGTACCTTAGCAATATAGAGCAGCTGGTGTTCCATAAACCCATCTTCTCTTAAACCATCAAAACTACTTATGGGTGGTTATCAATGAAGCCCACTCAGACTCAGAACAACTCAATAGATATTGAATGGTCATACATATTTAATTTTTAGATAACAATAGACGATTCACAACTAAGAATCAACCTTCATATTAGTCGAACTCTTCAGAAAAAGAGGATAGGAAAATCCAAAATGCAAGTATGAACCCTTCACACCTTGATTTTAATAGATGAAGAGAATGCAGTACCAACCATAATTGCAATTACATATGGATAATAGATTAGTGTTATGCATATTTTTATTTTATCATATTCATTACTGTAAAGACTACTAAACCATGATCAGCCATCATATCAATTCAACAAGAAAGGTACAAATTACCTTCAACAAAAGTTAAACCCAACTTTTGTTAACTTTTGTAGCTCAAAGGAATAAAAAGGAAACATAACTTGAAGTTCAACTACAAGTTATTTCAACTTGCTCGTCTCTTATACTGCTAGTAATTTGTCAAAGTTTGGTGCATGAGTAAAGAGGGAGAATATGCCTTGCCTCTTTGTCGAAGTTTGGTGTTCATGGTGGCGGGCTTGATTGTTTGTCATGTTCTTGCTGAATGATTTTTCAAAGCTCGCAATTATGAGGTATTTGAAGATAATTTGTTCAGTGTCTCTTATACTATACATGATGTTATTGACCATGAGTCTACTATTACACCATAAGGTTAGCACTATCGATGAAGTCAGTTTCTTCACCTTTGATTCTGGTTTTTTAAATTATTAGGAACATGAACTGCTCTAGATTTCTTAGGTAGCTAGCTAGTATATTTATGGTTATGATATGCAGTGACATTGGTGCATAATTTCGATTAACAATTTTTGTAGAGAGAATGATTTTGGGGGGCTAGAGCATAACGAGTTTCATGCTTCAGTGGGGTAGAAGCTTGATACTGTCACCGCAATTCTTTTTTTGATGGACATTGTTTGCAAAACAAAATGAAGCAGGTCATCCTTTTTTTTGGGTTTAAAACATATAACTTGGTTAAATAAGAATATTTTGTTAGTTGGAGTAAGTAATGGGATGGAGTGTAATTTTGCTAACAGTTTGAGGTGGAGTGCTATATTCTAAAACCTTTACCCTAATAGATATTATTCTATAATTTTTATGTATTGATTCTTATACTGTTATTTAATAGAATTGTAAGAAAGTAACAAATTATAATGAATAATTATTTATTTTAATTTGATACTTTTTTATAATTTTATTTGTTAACAATGTAAATATTTTTTACATTGTATTAATTTTACAAAATTATATATATATAGTCTCTCTCTCTCTCTCTGGTTATTACATACTCACACACACTTGGGGAGTGGGGAGGGTTGATCCTCAAGATGGAAGTGCAGTTAAAGAGAGGCGGATAGTTCCATCACTATATATATATATATATATATATATTGGTGGGGGTTTAAAGGGGAGGGATCTTTCCACAGCCAGCCTCTAGATGGTTCGAACCCGGATGCAGATTTTAAAGAGGCGGCACCGTTGCCATTTCAACTCAAGCCTCTTCCGCCATATATATCTAGTCTCTTGAAAGTGGGCTTGAGGATATCATGACTGTTGGTATTGGGCCTAAAGTCTAGTGTACAAAAAATTGTACATGAACCTTCTTCCATAATAAATTGTAATTACATAATCAAAGAAGGGCTCTGACAAAAAAGAAAGAAATCAAAGGAGGGCCAAATCATTTTCATTGTTCAGCATTGCACACACATTCACCAGCAGCTGTTGTTTTCATGAAATAAGAGTATAAAATTAAGGAGGAAAAAAAACACCTTATTTCCTTAATTATAAGTCATATAAATTGTAATCCTTATATTTTAAAAAGATGTAAGTCGATTCTCTAAATTTTTTTAAATATGCACTTTAGTTAAAATAAGTATATTATATCCTCCTCAACTCTAGATTATGTATAAATTGATCCTCTAAACTTTTTTAAATATGCAACTTGATAAGCTAAATTTTCTTAAATATGAACTATTTTCATTAACAATTGATAAAAAAGTTAATAGAAGAGTCAATTTGCCCATTTAGAAAAATTTAGGGGTTAATTCATAATTTTTAAAAATATAAGGGTTAAATTATATATGGTCTATAATTCAGAGAATAAATTATTTTTTCCCCTGAAATAAAATTAATAAATGAATTTTATTAACTTGAAAATTTATTAACATATTTTTCAAGATCTTTAACCTAATTGGGGATAACAATTTAAAAACAATATTAATTTGGGAACAACGATGAAGAATTTGTTATTTATTTATTTTAGGTTAACAAGATAAGTTAAACAAATAAATTCACAAATGAATCTATTTAATTAATTATTTTTGTCTTACGTAGATATATTAATCTGTTAATTATTTTTTATAAATGATTCAACTTACCAACCTATTATATAACCATCTGTTGTTCAAACCCAATAGGGACATAAACATAGCTAATCTAATTAACAGGATGTTTGATTTCTTGTTACGAAACCTCCGAAGATAAACAAACCAATTAGTGCGAAACTTTGCCCATGATGTAACAGGTTTTCTGTTGGAATTGCAATATGCCTTGGTTGCTACTAGTACTTGCTATCATTGAGTCATTGTTCCCTCAAATGTCATTAATTAATGGCCTCATATCAAAATAATAATAATAATAATAACGGCCACTAAATTCCAACTTCAAAATCACTTTTTCTTTCTTTTTCTTTTTTTCATAATGCAGAACTCGTGGATGGTGCAGAGTACGTAGAGAGGACCAGTAGGTTTGGTCACTTGCCCACCTCTAGGGATGGAAATTTTCTATAAGGCAACGTAACATTTTAAAAGAAGAGAAATGATATTTTGATACATCACCTCTATTCGATACATTGCTCAAAAAATCAAGAAGAGAGAGCAAGAGAATAATAGGCATGTTTGATTAAAATTTTAGGAGAAATATTTCTTAAAATGTAAAAATAGAAGTAAAAATAAAATTAAAAAATTATATTTAGATATAATTGTATAAGTATTTTTTATTAAAATTAGAATTTATTAAATTATTTGGATGTGATAAATATAGAAATATTTTATTTAATAAAATTACAATTAAAGATATGGAGAGAGAGAACATAAAAGTGGGAAGAGAGTAGTAGTTTTTAAAAATTTGAAGGATAAAATCGTAATTGAGTAAAAAGAAAATGATTGTTAATTTGAAGGAACAGTATTTTCTCTTTTTTACTACTTCTGCTTCTAAAAGAAGTAGCTCTCTATCTGCTTCTTAAAAAAATAAAAAAATTGATTATTTTTTGTTTTTGCTTTTCTTAAAAACACAAATAAATAATATTAAAAATTCTATAAGTACTTTTTTTTTTTAGAAGTACTTCTTTTTTAACAAGAAGCACAGACAAACGCATCCAGTATGACATACTACACGGAAGTAGATTTCGTGATTTTTTTTGTGAGTGGCTGTCCGCAGAATATCTAATATCTTATGTGTGTGTTTGGAAAAACTGTGAGATTATTTTATAAATCGCTTATATATATAATCACTTTTTTATATAATCCTTTATATAAAAATTAATTTATATTTAGATACTTTAGCTGAAATATAATTTTAAGATAATCAGTTTTATTTAGGTTGTGTGAAAAAAATTATTTTTATATGATAAAATTATTAAAAAGGGTATGAAATAATTATTTATATTATATAATATTTATTATTTAAAATCAATTTAATAAAAATATAATAATTCTGAAATAATCAACTTTAGCTTATAATCATAAGCTCCAAAAATTTATTTTTTCTTATAAGTTATTTTTTAGCTTAAAATTATTTTTAAATTATAATCTATTCTACAAAATTGCTTAAATATGATTAAGAGAATACTAGTTGAATGGATCCAATAATCTTCAATGGGAACAATGGATTTTGGCCTGTGGATAACGTCTGAGCCTAACGTAATGCCTTGTTGGCCCTGCCATATAATACCTGTGACAAAAATTGGTAAATTTGCCGTGTTTCACGTGCAGGGCTCTGTTCTCAAACGTCAAGTATGATATATCGGGAAAAAAGTTATAGTAACAAAAGAAAAAATAATTTTATAAAAATATCCAAGTGATAATTATTTATACTTTTATTTATTTTATTAATGAGCATAATTAAAATATGAATAAAAGTGAAAATAAATAATAAATAATAAATAATTTTATTTTTAAAATAGATAAATAATTTGAAAATGAAAAGATACAAAAATAACAGAAATATTGTGAGATGGAGGTAGCATTTGAAACGCAACAAACAATTCTGCATTTCTTTTCAAGGCGTACTAATGAGATGAGTGGTGTATGAATGTGTTGGAAAAGTCAAGGCGTACTAATGAGATGAGTGGTGTATCAATGTGTTGGAAAAGCCGTGGCACGTGAAAATTTTCCGCAAACGTGCTCTTTCCTCGTTCTTCAAGCAAATTTGTCGACCATTATTTTAGCAAGAGTCATTTTTCATAAAATTTTTTAATATTGTCATCCAATCAAAATCTTTTTTTATATAATTATTCAAGTAATAGATGATTATATCAAATAATTTATTAATATAATAATATATAATTAAATATCTGTATAAATTTTTTTTATACAAATAGTGTATCCAAATTAAATCATTTTCATATTGATATGAATAAATTATTAGAAATATCATTTGTAGTCATAATAAAAAAGTAGACTCGTTGTGGATACATAAAAAATAAAATAATAAAGGTGATGTTTCATCACTTTTTCGCTTTTAACAATTACTATCTTTATTCTCTCTCTCCTTTTTTATATAATGAGTATAAATAATATTTTTTAATAATCTATTATATCATTACAAAAAATGACTATTGCTAAAAGATGAATACTATCTTTTAAAATAAGAATGACTATAAAGTGAAAAAATGAAGATCCATTCCAATGCCGGATCTTCTTAGAGGCAATGGGGCCATGCCCCCCCAAATTTTTTTTTAAAATATATATATATATATATATAGAGAGAGAGAGAGAGAGAGAGAGAGAGAAGTTTTGTCTAATAAATAAATTTATGTTTGAATATATTAATTTATATAAATAACACTATTCTGCAAAAATAGGTTTATGTAATTTAAAAGCTTATTAGTTTATTTTTAGATCACCTTACAATTGAGCATTATGCTAGAGTCAAAATATTTTTTGTTACAATAGATAAGTAATCAAAAGAATTGAATAGCATATTTAATGATTAAATAATAGATTTGTTAACTCTAAGTTCTGTTTTAATTCTTACGATTGCTTACGAAATATTTGATATTATTAGATATATGTTTGGAAATACAAGAAAAGAACTTTTTTAAAAAATAAAAGTTGTGTTTTTGAATAATTTTGCATGTTTGAATAAAAAGTTTGAATGAATTATAATAAAAAAATTATAATTTTAAGTGTATATATGAAAGAGGTTTTTGAAACTTTTTAATTATAAGTAAAAGTTGATTATTTTTTAATTATAATATTTTTACCAAAATAACCAAAGTATCAAATATAATAAAATACAAACAAATTATTTCATACCCTTTTAATAAGTTATCACACAAAAATTTCACTTAAGTCAAATAAAACACATTACTTTAAAATTATTTTTAAATTAATACATCCAATACTATAAGGTACTAACTTTTTAGTCTTTCTTTGTAAAATTAATAATTAATTTTAGTTATTTGCTTTAAAATATATATACATGATGCCTTGTTAATTTTAATTTAATTATTATCATCTAATTTACATCTTAAATTATTTGGCCCCTAATAATTTTTTTAAAGCTCTACCACTGGTCCATTCACTTTGAATCAATAAGTTTTAGGATTTATGATTTAAGGATCAATAATTTTTATATTATATGAATCCTATCAAAATAATTTAAGAATAAATAGTCTTTTAGTTTCTTACTTTATAACTATTATCACTTATTTTTTGCAGATTATTATATGATACTTTATGAAATTTGGAAATTACTTTTGGTACACTATACTGCAGGGTCTGATCACCTTTGATAGACTGAATTACATATATTCTAAAATGAAAAAGAAAAACAAGTGGAAGAACATGTGCAACTTAATCTATATGATAATATGAATTTACGAGACACGCAATTTAATATCGATTAACGTTATTCCTTTATTAATATTCTAAATACCGGTATAAAATATAAATAGAGATAAATCCTACATTATCAAAAGTCAAGCACCGTAATAACACTCCATAGTCTATACAACTATATATATAGAGAGAGATGATTTTAACTTCTTCATCACATTTCATTTTTCCCTATTATTCTTCCCTTTTATATCTTTTATCTTTTAATTTTTTAATTTTTCTTTTTAACTTCTCCCAACTTCGCTTATCTTCCCATAATTTTTTTTAACTTCTCTCGATTTTTCTATTTTCATAAGTGTTTTAAGAATAGTAAAAGTTGGACATCAAAAAAGAAAAAAATAGTTGTTCATTTCAATTTAATTTTTGTAAAATAAATAGAAATAAGAGTTTAATTTTGATGCAGTGATAGTATAAAAGATTTTTACACAGTTAATTAATTATATTCTTCTATTTATATAATTATTCAAGTTGCAGATATGAAATTTAATCATATTTATTGATGTGATAATATATAATTATATGATAATGTGAAACTTTTTGACTATAATAATACATACAAATTAAATCCTAGAAATAAATATTTAAATTTATAATAAAATAAAAAAGAATGTGGATTATCAATCCACTAGTAATTAAGACGACGAGAGGGCGGCTTCATCATCTTAGTTGCCGCCATGTGTCCCTTATAAATTTTGGAGACTATACAATAATCAACCACATATACAATACAAAGAACAGAAGTTTCCAAATTGTAAGCAAAGGTAGCACATCGAAGAAAGGAGGAGCCATATTTTCAATATGTCTAAGCAAAGGTATGTGTCTGGTGTTCAATATCTCTTAATCTCCTCTCTATCATAATGACCCTGCCTATTTCTCTCTACCCTGCTTGATATGGTTCTTAGGTTGGAGGGCAAGGTGGCTATTGTGACCGGAGCAGCAAGCGGAATAGGAGCAGAGACAGCAAGGACATTCGTGGAAAACGGGGCATTCGTAGTTATAGCAGATGTTCAAGATGAATTGGGTCACCAGGTTGCCAGTTCCATTGGCTTAGACAAGGTGAGTTACCACCACTGCGATGTGAGGGACGAGAAACAAGTTGAGGAAACAGTGGCTTTTGCCTTGGACAAATATGGGAGCCTAGATATCATGTTCAGCAATGCCGGAATTGCGGGCTCTTTGTCTAACATACTTGATTACGATCTGAACAACTTTGACAACACTGTGGCTGTGAATCTTCGCGGTGCAGCAGCATGTATCAAGCACGCTGCACGTGTCATGGTGGCTAGAAAGATACGCGGCTCCATAATTTGCACAGCCAGTGTGGCTGCTTCGGTTGCTATAGGTGCAGTTGCTGGTCATGGTTATACTGCATCCAAACATGGTCTTGTGGGCCTTATGCGCTCAGCATGTGGTGAGCTTGGAGCTTATGGGATCAGAGTCAATTCCATTTCACCCTATCTTATGGCCACGCCTCTTACAACTAGAGCGCTCGATGTGGACCCGAGTGAAGTTGAAGCTGCTAGCGTTGGCGGTGCCATTTTGCAGGGGATTACATTGAAGCCTATCCATATTGCAAAAGCAGCTTTGTTTCTTGCTTCTGATGAATCGATTTACACTAGCGGACACGACCTGGTGGTGGATGGAGGTTTCTTGGCCGTTAATCGCACTGTTGATGCCTTCCTAGCATCAAAAAATAAATAAAAGAACATATCTGGAGATATGTTTAAAATAAATAAAGAAACAAAATAAATTCATCTTGCTGTCCTATATATTGCTCCCAAAGATATGTGTATCATGTATGGTTTGTTGTTTATCTAAAGTTTGAAGTTGATTATCCAGTTCCTCATTGCTGGCTTTCTTATATCACTTGTAAAAAAGTTGATTATAAAGTAGTTGATTATATCACTTTTAGTTGGGTCTGTTATTTCAATGAAGTTACAATTCACGAAAAAAAAAAAGGGGGAACCTTCTTTTATTGATAAAAATTTGAAAAATGAACCCTCTTCCAAAATAACTTGCAAACGTGGTCGAGGCATTAGCAAGAACGGTACTTGTTGCCTTGTAATTTTACATGACCAGGGGTCATCCCCACCCTTATAGGGGCCATGTAGTGTGTGTTTGATAGAGTGTTGGAGCTCTCCAAAATCATGTCCGATTCAATAAAGGTGCCTTGAGAATTGTGCAATGATATTTGAATAATTTAACGGACAATCAATTTTGGGTTCCAAATTGATTTTGGAGCTTTAAATGTGAAAGCAATAATTTATTGCCTTTGCATTGAGTAAAATCCCATTAAGAGATATATTAACAAAAATACCCTTTCAACTTAATATTGTACTATAAAATTAATTTTAATATATTGTTAGTATATAATTTTTCACAAGATTAATTAACTATTTTTTTTATATAACCTTTCAAGTAATCATGAAAAGAGTCAAACTATTTTAATGATGTCATACATAGATGGTGCATGTATTTGTTTTATATATTTTATCTTAAATTTTTTTGTTAGTAATTTAATAGTAGGACAAGTTTCTTAAAAATAATTTCATTTATAATATAATTCATAAATTTTATTTATAATATTTATAATAATATTAATATAGTTTATTCAAATATCTTAAAAATAAAAATAAAATAAAATGGTAATATTTAAAGTCTAACATAAAACTTATATCTTTTTTGGTAAATATACATCCAATAGTGATTTTATTTAACATCATACAAACAATATTCATTACATTATAATCACTTTTGATATTAAAGCTTTAAACATAAATTACGTTAACATCAATTCAATTCTATAGAATCAAGTTAATCCAAACCCCCGTTTGCAAACTCTGATCCAAACACACATGTAATCACTAGTCCTGTTGCAGTAATATTCAACAACAACTATCGCTTGGTGAACATGACTCTAGAATGAAATAGAGCTATAAAACTTATAAATGATTTTTTTTTTCAATAAGTATTATTGAAGGTTCAACTCACCAAAAACAAGTGAGGAGCAAGAGGATACACAGTCCAAAACCCAAACAGCAATAACAAAGTAAAAACATCATATACCTTCTATATTTATCAATTAAGACACCAGCTACACCCAAATTGTCTACATGATAACACCCAAAACATGAATAGACCCCTACATCATGCTCCACTAAATTGTTTCCACAATAAATGCATCACACACTAAATAGTATTACCTTAAATAAATTGAAGCCTTGTTGCACCATAGGCCACTTGTAGACATAAGTACCATAACATATTGAGAATTCTTTAATTGCTTTAACCTATTGCCACATCCATATAAGTCACCCATATTCAGGCCATTTAACCACCTATTCACATTAATGTTAAAATAGCTCAACCACTTCTATTTCTTAGCAATATCTACGGAGATAATTGTGTATTTCTCTTATCACTTCAAATAGTGAAATTGATTTCACACCTTCAGGTTGTTTGATCCTCTTCTAACAAATGGGATTGTGAGTTCCAATACCTCCATCTATACATAAGTTCCACCATGAATTTTATTTTATTTTATAAATGAATTTTATTAACTTGATCCTTAGCCTAACGGGGGATAACAAAATATTTTTTTTAAAAAAAATTATTAATTTGGGAACAACAAAGAACAATGTGTTATATTTATTTATTTTAGGTTAATCTAGATAAATTAAAACCATGAATTTACAAATAAATCCATTTGAATCATTATTTTTGTTTCGTTCAATTAGATAGATTAATTTGCTAATTATCTTTTTTATAAATGATTCAACTTACCAACCTATTGTGTAACAAAATGAATTAGTGACAGCAAATTAGTTTTTAGAAAGAATCAACTTCCATCATATCTTAATTTTTAAATGATTCACAATAAGTCAGAATAAACTAATTATTCTAGCATCTCTATATTAATCTTCCTTTTTTTGTGAAGCCCACCAATTATTGGACCCTATTATGAGAAACCCAATTAATTCAGCTCGATCCATAGAGATTTTAGAGGAGGTTTTAAGTCTTTTAGTGAAATTTTTTTTTTTATGTCTATATTAATCCTAAAGAGAGCCAAAAGAGACATAGACACTAATTTATCTATAGCATGTTCAGTTTCTTGTCTAAAAAAATTTAGGTAGAGATTTTTCTTTAGCAATTTTTGTCAAACCAAAATTACGGCTATTTTAAACTCAGATCTAAAGTTGTTATGGACAGAAAAATCATTTGGTGTTTTTTAGAATAAGAAAAACTAGCGGAAGAGACTAGCCCCATAACGTGGCTAATTAACCATAATTCGAATCTCAATAAAGAAATATGTCTATATTTAGTATCCAACTATATCTTGAACAGAATTTTCTCTAATAAAGAATGACTGTGAGAAATTTTTTTTTAAAAAAAGAAAGGAATTGATGTATTAAATATTGAATAATTTGTAATACAACAATTTTTTTTGGTTTCTAATAACACATAAGAACATCTAGCTATGAACAAAACAATTTGTGCGAAACTTTGCCCATGATATAATAGGTTTTTTGTTGCAATTGCAATCACGTCTTGGTTGCCAGTCTGTCCTTGAGTCATTGTTCCCTCAAATATCATTAACGCCCTCTAAATTCGAACTTCAAAATCAGGGCCATTGTCTATTATCAGTCCTTTTCAATTACTTTTATCTTGACATTCCAAAGTTATCTTTAATTGAGAAGTTATCTTAAACTTATACGCTATTGCCACTCCCATATTCCAATTTATATGTAATGATCATACAAATTAATATTAAATATTAAATATAAAAAGTAACAATAATTACACTCTCCTAACTTAGCAACAAAAAAATGTTTCTAACTTAAATCTAACGGTCATTAAATTGAATAAAAGAGTGCGGTAAAATAAAATTCAAACAACTTGCCAAATTTGATCCAACAAACATATAAAACACTGTTCTCACATCATACTTGTAAAAAAAAAAAAAAAAAAAAAAAGAAAAAAAAAAAAAGAATCCAAAATTTAGTATGCGCTGTACCTCCATTAGAAAGATAATTCAACATAAGTTCTCAATTGCAACACAAGAAAAATATATTTAAAAAGCAACAGCGAGTTAATTAGAGGACACAATGGACAATCTTATATAAATGTTTACCTTAATAAAACCAATTTTTAAATCATTAGTATGGAGTAGTATATAAGTCCACTATTCCTAATTAATCATGGTATAATCAAATGGTGAATAGAAAATTATAGTAACAATCATTAAATTTCATCAAAATAAATTAAAGGCAGAAAGGCAATGATCACCTAAGTACTACTTTGTTTTTGTCCAAAAGTGGCTGAAACGGGACCATCAGTTTTAATGGGATCAACAATGCAATAGTTGTACTACCCGCAGAAAAACCTACAAAGGTGAAAACCTTAAAGATATTGTGTTGAGGAAAATGTCTTATAGGATTTTACTACAAAATACTTTAATTTAGTTTTAAAAAAATTAGGGCTTAATGTAGACTTGATTTAATATGTTGATTTTATTTAAAATTTGTTAAATTAAAAATAATTAACTTTTATATTTAATATTAATTAGTATAATTTTTAAATATAAATTTAAAATATAGAAGTAACAGTAAATTAAAAATTAAAAATTACTTTTTAATTAAGAGTACGTTAAAAATATTAAAATAAAAACAATAAAAGAGAATGACATCAATATCAACTTATTATTATTATTTTTAATGCAGAACTCGTGGATGGTGCTGAGAATCTAGAGGGGGCTAATTGGTTTCACCATTTGTCCTCCTCCAGGGATGGAAAATATCTGTAAGCAATGTAACATTTTAGAAGCATTTTTCATCAAAAGAACAATTAAGAATTATACTAGTTGATTGAAAACAATACCCTTCAATAGGACCAATGGATTTGACTTGTGAATAATGTCGGGCCTAAAGTAATTCCAGCTTGTTGGCATTGCCATGTGACACTTGTGTCGGCAATTGGTAAATTTGCCATATTCCACATTCAAGGTTGTTAGGTTTAGTGTTTTGATGATAAGTATTTTAATAATTTATTTATATTTGATATTAATATTGTTTGATCATATTCTTGTTAAAAGAAAATATTATGTGTCATAGTTTCATTATATATCTAATTGAAATTGCTCTTTTCTTGATATATAAATCACTCATAAAATAAATTTGATTACTGTAATCTTTCTAATATGTTTTTACCCAAAAAATCCAAAATTAAGGAAGGGAATTATGTTAACAACGTCTGTCAAAAACCTGAAATCATGGATAGATATGCTAACAGGGAAAATCGGCAATTACTTACAACAACTACTATCAGAAACCAGGAACTATGCAAAAATTGATTGGGCAAAACTCAAGCCAAAATCTTCTCCAACAGCTAAGTATACATTAATAACTCATCATCTATAATAAAGCCTTAAAGAATGAAGAGGAGAGCATCAACCTCACCAAGAAATTTGAGAGCTTGCTTTGCTCTATAGCTTATCTATCATAGTTTATAGATTTTGCACTGAAACTTACTTATCTTCTTTTGAAAGAGTTTGAAACCCATTGTATCTTAACTATAAGAACATCCTTATCTTATAAGGTTACTCTATTTTGGTTGAGATAGGAGGAGATTTGGTGGTGTTCTTATGAGAAAGAAACCACCAGTATACTCTAAATAGAGGGAGATTTTTTTGTGTCCTTATAAGAAACAAACCATTAGATTCTCTACTAAATAATTGAGTAGAATAAGATTTATCAAAATCCTTGTAAGGAAAATTTTGAGAGTGAAGAAAAATTTCAAGTAATTGGAGACTGGATATAGATCATATATTTTTGCTGAATTAGTATAAAAATAGCTTATGCAATCTTCTCCTACTCCTTGATCTCTTTTATTTTTAGCATTATTTGTATTTAAATTATTTTCAATTTTATTCTAATTTTTATTAGAATTTTTATTTTATAATTTTCTGTTATTGAACCAATTTACCCCACCTAATTCTTTGAAAGGTCAAGGCTCTATTTGCATTTTAAAATATTAATTATTCAAGATAATAAATAATTAAATTAAATATTTTTATTAATAATATATAATTAAATATTTATATAAAACTTTTTTCCACCGTCAAGAGTTACTTATGTGCAATTTATGTTTGGAGGGAAGGAAGCAGAGCTTTATACTATTGGGATCAAATATGAATTTTTGTGAATGTAACAGTAGAATTTGTAATCTTTGTTTTCAAATTTTTTTTTTTTTTTTATATTGAGGATTTTTAACCATCATTTCTATGGCATAGGTGTTTATATGTGAGCAAAAGCTATATACTAGAGCACAATTGAATCAACATACAAGCACAGGTGATTCTGCGGTGGACGGAAGTGAGAGTGAGAAAGGTGGTTTTATGGGGCATCCCATGTGTGAATTCTGCAGAAGCCCATTTCCTGGGGACAATGAATTATACACAAACACGTCTACAGGACATTATACTTGTCGTATATGCCAAAGGTAGCGACTAAGCTAATCATGTGCTCAATGGACCTGTCTTTATACTGGTCTGAACTATTGGCTAATCATGTACGTATTAATGCAGGCAGCATCCAGGACAGTACGAATACTAGCAATAAGAATTATGGTGACCTAGAGGCAAGATATCTGCACTATGCTTTTCTTTTACCCTCTTTCTAATTAGATGGATTTACTATATCTTTCCTGTTGTTTGAACTGAAAACATTTGTATGGGCAAATGTCTTATGGTGCAGATCCACTTCCGTCAAGAGCACTTCGTACGTGAAGATGAGGCTTGCCTTGCTAAGATGTTTTGTTGTGTTTAATCTGAAGCTGAAATGAAGGTGACTCCTAATAGCACATGGATCTTTTTCTGCTTCTTCATCCCTTTTTTTAATGATTTATTTGAGATGGGTCTATCTGCAGTGCATGCACCTGCTTGGTGGTTCCCAATGATTGTACATGTGGATGTTGTGCTATTTTTAATGCAGAACACGTGGATGGTGCTGACTACCTAGAGAGGACTAATCGGTTTCACATTTGTCCTCCTCCGGGATGGAAAATGTCTATAAGCAATGTAACATTTTAGAAGCATGCTAGTTGAATGAAATCAGTACTCTTCAAATGGGACCAATGGATTTTGGACGGTGGCTATTGTCACACTCTTTTATTTGATATCACATCTCTTTTTATTAATATTTTTAAAGTATTTTTATTTAAAATTAGATTAAACATTTATTTATTACCATACCCTAATTAACTATTGATATTTTTTTAATATAATATTTTTATATTGTGCTCCAAAAATTCTTTCTCGTTTTGTTCCAAAAATTGTACCTAATCCATTCTTCCACTGTAAACTTTCTTCTAAGCATCATCTGAGCATCCATATAACCTCTTCGATTTTTTGTTATTGTATTTCTTATAAATTATGGGTATCGGGATTTGCTGCTTTTTTTTTTTAATTTATGATATTAGTATATCATTTTTACTTTTGCTCTTTTATTGTGTCATTTTTTTTTAGATGATGAAAAATCAAATTGAGGAAGAAAATGCTTTGTCTAACATTCAACTTCCTAATTTTGGAGATAGTTTTGACATTAAGATGAATTTATATTTTCCAATTATTATTTCAGGTATGATTTATTTTAGATTATATAATATGACATAGTTTACTTTAAATTTTATTGGATTTTCGTTGAAGTTGAATTTTGGATTTTATTTGTATCACTGCATTGCATGCATATTGTTTTATAATGAGAAATATTAGTGTATTTAGTTTCTAGAAAGAGATATTTAATAGGTTTTTTTTTCTTGATTTTCTTTATATTCCATGTTTTACTGTTGTGTTTGAGTAAATTGAGTAATTTTCAAGTTGAGAAGTGTTGAATGTATTATTCTTGCACAAATATGATATGAATAAAGTGTTATCTTTTTGTTTGATCAAAATTGACAAGTTATTTAAATTTTATTTGACTATAATTTTTATGTGAATTAATTACTAGATTTAGTTAGAAATTTTTTTGTGCTTAGTTAATAGTTTAATTATAGCCAATTTTTATATTTAATATTAATTAGTATGATTATTTAATATAATTTTACAATATTAGAGTGGCAATAGATAAAAATTTAAAATAAGTTTTAATCTCAAAAATTGAAAATAAAAATATCTAATTTAATAGATTAATTTTATTTTAAAATTATTAAAATAAAAATATTTAATTTTTGTATTTAATACTAATTATTATAATTATTAAATATAATTTAAAGTATAGGAGTGATAATAGACAAATGTTGGTCAAAAGTTAAAGAATAGGCAAATATTTAACCCAATTTTTGATGAAGAATATTTTAGAAATTCCAAAATGAAAGCAGTGTGGGTATTAAACAAAAGACTGTGGCAATATACGCCCCTTGCATTTTGGCCTGTGGATATTGTCCGGCCTAATGTAATGCCAGCTTGTTGGCATTGCGAACCAACACTTGTGTCAGCAATTGGTAAATTTGCCGTATTCCACATTCAAGGTCAAGGCTCAATTCTATTCTAAAATATTAATTATTTAAAATAATAAATAGTTAAATTAAATAATTTTATTGATATAATAATATATAATTAGATATTTATATAAAAAAATTTTATACTAATAAAATTTAATTTGAATTTATTTTCAGTGTAAAAAAATTTTATACAGACACCTAATCATATATTGCCATATCAATAAAAGCATTTGATATAACCATTTATTACTTGAATGATCATGCAAATTGAAAATTTTAATTGGATGACAGTATAAAAAAAAGTGCATCCCAATTATACTCATACTAATAATGCATTAAAATCAAATTCATAATTATTTGTGTTTTAATGATAAACTAGTATAGTAACCCGTGCGATGCACAAGAATGATAGAAAAATTAAAATGGAAAAAGATTTGAATTTTTAGTGGCATTTAGGGTACATAAATTATTATATAAAATATAAATTAATAATAATTATAAGATACATAAATTATTACCTATATAATGTCCATAATTGAGAACATTCATTAAATTTATATGTTTTGATTTCACCAATTTGAGATGCAATACTACGGGAAATCTATTTACGACTAATTACTTTTGTTATATGAGCTGTGAGTATCATTTTCTAAAATAATATGAATTTGGAGTATAAGTTATAAATACTTCAGATTCTCCATCATTTGTTTTTTTTAATTTATTAAATTCATGGTATTTTTATTAATAAAAAAAATAAGTAACATTGGTTTATTGAAGATTGAAATATCTAATTTAAAAAATATAGTTGAATATCTAATCATAGTGTTCTAAGATTAAAAAAATAATTACTAATAATTTAAATTATTTATATTTTCTTACCAAAGTTGGAAAAATTAATTATTATAAGATTTAAGATATATAAACATAATTTGTTAATTAAAAATTAATATAAATTCATAATAATTATAATGTATGTAGATAATTATATGTGTAATATACATGTTAGGTGTCTCTAATGCAAAGTACATGTTTGATATCATCCGTTTAAGGTATCAATATTAGTAATAAAATAATTTTATAATAATTTATTTTTCATGCAACTATCATTAATTTAAATAAAATTTTAATATAAACTTATTGTATAAGTTGTAAAAACCCTTATAAAATTGCTCATTACCTACTTTTTCAAAGTATTAGATCCATGATATTTTTATTAACTTGTAGTATAAGTTAAAAGATTGAATAAAATTTCTCATCCTCTATTTCTTCAAGCTTTTTTATCCATAGTATTTTATTTATTAAAATGAAAGTAATATTTTTTATTGAAACTTAAAATATTATTATTTTTATAATATAAAAATAATATAACTATTATTTATATATTTTAATATAAACTAATAATAATTATATGATAGATAAATAATTATTAGTGTATTGACTATTACTAATTGTAACATATATTAAACATTGCTCGTGAAATTTAAATATTTGTATCTTCCATGTAATATATATTTGATATCAACCACATTGTTTTATTGCTAATTTCTTTTATCATGTAAGTATCATAATTTTAATATGAACTTGTAGCTAAAATTATAAAGACCTTGTAAAATTCCTTTTCCCATACTTTTTCAAGCCATTAAATCCTTGTTATTTTTAATTATCAAAGGGTTAATAATATTTTCCTTTTACATGGAATAAATACAGTGTAAAAAAATTACTTAATAATAACTTATATTGTTATTTTATTATCACAGTTATAAAAACAAAAATTATGTCATAAGATTATAACTATATATATATATATATATATATAATTTATTATTTAAATTTGTTAAATTGTTAATAATCATAAGGTAAGTAAGTTAATATCTTGCAATGTACCAGCTTAGTACAACCATCCAATGTATAATTTTAGTATTACCAAATTAAGGTATCAATATTAATGAAAAAAATTATTCTCGTGCTTATTTTAACTATCGTGAAAACATAAATTGAAAGGCATTATAAAATTCTTTATCACCTTGAATCCAAAAAATCCTCCATTCTCTGTTTCTTCAAAACCTTTAAATTTGTAATATTTTATTTATTCAAAAATAAGTAATTTTTCTAATTAAAATGCGAAATATTTAACCTAGTAATATAATTGTAAGGTACAAATCTACAATAAGAATACTTTTAAGATTTAAAAATGTGCGGAAAAAATTTTAAAATATTCATGTTCCCGTATCAAAGCATATGGATATAATATAAAATACCAAAGCAAAAGACAAAATAAGGGCCTATGGAATATATGCATCCAACCACTTCAGTATCTCAAGTTACTTATGCAAAATATAGCAACAACCATCACAGCATGATGCTCTCGTCATTATGCAGAGCAATACAGCATCCAAACAGCAGACTCCTCATAATCCCAATCTTATGATGTTGACCATATTATCTTCTCCTTTTCTACCCAGCAATAGTCGGCCCCCTAGTTTTCTGCATGAGCGGACACTGTTCCAGCATGAATGTCAACATACCATTTCTTTAAACTGACGAAGATACGCCATTATTAGCCTTTCTTATTGAATGCTTCCCGTCCCATATTCAGCCAACATCACGAGCTATTCGATTTTTCACTACCGCTACAATTTTTATTAACATAGATATGATCTATCCTAACTCCTGTCTCCCATTTAGAAATTGGTTACAAACAAACCGCAGATCCCCACTAACATCCAATCTTCCTTTTGATCAGCTATCGAAATTGTGGAGTTTGTTAGCACTTCCAAATCAGAATTTGAACACCAAATATTCTGAGTTAAGAACTACAACATGCCCTTGAGTGCAGCGATTTCAGCTTCGATCATAGAAAACAGCTTTCACAAAATCTTCTTTATTGACAGAACTCCAAGCAAGTCAGTTGCCCACCTAATAGGAAATCAAGGAGCAGGCAAAAGCATATATCCTGACCCTCCTGAATGCATCATTGAATTGTTGCAGCACCTGCATACGATAGAAAGTATTACATTATATGATCTCTCCTTATTTGGTATGACACTTCTGTTGCTGTGACATCAAGGCAGTCTTCAAACAAATCACATATCACACATAACACAACATAAAGAAGCATCCTTAGAAACCATATTTAGCAAAGCTAGACCTATGAGTAACTCCACTTCTGCATGATAATTCTATTTATCACACTTCTCCCACCACACTGCCATGTGCCCAGTGTAGTACCTATACTTGTTGCCACTTCCAAGCAGTTACTGAATGAAATGGAGTCTTTTGAGTACATGCACCAAAACTATCCCCAGTTGACGTATTAAAATGATAAAATACAAAAAGTTGTATGTACCCACTAAGTGCTTCAAGTTGATGAACACCAAGTGCAGTTGCACATAACTCATCAAAATCCATCCTTCAATATTGTAATGCATTAATAAGCTGCCAGCCAAATTCATTAGTTTCAATAAACACTATAGGTAGAAAATGCTATTTGAATCATTTACAGAAGCATTCTACAATCAAATTATAGCACTTACTAATGCAAAAAAGTTAGGAATGCATGACTCCTTCATAGCATCTGTAGCATTTTTCATCAAGGCCTGACCAGCACAAATTGTAAGATGACAAACATACATATATACCCCACAAATTCATGATCAAATTAGTCATAAAAGAGTTAAAGAGAGCTAACATTTAGATTGTTGTTGCAACATGTTGTTAGAGGCCTCATCAAGATCAACTCAATCATAAGACTTATGTGCATTTTTCCTAATAGAAGCTTGCTGAAAATGGTCATTCTCCGAGGGTTATGAAGGGGAGTGACTCCTGCTTTAGGGAGAAAAAAAGATACAAAGCTACATGTAAAAGTGTCTACAAATTAATTAACATATTAAGCTAGTACAGTAGCAATTACTGCAGTAAAGTGAGGAATCAGAACTGGAGCTTTCAATAACACTTAACAGAGAAATTGTTACAGTTGTACATGGTTGGGTAGGTGACCCTCTGGTTCTCTTTGATGATATTTTCGGGCTTGAAGAACTGCAGATCTCTACTTAGCCCAACATCTTCTGGCTTCATGTCATCTGGTTATTAACGAATCAGAACAACACTTCAAAGAAGACAGCGAGAAATACAAATAAGTATCCAAGTTCAAGAACAGTATATTTTTTTCTTCTTCTTATGCAACATATTCCACTACACTATCTCACACAATTTTGTACACAAATACAACCTGTTTGAAGTGTATTTAGGTCTGTTTGAAAATCTGACTTGCAGATAAATTAAAAACATTCAATATTGATCAAGAATACATTCAGCACATGTGCAGTAACATAATATGGTTTAATATATCAATAACCATATCATGCTCTCAAGAGGGTTGAATCCCACCCACATAAGGATTAATATTCATTAATAGTTACAAAGAAAACAAAGGATACTACATTGCTAGAAGGAACCATGTTACAATGCTACCCAAAATAAACAATATATATATATATATATATATATAAAAGAGGATAAAAAGAAAAGAGAACAGAAGAATAGAGGAGGTGCAAACCTGGCTGACTATAAGTAAAGGTATCCTATCCCATATGCTTGGTCCAATGCCATTTGATTTCCTTCAGTAGGCTTTATATGCAAAAATAAAAAGAAAAATCCATGAAGCATCTACTTAGATACAGAATTAGGAAAGCAACTATAATTACAAATAAAGATAGTCATTAACTGGCAACCATGATTTCGTAAAATGTAATTGAACCCTTAAACTTCATATGGAAGTATATTAGAATCAAAGAAAAAGCATGTATCAAAATAGGTTCAGAATGAAAAAACTAATTAACTTGCAACAGGCTTATGTAGCCAATTAATTAAATAAATCACACATAAAAAATCCAAATAGTAACAAATCAGCATTTGAGATGTCCCTAAACACAAAAGATAATATTAGTTAGCAATTCCTCACCTCAAGATGCTGACTGCTTCAAAAGTCAGACCAATAGTCGCAGCAACCAATCCTATTAATCCTCCCTCTATATATATATATATATAACCATCAAATAACATCAATATACTCAGCCACATTAAAAGTAATAAAGAAATTTTTATTAAATAACAAAATATGCTACCTTCCTGTGATTGGCTTGAACTGAATAAGTGAGTTGTATTATCAGCAAATTGATCACAACCATTATTTCCCCAGTAGAGCAAGCTGCTTCACCATTGCCTTAACCTATACACAAACATACATTCCCCCCACAATCAATAAAGCCCCAGAAAAACAACCAACACCCTAAAATCCCGAATTAAAGGAATTGTAAAAAAAAAAAATGAGGCTGTCTTGCGAAATAACGGAAGAAAAAGCACCGCAAAGCCATATCGTTCCACCCAAGTGCAGCGCCATCACAGGGGTAACAATCCAGCATGAATAGCGCTCCAACCAGCTCGGAGCAACACCATCACGAATCTTAGAGCAGAAGAACCACCAGTCGCAACCTGGGCATAACCTGAACCTCTTGAAAGTGGTTGCAGAATAGGAATGGGAAGAGGTAAGAATAAATGAGAAAATGAAGAAGAAAGATAGAACCTCACAGGTCAGTGTAAAGCAAAGGAAGAGAGAAAAGTTTCGGGAAGAAAATGAACGAACATGCAAATTAATTGTTAGTATGCGGTAGAAGTTTTGGGATAATTCAAATATGAAAAAGCTTCTTGGAGAAGCATCAATAATTAGCTATACGTTAAAAGAAAAATATAAATAAAGAATTTATAATTGGCTGAGGTGAAGATATTTTGAAACGCTTGTCATGGAAGCTAATTGAAAAGCTTCTCACGGAAGCTTCTCATCATATGGATTTGGGCGGGAAAACAAATCATCCCCAAAATGACACGTCACTGAATCCACTTCTGCATAACCGTCTTTTATATATGAGATGTGTTATTTGAACATCCAAAAAGTGGGTGTCCATCAACACCCATCTACATCCAACCATTCAATCTACTTAATTTTATATTTTACATTTTTTATTTCAACTTTTTCTAAAATCCTAGTGGGGTGTCTTTAAGAGTATTAGAGTTTATAATGTACAAAAAACATTTCCCTTTATATATAGATGTAGGATATATTGTTTTTAACATATTATTATATGATGCCTTTTGAATTTGGGAATTACTTTGGGTTTAGATTCAAATGCAGATAATTCCTACATTAACTATGTAAAGTCAGGCAGCGTAGTAACACTTCATAATAAGGAATCGAACCTTCCTTTGAAAGAGCAAGGGCAGCTCCACGTTAGGCGCCGCCATGTGTCCCTTAGGCAGCGTTTGGTGAGTAGTACAAGACAGAAAATACAAGGATACTAAGACAGTAGAGACAGAGACATAAAAAAATACTGTCTTGTTATCCTGTTTGGTAATAGTGTACAGAACATAATTATTGTCTCTGTACCCTGCTTGGATACATGAGGACAAGAACAAAAATACATAATGGATGACTCTTTTACCCCTCATTTAACCCATGCCATATTTTTAAAACAAACTAAAAAAAGGGAAAAAAGCATTTTGCTCTCCTCTGATACAGAGGACCCTCTCCTTCATCGAGCCATCCTCTTCTCTCTTCCATTGATCCTCCATTCATGGCGTGCTCTCTCCTTCATTCATGGCTTGTAGGTATTTTTTCGTCCCCACTCTATTCTTCCATCCATGGCTTTTTTACTTTCTCTTTGCCATCCATTTTATTTTTTCGGAGACCCTGTAACCTTCGATTCTTCTTCTTTTCATAGCGGTGGTGGTTCAACCATGGCTTGCCGGTGCAAATCTTCGTCGTCGACGGTCTCCACGGGTTGTCGAAGGTGTGGCTGTGGGGACGAGTTGGTTCTACTCAAATCTAATAGCGTTTCAAATCCTGGGAGAAAGTTTTGGAGGTGCCCTAATTGGAATGTAAGTTGACTATATTGCTTTGATGTTCACAAATCATCTGAAATTATTTTAGTAGACAACTTTAGGTAGAAGACGATCAACCTCCCTAGCTACTCTTGTGGCCCAGGGGACTGACCATTAGACCATAGGCTTTGTGTGGCACAGCCGTGTCACATTTTGGTACTTTATCTACATTACAAAGGCAAACCATTAGACGCAAATCAAACAGACGCTAGATTCTTTAGTGAGGTCCTATATTAATATGAAATATTTGCTTGTGTTGTCTTGGAGGTCTTATGTAATGGCTCAAAATTGTGCAGAAAAGAAATATTTGTGTGTGTATGTATTGAACTGAGCAATGTGGTTGTGTTTGATATCTTTGCAGACCCCGAATAGCTGTAATTTCTTTAAATGGGCTGATAAGAAAGAAATATCAGAGATTGCAACCACTACAACTGAAGTGGCTCAATCCTCCTTTGCCCCAAATCTGTTACATGAAGAATCAAGAAGAAAGATTATGAAGCTTAAAAAAAAGCTAGGTGCTGAAAGGAGGAAATCAAATTGGCTTGTGGTAGCTATTGTGGTGTCATGGGTAGTGACATTTTTTACTGTTATGTATTGTATTAGTGTTAGGGGGTGTGTGGTTAGAGGTTTAATACTTTGCTGTCATTGACACATTCTCTGTAATGGATTTGTTGAAACTGATGAATGAATGAAACTAATGAATGTATTTATGCTATATCAAGTGTAGTTATGCAAGGCAGGTCTATTCTTTAAGCAACTAATTTTGGATTTATTAGTCTTATTTTGCCTTGATCACTCTATCTTCATGTTCATTTCTACATTGTACTGATGACATTAGTTCTCCTATTTTTAACCGCAAATAGGAATAGAGATTAACTTTGAATGTACTCCTCTACTTCATTTTATTTTTTTTGTTAAGAAGAGCTCTATGCCATCCCAAAATTGCAGTAATATTCTTTAGAGAAACTGTTTTCACATAACAGGAAAATAACAAATTCTTGCCTCATGATGCTTTCTCATGTTTATTTATGTTACAAATTCTCTTGGTAGCAAAATTTTATGTTATTTCACCTTAGTCTAATAGCTAAACGTGGAAGCATAGTCTAAAATGAATAAGCATAATTTGTGCACAGTAGCATAATATAGATACTAAATTCTAAGAATATTTTTAGTTGTACATGTGATTAATCTTAGAACTTGGCTAATTTGCAGGCTTGTACCGGTATAGGCTAGGCGATGTGGTCAAGGTTATGGGGTTCCATAACTCAACTCTGCAACTCAAGTTTGTTCGCCGGAGCAGCCTTCTGCTTACCTTTAAAATTGACAAGAACACAGAGAAGGATTTGCAGTTAGCTGTGGAAGAAGCATCCAAATTGCTAGCTGAGGAAAAATTGGAAGTCGTTGACTACACTAGCCATGTTGATGTGTCCAACGAGCTAGGGCATTATGTTATGTTCTGGGGGATCAGTGGGGAAGCAAGTGAAGAATTGCTGGGTGAATGCTGCAATTGCTTGGACAAGTCCTTTTATTGATGCAAGCAACACTAGTTCTAGGAAAGTCAACTACATTGAGGCCCTTGAACTCCAAGTCGTTAGTAAAGGAACATTGCAGAATATTCTTGAGCATTACATAGGATTAGGAGCAGCTATTAGTCAGTTCAAGACACCAAGATGTCTAGTATTAATAACAATAATAATAAAAAGTTTATTGTTTTTGAAGTTCAACTAGTGTGTACATTTCTACCTCCTTTCAACTTTTCTATCATTACTCTTTATGCTTTGCTTCAAGCCCCTATGCAACAATTAACAAACCAAACAATTCGCCACTTACATATTCTTTTCTGCTACCTTCGTGAACTCTATTGTGCTGTCTACAATATTATAAGAAATGGTTGACATAATGGATAGAAATACACATGTAAGGTTGGTATGATGAAGTCAAAAATCTTTAATAATATTAGGCTAAAGCTCGATTGTTGGGAATAAGGGTGTAATATCATATCAATATGGACCCTATATGCTAATCATCTAAACAAAAAGTAGAGAATAAATATATCAGTTCCAATGTGATATAAACTGATAAAACAAAAAGTAGAGAATAAATATATCACTTGGCTTGAGATATAAACTGATAAAATAAAAATCAAGATCAGTAAAATTATAAGTGAGAAGGTAATTCAAAAGTTGTTACTATAATATACCTTCATATTTATATGATGGAAATAAAAAGATAATATATCTAGTTTATATATTGTTGGACTGTTATGATCTAGTGTCTACTATCCCTGAGTCTAGTGGTATCACTGAACCTTTTTCTTTCAGATTCGTTTGCCATGCTAGTTTCAGAATATATATTAAGCCATGTGCAAAATTGCAAATAGGGGGAAAACTAGTTTTTCCATTAAAATTATAAGTATAAAGATCCTCATCGTCTATGACTAGTTGCATCTTTTGTATGCTACTTACAATCCCAAAAAGTATTTAACATCATCTTCACAATTACATATCGATATATATTACTATTATATGATAGTTTCATCATAACTAACCCAAATTACTATATAATTGCACATCTCTACTGTTTCTAGAATAATAATGTTGCTAATCTGAATATAAATGGATTGGATTATTAACAATAAAATGGGCTGAAGCCAATTAGCTTCCCAAAAGAACCAAATGAATGGCAATTCATGATTCACACAATGTAGGACTGCTTCAGATTCTTCCACCCACGCTTTCCTCTAGTATTGGCATTAATCAAGGCATTTACAAGTTCAGAATCCTCTTCAGTTATGAGTATATTTGCGCTTTACTCAGGTCTGCAAGTAGCAGCTTCGCCACGAGGTATCCAGCAATTGACCAAGTCTGAAATATTCTAGCCACTTGTCTCTTGATATTCGTCTCTCAGCAAGATCAATAGCTTTTGCAGCAATATGTGATCTATTCATCTTTATGCATGCGGTTGTGAGCTGCAATAGACATGTTCTATGTTAAAACCTTGTAACTATATTTCCAATTTGCAATGCTTGCATGAAGAAATCAGCTAAACAAAAACGAAAAGGATTTTGCATGTACTTGAAGTTAATGCCAAAAAATGGGGCATTTACTGCTACACAAAAACTACTCAGCTCATCCAATTATAATAAGACAAATCATAATAAGAAAGTTTTCATAGGACAGATTATAATAGGACAAAGGTGAAAATTGTACATAAACTCTAAAACTAGAACTGCTTCATCAAACTCAAACAGTATTGTTTCATCACCAACTAATCAGAAACTTAAGCTTTTTTGTTAATGTAAAAAAATTAGAGAGTTCAAGTGTAACTTTGCCATTGTAACTAACCTGCCAGAGTAGTGTTGGCCAGGAGCAGTGTTGGCCAGGAGCCTGCATTATGGTAGGACCAAGGTTAGTATTTGAGATGGTTGAGTTTGGAAAAAGGTTGAAAGCTTACTCGGGTATCACTTTCTAGTGCAGCTTTAGCAGAACTCATACCACCACCATATCTGGTTATCATTTTAGTTCACTAATATTATCAGTCCATATACAATAAACTTAGAATAATAAGGAACTTTTAAAGCAAAACCAACATACCAAGGAATGATCCTTTCTGAAGCAATGTAGGTGAGAGAGATTGAAGATCCACATATAAACAAAATAGAAAATTAAGATAAAATGACAAACCAAAGTAACAACTAACCAGACCAAAATATAAATAATGTGGAAAAGCAGAATCAGTTCATAGGCAGAGAGAAATATTCATACATAACAGAAATATTCATACATAATCACTTCATAACTAGACCAAATAGCATTTGCCAAGGTGTATTCATGGCAAATGTTTACACCATGTTTACATCATTTCTTCCAAATAGTAGACATGACTAATCCAAAATAACATTACACATTCCAAACTCAAAAGTAACAATCCACAAGTACTGAAAGTAAAAATCCAAAAAGAGAACATTGATCCATGTTCTAATAACAAAGTAACAATCCTCTCTTGACCACTTGACTAGTTATGGATAATTGCTCTCACAAATGCACGCCTTTGGTTCTCATTCAAACTCCAAAAAGTTATCTGTAATTGAGGGTTCTCCGAGAACTTGAGTGCCACTAGCACCACTTCATCATCAATGAAGCCAAGATCTTTGAGGGTTTCACCAAGCTTCACCTCATCATTAACCCCTGCCATAGCTTTGGCTAGAATTTGCACATGCTTTCCTTGTTGCTCCACTGCAAATCTCACAGCTTGAGCCAAGTCTTTCAAGATCTCAACTTCTTTTCCCTTTCTGATTGGAGCATTCTTCCCTTGGATTTTGCCACTTGAAGAAGCCATTGATGCATTAGTTTGGAGTGGAGAGTCACTGTCAAACATGTCAACATCATGAACACCCATTTGTTCATCATCCTCTGTTTCCACTTGTTCATCGGCATCGTTGCCACTCATAGCATAACTTCCATTCGCTCTATCCTTTCCAAATATAGCCTCCAAACGAGGGAAAAGTGAAAATGGTTTCCCTGGAGTGTAGAACCTAAGGGGATGTTGCTGAAAAAAAAATTAAAAAGGGAACAAAAGTGAGAAAGTGTAATGTAACATGTAACATGCATTTATTAATAATGTTAAAACAAAATTTAGCCAAATGGTCATAATAGTGTAACAAGCCTTAATCCAAATGTCCAGGACTTGTTTGCTATCCACTTCCACAGATTTTTTATCATCATTCCATCCAAATCCACTACACGCGAGCATGTCTGCAGCTGATTGGTATTTCTCTTTGAGCCTTTTATGCTTGTTTTTGCAGTGTTTAGCAGTGAGACCACATCCAGGGAATTTCTCATTCATCTTGGTAGCAAGTTTTTGAAAAGCACCTGGTTTGAATTGTCCAACATCAGCTCTCTGCCCATCTATAACCAAGTCCTCCATGAAACCAACAAATGCAAGTGTTTCCTCATCAGTCCATGTGCGTTTGCTGTCCATTTCTCCCTATTCTATGTAGGAAGATATCAGAAATAATCACTCAACTAATAAACAACTATGATAACAAAGATTAATGTAATAAGAAATGTAAACAACTATAATAAAAAGAAATATCCAATTATTACACATTTCTTAATCAAGTAAATGTAATCAGAAAGATCAACGATTAAATCAATCCAACAACAGTAAAAAGTACAACATGAATATTACAAACATAAAGATCTACAGTGTTAAATTTCAATTACATAAAACATTTATGCAGTACGATTCCTTTTCCACTCTTCAAACATTTCAATTGCTAAGTTGTCTCGCATTTGAGTCCATTCATTGCTACTTTCGACACTTTCAATCATCTCAACATTGTTGGGAGGATCCTCTCCTACAGGCATATGTTCAGGTTCAATGGCTGTGTTTTCTTCGGGATCACTGTCCATATTCATTCGGATAAAGTTTTGCAGAAGACAACAAGCAATTATAATTCGGTTCTGTGTCTTAATTGGATAAAATGAAGGACTCCTCAAAATAGCCCATCTCTTCTTAAGCAACCCAAAACAGTGTTCAATTATGTTCCTAGCTGAAGAATGCTTCTTATTAAAGTACTCTTGATAGTTCCGAGGTGCACGTGAACCTTGAGCCCATTCTTGCGTGTGATATCGAGTACCTCTATATGGTGCTAGGAACCCTTGGCCATTTGTGTAACCAGCATCAACTAAATAATAACTACCTATAAATCAAAAGAGAAATATTATATATAGTAGGTGAATGTAAGTAATCTAATTTTTTTAAGTTCTCTTTACACATACCAAGTGGTACTTTGAGGCTATTACGTCGTGTAATAGCATCTCGGAGTATTCTCGAATCAGATGCTGATCCTTCCCAACAACTAAGCACATACACAAAATTCATGTCTTGATTGCATACTCCCAAGACATTTGTTGAAATTCTACCCTTTCTTGTTCGGAATCTTGGTTTATCAGTGTCAGGGACAGTCACATCTATGTAAGTGCCATCTAATGCTCCTAGACAACCCTATAATCAAAGAATTAAAAGTTTCATGCTGAATTGTACACATATTTTAGTAAGTAATGAAAAACGGCAACTACTTCTATATATTGAAGTTACCTTAAACCATTTCCATCTGGGATCTACGCAATCCTCTGGAACAGGTTCAGCCTTGGCAAACAAAAGGCTTTGTACACGTATGACTGAGCACAATACTTTGTTAAAATACCTACTAATAGTTTCTCCTGACCTATAGAACCTAACTTGTATGCTGCGATTCTTTTTATGATAAGCTAGTATGATTAAAAATGTTATAATTTGCTCAGCTATGCTTACTCGACCATCTTCAGTTAACCCACCCTGAATTTGAAGCAGCTCACACAATATTGCAAATGCATTTAAATTCATCCTTAATTCCCAAATGCAATTCCTATCACCGACTCCAATAATGCGCTCTAATGCATCTCGTCTTAATAGGACACTATTAATTCTTTGATTTAGTGTCAAAGAATTGTTGCCCATTATTCTATTCCTAGTGTACACAAACAAAGTAACTAATACAACTAGTATCAATGTGTCAAACTGAAACCTCATCATTAAATAGCAAGCAACACATTGTTTAATTCGCTCAGAATGGTCCATTCCTTCCTTCCTATGAAACAACAAAATAAATAAACATATCATACGAAAAAGGGATATATTAATTTCACAATAAAGCAAAAGCAAAGATAAGCTATGATAGAAATTTCCTTATTAAAACTTCCACTAGTTAAGTTCAAAAACTTTTCGGATCATATTAGGCATACATTTCAAAGATTAACAACAACAAGCATGGACATAAATCAAAACTTCATGATGGATTAGCCATACAAAGGTGAGAGAGTTTTTGGACCGTTCTTAACAACACTTAAAAAATGAAACAGAAAAAGAAAAAAAAAACATAGAAGAGTTAACCACTGACAACATACTTGACACTAGGATTTACCATTTATCTATAAAGTAGGGGATTTTCAGCTCCATTTTCCATCTCAATTTCTGGGCTTTACCATGTTAAGCAACTACATTAAACAAACAAAAACAAACTCTTCAAGAAAATAAGACTAATTTTCCCATAACATTAGCTTATTCGAAAGTTGAAAAAATAAAGATTTTAGTTAGTCTGTTTACTTTCTTTGGCTAATCAGACGGTAATTACACAAACAAACCAACTCATCAAAATACTACACTAATCTTTTCTTGATCGAAAAAAAAAACTAAAATTAGGACTTCAGGATTAGAATACTTCATGTTACAAGTAAAGACACTGTTGTACAACACCCAAACTCACCGTAACAACGAAAATTAACATAGAGACGAACAAGAAATGATGTAACAAGAACAGAAATGGAATGCGAATTATGGAAGCAGAGATGGAATGCGAAGATGGAGGCAGGGATGGAAACGGAGATGGAGGCAGAGATGGAAGGGGAGATGGAGACAGACATGGAAACGGAGATGGACGCAGAGATGGAAGGAAGCGGAGATGGAACGAACCTGAGATGGAAGCTAACCGTAGCACTGCAACGATGGAGGCACAGGCGGAGAACTTCACGAAGGAGAAGGAGAAGTAGCCCCAATTAGGTTTAGATGTGCGTAAATATGACAAGGGCAAATGATGTCAATACAAAATAATTTTGAGGGTAAAATTGGAAGAAAAATTATTAAACATTTTTGTCCCCAGTCTTCAAAACCCGTGTCCCCATCTGTCTCCATTTTTTCGGTGGACAGAAATTTGGCTGAAAACTGTCTCAAGACAGAGACAGTTTTTTATTTTTTGTGCCTGTCTCTCCTTCCAAACATCTTTATGTCTTCATTGTCTCTGTATTTTCTGTCTTGTCCCACAAACCAAACACTGCCTTATAAATTTCGGAGACTCTACCATAATCAACCGTATACATACAGGACAAAGAACAAAAGCTTCCAAATTGTAAGCCAAGGTAGCACATCAAAGAAAGCAGAAGCCATATTATCAATATGTCTAAGCAAAGGTATGTGTTTGCTGTTCAATATCTCTTGATCTCCTTTCTATCGTAGTGACTCTACCTATTTCTCTCTACCTTGCTTGGTTTGTTTTTTAGGTTGCAGGGTAAGGTGGCGATTGTGACTGGGGAGCAAGCGGAATAGAAGCAGAGGCAGCTAGAATATTCGCGGAAAACGGGGCATTCATAGTTATAGCAGATGTTAAAGACGAATTGGGTCACCAAGTTGCAAGTTCCATTGGCTTAGACAAGGTGAGTTACCACCACTGCGACTTGAGGGACGAGAAACAAGTTGAGGAAACAGTGGCTTTTGCCTTGGACAAATATGGAAGCCTAGATATCATGTTCAGCAATGCTGGAATTGCAGGCTCTCTATCTAACATACTTGATTTTGATTTGAATGATTTTGACAACACTGTGGCTGTGAATCTTCGCGGTGCAGCAGCATGTATCAAGCACGCTGCACGTGTCATGGTGGCTAGAAAGATACGCGGGTCCATAATTTGCACGGCCAGTGTGGCTGCTTCGATTGGTGGAGGTAGCGGCCATGGTTATACTGCATCCAAACATGGTCTTGTGGGCCTTGTGCGCTCAGCATGTGGTGAGCTTGGAGCTTATGGGATCAGAGTCAATTCCATTTCACCATATCTTGTAGCCACACCTCTTGCATGTAGAGCGCTCGACATGGACCATGGGGAAGTTGAAACTGCTGGCCTTATTGCGGCCAATTTGCAAGGAGTTACATTGAAGGCTACCCACATTGCAGAAGCGGCTTCATTTCTTGCTTCTGATGAGTCGATTTATATTAGTGGACACAACTTGGTGGTTGATGGAGGTTTCTTGGCCGTCAATCGCTGTATTGATGTCTTCCTAGCATCAAAAAATAAATAAATGATCTTATCTGGAGATATGTCTCAAAAAAATAAGAAATGAAATAAAATCATCATGCTCTTCCATGTATTGATCTCGAAAGTAAGAGTATCATGTGTGGTTTGTGTTTATCTTAAGTTGATTGTGCATTTTCTCAAAGCGAATTAAGTTACATAGAATTGTACCGAACGCAACTATACCAAATTATTCAGTAATCTTCTTTGTCTCAATATATATTTAAGTGGTTGCAGTATACACTAACTATTGAAACTACTGAGCTAAGCGAAAAATTACTCTGGTCCTCTGGATGGTAAAAGCGAATGCAGGGTTGGCCGGTACTCCGTTTCTACAGTTGAGACCATTATTGCTTTATTTGCCTTGCTTATTATTTATAGCAAACAATATGTTGAGGTAAGTTTTTTTTTTGGGGGGGGCACAAAAAGGCAGAAGTTACATTTCAGACTAATCCGACCATGTGCATGTTTTAGACCCTTTTTTTTATCCCCGATAATTGCACTAAACAAAGCTCAGGACCCTCTAAAATAAGAGAGCAGACAAAGTACACAGGGAAAAACAAAAGCATAAGCAAAATACAGCTTAATAGTAACAACACTTCAAACCAGAAAGCAAAAATCAAACATCCCAGATTAGGTATGAGTTGCACTGCCGACTTTAGCCAATTTGCATAGAGCAAAGCCATATGCATGTTTTAGACCTTATTGACTCGCTTCTATAGTTAATTACAAGTATAGAACAAGTTATTCGGGTTTTATGAGTAAGAGTTTACATGGCAAATTTAGTAACAACTATCTAAGACGAGTTAGTAAGTAGTTGTTTGCTATAAATTTTTAAATAATTTTTTTAAATATAATAAAAAATAAATATTTAATAACTTAAGTATTTGTTCTTGACAAAATTATAGGGAGTCCAATGGCCAGTTACGTGGCTGGACCAGTCAGTCTTTGAATTGAAGATGAGTCAAGATCTCTAAGTAAAAGATTATTGAAAAGTATTGAAACTAAATTTGGAACACAACCTTCATACCTAAATTAATGGGATTTTATAGGCAGCAATGCTATTTGGTACAAAACATTTTTCGTGCAAATAGTACGAAGAGCAGGTTCAACCAATTAGAAAATAGGTAAAATGAAAAAAAGAGAGAGAAAAGAGGTATGGGACAGAAATCATGGGTGCTTGACCAATCAAAATTTTCGTATCACAGATACGTTACGAAGGATAACTTTCGTACCAACAAACATTTTCCTTTTATAGGGTTCTCTTTAAAATTAAAAGACTAACAGTCGAATAATAAAAGGTGATTCCGCCAATCAAAAATTTAGACGCACCAACCAACCTTTATGAAAGGGAGCAGTTACAGTCGGCGTAACGCTTCAGTCACGAAATACCAACCCGTTTGTAACCACCCTTACTGCTATGGAGTGGTTAGAAGAATTTCTCAATGGCACCAATAGATTCGAATCTACGCCTGTCAACACACCTACAGAGAAGGAAATCAACTTGCGGACAGACTAGATAATTGGGTCTCAATCAAGGATTTTTGATGTTATACTCGGACCTCCCTCACCTTCAGAGCTTTCCCTTCCCCCTGCGTATGGTGTTACTGGGCTCCTGCCCCTCGTCTCATTTATTTACTAGTTGTTTTCTCTTTTGGGTCTTGGCCTTTAGGCCCTCCTGTGAACAAAATAAATTAATAAATATTAAAATAATATTATTTAAGTCATAACTCACAAGGATTTTTTTTTTAATCAACATAACTCATAAAGAGTTACTTGAAGTGATATATAATTTCTATCTCATAAGATAGGAACGCAAGTATAAATCATAATAAAGCAACTTGAGTGAATTGATTACATAATTTTCGTACTCTTAAATTAAATGATAATTAATCTTGTGAACAGTTGAAATGAGTTATAAAGAAAATTCGTGATTAAAAAAAATTAATTTTATATTATTAATTAATAAATTTAAGATTTTAAACTCAATTTGACAATTTGTAATGCATAAGCCAATTGACAAAGTGCTAATTTAATTAGAAGTGTCGGCAGAAATTGTTGTCTTCAGTAAACGTGCGAAGCGGTCAAAGAGACATCCGCTGACCATATGCCTGCCATATACCAATGACCTGTTTCGCAAGTGTTGATTCCAAGTTACAGGGGGCATCTGGCCATGAAATTCAAATGGAGCGGCGAGAATGGAGAGGGAGGCCTGGAGTGAACCAATGGGCTGTCGTGCTGTATGTAGGCTTTTGTCTTGTCAGGTAAGGTCCAATAATTAGAGACTAATTCCTTTCTTTTCTCAATCCCAACCTTCCAATCATAGCCTATGCATAGGCATTGCAAAAAGAAAAGCACCTTTCGGCTATTCCACGAGGGAAACAGATTCGGATCAATTTGTGAATAGTGATTAAATGCAATAAACATATGTTATAACTCATCCGAGGCCATCCTCAATTTCTTAAAAGACGAATGTTACTATCACACATTATTTATTTTCTTTCCCACTTTACGAAAATTTTACTTTAATTTGTTTCCCTCTTTTCCTTTTCATTGGCACACTTTAATCTAGAACGAATTAATAGTTTGGTCATTTTTAAATTATATCTCACTCATAATAATTGTTGTATATATATTATTTTTACAATGGGATTAATTTTGATATATTATTAATATAAAATATTTTATATTATCAATTAATTATTTATATATAAATGCAAGGATTTATCATATGAGAAAAGTGATTTATTATATGAATAAAAGAAGTAAATTTGAATCGTATAATTATATATGAATGATCAAGATTTAAAATTATTTAAATATTATATAATCACTTAAAAAAGTTACATGACTTTATATTTTAATCTTGATTATTAATACAAAATCATATATATATTTTGAAATAATTATTATAAGAGTCAAATAATTTTAATAGTATGATAATATATGATTGAATGTCCATATAAATATTACTAATAGTGTATATTAAAACTAAATGCTTTTAAAATTTATAAAACTCAAATTAAGTTAACCTTTTCAAATAATTCTTCTTCATAGGCCCCTCCATTCATTAACATAAATAATGTTATTCGCATAAAATTAACTCCGCAATTAGTGACAATTACATGTGTGCCTATCTTAGTTTCAAACTTTTATAATATTTTTAAATGGAATTCATCTTAAAAAAATTATGTCCATTATAGCAGCTTAAATTTTACACATTAAAACTGTACCCCAAATACACGTTAAATAGTAATACTCTCCTTGACGCATTTGTCTCTGAAAAAAAAAAGGTATTTGAACAAAAAGATTAAATAAAATTAGGATTTAATTTGAATACATTACCAGTGTAAAAAATTTTTACACAGACATTCAATCATATATTGCCACATTAGCAAAACTCTTTAACATAACCACTCATTACTTGAATGGTCATGCAAGTGAAAGGTTTTGATTGGATGATAGTGTAAAAAAATTTTACACTATGAGTGCACCCAAATTAAACTCCTTCAATTATTTATTTTTCATAGTAAACAATACTTTAAAACTAAGGACGGATCGACAATTGATTGATATATAAATTTGAAAAATAAATAGTTGATGATATGAATAATATTTCATGCGTATAACGTCAGTATATAATATATGCTTCGTTCACCTGAAAAATGGAAATATAATTTTTTCTCTTCAGCATGGAATTATATAATAAAGTAATAAACACCTGGAAAATAATAAAATTATATAATTGTATCATTGCTTATACGAGCGAATAATATTCTGTAGCTTATACGAGTTGGAATGCTTGACCCTTCAACTGTACATTAAAAGCATAATGAAGGCCATGTGATCCGAAACAGAGTGTAATGAATTTTATATGGTATACAACTAGATGGAAACGTGGAAATCACATAAATAATGAATACATAATCAAATTTCCACAGTTCATATTTGATTAAGGTAATACTTAGTGAGGAAAAAAAATGCATTCTGTCGACCAAGAACACAATGAAGGAGTAGTCTCAATTAGTTCAAAGTAATAAAAAAAAAAAAAAAAAAAACTTAAGGATAGTGATAGTCTTATTAAAGAGGAGTATACATGCCCCCTCCTTGTACCCAAAAATTAAAAAAAATGAAAAAGAGGAGTATATATTACACAATTTAAGGGTATTTAGGAAGTGACTTAAACTTTAAACAGTTGCTACAAAAGATATCCAATATTTAAAGATATTTTCCACACATAAGATCAATAAGACAAATTGTTAGCACTTAATGATGATTATTAATGAACATTGCAAAGGTTAGTTAGCCATCATATATATTTCTGGAGCCTTGCACTCTACAAACCTTATAAATATAGGTTACTATTAGGGGATAGCTAAGAAATATAAAGATCACATCCAAGAGCCTTGTTTCCAGGTTTTGGGAAGAGCTCATCCTTCAAACAAGGAACTCACTATCACTCCCAATGCAGAAGCAAAGGTACCCCCCAACCTTTGTTAGATCTGTCTCAGACTCGGCATATACACTTCCCTTTTGTAACATCATATATATAGTTAATTAGTTAGTTTCTTCATTCTGATTTATACTTTGATTTGTTTACACTTTTTATTGACATGACGATGTGATGGCCTTGCAGGTTGGAGGGTAAGGTGGCTATTATCACCGGGGCAGCTAGTGGGATTGGAGAAGAGACAGTGAGACTATTCGCTGAAAATGGAGCCTATATTGTTGCAGTAGACATTCAAGATGATCTTGGTCGTCAAGTTGCAGCTTCAATAGGCTCAGATAGAGTAACCTACCACCATTGTGATGTAAGAGATGAGAATGAAGTTGAGGAAACGGTCAATTTCACATTGGAAAAACATGGTCGCCTTGACATATTGTTTAGCAATGCTGGCATAATAGGCTCTTTATCTGGGATCCTTGAGCTTGATCTGAATGAATTTGACAACACCATGGCCACAAATGTTCGTGGTGTAGCTGCTACAATCAAGCACGCTGCACGTGCCATGGTTGCTAAGAACATCCGTGGATCCATCATATGCACCACTAGTGTGGCTGCTACCATTGGTGGAACGGGTCCTCATGGCTACACGACTTCAAAACATGCCCTTGTGGGGTTGGTAAAATCAGCATGTAGTGAGCTCGGTGCTTATGGAATAAGAGTTAATAGTGTGTCCCCTTTTGGAGTTGCTACACCACTTGCATGTAAAGCTTTCAATCTTGAACCCGATGAAGTTGAAGCTAGTAGCTGTTCACATGCTAATCTGAAGGGTATTGTGTTGAAGGCTCGGCATATTGCAGAAGCTGTTTTGTACCTTGCTTCTGATGAAGCTGTTTACATCAGTGGTCACAACTTGGTGGTTGATGGTGGCTTCTCCGTGGTCAATCCTAGCTTCTCTGCAACACATATGTACACGTAGACCCATCATGTTTATGCCAGCTGGTTGATATTAATTTCTTTCTCCCTTCTTCTTGAAGTTGAGAATTTAATGCCATGTGTTCGTCAATCCTTGTTGCTGGAACTTCTCCTAATAATCTGCAATGTCTATCTCTTCTCGCTCTCTCTTTTTGTTTTTTTGTTTGGGGGAGGGGGGGGGGAGGGGTAATTTTCCATGCCATAAATTCATCAACCTTGTCTGCTTGTGACTCAAAAGCTTCTTTGCTTTTTCCTTTTCCGGTGGGATTAATTTTCTTAGGTACAACTGTTTTAGCACCACCCCCTGCTTTTTCCCCCTTCTCCTCCTATTCTATTGTTTTGCAAGTTTTACTTGATAAATTATACTTGTACCCATTATTTTAAATGTTATTTAAATATTTGTGGATCAATGTATGTATAAATAATTAGAAATTTTAATTATATATGTTTTCACATATTCAACTTGCTTGGCATCTATGGTCTATCTCAAATTCCCATACTGGTCAAGACAAGTACAATTTTAACCAGCAACCCCTGCATAATATTCATATACCGTGGCGTGGCACACAGACTAGTTAGAAGAAAACCACGGTCCTATGGTTCCAACTTTATTACTTAATATATCAAATACCAAGCCATCGGGAACTACAAATGGTCAGGCTGCAGGGGAGACAAGTCACATATTATTTGTCCAAAAGAAACACATCACTTCACATCTAGGATAGATATGTACGTAATAGAATTAAAGTTTAAATGTGCACAAAATAAGTAAAGTGCGATGTACTATAGCTAAATAATATAAACTGTACAATTATAAAGTAATGTATGCGTGGCTAGATTTCCCCTTATTGACTTATTGTCTTAATCCTTGTTGTGTTAATTCACCTCTGATAGGCTTTTCACTAAGTTTCAAGTTCTGATCCAATCCTCCTCTTCATTTTCAGTGAGATAAAAATAGGATACGAGACATGATGTGTATCTATCTTTGACTCATAAGATCAAATTTGAAACAACTCCTTAACCTTAATTGGCCTGAGGGGTGGAAAGAAAAGCAAGGCTTCATATGCTTGCGTCACAGGCACATGATGAAAATTATACGACACCACTGAAACTGCGGCGAGAGACTTTGTATATAACCTAATTAATCATTTGTCGTTTGTTAACCCCTCAACTTCAGGAAGAACCATGTGAACTTTAAATGAATGAAAATTGTTAGTGCATATTTTCCATCACACCAGCCAGAGTTGACCCTAAAGAGTTCATCATAATTCATAATATAATAAGAATGCATCCTAATACATTGTTAGCAGAAAAATAGATGAATATAGCACCCAAAAATACTATAATTCGTAAGGTCCACGACTGCAATTCATGGCATTGTACTAGTGATTATTTTTAGTGAGAAACCATATTCATGATTCACGGTGCTGACCATATTGGCATTACAATTAGCAAGAGACCATGCAATATCTGTTTTTTACGAGGAGAATATCACAGCTGTGGAATATTATGGAAGTCAACCGAATGATATTGAGCAGAAAATATCTTATATGAAGACAGGAGACACACAATAACAGGATTATAATAGAAATTTTTAGGTGCTTTTAGAATAAGAGAATTTTGTTTGGCTTTGATTCATTCACTTTTTATCATCTCAACTCTGCAGACTATCCCTATCTTCTTAAACACCTATTATGTCTCATAACTTATGTGACAACTCATGAATCCAACTAAGATAACAGCTAAGAAATCTTCAGCCCGGCATAATTCTTAGATTGACTTGTTGACCCTAAAGTAATAATCCAACTAAGATAACAACGACTTTTAATTTTTTGGGGGTCAATGATAACCACAACTTCTGTTTTTTTTTTTTTCGTTGGGTCAGGCAACAGCTACTCACGGTCCCCTTCCCGGCAGCACAAAGTCCAATTACAGAATGGGCTACCCGTTAGTGTATATTGTTTTGGCGGAAAAATCGTAACGAGAAGACAGCCAGTCCGAATGTTTGATAATGGTGAGACTTGTTTTGGTCAATATAGCAAATGGAGTTAAAAAAAAGAATGATAACATAAGAGCCCAAAATCACATCCCCCAAAAGGCTTAAGCCCAAATTACTAGCAATTGACGACCCACGTCTTAAAGCCACAGGGTAAACGGGGAACAAAACGGAAGATTTGTGGAGTTACAATTTTTTAACATTGTAAGCCAGATCGTATGTTTAGACTCATGTTCACTTTTAACGTTCCAATAACAATTACTTGTTTGCTTAACTGGGGAACATCTCAGTAATAGTGTTCTGTTTTTATTGTAATTGAAAAAAAAAATTACATTTTAAATTAACCATAAATCATAATGTCCAACTTCCAACTTTATTTCACTTTCTATGTGTGAGTATTTTTAATTATTATTATTATTATATTTTATATTTTACACTTTTTAAGTTTTAAGAACTTGTCTACCTCTTACATCCACATAAAAAATTTGTCTCTTTATAATTGAAATTCAACACCTTAGGTGCATCTATCCTATTAAACTTTTGCCAAAGTTCAACCTGAAAATGAAAGACTGAAAGGTCCCAAACCTGATAGTCAAACTTAAATCTACCAGTCCCATATGGAAAAAAATTCAGAAGCCATCACCCAAATGCATAGTTACAAAAATAAGTTCCAGAGCTTTGCAGCCCCCACCTTGCATTATTGCATAGCTAGTCCACCGAGAAAAGATACACACGAGTTGCACGCTTAGAGTTTAATTATCTGGCAACGATGATGGCACTAGAAGTAGCATGGTATGACATTGTGTGCTTTGGCATGGTTGGGTTGGCCTTTGTAGGAGCCTTATGGGTGCTGGGGATGAACGAAGGGGCCTCCAGAAGAGAACTTGAGAGCGTTTATGCGAGCCTTCTGGTGGCTCGACCTGACAATGAAGTGGTCGTGAATGTGTTGCCAAGTGGCCATGTAAGCACCTCCCAGTTATGGACGAGCTGTTGGAGAGGAGTGCATCCCCTGTGGCTCTTGGCTACACGTTTTCTTTCCTTTGTGATCATGGCACTTTTCTTAGCTTGGGATGTTCTCGAGTACGACGCAAGCATCTTTATTTACTACACAGAGTATGTTCCCAACCTTCCAATTTGTGTACCAAATATCTTATAAAGGAGCTAGAAATCTTGGATCTGTAATTGTTGGTAACACAAAAGTCTATTTCTGATTATATAAGATTTTAGTATAGTACTTGATAAAATTAAGTCTTACTATATAATATTACTTTTGCCCCCATGTGGCTCCCGCTCGTGTTGAAATTATTGCATCGGGTAGAGCTTTTGATTTCTGTTTTTATTCCCATTAAAATGAAATTTTTTCTTTTCCTTATTGTTCTTTCTTTCTTTCTTTCTTTGTTTCTATTGTTTGTCCCAATAATCTATCTGTTCACTTGAGTGAAGAACCCTGGAAGGTATTGATAACATGCCGATCAATAATCATAGTATTGTTCTTACATTGTCCTTATACTGTGGAGACCAATTAATGTTACTGCATTTATTTTCAGGTGGACTTTCACGTTGGTCATCATATATTTTGCGGTATGACAAGAATGTTAATTCCATCTGTTAATAACTTAATTGATCCAAGATGGACAGTGACATCACGGTTCTCAAAGAAATCAGGAGTTAGTAGAAGGCGTATAAAACAGTTTTTGTTTTTCTATCAAGCATCTAACTTTGCACTTACACACTTCGAATGCAGCTGGGGACCATAGTATCTGCATATGGATGTTGGCAGTTCTTTAACAAACCTCCCGTTGACAATGGTGGAAGAGCTCAGTTTCTGAGAAGGGAAGAAGAAGAGAGAATGTCTACAAACTCCATCACCTATAAAGAGAACGAAATCAAGGGTTCCATTAAGTTGCAAAGCCGGTATGCTGAAGAGGAGTTTCAACAGAGAGCAGGTTTCTGGGGTTACCTCATGCAAACTACACATCAGGTTGGTCAAAGCCAAACACATCGGCTCTATGTTTCTTCAGTAAGAATCCTGTAATTTGTAGATACATTTTTGTGTATCAATTAACAACCGGTGATTCACATACAAATAAATTGGAAATTCACCTATATAATTAGGGAATTGAGTGAATATAGTGATAAATAATAATACTATTATCCAATTCTCTAATTATGTACATAATTTTTTTATTTATTTGTACATAAATTACCGGTGGTCAATTGACATACAAAAATATATGTCCAAATAACATTTTTCCAAATAATAGCTTTAACGCAAGCATGAAGTCACTTGGCTTGGTTTATGCAATCTATAATCATTCACCAGAATCGAGATTGAAGGAGTTCTTATTTTTTCCCTAGTTTGTCAACGCTACTCGGTTTGAACTGATATTCAACACATTTAACAGACATGTGCAGGGGCTGTCATCCTAACAGACGTTGTATTTTGGTGTGTTATAGTCCCATTCTTATCAATTTCTCGTTTAAGACTAAACCTGGTGAGTGTAACACTTCTTTAAACAGAGTCTTGGTGCATATTGTCATTCAAGTAGTAGAAACTAGAAATTATCTAGTCATTGCACATTTTAGTCCTACTAATGTTTATTCTCCTTCTACAACTCAAACAAAAACCTTGATAATTTTGTTGGTCTGTGTTTGCCAGTTGATGGGTTGCATGCATACTTTGAATGCAGTTTTCCTTCTCTGGGACACAGCTCTTAATAATCTTGTAAGTATCATCGTACACACGCCCTGAAATAAATTCAAGCACCGATCTTAAATCAGTTAGGGTAGGGGCTAACGAGATTTCAATACTCTTTTTCAGTCCTTTCCTTGGTTTAGAATCTCATATTTTGTACTCTGGAGCTGCAGTTATATCATTTTCCAATGGGCCATCCACGCCTGTGGTTTTACATGGTACTGTAATTAACTGTGTTTTCCTCTCTTTTGCATATGACCAACCAAAAGTTTTCTTCTACGTTATTCTGCTGTATGTAATGCTTCTTGGTTCCTTATAACAGGTGGCCATATCCATTTCTTGAGCTAAATGACAAGTGGGCTCCTCTCTGGTGTGTAACATACTGAATTTAACACTACAATTGTCCTAGTCTTGTCTTGAGGGTCCATTTATTTGAACTGATGATATCAAAAGGAGACACTTAAAAGTGTGAAAGAAAAAAAATCGAATCTCATATTAGCTAATGTATATACAAACCACTCTTATGTTATAAATACAGATATTCCCACAACAATGCCTAGAAGAGTAAAAACTGGGCTAAAGAAACATTTCTTTGTCTTATTGGACTTGCCTTTTCATACATTAAAATAACTTTTACCATTTCATCTGCGGTGCAGGTATTTCTGCTTGGCGGTAATTCACATCCCCTGCTATGGCATGTATTACCTGATCGTGAGAGCCAAAAATACACTTCTGCCCAGATTGTTCCCTTATGCATTTTTGAGGCCATACTAGTTTTTGTTTGGTTGTCATAGTATATGTATCAGAAAACCAGGACGGTTTTGTTCCTGAGATATTGTTTCACATCAAGAACGACGCCAAATTTCAAACATTAGGAACGATGATTAATTACACATGAAAATAATATCTAAGTATGCGATTTTTCAACCCTTATGTTTGATAATTTCAGGCTCACCTCAATTTCCCCTCCTCTAAATTTCACCCAAACTGTTTTCTTTTTCTTACACCCTGTATTGTGGAGAGAAAAACTAATGTAGTAATTGGGGTAGAAAACTTTATTTGTACATACAAGAAGTGTACATCAACACCACATTCACGACTAGAGGAGAGATGCATATGATAAAAAGAAGAAGAAGAAAAATTCTATGGGTTTAATTGGGATGCATTAAAAATGTAAAATAATTTTATATTATCAGTCAATCGAAATACTAGAAGGTGAGAAATTATGGTGGATCCATTATTATAATGGGTGATTATTTGTATAAGTTGGCACTTTCTAACATTTCTATTAACTGACAGTATAAAATTATTTTACCCTATCATATATATATATATGTATATAACCTTTAGATTAGATATGATGGTTGTCTTGGACTATATTTGTGGTAACTATGTACAAATAACAAATCCTAGTAAAAACTGCTCCAATAGTTATTTGTTGTTATGGATTTTGAATTTTATTTTTTGTCCATTGTTTCTTGTTTGAAAAATTTAAATACTTATCAATGTGGCAGAGACGATTTTTTTTCTTTTTGATTTATCTTTATTTTTTCAATATATACTCTTTGCACTTCTTGTCTGTTTAAAATTTGTTGAAACTTTGTATAGTTTAATATAATTAATTCTATTTTATATATTATGTTAAATTGACTTTTTAAGTTATCAAATAGTCCTTCAACTTGGCAAATGTGTTGAGCGAACCACTTAGCCCGTTTAAGAGCCACGAAAGTTTTCCTACTAAACATCTTGAATAAAAATTATTAGGTCAATTAGAATTTGCTAAACTAATAGTATCAAATAATGTTGGTAAATAGGTTTCTAGTTCATTTATATTAACGATCCTTCATTAGCTAATTATTTAAAACTCTACTGTAAGCCTAACTAAGACCTTTGTGACACCCTTGACCCTTCCTTTAATTGGACTGTGTCAAGTTATATAATTGAGAAAATACATTTTCATTGATGAAATAAGAGTAAATATACATAAATTTTTTTTTTTTGGTCTATGCTACCAGTATTTAAAGTTTATTAACCTATTATGAGAATAAATCTCTCCCCATATATGCAATAATTTTTAAATCTTTTATGTTGAAACTAAAAGAAAAGGATAGAGAGATCTTTAAAGATAAAAATTTAAAATAACCTACCTGTGAAGTATTTAGTTACTTGTATATTTGCAAGTAACACTGCTATATATATAATCATCATATGAGGAAGAAGGATACGTTATTTTTCTACTAGGAATTCTGACTCAAATTTATTTTGAATGTGTTTCTCTAATTTCCCAGCACCCCCCCCCCCCAAAAAAAAATCTCAAATCATATGAGTATTTATTTCAGTCTCATCTCATAATGATTATATTTTTTAAGACATAGGAAGAATTTCGTTTCTTATGAATGAATAAAAGGATAAATTTTCTCCAAATCTTATATAATATCAATAAATCTTTAATAAAAAATTAAATCTCATATTAATTATGTTTTAAGCAAGTATTTTGATCTAAAAATAAAATATTTGAGCTACTTAAATACAGATCTAATTCTTTACCCTCCTCCACTTGTAGAACGTAGTTTGAATATTCAAATGCCTTTACAAATAAAGGGACAAAATTTCCCCATATCCTCTATAATACAAATAAATCCATAATGCAAAAAACTAAATCTCAAATCAATTATTTTTTCAAGCAATTATTTCGCTTTATAAATAAAGGACTATAGCTATTTAGATATAGATCTAATTCTCGAATCTCCACTATTTTAAAGCCAATCTTAAGTTGAATATTGCAGTATTGCTGCCGGAGAAGTCATCGCAGATTATCACTCATTCTAGTTTCACTTGTTCTATTCCTATTCAGGTATACTCAGATTCCAAAATTCTTGTCTATAATAATGTCTATTCGTAATTAAAATGCAAATTGTTTAAATTTTTTGTTCTCTTTCTATTTCAGAAATTAAGTTTCTCTCTTATGTAAGACGAGAAGATCCAAATTCTTTTAAGAAAGAAAGCAAACCGGGCCTGTTTTTCTTATCTTGATGACTATTGACTAGTTTTATTCCCTTTTATTCATATATATCTCCGACTGTGTCTCCCATCCTTACTTCCTTCTATAAACTCCAATGTTGCATTGTCACCACCACCACCTCCTCCTCCCAAACCTCCAGGTTCCTCTGTCACTGACCCACCACCACTACCTTCCTCTTCGTTTTCTCCACAGACACAAAACTCTTTACATTGTCTCAGCCATTCCCGTAGCAACTTCACCATGGCTAAGCCACCTAGCCCAACTCACCACTGGCACCATTGAACTCCCTAATATTTCTCCACCTTTCATTTCAACCACCACACACGACCCTTCTACAATCGATGTCACTTCCAGGATTCTTTTCACAGGAGCCACTGCTGCCTTCTTCTTTATTCGCTCTATCTTGAGCCAGGTAAAACGTGCCAAAGAATTGATAATCTCTTTTTCTTCATGCAATTTATTTTTACTTGTATATTTTACAAATGCTGTAGTGTCAAAATTCATTATTATATGTTACTAATGTTAGTGTCTCATGTTCTGCTATTCTTGGGTTCTTATTGTCTTAGGATATGAGCATAATATATTGACCTTGAGATTTTCTTTCGGTGTTACCGATTAATGAGTTCAGAACTTGAATTTTTGTTTTGAAACAAATTAAAGGATTCAAGGTTGATACACGTTAAATGTGGAAGTTTTTATGTATATCCTTTAATTACTTTATTAAAATTATGTAATTATCTCAAAAGTCATATATAATAACATAGGATTGATTAATAGAATAATTTAATTTTGTTGTATCTTAAATTTTTCATATAAATATTCAATTATATACTGTTATGTCATTAAAAATATTTCACTTTTTCAATAATCACATTAGAAGTTTTCATAAAAAAATAATAATCACATCAGAAGTCATATATATTGTTATATGATTGATGGGTAGTATAAAATATTTTAAATTAATTAATAATATATGAAAATTAATCTCTTCATAAAATGACAAATTTTATACTGATAATATACTAAAATTAAACTCAAAAATTATTTTGATATTGTTATTATGTAATTCACACCATTTTTAGAGATATAAGTCACTTATATGTGTTAATTAGGAGAATTAAAAATTGTGCACATCTCTATACTTATCTTCTAAAGATACAAGTGTCATCATCTTGATATTAAAAAAAAAACTATATTATCAATTTAGTTCATCAATAATATAAGTGTAATCACTTTGGTTTTAAAAAGACTTTTACATCGATTTAATTCTTCAATGACATAAGGGTCATTAATTTAATCCTCATCTATGCACAATATCATCAAATGAGTCCATAAATTAAGGCATCATTACCTTTATTTCTCTCCATCTAACAAAGATAGACTAATTTAATGAAAATTTTCATAATCAGGGGACTAAATCAATGATAACATATTTTCAAGAACCAAAGCATGCACTTATATTGTTATTTGTTAGAGTGTGAGAATAACGTTTTACTTTTAAAAAATAGTTCATTTAATAAGAGACCAATTAAGTTAGTTTAATGATTTGGCAATTAGTGACTACTTATGGATTGCCTCTACAAGCAATACATTAGGCTAATATTTTCCATCATTCAGTAAACTTCAGTTTATGATGAATTATCTCATTTGTCTCCTTTCTGCCATTTTTCAACATTATGTGCTATTATAATTCAATCCTTATTATTCAATGAAATGCGTTGGTGGTTCCAGAAATTCAGGTCTTCTGAAGTGAAGAAGTCATTGGATAGCTTGAAAGCTACGCAATCAAATTCCATTAAAGCTAAGGGTCCACCAACACCTGACCAGGCATTGTTGGGGGCAATTATAGCGGGTGTTATTGCTGTTTTTCTCTATAATCTGACCACAACCATAGAAACAGCTTTGATCAGTCGCCAAACAGTATTGGATAATTTCTTGGTTTGTATCATACCCTTCTTTCAACTCTTTATTTATTAATTGTCGTTGCACATTAAGGAGTTAGGACAAAAATATAAATATAAAGAATTAACATATGCCTGACAGTGAAAATTGTATGCTTTTCAGGTCCGCCAGTTTACAATCACCATAAGGTAGCTGCCATCACCAATCTCTGATCATAGGCCTTTTAGTTCATTTTATGAAGAAGTAATGCAGCTAACAATGATCTAATGTTTTGTCACAGGACAATGATAAGTGGCTTGTGCTACCTTGCTACATTTATTTATGGCTTCAGTTCCATTGGTTTATTGCTTTATTCTGGCCAGCTTGCCATCGAGAGGTTCATGGGAGGGTCAATTGGAAAAGAAGCTGAAAACAAAATCACTGAGCAGTTAGGCTTACCAAATTCGTCAGATGAGAGTCCCACAAGTGAAAATAAATCGTGCGCCATGAAGGAAGACCAAAGTCCAAACAAGTCACAATAATGGAAGTCATCAGGGGGGATTGGTCAACCCCTATTTATAGAAGCAGGGATCAAGTTTTGTATATATGTTAAACCGGTTTTTATTTGATCTTGTTTCGTTTTTAATTTATTGTCTTATTTTTTCTCAATAATTTAAAATTTTGATTAAACCGATTTTTAACTTAGTTTCAAGTCAAGCATTATTTGATTATAAATTAGTTTATTTATATACCGTTTAAGATATAGTTATATAGTGTACTATGTTAATTAATTCTTCAAATTTTACCAAACAGCCGGTAGTTCTCAAAAAAAAAAAAACTTTAAGTTATTTTTAATTATCTAATCCTATTTTTTATCTCCTTGTCTATTATCTTATCATTTCACAATAAATTGTAAAACTAATTAAACCAATTTTTAGTTAATTTCAATCAAAGGCGATTTAATTATGATTATAAATTAATTCATTTTTATACATTTTAACATAACTAGTTATTTTTCTATTATATTAAATTGGTTTTTCAACTTAAGCAGCATGGTTTACACAAATTAAGAATATTAGTAAATTATTTTGATAATAGTCAAAGATAAGATAATTTTATGAAGCTATCCTTATATTGAAATTATAAATTTATTTATTTTGTCTATACACTCTACTCATAAGTATAATTAATCTAAGGATAAAAGTAAAAAAGAATAATTAATTTGTTCAGGATATAAAAAATAGATAAATAATTTTAAATATGAAAAAATTAAAATGAGAAATATAGTAGAATGGAAAGATTGTATAAAACTCGTTTAGGCAGCATTATTTTGATTAAAAAATGATATATATTTTATATTTTTTGTAAATAAGTATTTATTTTATATTTATTAGTATGTTTGAGTAAAATATTTTTGAAAAAAATTATTAAAAAAAGCATAAAAAATAATTTTTCAATAATTATAATTTTGATATTCTAAAAGAAGAATTTTTATAAAATATAGAAATTCTTTAAAGATAAAAAAATCTTTTAATATTAAGTCAAAATGTAAATTAATTTTACATTTAAACATAGTTTAATTAACTAATTAATTTTACATTTAAACATCATGTAAAAAGAATTTTACATCTAAACATAAAAAATTTTTACTTTTTTGAAATATTTTTTAAAAATATTTTTTATATTGATAGTGTGCCAAAATTAAATTCTTAAAGCTTATTTAATCCTTTTTTATTAATTTAATTTTGCTATATTGTCAATGTAAAATTTTTTTATATAATTATCCAATGATGTATTATCCTGTCATCATAAATATTTGATTTTTATAATAACTATATTGAAAATCACACATTTGATGACATATGATTGGTTGATAATATAAAGTTGATAATGCTTCATGTAACACCCGTTCATAGTAAATGTAATAACACAACTTTATATAGAAAGTTTAAAGTTAGACATTAATATATATTGATAATGTACAGAATTCAGGAGCATGAGTAATTTTTTGCTCGCTATAAGCTAAATACCTTTAAGCCAGATCATGAAATTACAATTTATTTAATATAACTTCATATGTTCCCAGTAGCTGGAAGAATTCACCTTTCTCGAGAGCGTTACTTGACTAATCTGAAACCATCATAAATAAGTGAGAATTTAAAATTTTCAGTAGATAATTAAGAGTTCTAAAGCATTTGAACTATGATGGTTTCAGTTGTGTCTTATCATCATAATTTCATCACATTATTTATAAATAATTTCATGCTTAATAATATTATGAGTAGTAAATGCTAAAAGAGGTATATGATATGCAATACATAATGTGGCAAATATGGTTATAATCTTTTTGCTTTAAATTCCATTTTTCTCTGTCTGCTTGTCTCACGTATATTCGAAGGCATTCTCTTAAAAAATTCTCATTCTTTGGTGTTACTCTTAATATCGTAACTACAAAACATGACTTTTATGCCACACTAACAAAGACATATAATATAAAAGGATCTTACATTTTATCCTTCTACTTTCTTGATAGTTAGCGGCGAATTTAAATGTCTTCCTCTCAAATTATTTACTTGTCATTATGCATAACTTCACAATAAATATATAGATGTATAAACTTAAGCTACAAAATATAACTTTAAATAAAAGATTCAAGTAGCATAAAATAAATAATAACTTGAATAATCTAAATAAATTTATCTCATAATAAATTATATAATAAAACATAAAATTAAGCAATAAGCAAAACAAAAGTGTAGAAATTATAAATCAATTCATAAATTTAAAATAAACAAAGTGAACAGGAACCGCAATAATATAAACCTGGGTAAAATAAATAACATAATATCTCAATAAAATTTCTCAAAATATAGAGTTGTCAAATCTAAATATTAATTTCTAAAGGAACCGAATCTAGGATTATTTTTATTTAATTTCTTTGAATATTTATTGTCATAGTTTATCAATTTGTCCTTGTCATCACGGCGCATTTAGCGTATATTAGTTCTATATTTTCAAGAGTCATAATTAAGTTCATAAGTCAAGAGTCATTATAGTGTCCATAAGTTAATGCATAAAATTTCAAGCAAAAGTATTGATAATTTAATAACTCAATTTTATATATAATAAATTTTTCTTATAATTAGATATAATATTTACAATTAATAGTAGTCCCCCAAAGAAATTACCATAAAAAATTGGCAACTCCAATTAACATATCATTATGGAAGCAATATCTTAATAATAATAACAACAACAATAATAATGATAAGCAATAATATAAAGGAACATCAAATAAATTTATTGGAATAGATAAATAAAATAACTTGCAATAATAATGAAAAATAATATAAATTAATATTTGTTCAAATAACTTGGAACGATAATTAAATATAATGTGATGATAAATAATAAGGAGCAATAATATAAAGAAACATAAAACAAAATAACTTAAAACAATAAACAAAATAAATTGTAATAAGAGAAATTTTGAGCAACTTTAATATAAAAATAAATAAATAAAAGGACTTGGAACAATAAAATAAAGATTTGTAATGAATAAATAATAAGAGCAATAATATAAAGAGGCATCAACTAAAATAACTTGAAATATAAAATAAAATGTGATAGTGAATAATATTGAGTAATAATGTACAATAATATAACTTGTAATAAGTAAATATAATTATAATTTTATTTTATAAATAATTTTATTATCTACCTCTAATTATTATAGACAACCAAAAAATGGTGTGTGCATATCAAACTTTTTCCATCTTCCATTTACTATCCTTGTTTCTTTTTCCTTGTCTTCCTCTCTTTCTTTCTCTTTTATTTTCCTTGCACCTTCTTAATTCTTACTCCCTTATTTTACTTTCTATTTTTCGTCCAATAGATTGCTAACTCTTCCTTAATTCTTACAGTGATTCCTCTCTACTCTTAGTATCGAAGGTCCGCATGGTGAAAAAAGTTACTAATGACGTATTTGTTTTTCATTTGATCATATATATGTATAATTTTTCTTCCTACATTTGTTATTATAATTCTTTTTCTATACCAATGTCCGTGCCTTCCCCCTCCCAAATTCTCATGCTCTCTGACGTGAGTTTCTTTCCTTGGCTTTTTTATTTTTATTTTTTCCTCCTTACATTTATTGCTTGTGTTTTGTTTTTCAAAGCTAAGGTCTTCAATCTACTAGGATAAAGTCCTGAATCTAAATCTCACGCGTATTTGCGTGAGTTTTTATTTTTTTTAATTTAATTTAAATATATTGATAATATAAAATAATTTTACACTATTTATCAATAAAAATAATAAAAAGTGCTAACTTATATAAATAATTATACATTATAATAAGGGATCCACTGTGATATTTCACTTTTCCCTATTTTTATTGATTGACAGTGTAAAATTATTTTATACAGTCAGTGCATACTAATTAAATTTTTTTTTAAAATATTTTATAATTATAATTATGTTATTATTTGTAATTATTATTACTATTATTGCTATTATTTTATCTATCCTAATATCAATATTTGATATTATTTTTTATTTTAATAGATAAAATAATATATTTTAAAATTATTGTTACTAATTATAACCTTACTCTGAAAATTAATGGCTATATTTTAATTATTGGATTAATTAATTATTATCATAAAATAAACTTAAATACATTAACTAAAATATTTCAATCAAATTAATTAACCAAATTACTCAAATATTTTATAAAAAAAAATTACACTTCAAAATTATTATTTTCAATAGAGTTTAATTGATATGCACTGACAGTGTAAAATTGTTTTACAATCACAACCAATGTAAATAGTGAAAGTGAGTAATTCACATGGCCCTCATTATAATGGGTGGCTATTTGAATGAATCAAGACTTTCCACCATTTTTATTTGGCTGACAAACAGAAACTATTTTACACTCACAACAGATTTAAATTAAATTCTTTTCAATAATTAAACTCATCTAAATCCCCCGCCCCATAATATATGGATTATAATTTTTTTTCGAAAATCTCTCAGATGAGTTGGGTTTGGGTCTTGCCTCTTGGCTCTTGGCTCTTGGGTTTGCGGCGTGGCGGTGGCTGCGGTCTTTAATCTCCCGATTCAAAAGCGTTGCTGCTGGCACAAAAAGCAAGACCATTACAGAATATATATCGACCCTTCTCCGAGCTTTCAGTCTCCCCCTCGTCAAAATTTCTTCCGCCCCACGCACCTCACAAATTAACGACCGAATATTTAAATCAAGAAGATCAAATTAGGTTTTCGCCCCGGTCAATTATTTCAATTTCAAACCCTAGAAGAACACAATCGATTCCTCTCCCTCTAACGTAACCTAAACCCAACCCTGCGTTGTGATCCGGGGGGCACTCGAATTAGGGTTCGTGCTTATTGCGCTTCTTCGATTTCTTGGAACAAGAAGACGACATGGAAGATTGTTGCGCCGTTTGCGCCGAGCCCTTGGAATGGGTTGCCTACGGTTCCTGCCTGCACCGCGAGGTCTGCTCCACGTGCGTCGCACGCCTCCGATTCATATGCGAGGATCGCCGTTGCTGCATCTGCAAGACCCAAAGCGACGTCGTTTTCGTTACCAAGGTATATTTGCCAATGCTTTCTCTCACCCCTAAAACCATTAATTTGGGACACTCTTTGATATATTGGATGAATAGTGATTTTTGTCCCTGTTGCCTAAATTTGTAACCTCCAACCACGTGATTCAGGAGGAGGAGAGATGAGGTTTGATAAATGAGGAGTCTTTGCTTTCTTGTGTCTCATTGACATGTATGGTTGCATTCCACTGTGACGTGTATATTGTATCAATTATGCATGCAGATAAGGCCGTGCAGACCCTTTAGCAGTGGTTTGCGGCTGTCATGAGATGTACAAGCATAAAATCCAAATGGTAGTCAAGTTAATTTTAGATCTTCCTATACTTCCAAGCGCATTGTGTATTTATTACTACTAAGATCACTGTTGCTTCCATTGTGCCTTGCACCACTCCCCCCCCCCCCTCTTCTTACATTTCTTGTTGATGAAGAGCATATGATGAGAAATTTAAACATGACATGATTGTTTTATGGAATTTTGTTATTGAAGTAATGTAATACAGTTTGATATGCTATTTTAACTTGAATATTTGCTATTCCTTTTTTTTTTAATTAAAAAAAACGCGTTTTATGTTCGTGTTTGGAAGTAATAATGGAGAATAACATGTTTGTATTTGAAATTATTTACTTCATGTATGGGGCTTGATTTGTTAATTTCATATTATTTTAACTGTTAAGAAATTGTTGATATTCATTTTTACTGCATACTTCCAGGCTCTAGGAGATTACACAAGGATGATTAATGATTTTTCATCCCTGCCCTCTCTACTAAGGGAGGGCAAGGTTGGATCATATTGGTACCATGAGGATACAAATGCATTTTTTGATGATATGGACCATTACAAGATGATCAAGGCTATGTGCAGGCTTTCATGCAGTGTATGTGACAAGATGGAGGAGCAATCGCATGATGCCTCAAGGCGGCGGCCGAGGTTTAGGAATATAGAGCAGCTGAAGGGTCACTTGTTCCACCGTCATAAGTTGCTTATGTGCAGTTTATGTTTGGAGGGAAGGAAGGCGAGTTTTATACTGTTGGGATTAAATATGAATTTTTGTGAATGTGATGACAGAATTTGTAATCTTCGTTTTCATTTTTTTTTTTATTTTCTTAAATATTGAGGATTTTTAACCATCATTTCTATGTTATAGGTGTTTATATGTGAGCAAAAGCTATATACTAGAGCACAATTGAATCAACATATAAGCACAGGTGATTCTGAGGTGGATGGAAGTGAGAGTGAGAGAGGTGGTTTTATGGGGCATCCGATGTGTGAATTCTGCAGAACCCCATTTTATGGGGACAATGAACTATACACACACATGTCTACAGAACATTATACTTGTCATATTTGCCAAAGGTAGCGACTAAGCTACTCATGCTCTCAATAGCCCTCCTTGTACTGGTCTGAACTATTAGAAATATAAGTTTCATGCAATTTGTACGTATTAATGCAGGCAGCATCCAGGACAGTATGAATACTATAAGAATTATGATGACCTAGAGGCAAGATATCTGCACTATGCTATTCTTTTACCCTCTTTTTAATTAGATGGCTTTACTATACCTTTCCTGTTGTTTGAACTGAAAGTATTTGTATGAGCAAATGTCTTCTGGTGCAGATCCACTTCCGTCAAGAGCACTTCTTGTGTGAAGATGAGGCTTGCCTTGCTAAGAAGTTTGTTGTGTTTCAATCTGAAGCTGAAATGAAGGTGATTCCTAATAGCACATGGATCTTTTTCTGCTTCTTCTTCTTCCCTTTTTTAATGATTTATCTGCAGTGCATGCACCTGCTTGGTGATTCCCAATGATTGTGCATTTGGATGCTGTGCTATTTTTATCTCATATTTTAAAATTATAAGATGCTTTATTGTTGTGGGATTATTCCGTCATTGATGAACCTCTTTTTCCTTGTTTATTGCTTAGAGGCATAATGCGATTGAACATGGAGGGCGTATGTCAAGGTCAAAGCGTAATGCTGCTCTTCAGGCATGTACAGTGACAATCATTTCTGTTTCGTCTTGCTTCTCATTTCTATTGGCAATTTGGCATTGCTAGTTTTCAATGACAAATGGTTTACTTCCTATCCTTCTCACTCCCTTACATTAGCTTTTATTCTTCCCCTGCAGATACCGACTAGCTTTCGATATAGACGTGGTAATGAACAAGACCAACGCCGTGGAAGAGGCCGGACATTCCGCCGTGATTTTTCTGAAAATCAACTTTCCATGGCCGTTGAAGCTAGTTTGCAGATGGCTAATGCAGCGCAATCATTTCATGATCCGTCAACATCAAGTAGTGAACAAGTTGCTGTTGACAATGGGGATGCTGATATTGATTCTGTCATTCAGCCATTTGAATCATTAGCTACATCAGGCTCGGAATCTTCGAGATACCTCCAAGCCTTAGGTCACTCAAAGAATGCACCACTGGAAGATTCTTCCTTTCCTCCTCTCCCCCTAGCTTCCAGCAATGACCAGCAAAGGTCCAAACAGGAGTTGGAAGGTTCATCTAGTAATACTATGGCAGCACGTTTGCGCCGGCATGGCAACAGAAATGTATCTGTTATTAATTCTGGTAATGCTTGGCCTGCACCAGGTCGTGGACTGGTACAATCATCAAGTAATCCTACACAATCTAGACTGACAACAAGTGTTGCTCCTGGAGTGTCACGTAATTCTGGTCAGATGAAGACAGCAATTAACAGTGGACCTTCACCCTCAACTTATGCTAGTTCTATTCAGGCTACACCTAGAACTGCTCATGGCCAATCATCTGTTGGTTCTTTGAGGGATACACGTGACAATGGTAGAATAGTTCACTCTGCATCTGCTCCAAATCTCATTGAGAGCAACCCTGTTGAAGCTTCAATTTCCGATTTTCCTCCAGTTTCTGCTGCACAAGTGAGCAAGTTACCTGCAAGCGGCCAGCCTTTGTTGAATGTGGGAAATGTTCACTCTGCTAACAAGTCCTTGGTTGAAAAGATTCGTGGTGCTCTTGATTTTGATGAAGAAAGATACACTTTATTTAAAGACATATCTGCTCAATATCGCCAAGGCACAATTGATACAGATACATATCTGGACTTTGTGCAGCAGTTTGGCTTGTCTCATCTTGTGCTCGAGTTGGCAAGATTATTGCCTGACGCTCAGAAGCAGAAAGAGCTTATTGAGTCTTACAACGCTAGTTTGCAAATTAATGCTTTACAAGAAAATGGATGGGTTCGTAATAGCTCTAGCGCCCACCCCAAGGACAGTAATGCTTCCAAGAAAGTTAAAGATAAGTCTGTAGACGGTAGTGGGATTAACTCTACGAATAGGTTAGCAGATAACTTCTTAAGCACAGTACATCAACTACAGTCAAGTTATAAACCTTCAGAAGAGAAGTTGGAGGTGCTATCAAGGGGTGATTACCGCATTAACAAAGGCAAATTAAAAATCGAGCAGAAGAATGATACAAATTCCGGTAATCAGCCTTTGAGGATTAGTGGGCAGACAGAGACATCAGCTGGGAGTTTATCTAATCAAAAAAAGGAGGATGCTGGTGGTGGCACCAAACAACGTAAGAAAACTTCTAAGTTCCTAAGAGTGCGCCTTGGTGATGGTTCTGCTTCGGCCCTACTACATCCTGATAACTCGCACACCGAATCAGATCCTGGAACAACGGATAATTTACAAGGTAACAAGAATGAATCTGGAGGGCTGCCTGTGCGAGGTGTTTGGCGAAGTGGGGGAGGTCATAAACTCTTCTCCTGATTCTTCTTCTCTGGGCCTTTAAAATGTGGAGTATCAAGCATAGTTAAACTGGAATAAACAGACTCCAACTTTAGCTTAAGGGGTGATGATTTCAATGTGTCCAATTTGAAGTTAAATTTCAAGTATAGCAAGCTGGGATATGAATTTTGTTTATGCTGGAGGCTAACTGTCATTGCCTGAATGGGCAGGCTCTAAGCTCTTTTTGTTTGGTTTGGGTTATAAATTTTGATCGAGTGTCCATATGAAGGTATGGTGCCGACTGTACTCTTTGCTTTGATGTGCAAGGGGAGCGCTGTTCTTGGCGTGGCAATTTGCAGTCTCCTTTTTCTTGCACAATTGAATTGTCGTCTGCAGTTCTGTACGCCGTCTAGATATGTTCCTGAAATTTTTCAGCAATTAAAAAACCGAAAATATTATTTGAACAAAATTACGAGATAATAATTTTGTACGTGGATTTATGTTATTTGATACTGCGAATTTAAAAGGGGTTTTTATTTTTCGTAAGAAAAAGTTTAATTGTTTTTATTATTAAAGTACCTATTTATGTGGCGTTGTCAATTCTAAGAAACTCCGGATATAGGAATGTGATGGATGTGTTACATATTCCAGCGTCGTACTCGCTTTGTCATGTCCATACTTCTTTTTCTTGGTCATGGGAAGGGGGGGGCGGGGGGTACATTGACCTAGGAGTCGAACACACGAGTCATTGCGGATACCATATACGGTTAACCACTGAGCTGCTGGCTCTTTCGCAAGTCCATATTAAATGGACGGAGGAGGAGAGGGAAAAAAAATGTACACACGCCATTTTTGTATTGAGCCTATTAATTTCAGAAGCGTGACCTAAGGCCCAGTACTATTGGGTCAGTTCTCTCATTCAGAAATACGATGTTCAGTGAACGGCTAAGCTCCTGCATCCCCCCCCCCCCCAAAAAAAGACAACAAAAAAAATAGAAAGGTCCATAACAAAATCCAAAATGTCCAAGCCATGAGACGAGAAAAAAAAAGAATAATAAAAAAGACCAAAAATTCAAAAGGTCCAAGCTTACAATTCACAGAGAAAAAACACTTCTAAACCCTTCAATTCAATTGATTTGTTCACTCTTAAACCCTACCTGCGCATGGTTCTGGAATCTGGACTATTGGAGTTGGAAACTGGAAGAACGAAAGGAGGCAAGGGATTCAGCAATGGTGGAGGAGGAGGAGAAGCAACGGTTGATTGAATGGCGCGTGGAGCGTGGCCCCTACCTCGGAGACATTTCTGCTCTCTGTTTTCTTCACCTTCCCAGTCATTCTCTTCCTCTTCTACTCGCTGGTTTGGGTTCCGAGATTCTGCTCTATGACTTAGAACTCGCACAGATTCTGAGATCCTTCTCTGTATTCCAAGGGATCCGCGTCCACGGAATCACCACCTCTACTTTCCCTCTAATTGCTGTGTTTGGGGAAACAAGACTCAAGCTATTCAGCTTCTCATTTGACACCGTTTCTGGGAGCCCACAGTTGACACTGATTCAGCTGTTGCCAAAGTTTGCTCACTGGGTTTTGGATGTTTGCTTCCTCAGGGTATTCACCGCATTTCTGGTATTTCGTTTTAGATTGACGAATACTAATGCTTGTTCTGTTCTTAATTGTCTTCCACATTTTTTTTTCGGGCTTGCGGCTTGGTAATTGGTAGTAGGGTTGCTTAGCTCATTCCGGTGTGGAGACCCATTTTATTGCTATAGGATGTAGCGACAATTCGGTTCACATATGGGACATCTCCAACTCCAATACGGTTCTCAAGGTTCAATCTCCTGGTTAGTTGGTCTTCAACTTCTTGACATGGGTTGGTTCTTTTTTGACTAGATTTTTTCCCCCTCTCTTTCTAATGAGGTGCTATTTGTTATTGGCTCATAGTACGGTGCCTTTTGTACACAATGCGATTATGGGGTCACAATCTTGAAGTTCTCCGCGTTGCATCTGGTACAATATTTAACGAGGTAAGGAATCTATTGCTGTTTAACATTTGTGATTGAGCATCACAGGCATCATGTTATATTTGTCTTAAAACATTTGGCTTCTACCCTGCTGGAAGTCACTCTTTGATTCCATCCAAGACAGAGTCCCACATCTGATAGCTATATGGGAAGCATGACTCCCAATATTATTCATTCTATTCATTGTATCTCTATATGTTTTACTCAAATATTATCTTTGGTTTGCTTCAAATAAGTATCACGCTTAATATACATGTCAGTGTCCTTGTTAAAAGTTCCTCTTGGCATATTGTTTAATGTGTTTGCATTTCTATTTTCTTTTAAGTACTTTAAAGAGTTTGGTTGGGGCAGATTATTGTTTGGAAAGTGGCCCCTCAGCATGATAAATCTTCTTCAAGAAGTGGAGAAGACCGTGACCATCAGAGCATTTCATTATGCAATTGCTGCCAGCTAAAAGATCAACTGTATGAGGCTGTTCATGTATGCAAACTTATTGGACATGAAGGTTCAATCTTCCGAATAGCATGGTCGTCTTGTGGATCTAAACTGGTATCTGTGTCTGATGACCGTAGGTGAGTTAGTATTTTTATCAAGTCCTATTGTACCACTAGTTTATGTTCATTCTTAGATAATGGCAACATGTCATGATTAGTCTCTTCTTTCTTTAATGTAGTGCACGTGTTTGGGCTGTTCCTATTGAAAAGGAAGATTCTTTGTGGCATGATCAGACTGCGCTTGTCTTATTTGGACATAATGCTCGAGTTTGGGACTGCTGTATTGCTGATCCTGTAAGCCAGTCATTTCTGTTCAGTGTCCAATCTTTCTCAAGCAATAAAGGCAAAGCAAATTAATGCAACAAAAAAGACTATGGACTTCATTTCATAGATATGAAAATTCTCTTCTTAAATAAATATTATGTTTACTGATTGAACTAACTTCGTAAGTGTTTATTCATTATGTTTTGCTGTGCCCTACCAACCCCCAACAAAAAGGGGAGAATTTTTTATTAGTGTAATTTCATTGATTGTTTCCAGGTTGTGCTGATCTTATTGTTTCCAAATTTTCCCTTTGAAGTGATCACTCTCTACAAACAAATAAGCCGCATTAATCTGTTTTGATGTTATCTAGTTCATTGAAAAAAACCTGTGTAAAACAAATATTAACAAGACAACTACTCTCAACAACACAAATTGAGCATATCAAATTTGGCACCAAATTGGAATACAGTATTTCATTTGGGACCTGAATTGTGATTTTTTAGGTTGAAAGTAATTTTAATTGAATTGTTGTGAATTTCATACTGGGTCTATTTGCCTTTATGCTATAAGCCTTTCTATTGATACACCATGTTGTCAAGACTTAAGATTTCGACTCCTCACTGTCTCTTTTATTGGTGCTGCTTTTATCATGATAAGTGATTTCGGCTTAGCTGCCTCTTGTGCATTGGATTGCTTTGAGCCTTCTCCTTTAATTACCATTGTCCAGTAATTGCCTCAGCATTGAAATGTACAGTAATATACTACTATTTCTAAAGACATTCATTCGTGTGCTGCTAGCTTAAACTCTTAGCTACTTTTGTTGTCATTTATGTGACCTTTTGCTAAGGAAAAGTGAGTTTTGCTGATATTATCACTTTTCTTTTTGATTGTCTAATAGTTTCTTAAACACATCATTCATGGTCTTCAAACTGTTTGAAATCTACTTAGGTTTCCATTTATATTGACTTCTTGAATTGAAACTTCCTTTTTATTAAAATAATAATAATAATAAATAAATCATGGGTTTCTGCAGTTGATTGTCACTGCCAGTGAGGATTGTACATGTCGTATATGGGGAGTTGATGGTGAACAACTGCAAGTCATTAAGGAGCACATGTAAGTTATAAACACGAATCCTTGATCGTTGTGAGTTGAATTACTAATTGTTGATTTTTGGAATTACTTATTGAAAATAATTGATTATCTTGACTTATGAGTTCTGTGAACTGAGTTTCTATTGGAAACTGCCGTTTATGATGTGTTATCTTGAACTGACTTGCCATAGAGACTTAAAAAATATCACTTGTTGTTTGTTATTGATCGTCCTTGCTACACTTTAATGTTACAATTGTATTTTTTTGGGCGGTGGATATGTGTATTAGATTTAAATGAACCAAGGAATTTGATAGAGCCCCATTATTGAGGCAGGTGTATGTGAGGCGATCTAAGAGAAATATGGGCCCAGAATATGAAACAAGCTGACTGACGTGGAGGGAAGTTAGTTATGAGTTAGGTGGAATGAGGAAGTATATAAGGCTGAGGGTAACTGATTTGGGAGTCTTGTCGATGGTATAGCAGGGTGAGAGTGAGAGGACTCTGAATATTCCTCTGAGAGTAGATACTAATTCCCAATAGGACTTTTATCAATTCCTAGGGTTCTGGGTGATTTACCAACAACCCAATATCAATAATATTCTCAATTCTTTCTTAATTTTTGCCTCTGGTACCAGTTCTAACAGAATTCCATAACCCTGAGCGTTGGATTTTTCTACAAATAGATGTTTCAATTTCATATTGTCTAAAAGTAACAATGATTTAGTGATATGGTCAGATACAAGGATGACCTGAACAATGAAGTTTTCAATTCTCGTTATAGCTTGCAATTCTAGCATGCATCTGCTTCACAAGAGGTCATAACCTGAGTACTATTTAAGTTTTCCTCTCTGTTAGGTTTTATTACACCAAATCTGTCCTTATTTTCGTTCATGTCTTTCAGATTCTCAGAGTCTCACTAATTAAATAAGATAGGGGAATAATGATGTATGTGCATTCTTTGTTTTGTACAGAGGAAGGGGCACATGGAGATGTTTGTATGACCCAAATTCGACACTTCTCATAACTGCTGGGTTTGACTCAGCTATTAAAGTGCATCAGCCTCATGCTTCTGTGTCTAGGGGCTTGGCAGCAGCAGCAGGCCCCCCTGACAGGACAGAGATGTTTTCCATTTGCATCCCTAATGTGTTGGAATGTATTGGACTTATGGACAGGTAGGATTATTAGATGTGATAGCTCATTTAAGATGCCCACTTACATTCCAAAATTTTGAACTCATTTTGAGATGCCTTTGTCCATATTTAGTTGTATGCTTGTATTTACTGATTTTCATATTGCTTAACCTTTTTTCCCCCTCGTTTCTTGCAGCAAGAGTGAATATGTTCGTTGTTTACGTTTTGCCTCTCAGGACAGTCTTTACGTTGCTACCAATCATGGTTTTCTTTACCATGCTAAATTAAGTGGTATGGTAGGTGCTCAGTGGAATCAACTTGTCCAGGTCAGCAATGGGGCTCAAATTATCTGTATGGATTTATTGTCTAAGGACTCATTTGAACTTGACTGTGGTGCTGAGGATTGGGTTGCTATTGGAGATGGCAAAGGAAATATGACAGTTGTTGGAGTTACTAATAATGATTGTACTCCTACAGTGAAATTAAGCTTTACCTGGTCAGCTGAAATGGAGAGACAGCTCTTGGGTGCCTATTGGTGCAAATCTCTGGGATGCAGGTAAATGGCCTCTTTACCTTTCAACAGTAGTGTCTAAATTATTGACAAGATACTTTGAGCTAAAATAGTGCACAGATACATGAAGCAAGTTGATGAGGTCTTAACCTTTGCTTCTTTACTTACTGCTTGACAAATGTCCTGGCCTTGCAATCATAGTTGTCAAATGCGGATAGCGGCGTATAGCGGCCGGCCCCAAAAACGCTATAGCCGGATAGCGGATAGCGTTCCGGCCGCTATTTGATAAAAAATACATAATTATCATGTAATTTATATAACATATATAAATGTTCAAAAATAAGAAATCATCCACAATTAAACTCATTCACATCAATGATAAAAATCCATAATTCATTCCATACTCTAAAAACACACAATCACCATCAATCCAATATATAAACGTAAAGTCCTAAGGGCAGTACAACCAAAAAAAAAAATAGCACCCTCAAGTAGCATAAAGGCAACAAAATATAAAAGACAATATCAAATCCTAATTAAACCTAAGTCTCTACTCTCTAAAACTAACAAAACAGGGAGTTGATGATGTTGCTGTTGCTAAAACAGGGAGAGAGAAAAAAAAAAAAAAAAAAAACAGAAGGCGTGAAACAGTGAATGGAAGGGAAAAGAACAAAGGTAGAAGAAGATAGAAGAGGAGAAGAAGGAAACAAGATAGAACAAAGGGGAGGAAGGAACAACCGCTGCCGGAAACTCGTGCCGCCGCTACCGCTGCTCTCGCCACCGTCGCTCTCACCACCGCCGGAGGTTAGAGTGTGAACCCTAAGTTCATGATCTGATGCAAGAAGAGAGGGGAAGGTTCGAAATGACCTTCCAGCCCCCTTAGACTGCCTAGAACAGTCAAAAATTGGGGGTATTATTGGCTTTTGGTTCATTGAAAGCAATAGCGGCTGCGATAGCTGTGGTGACGGCCCACGATAGTGGCGACGACTGCTGCGATGACAAAACATGGCGCTCCTGCAAGCTCCGTCGCGGCCACCCACTGCTTCCCGCCGCTTCGCCGCTATCGCGCGCTATTGACAACTATGCTTGCAATTCATGAAAAATCACCAATGTTAAGAAACTTTAACCAGTGAATAGAAATGTTCTTATTGCTAATTTAGTAGCATGACATCATCTCTCTCTTTGGTTGATGCTTAACAGGCTATGATATCATACATGTTAAGCTACATAATCATCCCATAGTTTCATCTTACCATGCATATCATGTAGTGCAATCAGATGGGAGGTCCTAATACATTGCACTATTCTATAATTTACCCCTTGGGGTTTTGCATATGCTTATGCATAAATTATTCTTTTGTTGTATTCTTAGTTCTTTTGCTTTGTTTCAAATTAATAAAAGATTATCTTTTTACCGTGATACAAATTTCTGTAGGTATGTCTTCACAGCTGATCCTAGAGGTACATTGAAATTATGGAGGCTGCCTGATCCTTCACAATCTAATCTTCAAAGCTCCATGAAGAGTAATAGTGTGTCACATATGGCAGAATTCATATCAAACTATGGAATGCGGATAATGTGTTTGGATGCATGCATGGAGGAAGAGGTATTAGCTGTCTCTCTCCTGTCTTATAACTTTTTATTAATTTTAGGGTGAGTTGGTGTAGTTTTGAAGTGTTCAGCATTGCTTATTGATGTTGTGTGGTATACTATAAGCTACTTGATAGGATCTGACTTTATCTGCACTTGTTTAAGCTTATAAAAAGCTCTTTTATGATATAGCTTTTTTTTTTTTTTTTTTTTGGTTTAAGAAGCCACTGTTTATAACTTATTAGAAAGGCACTTAAACATTTTTGTTTATTGTGTTTTAGCCTTCTTTGAAAAACATATTGATTGTCTGAACTTTTCTATATGTTTCTTTTAATTAAAAAAAGCATTTTTTTTTCCTTAAAGAACCAAAAAGCTCAAACAAACAGACCATTAATGCATTAATTAAAATAACAACTGCTTTATTTAGAGATGGAGGCGGACCTTTATATGACATTGTTCAATAACTACAAGGAACAGGGACATCATGGGATATTTTTCATTCTAACTTAGATGTTACCAAAATTTAAAAATAGAAACTCATTTGGAATCTGAATATCAAATTTTCTACAGGTCCTTGTGTCTGGAGATCTACGTGGTAATATGGTTCTATTCCCTCTGCGAAAGAATCTGGTGTTTGCCACATCAGTTATGCAAGAAGTGAAGATACCTCCAGTAAATCATTTCAAAGGAGTTCATGGGATTTCTAGTGTGTCTAGTGTTTCTGTGACTAAGCTTGGTTACAATCAGATTGAGATATGCTCAGTATGTTTAACTATTCATCTTTCTATTCAAGAACACTGTTAATATTCAAATTCACAAGCACAAAGCTGCAAATATGGATGTGCTATAATTTGATTACAATTGCTGATTTTTATTCATGTTCAGACGGGAGCAGATGGTTGTGTATGCTATCTGGAATATGATAGGGATATGGGTACTTTGCAATTTACGGGGTTGAAACAGATGAAAGAGTTGAGTTTGATTGAATATGTTTCTGTGGATAACAACTCTGTTGATGCATCATCCAGCAGCTATGCAGCTGGTTTTGCATCAGTTGATTTCATAATATGGAACTTAGTTAATGAGAGTAAGGTACGTCGACTACTTTTTCTCTTTCCTCTACTCTGCGCAATTAATATATTTACCTGTTTTGCGTACCATTACCTTCTGTTCTAGCCGTTATGATTAACTGCATATATTATTAGCAGGTGGTGAAAATTCCATGCGGCGGATGGCGGCGTCCTCATTCCTATTATCTAGGTGATATACCAGAGAAGAAAAACTGCTTTGCCTTTGTCAAGGTTTTCTTCTGCTTTGAACTCTTGACTATTGAGCAAATTTACTAAACAATTTACATTTCTTTAAGCTTTATCTGTCCTAAAGCACCTGACATATGCTTGTCAGATCTTGCTGTTCAAAGTGAAGATTATACCTTCAGTAGAAAATCTGTATAGTTACTATAATACTTCATATTTGAGATTATTTTGTCGTTTTGCTTGCTGGTTAGGCTTGAATAGGAGCTCAATATTACCCGCCCTGCTTCAACGCCTTAACCCTTTTTTATTGGTTGAGCCCAACAATGAGGATGGGCCGGTGAAGTTAAAATAAAAAGCCAGTTGAAACTCATTGCCTTCTTGATTAGTGCTTAGTCTTTAGATTTCAAAATTTTCCCAACCATATCTATAGGGGTCTGGAAGGAATATTTAATCAGATTGTTTAGCCTCCATTTGTTGTAGTGCTTCAATAATCTAGGGGTTGGTAAAGCTTTAAAAAGAGCTAAAATCTGTACTAAAATTTTTAGGCTAGACCGTTAGCCACTTTATTGGAAACTTGGCCTCTTTTGTCCTGGCTAATTGATGCTTGTTGTCAGTGTCTCAAACATATTTTTCTTACTAGCCATAACAAATTATGGCAATTATTACAGGATGAAATGATACATATCCATAGACACTGGATTCATGATAAAGATGAGAAGATATACCCTCAGAGGTTGCATATGCAATTTCATGGAAGAGAGATACATTCCTTGTGCTTTATCTCTGAAGATATACTCCCTGGAGATAATTATAAGTATACCTTGTCTTCTAAATCAAGTTGGATTGCAACTGGATGTGAAGATGGAACTGTGAGATTGACTTGGTAAGTGTTGTCTGCTACAGTCTGTAGAGCTGGATTGAGTGCCTTACGATCTAATGTGTCTGCTTGATTTAGGTACTCTCCAGGTATTGAAAATTGGTCCACATCAAAATTGCTTGGTGAACATGTTGGAGGATCAGCTGTACGATCAATTTGTTGTGTGTCAAAACTGCACAACTTTTCACCAAGTACAACTGATGTACCTGATGGAAATCGTGAACTGGATGCTGCTGTTGAGGACAAAGATAATCCAACCTTGCTGATATCAGTGGGTGCAAAGCGTGTGTTAACTTCTTGGCTTCTAAAATATCGGAAGCTGGACAACAAAAACGACTTTCTAAATGATCATCAGTATAATTCCAAAGGAGTTGATGATCAATTTTTGTCAAGTTTGTCCTCGTCAATGACTTTCCAGTGGCTTTCCACTGATATGCCAGCCAAATATTCAATTACCCACAAATATCTAGAAAATGATGTGGAGAAAGTAGTAAGTGATGCTGAAAATGTTTCTAATACAAAAGTTGATGGCAGACCTGGGTCACTGTTGTCTGAAAGGGGAATGATGAACTTGATCAAAGATAAACATGAGGATGACTGGAGATATCTTGCAGTCACTGCTTTTCTTGTTAAATGTGCGGGTTCCAGGTGAGAGGAGCTGCCTAATTTTGCTCTCTTGATTCTGTTTTTGATCAAACTCTGAAACTAATGTCAACAAAAAAATTTTGAAACTTACATTTCATTTTGTATATCTTTCAGGATATCTGTTTGTTTTGTTGTTGTTGCCTGTTCAGATGCTACTCTTGTGTTACGGGCTTTAGTTTTGCCCTTTCGCTTATGGTATTTGCAATTACTCCTATTGTACTCTATGATAATTTTGTTCTCTGCTTTCTTATTTTTTTTTCGTACGTCTTAACATGGCTCCTTTCCTGATGGCAGGTTTGACGTTGCTTTGTTGGTTCCTTTATTAGCACCTGTTTTGTCATTGCAGCATATCATCTTTCCCATATGTAGGCCTTATGAAGGTTTGTATGTCCTCCTAGTGATGCTGGAAAGAATTCTGGAGCACTTAATCCCTTCCGTTCTTGTGGATGTGGAAGTTTGATTATAATGATAGTATTTCTAAGTTTGTCTCTTCAAAAAATTTTAGTTGTTTCCTGTTGGCTGTTAATCACATTCCATGGTAAAAAGAATACATGATGCACTGGCATCAAGAAAGCCTAAGGTCAAAGATCAAGTTGCCTCTCTGTTTTGGATTACTTATGATCATGGGCCTGTGTTTAATAGTCCAAAGCCCTACTAAATTATAGTTGCATGGGTTCATGACAATAGTAGGAGTTAATTTGATAATCAGTGCTAGGGATATTCAGCAATTTTCTCATTCACAGGTTATTGGCTATATTGGGATTTGGTTGATGTAATTTAGGTGTTACTGGGTCTTGTTTTAACGCTTAGTTTTTCGTATGGAATTGGTAGTAGTTAGAAGTCTTAATCCTCACAGGGTTTGTATTTCTTCAGTCTCCTTGGGATAAGTTATAGGAAGCTTATTCATAGGTTTGCCATTCTTTATTTAGTGAAATGGTCAATTTTGGGGTTCTTAGGTGTGCTTATCTTTTTTATAATCATCCAACGAAATACATCCTCCGCTAATAATGAGAGTGTAACGGAAGTATTTCAGTGTGCACACTAGAATAATTTTAGTACTTTATTATACATGTCATGTCAAATTCCTGCTTTAATTATATTCAATTTATGTCTAGACTTTCTTTTGCAGAAAACACTGAAGTTGGAAATGTTTATGTTGTGGTTAGTGGATCTACTGATGGGAGCATTGCCTTTTGGGACCTGACTGACAGTGTTGAAGCTTTTATGCAGCGGGTTTCTGTTTATAATGTAGAGAAGTTCTTTGATTGTCAAAAACGTCCACGATCAGGGAGAGGAAGTCAGGGTGGTAGATGGTGGAGATCTCTGAGCAGTGGCTTGTCAAAGAAAAGGCAACACGGTGGTGTGGTCACCTCAAAAGCCAAAGATGAGACCAACAGCAATAGTTATGCTACTCGTGGGATCTCTTCAATACCAAATGGTTCTGGAGACAGCAAGATGGTTTGTTCTCAAACCATGCAAACAGGTTCCATCGAGTCAGAGATTAAAACTGATAATTCGTCAGTGGAAATTTGTGAAATACAACCTCTACGCCATTTGCAAAATATTCACCAATCTGGTGTCAATTGTCTCCATGTTTCAGAGATAAAAGGTCGCCAAAATACTGATGGTTGTCATGTGTACAGTATAGTTAGTGGTGGTGATGATCAAGCACTTCATCATCTTACAGTTGAACTATCACTTAAGTCAATAAATTCAGATAATGGGATTGTGACTCCAGATACAAGACATTTGGTCCCTGAACCTGGACATGAGAAGGACATCAATTTTCAAAGTTGGAGCAAGAATTATGGGATCAGATTCTTAAATTATGAAAAAATTTCCTCGGCCCACAGCTCTTCTGTGAAAGGTAAGGTCAACAAAACTCCCCTTGAGTGAGGTTGCCTCTGAAGTGAGCGAGGATACCTATCCATGATTTAATAATGTCAATATGTCATTTACTTCATCTAGCATTTGTCTCAGTGTGAATCTTAAACCTAAGATTCCCTTTATTGCTTTTGCTTACTAGAATACTCTTTTCTTGTCATGATTTGCTAAGAGATTAGCATCTGCTTTTAATTTGCTACATAATAAAATATTTGTGATCCATGCAAAGCATACCCATTTGAACCACTTTATCTAGTTGAAGACGATAACCAGAAATGCATGCGAACAATCTGGACTTGCAGTATTTATTTTCAAGAAGTTTAATCATCACAACCTCCTTTATTTTGTGAAGGTGTCTGGGCAGATGGATCTTGGGTGTTTTCAACTGGACTTGATCAGCGAGTCAGATGTTGGCAGCTTCGTGATAGTAAACTAATTGAGCATGCACATCTAATAGTTAGTGTACCAGAGCCAGAAGCGTTATCTGCTAGAGCTTGTGGCAGGTGATTGTTAGCATATGAGAAGATAACAGATTGAGTGATATATCATATTATTCTTTCACTTAGCTCTTGCTTGTGTCATTTGCAGGAACCGTTATCAGATTGCTGTTGCTGGCAGAGGGATGCAAATAGTTGACTTTTCAGGATCCTGATACTAGACTGATGACTAGTGGAGAATGAAGTGATTGCTACTTACGTCAGAGTAGCTTATGGAGGTTTAATTTTCTGAGCCTAATTCAGATCAACCTACTCCTACCAGTTACCATTACTCTCTGCTAAAGTGGTCCTTGGTTGCTCCATGTACCTGAAAATCGTATTGGTACTGGGAGTAGCTGTTCATATTGTTGGACTACTGACGTAATGCTAAAATAATCATGTTTAGCATATTGAGTGGACAGGGTTTAATCCAAGGCGGTTTTGTTGTAATTTTGGCCTGACGCTATTGAGTGGACAGGGTTTAAGGCTGCAATGGGCTCTGTTTAGGATGGTTTTTTGGGGTGGAAATTAAAGGATATGATCCAATAATTACATGCTTCCCTTGTTTGGCGCATTTTTCCAAGGGAATGGAAATGATTGGGATGGATTGCAAATCCGTGGGCCGTTTTTCCCACTGATTTTCCATCGTCTGCTTACCCAATGGAATGGGAGGGTCAGGAGGTGAGGGGAAGGAATTTATATAAATTTAACTTTATATATGTTTTTATTTATTTAGACATAAATTTCACTTTATATATTTTCACCTACTTACCCAATACATAAGTGCATGATTGTTTTTAAAAGTTTATATTCACAGTAGATTAAGATTAAAATCCTTTCTTATGATGCTAAATAGAGGAAAGAGCATTTTTTTCCCTTGCGTCATTTTGATGATACCAAACAGTGGGAGCGATAGCCTCCTTGTTCCAACTCCTATTTTTTGTAATCTTGTCTTCGTGATGCGAAATAAGCCCTTAAGTAGAGTGAGCCCTGAACCTAAATAAAAATAAAAGTAATAATAAAAGAAAGAAAAGGAAAAATATAAGAGAAAATCGAGAGCTTTTGGTGATTGTTGAGGACTGTATGACATGATTCCTAATTATAAAATGATTTACGTACATCGAGAGTATCATTCTTTTTTTCTCTCGAACATAATAATAAATGAACATTTCCCTTTTTTCACTACATTTTATAAAAAAACGCATGACTAGGATTTTGCTCATGGGCTGTGGGAAGAGACCGAGCCCCTCGAAGAAGTTCACCGAGGTATTATTTTCTAATCATGGTTCTTTCCTTCCAGACATATCTCTAGAGCTCTTAACCACCGTAGCCAAAACATTGAGCGATCATTGTCTTCCTCCCAGTACCATAAACTCCGCGAAGACATATGGAAGAAATAGAGAAGATGGAAAGATAGCTGAACTAAAAACAACAAATAAGTGGTGAGAGTGGACCACATTGTGATAGAGCACCCTGGTAAGCTCCCCACCACCACCCCTTTCTTTTCTCTCTCATGTCATGACTTATTGAGAGAGACTAAATGTATAATCTATACTCTAACTCCTGTTGCGCTTACTATGTGCATTTTGTCGAGTTGCTTCGTCGTAAGAAAGTGCTTCAAAATTTTAAAATTTCGCTAGTCTTCCACCTCCTACCAATTGCAAACAAATAATGTTACACACATTACTTTATGTTTAGACAATTTTTGTCTTTTTTTTTCTTGCTATTACTCAGCAATTTTTGTCACTTAATTATGATTGAGTTTACCTCATATATTTTATCATGTAAATATATGTAAAAGATGCGTATTTAAATTTTTTTTGGTCTCTAACATATACTTTTCATTGTAGAACTTTTTTTTTTTTAACGAAATATCGTGCTTATCACAATCATATTACTGACATAACCCCACCACGCACCTTCCGGTTGGCTATTCCATTGTTTTTTTAATCAACGCTTCATGTTCTTCAATTCTTATAATTATAAAGTATTCTTCTTTCTCTTTAAAAACAAGTAACAATGAAATGGCAAGTTGTGTTTTGGCTGGTCATAGCAGGTCGTGCTAACTTTGATTGTAGCCAATTATATATTATTACTATAAGATGAATGCACGTTTTCACGTTTATGGTGCTTCGATCCATGATATCAGATCACTTATTCTGAATTTTGAACTGGAAAGTTGCCACTGGCTCACAATCATCTTGAGAGTGAGTGGACACTTAAATGCTGATTTTTTAGAGCACCAAACGCGGATGCAATGGGACTCTACATCTCTGTGCACAGATTGTAAAGTTCAATCCTTGAGGTGTTCTTAGCTGCTTTTATTTTTACTCTTAGAAAGAAGGAAAAAACAAAAAAAGACAAAAGGGAATAAAAAAAACACATAACCCATAATCAAGCACGCTATGCTCTCCTTGTCTTCCCTTTCCTTTTATGCTTTTTTAGCTTTTGGATAAGAGAGGCGCACATGATGCCGTTACCCATGAAAGAATGGAATATCATAAAGTACGCACTCAAAATAGAAGCAGCATCTTTGATATGATCAAAGAGCAACTAGCAACAGATCTTCATGACATTTTATTTAAGGAATTAATAAGGTAATTTTTCGGAGTGTTTAAGGGTTGGATTGAGTTGACTAATTGTATTGTTGACATCAAACATCATCAGCATAGAGCAGGAAAATATACAACTAGGATTAATTATGGAAGATACATGAAGGTCCATCCTCGTACACTTCTCATAAATGATAGCTCCAGATTGACAAAGAAACATGGACATATTTATGCTGTCATAAGCTTTGGACAGAGATAATGAAATAGCGCAGAGGAAGTCATATTGTCATTGAATTAATAAAAACTACATCATTTTGAATAAAAATTTAAGGACTTACACAAATAAATAAATCACTTAAAATTATTGTGTTAAATAATAACGTGAAAACCCAAAAAAAAAAAAAATTGATTACTGTGACTTGGGTTAACGAGGAAGCCTCAATTTAAAAGACTTAACTATTTGAGTTTAAAAATTTCATAAATTAGGTATTAATTCATCGTCTTCTTTATTCAATGTAGAACTCATTACATTTCATCCTCATTAAAAGCTGAAATCCACAATGATTTTACTCTATTGACACTAAGACAGGGAAAATCTTTTTAGTTGACGACTTCACTTATATCTAGTAATATTTGATACACTATTTTCATCATTATAATTCAACCTAATTTATAAGTAAGTGTATGCTTAACTTAACTTTTAACTAGGGCATAAATATTTATGATTTGGAATTATTTAAAGAACTCGACCTAAAAATTTAACCTATCAAATAAGAAGATATTATAATTTAAATCATATAAATTTTCTTTGTTCACTTAATTTAATTATTCCTAGGAGTCATAACAGTTTATTAGCTAATGTAATTAGGAAATATTTTTTGAACATATATATATATATATATCAAAATAAGATACTCTCTCCATCCACTTATAACTATCTTTTTAGCAAAAATTTTTTGTGTATAATTATCTGTTATTTACAAATTTTAAGATAGTATTAATTAGTTTTTACTAATTTTACCTTTGTTTTTATTTATTCACCTACTCATAATAAATATTTTACAATTTTGTAAAAAAGGTAATTTTATCAAGATAATCTAAATTTTTTTATATTTGTGTAATTTTAATAATTTTTTAATCTATATCAAAACCTTAAAAAATAATTATAAATAAGTGAAAAAATAAATATTATATATTTAAATGAGAGTACGATGTATTAGGGTATCTATCCTTATGTGTTATGTGCAAATAATATAGTCAATGTAATTGTGGAGGGTTATGTTATTTGTACATATCTAAAATCTCAACACCTCAACACTCTCTCTCAGTTTTTTCTCTCTCCATCAATCATTTTATTCTTTTCACTTTCTTTTACAATTTTTTTTTTCTTTTCTATTTTTGAGTGTCTAAAATATCTACCTACTCCAGTAATACAAAAAATATTTCTCAATTGTGGAGGTTTGGCTGAACTTGTACAGAATTACACAGATTATCGTGTAAATTGGAGACACGTGGTTTCTCTTTATTGGTGAAGAGCCTTAACACCGAAACCATGGCACTGTCAATCACCAACCGCAAAGGCAGTACGTGCCAATCTGCCCAACCTTTTGGGGCATTTCACTGACAGCAATGCCACACCTATTACTTGTTAAGTTTTCTTTTTTCTTTTTAATTTGCTTTCTTTCTTTCTTATTCTTAGTAAACTAATTATGGGAAGCGCACTTGACTGGTTTTGACCGGTATATGGCCATTGGGGTTGTTGAGTTCTAATATGCACCAAAAACAATTTCTTCTTTTCTCATCACGCTACCCTATTTGTGGTTGGTCACCAACCTCCTACTTGCCACCTTTCAAGTGAAAATCATGCAGGAATATGATGTTTCCACTAGCAAGAAAATGTCAATTAACCCAGTTAATAAAATATTTAGATTCTTGTACCCCCCAAAAAAAAAATACAGCCTTTTACCGATCATCAACTCATCACAGACCCTAGTTATTATTCATAGCTTAGGTTTGACTAAAACCATTCCTAGCATATGCATCTCCTCAACATATTCTATATTATTCATTTCATCTATATGTTGCTAGCTAAAATTATATCTAAGACAGCTTGATCAACATTTCACAATGAGTCAATGACCAATTCAACTAAGCTCCCCCTTTTTTTTTTTGGCCCCCTTCGAAAAGTAATAAATGGTCGAAAGTGGCAGCTGCTATTTTATGCCAACCAATCCTGTTGTCTGGTTATCTATATACGACATCATCCGGATTCCATATTGACTAAAAATTAGTAATTTCATGGGATATTTCATATTTAGAATATGATAGTAATATTCGACATGCTATCACGCATCATCTTACGAGCAACATTGTATAACATCCAGATACAATTCGCCAACGCCATTACTGTTGTGACTTTTATTTTCTAAATTTAAATATACTTATTAATTACTAACCATTTTCCACATGCATGACACAGCACAAGAAGAAAACCATTCAGTCAGATAAAAATTAATTAACTAAAGAGTCAATATCGATGTTGCGTTGTGTTAAAACCATGAAAGCCATATCTCTTCTTTTTTTTTTTTTTTTTTTCGGTTTGATGAAAGCCATATATCTTTACAAAGCAAATCATTCAACATACTACACATACTTAAACTCTCATCTTTATAATTTTTATCATTTAATTTTAACTGGTCTTACTTTCTTTTTTACACACTTATATCTTAATCTTATCACATAAATGTAGTTTAATATTAACATGTCAATAGTATATTTTACATATGAGATTATTTCACAAAGCATTAGAAAAAATGAAAAAGAGAATCGATCTAGCCATGGCAAAAGCTGAAGGAGATTGCGATCCAATCTAACCGTTTTGTACAGCCGACATTTTTTTTTTCTGCTGCTTGGGCAAAATTAAATTACTTAAAATAAGAATGCTAAATAGATGTATATTGATTTACAAATAAATATATTATTATGAAAATGTAAGAAAGGAAACAGATCTCATCAATTATCATTTTTTTTTTCCAAGGAAAAAAAAAACGTGATAAACGCAACAGCTGGTGCCGAGCCGACAAGCGACGACGCGTTAAACGGTTGGTGAGTGACTGGCACTATCCGGTAAATTTCAATCGATTGAAGTTTCACGCGTGCCTCACCAACCCCGAAAAATCACACCCCTTGATCTGGCCGTCAAATCTAACGGCTGTACCGCAGGTTCCGGTTACCGGTCACGTGGGTGATTGATAAGTATAAATAGGAGGTTTTGGAGAGCTAGACCGTGTCCTTCACCAGCATCAGTCCTTCGGAGGTTTTACTGTGGTCTGGTTGCAGCGAGTGTCTGTCCTGTCTCAACTTCTGAACCTTATATTCACTCTTCCAATTTCATCACTCGTTTCAGGTTCGTTCACCGTTCTCTTTTGTTTTTCGCGCTTCTTGTTTTTGCTGTTAGCATTCAACGGCCAAAATGGTTGTTATCTCGTACTAAATAGATTGTGACGGTTACAGATCTGAATGTTATTTATGATTTTTCTTTTTCTCTTTTTGTTCTGTGCTTGTGACGGCTGTCGTTTGTGTTTGCGGGATGCTCGATTGTCTCTTTTTGAAAATCTACGGCTTGGAAGTTGAACTACACAATCCGAAAGCAATGTTTATTTCGGTTTGTGCTCATAATCGTGTTTCTTTTGCTGAACCTTGGTCTTTTGTGGGATAGATCTGATGCTTGTAACTTATAACTGTTTCTCTCTCTGTTCGATCTGGTTTTCTGGTTACCAAGATTTTCCAGTGGTGCCTGATCTGATGTTGTTCATTTACATTTCTTGTTTATTGAACTTTTGATTGCGATATACCGATTTACAAGTGATTTCAATTGGGGCTGTTTTTCTCTTACGCACCTTAGTTTTGTATCCCAATGACCAACAAGAGGATTTTAAAATTGAAACTGATATTTTTGAAGGCATATTGTGAATTTCTTATTTGTTTGAAATCCGAGATTCTGTTCAACTTTATATATCTGGTGATTAGGGAATCTTGATATGCTTTGTTATCGTCTTGGCTGCACTAGTTTTTTCTGGACCAAAAACTTTTAAAAGGCGAAGATAAATATTTATATATCTTAATCAATCTTGGCATGAAGTTTTCAATTTTTTAGTTCAATTCGTTTAGGGTTATGTGGCTTTCTTGCTTTGTAGTATAATATCAGATCTCGGTTATCTTTTATGGATGAGCACTGAGTGATCTTGTTTTCCCCAAGATTCTTTTATGCATTTGGTTTTCAAGCTTTTGTGCTTTGTAACACTAAACATTCTGTTTTCTGCTTTGTGTAGCTTGAGAAATGGCCACCGAGACCTTCTTGTACACTTCTGAATCTGTCAATGAGGGTCACCCCGACAAGCTCTGCGACCAGGTCTCCGATGCAGTGCTCGATGCCTGCCTCGAACAGGATCCTGACAGCAAGGTTGCCTGTGAGACATGCACCAAGACCAACATGGTCATGGTCTTTGGAGAGATCACAACCAAGGCCAACGTAGACTATGAGAAGATTGTCCGTGACACTTGCCGCAACATTGGATTTGTCTCTGATGATGTTGGTCTTGATGCTGACAAATGCAAGGTCTTGGTCAACATTGAGCAGCAAAGCCCAGATATTGCACAGGGTGTGCACGGCCACTTTACCAAGCGCCCGGAGGAGGTTGGTGCTGGTGACCAGGGTCACATGTTTGGTTATGCCACTGATGAAACCCCTGAATACATGCCGCTGAGCCATGTCCTTGCAACAAAGCTAGGAGCTCGCCTCACTGAGGTTAGGAAGAATGGCACCTGTGCCTGGCTGAGACCAGATGGTAAGACGCAAGTAACTGTTGAGTACTACAATGACAATGGTGCTATGGTCCCAGTTCGTGTCCACACTGTCCTCATTTCCACACAGCATGATGAGACTGTCACCAATGACCAAATTGCTGCTGATCTTAAGGAGCATGTTATCAAGCCTGTCATTCCTGAGAAGTACCTAGATGACAGGACCATCTTCCACCTTAACCCTTCTGGCCGCTTTGTCATTGGTGGCCCTCATGGTGATGCTGGTCTCACTGGAAGAAAGATTATCATTGATACTTATGGTGGCTGGGGTGCACACGGTGGCGGTGCTTTCTCAGGGAAGGACCCTACCAAGGTTGACAGAAGTGGTGCCTATATTGTAAGGCAGGCAGCAAAGAGTGTTGTGGCAAATGGTCTTGCCCGCAGGTGCCTTGTCCAAGTTTCTTATGCCATTGGTGTTCCTGAGCCCTTGTCTGTCTTTGTTGAGTCTTACGGAACTGGGAAGATACCTGACAAGGAGATCCTTCAAATTGTTAAGGAGAACTTCGACTTCAGGCCAGGAATGATCACCATTAACTTAGACCTTAAGAGGGGTGGCAACAGGTTTTTGAAGACAGCTGCTTACGGACACTTTGGAAGGGATGAGCCAGACTTCACCTGGGAAGTTGTGAAGCCACTCAAGTGGGAGAAGCCTCAAGCTTAAAGGGGTTCGAATTTGTAAACCTTCCCTCCGATGGTTCTCTTACTAGATGTGGATGAATAATTCGCCTGTTTTAGTTGCTGCTGCTGCATCCGTAGTAGGTCTAATGTCATCTTATATCATACCTAAACTGCTTTTTTATTTTTTGTGTTATTATTTTTTTTTTTTTACTTACAATTTAATTGTTGTTTATGCAATGATGTTACCGTGTTGACGCAATGAAACACTTATCAGAATTTTGTCCCAATTGATTGCAATGTGAAATGATGAAAAAAGCTGCCTGCAAAATTTGAATATTAGTAGTATTCTCACAAGCAAACCGAGTTGGGGACAATAGCCAAGTTTCATAGTCAGTGATCAAGCATTAAGTGTGAGTTCCCTAAAATGATCATAAGTACGATGTGGTTTGGTATAGAAATGGGGCTGCTCTGCAAGTAGAAAGAAGGAAGTATAAAGTACCTATCAACTAAAAGCCGTAAACATTACGGTTAGCACTTGCCAGTTCATAGACACCGCGTACCCGGTCTTTTTTCAGAATTCAGTATCCTGATTTACATATTTCACATGTTTTCATCATCTGATTGTTGCAATTGTTCACAAAATAACGGGTGAGAGTTTTATCATAGTTGGAAACGTTCCAACTCGGTAAGTGGTAACTACAATGTCAAATGGTCTGTGTTTTTTTTCCCCTTCCAGTTCGTTGCTCTAGAAAAATGTTGCTTCTAGCTTCAGGTTTAAGGGTAGAAAATTAATTCGTGTGAAAAATGATAAAAAATTAACAAAATGGAAAATATGAAAGCAGAAAAAGAATAACTGATGACAAAAACCTCTTCTTCTTTTTTTTTCTTTCTTTTTTGATTTTTTTCGCCATCCTTTTTGTTATTCCTAGTGACATTTTCGAATACATGAGAAGCGAGAAAAGAAAAATGTGTGACTCATTTACTAATTATTATTTCAATAGTCCAATTCAACAAACCGGTCAATCTCATCTATGTCGAGCCGATTTTCAAAAATGTATCTAGCCTATAATTTTGCGTTAATTCAAGGAGACTATTGGAGGCAGGCATCATTAAAAATAAAAAAAATATGTTTTTGATGGAATTAATACTCATTTTAGTCCCTGACTTTTCACATATAAGTCACTTTAATTCTTGACTTTCAGAAATAGTCAAATTAGTCCCTCACTTTATCAAACATGAGTCATGTTAGTCCTTTCCCCGAATTCCGTTTAGATGCCGTGAGTGGATTGTTGATGTGGAATGTTAAATGACATGTCAGCATCACCTGAAACGACATCATTTTAGGGCAACAGATTAGATCCCATTAATTAACCCAAACCATCCTCCAATTAACCCAAATCAAAACCTAATTAACTTCCCCAATATTTAAAAAAAAAAGAAAAAGAAAGAAAAACATTGTAATATAATGCCCAAAAACCCCAGACAGATGGTGTGTTCCCCCTCAAACTCACTGTTTAGTTTCTCTTATTCCTTCTCAAATCCCCTTTCAAATCCACTCAAGCACTCCTAATCACCATCATTTCCTCCGTTGAGTTGGTGACTTCATTACGAAGCATAGTTTTCATGTGCTCCAACTCAACGATTTTGGTGCATTTTACGTCGTTGGAAGGCAACCTTTAACCCCATAAAATGGTTTGGCTTTTGTGTAGTTTTGGTTGTGTCCCTCCCTCTCGATTTTAGTTTTTTACATTTTTGTAATGTGTAGTCCCTTCCCTATCTCGAATGTGGGGTGAAGGTGGTGGTAGTGATCCTTTGAGTGTGGTTGTGATCCACATTGTTGACTTTGTTGTATTTAGGGATTAGGATTTTCTTGGACATTGTTGGTATTTAGGGTTTTCTTGAATTGTGGTCCAAGTATGGTTTTCTCGAACATTGTTGACAAGGTGTGAACTTAGTTTGATGCATTGACCTAACAGTTAAAATGTGTAAATGTGGAAATTTTAATTCTTGAAATTGTTTGGAGTTGTATATGAACACTATTTTAGTTTTGTGTTATATTTCCTTACATAAATTGGGGATCAGGATCCTCTTGCTTTTGCATTTCATCATGGGGGAAGATTTGTTACCAATGATAGTGGGAAGGTGACGTATGAAGGAGGTGACATGGTTAGGTGTTGATGAGGATAGATTGAATGTTTTTGTTGTGACTAGGTATTATAAGGACTTGGGTTATCATAGCGTTGACAATGTTGGTGGTTGGCTCCTGGAAGAAGCATGGATAATGGATTAAGGGCATTGAGAACTAACAAAGACCTGTTGGATTTGTGTAAAGATTGTCATAGGAATAATAAGCTTATTCATTTGTATTTTGAACATGTTGCTAAACCAGAGGAGATAGTGTATTTGTGTAATGATGAAGCTCTTGTGGATACTGATGGTGAGGGAATCCAACCAAAGGTTAGTGATGGGCCTGAGGTTAGAGAAATAAGCCCACCTAAGTCAACCCCCCATGGAGATGTTGTGTAGAACAAACCCAACAAAACCAGCTCCCCAACCGCTAAACCTATAATTATTGATGAGACTAAGAGTGAATCATCATCTAATGATTATGAAAGTGCTGAGAATAGCCCATATAGACCACCTTTTTCCTCTTGGCCAAGAAATTGGAAGTAGTGAATGTGATGTTCCACCACCAAAAAAAAAGGCAAAAGCTGTGAGGAGTCTTACAAAGAAAGGGAAGGCTGGCTGCTGGTGCAAGGAGAAGGGAGAAGAAGTGGGAGCATGCACCTGCATCAAGTAGGTTTTGGAAAAAGGTTGCTATACTACATCATTCTAAGCACTCATCATCTGATTTGATGCACTCAATTGAGGATGGCAGCTCTAACATCCAGTTGGGTAGGAGGGTGCCCGCAGCTATTAATATATAATTGATCAACTTTATTTGTCATTATAATAGTCATGCAGTTTTAATGCTTTTATTTATATATTTATGTATTTATTTTGTTTGTTTATTGCCTCACAGGTCATAGGGACACATACATGCGAAACCCACATGGAGGTGATGGTTTTGATGTAGATGAAGGCAATTCTTAGAAGTCAGAAGAGTTCAAAACACCTGCAAACTCGAATGAAGATGATGATGACATTGTCCATCAAGTGAACTTATTGTTTGATGACAATGCACAATTTGGTAGTGTCACTATTGAGGTACGTACGCAGTTTGAAACTTTGGAGTCTTTTAAAAAAGCAATTATGGACTACACTATTCAGGAAGGTGGAGAGATTAAGTGGGTGAAAAATGACAAGTTTAAGGCTAGGGCAAAGTGCAAGGTTAAAGAGTGTCCTTGGCAGGTATATTGTTCTTTCAACAATGTGAAATTATGAGTTAAGTATCACTTTAGTTCCTGAAATTGTATGTATGCGTCATTTTAGTCCTTGAAATTTGGAAATTAACTCTTTAGTCCCTGAAGTTGCATTCCGTCGATCATTTTAGTCCCTGATTAGTCAATCATCAATCAACTGTTACAATTTTGCTGATGTGTTACATTAAGTGACACATCAGCATGCCACATGTCATGCCACGTGGCACAACATCTGACGTGTCATGCCACGTGTCATCTATTTAAATTGGTTCAAATTAGTCCCTAAAATTTTTAAAATGTGTCAAAATAGTCCAAAATTCCTAAATTTCTCTTGTTCTCCTTTACAAGCTCTAAATCTTTAATCTTCCTTAAACCCACTAATTTCTTTCCCATTTTCACATCCTATCTAGACTAGATTCTTTTCATATGGAGTAATAGAAAGAGAATATATAGAAATGAAATTATGAAACACAATAAACAATTTTAATGTACTCATCCTAATTCAAAATCCAATAATGTCTTTAGACTTAACGAATACTTATGGCATACTTATGTAAAAATATAAATTTAACAGGTTTTATAAAAAAATTAAATAAATAAAATATTAATTTTTCAATAAAAATTAACAAATAATAGATTATAAAGGCAAAAGTAATAGCGCAATAAAAGAAAATTTTTAAAATATTCAAAATATTGAACATGGTTGAATTATTGTCTATATATGGACTAATTAGCCATCATTCATTCACCAAGAGTTGATTAACTTAATTGATCTTTTACTCATACTTTATTATAAGTTAGGTTTAATTTATTATTATTTTATTGATTAATTATTTGTAAGTGCTTATATAGATAGGCACTTAATGAATTCAAACATATTCTCTATGCCAAAATTATGTTAAGCCTTTTTTTTTTACCTTAAATTATAGTTTTTTTAATTTAAAAAAAGAAAAAGAAAAAAAAGTTGATTTCGATTTTGATTAGGCCACATTGATGGAGCTTTTATGATAAATGTATCAATTAAGTGCATATTTGAAAATAGTTGTTCCGAGAAAAATAATCATTCTTTAAAATTGTAATATTAGAAAACTCTTTTGATGCATCGATTGTATTGAAGTTTTAAATTATGATTTCATCTAATTACCAAATCTTTCACCATTTTTTAGTAACGTGTTTTAGAAAACTTTTGATTATAAGTTATTTCAAATTTTAAATTAGTTAATCTTAAACTTTAAATCTTAAATTAAACGGCACCAATAAATATTTAGAATATTAATCAAATATATTTAAATGTTAAATTTGAATTTAATAATTGTCAATAATTTTGTAATTTACCAATCTTAATCTATTTAAATTTACTTGTCACTTTAATAAGATGCATAAACTTCTATGTGGGGAGGATCTAGTTTAGGTAGGGTGTGAAAATGAGAAAGAAATTAGTGGGTTTAAGGACAATTAAATATTAAGAGCTTGTGTAGGAGAAGAGGAGAAATTTAGGAATTTTGGACTATCTTGACATATTTTAAAAATTTTAGGGATTATTTTGATACATGTAGAAATTTCAGGGACTAATTTGAATCAATTTATATCGATGACACGTGGCATGACACGTCAGAAGTTGTCATGGTGTTCACCACGTGCATGCCATGTCAGATGTTATGCCATGTGGCATGACATGTGACATGCTGACGCGTCACTTAATGTGACACATTAGCAAAATCGTAACAGTTGACTGACGATTGACTAACCAGAGACTAAAATGATCGATGGAATGCAACTTCAAGGATTAAGAAGTTAATTTCTAAATTTCAAGGACTAAAGTGACGCACGTATACAATTTCAGGGACTAAAGTGGTACTTAACTTGTGAAATTATGTTTTCAGATCAAGACATTTAGTAAGGAACACACTTGCTGCAGGGGGTTTAGAAATAAGGTAGCAAATAAGGCTTGGGGTGAGGGATATGTTTGTTAGAAAGCTTAGGAAACAATCAACCCTTAAGCACAGTGAGGCAAATGAGTACATGAAAAGGAAGTGTAGGCTACTACTGAATAGGACTTTGATAACTAGGTCATTGGGTGAGGCAAGGAAAATAGTTGAGGGTGATGAAATAGCACAATATGGTAGGTTATGGGATTATGCTGGAAAGTTACTTACAAGCAATCCTGGATCTAGTGTGCAAGTGGGTGTGATCCCAATTCTTGACTCTCTACCATAGTTTCAGAGGTTTTATGTGTGCCTTGATGGATGCAAAAAGGGGTTTAAGGCAGTTTGTAGACCCCTAATTAGATTAGATGGAGCTTTCTTTAAAAACTACTATGGTGGGCAAATCTTGTATGCTATGGGACAAGATACCAATAATCATATCTTTGTGATTGCATATGCAATAATGGATGTGGAGAATAATGAAAATTGGAAATGGTTCTTGAACCTACTGCACAAGGACCTTGGGGACTACAAGGAGCATGGATGGTGCTTCATGTCAAACATGCAAAAAGTAAGCCTTGCTGTAGGGACTAATTTGATTTAATGATGTATTTGTTAGGAATTGATTTGACTCATTTGTAGGGACAAATGATTTAATGATGTTTATGTTAGGGACTAATTTAATTTCATTTGTTCTTTCAGGGTTTGATTCTAGCTATACAAGAGGTGATGCTAGGAGTGTATCATAGGTTTTGTGTGTGGCATTTGTGGGAAAATTTCACCAAGCAATGGAAGGATAGAAGGATGAAGAATTTGGTGTAGGAATGTGCTACATCTACAACAATAAATCAATTTAATGCAAACACGGAGAAGCTAAAGAGGCTGAATGACAAGGCGGGTATATTTGGAAAAGTGGCCAAAGGATGCATGGACAAAGGCCTACTTCAGTGAGGGGCCTAAAGTGGACAACATTTGCAACAATGCTTATGAAGTGTTCAATTCCCATATTTCTGAGTATAGGACAAAGCCAATACTAACATTGGTAGAGGAAGTAAGGAGATGCATAATAAGGACTACGACAACAAATAAGCTAAAGTTAGCTAACCACCAAGGCCACCTAGCTCCCATGCAACAAAGCAGACTTGAGAAGGAAAAAAGGAAAAACAACAAGTGGGTACCAATGTAGGCTGGGATCCAGATAAGCTAACATTTGAAGTGCATGGTTGGCCTTGTAGTATGGTTGTGGACTTAGGAAAGCAAGCTTGCAGCTATAGGTTTTGGTAACTAACAAGTATTGAATAAATTGTTTATTACTACATGTGCTTTTTAGTAATGATACTAGCTAATTGAATTTGTCATTGATTATTTGATAGGTATGCTATGCTGTCATGCTATAGCTGCCATAGCATACAAGAATGAGAAACTAGAGGATCATTGTCATGCATAGCTCACCATGGCATCATATTGGAAAACATACAACTACTATGTCAAGCTACTGTATAGGGAAAAGCTCTGGGAGAAAACACTCTACAATCCACGAGTTCCACCACCAATAAAGAAGCAACCTAGAGGGCCCAAAAAAAAAATAGGAGAAAGGATCAAGATAAAGGACTTGTGAATCGAAAGCCACACAAGCTGAAGAGAACTTTAGGCCAATTTACTTGCATGTATTGTGGTGGTGAAGGTCACAACAGTAGGGGTTATGAGAAAAGGAAGAAGAGAAGAGTTGAAGAACAAGCTACGACAAGTGGAAATGGTACTAGGGCAACAAATGCAAATACAACTGAGACTGATCTTACTCAATTATATCCTAACTCTCAAACACAGGACTCTCAAGGAACAACTACTGTAGGTGTATTTTTTTCCCACTTTTTTGTTTGCTAAAACATTATTAATACATGGCTCAGTCATTCTAATTTGTATAGCGCTAGGCTAATTTACTTTTTGTATATGGATTCTAGCTTTTAATAAGGCTTATAGCCCTTTAACTTTATGTTATCCTTTGGTAACTTGTAATGGTTTGTTAAGACCACTAACTTATAATATGACCCTTTTTATTTGGTAATTTGCGCGCTTTTATTTTCAAAGGCAATGGCAATGGTAATTGTTTGCAATGGAATTCCTTTTTGTGCAATTACATTTATTGATTTTTATTGTTGTTGTTCATTATGCATGAGTAGTCATTGGAATAGGTTACCTGATTGAATGCAACATGTTACTTAAATTGAATGGGATAGGTCATGTTGCTCTTCTTTTGTAGAGGATTACCATAGGAAAATTTAGCATTATGCACCAAATGACAAAAGATTATGCAGATAACTTCATTAATTTCGTGCAAACTTAATTACAGAACTTCCATACAAGCTGCTTCAACACAATATGATAAGAAACTCCCCCCACTATCCTAATTTACTTCTTTCCTAAACAAACTAAGCCACACAATATGATCACAACTACTACGATGATATACATCACAATCATTAATGTCCTTAAAATTTTAACTTCTGCCTCTAAGCTTCCCATCTTGCATGCAAAATTCATCTTCCAATCTTCAATCTCAATTGCATCATCCACATTTGCATTTGCAGTCCCAGCATTTTTAGTCCCAGCAATTTGTTCATCTTCCACATTATCAATCTAGCAAAAAAAATTGCAATAGTTCCCACTCTACAACAATTTTTTTAAAAACAAAATGCTCAACAACAAATTTAACAATTTCAAAAGCTAAAGCAAGAAGGTTCTAAAAATTTGTCATTTTACCTTGTACTTAGGGAACTCATGGAATAGTCTTCCAAGATTGTCGGTAGTTGTCGACTTTCTAACCACTATCCTTAGCACACAAAGCATTGTGTCATCCTTCCCTTTCCCCTAAACTGCATTGGACTCCTTGTGTAGGTCCCTTCTAATTGTGAAGACTTTGAACATCCTTGGGCTTAATTTCCACCACCCATCATGTTAGAACCCTAAATCGCCTTTGTCATCGAGGATCTGCAACGGATTTGAGCAAAAATGAGAGAACAAAATGTGGGATTAGATCAGAATTTGGGAATTTAAGGTTTTAAGGAGCCCTATAATAGAACATACCACGTCAGATTCAACATAAGATACTTACATGTCATATAACATTCCACATCAGCAAGCCCACTCACAGCGTCTAAACGTGATTCGAGCGAGGGACTAACGTGGCTCACGTTTGACAAAATGATGAACTAATTTGATAATTTTAAAAGTCAGGGACAAAATTAACACATGCCTGAAAAGTCAGGGACTAAAATGATAATTAACTTATTTTTTATGGGGGGTACAGAAGAAAAGTTTATTTTGCAACATAATTTTATGCTTGAAATTCTCAACAATTGATTATCATTAAAAATGATGAGATAGCTAACTTTTGCACCATATGACTTTCATATGGGTATGTTTAGAATTAAAAAGAAATGGAAATGATTTGATTTATAAATTAAATATCATGTTTAAAATGAATTATGAAAAATAGGATTTAAATTAATTTAGAAATCAATTATTATGTTTGGGCTTCATCAAAATTAAAACTAATTTGATTTAGTTTTATTATTTTATATCTTTACCCTTATCATATCATCTCTCTCCCCCTTTCATCTCCTTCCCTTACTCCTTCCTTTTCCTTATCTCTCCTCTTCTCAACCAAAATAGCCACAAGTCAAAATAGTGAGAACAAAGATCAAAGATAAGCCTTTTTTTATTTTAAAAAAAATTAGAATAGCATCCACATTAGACTGCGGAACATATACTGATCAATTTCAAAGTACTAAAAATACAACAAGCATAACAACGATGCACTCTACAAAAATCATCAATTCATCATCGATGCTAGACCTTTAAATGAGCCAAACAAAGCTTCATATCCACACGGCATTTTGGCATAGATCAGTTGTAGCAATAGATTAATGGATAGTTGTAATCAGTATAATGCTAACATCAAAGAGAAAAAGGAGTGAGCGAAGAAGCTCCCATGACATCACAGTTTAGGGTTACAGGGTTCATCACATAGCAGTGTATTTGGGATTAGGCTTTAGGATTTGTAAAATTTTAAAGGATAAAATAATTATTTCAAATATTTAAAATTAAAATCAATTTAAATCTCAGCAAATCCTATTCAACATGACACGATTTCAAAACACAAGAATGGAATTCTATTGGATTTAGCAAATCAATTCCTTTCTTATTTTTTTTTTCAATTCCAAACACATGATTTGATTTACATATCAATTCATTTCCAACCTTTTTTTTTTTTTTGGCATTCCAAACATACTGTAAGATCTTGAGGATAAAATTTATCATTTAAACTCAGTTACAGCGAATGCTTAGTAAAAGAAATGGAATATACTTCTCTAAACCAGTTACATCTCATGATAATGAATTTGTAAATTATACATTGTTATAAATACAATTAACAATAAATATTTAAAAGCTATATTGTAACGAAACAATGATGAGGTTATTGGCACTCCCTTTTATCTATTTACACTCCCTTAAATTGATTTTAATTTTTATTTCCTTAGTTATCCTTAAGTGATTTTAAAGTTAAATATATTTTTATTTATATTTTCTAATTGCTATACATTGCAATTTTATATTAATTACAATTAAGGATCTACTTATTTGAGTATTTTAAGAAAAAATATTTTTTAATCAAATATATGAATAAAAAAATCAAAATAATTATATAAATTCCTGAAAAAAACCAAATTCTAAAAAATACTTTAATATATTTCACAAGTTAAAAATATTAGCTTAAAAAAAGTCTCAAAAAATTTATAACATGACAGAATTATACTGTCAAACTCAAACAAAAGTATTCTTTAAGATTTTTCTTTATGATAAGGTAAAAAATTTACAAATTTTGGAAGTTTTAGATCTCTTAAGCAATTAAATTGAAGATTTTTTTATTTTAACATAATTTAAATCTAAAAAATTAATAAATACTTCTAACAAATATTGACTAAAATATGATGTTAATAAATTATATTAATATAAAAATAACATGAAGCTCTAAGTAATATTTTTTGAAACATATAATAGATGATGATTGATGTATTTAACATTTTTTTTTTAAAGTATAGCTTTATTTTAATTTTTAACAAAAAATTATAATATTTTGTTATAATTATATATCTATTCAGAGCCTAAGAGTGATTGGTCGTAGTGGAATTGGACCATAACCTCAAACAAATCTTACTCACAGTGATAGTCAAATGAATTTTGGAGTCGCTACTTTGAGTAGGGCTAAGCCTCCACCCCAAAATTGCATAAGCAATTCTTAGGCCAAAAAAAAATTATAGGAGTTATGTTAATTTTTCGAATTGGACTTTAAAGAATATCTTTATATATATTTTAGCACTCTTGATATGATATACTTATCTTCTGTTGTACCATAGAAATAAACTAGTTTTCAGTGTGATCAAATTAATGCAAATATCACTATATCACAATCTTATGAGAAATAATATGAGTTTGAAATAATATTTTAAATTACTAACTGTTCATTTGAAACAAGAATTATTTTAATTAAATTAATCATAAGTTTAATATTAATTAAATAATAATTAATATGAATTAGGAATAGACAATGATATAAAAAGTATAAATAAAAATATATTTAACTCACTTAAGGGTAACCAAGGAAATAAAAATTAAAAGCCATTATGAGGGAGTGTAAATAAATAAAGTGGAGTGCCAATAGCCCCACTCATGAAACAATAATATGGTCATAATTTAATTAAGATTTGAATATAAAAGCATTTGCATTAGATTATGATTTGATTTAGTTTTAATCTTTTCACTCTTTGGTTATAAATTCCCTTTGAGTATCCTATGTTAGACGTGCTTATGCTTTTTATATTGACCAATTACTTTACTTCTCTTAAAATTATGTGGTTTATGAAAATATAGAATGAAAATTATTGTCATCGTATTTAAAACCTCGAGAAATTGATTATTGTGTGCTTCATTGTGATAAAACAAAAAATAATGTATATTATTTTATATTTACACCTTTTTTTTTACATCAAAATTTTCTAGTGCTAGCAGGGCATACATATAATGCGGGTTTTTCTGTAAGAATGGGACTACTGTTCTGTGTAGAGATTGCTGTGATGTCAAAAATGTAAATAGAAGTTAATGTGCAAAAAGTAAAAACAATATGCTAAGCGAAATTGCGAATATTTTTCTATTAATCCTGCTTGGACATATTCCAGTCCGCCAACATTTCCCTGCATAGTTATTTAAGTTATTTATACGCGGAACATTTCTTTCTTTTGAAAATTGAAAGTGATTCCATATATTGTCAAATGACTCATGATATGAGAACATTGCATCAGCATTTGATTCTGCTATGTTTCCTTATATTATCTGTTGATGTTCTGAAACTAAGTACATCGTTCATTATTATCATTTTTAGCAATGCGGTTGTTGATATATGCAATGCAAACTGACTCACCCCTTTTGCATCGAGTAGATTTAAAGCAGCTCAACCACGGACTAGAAAAGCCATACCAACTGGCAGATTTCATCACACAGTGACACTACTATTTGCACCAATAAAATGCATATTTAATACATTGCGCGTTACAAATTTCAATTCAAGTCAAAATTTTAAGTGACAGATTGAAAAATTGCACATACAATCTCTTATAATCTTAATTAAATTCACGGTAAACCTTAGTATTCATAACATATCCCCGCTAATTTTCAAATACCTACATATATGTCGTTAAATTTTGTTTTGAATAGTGAACATATTACCACACGTTCCACCATAAACTCAACTATATTATGATCACTTGTATTTCACTTTGCATTTGTTATTTTTTTTTTCATCTCATTTATTGTAATTCAGAAAACAGTACCTATTAAACGAACAGGAGAAGATCATAAGGCGTCACGCTAGGGTGAAACCAAAACCCATCGGATAATCAATTAATGTCCATATTGAATTCAAATAGTGTCAATTGTCATTATATTTAAAACCATTTAATAACCTCGTTAATAAAAAAGAAACGACTTAAGGTTACAAGTATTACACTGCCATTCAAAGGATTCTACAAAATGGAGTTTAAGAATAAATAAAGGCAATATCCACACACATCGTACAAGGATGCACATCAATAATAATATGTAAATAGCATTGCACAATTTAGCCAATACAAATAACCAGTCCTACAGGAAATCTCAGTCATAAACAGTCTATGAAGGCATCCTATCACATTAACTATCAATTTTTATTAAGTTAATGAACCTCAGCTCAGCTTGTTCCGTACTCCAAGGATTCCCAAGTGAAGGGCCGGAACACATAAACAACTTCGGGTGAGCTTTTAAACAGAAGGGCCACACAGACACAGACTGCTGCTATGGCCACCATTGACAGCATAGCAGGTCTGTACACCAAAGACCTGCCTGCTACAGTTCTACAGGACAACTTATGATCACATAGTTTGCATTGCTTTTGGACACTTCTTTCTTCAGCCTTTGCAATCTCAAAGCTAGTGGGCAACTCATTTTGCTTCTGGTTTGTATTGAACCCAGTCAGATTGCTGGGAATCTCAACGACAACATGAGCTCCTCCTTGCCTCTTGTTAATTTTCTTCTGAACCAGGTGAATGTAAGCATAATGGCCCCGTAAACGTGCATAATCCTCGGGTGTGGAGCCCGTGCTATCACGAGCACTCTTCCATGCTTCAATTCCCGCCTGAAATACAAAACCCAAGTTATCATAAAAAATTAAATAGCACTAACCCAAACGCAGCATTCCTGGTTTCCAACTTGACACAGAATAAGGAAATTTGGAAAGGCAGAGTTTGGCAAGGGGGCGGACTAGGTTCACCACGTAGATCATTTTCAACAATACCCAGTATTTTATCAAACAAGCCAGGCAGGACAAGATATTATCAGTGACACGAGTATCTTAGTAAGTCAAACAATAGCAGCTATACAGGACTGTTTGTCTCTTAATAATACTGATAGACTACACCAAACCCAATTTGCAAATATTTGATTCAAGGAGTAGGAAGGGTGACAAGAATTCAAAAAAATTGTAAACAGCTACAATGCAGAATGTGGAATATATCAGCCCACAATATGTGCAAGAGTGAAATGCAGTGATGATCCAAATAGAAGCTACAAGAAAATCTCACCCCTACCAAGTTACTTGATTCTCAATTTAAGATAGCAGAAATTTTACCATGCAAGGATCATTGGTTAAAGCATCCAGTACATCCTCCGAACCATCTTTCCCAGCTGCTATATGGAGTGGTGTCAAACCACCAGGACCAACAACATCAGGTCTAAACAAGAAGCTCTTATTCTCTCCACCAATTAGAGCCCTGTCTTCAGGTCCTAGTTTATCAGAAATATTCTCAGGAACATATCTCAAAAGTAGCTCCACCAATTGCCTGCTATTCCTCCTGACAGCTCTATGAAGGAGACCCATCTCTGAAATTGCAAGATAAAGGGAAGGGTGATCTCCTGTGGTCACAGTTCCACTAATCAGTAGGTTCAATAATTTTTTCACTACCGCACCCCAATCACGGTCCACAGAGAATTCCATGAGCCACTTGAATCGTTTTAATGGAAAGAGATCTACACTAGAGTTCAAGTGAACCGTCCTAGATATCAATTGGCTTCTGTGAAGAAGCCAACCCATTTCATGAATGAAATCCATCGCTTGATTTTTGGCTTTAATTTTTCCAGCCCCTTCAATCTCTGGATCAGTATCACTTAATTTTAGTAAAGGCTCAAGTGCACATATTTCAGAGCAAACTTCCTCCTCCGCAACTATGAAAGGAAAAAAGCTGCTGCTCAAACCCTGGTCCTCAATCTGGAATATTTAAGAAAATTAGAAACCAGCGTGCATGAAATTGTATAATAGTAAAAACTAACAAGCGTAAAATAATTGATAGCAGATATTTGTTATTTCACACTTTGCTTAAAAGAGCATAATATAAATGGAATACAGTAACAAAGGACAAATATCACATCCACGCATCATATGGAAAACCCTTTCTAACCACCAACATACTGCCCTTACTTCTTCAACTGATATTTGTATGAAGCAACAACTTCCACCTACTTTGATCCTCTTCACTAATACTCTATTACTGTCTATTACTGTACTATCACACTCACTATCAGTATTAATAACCAAAAAATCTAAAAGGGCAATGAACAAGAAGGCAGTTCAAACCACTAATACAAGAGACATAATGATGACTCCCATTACACCCGAATGAAGGCATGAGACATCCTTGCTCATCCTCAAAACCATAGCCTAGGTTCTTGTTCTTTTTGCTAAAAAACAAACTAAGCTTCAAACAGACAGAAATGTATACGTTACTAGTAGGTCCAGTACCATCATGAATACAATTTAGATAACCAATGATATGGAGCACTGGCCTTCTCAACACCCAAAAGACAAGATTATGCATAAAATACAAGAACAGAATGTAATGAGGATCTGTTCTTTAGCTGGCCTTACAAGAATGGAAACAGTAAAAAATTTATTGGTTGCAATTATGTTTCCTTTTGTTTTTGGTAAAAAAAAAGTTTATAAAGAGAAAAGGTTGTCCTGTCTTGCCAAGTTCAAGGCATGCCACAAGCTCCCCTCACTGTCCTCACAAGTTCAAGGCATGCCACAAGCTTCAGTGAGGGCTTATAGTGGTACTTACTGATGGCCTATCAATAAAGTGCCACCAGTAGGAATTGAACACCGGACCCTCTTGTTGATGTTGTTTGATCATACCAGTTAAGAGCCAACCCTCACTGGTAGGTAGCAATTATGTCAAATCTTGAAAATTACAACTCGATAATTTGTGAGATTGAAGAAAGCACCTCAATAAATCCTCTTCCATTCATCATAGGGACAGAACATGAAAACTGGATGCACTGAAGCTCTTCAAGCTCCTTGGAGCATTGATCCATTGACTCATGAGCATCTTCACAGACCAGATAATTCCCTTCTAAAGCACACAATAACCTGAAAGAATGGGTTTAAGGGTCATATGCTATACCAATAAAAAGTATAGATATTTCAATCAAATGATGGAACCTAAAGAAATTTTCGAATTGCATTTAATTTTCAACATTCAAAGCTTATGCATTTCACAAAGCGCATGGTAGAGACTACCTAGTGGCAGGGCGAGTCAGGTTGATACCCTTAACAGAAAATTGAGCTGTCCTTGATGCCGGTACAGCAATTGGACTAACACTAAGAATCTTACTATAATTGTTACTTCTGGAAGGTGAGGAAGTATCTATGACAACCTGACCTGCAACAGAAAAGTTGCAGTAAGATAGCCAGTAATATAAATAAATACTATTAGTCCTGATTGATATAAGCCCAAATATAAACCATAATAATAATGACGACAATGTGGACAACATCACAGTCCCATTAATTTACATCAACATGCAATCAAGTCCATTAAATAAAATTATACGTGTGTTAAAAAAGACTTTTAAAACATTTAATGTACTTGATTGTGCAAAATAATAGTTGATGGAACTGAATAATGAGATAAAATTTCGGCTCTTGTTATCTTGATCCCTAGCAAAAATAGCAACAAAAACATGCCAACAGACCATTGAAAATGAAGGCTATCTGATGCTGCACCCTGATGTGAACCCATCCAGTTCCCCAAAAAGCATCATCTGAGACATCCAGAAGCCTATTCAAGCTGGAAGTCAGGTCATAGCAAAGCTGTAACAAAACAAACAGGACTTGTAAGATCAAGAGCGGCCCCTGATAGCAGAAATAAACAACTGCGCACACATGCTACTAGTTTTAGAAGAACAAAGCTTACTTCCTCCCACAGAGCTTCAGACTGACGCAGATAAATGGTCAAAACAATACAACCAGGTCGTATGTAGCTTTCCATATCAGTAGGACTGTGGGATAACCAGTCAAGAATCTGAAATCGAAACCCTTAGCATGATTAAATTTAAAGGAAAGAAATAACCAACAGTTACTCTTAGCTGCTTTAAAAAGCTTAAAATACCTGTGCTCTGAGTACCAGAGGGAAATCATTTGGTTCTTTACCAAAGAGTTTAAAAACAATTCGATCTGTGCGACTCTGAATCAAGGAAACAAACAAGTTAGCAGCTAAATGATGACAATGTCAAATCTCATAAATTTATCATAAAAAGGCATCATTCAAACTCAGCTAATGAAAGAAAACAATGAGAAAATAATTACCAACATTTATTGATTTATTCTTTTTTGCGTTTTCCCACCAAAGATGGGGGGCATAAGAAAGTTAAATCAAACAATGGAAAGACTTAGAACCAGAATGCAATTTCATACATGAAAAGATGGCACTAAGTAGCTAATTGCATGCAGCATCATGTCTCACACCAAAGGAATGTCCAGCATGGTCTTACTCAACATACTACTGTTCTTTTTTTTTTTGGGCGGGGGGAATATATCATATGACATCCTCCAGTCAGATGAATGCTTTCATATCAGACACACAGACATGTCCAGTTAACGCCTGGACAGTAAGGATGATTAAAACACTCATCTCTAAAGCTTCTTCCTCACCACAAAATATCATGTGAGGTTCCAAGTTAGTCTCATTTCTCACAGTTAGCCCACCTTTGCCCCATTCCCTTACTAGGTCTGAGGACCTCCCTTGTGTCAAAAAAGAACCCCTGCTCCCCCCAAAAAAACCTCCCCCCTCATGCAAATCGGCTAAGTGCTTAGGCCATGTTTTACTTTTGGCTTCTTGTCAAACATAATCAAATGAAGCAGTTTACTGCCATGCCACCAATTGTGCATGACAAATTGAGACGGCACCAAAAAGTCTAAGAACCTCAACCAAAAACTCTCTGGTGCTTTCTGCAAAACATCCTCAATTTTAGAAAATCACATAATCCTAATCATGCAGATGTGTACTTGCATGTGAATGTAAGGAATGTATACATAAGCACAAGTACAATAGCCAATCAAGAATACTTATGATAGAAAAACATACCTGAGCTTCTCCACTAGAACTAGAAGGGGACTGAGCAGATGCAGAATCTGAATTTCCACTTGTTTGAGGTGGACTCGACTGATGAGAATCATGTTGTGTCCATGGGTAATCAAGAGAGCTAGTACCAAGATTTGCAGAGACAGGCAACTTTTCATTATCTTCAATGCCATCATCCGAGTCAATATATATGTCATTCAAATCAAAATTATTCATCTTGGTCTGTCCAGCAGTACTGTCTCGGGCTTCTGAGTAAGTTGGAGGACTATTTGAAGTGCTAGGTTTTGTAGAAGACATGGTTTGTAGATCAGCAGCCCTAGCATCATGCGCATGCATCACTTGATGTTGAATTTCAGCAATAGAAACTGTTTGATGCTGTCTTATTACAGATGGAGAGCCTTGAGAACCATTTGAGAATAAAGTAGAAACCATCTCAGACTTCCCAGACGAACTCCCTTCTTTCAACAAATTCTCTGGTTCCCGCAAAAGGTTCGGCAAGTTCTTACCCCCTTGATCACCACTCTGACTAGCAAGACTACTTAGCAGATGAGTCAACAGATCCTGATCTGTGGTCTGATCTGACCTGTCAGCTATATTTCAAAAAGGAAAATGTCATTGTCCATCCCTAAAATACCTCAGTCATAGCAGAAATACCAATTAGAGAAGATTCTCTGGAAACAGATTAGATACAAATATACATGCACACACAATATATCACCAAAAGTGAAGAATATTTTACTCCATATTCTGTCCCTCAAGGTACCTACAGATACTTATGAATGGAAACTAGCCGTTTGATAAGCTCAAAGCTAACTAAATAATGTCAACTAACACGCAAAGATCCAAGGTCAAATTATTTTGCCTGCCCTCTTCTAAGTTCTAACCTGTTAGGTCTAGCGGTAGCTTCTCATTCTTGAAAACTGAATACTCCTCATCTCAACCACTCTGGCCATTTTCAGCCCTTAAAGTCCAATATTCAGTCCCCATGATAGCAGCAATAATGAAAAATCAAGTAACAAATACAGGCTCTAGTTACAGAGATAAGATTATAGAAATACTTACAATGCATATTTGAAAGTATCTTCAACAAACTTATCAACAGATAACTACTAGTCTGATCATCGTTTAATGAACTTCCATTAGGAACAGCATCATGATTTGTTTTCCTCCTTCGTTTATTATGGCCTGCCAAACGTCTTCGGCAGCTTCGCTTTCCTTCATCAAACTCTTGAAGCATGTGAAACCTGCATGGAGCAAAAGAATGTCATGAAACAGAATGATTTAAACTTTTTTAGAGTACAGAATACTTTATAAAATTAAGTAAACACTTAAATGAAGGATCAATAATATTCAGCTGAATTTTGTTATACTATCGTAATTATTCTCATCTATGGCAAACTTGGAACTGATTTACTACAAAGAAAATTTTCAAGGGAAACAAGAACAGTAACTTGCCTACTACATTGTTGGCAGAACCGCTGCATTGCGTTTCCCACAAGCGCCTTACTGGCCTTGGAGTGCATCTCACAAACTTTATGACGCCTGTGATAATCTTTAGCATTGCTGAGATCTGTGCCACAATCTTCCACCTGACAAACAGCCCGATTCGAATTTCCCCCTGCTACTTTGCTCTTCTTGCCATTCATTCCTTCCCAGCCTGCAATTGGGGCACCATGCTCACCAACACCACCACCCCCACCAAGCTTTAAGCTAAGGGTACCCGCTTCATCATTCAAAGCATCATCCTCCAGCACAATAACCCTCCTCTTCTTGTCCCCTTCCTTGTTCCCCCCGCGAATCCTGAGATCTACCTCATCAGAGCAAGAAGATGAGCTGTTGGAGTTGGAGGAACCCCCAGCCACAGGGATCCCAGCACCAGCAGGGAAGATTTGCCTGTGCTCAGGCACAGGATTCAAAGGCCTAGCTATGAAAAGATCACCATCCCATTTCCAATCGTTCAAATCCCACTCCATGGACCTCTTCCCCACTGAGGACCCACCCATACCATAGAATTGAAGAGCTTCAGTCCCAAATCTAGCTTCCATGATTCACCAATTCACAAACCCCAGAACCCCCAATTTGAACCCCACAAATAAACTCCAACACAACAACACGAGTTCTAAATTAAGCCACAGTACAAAAATTAACAGCAGAAAATCCTAATTAATCAGCTTCAGATCTTCCCCAGAACTCATAAAAGAGTACATCTACACAACCATGGTCGCAATTAAGCGATATCCACATAGCTAATAGAGGATTTGATGAGCTCTACTATCATGTAAATTGAAGTAAACTCAGTACGGAGAAAGAAGCTCTTTTCTTCTTCTTCACAAGAATAAAAAAAATGGAGAAAATAAAAAAAAATATAAAAATAGTGAAAAATTAAGATTAGAAGAACCTCAAGGGAGAGAGTGAGAGAGAGAATTGAGAATCTGGGGTTGAAGCGAAGTAGATCGGCGGCGAGTGAATGTCGGAAAGTGCGGCGCAAAGGGAAGGGATAGTGATGATGATGGTGATGATGATGATGCTGGAGTGAATGTGAATGTGGTTTTGGTTTAGTTTCTTTGTGTGACAAGGAAAGGTTGGCTTATGTTAATGGTAATGGTTACGGCATGGGGTATGATATTGTATGGTACAGAGAAAATAATGATAATAATGAATTGGAAAGGAAATAATAAATAATAAAGAAACAAATGTTAATAATGTGTTGTAAGAGAAGAGAGGACCATTAGGAAGGTGGTGGTGGGATTGGGAACAGTATGCCCACCCGCGAAGTGGTGGTGGGCCACTTCCACATACAGCCACACACACTGCGTGTCTCTCTCTCTCTCTCTCTCTCTCTCTCTCTCTTTCCCTCCCTGCGATATGGAGGCAGGCCAGGGGCACAACTGTCAAGATGCCTTTCCTTACTTTGTGAAAATTAATAAGATATTAATTTTAATATATTATTAATATTAAAAATACAGTAAATGTTAATTTTATTTTTAAAATTGTATATATACTTTATTTTAATTTTTAAAAATTAAAAAATAATAATTTAATCCTTTAAATTATAAATAATGATTCAAATTAGTAATTAAAGTGATATTCATAGATACTAATTTTAATCATAAAAATGACTAATTTAAATTACTTTTTGTAACTTCATATACTAAATTATTAATCATAATTTCATATACAATTTATAATAATTAAAATAAATATTCACTTATAAATTATTATATGTGAATTTTCACGATAATAGATATGAGTCAGTTTTTTTTTTTAGTAATATATAATTAAATATTTATCTAAAATACTTTTATATTGATAATAAATTAACATTAAATTTAATTAATAATGTCCTAGCATCTTTAAAAAATTAATACTATTTGAGAGTTTCAACACGTTTTTAATATCAAATATTTATATTATCAATTAATTACATAATATTATACAAATAATTTTTTAGATAATAATTATAAGAATAAAATATTTTTCATTCGCATGATAATATATAATTAAATTATAGTATAAATATATTTATATTAATATAATATTAACATTAAATTTATATTATTTAATATAAGGGATCAAAATATTAAAATTATTAAAAAGTATTTTAATTTAATTAGAAAGAAAAATTATTAAATCTTATTTAATAGTTAAAATTATATATTTTTTAAGGCCTATCGTTCACGTTTGATTGATCATTAACTATCATTAAATGGCTTTCATGTATTACCTTTTTTTCTTTTCAAATAGGTATCACATTTTAAATACACACGAATTAAGAAAAAAATAAATAGACTTTAATTTTAAGAAAATAAAATATATTTTACAAAGGTATCCGATTAATTAATTTCTTCTTTTTTTAAAATATTTTCCCACTCATTGATATTTTCTATTTTATAATGATAAAATAGAAAAATAAATTATTAAGGTTTTTAAAATTTCTTAAGTTGACAGGTAATTAAAAAAAAACTTAATTTTGAAAAGTGATGCTTATTTAGAAATACAGAGAATAATTAATTATAAGTCATGTATAAGCAGGCAGTATTAGTCATTGAATGATTAACCATCTAATATTTATTGTCAACAATCATCACATTTTTTTCACATGAATCATCACTTGTTCTTTTATAAGTTAATAGTAATACTTATATAATTAAGACATATATAATTATCTTTCATTTTTAAGTGGTTAACAATAGACATTAAAGAGTCAAAAATTTAAGAGGTTAATTTTTATATACTATTAGTATAAAGTATTTTATATTATCAATTACTTATATAATTTTATATATATAACTTTTGAGGTAGTTATTGTAATCAAATATTTTTAGTGATATAACAATACATAATTAAATATCTATATAAAATTTTTTTATATTAATAATGTATCAAAATTAAATTCACAATTCACCATTTATTACCAATAGCTATTATTCCTATATGAATAAATAATAATATTAACTGAATAAGAACGGTTACCGCTTCTTTTTAACTAGTTAACAATAACATTTGAATAATTAACAATTTAATAGCTGGAGGAAACTTTCAAATTAGTTTTTGACAAAACATTGTCAAAGATATTCGTTCTTGAAAAATGAAAACCTTAGTATAATCATTGAGAATTAAAATTGTGGGTTAAATTAATCTTGTTTACTGATGGATTAGTCTTAAAGAAATATTAATAGACTAATTTAACTTATATTTTTAATTCCCAAGAAGTAGATTAAAACTTTTTATTTCTCAAAAACGAAATTGATTTGATAATATTTTTATCAAGGACTAATTTAATATTTACTTTTATATTTTTTATCTAAATAAGCTAATATTTATTATTAATAATTGATAGATTTTGAGTATATGGATGGCAATAAAAATTAAATATATAATTTTATACAAATTATTTAAATTCCTTATTATTATCTCACTTTCAGTGACTTTTTATTAATAGTTGGTAGTTGATATTCGTGTTTGTAATACATTTACATATATTTTTCATTCTTTTAGTTAAATATTATTTATTTGACACTCCAGACTCCTCAACATTATTAACTTTGATGTACAGCGCCAAAAGTTAAATCCTCTTCCATTGTTCCGTGTTGCCACGGCTTGGATAGGTCACTGTACTCCCCCTGTCTCCCCGCGTTTCGTAAAGTAAACGTCACATTCTTCACCCCCTCCTCTCCATTTCCTTCTCCTTGAGGTTTGAGATTTCAGATCACCACATAACATCATGCCAAGCCAATCACGTGTGACTGTCACCGCCTTAAAACACCCCATTTTTACTGACTTTGTTGCCAACAACACAACACGATCTCTTCATAATGTCATTTGTACGATAATTGAATTTCGAGGAACTAATGCAAATGAGTGGATTAGCATGTTTGCAATGGCGTTTGAGGGTTTAGAATTAATTTTAACTTTTTAAAATTGATTTTATTAATTTTTTATGTTATTTAATTTTAAGTGATAAAATTAATTTTTATTTAATTTTAAGAAAAATAAAAAATTATTTTTTTGTCAGACTAATTTTTAGATGAACTATCAAATATAAATTATTTTATCATAAAATTAATTTTAATCAAATCAATTTTATCTAGAATCAATTTTATTAAAATTAAATAAATACATATTTAATTCTACTTTTATAAAATTGATTCTAAATATAGTATGCATTTATTTCAAATTTTAAAAAAAATTATTTTAAAATTTAAATTTTATATATAACAGAAAAAAGCTTAAAACTAATTTTTTTATAAGATATTATTTTCAGCTTCTTCTAAAAAAAGTTAAAAATTGATTTTTTTTTTAGAATTTGATTGTTTTTAAAAATTTATCCAAATATATGAAAATTAATTTTTTTCAATAGAAAAAGTGATTTTTTGCTATAAAAAAAACAAACAAATACACCCATAATTAATTTTGTTAGAATTAATTTTAAAGTAAAATAATTTATATTTAATAATTTCTTTAAAAATAATTCTAATACAAAGTAAAAAAAATTATTTATCCTATAATTAATTCTAAAAATAAAAATTAATTTTAATTTTACTAAACTAAATATCATCAAAATGGAAATGGATGCCAGACGGGCATCCAAACACACTATAAAACACACTAGATATCGTTTTCACCCGTATCATGTTGATATTTCCTTTTCACCCATGCCATGCTAGCGCTTTCCTTTCGCCAACGTCCTAGAGTAATGCATAAGTTCTTTTTCTTTTCCGTGTAAAATAATCTTTTGGCCTTTAAGAGGGAAGGTATTTTGTGTTCCACCTCCCCTCTAATATGAATGACCCTATTAATTTTCATATCTGTCATTTTTTTTTTTAATTTATCATAACTTTGTATTAGGCACTTTTTTAAAAGATAATATTCTATATTTCTTTCCCATATAAATTGTATTATATATCTAACCAACAAAAAGCTCCTTTTTATTGAAGAAGATTCCAGAGTAATTAAGGTAGAGGACCACAAACGTATACTAAGCGTAATCACAAGCAATATTGCCGCGTAGAAGTGGGTGCAATTATATACGTATATGAACAAAAACCTTACTGATAAGAATTATCAGCATAATAACTTGCCTTTTGATAGTCGCTTCATATATGCAAAAAGAGAGGATGACCTCTTATTCACCTGTCCTGTGTTCTGGTCAAAATGGGGGAACAATTGTTCGCTATTATAATGAAATTCCTAGACTTAGGTGCAACTGTGACAGAAGAACTGGTTGTTACTAGTTATTGCATTATATCACCATACGATGTTAATTGTTTAATCATCCTAATCGTTGCAGGTGCTTCTTGATAACTTATTTCACCTTTTCACAAAAAAATAAATGACTACATACAATGCCACTTAAATTATAACACATAAAAAATAAATGTAGAAACTTTTCATGTAATTGTAACGGCCTCTTAATGTAATATTGTTAATACAATAATATTAAGTTACACCTTCGTTGATCCATCAAAAAAACAAAAAAGCCTTACCCCTTAGTTGAGCTTCTGATTTAATACAAGTTTATTTAACCCTCCCCCCCCCTCCCAAAAAAAAACACACACAGCTTGTTAGATAATAAAGTTGTAATGATTTTATTATTTGAATATTTTAAAATCAAATATAATGAAATGATATTAGATGGAACTTATTCCATTCTATTATTCTATTTCATTCAACATCCTTATTTTTCTTTCTCTCAAATTTGAGAAGAATGTGATAGAATGGAAAAAAATAAGAGTAAACAACTTAAAAATTTTATCATTCTATCACTTTCTATTGTATTTCTAAATAATAGAGTTGAACATCTCATCATTTTATATCACTCCATATCGTTCTATCATATTTAATTCCATTTCACTTATTATAAAATATAAGCACATAGCCTAAAAGTAAACCAGAATAAGAGAAACGAAAGTGGACAAAAATTAGAGACATTTCGGTGCACCTCCGTGTATAATGAAATAAAAAAAAATATGTGGGATCCATCAACATAAGTTTTTGAATTTGACTTGCCTTGTTGCCCTCATAATACAAGGAGGAAGAAGCCAATCAAAGTGTCAAGCACGAGTCCGTTGGGTCAATTTGGTCCCGTACCCCATAGACTCGTACTACATTAATAAAATATAAGTAAATTATACCCACCTCTCTTAAGATTAAGTAATATTATATATAATATTTTTTAATTTATAAAAATATATATTACTTTTTTTCTGAGATTTAAATAATAATACACTTAATACACTTATATTTATGAAATATAAAACCGAATACCTTTATAAACATAACGTTAAATATCCTTTTACCAGTATATGACAAATTAATAGAAGTTGTATAAAATATTACTTAATATAAGGAGAGGTCAAATGTAATTTACACATAAAATATTTTACCAGAATACTTAAACTCCATAGTAATTTTATATTTTGGGTTAAAACTATATAGTAATTTTAATCACTATTGGTTTGAAATAATGGGTGGTAGGCAGTCAAAGTATGAGCCCATGTGCAAGAGAAGTGCATGATCTTGTGCTCTTTTCTAACATGGGAGTCCATACAACTAGGTAGTCCCCTCTCACATGATGAGAGCCGACAAATCCAACTAGTGCCAAGTAAATATTCTCCACTGTTCCCTTCGGCCACATATACTTAATGAAATAGTCATATTTCTCCAAACAAAGCGCACAAAATCAGTGGAGCACCGGACAAGAAGCTGGCTGACACCCAAACACAATCTCTTCTTTGTAGAAGTCTTAAACATAAGAAAACATAGCGCAGATGCTAAGAGGAATTTCGAATTTCTGATGATGTTCTTTATATATATATATATATATATATATATATATATTCATTAAATTCTGACCGATGTAGATCAAATTAGGTCTTTTTTTTTAATAGAAACCACACATCCTTTTTCACAAGAAGTAATTATATTCAAGTTGTATATAACTTCTATGGGTGGTCAAGGCCTCTCTTCCAAATTTTAAAACAGTTACACCCTTAAAGCTGGATTCCAAAATCTTTAATTAAGTTAAGACACTTCTCATCAGCTGAACTATGTGCTCATTGGTAAATTAAGTTGATTTGTCATAAGATAAAGTTTTAATTGCATTTTTTTTAAGACTTAAGCTTGATACATTGTTTAAAAATAACAAATAATAAATTATTTGAACTAACCAAATATTATGATCTATTTTGCTTTGTTTATATTAATTAATATTGACATACTAATTGAAGGGGTATCTGGTTGCTTATGAGAACAATCTCTCACAACATGCATAAGCCTGTTTAGATCCCCTCCGAGTTGACAACCTTTGCTTTATATGAAGTTTAAAATGCACTTGGGAAGCAGCATTATTGCTAAGAACATGTTTTCTAACGAAAAGAGTCGGCACTCTAATTGGTGATTCGTGATTATTGATATAGCTCACGTTGCATGATAACAACAGTAAGATTCATTGTCGGTTAATTTGATTCCCTGATGACCATATACGAACACTGTTTGTCCCTCTTGATGAAATCCCAAAAACTTTCAGCACAGCGCTTGTGGAATGTTAAGCCAATAATTGCTTACTTATAAAAGTGTGAGGATTCGCAGGAGCATGATTGACGGAAAATATCTATGATATGAGAACTTAAAAATAATTTATAATTCTATTCCCTAATTTGTCACGTTGGATTAGTTTCAGCGTTCGATTTGTTTGGTCATCTTGATTGTCATCTATGTGCGATCTTAAAAGGAAATGCTTATTAATTAATAAGTAATAATTATGACAAATTGCTAATCAGAATTGTACTCATTAGTGGAGAGAAACAGTATTCTCTGTTTGTTACAAGGAAATTCATCACACAGCCACATCAAAAGAATTACAAACGCGCGCGCACACACACACACACTATATATATATATATATATATATATATATATATATATATATATATATATATATATATATATATATACACATATATATATATATTGCTAACGTCTTGAGAGCTTCCCTTTGTCCTATCAGATTGAGTTGCTCCATGCTTGACAGTGTAAGAGTATCTGAAGATTCAATGTTTCAAACTTTCTCTGGATTGGATTGTCAAGTTCAGCTGTTGAAGTATACTGTTGCAAATATACCTTGATATAAAAAGGGGAAAATGGTGAAATAGTCGTATTTTGTGGTTCAGATTTAATCACCAATCTCACTCATCATATAAAAAAATTTGGTCAGAATAAAAATTATAAGTTGGTTCACACTACCTTGATTTACTAGTTTTTGTTCTCCTCTTAATTTATGGAACAGACTAATTAACCAATATAACCTTTTATAAGTTATGGAACAGACTAATTAACTAATATAACCTTTTATAATGGTTATTTTCTTCCAAGTATTCAAACCCTCATTATTTTTCCATTGTATGACTTTTTGGCAGCTGATTACGGAGAACCTTTTGTCAAGCTCAGAACTAAGCTGACGTCTTCTTGAGTCAGACTTACGTACTACTGGAGGAAGGACAGACTTACATATTCCTGGAGGAAGAAATTTCTTTCTCCAGAGAATATCTTGACCCTTGGATGTAGTTGTAGAATGAGAGAAAAGGAGCGAGAAGATAAATCGATGGTGGGATTGGTTTTAAGGAGTAAAAAGGGTTTTACTCCTGAAGCATAAAAGAAATTTTCCGTCTTTTTTTAACTCCTCCCGCTTGTTTTCATACTCCCTTCAACAGGTCAACAAAATCAAGTATGTACAATGTAGCTAGCCAGTTTGAACAATATAGTACTTTATGACAACTTTAGATGGCTACTTGACTCGAACGTAGGTTGGTTGAAAGGCATTTTCTGCAATGAATGTCTTTGGAAGTTTAGTGGAAGTGAACTTCTTCCGAGCCTTGAATGTGGGCATCAAAGCCGAAGCATTTCACTTTTTCAAACACCAATTTGCTTTTGTTGTTTGTTTAGCCAAAGGTGTTTCCTCGAACATGAATCAAAAGAATAAGAGTTTAATTATAACACATTATTATTATATTTTTTTCATATTATTATCGATTATATATTATTAAATTGTAAATCCTAAGAATAATTACAATATTTAGTTAAGTATGGTTCCAAACAGTGATAGATCTAAAAAATTTAGTTACTGGGACAAAAATAATATATATACGTAACATAAAATTTTATATAATTTTTATTTTAATATGGGGTCAACAAAAGGTATATAATACTTATATGCTTTAAAAAAAAATTTAAATATTAGCGGAGCAATGTACTCCCAAAATATTATAAGTGGATCTATCCTTTGTTCAAAGGATAGGTAACCTTCGTTCAAAGAATAGGTAAATATATCGAGCAAAATATTAAATTGGTCTTCAAAATAATTGTAAGGTATTAATTTAGTTCTTGAAAAGGTTATGCTACTAATTTAATGATCAAAAAAATTGTACCATCAGTTTAATTCTGAAAAAATTGAAATTTATTTTAAATTATTTCAATAAATTAAAAGAAGTTTGAATTAAATTGAAATAAATTTTAATTTTTCAATCACTAAATTCCACAACTCTCTTGAGTATTAATTTGCAGCTCTACTCTAAATATAACTCTTAATATTGATGCGAGGCATTGAGTTTTACTCTCCACGTTTTGTCTTTTTCTTTTTAGTTAATCCACTCTCTACATACCTAGTATCTAGGGAGGACAAAAAATAGAAAACCTCGTTCGGTTTTTCCTTTTTTTTTTTTTGGCTTGTTTACCTCATATGCGAGGGGTTTTGCAAGTGATTATTATTATTTATATATCATTTGACTTTGAGTTATCAATCGTAATCGAGCTTATTTTACAAATAACACAGTAAAGCGATTTGTCAAGGCATCGTGAGTTTTGGTCCATGCCAATTGACTTTTCAAATCATGTACGTAGACCTGATTTCCGTGTGGACTGTGGATGGCGATAAAAATGAGTTAAAATAATAATTCTTTTTATTTTTATGTTTGACATACAAAATCATCCCATAGCAAACTAAAAGATAAATAAAAACAATATAATTGGATTTAATAAAAGATGCACAGATTATATATGCATATAATTTTTGTGCAAATAGGGTGAAATGATAAATTATGCCATGAAGTCTACGCCATTTAAACAAAGTAAACTATTATATAACGTGATTATTACTCAAAAAGAAATAATTAACTTGTATTAAAAATTTATTATTATTTTGATTTCCTCTTATTGACATGGAAATGAGATATTTGATTTAAGTAATAGAAATTTAAACTTTGAATTTCAATTTAAATTAAATTATGCTAATTAAATAATGAAATTAATTTTAATATACTATCAATATAAAAGAGTTTTGAAAGAATGGGCAATGGAATCTGAACATTCTTGCAACAATCCTTCCATTTTGGCTTCAATAGCAGATTATATGATCCCTAACCATTCCATCCTTTGGTCGATGTTCGAGCTATTAGGTTTGGGCTGAGCAGTGCTTTGATATGTGTTCGGCCGTAAGTGGATATCATTCGCTTGCCAGACACTAGACTCCTAAGGACAACATGTCTTGGCAGTGGGTTTGGAAGTTGAAAGCTCCCATGAAGATGATATTTTTAATTTGGTTATACCTTCATAATGCTTTGCCCACCAGTGTGTTTTGCCACCATAAGGACTTGGCTAATTCTTTGAGTTGCCCAAGGTGTTCAAGCCATAAAGAGGGCATCATTCATTATTCGAGGGACCGTCCCAACTCTTAGAATGTTTGGAATCGACTAGGTTTTACAAACCAATCGCTATTCCATGCGGCAAATGTAGTTAGTTGGATTGAAGATTTTTTGAAGAAGTAGTTCAACCCGTTGTTTAAAGTGACTATGTGGTGGTGTTTGGTGATGGAGAAATGAACAACTATTATGGACTAGGTCTGGAATATTCAAACTATGTTGCATAGAATTGAAACCTCGGTTGGGGATATTAGTTCATGCTTCAATATGAACAGTCAACCCCAATTGAGAGCTACAAGGGAAGTGAGTTGGTGAAAACCGCCAAAAAGGTTGGTTAAAATTAACGTTGATGGTAGCTGTAATAACAGTCAGAGGAAATTTAAGTTTGGTGGTGTTATCAAAGGGCCTAGTGGTTGATGGATACATTGATTCTCTAGTTTTCTTGATGACAATGACATTCTCTATGCAAAGCTGTATGTAACATGGATAGGCCTGCTTCAAGCTTGGGATCTTGGCCAAAGACAAGTCATTCTAGAAATAGATTATCTTGAGGCTCAGCAATTGGCAACAATGGAAATATTCCTCCTTTTTCATGTCTACAGGATAATCTTAGCTGATATTCGAAATATTATGGCAAGATAATGGACTACTGACCTGATTCATATTCTTAGGGAGGCAAACCAGTGTGCAAATGCCATGGCAAAGAGGGGCATGACTTAGGAGGAGGTTCTTCATATCTAGCATGAGCCACCTGAGGAAGTTGAGGAGTTACTCCTAGCTAATGTGGCTAGAGTGTCTTATTTGCAACAATTAGGTTTCTTTTTTGTTTTTCTTTACTTAAGTTTCTCTTTATATACCAAAAAAATTTGTAAACAAATTTTATACTGTTATTCAATTATATTTTTCTATTTGTAAGAGTTTTAAGGTATTGAATAGTTATTTTTAATTACTCCCTCTAGTTCACAATATCTGTTACTTGAGATAAATTTTTTTGATTCAATTTATATGTCATTCTCCCATTTCTATAAGGAATTTATTATAAAATTTTCAATTATACCTCTACACAATTCTAAGCACAATAAATAATGAAATATTAATATAATAAATTAGTTATTAAATAAGAATATTTTAATAAATATTTTTATAATCAACCCTTGATTTTAAGTTTTTTAATCTCCGTGCAAAAAATTAAAGTGATAGGTATTATAAATCTGATGGAGTATATGATAATACATGATTAAATGATTGTATAAATTTTTTTATAATAATGATATATTAAAATTAAATTTTTAAATAATTGTGTATTTTTTTTTTATCTATATTGCTAATATTCAAAATCTATTAAACTTGAATTAATCTAACACAAGTTGGTACTACCCACTATATTCCATATTTATCCTAATATTAATTTTTTTTATTTATAAGAGTTGATTCGAACAAAAGAAGTGTGAAATCCTTTTAACTAGTTGGTTAAGGGTTAATTTAATTTAATTTAACTTTTGAAAGAAGGTCTTTTAAAAGAGGATCTTTTAAAAAAAGACCTTTAAGAATGATTTTTGTTTGGTTTGAATATATTAAATATAAATTTAAAAAAATAAATTTTGTTTGAATAGGATAAAAATAAAATTAATTTTTATTGTTGATATGAGAGTAATAATAAGATTCTTTTTCAAAAGGTCTTTTCCTAAAGTCAAAATTTTTTTTCTTAGAATGAAAAATAACCTTAAATATACTTTTTTTAAAAAATATTTTAAAATTTCAAAAGATCTTCTAAAATTAAAATTTTACATCCAAAATATATTAATTATTATATTTTTTTTTATTTCAATAAAAAGCTTTTTAGACCTCCTAAAAATATATCTAAATGCGCTGTAAATAAATGTGTAGATATTACATATATTTATTGAGTGAAAAATTAATGAACCATTGGATCAAAAGTTCTTGCGTACAGTTAATGAAAGCTTGAAATTAATCAGTAGATGTCATTTCAAGTAAAGGCCGGGTTGACAAGTGGTGGGCTGTAGCCAATAAAAACATGGTGAATGACAAGGGATGGGGTTTAAACGTTTAATCAAAGCATGTAGGTAATAATAATGAATTGGGATATTTATGCACATGAACAAGGTTAGTTGAACTAAATGAATCCGTGTAAGGTGTAAATAATAGCGCATTACCAAAATCAATAATCATTCCAATTCAAGGCAAGTCAAACAAGCACTTGCACCGCTTTATCCTGCGCACTCCTCCCTGCTTATCCTGCGCATATCTCGCCGAGATCTTCAACTGTGACCTTTCACAGGCACAGTTATCCCTTCTCAACTTAACAACTTTCTTATTGGATTTCAGGTTCTAATCGATCTATCATGAACTCTTCAATATCACTTCGTTTTTCCTTTTTCCTCTTTTAGTTTCTCTGTGTTATTTTCATTTTTACCATATTTTTAATATATGGATGAGCATTTTGTTCCGAGAATTGATTTAGGTCTGCGATAATTGGTTTTGTTTTGGACTGATCCGGAACTGTGTTTGCTCTCATTGATGGAAACTCATTCGTTCCGATTGATTTGATTACCGAAACCTTTTTTTGTTTTTTCAAATTTTTTGTGGCTGCGGAAACACTGAAATTATGGTATAAAATGTCCATGCATCGCTTGCCTTTGCTAGAATTCATATTCGATTTTATGTTTGATAGCATTTATAAGAGTTAGGTTATTGCATATTTTAGTTTATATGAATCAAATCAATGGTAGTAGCATGATGCCTGTTTAAGTTACCATTCGTGGAGTATGGATTTAATTAGTGGTTCAAAAATCAAGCTATTGTGAATTTATAATATTAATCAATGTAATTGGAACAGACAACAATCACAAATACACTATTTCCTTCATTCTTTATTTCTTTTGACTTGTTCAAATTTGCAATTGTTGCCATGATCCATCTCCCTTTTAGCAACGAACATCAACATGGAATTTTTTTTTGTTTGCTTTTTTTTTTCTTAGACTTTATATTCAAGATTAAAGTGAACTATTTGCTAGTATCAACTGATGGATTTATGAATTATTGTCAGCAGAAGGAATCATGAGTTGTTTCAGCTGTTGTGAAGGTGATGACTCGCACAATACTGCTGAAAGTGGAGGACCATATGTGGTGAAAAACTCAGCAGGTAATTTGGTTCATATTAGCCGGGCGAGTGCACCAAGGACGATTATATAGTAGTCCCAACTCGCAACACTACTCTAAAGCAATCATGCATCTTTAAGTGACATTGCCATCTGTCAATTGGATTGGATCAAATCAGTTGTATGGGATTTAGTCAATTACATGCTGTATTGTGATACTTCGTTGTGTTAATTTGTTTGATGTTATATTCCCTGCAAGTGAATTTGATGCAATTAATTTATAAACTGTGTTGTGCAGGAAATGATGGAAATCATCATGCTTCAGAAACTGCAAAGCAGGGTGCTCAAACTGTTAAAATTCAGCCCATTGAAGTTCCTGCTATACCGGCAGATGATCTAAAAGAAATTACAGATAGCTTTGGGGAAAACTCTTTGATTGGAGAGGGATCCTATGGAAGAGTGTATTATGGCGTTCTTAAAAGTGGGCAGGCTGCAGCAATAAAGAAGTTAGATGCCAGTAAACAGCCTGATGATGAATTTTTAGCCCAAGTATGTGTGTGACCTTGGCTTACTATCCAGTCATTGAAGTTGTCCAGATCCCATAAATCACTTGATTCTTGAACTTTCAGGTTTCAATGGTTTCACGGCTGAAGCATGACAATTTTGTTCAATTGCTTGGTTATTGCGTTGATGGAAACTCCCGCATTCTTGCTTATGAGTTTGCATCTAATGGATCTCTGCATGATATTTTACATGGTATATGGTTTTGCTTTTCAATTGGCTGAATCAGAAAATGATTGACATCTACGAAATCCTTTTTCTATATTGGAGGAAATGAGTGTATTATGGATTTTAACATTATTTGTTTTTTGGTGCCATGACAGGCAATGGTACTACTTGTGAGATAAACTAGTTTCACTCTGTATTTTCTTTTTATATTCTTATGTTCTTATCACTGTCATTTACATCCAGGCAGAAAAGGTGTTAAGGGAGCACAGCCTGGTCCTGTTCTGAGCTGGGCACAGAGAGTTAAAATTGCTGTAGGGGCTGCGAAAGGGCTTGAGTACTTGCATGAGAAGGCTGATCCCCACATTATCCACAGGGACATCAAGTCAAGCAATGTTCTAATATTTGATGATGATGTTGCAAAAATTGCAGATTTTGATTTGTCAAATCAAGCTCCTGACATGGCAGCACGTCTTCATTCCACCCGGGTCCTTGGAACCTTTGGTTATCATGCACCGGAGTAAGATCTGCACATCAATTTTACTAGATACAGATTGTATCTCATGCTTTATTTTAGCCCTATTGATTATCATGGACCTCTTGATTTTGAGGGTGCTTGCTTGAGAATTAATGGAAAAGCAATAGAAAAGTTCCTTTCTGCCAGGGTTGACTAGAAAACAGTACCAATTCCAATGCCTTTTTTGGGTGTTCAAGTTTAATTAAGAATCAATTTGGAGAAATGAAACTATTCTTTTATGTTTCGTGTCCTGGAAAATATCTACTTTGACTGCTCTACAATGATCTGTCCACTTATGAATGCAGATATGCAATGACTGGGCAATTGAATGCTAAGAGCGATGTATACAGTTTTGGTGTTGTCCTTCTGGAACTTTTGACAGGAAGGAAGCCTGTTGATCATACACTGCCACGTGGGCAGCAGAGCCTGGTTACTTGGGTAAATCCAAATCTTTTTATTGTGATCTGATGTCCTCTTGTCAGGAATTTTAGAATGTAGGCCAGCTAGCTGATTACAGTAAGTGATGTGTTTCAGGCTACTCCAAAACTCAGTGAGGATAAAGTCAGGCAGTGTGTAGATGCAAGACTAGGAGGAGATTACCCGCCCAAAGCTGTTGCTAAGGTGCTCAGTGTGTTTTCGTATATGTTCTACTCGTTTTTCATTTTATGCAACTTCCCTTGCCGAGGTGTTATGTACTGGTTATGGTAGTTTGTTATTGCAGGATATGAACTTATTTGAAACATATGCCTATGAATTAGCAAACTAATCAAAAGTAGCTCACAGAATATGCTTACAGAATTCTTAAATCATGTGTAGTTAGTAGATTTTGTGCATGAGGCCACAAGTTGAATCTAAAACTTACTGTATAATTTCCTTTTGGTGGAAGATCTGTTGAACAATTGGAGGCCACAAGTTTTGTTCTCAGTTTTAAAAGTTAAGGATGTGTTCTTGAGTTAAGGTTTTGGAGGGAAAGAGAGGTGTCTGTGAGTTAAGGTTTTGGAGGGAAGAGAGGGTGAGTCCATTTTATTTACTCTTCAAACCTTTCCCTTCTCTTCTTTCCTCTTCAAAATCTCAACTCACAAACACACCCTAATAGTCTTAGCCATTACATGTGAGGAGAATATACACTTATTTGTGCAAACCTTTATAGGAACCTCAGGCACCCATGACAACTGCCATTAGAGATTGTCTGTTAACATAATTATGACCAATATTAATGTATAACACCATGATGCTGGGTTAATTACAGATGGCTGCTGTTGCTGCACTGTGTGTGCAATATGAAGCTGATTTCAGACCAAACATGAGCATTGTAGTCAAAGCTCTTCAACCTTTGCTGAATGCAAGACCTGGCCCCGCTGGTGAAACACCAAACTAATGTGTCTATATCCCTTTGTATCTGTATCTGTGAGTATATGCACAATTGTGCATGCAAAATGTAAGAAAGAGACTGGTTCAGGAGCTGGTGGTAAATTGCTCGAACATGGTTCCCATTGTTTAGACTGCATTCATTTTGTTCATAATCCATGAGGTTTTTTGAGGTATACTTGCTTCTTTTATTCTTTTTATTGTTGCTCGTCTGGTCTAATTTCCATTTTTCTGTGTCCCTTTCTACGGGGATTATTGCCATCTTACTTTGAAATTTTTGGGAAAAACTGCAAAAACAGAAATGAGGATGCGCAGAACAAATAGCATGTCGCTGACATATTTATTCCTTGGAAACAAAGTTAGAATGAGCAAAGCCCATTGTTGCTAAATTAATTCTTTAACTTTTAATTTAAAACATTTCGATGTGAATTTTTTCCTTTGTCAAGATGAGAGCCAGCGTTTCTATTGTCAATTCCAATGTTATGCTGGATTGAAATTGTGAGCAGGTTGCTCAAAGTCAAAATTTGATGGATGATAATTGTGCGACTTGCGATGCAAAGAATTTTACTTTGATCGTGGTATAGGTTCCGCGTTTCAGTTTTGCTATTGCTAGTAGGGGCTGCACACTAAGCACTGTGTATTGTTGATGGTGCCTTCAATAATCGATATTAGTGATAATTTTTTTACTCAATAAAATTATCGATATTTAGACTCTATTACCGAAAATTTGATTAATTTGGCCCAATAAGATGAAAGTTTTTGAAGGAAGTAAAAATTTTTTAATGAGAAATTTTTTTTTTAATTTTTAAAATTCGAATTCAAGATCTCTGATTAAGAAATTCAGGTAGTTACTATCTTGATCAATCTTACATTGGTTAGAGTGATAATTCTATTCTGATGACAAATTTATATTAAGGGGAATTATGATTTAGGAACTTGTAATAATAAAGAAAATTAAAATGTGAAAATTGAAGGGGAAAATTGCTTCCTACCTATACTTGAACCTAGACTGCTCGCGTTATAGTGAAGCTCTCCACCGCAATTTTCGCGTTTGAGAATGGTTCGGGTATGTAGGAATTCTCACGTTTACTGTATTTTGATGCCTAAATTTGGGATCCGTATATGGTTGGACTCACTCGACAATCCAAGTAAATTTGAAATTTCGAAAATGTCCTTTCCTAATTTGCGCATATAACTGTCACCTTTTCTTGTCGTAATTACCTTTTGTAGATGGGTTGTTTTTTTTTTGGTGGGGGGGGGGTCAAAAGATCGTAATATTCCAAACAACTGAAGCAAGGGAAACAAAGCCCAGTCCAGAAGCAGGCAAGAACTAGACGAATAAAGCAGGCCCGCGAATGGGCAATGAATACAGCAAGCAAAACAAGACAACGACATGAGAGATGGCAAGCAAGCCGATCCTAGAGGAGAAAAGTCCAAAAAGACCTAGACCAAGAAAGTAGGAGGCCTGACCACCCAATCTAATAGATGATTTCCCCTCCAAACAGCATGTGCCACCTCATGGGCTAATCTGTTAGAACACCAAAGAAAGCCACAGAGATTGAAAGATGTTCGCAAGTCAACGGTGCAGAGGCCAGTCTGGGAGAAGTCGTCAAGCATTCAATAGTCGATGAGCTTGCTTTATCAACTGTCCACCAGGGGCTTAGAGCCTTACTTTGGAAAACATAAGCATCGCGGTCCTTCCAAGTCTCCCACGTCAGGTTAGCAACCAGAGCCACTCTTGCATAAGAAACTACTTTGACTTTGACAGTTCCTTGAATTCCTGTAACAACCAAACATCAATTCTTGTCACATTTTCATTTGAAGGAGTCGAACCAAACTGCCCTAGTCCAAGGACCAAAAAGGAGGAGGGCATGCTCGACAGTTTCACTATGGGTATTGCAAATAGGGTGCAAAGGTGAGTTTACCAACTTCCTCTTAAATAAGTTTTTCATTAGAATGTATTTGGATTAACTAAATTTTAAAATTGATTTGGTTTAAATTGAATTGATTTGATTTATAAATTAAATTTTATGTTTGAAATGATTGTATAAAAATATAATTTGAATTAATTTATAAATTAATTCTTATATTTATAATATATTAGATTGTGTTTAGAATGATTAAGAATAGAATTGATTTGATTTGATTTGATTTATACTTAAATTTTAAAATCAAATTAATTCTCATCAAATCCTTTTAATTTTGATAGGATTTTAAATAGAAAGTAATTAAATCCTATGATAATTAGAAATCATTTCATTTCTTATTTTTAAAACACCTAAACATAAGATTTTATTTTTAAATCAAATCATTTCTATTTTTTTAACATTACAAACACACTCTTAATGGCAAAACATTATGACAGGCCGCCACAACAAGTGTTTAATATTTTGAGGAATATTAGCTCCCCAAATCATCTTCCAAATTTGAAGATGAGGGTGGGCAAAAGTAGAGGGCTGCGAATTACGACCATGGGTCAAGGATCCAGCAACTTGGTAACCAGATTTAACAGAATTATCATTCAACATACAAGAGTTTTATTACCAAGTGTCACCTTCTCAAAATTTTTGATATAAAAATTCAAAAAAATTATATTTAAATTCAAATATTTAAATAATTCAAATAAAATATTATATCAAATCAAATTAAAATTAAAATCAAATCAAATCAAAATGGAATCAAGTTAAATCATATTTAATTAAAATTAAAAATAAATTAATTAAAATACAAATAAAAATTAAAATTAAAATGAAATTAAATCAATCAAATTTAAACATTTAATAAAACAAAGGAATGGCTCCGCAACATGGTATTTTCAATTGATGCTTAACAATTATCTAATAAAAAATAAAAAATTAGTCAATATAATAATAAAAAATTATTAATATAGTATAAAAATAAAAATTTAATTTATATGTATTAATAGTATAAAAATTTTAAAAAAATTATATTTAAATTCAAATATTTAAATAAATCAAATAAGATATAATAAAATATTATATCAAATCAAATCAAAATTAAAATTAAGTTATATCAAATCAAAATCAAGTCAAGTTAAATTACATCAAATTGCTCAAAATTAAAATTAAAATCAATATTAAATCAAATCAATCAAATTTAAATATTTAACTAAAAAAAAAGAAGTGAATTCACCTTGTGGTATTTCAATTGATGCTTCATAAACATTTAATAGAAAATAATATATTACTCAATATAATAATAAAAATTTTCAATGTAACATATAAAAATTTTAAAAAATTATATTCTATTCAAATATTTAAATATATCAAATAAAATATTATAAATTACTTAATTATATAATAAACTATTATATCAAACCAAATCAAAATTAAAATCAAGTCAAATTAAATCAAAATCGAGTCAAATCAAATCAAATCAATCAAGTCTAAATATCTAACAAAAGCGAATAATGGACTCTTCACATGATATTTTCATCTAGTACTTCATAAATATCTAATAAAAAAATATATTAGTCAATATAATAATAAAAAATTATCAATATAACATAAAAAAATAAAGATTTAAGTTATATGTATTGTTAACAAAAAAAGTTTATACAAGCATTTAATCAAAATTACATCATGAAAAAATTTGACTTAATTATCTACTATCTTAAAAATCTTCCAAATATAAATATATAATTAGATGATAATATAAAACTATTTTACATTTACAATATTAGTACATAGCAATTATACTCAAAAAATATATTACTCAACATTAAAAAAAATTATACAAAGTATTGCCAACTCACACCCTCATTTTAGAGAAATTATTATTAAATACTCACAAAACACTAGTTAGATTGTATTTTACTCAATAATAAAGTGACATTTAATTATAAGTGGTGAATCATAAACTAAAATTATTATATTCAAATATTAAAATCAAATCAAATCAAATCAAATATTATAAAATAGTAAAATATGGATTTAATTTATATAGACTATCAGTATAAAAAAGTTTTATATAGATATCTAATGATATATTACCACATCAGCAAAAGTACTTAACTTAACAGTCCACTATTTTAAAAGTCTTAAAAATATAAGTATTTAATTGTATAATAATATAAAACTCTTTTATATTATCAGTTCATAGTAATTAAACTCATAAAATATCATATCAAATAAAAATTAAATCAATATCAAGTAAAATAAAAATTAATTGAATCAAACTAAAAATTTATATCAAATTAAATCTATCAAATCTAAATCTATATATATAACAATAAAAAAAAAAGTCTTAGAGTCAGATGTTAGCTTCATAAAGTTTTGAAATAAAACGTTCAAAAAGAATTCTAGAAAACATGACAGCTTATAGTGCTATACTGTAGGACTATACATTGCTATCAATAAAAAAGAAATCTAATGTCTATAATGCTATATATATATTAACAAAAATAATAAAATTAATTTAAATTTAACTATTATAAAAGTAAATTACAATCTTATATATTTTAGAAAATTATTCCTCCAAGTCTTTTCTGTTATTTTCTTAAAAAATAAATTATTTATTGTCTTTTGTGGGATTTAAAATTCTGAATGAAATATATTTAAATTAAAAATATTACATATGAAGAGAGAATCAATATTTTTTTTTTCTATTGGAAGGAGTAGAAGAAAATATTCAATAATGTAATAAAGTATTATATCAAATCAAATTAAAATCAAATCAAAAATCAAAATCAAAATCAAAATTAAAATTAAATCTGATCAATCTAGTCTAAACATCTAATAAAAGAAAATAGTGGATTTGTCACGCGGTGTTTCTAACTGATACTTTATAAGCATTTAATAAAAAATAATATATTACTCAATATAATAATAAAAATAATCAAATTACATAAAAAATATATTACTTAAAATTAAAAAATTTAAAAAGAAAATTACATAAAATGTTGTTAGCTGGTACATTTTTTTAGAGATATTATTATTAGATACTTATAGAACACTAGCTAAATTATATAATAGAGTGACATTTTAGATGAAATTGTAAGTAGTGTATCATAAATTAAAATTATTATATTTAAATATTAAAATCAAATCAAACTCCAATCAAATAAAAATAAAAATCAAATCAATGTGTGTTTGTTATAATTTAATAATTTGTTTTGATTTTGAAATTGGTGATTTACGAAAATTTTTGAGGAGGTCAAGTATTTTGGGTATGACTTTGGTGCTTTGCAATTTTTATTAGAAATTGCAAAATGGTCATCTTTTATAATTAGAGTATTAGACAATACAACAATTGAAATCGATGCTTTGTTTCAAAACAATTGAGGAAATTAGTGATGAAGAATCGACAATGTGATTTTTTCCATATGTTTGCGATGGATTACTGTACACGGGTTATTCAGCTAGTATTCACCTCTGGAGTGTAGTAGGGCCAAACAGTACGATCATTGCCTCTCGAGGCACTTAACAGGAAGTTGCAAAGCTAAAATGGCTTTATCAGGAGGGGGAACAAGGATTTAAGTTTAGATATATCCCAACAATGAGAAGAGTGATCAATAAGGGAACTCACCAGTTTTTGCTGGTCCGTTAATGGAGATATAGGATCCCGAATCTGATCCAGCCACCTACCCTCCCACGTTCGGTTCTAAGTGACTGGCCATTGCCCACAATCTATCTTCCTGCAGCCTTCAACAAGTCTCGTCCCTGTAGCAGACTGGACCACACCCATAAGTCACCATGTTAATGTTTGAACTGAACTCGGAGGAAGTTATCATCTGTAAGAGCCCGCCCCCAAAGGGCATTGGGATTAGACAAGATCCTCCAAGCTTGTTTGGCGAGGAGGCCTGTGGGCGCTACATATTGGGTTCTGAGAGTCCGGGAAATGCACTGATTTGTAGATGGGGTTGGAAGAGTTGGAAAGTACTCACGGGCCATATTGGGTTGAGTTTTGGCTGATTTGATTTTTGGTCTAGTAATTTAATCAGGCTGGCTTATTTTTTAAATTTAGTTTTAAGTTTTAACTCAATTAGTCATGGGCGAAGATCAAGACAACTAAAAATTCAGATAAAGTATATAAATTTTAATATTTTATATAAATATATAATTAAGTCATATGATTTTAGAAATATTGCCAATCAACAGTATTTCAAGTGTTATTTCTCTTCTTCATTGTTTAAACAATATATATATATATATATATATATATTCAATAAATTAAAAAAAGTATGCAATATTCATTTATGTTCATAAAATATTAATTATAATTGATCTTCAATTGTTAGCAAATCTTAAAATATTCGATAGCATCAAGATGAGATTAACTCATGATGGAGACAAGTTTTAAAATAAATTATGAAATTAATTTTAATATCTTATTAATATAAAAAAGTTTTATATTATTATTTAATAATATACTTCTCTTTACATATTTTTTGAGATAGTAGATAGTTAAGTCAAATATTTTTATTGATATGATTATATTTTTTAATGTTTATATATATATATATTTTAATAACAATATATTAAAATTAAATTCATAAAATATAAATAAATTCAAAAAGCATCACAAGTTTAAAATAAATAATAAATAACAAATAAATAAATAAATAACTCATTTCATTGAGGCAGTGGACGCGTATCCATCGATACGACACATGTTATATCATTGCTGATTTAGAAACAGAATTTAATTTCTAAACTTTTAACCAAAATCAAAATCAAAATCTTTCCCCTTTTAAGTGAAGGGACAAAATCTCGGATTTCTCGTCGCCTCCTCCTTCTCCCGGTCTTGTAATTTTGCTCCCGTGCTCTGATTCTGAACCCAACCATATTTCGTTTTCCATTCTCTCCATTCGCCATTTTGTTTTCCAGATCAGCTTAGCAGGTAAGACGCTCTTCTCTATCTCTTTCTCTGTGTTCTTCCATTTTTCTCCTTCCCTTTATTAATTAATGTCTCATTATGTGATTTTCGTTCGATTTCTTCTCGTTAATCCTCACAGTGAATCTCAGTGAATTTTGCATTCTAACTGTAATAATTATTTTTTTAATTTAAGAAATAATGATTATTTTGGTGGCATGTTAATTCAGTATTGTGCCATTGAATCAAAACTCTCTGTCTGAATATTCTTGACTTTTTACGCACATAACGAATCAAACAGTACCCTCGTTCTAGCTCTACGATGTATTGGTCGTACCAAATACCCATTTTGGTCGGTGCAACACTAGGATGCTTTGCTTGCTCTGAGTCTTAGACAAACATTAGCTCCAAATATTTTATAAGATAAAGAATCAATGTGGAGTGTGCTTTTTATTAACTAAGTAATTCTGCGTGTTGATATTGAGCTGTCTGCAAGTAATTTATCATTCCTATCCATTTCATATCCAATCTCTGGTAGAAGGGAGTTTGAAAGGGAAAGCTTTTATTGAAACCTGTGTTAGTTATTCTTGGAAATACTTTTATAAGTTCAAGTGTAATTCATACTACTAACGCTTGTTTGATTCAAATAGATCGACCCTTCTTCTCGTTAATGAAGGTCTTATATTCAAATCTTGTGTTAATGGAGACTTCTAAATAAAAAAAACTAGATTAGTTGGGGTTTGGTAAATTTTGAATACTTTTGGTTTAGACCAAAAAAGTATAGATGATACTGAGAAAAATATAATCTTTTTAACTACTCTTTCTTTTTCCATTTTTTATCTCATTTCCATTTATACTAACCTGGGTCTTTGAAGAACAAGGACTATTTTAATGAAGTTCATTGCACCACAGTGATAGTAAACAGGGATCACAGACTGGCGTTCTTATGTCCAAAGATCTTTGATATGATAGATTGCATCGGATTTTGCAGGGTAGATATGGCAGTGACTATGACAATGATGACTAAGCAGCATATGCTGACCTACTTCTACCTTCTAGTTTACATATCACTTTCCTCAGGGGTTATTCTGTACAACAAGGCAAGGGATCACTGATATGCCAATAAATTCTTTCGTTTTATTTTTTTTATTTTTTTGTTATTTATTTTGCTGCTGTAATATGTTCTGCTCAACTCTTTTTCCTTTTATGGTCATTTGTTTCTTGCAGTGGCTCCTCTCAACATTATACTTTAATTTTCCATTTCCAATAACGCTCACTATGATCCATATGGCTTTTTCTGGCACAGTGGCCTTTTTGCTTATCCGCGTTCTGAAGGTATGAGTTTGTTGGAGTTTGTAATGTCATAGTCATATACTTCCTTTTTCTTTATTCTTTCTTTATATTCTCTTCTTTGTTATTTTGTTCACTCATTACTGCTAATCCCTTAATATGCATTAGCTTTTTTGTTGGAATATTACTGAATTAACCAGATGATAATTTTTCTTCTCTTTTCTCAACTGATGCAGGTTGTATCACCGATTAAAATGACATTTAATATGTAAGAAGTCTGCATGGACATCTTGTTTCACATTTCATTTAATATTTTTGACTTCACAAAAAATGTCTGATTTGCAGATATGCTACTTCTGTGGTCCCTATAAGTGCCTTCTTTGCAGCAAGTCTGTGGTAAGCAATATATTATTGACCTGAAGCCGTTATTTGAGCAAAGCCATTTATAAGTTGTAATGTATGTGTCTGTGCCTTAACAGTCTCCCATATTCAACTCTATGTTCTGTACCGTAGTTGATTTGTCATAAAAAATAAAATAAAAAACTAGTTAAACTCGCATTAAACTAACTATTTTATGTGCTTGCTGTGATTTTGTAACCTCTTCAATGCTTAGGTTTATTGTATATATTGTTTTAATTACTCTATTGTCTATTTAGGTTTGGGAACACTGCATATTTATACATTTCTGTGGCCTTCATCCAGATGCTTAAAGCCCTGAGTAAGTTAATTTTCTTGTATCACCTTTCCATCTGACATTTTTTTAAAAATAACTTTCCCTAATGGATGATCGTCCTTTTTCTTTTCTTTTTTTTAAAATAAAATTTTAAATTTACAGTGCCAGTGGCAACATTTCTCACGGCTGTTATTTGTGGGACTGAGAAATTAAGGTGTGACGTATTCTGGAACATGGTGCTGATCAGCATTGGAGTTGTCATTTCCTCCTATGGGGAAATTCATTTTAATGTGCTCGGTACACTTTACCAGGTCACAGGAATAATTGCTGAGGCATTGAGGCTGGTCTTAACTCAAGTTCTTCTTCAAAAGAAGGGCTTGACACTAAACCCTATTACAAGCTTGTATTACATAGCACCCTGCAGGTAGTTCTGTTCTTGTGTATTTGAATGCCCATACATAGTTCTGTATGTAGCTGTGGGGGGGAAAAGAGTTAATAAAACTCCCCCCCCCCCTCTCCCAAACAGGATGTTTGTGTCGTTTTTGATCTGTACTTAAATAATGCTACTGAAAATTGTGATATTTGCAACTGTCACTAGATGTGTTCAACTGTTTTTGCGTGTTTGAATCAAGTTATTTCATGTTCAAAATATCTTGTAGTCAAAATGCTGCTGGAGATATTTTTGCTCTTTTGGTAATCTCAATCATTCACTTCTGAATGAAACTTCTTATGTCTGCCATTTTTTTGTGCTTCATCTGTAAATGACTGATCTGCTGCTTCCAGCGCGGATCCTGGATTTATGCTACTTTATGATGCACTCATCTTGACCTGGGATAGGGCGTGGGGTTGGGGAAGGCAAAGTTTTGGGATATCTGTGCATTTATAAAATCATAGTGGGTGAATTAAGTTCAAATTTATATCCTTATTTATTTGGCTGAGTAATGATCACATTCTTTGCAGCTTTGTATTTCTTTTTATCCCATGGTATATCCTTGAGAAGCCTGAGATGGAAGATCCACATTTGCAGTTTAACTTCTGGATATTTTTTTCAAACACTCTTTGTGCCCTGGCATTGAATCTGTCAACCTTCTTAGTGATTGGTAGAACTGGGGCAGTAACTATTCGAGTGGCTGGAGTTTTGAAAGACTGGATACTTATCAGTCTCTCGACTGTCTTATTTCCTGAATCGAAGATTACTGGGCTTAATATTATTGGTTATGCTATAGGTATATGCTTTATTGGAAACAGATTATAGTAGTTTAAATTTCATGTCATCAATGGATTTCTTCTGAGTGCCTCTTTAATGAATTATTTTTGAATGTGCAGCTTTAAGTGGTGTTGTTTTATACAACTACCTGAAGGTCATTGATGTACGCACATCTCAACCTCCTATACAGAGTAGTATCCAAGATGAATCAGGAAAGGTCAGTCTTTTAATTAATTTTTGTTTGTTTTGCAGTTTAATCAAATATGGCATATTTAAGTGCTCTGGCTTTGTTTTCTTAGTTGCTTCTTAACTTTAGGCTTTTCACCTAGGCCTTTCACTATATTCTGTGAATTATCAAGTGATTGAGACGTTTGTATGTAAGAAGTGGGATACTGTTTTATTTTATGCTCTGTCCACCTTAGGAACGAAGAAATTGAGTAAGTTCTATCTGCCTTAACGCATACAAAATCTTTTTTTTTTTTTTTTGGGCGAAAACAGATCTTTGAAATCTAATGGTGCTTTCTGTCTTGATAATTTCTTGCAAAGATAGCTTAGACTAATTGTTAATATGATCTCACCGTTCCCAAGTGAATGTTAATTTTTAAGGAAGGAAGCATATTTGTTGGTTCAACTTATTGTTCTTTGCCTTCTCAATAAATGTAGGAGCTCCTCCTGAGCGAGAAAAAGGCAGATGTTGATGTGAACAGCAATGAAGGGACCTCGTGGAATGATTCTGTTTCTGATACTCATTTAGATGAAGAAGCACCTTTAATCTCTTCATCACGGATACCTCATCTTGGAAGAAAGCCAGCTTAGTAGCAATAGCTTCGAGGCAAAGAACATCTCGTCTTTGGCAGAAAGCCAGTTATCAGCAATCTAGCTTTTAGATGCAAAGAGCACAAAGGAACCAAATCAAAATTTATGTCTAACCTTTCTTCCCGAAAAGATCATACGCGCCTCCTTCCAGAAGAAGGAAAGAAACAAAAGGAGAGAGAAAACAAAGCGGAGGAAATATACATATTCTTTTAGCAGAGTTAATTTCTTTTATGTTGTTAGTAAATTGATTCATTCTTGTATAGGCTTAGTTTGACTGGTTCTATTTGTTCCAAATGGATCTCTAACAGCTCTAATTGATGATTCTTGAGTTAGCAGTGTAGCCAATTTTCCTTTTTTAAGTATTTTTCTCTGCTTACATCGTCATGGAAATGCTGATTGACTGATTGTTAGTTTAGGATGGAAATTGGAATGTAATAGAATAATTATGCCCATTAGCATGTTTGATATAGTTAGGAATGAAAATAATTATTCCATTTCATATTGCTATTTGTTATTATGTATTAGATAGGAATTGAATGAAAATAAATTGTTCAATGAAAAAACTATTATTGGTGGTAGTGGCAACCGTAATGGGGTTGGTTACAGCGGTGGTAGTGGTCGTGGTGAAGAGGGAGGTGTGATAATGAAGTTGCAATAGAGTTAGGTGATCATGGCAGCAAAGTGGTGGCAATGTATTACTAATTCGATAATAGACAATGTCATAAAGATAATAATTATTATAACAAACATGAATTAAATTGGATTGAATAACCATTCCATCCATATTTTAGGGAAAATGATCATTCCTCAATGTAATGGTTCATTCCCTTATTTTTACGGTTTCATTCGAATTAATCAAGTTGGCCTTTACTTTTACCTTTGGTTGAATTGTTTGATACAAATCCATTAATTCCGCTGTAAGCCCAAGTTTTGAAATTGATCGGTACGATCGAGTTACAATATGTTTCTTTCTCAATTAGAAGGGAATATTTGATACAGTATTGAAGGGCCTGAAGTTAAAAACATTGTTTGAGCTCTTCGTGGATAAGACGCAATGCTTATTTTGCAACCCAAGGAATGTAGTTGGATTTATTGTCTCATTTCCTGCTTGGCACTATCAACCAACACAACAACCATATGCCATCACTCCCCAACGAAAAATGTGGCTTAGGCTCAAGACTCAAATGACTTCATTTTTTTTTTTTTCACTTGCCAATGAACTTCAAGTATTCAATCAAATACAAGTTGTGGAAGTTGTTAAACCATAATTTTAAAACTCTCAAAAGTATTAACTAAACATAAATTTCTAATCTTGTTTATTCCTTAAATAATCAAGTAGATAATTATGTTAATCTTTTCAAAAAGATTTAGCGTGCTTCGTTTTGTATTATATAAATATTAAATCGCGAATGAAAAGTTGAAGTGAATCAATCCATTTAAAAAATTAATAAACTGATTAAATATCTAGTTCAATCATTTTAAAAAGTTATTAAACTAATTAAATATCTAGTTTAATTCAGAATTAGCCCCATCGAGCTGCTTAATCACGATTCTCCACCCTCTTGGGTTCTTGTCCTCTCAGGCTGTGCCATCGACCATCTTATCCTCATCTCTCACCAATTGCCAGCCCCCATCTCTCTATCGCCTCATTCGCCACCACCCTCAGGTATTCTCCAACTCCTCCCATCTTTGTGTTATTATGTTGTTGATTGTTTTTCCTCTACATCAGTCTTTATGACTATGGAATTTTGTTGCTGTTCAAATACGGAAGTAATATTCAATTATGTATTGTGTGCCCATTTGATGTTGTTTGTTTGATACGGTAATAAAATATCATAAACAGCAAGATTAATGTAATGTTTTTCCTTGCTTCCCTTCAAATTTGGCAAAATTACTTGGAAATTGTAGAGTTGTATACAGATGTGGTAGACAAGTTCATATTTGGGGTATAATAGCGTGTATAAGTTGTTATTTGGAAAAGAAAAAAAAAAACAAAAAGAAGGTTTAGCTTGTTTAGACTTGTTACGTGACTTAAACAAGTTTGCGCAGCATATTGCTGACTCATTAAGACTAGTTATAAGGTTGATATAACTCATTTAACTGCCGGGTTTAAATTGTCTAACTAGGATATTGCTAAGTGCTAACCCATTAAAACAAGAACTAGCCATACGATTAACCAGTTTGTTTAATTTGTGAATTTAAATGGGTTCTACTAAGGACAAAAAATAGGGTTGTGTGACCTATTTATTAGCCTTATCATATGTCTTTAATATTAATTATAAAAGTACCATCTTACTTTTATTTTGCTTTCTACTTTTAAGATATTGTAAAGAAAATGTTGAAAACAAGATACTAATAAGTTCTTTTATTCATATGATGTTTCACGAATAGCCCATACCTATAAGCATTTTTTTAAATAAAAAAAATTTTTAAAAAAAAGAACTCAATAGTAATGAATACACTTTTTTTGTCGTCTTAACTTTTTAAATAATTAGAAAATAATTAAGCAGCTTAGTCCGTTTTAAAATAATAGTAATTTTAATTTTTTCCATATTATTTATTATTATAGAATTTTAACAAGAAAATTATTTATTTTATATAAATTTTATCTCTGTATTTATTAATTGTAACTTCTTGTTTTTTTCTTATCACCTCTTTATTTGTCCTATCATAATTTTTCTTCTTTTAATTACCACTACTCAACTAATGTGACTATTCAAGTAGTCAAAAAATAATTCGGTCTTTTATATTTTTTTAAAAAAATAAAAAAATTATTTTCTTAATCATAATGTCATAACATTTAATAACTGTTATTTTCAAACGGAGTGAGTAATGTTGAAGGAAAAACTCAAATTCAAAATGAGAAAATTTAACTGTAAAAATCAATAATATTGTAATATAAATTATAAATACTGCCAAATAATCAGCCTAATAATCTTATCAATCATCTAAAAAAATATTTTTTTTTGGATAGTTATCATCTCATATTAAAATATTAAATGCATATTATTTTTTTCAAAGCATTAAATGTTTCATTTAATGTAATATCATTTATGTAATTAGGAATATTTATTAAAATTGAGTGTTTAAGAAGATTTATTATTAAATTTAATTTAATTTTAATGTATTGTAACAATAAAATATAGTGAAGTTAATTGTGATATACTATTAATACAGGATAATTTTATATTATTATACAAAAATGATAATACATTAAATGAAATATTTAATACTTTGAAATAAATGATTAAACGATAGTGAGATTAATTTTAATGGATGGTTAATATAGAATAATTTTATATTATTATTCAATCATATAATTTTGTTTATAAGAATTTTTAAGATAGCATCAAACATTTTTTTAAAATTTTTTATTGAATATAATAAGATTAGCAATTATTTTTAGGAATATTTTTGAGCAAAAAGTGAAAATCAAATATAAAACATCTTAAACTTATATAAAATATACATGCGATAACTACTACTTTATAGCCTCAACCACAATAGTATGAAAATATTTTGCCAATATTTTAAGAGTTTAATTGGGGTGTATTGATAGTGTAAAATTTTTTTAAACTATCATTCAATCAAAACCTTCCATTTGCATGACCATTTAAGTAGTGGGTGGTTATATCATAGATTTTTGCTGATATGACAACATATGATTGGATGCCTCTGTAAAAATTTTTTACACTGACAGTATATTCAAATTAAATCCATATTGTAATATATATTTAGATATTTTTCTAAAATTATTTTATGCTCATCAAAATTTAATTAAAAAATAATTACCTTAAAAAGTCGTAGTTATAATGCAATATGATCTGTTTACTTTTCATAACCCGTTCCCCGTACTCCGCCCCTTTGTTTCCTATGTAAACAATAACTGATGCAATCGACTGAGCCAATGGCTGCCAATGTAACGTCCATTGGCGCCGCCTCGGCTCCCCCGCCGCCGCTGTTGACGGCGGCGGAGCCGCAGTACTCGTCGGCGAAAATATCGGTGTGGTGGGACATAGAGAACTGCCAGGTGCCTCGTGGTTTCGACGCGCACTCGATCGCCCAGAACATAAGCTCGGCGCTGGTGAACATGAACTATTGCGGCCCCGTCTCCATCTCCGCCTACGGCGACACCAACCGCCTCCCCTCGTCTGTGCAGCACGCGCTCTCCAGCACTGGCATTTCCCTCAACCACGTCCCCGCAGGTATGCTTCGTCGCTTCTGCTTCCTGAAACCCTAGCCTCCATTTCTTTGTAGTTTCTTGATACAGATTTATAAAGTGCTAAGTGTGGAAGTGAATTGAACAAATAAATGTTCAATAGGAACCAAATTGAAAAAATAGAATATTCTTTTCTTTCTTTATATGTTACACTTATTTTGGAGGGAAATGTTGGTTGTGCATAGTTCAAAAGTGTAGATTTTAGTTACTTAAGTGTTGAATGTGATTTTAAATGATCATGGAATATACATTGTTCATGAAGATAATGTCTTGATTCGACACTAAAATCCAGACTTACTTGAACTATGATCACTGCATGTCTACACTTATTTGAATTGCAATCACTGGATCTCGATTGGGGTATCTAACTCACTAAGTACAAATAATATAACTCTATTTTTAATTTAGTTCTTATTCGTCATTGTTTTATACCTTCAACCTATGGTGTTATGTTGACAACAAATGCCAAAAATGATATGGAAGATGTCTTGAGCTAAATTGAAATTTTATTTATATTTTAACGAATCAGTCTTTATAAATCAATGCTGGTGTTATGTGCTACTGCCTAATGGTAATTTAACTGGCTGAGCATCAGTGTAATTAGTTTAGTGTGATCAAGGGTGTGGCGTGGATTATTGTGATTTTGTGGTGATTGTGTGAGGTTTTGGTTCCATTGCAGGTGTGAAAGATGCAAGTGACAAGAAGATTTTAGTTGATATGTTGTTCTGGGCAGTGGACAACCCTGCTCCTGCAAATTATTTGCTGATTTCTGGAGATAGGGACTTCTCCAGTGCCCTGCATCAGCTGCGCTTGAGAAGGTACAACATTCTTCTGGCTCAACCACTGCAAGCATCGGCACCCCTCATTGCTGCTGCAAGGAATGTGTGGCTCTGGACCAGCCTCTCTGCGGGTGGGCCCCCGCTAACAAGTGGCGACTTGTCGAACACAGCAGTTGGTAACCTTAGCTTCAGTTCCGAAAGGGTTCAAAACCCTCTTCCTGAACCAATTCAACCAAAATACAAAGCAAAATACATCAAGAACAACACAAATCAGCCCAACATATCAAGAACCTCTAGCTTGCCAGTTCAAGTGCCAGAGAGAAAGAACGATCATTGCCCTAATGTCGTACGTTCGCAGACAAAGTTGTTTTGCAAAGCCCCACATGAATTCTTTTGTAATAAGCCCATTATCCCAACTATTAGTTCTACACCTAATCTTTCAAGCCACCAAGACCACTCAAAAAGCAATGGTTGTAACTTTAGTGGTGGAATTCCTCATGATTCATATCATTGTCTTTTGAGGCAAAACAACCTCCATGAGCAGTCTACGTCTGGACCAGATAATATACTTCCTGCTCATCATACTTGTGGATTTCAGCCAATTTCTCCTGCTTCTGATGGACCTAATTTTTCTGCAGTTCCAAAATCGATACCTAATATACATAAGCTAAACATCCACGAATATCCAAACAATGTTGGAAGTAATTCAATTGTCCATCAGGAAACCCGAGAAGATTCTAGAATAAGCTCTAGTCAGTCTCATAATGTAGTTAGCTTAACTGCGCCAACATGGCATAACCAATGTGGTAGCCAAGCATTTTGTTATGAGAATGTGAACCAGAGGCATTCTCGTAATTCTGAACATTTTCATCCTTCTTCCTCCAGCTTCATTCCCAATACCAGTTCTACCGATGCCTGGGGAACTAAAAGTTTGCCACCACCTACTGACTCCAACCAACATCTTATTGGCATTATTCTACTAACTTTAGACACTCTGAAAGTTGAAAAGGTTATGCCTACTGAAGGAAATATTACTGATTGCATTCGATATGGAGATCCCAGATATCAGTCAACTAATGTCAGGAAGGCTTTAGATTGTGCAATAGAGCACCGCATGGTAGTAAAACGATGCTTAGGTGCATTGCATTTGTATGTCGGTACAAATGGGAAACTCTGGAAGTGTGTGAACCTTATAGGTGGTCATCCTAATGATTTCCCAAATGCAACATGGGCTAGAATACAGCAATTCCTTACTTCACTGTCAGGAAGATCATCAATTTTGGCATCCCATTGCAGGTAGATCTTTGTAAATTAAACCGTTTCTTAAGCTTGTTGGTGGCCTTTTTTTTCTTTGGTTACAGCTTCTTGTAGCTTTATTACCGATATATTTTTACCTTTTCCTTTTTATTAGATATGAAGCATCTTTAATTCTAAGGAGATCGTGCATGGAAGAGGTTGTGTTAGGTGAAGTACTTAAGATTTTGGAGATGATAATCACAGTGAAGAAATGGATTATACATAGCCATTCTGGATGGCAGCCGATTACTATTACACTTAAAGAGACTAGAGATGATGCAGAGAGTAGTTCTGCTGGTTCTGGTCTCAAACTAGATCAAATCTGATCTAGACCTACAGGTGACTTTATGATGGTCACAACGCAACTTAATATGGTAGCTAAGGTGAGGAATGACATGGCTAGATTTCTCTATAGTTAAGGGTATGCAGGAAATTATGGCTACTTTCTGAATCATGAATGGTATCAAGTTGTATATTTTGTGCTCGTTTCCATCCGCTTGCAGGAGGATTTCTTGTTGGCAGAAGATGGGGAAACTTCTGCCTAAATATGTCGTGGAATTCTTTCTGCAATCTGTCTAGGTCCTCTAGGTCTCTGTCTGATATTTGTTTAACGTGAATGCTTGCATACATATAGTCAATTGTGGGAAAGATGGTAGCCTATGTTTTGGCACGGAAAGATCAAAATGAGGTTGCTTTGGGAAAAACCAAAGACGCAGAGACGGCATTTATACTGACTGCAAGTATGCTGTGGGTCGAATTATGCATTTTTGAGGTGAACCCGATTGCATGGGTCCCTACTACAAGCTAGGAGTTGAAGCAAATATCGAAGGTTAGGAAGATATTCCGCTTGTTTTTTCCTTTTTTGGGGATTAGATGATAATATTTTTACTCTATGTATGTGTATCAAATAGTTACAGAAAAGACTTGTTTGGATGATTGTGCGCTTTGTTGGGCCTTTTCTTTTGGTATCATAGCACGTTCTTTGATGCTCGTACCTGCGGTTATCAGCATACAATTGTTATTTACACAGTTGTACAAAAATTTTACAGAAGTTATAGCTCTCATCACCGTTATTCACTTATCCATCTTTAAAAGCACCTGGTTATTGTTTTAAGTTAGAAACAACTCTCTTTTTTTTTTTTGGTCTAAAATTTATAATTTCAAGCATCTTAAATTCTTAATTCTTGATTATTTCACAAGTTAAGTACAACAAATTTTCTTTAACAACTAATGGATGATATTGTAAGTCATTTCATACTTATTAATTTACTGCATAAAATTTTTGCAATCCAAAGAAGATATAATTCAAGATGTTTTTTCGGTTAAAATATCTAAAAATGAAATTCATTTATCGTTAAACAATCAATTATACATATAATCATTACTTGTTGATAGCGCTGTACAAGGAACAAGTTGGGTCCGGTTAAACCGGACTTGAACTAGACTCTTTTTTTTATAGGGTTATTTATTTGAATTCAAAGTTCAAATCCCATCCGATGGTAACCCGACTAATGAGTGGGTCAAATCAAGTCAACCCAACATTTAAAAAACATATAAAGATTTAGATACTATCTATAGTAAAATTATAAAATTTTATAAGTAAAAATCAAAATTTAAGCTATCCTACAATATATTTTCCAAAATATTATATCAATATAAAAATAACATCATATTATATAAAATATATTAATTAAAGTATAAAAATTTTATAATTTATTATTTATTTTTTTAAGAAAATTTAAATAAGTATTAACTTCGGGTTGGGTCAAATTATCCTAAAATATGATTTGAACCCAACTCAAAAAGTGCATCGGGTCATATTTCAAAATCCAAATTCGGCCCAAAAACTTTGGATTGGGTCGAGTTTTGAGCACCCATAATTGTTGGGTATGTTTTTCACAGCTAATCTTGAAAAGTTAAGAAAACACAGGTAATTAACTAGACTAACAATCAACAAAATGATCAAAGCACATGCTAGAACAATCTGCAACTAAAGAAGTGGCTAGCCTAAGCTAAACCATCAGGTAGTGTTTGAAGTGAGTAAATTTTGGAATTGATTTAACTTGAATTGAATTGATTTAATTTATAAATTAAATCCTATATTTAAAATGATTATATAAAAATAAAAATTAAATTGATTTAAAAATTAATTCTTATATTTATAATATATTAGAATATATTTGGAATCACCAAAAATAAAATTAATTTGATTTAATTTATATTTAAATTTTAAAATTAAATCAATTCCCATCAAATTATTTTAATTTTGATAAAATTTTAAATATAAAAAAATCAAATCTAAACTAGAAATCAATTCGTTTCCATTTTCTTTTTACTTTCCAAACGCACTCTCAGTGCATGGCTGCAAGCATTAGCTTCCTTTATACAAATGATGAAAAGTCACCATCCAAAAGTTCCAAACACCTGGCTAGCTATCTTGTATAAAAATAGATTTCAATTCTCTAAAGTGAACATATTTATAAAATAAAAAAATGAAGTGTTAACTATCATTATATTAGTTAGTGGGAAAACACAAAATGAAAGTTATTGATCTAATAGTAACTAATTTCTCACTTTCTCACTTTACAAGCATGTACTACAGACAATCCAAATCCGTATAAAACTATCCTTTGAGCCGCATGGTGAGAAGAAGAAGAAACAGACTGGCTGAATGGCATCACTTCAAAGAATCACCTTCCACTGAATCATCTGGGTTACAATTACAATCTATGATAATCACATAACTTTTATTGATTCAATCTTATTTACGTCCGCAAGTAGCTAACGTTTACATATATCATATATGCTACAACATCGCCCACCTATTACGGCAAAAGTATTACTTGAAGGAAACAAATAGCAAGTGAGTGGTTTGTATTCCAGGTGGGGAGGTCATCAAGGAAGAAATGGATTGTGTGAAGGGTATTCCTCCTTTTGCTTTTTGTAAGCCCTGCGGGACAGTAGCAGAGAGGATGTCATTGTGTCAATGAACAACTACATAGTTTATTAGTAAATAATCGAAAGATGAAAATGAATCAGCGATATGATTGGTTGTCAATCACCTTGAAGCGTTAAACCCTCCAAGTGCAACAGTTCCCATAATAATTAAAATGAACGGAACTTTAATCATAGCATGATTTTTACTTCCTCCATGAGCCCTCGGAACTCCAGTTCGCACAACTCGCGAATATTGAACTGAACAAAAATTATGCTGCATTTAAATAAGGAAAAGAAAAAATTGAAGGAAGGAAGTTTAAATGATGTGCCAGAAGGATTCATAAGAAAAATTTACCTGAATTTGAAGCTCCACCTCTCCCACCTGCGTTAGGAATTTTATCAGTAAGACAAATATACATAAATGTAGTACAATCTCAAGGTACTTTCAAGGGAGGGAAAGTAACATTCCCACTGTTCCATCTGTATTAAGAGATTATTGTGGTTTATCTACGTTAGGACCCCTGATGATGCTGGAATTAATAGTAACCTCACCGCTGGTAAAAATGTAACACCCTATGCTGATGTGTATGTCAGAAGAAATAGAAAGGTAAATAGTGATGTGGCTGGGGCGTGTGATGAGGGAGGGAGTGAGGAAAGGGTCCTGTAACTAACTTTGCCAGCTAGGCAAAGTTAGTGGAGTGAGAGAGAATTGTTGATTCTGTTATGGGAAGGAGGGTGAGAGCAATATAGGGTGTGGGAGAGATGCTGAGGGGGGGGTATCTTAGATTGTTGGAATAGACTCTTGGGAGAGAACTAAGTCTCTCGAATACCTAGTGAGCCTTGTAAACATTTACCCTTCAGTTGTGAATAATACACCATAGAGGGAGAGCTAGATACTACACTAGTATCGGTTCTATTCCTCAACATTCAGTAACATTCTTCTACATTTCTATATTCACTGATACCAGTTTCTTACAGTCTAAATCATAGAATTTCCCAGATGTGTAAATATATAGGCATTTCTTGTTGCTCTAGGCAACTTATTGCATCTCTTCACCACCATGGAAGATGATCCTTGTAAGAACAAAGGAACAGAATAATGCAAATTTTAATTGCCAGAGTATTCGCATAACAAGTGAAAGATTTCATTCAAATTAAGGCTTTGGAAGGATGAAGGCAAAATGAAGAAGTATACAGAAAAATATACATAATCATATTTGCTTCTTGGTTAGTTAATACTGCATTTTAATGTACATTATGATAAAAATTCAAGCATGAAACTGCCTGGAAAAGCTGATCCTTCCCAGAATTTTAAAGACACAAGCTAAAATAATAAGAAGGAGTTTCTGCAAAGTTTCATTTCCCATAATCTGGTCTTCTACTCAAACAATATACTCATTCTGACCATAGGCCACCACAAGATGCTATAACATAATTTTAAATTTCACTAAAATCTAAAAAGGGACTTTTTCATTTGGTTGGGTAAGGAGTTTAGAGTTTGTTTATCATTCAATAGTGAAATTGGGAAACAACATTGCAATGGTATATAAGACCAAGCATACACATCGAGTTTCTTCAACAATTTCAGTTGTCTTTTCAGGAGTCTGCAAACCATGAGTGCATTTTGGAGTATTAAAACTATGAGTACAACTGGAGATTTACCAGATAGCAGGCATGTGTAAGCTTCTGAAATCTGTAGAAAAACAAAAGCATTCAGTTACTAACTCCTTCCATTTAACAGCCAGGAAGATGACAATGGCTAAAGAAATGTCATCAATTTAGCACAAAATAAAATCAGTGGTAGACATTGGTGTCCCTTGACAATGCTTAGAAAAAGAATTGGGTGCCTGGGGCAATCAACGATAACAAGAGGAAAAGTCAATTTAAATATGATTTTGATCCTTTGTTTATGGAATAGAATCATCTCTGCATGATCTATGAAGACATTCTTCCCACACTTCAAATTATATATCATGATATATATGACACATGACCATCGTCTTCATTCATACAGGTGACCAAAAGGGGGGATGTTGGATATTTTTCTCTACAAAATAAGCGACTCATGTATCAGTCTATAATAAGCAAGTTCTGCAGTATTAACACACTGGCATATTAGGCTTATGATATAACACATGCTTTACTGTCATAATCTAACTCCAAAATCAAGATCCTCAGCCCCACCCTATCAGCACAATTCACAACTATAGTTATGAAAATGCACCCATCATCCGAATTCCCAGGATGAGATAGGAAAGGGAAACTTGGATACATGTTATGGAACTGAAATGCTCACCAGCTTAAACTTAGATTCAGCAAGAGGCTTTTCATGAGATGGAAATAGGTCAGGGTGAGATTCCCAAACCATCTTCTTGTAAGCTGATTTGACCTAAACAAAAAGAAATTATCAGAATTGCCGCAAACAGAAAGACACAGAGTAATCTGTTCATGGTCCAAATTCAAGACTAGGACAGACACGATCACCTTACGATAATTTAAAAAAAAGAAAAAAAAAGCGATCAATTTTCAAATATGAGGAAGACATCAACTTAAATCAATCAACTAAATTCACTGGGAATCAGGGAAACAAAGCTAAGAGCTAATAATAAGAATTGGGTCAGGCTCAAAAACTGGACTTGAGTTGATGAATAAAGCGAATTCTGATTTTGGCAATCGCAATTGAATAAATGAAAAACCCTAAGCACTAGTAATGGAAGAAAATAGAAAAGAGGGGCCAAAAAATAGAAAACCTGGGAGGTAGTTGGACGTGAATTGGGTGGGAAACCGAGCAAGATTCTGGCCTCATTGGCGTCCATTTGTGAGGAATACTTGTGGGAAAATTGTGGAAGCAGACACCATTTAGCACAGTTATAGTTATAGTTATAGAGGATTCACAGTGATATTAATAAGCGTGAAGGAGTGAAGGGGTTTGGTTGCAGATTGCAGAGGCAAACAAGGAAACTCCAGGGACATCCATAATAAACATTCGGCTTCCAGATACTTTCTTTTACAACTCCAACTGTCACAGTTTTTTTTTTTTTTTTTTAATATATAAAAAAAATTGATATTAGATTTAGTCCAAAACAAGTCATGGTTAAAATTCCTAGTGCATGATTGGAAAACTAGTTTACTTTTTAAAAATATTTTTTTAAGGAAAATTTGTTTTCAATATAATTTGGTATGTTTGTATAATAATTTAGATAAAACTAATTATAATCTTTAATTTATTTTATGTGTGCTAGAAATAACATTTTTCAAGAAACATATTTTTGAGTATTTTGATTATAAGAAGAAGTCAGTTATTTTGGAGTTAGGATACTTTTATCAAATTGATCTTTAATATTAAATATTATATAATATAAATAAACCATTATTATTAATTTATGAATTTAATTTGTAAGTATTATTAGTGTAAAAAAATTTTATATAGATATTTAATTATGTATTGTCATATCAACAAAAATATGTGACTTAACTATCTACTACTTTAAAAATTCTACAAATACCATCATTTGATTAGATAATGATGTAAAACTCTTTTACATTTTCAGTGTATAATAATTAAACTCTTAATTTATTAGATATAAACAATTTTTCATACAATTTAAACAAAAAAATTATTTCAGTTAATGCATTCAAATATAAAATCAATTTTATCATAATCGATTATAAAAAAAATTAATTATACATATAATAAATTATTGAAATAATTTTAATTTCATAACTAATCTAAACATGCCCTTAGTATATTTGTGGTCTGATTAATCTATTTTGTGTTTGAAAAAATTGATAATTAAATTTTTTTTAAAGATTTAATTACTATATATTATCAGTGTAAAAAAGTTTTATGCAGGTATCCAATCATATATTGCCATATCAGTAAAAGTATTTGAATCAATCACTTACTATTTTAAAAATCTTTTCAAACACAAACATATAATTAGATAACAATTTAATACCAATTAAACTCTTTTTTTAAACAATTTGGAAAATGATTATTTTACCTATTAAACTTTAGTTATTTGTTGTGACGCTAACTTACACTCATTTAGCATATTTGATTTAACTTTTGTAATCGTAAAATCATGATTTGCGCAGAAATTAGAAACAAGAATTTGTCGAAACCAAAAGTTGGTTGGCGCTTTTCAAAAATTAAAAATGTACTATTATATAAAGTTACTTTGTTTAATATTTATTTATGTACCTTTTAATATTTTCTTGTAAACATAACGCCTACAAAAAATTGTATCCTACTCCATTTTTGTCTTTCCAAAATGATTAAATGCCTATTTGAATCATCTTTTAGAAGATGCAAAAGACCTTTTGATGAAAGTAAGAAAAATTTTACTTCCTACGAAAATGTTTTAGAAAGATAAATTTCTCGTCTTTTAATTCAGAAAAAGTAAAATAAACAATTTTTAAGATAGTTGTAGTGTTTTGTTGAGTTAGATTCACCTATGACATCTATCCATCCTATTGTTAAAAATCAACAGATTTTTTGAGCAACTTGAGAGTCAAGTAAACTAATCTAAAAAATATTTTTTTAATCTTTTTATTATTTATATTTATAGAATATTTGTATTTATTATTTATATTCTATTTATATTTAAAATATTTAATAATATAATAAAAATTAGAAATATAAAATTCAACAATAATATTAATAAAATAATAAAAATAATAATTAATATAAAAAAAATTTAAAAAAATAACTTTTTGGTTTAACTTGATTCAACTTTGAATTTATACGAAAGAAATTTCCGTGGCCCTTAATTCTTTCTCCCTTTTTCCACTTTTACTTTTCTCCTAGATATTTTAGTCCCTCGCTAACTTAACAAAACACGACAACTATATTCAAACTTGTTTATTTTACAATTTCTCAATTGAAAGAGGAGAAATTTATTTTTTTGAAACATTTTTTTGGAAGTAATATTTTTCTTACTTCTATCAAAAGGTCTTTCAGACACACACACACACACACACACACACACACACATATATATATACACACACACACTACAAATTTAATGACAAAATGGTTTTTGTGCTTTTCATCTTTATTTATTTTTTTAATATATGCTCTTATTTTTAATTTTTTTCAATTTCGTTTCTAGGTTACAAATTATTTATCAATATGCTCTCGACTTGCATTTCCCTCACAAATAACAAGAAAGACAAATAGCAAGAGCAAATTATGCTAGTTATCCACACGTCAATGTGGTAATTTTTTTCTAAAGTGATACACAATTTAGGTGAATGCTTTGGTGCATGTGTAAAGTTGTGCATTTGGTGTAGTTTTGTGGTGGAGGTAGAGGGGAATGACATGTGGATCTTATTTGAGGTAGGCCATAGTGAGGATTAGGTTGGTCAAAGGTTTAAATTGAATTAATTAGATTGTTAATTTTTATTTGTTTAAAATTTGGAAAAAAAAAACTTTTATGGGGAACATTGAAAATCCTCTTCCCAGTCGCCACCACCGCACCATCTTGCCCACCTCATTTCTAACCATTCAACTTCTCTAGCCATTCAACTTCTTTCTTCTTCACCCATCCTCTCCTTAGCCACCACCACCACCGCCCCACATCCGCATTAATATCTATGCTTGGAGACCCTTGTGGATATGTGGGTACCCATCAATATATTATATCAACAAGTAAAGATGTTTACAATCCTCTTAAAATAGAATTATATGAACCTAACCATGGACTTCAGCCAAAACAGGAAAAATACAATAAAGTTGAAAGGTAAAATAAATAACTAAAAGCTGAAGGTGGAGGCAAACAATCAACTTTTCTAAACCTTTTATGAAATTAGGCATGCTTTGTTCTAGTAATGAAGGAATGAGATATTCTAGCATCTTTACTATGTCTTACTTTCTTTTCATGATCATAAGCTATTTAATATATAGTTCAAAAACTTTCTATGGATCCTTCAATGTCGGTCATTTTATATTACCTTTGGCGAACTTGCCTATGATTTCTGAGATATTTGAGTTAGGTTTCAAGGGTCTAGTGTTTGTGCATTCCATCCCAAAAGTAAAAAGATCAAACCTTAAACTCACATAAATGGATCCAACAGTGATCCTTTGCTTCAACAAACAACAAATCAATTTGCTCAAAATCTTTGGAAAAAAAAAAAGCCTCAAAACTCGATGCATTTGGCGAAATGGATTTTGGTAGCAACATTGCACAAGCCAAAATAACCAACTAGAACCAAGATTCCAGGCTTAAAAACATGGTATAGTGGTGGCAAGTAGCATCTCAGAATAAAACAAAAATGCAAAAACAATGAAAAGAGGAAGCAAAGGCTAGATTTTGCTCCCAAGGGGGTGGGGACTCACAAATTACAATCACTATTGAAAGAACTATGTCACACAGTTTTCAGCACCAAAAACAAACACCCTTTGTTACATTAAAATGCAAGGGAATATTGAAACACTATCTTACATAACGCAAAAGAAAAAGAGAGCAGGAACCCATATGAGGTTTAGAGCAAAGAAGTAATGTGTGGCCAAAAAGCTCACCGGAAAGTGAAAGTGATGTAGCTGGAGAAGTACTGACTAGTTTAGATTTTTTATATTACTCAAAACTCCAATTACTCGTTCAGATTAAAAATGGAATAGAAGAACCAAAACAAAGAACTCAAACATCAATCTAAAGCCACAATTAAAATAAGAGGAGGCAACAGGTTCATGGATACAAAGTATCAAGAACAAAATATCAACCTGAAAAATCTAAACAGAAAAAAAGACATATATATATATATATATATATATATATATATATTGGCTGAAAAATTGAAAAAACAAAGCAATGCTTTGGAGTCTGGACAAGAAAAAACGAAATAGAAATTGAAAGGGAAATACAAAGATTGAAGTATATGGTCGCGGAGTTGCTGCCTCAATATTAGAAGGGAAGAGAATGTGGTTGTTTGCGTTGCCGACGGAAGGTGGAGACGCGCGAAGGAACTAAGGCAGGGCGATCTAGGACTGTGCTGTTAGGCAAAGCTGGAGACGTGCGGAGGCAGGATAACAACTGTGCTAGGGCGGTAGAGGCAGGTTGATCTGGGAGACTGGGATAGCGGCTGTGAGGTTGAGTTCTGAAATTGGGAGGCTGGAAGACAGGGAGTATAGGGTGTGAGAGAAGCAAAACTCAGAGAAGGTCACATAATATTAGGGTTTGTATTATATGTACATGAGGGTAAAAATATAATTTCACAATCGAGGACCCGCCCCTGCTCATTTAATACATGGATATTTGAATTCTCCATCCCAATTTCCCATAGGGGGATAATCCTCCACCCATATCCGCCCCATCATGGCTATCACCTTCGAGGCTAGGTAAAATTGACATATTTAGATATGACAAATGAGAGAATAAAATTTGAAGGAAGCTAAAATAATCCTCCATGGTATAGCTGCTAGATCAGTACTCAAGATATGTGAAGATGTTGTCTTGTGACCACTTTTGGGATTTGTTTGGGAGGGCGGCTATGGCAGCCACCAATAGTGAAAAAGACGACTTGAGAACATGATGCCAATTGGGAAGGAGTGAAGGATTATTTTGTAATTTCAAAATATTATATTTTTAGATAAATTATTTATAATATTTTTAATTAATAATCTCAATTATTTCTCAGCCCTTGATTTTAATGAATAATTACTTAAATCACAAATAATTAATAGCTATTGAATTTTAACTATCATCTTCAGAGGTTTCTAATGTATGTACTCTCGTTAATACACGCATCATCTTTTCATTGGAGGCAGACTAAAAATATACCAAATTCACATCTTTGCAAAGGCACCATAGAATTGGCCCATAATTTAATCTTGCATTGCATATATCGTCGATGATATGGTCCTCACACTTCATATACACTTAGGAAGCTATATTCAAACCCACCAAAAACAATTCAACGGCTTTCCTAAAACAGCAGCAGGACTTCAAGTTGATGAAACAGTCTCCTCCAACTATTTTGGGACACACCATAATGCTGCTAGTCAACCTTGTCAATCTCTCCCTGAAATGCCAATTGACCTTATTATGGAACGACCGTTTCTAGCAAAACACGTCATAGCAGTAAAATGTTTTTTTTTTTTTCAAGGAAAAATTGCACCTTATTTTTCAACTATAGTTGTTTCGGACTTTAAACTTTAAAAATATATAAATTAATCATGAGATTTATTTATATATTCTTAAAGTTTAGAGGCTAAAATATATATAATGAAGGTAAAATATAATTTTTTTTAAAAATAATTTTATTTATATTCCCATTTTAAAGACATCCATAGGTGCCCTTTATTTTTATGATTGAAAGAGTTGAAAAAATATTATATGATGATAATAAGATTATGAGAATTCACCTCTTTTTATGTGTGAATGTTTAGAGATTTCTCTAAAATTGGGTGTACAAGTACCACAACTCCTTTTTTTTTTTTTTTTTTTTAAAGCTTATCCAAGTCACATGATTAAATATAGTGTCTCAAACGTTTACCCAAAGAGAAAAAATTAGCGTCTGGAAGTCTCAACCTATTCCTAAAATTTAGAAGCCAACACCAATTATGTGCCTCTCATTCACCACAAGACCAAGCAAGAAATTACCAAATATATCTTTTCTATTTGGTTGAACATTTTTGAAGCATCTATAAATACTTAACGATCTTGCCATGGGTTCCAACGGGATCTTCATCATAGCACCCGCTCCCTTCCCCACAAACGCCCAAGGGGAGGAACAAGAAATCCTCTCTTCTTCTTTTCAACCCAGAAAGGAGAAGATCAAAGGAATCGTCACAAGAAACAGCTTAAAAAAATGAAGGGAAAAATCATAGTGTCAGCTGTTTCTCTCATCCTTGTGGTGGGTGTTGCCATCGGCGTCATCGTCGCCGTTAACAAGAAAACCGATGACCCCCAGGTCCATGCCCAAGAGAAGTACGTGCGTGTCATGTGCCAAAACACAGAGGACCAAAAACTCTGCCACGAGACCCTCAGCAACGTTCGTGGCTCCGACCCCAAGGAGTACATCGCCGCCGCCGTGAAGGCAACCTCGGACAATGTCATCAAGGCCCTCAACATGAGCGACAGGCTCTCCACAGATTACGGCGCCAAAGATAACGGCGTTAAGATGGCCCTCGAAGATTGCAAAGATCTCTTGCAGTTCGCATTGGACAGCCTCGAACTCTCCACTAACATGGTCCGCGACAACAATATCGACTCTGTACATAGCCAAACCCCCGACATCAGGAACTGGCTGAGTGCTGTTATCTCGTACCAGCAATCCTGCATGGAGGGTTTCGATGATGGAAAAGATGGTGAGAAGAAGATAAAGGATCAGTTGCAAACTCAAAGCTTGGACCGTGTTCAGAAGATCACTGGTATAACCCTTGATATTGTTGCCGATTTGACTAGGATTCTTGGGCAGTTTGGTTTGCATTTGGATCCGAAACCTGCTTCTCGGCGTCTTCTTGGTGTGGAGGTTGATAGCGAAGGGTTCCCCACTTGGTTCTCCGCCGCGGACCGAAAGCTCTTGGCTAATAACTGGAGGTCCGTCGTTAAGCCGAATGTGGTGGTTGCTAAGGATGGTAGTGGCCGGTTTAAGACCATTAAGGAGGCTATTGATTCCTACCCTCAGGGCTTCAAGGGAAGGTACATTATCTATGTTAAGGCTGGGGTCTATGATGAGTATATCACCGTTCCAAAATACGCGGTGAACATTTTCATGTATGGCGATGGCCCTGCTAGGACCATTGTCACTGGCCGCAAGAACTTCGCTGAGGGTGTCAAGACCATGCAAACTGCCACCTTCGGTAATTTAATTTCCACCTTACTACATATATATAGTTGCCACTTTTCTTATTAATTAGGATCATTTTTCTTAATTTATTTCTTATTCACATGACTAGGTGATTAAAGAGAGATACGAATCCTTCAATTGGACTTTATTGATTTTAACATGATCCAACTAATCATTTGAAGTATTCGTGCCACTCTCTTTTTTCATCTAACATGGTTATGCGTATAAGAAACATAAGAGTCTCGTCTTAGCTACATATATATAACATTAATATACATGCACTAATTGTTTATATGCATGTTATGCATGTGTGCATGTAGCCAATACCGCAAATGGATTCCTTGCCCAGGCAATGAGGTTCGAGAACACAGCTGGTGCCAAAGGGCACCAAGCCGTTGCCCTCAGGAACCAGGGAGATATGTCAGCTTTCTTGGGCTGCCAAATCTTTGGTTACCAAGACACCTTGTACGCTCAAACCAACAGGCAATTCTACCGCAACTGCGAAATCTCCGGCACCATCGACTTCATCTTTGGCATGTCCACCACCTTGATCCAGAACTCCAAGATCATCGTGAGGAGGCCCTTGGACAACCAATTGAACACAGTGACCGCAGACGGCACACTCGAAAGGAACATGGCCACTGGCATTGTGATCCAGAACTGCGAGATCGTCCCAGAAGCTGAACTCTACCCTGTGAGGTTCCAACTCAAGTCCTACTTGGGTAGGCCATGGAAGGATTACTCAAGGACTGTGATCATGGAATCCACATTGGGTGACTTGATTCAGCCAGAGGGATGGTACCCTTGGGAAGGGACAAAGTACCTTGACACCTTGTACTATGCCGAGTACGGAAACACCGGACCCGGTGCCTCAGTTCAAGGAAGGATCAAGTGGAAGGGTTACCGCGGCCTCATCAGCAAGGCTGAAGCTACACAATTCACTGCTGGTGAATTCCTCAAGGCTGGAACCAACGCTAGAGCTGAGGATTGGTTGAGGGCTCTTGGTGTTCCTTTCTACACTGGTTTTGCAAGGCCTTGAAAATCCCCACATGCATCCCTCAAGTTTTTCTTAATTAGTTAGTCTCTGAGGGAGATGTAGCGCGCGCGCGCACACAAATTATTGATTCTTTGATTATTTTGCAACCGGAAATATTAATCCAAATTTCCTGCGATCAGCAAGCTTCAGTTCCGTGATGGCGTGATCCATCACTCATTCTTTTGTTCTTTTCAGTTTTGGTTGTTTAAATATAGATATTAATTATTCCTAATTTAAATTTAACTTTTTAAATTGACTCTCAAGTTTTTATAAATTGTATGCGAATAAGAACCATATACTAATTAATTATGTAACAAAAACCTTAATTAATATGGAGTAATTTAAAGTATTGAAACTAGAGTGGAAAGCATGAACGAATAATTAAACTTTTGGGAAAAGATTTTATTGATGTGTGCTCATCAAAGGGTAAAAATTATTAAATAAAATCTAAGCATTTATTTTCTTAAAAATATAAAAAAGATTAGACAGATATTTTTTTTGATAGGGTAAAAAAGATTAAATATTTTGTAAAATGATTATGCTGAATAGTAACAAATAATATTTTTATTCGTTAACATGAGTTAACTCTCACCTTAACATAACTCAAAAAACAATAACAAAATGAGGCTAATCACGCTTACTTGTTTGGGAGTAAGTGTTCTTTTACTTTTTTGAATGCTAAGTTTGAGTTGATATTTGCAAAGCGTGTTATTATTCTTGTTCCATTCGTCATGTTAAATTATGTTACACTTTGAGAAAATTATTTAAGTAAATTATTGCGTAAAATTCTTACATTTAAGATTGTTGCATAAATTATATGGACACCATAATTAAGTATAGTATCTAATTATTAATTAAATATAGTATTCAATTCAAATATAATATTTAATTAATAATTATGATATATCATCAATTTATCAACATAATATATTCAATTTAGATACACTATATTCAAGCAAGTATTTCTCATTCACTATTAGAATTTCTGCATTCGGAAAAATTGTAACACTACTTAATTTGATTGCACTAATTAAAGGTGTATTTGTTTCAATTTTTAAAAAATATGATTTTAAAAATTTAAATTTTATATATAGTTAAAAAAGTTGAAAATAGACCTTTTTAAAAATCTGATTATTTTTAAAAAATTATCTAAATATATAAAAATTAATTTTTTATAAAAAAGTAATTTTTTAGCAAAAAAAATTCCAAATAAACATACCCTAAGTCAACATCCTGTTGGCATATTATTAATTTCCATTAACTAAATGTTATAGTCAAGAAAATTTTTGCATGGTTCTGAAACAATTTGTGTATATTAAATCAATTAATATTAAATAGAGATTAATTGATATGTACTGTTAGTGTAAAATTTTTTTACACTGACATCCAATCATATGCTGCCACCTAGGTACAGATGGTTTCCTTTTGAAATGGTGGATATAAAAGTTTTTACCTTTGTCTATGTAGTAGCACATGATTGGGTATTAGTATAAAAGAGTTTTACACTGACAATGCATATCAATAAAATCCTATTAAATAATTACATACATCTTTATATTTTACATAAATATGATAATATATTTGGATTACCTTGTTTAAGTTTAAAACAACGTATAATTAAAAGTTTGTTGCGACAACTTTGAAAAATACAATTATATTTTTAAAATAAGTGTTTTCCAACATGCCTTAAGTTTATATATAATATATAATATATTTTTATCACGTGTTTATGACATATGGTGATAAAGTTATGAAGAGTGCTATGTACCTATGCAAATTCATAGGTTTTGAAACTCATTTGACATAAAAGAATTAAATAAATTGTGACTTAAATAAGTTTTACGTAAATTTTTATAAATTTTGTTTTAATTATGTTCTTTTAAGATACATAATTGCGAAATAACATATTTTCTAGGTTGTCAACTTATAGATCTAGTACCTATATATGTGTGTTAATTTGGCCTAAACTCGCATTTGGACTAGCCTGTTGTGGTCAACCGATATGGGTAAAGTATAATGTGGACCAGCAAATGTTGGCTCAATACAGATCTATGTAAGTTGCAGATTATTTGGATTAGGCCTCTGATTTGTTATTTTTTTACTTAGTTATATAATTAAATTCTTAAAATATTAATTTTTGATTTTTTTATTAACTTGTATTAAAAGACATGAATTATTGTGTATTAAAATGTGGAGATTAACTATTACATAAAGTAAATAATTGTTTAGTTCAAATAATATTTTTAATATACTTTAAAAGATAAATTTAACAATTTGTTACTTAATTTTGATATTTTCGGTCTTATATAGGCTGACCTATTGCAAATCAGCTATTGAGTCAAACCAAATCAGATTGGGATAAATTAGGTTAAAATTGTTGTTTACTTGAATTTTATTAATTAGTCCAATTAGCCTATTTTCTTAGAATTTTCAAGCTGATTAGTTGGGGTTGGCCCATTTGACACTCTTATATTGACAATCCCATCCTACCAATTTCTTCATTTTTTTTTTTAACTTTTTTTGTAAATTTTATTTATTTAATTAAGTATTATTTTGCAAAATTAAATGTTAAATGAAGCATAATGTGGTTGTCATTATTCTAGTTACATGGCTATTTCATATTAACCCATTATGCATGGATTTGGAACCGAACCTTGTGCTTGAAGTTATCCAATCTAGCTATTTTTATCTAATGACAATATATCACAAACTTATTAGACCTCATAAGGCATGATATGACCTGACATAATTATCCTTTATTATATTATAGATAAAATTTAACTATCTAGTTCTAAATCAGTAATTATGAGATAAACTTTCGGATATAACAAACCTATAGAATTATACCTAACGTGTCAAAGAATGAATATTGTAACACTCCTTTATTATATAAGTCATGATCGAGTCATGAAGTTATATTAAAAATGTGTCACTGTGGTAATAAAACTTTAAAATATGGAAAATATAATATATGCCCTTTAACTGCACACTTTATTACTAACTAATAGTTCATAAATTTCGTCATATCTGATACATAGAGGATAAAATAATTACAATTTAAAAGAAATTATGACTAACATAATATACAGAACTTGCTTCGACATGGTCGCTAACTAGCTTCAATAGTCTCTTGGTCTGGTTTGCGCCCAAGTCTTGCTCAGAAAATGTCTCAGTACTCTGCCTTGCACTCGATTTCCAACTTAGATACTAGAATGTTTACGTAAAAGAAAAATAAACAAGTAGACAATGAGAACCTAAGGTTCTCAGTAGGTAAACTTGAACTATTACTCATATAGTGCCATCATAAAACATTCCAGTCGCTTCGGTTTCTTATGAAAATGTGAACACATATACGCAAGCAGTGGTTCAATTTCAAGTTAAAAACATCTTTCTCGAAGCGGGTTATATTTTAACCACTACTAGGCATTTCATATGATAGATATAGAAACACGAATAGTGTAATATACTTCAGTAAAAATCATGATAACATCATAACATAATGAGATAATTAGAAATGTACATATAGATGTTTGTACTTGATTGTATACAAGTGCACTTGACTTAATTCATCTCTTTCTTTCTTGCAACTTGATCTTGCTCTTTTTTGTATTTGGTCTCCCGGAGGTGAATGGCTTCTCTCACCCCTGGGTAATAGCCTGCTTTTCAAGTCCAAGCTCGTATCTATATATGAGTGACGGGTTTACTTTCCCGGACCCTCACCGGTCTATTTCCCTTAAATCTGGTCGAGGACTGGTCCAAGTCTTAGACAGTACCGCTCTGACCTACGCTAGCTAGGTCTATGCCATACCTCACGTGGTAGCTTGGCATATCTTTCTTGTAAGTTCTTATAAGTCTTATTCTTCTTTGGACATGACTATGCATGCATATGCTACATGCATTCATTCATATACTTCATATCGTACTTAAATCATTGTTACATATATGAATCTTATGAGCATAACATATAAATTTTTATAATAGTTGTATAATCCACATATTTCTGCAGAAATTGTGGCAGCATAACAGATTTAGTCCGCTTCTCCATGAATAGTGCCAGATAACCAGGAAATTTTAATCCAACAGCAAATCCAATATAAAACATCATATTTATACCAAGAGCATAACAATATCGATAGATGCAAGTTTTAAAATCTTAAGTCTTAATATATTTTGCAAGTTTTTAATTCCTATTGATATTCCCAAGTTCGACTTCCAGGATTAAATGGGGTCTGAGTTCCAATATCATATTATTTCCGACTTCCGGGTTTGTGTTTGGTTTTCCTAGATTTTATGATTTTCGACTTTTTGGGTTATATTCGGTCTTCCTAGATTATACGATTTCTGACTTTCGGTGTTATATTCGATCTCCTAGATTGATTTTGGATTGATCCCGATCTCCGACCTTAGTCTACATTTGGTCTTCCAAGACTTGTGAGGATGTTTCCTAAATTCCAAGTTCTGATATTAACTATACCCGATCTAATTTACTATTCACTAGGTTCCGAGTTCACCCTTAAGTATACCTGTTCCGAGTTCAACCTTAAGTATACTCTTCCGAGTTCAAGCTAAAGTATACCCTTCCGAGTTCCAAAATCAATAGAGTTTTCTACTCACTTTACACTCTTCTGCCCGAATTTTGTATAATCCACCCTTTATTCAATTCAACTTATCTAAGTCTAAATTTTGGATATTTCATAGCCTTATGTGTCTAGTTTCCAACCGTTTTAGTCCCATCTCATTTTGATTTGTATAACTCAAGTTATAAGTATTTTACCTCAGACTGTCCTGTTCTTAGCCAAAATTGCATTCTTATAAGTGAAAATTCACTAAAAATAGAAATCTAAGTGAAATCATACGAAATTTATATCAATTTAAAGATAATAGAACAAGCTTTCAAATGAAATAAGTTGCATATTATTTGCATGTGTATATTTTGAGATATGAGCTCCATAACTTAACCCTATTGGACTATCCTATTCGAGCCTGGTTTGAGCTTAAGGTAAATTCATTGCAATATTGGGAATAATTAACAATGAATCTGGCTTTGAAATTTTTATGGGATATTCCCTCATATGTTAGCTTTCAAACAACATTAGGTTCACTCAATTTAGAGTTGTGTAGGGTGATTTACACTCTTCCCAACTCATACTGCACAGACGAGAATCCAGATTTCTAGGTCAAACTTCAAAAATTCATAACTAATTCTATACCAATCCAATGACCTTATATTTTATATGCATAGAAAGCCCTGAATGTCTAGTTTCATATAAAAATGAATTCATCAAATTTAAATGGCTGTAGGTGGGAGCCATACACTCCACCGTACGGACCATCGAGAGAAAAACCCTAATAGCTTCTTGAATTCTTCTTGAATTTACGTTTTCCTTAAATCAATCTATCAAATCTTCAATTCAAACTCACATATACACCTTAAACTAACCTTAATTCATCATCATTATTCAAGATAATATCAGAATCATAGATGAATAAGAGACCCTAGGCAGCCCCAAATCAAAGAAAAGAAGGAGAAAGTTGAAATTCCTACCTAGGTAGTGTGGAATCTTGGTGGAACTTGATCTTAGAGTGAAGTTAATGGTTGGAGCTTGAGCTTGGGGATAAGAGGAAGTATAAGAGGATGAAGGAAAGTGGGACAATGAGGGTTGGCCGCACCTCTTGTGGGGAAACCGAAAATGTAAAGAAAGAAGGAAGAAAAAAATGAAAACTTATGAAGGAAGTTGGTTTTTGATTGGTGGGCTTCAATCCTCATTCAAACTTGGCTTGGCTTCCCTCTTTTATGGCTGATTAAGGTTCCATTTGTAGGGATCTTTTGGCTAAATCTTGGCCCTCCATCATAGGGTTCTCATAGTATAATTTCTATTGATCCAGTTTCGATAGTTTAAAATACCGAAATTCTATCGACTTCCTTCAAATCAGTAAAATGGTTTTAGAAAAGTCCTATGAGGTTTCCTATAGTTCTAATCTAATTCTATCAAGTCTAATCGTTTCTAAGTCACATTTAATTGGCTTTAAGTAAATGTTTAATCGAATCCTAATTAATCCCAATTATTCGATGAAAATCGAATAACTAGGCGAAAAATGATAAAAATCCGGTGGAGGTGAGGCCAAGTTTCTCCACTATCTTGAGCAACACTTGGCGCCACTCATATGTGGTACGGGCGGCTGAATTTCAGCCATTTAAGTGAGGGTTTCCAGTAGAAAATTCTACTAGTTTGATTCTAGCGGTTTAAAATACTGAATTTTCGCCGATTTTCTTCAAATCGGCAAAATTTTACTAAATGACTCTGAGAGAATTTCTATATCTCTATTCTAATTGTTCCTAAGCCTAATCCCTCTAATTAACATCTACTTAGTCAACAAGATCGAATAAATTGCTTGTTAACATGAAATAATCATTCTTGCAATTTTGGAGCTTTTCTATTTTTTATTTTTCGTGGTTAATGGCATATCCGTAATTTTGAGCAAGTCCAGGCGCACCTCATATCATTTTACACTAGATTGCCTCCATGGCCCAATTGGTAGAGATTTAAACTTTTATAGTTTTACCACGTGATTCTGCTTCGTTTAAAACCCCATTCTGCTAATTCTATCGATGTGGAGACATAAAGGTTATTTTATAAAAAGTTCTAGGGTTATTGTGGAAATATTCACTTGGGGTTAAAGTACAATTTCTAAAATTTTTGGGCAAGATTGCAATTAACAAAAGTTGATAGGGACACTTTTGTCATTTCTTAATTTTTAACATATGACAGTGTCATATTTTTAACAGTAATATTATGCTACCCTATATTTCTGAATGTGAAGATTGTCAGGGTATATCACTACCTGAGAAATTCTCATACTGCCTAAGAGAAATAATTCAAAGTTTTTATTATACTCTACTTAAGAAAGTAGGGGATGTTACAAATATTATATTTTTATATAATAAAAAATTTAGATTGAGAGAAAGACTGATCTAATTTCAGAGTTATGGCATGTATTTAAACTCATCAAACTCCTACAGAAGTACTTACTGGTCACCTATCAATAGGGAAATCTAAGAATTAAATCCGAGTTATAGTGATGGATAAATAAAAAATCAACCAAATGAGCCACTTGTTGACCAAACATTGCATACTATAAACTTACACTATATATAGACCATCCAATATTGTTACTATCAAGCTTATCGTGTACGACTTATATCAAGAAAGCCTAAACTCATTAGATAATTCACGTGTATATCAAATTATTCTTGTTCTTGATATGTAAATAGCAAACGTCTGAAAATTATTTTAATTTTATCACATTTTTCAAAAGTGAGTGTTAGTATGAATTTAAAATATACATAATCTACCTTGATATGTAACAGGACAATCTACTCTTATAAACTACAAACCCAAATATCAACAAATGCACAAGTTAGCTGGTGGCGATGACTGTCCTAAATTAATTAGTGATATTGGGTTTGAGTTTTGGATACACAACTATTTTGAAACTCAAAAGTGAGAATTTTATCATCTGAGTTATCCTACTTGACTTGAATATAATTATTTTTGTTATATATATATAAGCCAAAATTAAACTGCTGACGAGCATATGCCTCGTCCAAAGTCCAAATTAACAATTTGCATGAGTTGGTGAACAAATATTATATATAAGTAGCGTTATTATTCTGGTATATAACAAAGTAGTGGCTCTAAATTAATCCCCCAGCAACGAAGGAGTTTAGTTTATTTTTTTCAAAAGAATCTATATTTAGCCAAGTTATAACAACATTTATCCGTATTTTTTTTCCACCCGTAATCAAACCTCCCCAACACCTCAGAAAAGCAATTGACAGCCATTAGGGACCCCGCATAACCGATCATTTCCTTGGCCATTAATAGCTCACAAAAACCACGGGTCAAAAATGTTTGAGAAAAAAAGGGTCAATGTCTCACTGCCCTCCCTTTATTTAGAAACACCAATCAACTATAAAAACCCAACCTCTGCATGGTTTTCCTCATTCCTCATACCCACCAACTTCTAGGGTAGGAAAACTTCATTCCTGCCCTCTCAATTTTTTCTCTCATAGCTTCTCCCTCTCCTATAGTCATCGGAGGGTAAAAAAAAAAAAAGGAAAAAAAAAAAGAGAAAAAAATAAAAGAAAAAAGCACAATCATAACAAAATGAAGGGCAAAATTATAGGCTCCGTTGTTGCCCTTTTCCTCGTTGTAGGTGTTGTCATCGGTGTTGTTGCTCTTGTCAACAAGGACGACAACAAGGGTGGTAGCGGTGGCGGGGTGAAAGCCAGCAACAAGGCCGTGACGGCATTGTGCCAAGGTGCAGATGACAAGCAACTTTGCCACGATGTTCTGTCCCCTCTCAACACCACAAACCCTAAGGATTACATCACCACGGTGGTGAAAACCTCCATGGAGAGCGTGGTGAAGGCATTCAACATGAGCGATAGGCTCACAGTTGAGAACGGACACAAAAACTCTAGCATCAAGTATGCCCTCGAGGACTGCAAGGACCTTTTGCAATCCGCAATCCACGAACTTGAGGCCTCAGGGTTCTACGTTAATGACAAGAACATTCAAGACACGATCCAACATTCTTCTGAGCTCAAGAACTGGTTGGGTGCTGTGATTGCGTACCAGCAATCTTGCCTCGATGGTTTTGACACCGATGCCGAGAAACAGGTGCAGACACAGTTGCAAACCGGTAGCTTGGACAACGTTGGGAAGCTCACAGCGTTGGCACTCGATGTTGTTTCTGGGATCTCTCATGTTCTCTCTGAGTTTGGCCTTAACTTGAATTTGAAGCCTTCGTCTCGTCGCCTTCTTGATGTGGATCGTGATGGTTTCCCTACTTGGTTCTCTGCTGCGGATCGTAAGCTCTTGGATACGGCGAACCAGGGTTCGGTTGTGCCTAATGCGGTGGTTGCCAAGGATGGCAGTGGCCAATATAAGACTATTTTGGATGCTATTAACTCGTATCCTGATAAGCACGAAGGTAGGTTTGTTATCTACGTTAAGGCTGGTGTCTATGACGAGTATATCACCGTTGATAAGAAGAAGCCCAACATTTTCATGTACGGTGATGGCCCTACAAAGACCATCGTCACCGGTCGCAAGAACTTCGCTGAGGGTGTCAAGACAATGAGAACCGCCACCTTCTGTAAGTTGAAATGGACTCTATTAACCTTTTTTCAGAGAATACAATTACTTACCACTACCTATCTTAAATATGAAATATTAGAATTATATTATATATATACATAAATTTGTCTTTTCAATTAATTATCATCTCTAGTATTTTATTTTATTCATTCCATTAACATTTTGATTAATACTAATAGAATTACATTATTTAAACATCAAATAGAAATATCAAAATGAAACACTTCAATTAAAAATAAAGATAAGAGAAATTCTGGGTCCACAATTATCTATACCTACCAATATCTATGTTGCAAATTATGATCTGATCACAGTGATATCTAAGAAATAGATACAAAAAAAAAATTAAAGGATGTTTCTCATTTTAATATTTCTCAACAATAACTCTCAAAAGATTAAGCCTTTAACGTTACAATATACAAATTGAAGAATCTATGGCTAACCAGATTTTAATCCGTGATTTTAATATTAATTTGCAGCCACCGTTGCCGATGGCTTCATTGCCAAGGGAATCGCTTTCGAGAACACCGCTGGTCCCAGTGGTCATCAAGCAGTGGCACTCCGGGTGCAAGGCGATCGCTCAGCTTTCTTTGACTGCGCATTGCGTGGCTACCAAGACACCCTGTACGCCCACGCCCACCGCCAGTTCTACCGCAACTGCGAGATCTCCGGCACCGTCGACTTCATCTTCGGCTACTCCTCGACCTTGATCCAGAACTCCAAGATCATCGTGAGGAAGCCGGAATCAAACCAACAGAACATAGTGGTTGCTGATGGCACAGACCAGAAGAACATGCCCACAGGAATTGTTCTTCACAACTGTGAGATCCTCGCAGAGGACACGCTCTACCCTGATAGGTTGAAGGTGAGGTCTTACTTGGCACGGCCATGGAAGGCATACTCTAGGGCAGTTTTCATTGAGAATGCGATCGGTGACCTCATTCAGAAAGAGGGTTACATTCCTTGGGCACCTGCTAGTCCTAACACTGATAACTCTTACTTTGCTGAGTTTGGAAACACTGGACCTGGTGCTGATGCTAGTGGAAGGATTAAATGGGCCAAGGGTATCATTTCCAAGGAAGATGCTTCTCGCTTCACTGCTGAATCGTTCATCCAAGCTAGCACATGGTTGCCTGCCACTGGCATTCCTTTCGATTCTAGCTTCACCAAGAATTAAATGGGAAGGGAAATGTGAATATATACATTACGAGGGAAATTAAAACATCAACGAGTGAATTATCACTCTGTTGAAATTATTGAGTGTAAGTTTGTGGGTGTGATTTTGAATCTTAATAATATCAGTTCACTAATATCTCCTCCTGTGTCTTCAACTTGCCTACGTTTTTCGCTCATAATTTAATGGGAGAGATGCAATGTGATATCATACTACAGCGCGGAGGTTTTAATTCGTGTGGGCTAAGATTAGCGTATTTTATACTTCGATCATCAGTTTATAACCAAAATATTAACGAGGATTTTTTTGACAAAAAGTTTTTTCTATAAAAATTAAGAAAAAAACTTAGATCAAGTATGTCTTATTTACTTATCAAATCAAAAATTAATATGTGAATATTTTTCTTGAAATAAGTATATATTTTGAATTTTTAAATTATTCATTTTAAAAAAATTATTTATGAATTATTATCTAAATTGAGAATTAATTGAAATAGATGTAAGAAATTTGATACAAGCCTTATCTAAAAATTAATCATCAAAACCTAACATTCGATATGATCTGACAATCACTTGATGAACATTACCTTGCCGCTATTAACGGTTAAAAGATCGCTTGTACGTTGTGCATGTGCACAATAAACCAAATCGAACCGAATTTGGACTTCACATAGTAAACGGATCTAAGCCACAAGTTCGAAAATGATAGGCATACAAATTTCTGAAGCCAGTTAGTGTTCTAAATTAAATTTGAAGGAAAAACAAGTTAAAAAGTTTTGCAACTTTTTAAATTTTAATTTTAAACAGTAAGAACAGGAATTGTGTCTGAGATGTGTACATGCAAGTATCAATGTCGGAAGCAAAATATGACCATGGAATACGTGGAGAAATTCAGTATCTTTTTTAATTTAAAAGAAAAAAAATTTCATCAAAACGAATATTTATAGAAAAAAAGTACATTGTCAATGAGTAGCGATATTATTTCCACGTCACTTTTCAACACTAAGTATAACATCTTTTCTATATAAATATGAATTTAATTTAAATCTGATCGACAGTAAAAGAGTTTCTACTGTCAACCAATAAATGATGGAAAGACTAACTCATCCAAATAACCACCCATTATAATGAGGGACCCACCATGGATTCTCACTTTCCCTATTTTCTATTTGGCTGACAAACAGAAACTATTTTACACTGTCAGTGCATACCAATTAAACTCTATAAATATATACAATTTTATTTTTAACTCGAAATACATATATCCTAGTATCCATTCCCATATGGATTCGTCGACGCCTGTACGATGTCCACATCTTTTTTCAAAACCTGTTTTGGTCGAAGTACTTAGTCGGTAAGCTAGATCAAATAATATTTTCCATTAACAAGAGGGAGGCCTGGCCCAATGGGCTTAGGTGGCGGATTGGCTTACAGTCACGAATCGTCCTTGTTTTCACCTTCACGGCTTCACCTCACTCAGCTGTTGAAAACCTCAACAATTTAGAACAGCAAAGCTTTGGGACTCGTCATTTGAGGAAGACAGAACCAACAATGAGAAGTCATGGAAGGTTTATTTGGCGTTATCTTTGTCGGTCGCGGAAGCAATTCCAATCAACGCCCCAGTTCCCATCCACAACTTTCCGGCATCGAACTCCATTATTCCTTCGTTCTTACTCTGCCGGTACCTTTCATTCCTTCTTTCTTTAGTTTCAATCTATTTATTTATTCGCACAGAATCTTTGCTCTTAACATTTAATTTCAACAAAATTAATTACATTCATTAATTAGCGATGTATTGTTCAGAGCATCCTTTTCTTCACAGTAGTTAAGGTAACGAAGAACCAATCAATTTTAGTTTTTAGTTACAAGATGAAGATGTATACAACGTTGTCTCGACCTAACTTACAATTGAAGTTTAGATTGATCGAAATTGAAGTGTTTTGTTAACAGAAGTGCAACCTCAACTGTCGACGGACCTCTTGAGCATAATGGAACGGAGACTGTCCGCTATTGAGTACAGGACTGCTACTCTCAACAATCTTCTAGATCAGGTAATGCAATGCCTTTTTCATTTTCCCTCTTTTTTTTTTTTGTTTTTTTTTTCCCCTTATTTTCATAATTTGTGAGTTTAATCATAAAATTCAATGTTATTTTGGTTCGTTATCTTATGTTTAATTTTTGTTCTTGATTGAAGACAGCCAGAAGTACCACCGTCAGAATATGCTAGAGCTAATAAGGAGCTTCGGAAGCTGAGTGGTTCTTTGGACCTTATTCATGAATTGAGGGCCAAACAGAAGGTAATGAGCTCATTCAAACTGTTTATGCTTTTTGGTGTTTCTTTTGATAAAGAAAAGTGTGGAAAAGGGTGAAGATTATGTATTTTTTGCTTTTAGAAGCTAAAATTAGGCAGCTGGTTTTCTTGTGTATCATCTTATGTTAATTTTTTACTATACGAAGGAAATTGATGGCTTGAAGTCACTGATGGCTGAATGTTCTGAAGATAAAGACATGCTTAACATGGCAACAGAGGAAATGGGTCAGGCCATAGAGGATGAACGAAGACTGCAACATTTGCTGCTGAAGTCATTACTTCCTAAGGATGATGCTGATGAAAGGGATTGCATTTTGGAGGTGAGAGCAGGTAAAGTATCAATGTTGAAAGTGAATACCTATTATTGATGTTCATCAAACGTATGCTGCTAAGTTGTCTTGGGTTGTGTTGATCACTTTACTACTATGCATTTTTGCTCTTGTTTCTCTATGACTTCTTTTCGCCCCATTTTCATTTGCTTTTACCATTTAGGCACTGGTGGGGAGGAGGCTTCTTTGTTTGCAATGGACATCTTTAAAATGTAAGGTTGCATTCATGTCACTGAAATTGGTCAGAAACTAATGTTATGGTTTTCTAAAAGTGATCTTCTCTAACATATCATAGGTATGAGAAGTATGCTCAGAAGAATGGCTGGAAGTTTGAAATAGTAGATATTGCTCAATCTGATCTTAAAGGATACAAGGTACATATTTCATACATTAATGTGTACTAAATATGACCTGATTTTCTGTGCTATCCTAGTTAAGTGCTTTGAGTTGTTGAATGTGGCATTCATATGCATTGCAACTTTCTGATTGTACTGTCCACAAGTTCTTGATATTAGAAATTTCATCCTTCAATTGATGTATTTCTGGTTTGGACTTCACTTTCACAGGAAGCTAGTGCAGCAATTGCAGGAGTTGGTGTTTTTGGGAAACTAAAATTTGAGAGCGGAATCCATAGAGTACAGGTTTTAGTTAACACCTTTTTACTATCTATGAATACATCTATTTTTAGTAATAACTAAACTTTTTTTTGTTTTTTTTTTGAACAGAGAGTTCCTGTGACAGAAAAGTCAGGACGTATTCATACCAGTGCCATTTCTGTTGCAATCCTTCCTCAGGCTGATGAGGTAATTATTAACTATCTTTATGAATCAGTGGCCCGTGATATGGAACTTGAATGCTTGTTGTATTCGAGCATATGAAACAGTACTTTCAACTTTTTGTTCCTTGGACTTAATTAAAAGGGAAAGGGCATCCTGTACAGCTTTTATACGCACAGACATGCACACTCTTCTCCTTTGGTTCTTTTAGGTTGCTTAATGGAATTATGAAGGCCTGATTCATATATTTTATGTTCAATCTTGTACAAGACAATATGATATGTTCCTACCTTTCTTCTCTTGCTGATGCACAAGGCTGTTATGCAGGTCGATGTTCAATTGAAGAATGAAGACCTAAAAATTGATACCTATAGATCTGGTGGTTCTGGTGGTCAGCATGCAAATACAACAAACAGTGCAGTTAGAATAACTCACATTCCAACTGGGGTTACGGTTGCTATACAAGATGAGCGTTCTCAACATATGGTAAATATTTCCAATATATTTGGCATGATTCACAATCCATGTCTTTGACTGGAAATGCATTCTCTCAGTTAAGGCAGCTCAAACCTGATGTACATTTAATTTTCTTTGGCTTTGTGTTCATTTAGAAAAAGCATGTTTGCAGTATTGATAAATTTTAGTGTCAAGACTTTCTCTCTAAGTACATGGATAGACTTATCAACTTCAATAAAAAGTAGAAGAAAGCATTGTGGAATTTTCTTTTTCTTTTTCTTGACACTTAGATTCTTTCTTGTTAGCTTATTTTGTTTGAAAATTTTAAAATATTGTAAGGGCCTGGATTCTGACGTTTCTGATGGGCGAGGCTTGGTTACTAACTTAATATTGATCTGTGATGAATACAATATTTCGGTTACTGTGTTCTACATTTCTCTTCATTGTGTTGATGTTTTTTCTTCTACTTACATTCTATATTTGCCTTCTTCTTTCTGCTTAGAACAAGGCCAAAGCACTTAAAGTGCTGTGTGCAAAGCTATATGAAATGGAAAGGTTCAGAGTTCAGAGTAGTCGATCAAAACTTCGATCAGAACAGGTAGGATAGAATTCTTAGTAAACTGTGTTCAGTTGCCTATACCGTTTTGCTCTTGGGATTGACTTATAGCTTGTCAAACCGTACAGATTGGTAGTGGTGATAGATCTGAACGCATCCGAACATACAACTTTCCTCAAGGCCGTGTAACTGATCATAGAGTTGGTATCACTTATCACTCGATAGATGATGTGATGCAAGGAGAGAACCTTGATGTGTTCATTGATGCTCTTCTATTGCAAGAAGAAATGGATGCAATTGCAACTTTTAGTTCTCAGTAAAGCCAGTGGATGGATTCAGTCGTTGCTGACTATTATTCGGTGACATATTTTTGTATTTCACTTGCTGAAAAAAGAAAAGCTTTCATATTTTGCATAAGATATGCTAGTCAGAGGAAGTAAAAGTTGTGATAGCATAGCACCAAATGATGTGTGTATGATTATCTGATAATTATATGATTCGTATGTTTACTTAATGCTTTCGATATTGTGGCAAAAGCCGGCCTTTTATGCCCCTTACCTTCTTTGCAAATTAATTTTTTTATATTATAAGGGAGGCTTGAGACGTAGTAAAAGAAATTGTTTAGTCCTCAAGGTTTAGGTCACGTTTTAGCTTTAGAGTGAGAGAGCCTTTCCATCTCCTGAACTTCTATATTTCCAAAGTGGGACTAGTGGGTCAGTCTGCATTTTCCCTTATTGGGTAGCTTTAACTTCCCCCCGCCCCCCTGAAACTGTCACATGATTAGGTTTTATGACACAAGTGATGTTGATAGGTGTTGACTTCATTGGTGCTATGCCACTATGTTATTTATTTTTTAAAACTGGCCGCTGAAAATTTTAACTTTTTAATATAACAACTACGTCAAAATTATGAAAAATAATTGTTATATTATGTTAATAAGAACTTAGTTGAATACGTATATTTGTAGTGATTATTTCATTAAAATATATGGTTGATGGTGCAACCGACTCGAACCCAGAGTGTCACCAATAATTGTCCCCTTCTATGTATGCACACACCTACCAGTTTCAGTAAAGGTTTTGATCTATATCAACTACAATTACGTAAGATTTTCACCTTACATCAGACCTACATGAGTAATACGGCTGTCATTTTTCTATTTCTGACTTGGTATTGGTCACCACCAGCCACCCTCTTTTATTGACTTCCTTCTACAGAAATAGACAAGAAGGTGAAGCCCACGGGCCTGCAGCTAGATGAGGTAACCATGGATCCTGTGACTCACAATCGTGTTGCCCTCCCAGATCGTGTCGGTGTCGCCTGTAGTAACAATTAAATTCATTTCATTTCTTAAAAAAAAAAAGGCAATTTCCCTTAAATAACATGCTAATAATCACATAAATTAGGTCCAGAAAGGGCACATTTTTGGTTTACATTTTTTTACCTCGTAAGAAGATTTTCTAAAAGGAAAACGTCGAGCCAACATATGGGCGAGCAGAGTCGGTTTCACTATGTCATGTGATTTTTTTTTTAGTAGAATCTTACTTGCGTTAATTAATCCTGTATCTTGAACAAATAACCGAAATATATGATGTAAGATATAAGAATTGTAACTTGCAATTTATTTTTTTATTCATCTCAATAAAGTAAAATTTTAATCTTAACATTACTTGTACATTTAAGTTAATGCACATACATCGTTTGCGACGCATTGCATCAATAGCATTGATGTGATATATTGAGATTCAACGGTTTTTTTGTAAAGGGTTTTAGGTGAGCACGTACTACATAGTTTACTCAAACTTCAACGGTTTACCCTTCAGGACTAGTAAGTGTGACAACTTAAGAAGATAAATAAATGAAGTCCGTACCCCTCTACTTAACGTTTAGTTTGGTTTATTATAATTAGATCGAGATATTCTTAACCCCCCCCCCTTTTTTTTTGTTCTCTCACAAAAAAAAGTGTGAGATAACAATTATAACGGTAATTAGAGGAATTCGTACATATTTTTAGTGTCCACTGAATGCCATAATATGACACGTTGCATAGGAAAAAATATAAATTACGTGGTTAGATTAGCTTTTTCTATTCTAAAACTATTACGACACGGAGTCAGTGTACTACAGCCAATTTGAATCGAATTGGGACGGTGTCTTATAGATTAAAACTCTCCTTACATTAACTTTTTCTATTTATAATATTCGAATATTAGATTCTACTCTAAAAAATAATATCAAATCACCTAGACCAGCAGGACAATGATAAAGCTTTAAAACATCGAATGTAATATTTCTATTTATGCATAATGTATGAATCTGGGATACAAGCACAGAAGAGATATTAATTTAGCAGCCTTCAAGACTGCAAGTAATAGTGTTGAATAGAAAATATCCATTTTTAATCTAGCGAATAATAAAAAGCGAGAATTAGCTTTAAGGTCAGAAAGAAACTTTTATTTAAAAATTATTTTCAAAGGTTTATATATTGGCTAAACTTTTTCATAAAATAGGTAACTTGCTTGTTCCAATCACCCAACTTCAATTTGATTATCGAAAGCTGAATTTTAACAAACTTGATTGTGTATTTCTGGCATCTGATTATCGCTTCTTTAATTAATTCTTGCCTTCCGGATCTTAGCCTTTCTAGTTTCTACACATAGTAACCCTTGAAAGTGACACAGTTAATATTGGTGAGGCATCGAATCCTATAGAAAGTTAAAGCAATGTTCAATTCATAACCACGAAAGTCACTTTCTTTTCTTGCAAGTAAAACATTGAAATTTGAAAGAACAATTAAAAAAAAGGATACTTAACTTGAGATTATTTTGGCCGTTCTTCTTCCATGTTCCAAGCATAAAATATAAAAATTAACGAATAGCGTTTCAACATAATGACGAGGCTATAGCTCCACATGATATCAATTGCTAGAATTGGAAAAATTGAAAAACAAAAATAAAAATTGAGATCCCAGCTCTTGAAAGAAACGGACAATGTGCTATTGAGGTACTTTATTTGTCTATTTTTTTTTTTGGCAGATAAAGGTTTAGCTTGAGGAAAAAATTTGCCCTAATTTAAAGTCAAAGCAAAGTTTATAGAGTACTTCATACTTAAAAATAATGCGTATTTGGTTCTACTTTTGTAGAATTAATTCTAGATAGAATTGATTTTGTTAAAATTGATTTGATTAGAATTAATTTTGAGGTAAAGTAATTTATGTTTAGTAATTCATTTAAAAGTGATTTTAATAGAAAGTAAAAAATTTTCACTTCCCTAAAATTAATTCTAGAGACAAGAGTTGATTCTAGAATTTAATAACCAAACATCATCCAACATTGTTCAAAATCGATTGTTGGCCATACAATTGATTCTAACAACATGCAACGGGCTCCTAAACATAGCAATAATCCACTAATAGAGAACTTAAAAATTAAACTCAAACAATATTAAATATATAGAGAAAATTGCCAAAGGCAAAAAAAATAATAAAATAAAATAATATGATCCTTTTTTTTTCTAAAGAATTAATAAATATATCACATCATTTTGATTAACAAATTTGAGGAAAAATTTTGTCTATCCTCAAGTGTAGATATGTCTTGAATAGGGGCCAATTTGTATAAGGGTGCTATTACTTGACGCACGAAAAATTAATATTGGGGATTGCACTTATAAATAGTGAGGATTTCATATTTATGAATGGAGAATCGAAAGAACTGTATTCGATAATATTATCACTTACAGTCTTAGTCCATTTGATTTCCCACTCATCGGCATGCATGCGAAGTCCCCAATATAAATGGACGCATTAAATAAGTGTTTACAAATATTATTATTCTTTGTATAAAGCAAATACCATCTTAAATACCAATAAAGCTAAGAAGATTTTTGCAATTTGCATGTCATTGTATATATCTGACTCTCCAGAGGTCATAGGGGGCGTCAGATTTTGGCCAAGAGCAGTATGCATATAACAAGGTGCCAGTGAGATTCTCAGCCGATGGGTTATTCTCCAAGATTTACCATGATGTGAATGAATTACTTAGAAATTCTCAATTTCCTCAAATAATCAAAGCACTCTACGGGGTGTGATTGGGAGTGAGTGAGGCCAGTGACATGAGTGGGTGGAGTTGGGAGGAGAACAAATTGTTTGAGGTGGCTTTAGCAGTGGTGGATGAGCAACACCCTGAACGCTGGGAGGTGGTTGCAGCCATGGTTGGAGGAGAAAAGAGTGCAGAGGACGTTCAAGAACATTATGTGATAGTTTTGGAGGATTTGCGCGTTATAGAATCTGGAAAACTGGACCACAAACTGGAACAAGTTCTGCCTTGTGTCCTTGTCGAGTGTGAGGAGTCCTTGTGCTTGTCTCATAATGATACAAAAACGTAAGTCCCTTTTGATGTTTATTGTGGGAGGAAAAGATATCTATGTTCTTTTTTTTTTTTTTTGTAATGGTATTGATTCATTGAAAGCCATGGGAAGCAAGAAAATTCTAATATGAACTTGATCGGTATCATGTTTCTGTTAATCAAGTTGTTCGTTGTAATATGTTGGCTCAGCTTGCTTGTTCAGTTGGAAATGATATCATGTATGGTGACAATAGGCATCGGTGAAGCAGTTTGGCTAAGGTACCTAATTTATGCTTAATTGCATATTGCTTCCCCCTTGTTTTCTGTTTGGTTGCTAAGAAATTTCCTAAGAAACCGAAATCTTGTGTGCGGGGCGCGCTTGATTTTGTGTGTTTCTCTAGTGTAGCTATTCAAATTTGGTTTCGGTTATGCTTCTTCTTCCTTTTTTTTTTTTTTTTTTGCGTCTATTATTTCTATGGGGCAAATATCAAGCACCCGGGTAGCTTCTAAAATGATTTTTTTTTTTTTTTTCACTATTGCATGGTCGTATTCAATTATCCAAGTCCCTGGCTGTTTATCAAGTTTTTAGCTATTATGTTCATGATTGAATTACGCCAAGTCGTAATGTTCTGTCGCAGAATCAGATTCATTTAAGTTGCGATTATATATATATTGGCTAGCTAGCATTGATGAAGAATTCAAGAAAATGGTTAAGGCAAACTAGAAAAGAGCCAGCGGGTCAGCTTAAAGTTAAGATACACTAAGTAAAAATTTGATAGAAAAAGGGAAAAACAGGAAGGCAATTAGGCTGGCCTCCCCCCCAAAATTAATGCTGCGTGTGAGTTGGACTAGTCTGAATATGATGATCCGCGAACAGCGTAATGTAGTGGCATACACGGAGGGCTGAAAGAAATGCCTGATCTGATTTCAGTGTCCAACCTTTAGAAATCTATGAGAATTGGAATCAGACTTGAAATTCACTCCAACATACTAGTTCTTTCCTTCAAAATGGTAGGTGAGTTGTACCACAATGGGCCCATAATAATGTTCGCGGAAACCTTGGTTGAGAATTCTTGGGACTAATTATCCAACTCAACAATCTTCTGAAATGCTTATTAAAGTTCGGCCGTATCTATATCCTGTCCATGATACAAGGTATATGTGACTATGGTCATGGATGTGGAACTAGTTCTCATATATAAACAACTGTTGACCTTCAAATATGCAATATATAGGCTCAAAATAAACTCAGCCGGACAGCTGTGGATTGAATTGATAGCAGACACCAAGGAACCGAGACAATGCTGCATTATTGAATAGAGCAGTAGATATCAGAGAAATAGCAATTAGAGCCAATTTAATGCAGAAGATGTAAGAATTATAAGATGATGCATGCCTGCATTGAATAGAGCAGTAGCAACTAAACTAGAGCCAATCCAATTGCCTGATTAAACTCAGGTGCACAATAGGGGTCTCGTACCTTACCAAAAAGAAGTCTTTAGTCCTCCTTACAGGGACTTCCTTGCAGACAGATACAATACTAGCTAAGATAGAAATTGGGTTAAGATTAAGATCTGCATATGCTAGTTAATTATTAAGGAAACTTTTGCAATACATGCTCACTTGATAAATAACTATAAATAAATAAATAAATGAAGAAGGAGGGGGGATATGGAGCCCGGAGAGAAGGGAAGAGAGAGAGAGCCAGGGAAGAGGCAGTGCATGAGCGTAGCCACAACAGATTTTGTGCTCTCTCACTCAGTTTCTTGTGACCATGTTCTGTTGATAGCTCCATTCATGCTCTGCCTGTTCCCAGCCTTTGCCATGTCTCTCATTATTAACTCCAGCCCTTTCTCTCTCTCCCTCGTCTAGAGTAACTTACCTCTTCCTTGTCAACAACTCATCATCTATATCATTAAGCACCTTCTCCTATAAAAAAACACTTTCTTCCAATAAGATTGCCTTAAATCATATAATCAAAGGATCAGTGTTGATATGATGGAATCCGACTCTATATATAATAATATAAATTAATAATTGTAGCACGAGAGGGGATAGATTGTAGTACAACATGTACTATCAAATTCTAGTTCAACGCTGCCACTGTACTGCTTTCAGTTATTGGTATCGCGAGTTCAAACTTCTTAGTGAAAAAGAAATTCCAGGGAGACCTCAAGTGTACTATCCGCCTTTTAGTACGTAGTACAGAAAAATGTCTGGTACTGTGATTTTCTTCTGGTGGCGAAATGACGAGTTGCCACTTGCCAAACCAAAATTTTGACTTTCTGTATTGTGTGGCATTTAGTAAAATACAATGATTCATGGATAAAATGGCCAAAAAAAAAAAGAAAAAGAAAAAGAAAAAAAGATACTGTATAAAAAACCGAAAAATAATAAATTACTCAAAAAAAAAAATTATAGAGCTCCTAAATTCTAATACTACGCTTCCTACCTTTTACTCTTTTTTTTTTCCATTTTCTTTTCAAAAAAAAAAAATCAACATTGGTTTGGTTATGCAAGACAGGAAATGGTCATTTGAGCCGCAAAAGGTCAAAATGTTGGGGGAATAGAATAAGGCAGTATTGTTTATACGTTAAAAAGTATTACACTTCTTTCATAGTTTTTTTTTTTTTGAAAAAAAAGAAAAGTGTATTAAGATATATATTTTTTATTTTATCGTAAAAAAGAAATGAAAATAATGCAATATAAATGGAGTAAAAAATAACATTTTTCTATAGAATAACATCAAATTTAATCATATGACTATGAAAGCAACAATTCATTTACAGCAAAGCCCCAATGACAACTGGCCATGTGCTAGACTGCAAGTACAACTAACACCATCAGCAGTTAACTCCAATTTCACCAAAGAAAGCCACCAAACATGATCCGTTGCTCGACTTTTTCTGTGATTATCCGTGAGTGAAGGAGCCGAACTGAAGAATATCAGAGGAACACTGATGAACATGAAAATAATGAAAAATTCAACAAAGATGGAGGTCGAAAAAGAAAAGAAGATGAAACCAAAAACCGTGAGGCAATAATCTTGGGTATGAAACGAGGCCCGGCAGCTATGAGCCTTTATGCAGAAATAGAAAAAACATCAGATCAGCCACTATAAGGTGCACCCCTAGGTCAATTTTTGTGGTTATGGTCATTGTCATCGCTCATCATATCTTCATAGTAGATATCATTAATTATCATTAACTTTTACACCCAATGTATATTAGACGTATGAACTGGACAATTGGTGAACATGCAAAACGAGTTAATAGGTAGGATACTTGCTGGAACACCTGCGGTCTATTTGCTTTATTGTGATGCATAGACTCCAACCGGACAAACAAACCAACGAAGGAGTTACCAGATCCCATGAAGCGCATGTCTTGTCTTGTCTTGTATTCCACGATTAAAAGGGTTACAGCCTGAGAAGTTAGTTAGGTGAAAAACACATGGTAGGTCCGAAATTCTGCATCAGTTCAAACTGACTTTTAACATTCTGGGTGCTCAAGTATTGCTTTACAGGGAGTCATTCACGGACCGTGAGAAGTGGAATGAGTGAGCCTCAATTTGTTTAATTCATAAAGAAAGTTGCCCAAAACATCTAATTATCTACTTGCTTGCCAAAACTATTTCCCGTATTAAACTGTTAGTGTAAAAGATTAAGATATTCACTAAAATTATTCGGAAATTTTCCCAAGGACCGGGGTTGTCTGGTATGATAAAACACTAAGAATAAGAATAATAAAGGTAATAGTTTAAATTTAGTAAAATGGTAGTATAATTTTTTTAATACTATATATCCAATGATATTTTAACAGGTCCACAATAGAATTTAATTTGTTAAATAACTGTCATAATAGCAAGACTCTAAAATCCTATAACAAATACTATTTATACAATCTACTACAATGGTAATGCAAATTTGCAGAAGTAAAAAAAGAAGAAGACGAAGAAGAAGAAGAAGAAGAAGAAGAAGAGAGGGTAGAGGAGAGAGAGAGGGGGGGAGAGCTTAGAGGGAGCAACTTTAATGTCGTTGTGACTTTGAAATCGCACAGGTACTAGGTAGCATTACTTAAAACAAAATTAGCTCATGAATCACAAGCAAGTGATAATATGCTATAATGTCATTTTACGTTACATAATCATCCGTATTTCTTTTTCTTTTCCCAGAAATGTCTGTATGCTTAGTACCCAAGGAAGGTACCATTTTGTCTCTATCAGCTGTCTATTTCCTCCTTGCTAGTTTCTGTCAACCTAACCTAATTCTTAGGAAAGAAACAAAGCAGGAAAAAAAAGGCAATCTGATTCATGACTTTGGTTCCGTGATGATGATGTCAAAGTCACTGAGAGTCCACTCTGCTACTTCATCTTTGTCGCTAACAAATATCTCAGTTCCAGTATCAATAGAAGTCCATATTCTTTTAGCAGGAATTGTGCCAGGGTCCTACAACAATAAGTTCAAATTTATCAGACACATAACAATAACATAAGCTTGTAATGAGATTCCAACAATAGAACATAAACTCAATCACAAACCTGATAGAAGTAGAGTCTACTTGATAGCCCACCAACATCAAGTTCCCAAGTCCTTGCATCCCCAACCCAACCATCCCCTTTTTTGGTGGGATAGCCATAATCAGCCCATATAGGGTGAGGCAGCAACTGAACTATCTCTTGTGCTTGAGGATTGCTGTAAGGATCACAAGTGCTAACAGGTTGCTCCAAGTGTTGAGCATTACCTGGAGCACAGTAATAGTGATAAGCAGAATAGGGGAAATTGGCAGTGTCATTTCTGTGGATTTTTTTGTTGTCTGGAGTGATATGAAATGGAGGGCAATTGGCCAATCCCTTGGGGCTGCACCAAGCTGGTGTTTCAGGATTGATGATCATCTCACTGTATCTAGTGACATCAGTAAGCACATCTCCATCACAAGGAGCACCATTGTTCTTCCAGCAGCTACCTATGTCCAGTAGGTAGAACTGGCTCTTGGGACCACCCCCCTTTTTGACATCTAAGCTCAACCTGACCTTAAAATTTGGTGATTCTGGAAGCTGAATCATGAACTCAAATGGTTAATAGTGGCTAATCAAACCAAACGCATTAAAGAAATTGAGTAGCTTTACCAAATGACATGACTAATCAAACAGAAATATTCATTTTGAATGAAATTCTGGACAAATTATGCCTCTACTTAGTACTTACAGTTTTAAGCATTCCCCTTGTGTCATAATGGTATCCTCCAGAAAATCCTTTGGTTGCATCAGCTCTCAGGTACAGCATCAACCATGGATATTTCTTTGAAGTCTTGAGCTTATGTTTGAACATCCAACTCCCAACATCAACTTTCTTCTCCCAGATTACCTCATAGTAAGACAGACCATCTATTTTACCCTTACAATCAGAATCCAAATCATAAGTACCATGAAATCTTCCGTGCATTGAGCCATTTTTGAGCCGTGTCAGTTGATGACACAAGATGGGCTGGTTCATGCACCCTTGTCTAAAGCAGGGAAACCGCCCCGTACTAAAAGGGGGAACCTTTTTCCCATCCTTGGGACATAAACCAGACTTCGTGTCATAGTTGCCATTCTTCAGCATTATCATCCAGAACTGCCAAGGCCTTGGGGTGTCTTCAACTTGACACAATGAACCCAGATACAGTTCCTTTTGAACAGCGTAAAGGTCCGTGTTGTTTATACCAACTGATTTGATACCGGGAAATGGTTTTCCCACCCCAAGTTTGTTATCAGCTTTTGTGACCTTGTGTTTCAGGGAAGAACCTGTAACAGTACAATGCATCATAAATTCTTAACAAGATTCAACAAAAGAAAAAGAAATATGCTAAAGGACAAAAAGATCTATGATCAATGTTTGTTGTGTGATTTGGCTTACTTGAAAGATCAAAACAATCAGCAGCTCTTGGGCTACCCATGTGAGGAGCTTCTTGGCCAACTTCATTGCAGAAGTTCCAAGCTTCAAAGGCCACCCTCAGCCCATTTCTCTGCATTCCTGGATCTCCTACAGCAGAAACATGACTGTTCACTGTCGGAAGACCACAGAAGAAGCTGAACACAAGCACATTCACCAACACAAACAACGCATGCAACTGCTTGTCCATTCCCATGTGTCCACTGCCCCAGAGCCAGAGCACACTAGGGTCTAATGTATAGTAACACCTCAACTGGTGATTTTGCTTTTGAAGAACCTTAGTGCTGGCATTACCGAAATTATTTTACGGAGAATCCCTCAACCTAACTTTTTTACACTTCTACTTCTTTTAAGAAAACAATATTATGAAAGGACTTATTTTTATTGCTGACAAATCAAGTTTTAGTATATATCATTTTTGTAATTTTATATAAATTAATTAAAAGACCCACATGCAAGCAAATCGATCACTATTTATGCAGAAACTAGATTCCAATTTCCATATCAAAAATTATAAGAGGCTCACATATAATTTAGGTAAAATAGTAAATCACATCGAACTGTTGCTCACAAGGGGTAATTCGGGTGGAGAAACTTGGCATCAAGTGAGGCGTGGAGGAAACCAAGTTGCCTATCTTCTAGCACATCAAGCTTTGTATATTACTTATAATAGTTGGATAGAGAATGTATCGTTTGATCATAACAATAAGGCCATGCTGGTAAATTTACTTGGTTCTTCATTTGCTTACTAAAAATAATCCCAGTTTGAAGAATCGATAGTATGGGCCCCAGGGGACCTAAATATTTTTACATGCCTTACATTTGTGACATGAACTGTTTCTATTTGTAAATTACTACACAGGAAATATTGCGTTACATTTATCGAGTACTGGTATAAATGTTGTATTAACAAAGTGCTCATGAACCTCTATTTGTGAATAGTGGGTCCATAAGTAATGTGCTGAAAGTGTTGCATCATAAAAATGCGCATAATAAAATGAAACAACGCACTTTTTCTTATCCATGAGCACGTAGGTCGTGGTCGTTGAGCATGTAGGTCCGCTTTTATACACAACAAAAAGCCCAACTCACTACATCCACGTTAGGTGAATTTTCCGAGGCCCATTATGTGGCTGGTTAGAGTGGGACCTTCACTCTTCTCTTGAACTAAGAAACCAATAGCGGAACCGTATTTGAGGTTTTTTAATTTTTTTGGGCTCCCCCCGGCAACCGTATTTGTCACATTATCATTGTGTGCAAGTGTGATTGATAGATTAGTAGAACCCCAGAAAGAAAAACGTTGATAGACAAATTATGTGCTCGATAGCAATATGACAATACAATAAACAGGAATCAATGACGATGGACCACGGATCAGAATGAAGTTAGTCATAACACTCATGACTAGAAAGACAGAAGAAGAGAAAAGATTTGAGTTTATTGCAAAGATAGTTATTCGTTCCTTCAAGAAAAAGATGAAGGGACTGTATCAGTTAGATATATTATTGTGATGCACATGGCTGAATATTCTTCTTCTTCTCTCAAAAACCAAATTAATAATTAGCTTTTAATTCATAATTTAATTCATTTTAACTATTTAAATGTAAAATTAAATTAAAATATATCTGATTCACAATCAAAATGCTTTAACCAGATACGAATAAAAATTGGATATACTGATAAATAAGTTATACTCCCAATAAGATGATCAAAATTCAAATTTTAAAAAATATAATTGTTGAGAGGACTCGTCTGAAAGTGAAAATATTTTAAAGATAAAAAAAAAAATGCGTTAAGTAAAGCAAACGATCTAATTTTATTTTTTAAAAATTCAAGGTGACATAAAAAGAGGCAAACGTGATACGTGGCCCCTTATCATAACGAGCAAATCTAGGAGGTGCTTTGGGTTGCCGACCTTGTGGCCCATGCACCCTGAGTCGCCAAATCAAGGGCAGCCAACGAGTCCGTCGGAGTGACAAGGAAGGCTGCGTAACTCCAAGGTTCCGGGCCAACTTCAATGAATCGTATCTATAGCGCCACCAACTCTGCTTGAAGTTGAAGAAAAGAATGAGCGCACGTCTCAAAGAACCCGCTCTCCATTTTGCCTCCATCATCTCGGATGATTTGTGATTTGACCGCTGGTTCCGATTATATATACATAACATGACACACCCCAATAATAAAGCATTTAAAATTTTTTTAAAAAAATGATCAGTCTTTTAGAATTTTTTAGAGTTTATTATAAAACAAGGAATGAGCGATTTACCTTTATTTAATTTAAAATTTGCTCTGGAAACTAATTTTCTCTTTTTATTTAATCTTATACAAACAAATTAATTTTTATATTGTCCTGATTATTTTAAATTTACTCCAGCACACTCTAATTGTAGAGATGGGTGCCATTTGGCTGAAGAGGAATGCTATCGAGTACAGAACTACGGATGCATAAGAGTTCAATTTGATCAATGTAAAATCTTTTCAATATGAAGACAAGGTATTATTGATTATTATGAAAATACAATTCTTTCAATGAGGTGATAATATATAATTAAGTGATAACACAAAAAGCTTTTATGCATCGAGATTAAATTTATTAAGTATTTAATACTAAGAAAACTTTGCATATATAAAATAAGCTGAAATAAGGACTATGGTATTCAGTAGGGAATGATGGGTCTCAAACTTTATCCGTTCTAGAAACTTACTTTTTGTTTATGTTTTGCAACTACCTCGATGAATTGATGTCATTTCTGTACAAAACCTTGCCACAAATAATTCAATCAATCACACCTCCCACTACTGCACGATAAGGAAAAATATTGTTCATGTACATTTGCATAAGTCTTGCAGAGGGGATGATCATCCCCGGTTTTCTATCTTCTTCCTTGTGCAAAAATGATGCCTTACCAGCTTTTGCGCTGAAACAATTATATATACATACATACATACATGAGTTGAACAGCTTTTACTCCGTCATGACTGGCCCTCCAAGAGATGAGGCAGTGTTATCTTCCCACAGTTAGAAGGGTCGAGCTTCCTGAATTGGTCACAAATTTGCAATACATCTTTTTCCCGTATTTTACCCATCTCTTTCAGCTTGAAAATTACATACTCTGACTTACTGAAATAAAGCAAAGGAGGAAAAGCAAAAGCAGATGGAAATTTAAAGTAAGAAAAGCATCCCAATTCCCAGAATATTACACAGACTAAAGTAAGTTGGTAATTAGTCCTTTAAAATAACAGCCAGATCATATAGTTGCATAATGCATGCATTATTGATGCCCTATAATATCGGCCCCTACCTGTACACTCTGCATATTGCATACAACATCCAGACTGAGACGATTAATATTTTTTCAGAAAGTGACATCTAACCGTCACATGTCTGATACAAGAAAAGATGACAGGCTCACCAAAATAAACAAGAAAAAGAAAATCCCAACCAAGCTAATGCTGAACCATACAAATTCTGATTATATCTGCTTATGTCTAACAGTTTGTTTCCTTTAAAAATGTTTTGACACATATCAAGAATTCATAGAGACTTTTTTACTTTGGACCTGTCAAAGGACTCGAAACTAATAATAAAAAAATACTCATGCATCATCATCACCTGCCAATGCCATGTACTCTAATGCTCTGTTAGGATGAAAATAGAAAATGAGAAGAAAGAAAATAAGACAAAAGAAAATAAAAAAAAAATAAAAAAAATATTTTTTTTCTTATTGTTTGAATATAAAAAAATAAAAAGAAAAAATTATATAAGTATAAAATAATATTTATATCTTTAATAAAGATAAATATATTTTTTAAGTAAAATAATATAATAAAATGTAAATATATTATTTTATTTTATTTATCTCAAATAAATATATTTTTTATAAATTCTTTCATTAAATAAATATATTTTATAATAAATATTATTAAATAAAAATTATCTTTATCTAATTAATAAATATTATTTTATATTACAACATCTACTGACAACTTGGTATTCCATCATCCAATAATAGGATAAAAATATCAATTTGCTTTGTGGATGATTTTCTTCGCAAAAGAGCGCAGAAAATCTTTATACGGACTCTACAGTTGTTGATTTATTTCTTTTTTTCTTGTCTTTCAATCCAAACGATAGAAAATAAATTGGTTATTGTATTTTCTGTTCTCTCCTTTTCTTTCCTTCTCTTTTCTACCAACCCAAACGCGCGCTGAATAAACCCAGATGATGATAGCTAAGGATGGCGCTTAACTAGATTCTCCTATTTACGGCATTCGAGGACTGATCTACATCTAGGAGCATTTCATTGATAAGAGCTATTGTCCTGTTTTAATTATATAACAAAATTGCCATCAGACCCTCACGGTTTATAATTAATAGTTTAATACCAAATACCAATGTTTGGTTCTCAGAAAAAATTAGCCTTCCGGGTCCTTCTACTACACTCATCAATCAACATTTTTTGTGCTTTCTTATAATAAAGTAATAATGGGCAGAGTAAATTAGCACGGCAATTATCAGTTGTTATTGCCAGAAGCAGCAAAAAGAAAAAAGAAAAAGGGGTATAAATGGAAGTTTACCTGATGAAACCAGTGTTGTTGATATCAGCAGCAAGCAAATCCTCAACAGTGATTTCTCTATGCAACACCTTCTTGGCCATTCTCCTATGCCTTCTATCAATTCTGGCCTCAGCCAAATACAGGAAGGCCCGTGCAACCATCAAGGTGGAAAACAAGAGCCAAATAGCCGCAAACAACCGACCCGGAAGTGTCTTGAAGGCCCTATCACCATACCCAACAGTTGTCACAGACATAACAGACAAGTAAATGGAATCAACCCAATCCAAGTGCTCCACAAAGTACAACACCAAACTCCCAACACCAATACACAGCACCACCACACCAAGTGCCAAACCAACCTTCAATCTTATCCTCATCCTCCCCTTTGCCACATCAACAATGTAATTCCTTGCTGAGAAACCTTCCTGAGTTTTTGGAGACCCCATATGTAGACCGGTTAGGATCATGTTCTCTTGCAAATCTAGGACATAGTTGACAAGTCCACTTAGGAGTATATCTATGAAACCAAACCCCACCAGCACAAAAACACAAGCAAAGACCTTGCTAACTGGGGTCAAAGGAGCTATGTCACCGAACCCTATGGTACACATGGTGACTATGCAGAAGTAGAGTGCATCGATTACCGGGTGAGTCTCAATGCCAGAGAAATGGTCCCTGTTGAATGAGTATATTGCCACTCCAACAGAGAGGTATATGATAAGCAAGAAAATTCCTTGTCTGATGATGGAACTAGACTTAGGTTGTGGAACTTGCGGTGTCTTTGGTTTAAGGTCTCTCATGGCAACCATGGCTGGGGCAGTTTTGCAGCGACTCAGCTTCTTCTTCTTCTTAGAAGGCAATGATGTTTTTTGTTGTTGTTGCGTGGAGGGTTCTATCTCATGGTATCGTGTGGATTCCTGCAAGGTTATAACATCGCTGAAGGACTTGGAAGCTCCGAAGTATTGTAAATCTCGACGCTCGTTGATTTGGGGAGTCTTCAGAAGAGGCTCATGGTCCATCGCAGAAAACAAAAGGAAAAAAATTGAACATAAGAAAAAAAAAAAAAAAAGAAAGGATAGAGAGAGAGAGAGAGCAGATACAAGGTTTGTGTTTGAGTGGAGATGAGGCTGAGGTTCGTGGTTGGTGTGTGGGCGTAAAGTTCAGAGAATAGTTTAGTGCATTATTATTTTGTTGATTGCTAAATATGTTATTCTTAGATAAAAGTGGGATATTTAAGCATAATATTTTTTAATATAAATATATAATTTAATATTTTATTTTAATATATATATATATATCTTAATATTCATTCATATTTATATAAATATATTATGTTTTATAATATATTTATATATAATATATTAAAAAAAAATTCTTTTATTAGCGATGGAGCTATGGAGTGAGAATAGAGGCAACTGCTGCAGTAAATAAGAGAGGGACCCATGCCACGCAAGGTGATTGTGACATAACCTAAAGTATTTGGCGGATTCTGATGCATTCTAGTTGAAGTAAGACGAGTGCCATGTATTTTTTTTTTTTTTTCTTTCTATTTCAGGGATAAAGTAATGGAAAAATTAATTATGAATGGCGTGCAGAAGTCTAAAGGTAATCATACAAAACGGGTACTAATCTCAGTAATGTGCCCGCTCCTGGGTAAGGAAAAGGCCAATTGGGTGGCTCTAATTTGTTTTCTACTTCACACATAAAGAAGGTAATGGTTTCTAGAACGGATTAGATTGGCTTGGTTATCTGCGCCGCCGGCTGAGTGTGGGAATTACATATTGATGGCTTGTGCAGGTAGTTACATGTCGTTCTAATTAACTGAAGTCTATACATCATATATTTTGACTTGGCAGAAGAATGCAGAAGTGTTTGATGAAGTACGACTTTAACTTTTGTAATCTGTGTGTTATAGATTACATTTTATATTTTATAACAAAATCCCCACACGATAAGAAGAGACATTGGAGGTGGACTATAATTATATTTTGACATCGTTAGTCATTTTATATACGCTTCTTAACTCTACGTCTTTTTTGTGTTGTGCGTAAAAAGAAATAAGTGACATCTGAAATCAATCTTCCACTTTCGGGTTTTTTTTTTTTATATGGTATTTAAAAATAATATATATCAAAAAATGAGATTTTGATATGAATTATGGGGATATAAAAATTTAAGAAAAATTGCTTAGAATTCAACATCTTTTTTAAAAGGCAAAAACCCCAATGATGATTTTTAAAAAACTAAAAAATAAATCATATATCTTAGTGTAATATATAAAAAAAAATAAAAACTGTCATTGATATTTTTTGAAAAAGTAAAAATTGCCACTAGCAATTTTTGCGCTCTATATTCATATATTTTGGCTCATAAATCCATATTCTTATATATATCTCACTCATCCATTATATTAAAAATAAAAAACCTCCACTTTCTTCCTTTTTATTTATTTATTTATTTATTCAAATAGTCTCGTTCAACTGCATTTCTATCAGTAGGGTTTCTTTCAAAAATAAAGAAAAATAAAAAATTAACTCTGTTTCTCTCTATTATTACATCTTATGCATAATTTTTTTAATTTAATTTTAATATACTATCAATATAAAAAATTTTTACATGATTATTCAATTTTGAATTATCATATTAATAAAAATATTTGACTCTAACAATTATTATCTTAAAAGGTATATAATATAATTATATGATAATATAATTTTATACACATCAACAATGTAAATTTTTTTTTTTGGTACTCCTCCTTTTCTTAGCACACTCGTCAGATTGAAAATTTTCTCATACATTATGCTATAGAATTGAAGTTATCCTATATGCTATAAGAACAAATCACATTCATACTTAACCTCTAATTAATTATAATAATAAACATCAGCAAAAGTGAAAATCAAATACCACCAGAATTACAATAAAGATTATAAAATTGATCATACTTCACTCTATGCTTAAATTCTAATTATAGCCATAATACTTTTATAATATGTTTTTCGTTACTGTATCTCTTTTATACACAAAATATAGATGGGTACACGAGAAGTTACACAATCTTCTTTAGACATATTAAAAATATAATTATTTTAAAAAAAAACTTTTACTTAGGTTAATTATTACTTTAATTGTATAGTAATAAATTGTTAGAGTGATAAGTAAGTCCATTTCCTATGAGAACGAGAACACAAGTTCACCTCCTAAAAAATACACTTGTTGAAAGGGAGAGTATTCCTTCCATCCCCTTAAATTGCAAAAACAATGTTTCTGGTAATTTCTAGTTAAAAAATATTACTTTAATTGTCTAGTTTGCCTACCCACGCCTAATGTATATCAAGCTCTCAAGCAAAACGCAGAACTTCACCAAGAACAAACAATAAAAATAAGCGGCAAGCCCACAATGCTTGGCGGAATAGTTCAGTTTCTACTTTATACACCAAACCAAGTTTAGACTTAAACGCCAAGATCCTCAAAATACAAAATGTCCCATTTAATCATTTATAAATAAAGCCTACTCGCAATTCATCTCGATATTCCACAAATTCATACCAACCCTTTTCCTTTGATTGTTATCATTGTGAACTATCATGGCCATGTCTGTGATCAGAACAAAACGAAGCCTAGTTAAACCAGCTGAGCAGACCCCATTCACCGCACTAGACCTATCAGCCATCGATAAAATACCTGTTCTAAGATGCAATGCCAGAACCTTGCACGTGTTCAGGCATGGCCCTGAAGCTGCAAGGGTCATAAGAGAAGCCTTGTCCAGAGCAATGGTTCCCTACTACCCTCTTGCAGGACGGCTCACAGAATCCGAAGCAGGGTGCCTCCAAATTGAATGCTCAGGGGACGGTGCGTGGTTCGTTGAGGCATCCGCTGATTGCACCCTTCACTCTGTCAATTTCTTTGATGACATTGAGTCTATTCCATTTGATGATCTTCTTCCTGATGATATTCCTGACACCGAACGCATCGACCCCCTTGTCAAAATGCAGGTACATATGCATCAAGTTACCAACTTCATGCTACCTCTATTTCTCTGCTTAAGTAGGGTTTTCCTTTTTATTTTTCTTTTTATTTTTTTTTATTATTTTGACGTGTGATTAAGTAGGTTGTTAATCGTATATGACAGTGGCATCTTTGAGTAGGTGATTAAAATCCTTAATTATTTATCATAATTTTAAATTGCCGTTGTGGTTGTAAATGGCAATTTAAACCCATGTCAACTATAATTAATTGAATAAAAATATATGAATAATTTTAAAATTTAACTTTTATATATTATTAATATAAACAAATTTTACATAAATATCTAATTATTTATCTTAAAATCTTAAACTATTAGATGATAACACATATATATTTTATATCTAATTAATTTATTTTCCTCTATTGTCAGGTGACGCAATTTGGTTGCGGGGGTTTTGTGATAGGCCTCATATTCTGCCATACCATATGTGATGGCCTTGGCGCTGCACAATTTCTAAATGCTGTAGGGGAGCTAGCTAGAGGCCTTGAGAAACCCACCATTGAACCAGTGTGGCACAGGGACTTCTTTCCATCTCCTCCATCACCCCAAGAAGCTTCACTGCCAAAACTACCTCCTCCAGGTCCACCTCCAATGCCAAACTACAAGCTAGAGCATGCCAACATAGACATGCCCATACACGAAGTCAACAAGCTCAAGCAAGAGTTTCAGCAAGTCACTGGACACGGTTGTTCTTCCTTCGAGATTGTAGCTGCAAAGTTCTGGAGCAGCAGAACAAGAGCCATCAATTTTGATCCCAACAAGCAAGTGAAGCTTGTGTTCTTTGCAAACTGCCGTCAAATCTTGGACCCTCCTCTTCCCAATGGCTTCTACGGCAACTGTTTCTTCCCAGTAACGATCACTGCTTCATGTGAGTCACTTAAGGGGGCATCAATCATTGATGTGGTGAAAATGATCCAAGAGGCCAAAGCCAAGCTACCCGTGGAGTTTGGGAAGTTTTTGAAGGGCGAGTATTTGAAAGGTGGCGAGGACCCTTTTGCGCCACCTTTGACCTACGCCACGCTGTTCATATCTGAGTGGGGGAGGCTGGGTTTCAACCACGTGGACTACAAGTGGGGTCCACCAGTCCACGTGGTGCCCATACAAGGCTCCAACATAATTCCAGTGGGGATTGTGGGATACATGCCTCTCCCAAACAAAGGGATTCGCTTGATGACATGGTGCGTGGAGCGTGCCCATCGCCATTCCTTCCTTGATAACATGCATGGTGTCATGGATACCACGAACTGAGATAATATAAGCTCTCCTACTGCCTAAGGCAGATTCTATTGTCTTTGCCTATTTTATGTGCTACGTGAAGATGGTCGTTTTGAAGGGAAAAAGTTAAAGGAACGCAAAGTTGCAGTTTATGTTTTATCCCGCTTTTGTTATGTTCCCATTTGAAATAAAATCTACATTTCGGTGAAATTATTCCTGATCTCGTTGTAAAGTCTATTTATGCATTGCTTCTGCTTTCACTCGTGGACTCTCTATATGGTGTGTGATGGATCAAAATCTGCTATGGCAAATTTCTATGCCCTTCTCTATTCTTCCAATCAAAAGTTGTCAGATCAATTGAAATGTAAGGATAAAAACTCTGTCGTTAAACGCTTGTGGGAATGTTATTTGAACATGGAAATTAGGACATTTCACTGACATCTTAGATAAAAGAAAATTGTTTTGTGGTACAAAATCTCTTGGTGCGAAAAATACTGATATTAATTTATACTTATAAATTAGAACTTACCGTCCAACGTACTCCTATAAAAATTATGGATCCATCTCAATCAGTGTATCATGTACTTTTGTTTAGTAGTTTTCTCTTTTTGATTGAGTTGACAAAAAAAAAATACAAATATTATTTCTCTTGTATGAATAAAGTAGAATGGTGTGTAGAGCTCCTTTTTTCACTACCCTTTCCGTATTCCATTTTTTTGGAGTGCATATTCACTCGATTGGTGCATTTATATTTATATTTCATGCATCATTTGTATCTAATTTTTTTTGTATCAAATAGCATTACTCTTGATAAAAACAACAAAAAATTACGGATAGAATTATTTATTTTATTGCGGATAAAAAGACCAAAATAAAGTTTAAAAAGAAATCATTTCTCGTTATGCGTGTATTGGAGGGTAGAAAAAGTATTTCTCTTCCCTATTCTTTCCTAATCGTGTATCTCTTTCATCTTTATGTACTCTTCCTTAATTATACGAATATTAATATCATGAGGTACTTGACATAATGTCCCTTCTCATTTCATTGGAAGGTTTGCAACGTCAACATCCAAATATTAACCAGAATTTTACAGCAGTTTTTCTTTCTTTTTTTTTTCTATCTCATCCAATTCACCATCAATTTTCTTTTGAAAAACAGAAGGGCATTCGCTAAGTATGAGAAAGGGAAAACCTTCTAATCTATCTCTATTGAAGACAACACTTACAGTAGCTTTGCTTCCACTGCCTAAAACGAATAAATTAATAGAGAAAGAAAATTATTGCAAGAATAAAGTTTCTCTTTAAGATTTTTTTTCCCCAAGCATAAAAATTTCTCTTTATATATTAGAGTTTCTAAGTCTGCTAAAAATGTTTTAAAAATGCTTAAGGCAAGCAAATTGCATTTTCGTGTGACATCCCTACAAAAGATAATCATCTCTCGGTGTCTTCTCTATTTATTTCTCTCTGACCATTATATTTGTGTTGAAGATAACACACCCTTGAAAATTTTGTGACGCTCTAATTGATTTCACAAACTTTGATTGGGCAAATAGAGAAGGGGCTAGGAAATTAGAAACTGGCATGGCTACAACAGATTTTTGATCGGTGATGTATACGATATCAAAAATGTTACTTGTATTCATGGTTGGGAAAATGTGAGATCCACTCCCAACCAATGATAAAAAAAAAAAACCTTAATGAGTCCTATAAAATGAATTTTAATTATGAATACAAATAACACAGCTCATATAAGATTCAATGTTGAAATTCATTGCAATTATCCCTCGCAAGTTCCAAAGCATTATACAATTTTAAATCCTTATACAATAAGTGATCCTTCGATGTTACATGCACAACTTGGGAACTTAATGATTATTTTTGGCTATATGATTAATTAGGATGGGGGACCCTATCAAATCACATTGGATAGTTTATCACATAATTACTTCCTCTTGTTAAATCTATATATATATGTTTAGCTAGTGATAATGTTTTTTGTTTTTTTAATGTGAATTTTGAATTTATTCAAAGAAAGCCTCAAGACTAAAGCACCTCTAACACAATGAGGGGTCTCAATGGTCCAATGCTAATCTATCCCATCCTTGGCTAATTTAGCTAGCTTATCAGCTATTATATCGCAGGTCCTAGGGACGAATTGGGCCTTAAAGTAACTAAACCTAGAAGCCAATCTATATGCATCTACTAATATAAGCTCATTGTGGGATAAGATAGCTGAACAACTCTCAAAATTCTCTAAAATTATTTTTGCATCTCCTTCCAAAATTATAGCTCTAATCCCCAAATCCTTTGCGAGACTTAACCTTTCCCTAATTGCCATCACCTCCGCTCTCATTGCATCAACCGCCTCTAAGACTTTTCCATGTTCTCGCTGCTACAAAGCAACCTCTAGAGTCACGAATAAAGACGCCTAACCTCATCGCACTTGCATCATCAACTGTGGCTCTGTAGGTGTTAATTTTAAATGCCCTAGGTTTCCCACTTTTCCGACGGTGATTCTGGTCGAAGTTGGTGGAGAACTTCTCGTGCTTAAGCTGCTTTTAGATTCGTGCCCTGCAGAAGGAACAATTGGAAGGGACTTGAGGTAGGTTTTTCAAGCCAAGCTTAATTTCTTTGATTCCAAACTCCTTCCCAAATTGACGCCAACAGTTAACAATCCCTTGTTGATAGAGAGTTAAACTCCCTTTGCATCAAGCCAAGCCAAGCTAGTGATGATAGCATTGTTACCTATCTCATTTTGATATGTTATGTTATTTTCAATAAAAATAATACTTTTTTTAAAAAATACTTTTTATATTCTGTCTAACATACTAATATGATTTTTTTTTTTAAAAAAAAAAACTAAATAACATTAAAAAAAAATCTTTACCAAGAAATTTATCCAAACCGACCTTTATTAGTCTAATTTTGTTTTGCAAGCAATTGCAAGTTTCGTTTCAAGTTAGCCATTGATGGATGTAGGACACCCTCCAAACAGTCTATTCACAATATATGATATAACTATGTTTCCATTGAACTGTCTTGCTCTTTCTACGTGTCAATAGACAGACCAATTATCATTTGAAGCTTTTTTTTTTTGTGGGGGGGGGGGGCTGGTAAAAGAAGCTTGAAAATTGAAATGTTAATCCCCTGAAAAAAAAAAATGCAAACATTAAGTTGCAACTGGCAAGAGAAATTGAATCCATGTGGTAATTAGAGTTTTGGTTGGGCAGGAAAGGGGGCATACAATGCGTGTGCAACTAGTCAAGGAATTCAGATTTCCATTGTCGCTTAAAAACAGAAAGTATTAAAAAAAGTACAACAAGATGTAAGGTAAGATGAACTGTAATCGGAAAGATCCTCCAGGCTTTGCCTTTGATTTGTAATCAGCGAAGAAATACTTGTTGAGCAATCAACGTATATCTCAAAATATCCTCTTCTTGGCTGGTGGCTTGTAGCGTAGAGGGAATACATACAAATTAGAGGCGTTCAAGGTTAAAGCATTTTGGATAGGATCTGGGTTGTGAAATATGACCCATTGCATTTTTTGGAGCCAGGTTTGGGTCATGTTTGGGATTGGCTCGACCCAGCTCGAAGTCAAATACTTCTTTAAAGTGTAAAAATATTATAATTAGTTGCTAATAAATTATAATATTCTTGCACTTTAATTAATACATTTTATATTATATAATGTTATTTTTGTATTGAAATAACTTGTTTTGAAAAATATATTGTAGAACATTACTTGAATTTTGATTTTTACTTCCAAAATTTCATAACTTCGCTATAGATAGTGTCTAATTTTTATATATTTTCTAAATGCCAGTTTGACTGAGTTATTAGTCGGATTATCATCAAATCGGATTCAGATTCAAAAAAATAATTTAATCAAAAAGTCAGGTTAGGTTTAGGTCTGGTTTAACTTGGGTAAGCCATCCCTTATAGACCCCTAATACAAATATATAAATGACATGACATGAAACCAAGTGGGTAAAATTTGCCAGCACGTATTGGGTCTAGGTCCAAATATCATCCTATATGTAAGTGACAAAATCGAAGTAGTTTTGGTAGGAGAAAAACAATTGTACACAACATTGGGCTCGGCCCATGTTTGGTCCAGTTTAGTCCAATCATCATTCTTCCTAGGCCTATAGTTTTAACTACTTTCGAAGTCAATAGCGCCATGCCCCAAAAAAAAAAATTACAAAGTCAAAAGTGGAAGCCTTATTCTCACGAGGTCGTAATTGAAATAATAGTGTTTAGGATTTAGGATAATACAAGTCATTTCCTTGTACCTCACAAATAGTAGTATTTAAAAACAATTGTGCGAACAACTTATTTATATGCTTTATATTATCATAAATTGTATAACAATTAGTTGGTTTAAGTGATTTGATACTTTTTCCCTTTAAGTAATAGATTTTTATATTATGGTAGTCTATTCAATATATATATATATATATGAGATAAACTTGTGCATGATAGGGTTTTTCCCCCTCTGATCAAGGTTTTTTCATCAATATTGTTAAGACAAATTCTTCATAAACTATTATGATTAAGAAATTCTCCTAATAATAATTTTTTTTAAGACCTTAACTTTGGTGATCGTTGTCGAACCAAAAAAGCAAGAAAAAACTTTAGTCATTTCTTTAAAGTTTAACTTGCTTATCACTATTTTGTTCATCTCTTAAAACTCGCTTAAGACTATAGCCAACATTTGTGGATTAATTGGCGTAGTGTATGTTTGGTTTTACGACTTTGCAAATTTGATTCTTGATAATATTGATTTTATTAAAATTAATTTTAATTGAAAGTGATTTTGAAATAAAATAACTTATATTTAATACTCTCATTTTAAAAAATGATTTTGACAAAATTAACAATATATAGATAGTATTGATTAATGATGTTTTGAACGAAGCAATCTTAGATGCAACTCCACATTTGCTTTGAGTGAAATTCAATTTTGGATGCTAAGAGTGTGTTTGGTTTCCTTATTTTCTGTTTTCATTTTCATAAAAAATAGAAAATGCTACAAAAAATATGTTTGGTTATTCATTTTCATTTTCATTTTCAATTTTAGAAAATATTTTTAAAATTTTTGAAAATTTGAAAACAATATTTTGATGTTTTCAACATTTTTAGTTTTTATGTAGTGGCATTTTTGTAGTTTTTGCCATTTTCTTTTTTTCACTTCCTTTTATTCTCAAGGGACACTACACAGCATGATGAAGATTTGCAGCCTTCCCTTGTCTGCTTTGCAATGGTGGCATGAAGATCTGGTGGTCAGTGGCAAAGCCACCACCGCTAAACTTCTCCGATGACATCGACAATGTGCTTGAGTCCTCTATCAACCTACCAGTTGAACTCAACCTCAATATCACCGACAAGCTTGACGATCGGACTCTACGTCGGATCGCCGTGCCACATTGTGGTGTTGCCAACATCATCAATGGCACTGCCGCCATGAATGCAAGCAAAGTAAGTGAACGAAACGACGTCATTTGGGAACAGCAACAAGTCACGCTTCCACAGTGTATTGCACCAAGCTCTCTTCCTTGGGATGCCGTGGTGGCCGAAGGGAGAGCAGAAACCGACCTACGTGTTCTTCCCTCGTAACAGTCTCGATGATGGCTGTCTGGGGCTATAGTGCATGCGTGGGAACTAATGATGGAAAATAAGGACATTTATAAACCAAGACTTTATTATTTCCATTTTGGCTCAAAGTGTGATAATCATCTCAGGCTTACCATCATGAGTCATGGTAGTTTAAGGAGAAAGACAAAAACTTGAAAATGAAAATAATAACCCAAACATATTTTTATAATTTGAAAAACTAAAAATGAAAATAATTTTTAAAAAATGAAAATAAAAAATAAAAAATATATATTTTCATAAACCAAACACACCCTAAAATTCCGTATGTGAAGAAATAAAAAGACAAAAGCCATTTAAAGTTTCTAAACTCCCGTTTGTGAAGGTTGAAGCGTATCCAAGCATGCGATTAATTTGATTGTTTTCATGCGTCTTTTTCCCTGACCACTCTAGTCTAGTCTCAACCCCCTCGTTAGCTGCCTTGGTTGAGAAGCTGAGAAATAGTAAGTCGGAGCTACAATCATAGAGTCGGTAGCCCATTGGAGCTTGCCCACCCATGAATGCGTTCCAATTTTGCAATGATGCGATGATCTTTTTTTCTGTTGAGGCGAGCACGTGTAGGCCTAGTTCTGTTTGGAAAGGAAGCATAATAATAACTCACACGTACTACAACAGGAGTATTGCCACATGGAAATCTTAAATTTTCATGTGACTTTATTATGTATCATCTCTTATCATTAAATTTTTTATACCATATATTTTAATTAAATTTTACCTTTTAAATTAATAATAAGAGATTATAAATAACAAAATCATATAAAAATTTAATATAAAAGTATTCATTTTCCACATATCACTTCATCCCATCTGGTTTTAGATTTTAGTAATAAGACTTCTAAGAGATAGGCCAAAGGCCCCTTTTTATTTCTTCTTATTTTAGGTGGTACAAATTTAGCAACCTCAGATGGCTCACATGAACTTGCTCAAAGTGACCCGTAAGCCTAATTAGTACTGAATAATGAGACATGCTCATGCCAGCGCTAGTTATCATTCGATAATTGCCAATGGGGCAGTAATTGTTGTTGACAGGCTGCATAGCTTCTAGAATTCCGTTGGCAACAAAGAATATAATTTCGTAAGAAGATTTACCATTACTCACTTCCCCTCCCCTTACTTTTTTTTCCCCCTGGATGTAATTGTTCTATGGCGCCTTCTGCTATACTCTCTACAAAGTAGGGAGTGTCACACTCCTGAAAATCTCAATCATTCATTTTAAAATATATGGTTTAGATTTTATTTGGAATATCGATGCACGACAGATTAATGGTGCACACTAGCACCAATCCACCCCCAAAATTTTCCTCCCTCCGTCTCCCTCGACAACGGCTTCTCACTCATCACCCCCTCTCTCTCTGCCTCTCTTGTACCCACCCAACGGCCACCACCCGCTACCCGACAGCCACCGCCCGCTGTCTCTTGCTCACACATCGCTCGCCCGGCTGTTCCATTGACGCCCATGATGCTTCACGACTCTGTTCAGCACATCAACCTTGTTGACGTCAACGGCAGAGATTGCCTCCCACATCGCTCGCACATCAAGCTTCAATAAGAACGTTAACGACCTACATTGCGCCGCTGACCTCTGCAACAGCCTCGCCGGCCGGCAAGCAGTTCCTCCGGTCATCAAACGACGGCAACCTCGAATGCGCTCCTGATGCCTATGATCCTAAGTGCGACGACAAGGTACGTCCATTCCACTTCGGCAATGTGCTTTCATTCATTAACGACGTCATTATTTACTTCATCTTCGTATTCTATTGTATCTGTGATAGTGTTGGTTCGATAATATTAAAAATTGAAGTAATCATACTATTAAGGTTCAGTTTTTGTTGTTTATATTTGGTTCAGGTGCATCTGCCGGCATGTCTCCGATTATGCTTTGCTGGCTTCTAAGTGTGATGCTTCTAACGGCAGATATCGGAGTTATGTAAAAATATCAGGGAGCTAAAGTTGATCCTTCATGGAGACAGTGAATCAAAACCTGTGGCAGAAGCTTGTGTGACGGTAGTGATTGTGGCTGTAGTGGTGGAAGAGTAAGGTTGTGTGAGAGGATGAAAACGGTACATTTGGACTCACCGGAGATTCCGGCTCCGATGAATGATGACGGAGGAGCGAGAGGGGGAATCCATGAATGCGTGTGAGAGAGAGACAAAGGTGCAGCGACGTGAATGGCTTGGCCGCCCAAGTGGAAACAAGCACATTTAGGTGGGTGCATGGATTGTCTCATGAGGTGGTGATTCTAACGTGCTACAAGTGTGGTATACACCTTACTTTGTATGGTGTAGGGCAGCAATCGCCTTTGTGGTTTTGTGGTCTTGTTCTATTCTATAACTTTAAATAAAAAGTAAATTGAATCAATCAAATAAATAAATAAATAAAAATGACTCATATAATATATATATATATATATAAAATATTATTTAAATAAAAATAACATATAAATATAAAAAATTAAGTGATAAATTAAAATATAAGTTTAATAATAAAAATTATATTACATAATATTATTTAATTTAAATTTAATTATAGTGATTTTAAAAATTAAATTTAAAATTTAATTCGATCTAAATAATTTATAAAAATAAAATTTAAATCAATCCAAATTTTAACGATTTTAATCAATTTTTAATTTAAATTGGATTGAATTGAATTTGAATACCTCGATTACTGCTGACCTCTGGCTAGCTCGATCCCGGTAAGGCATACCTATTGACCAGGTGAACTACACCTTACCTGCTAACATCTAGAAATTTTTAGCATTTATATTTATCTCAACTTCAGCGTAACTTGATCTCTTCCACAGGAACCTAAATAAATTATAATTGTTGATACTGTTTTGCAACCCTTTGGATTATTCATATTTTTAGGTTGTTCGTATTTGGTAGGTGCACTATGTTCTTTTTCTTCGGTTTTGTCTGTCTTTCGTCTAAAACGCAAAGAGCGTGAACTTTTAAAAAAATGTTTTATATATAGTATGCTTTTTCAGAGTTTTTTAACTGTAAATTATAAATTATAAACAAATGAATATTTTTAAAATTTTAGTTTTTATTTGAACATTTCATTTACTTTTAAAAGTTTTTGCACATACTTTTTAATTTTTTTTTAATTTCAAAACACACAAATTTATTTTCTGGGCAACCCCTCGGATACATTGAGGAGTTTATGATTCATTTGGACGGGCTTCATGTTTACTTATTTTTAAAATATTTCTTGGCTTAAATATGTTTTTAGTCCATATAAATATAGGTCATTTTGATTTTACCCTTTATAAAAAAAATTTGTTTTTGGTCCCTTTTTTTAAATATTATATTTTTAATATTTATCGTTCTAAATTTAAGTGTAAAAAATTATTTTAAAATATACATTTAACTTTTATAAATATTGAAAATTTTATTTTATTCTTATATATATTTTAATAATCCTCTTTTGATCCTTGTAAGTATCATTACTTAATAGTACTGACTAATAATAGGGATTAAAAATATAATATTAAAAAAAGAACTAAAAGCCAAAAAAATTTTTAGAAAAATTAAAATCAAAATAACCTATATTTACAAAGATTAAAAATATATTTAAGCCTATTTTTTAAAAATTAAAAAACTATTCAGAACAAAAAAAGGTAAAAAAGTTTATACACTTGATATGTTGAAACTTACATTTTAGGGCAAGTGAATCCTCAGCCCCATACACCTACTTTTACATTCTTCGAGAGAGAGAGAGAGAGAGAGAGAGAGAGAGAAACTGAAACAGGAAAGCAGCAAACTAACCATAGATTAGGGGCCATCTAAATCCGGCCAAGTTAGGTTAAACTGAAGGATTGAATAAAGAGTCAATCAAGCAGAAAATCTTAATAATATGGAAACTGAAGAAACTTCAGCCAACGTATGAAACAAACAAACACGTGGGGATCAGTTTCATTTTGTCCTTTCCCATTAACCATATCATTTATTGCAACAATAATGTCACTTACCAAAAAGAATTCACACTAATTTTATAAATATTTTGTCACGAACATTTTTTTTTCTTAGAATAAGTCTAGTACACTTGTTGTATTGAAAAAAGAGAGAAGAGAATATTCATTTACTCTTAAAATAAGTCTTGTACACTTATTTTATTGAATAATTCTTCATAAAAAGGTTATTTAATGCATTCAAAAAAAAATTATGTTTCAACTTTAAAAAGTTATTGAATGTAATAGTAACTAAATTTATATTCTTAAAGAGATAATATTATTTTATTATTGGAATGGTTTCTTAGTAGGCATAAAAAAAAAATCATTTCTTAGTTGTGAAGGTAAATCATGAAAGCCCGAAACAACTAAAGTCATAGTTTATTTTTATTTATTTATTATATTTAAGAAAGTCATTTTTTTCATATTAATTTTTCATCTAACCTTGAAGATAATTGGAGTTGAACCGGTTCATGAAACGCTAAAGTGAATGTGATAGTTTTATTAAATAGAAGGATAAAGTCTCATTTATATCTCTCATATTTTATAATAATTTTAATTTAGCTCCAAAAGTTTTTTTTCTATTTATATCTCTAATATTTTTAAAATATTTCAATCTTACCCTTTCGATATATAACATCCAAATTATAAAAAAAACTGATATTAAGATGAAATTTTGATATTAGTAATATTCAAATATTAACAATAGAAACTATTTGCCTTTAATTTTCCGTGAAAAATTTTTGTATATGGGTTTTAGTGGAAAAAAATTAATTGAGCATTAAGAAAATTTAAATTAAAAGAAAAAATTTTCATATTCTACAAAAATATGTGAAAAATAATTGTAAATAATATTATCTCATTTATATAAGAAATGAATATATCATAACTAATATTATAACTTGACTTTCATATTAATTTTTTTCGTAGCGATATAAATAGATAAGAAAAAAAATTTAGGGACTAAGCTAATATTACTGTAAAATATAAAGGATGTAAATAAGACTTTATCCTAAATAGAATTATGAACAATGCGCCTTGTGCCGTCGTTTTGTTGGTGTGGTCCTGATCTAAGCCTAAATTCATTTAATAATAATAATAATAATAATAATAAAAGTATGGTCCTCTACTCTCCACCGTTTGAAAGAGAGAATTTAGAAATAAGCACAACGCTGCCTATGCGGTGAATAACTGAGTTAAAATTCAAGCTCACGTACGCTTGAGTGGCTTGTATAGCAAAGCCCTTGTGAATGTGTGTAATATGATCTATGCAAATTACAACACATAATACAAATCATATTGGTAGATATTTTGTTGACAAAACACTCATTTTTGTCTCTGATTAAAATTTTGATAGACAAATTAGTTCAACAAAATTTAAAAATTTATAAGTAGTTTTTCACTATTTAAAAAAGGGATATATTAATCCCTTTTGTACAGAATCTGTACAAATTTTTTAATAGTAGGATTTATATAAATTTTGTACAGAAAGAATAATATGTCCCTTTTTTTAAATGATAAGATATTATTTGTGGACTTTCAAATCTTAAAGAGCTAATTTGTCCCCCAAAATTTTTGTCAAGGAATAAAATGAATATTTTATCTATTTTGTTTTAACAGTGTGACTATAACCCCATATTAAAATTGTCAACAGAGAACAAGCTATTGAAAGGGTTTCAAGTGTAAATTTAATTCAGAAACCTCAAAATTAGGCTACATAAAAGAGAGAATTGGATCGCTGCACAAAAAGGAAGATGAAGCGTCTTTCTGGTAGGAAATAGAAAAACAATTATAAACTTGCTGAAGGAGACGTCATGGCTGGTCAAACCTGGAGCTGGAGCTCCCAGAATTCACCTCCAGGCTGACTTTTCTAATTTTCTTGGATTTTTTTCCCTATTTCGGCATCAGAAATGAATTCATTATATAGCAAGGTAGTAGTTGCTCACTTGCTCTTGTTAAGAAGATATGTACGAGCCAAGTAAAATATTATATTAAGCCAAGAACATTAGCTCAAATGACGCAATTTTTTTTCAAATGAAATATTTTGGCTACTCTCGCTCCCCATGCTAGGTTTTATTCCTTGTTTTTAGCAAAATGGTATTTTAAGAAAATGTAAAATAATTTTAAGATCAAATTTTAGTGGGAGATATATGTACCCAGCAAAAAATTTAATATTTTATTTTATTTTTTCAAATTGAAGCAATGCAAATTTTATAGTTTTCTCGATAAATTTTTTATAACTTTCCGAAAAAAAACAATAAAGTAAATTAACTCTAATCCCATAATGCAGTAAATTTCAATTCACATTTTAAATTTTAAGAATTTATTTGATATCAAGATTTTTAAGGGCTAATGTCATGGCATAATTCAACTTTCGGTGACCTAATTGACGTCAAAAAATTTGTAAAGATTAAATTGATATCACATACATCTGTTAAGGACCAAAAAGCTAGAGTACTTATTTATATGTAGTTGATGATGAAACTATTGTTAATAGAGCAAAATCTCAAATTAATTCTTAATATCATAAGCATGGATCAAAATAGTCTGTATTAACAAATATATGGATATAAATATTTACCTTTATAGTCAAGCACCTAAAAATAACTTAACTTTCTAAATGAACAAAAGAAAGATTATGAACACATGGCAATTTGTTTTATGGAAATTTCATTTCAAAATTTCAAAGGCAGTTGTTAATAATGGTAGATATCAATCCTCAAGAGTCGCCATTGAATCAGTCTGTGTGGTTTGCAATTGAGTGGTGTAAGAGCTTTTACTCTTAGACCGGTGTTATTTTGATCTTGTCTCATAACAATATAATAACTTCATATTATGAAATTAGTCTTTAAAAAATGATTTATAAAGTTAACAATTATTACAAGAAAGAAATTTTTTTTCAATTAATAACATATTAAACTAATATACCCAAAAAAAAAAAGAATTTAATTTGTATGCATTATTATCCAATCACATTCTTTCATTTGCATGACTTTTTGAGTAATGGGGGTGAAGATCATGCATATTTACTTATGTGACAGTATATGAATGGATAATAGTGTAAAAAAATTTTATACTATTAATACATACAAATTAAATTAAAAAAAATCGTGCTAAATTACTAAAATTTTAAGCTCATTAAAGAAAATAAAAGAGACATTTTAATCTAATTAAAATTATAAAGCTTGTTTAACCTTTGCAAAAATGGTGGAAGTTAACATTTCCCGGGAATAAGTATTAGCATAATGTTCAAAGAAATGAATAAATATTAGAATCGGTCAGCTATCATGGAAAGAAGAAACTTGCACAGTAAGCAAAAAAAACTTCGTGCAGATTGTTTTATCGATAAATAAATAAATAAGTGCATGTATATATTGTGTGCGTGCTTGCTCAGGCTCAGCAGAACCCGCATGTAACCCGGAATCCGCGAAACGATAACAGTGTGGAGCGCCCCGTGTGAGACTGAATGAGATCCCAGAACCTGATAGTGATAGTTTCTTTCAGCATTTCACTTTAATTTTCTGGTACCCTTTTCAATCTTTATGTTAAATAATGAAAATAATAAAAGTGTCTTCTGTATCCTCTTATCTTCCAGTTTGTATTCTCTTTGGCTGAATAGATATTTCTCAACCCTTCTCTGCCTATGTCTCTCCCTTGTTATTCTTTCTTTGTTTCCGGGTTTTACTACGTAGTTTTGTATGTGGGTGGCCATGTCGATGTCATGACATGTAACCATGATGTCAATCATAGTCTTGTTGAAACTATTAACTTGTGATGTACTCCACAACCATAAGTTGCTGGTATTTAATTCTGTCAAGAACATATAATTATTGTTATTATTAGTATCTTAACAATAGTGTTTAACTGTGATACGACGATTAAATAAGGCATAATCTAATATTTTTTCCAGTGATAAGTAGCAGAATGATAAGCCATTTCTTTTTCCTTCCGTTGTTTCCTTTCTTTCCGCGGCAGTTAGTTACTTGGTTGGTTGGTCAGAAAATAGAAAAATATTTTCCGTCCTTCCTTTCTTGCCTGGATCACCAAATCAAGGGCGTGTTCCTGTTTCTATGCAAAATCAGTACCTTACAAGTCTTGAACGGAGAAATATAGTAACTAAAATTTTATATGAATTGAATTGATGAATGAATACAACACACTTTTACACTTTTACTTATTCAATTATTATTTTTATATTTTGCTGTTCTGTTTCGAAGTTCCTGTGGGATAACTCCAAGTGCCAGGATGGAAATATCAACCCTTTTGCATCATCATGGGATGGTCGAGAGGGAATCTGCCTTAGGGGCAATTCCGGAATGCACAGGTTGCAATTTGTCTATGTGCTGTTTTTTGTTGCTTCACGTATGTTCAGAGTTTCACATTTAATTACAAAGTCTGGTAAGTCCATAATATGGCACAACTTGGTCCCGCAGCTTGATTGTCATGCTTTAAATACACTAGCACACATGAGAATATAGTTCCATTCAAGAAAGAAAAAGCTGAGGAAACTTTTTTACTAAGCTGTTTAGTTCTTCTGCTTCAACCTTCAATATTTTTATATCTGTCATTTCTGAGTCGTTCATTTTTGTGTGTGTTGCATATAGGTGGAGTATATTAGGCAGTGATCTGATATGGGGCGTGAGAATGGGCATAAACGTGATGAGACAAGTGCATCAGAGAATCCTGCAGGTGAAAAGAGCCAACAACAAAAAGAAAGAGTTCCATATTACAAGCTGTTCTCATTTGCAGACTCCACTGACATCGTGTTGATGATTGTTGGCACCCTTGGTGCCATTGGAAATGGTATGGGTATGCCCCTCATGACATTACTCTTCGGCCAATTGATTAATAGCTTCGGATATTACCAGTATAGTGACGATATTGTCAACCAAGTTTCCAAGGTAAAACCAGGAAACCAACTAACACTCAGCTTCATGTGTGTGTGTGTGTGTTATATGGTAAATTGTTAATCTTTAGTTACCTCTCAAAATTGCAGATTAGCCTGAAATTTGTGTACTTGGCACTAGGAACTGGTGTGGCAGCATTCCTCCGTAAGTGTATTATGTAATCTAGATCACTGTGGCTTTCCTAAACTCAATATCCTAAGTCATATGAGTTTTTTAGACGTAAAAAGATAGACACTGAAGTTGATAAGATCATTGATTCATTTTGCAGAGGTGGTTTTCTGGATGGTCACAGGGGAGAGACAGGCTGCAAGAATAAGGGGCTTGTATTTGAAAACAATACTAAGACAAGACATTGCTTTCTTTGATAAGGAAACTAACACTGGAGAGGTGGTAGGGAGAATGTCAGGTGACACTGTTCTCATACAAGATGCCATGGGTGAGAAGGTACTACTATACTAGTACTGCTATATCATCTGCCGCAACACTTATATACTAAAGAATTTAATGCAAATTAGGAGCAAGAACCACTTTGAGTTTTGTTGTTACTGCTGTTTTCCCTGAGTGCTCATTTACTGAAGGCTTGCTTGTATAAACAGGTTGGGAAATTTGTGCAGCTAATAGCAACATTCGTTGGGGGCTATGTGATATCATTTGTCAAAGGGTGGCTTCTTGCTCTTGTCATGCTGTCCTGTCTTCCAATTCTTGCTATGTCTGGCGCTGCCTTGGCGATCATCATAGAAAGGACGGCATCCCAGGGTCAAAATGCTTATGCAAAAGCTGCGCATGTAGTTGAACAGACAATTGGCTCCATAAGAACTGTATGTTAATAAACCAAAATAAATATCGGTGAAATTTCTTAACTTCTTGAGTAGAATGTTCATCCTGATTCTTATATCCTGGGGTGCTATACTGTTCATTCTTTTCTTTCCTTATGTATATTTCCAGGTTACATCCTTCACTGGGGAAAAGCAAGCAGTATCTAGCTACAAAAAATTTCTTGGAGATGCTTACAAATCAGGAGTTCGTGAAGGCCTCGCATCGGGAATGGGTTTTGGCTTTGTTATGTTAGTTATTTTCTGTGGTTATGCTATGGCTGTATGGTATGGCGCAAAGATGATAATTGAAAAAGGATATGATGGGGGTACGGTGATCAATGTGATGGTTGCTGTGTTAACTGCTTCCATGTAAGTAGATTGATTCAATTATATACATTTCATGTGCTAATGAAGTTTCAAAACTCCTTGTATAATTTTTTGTAATGATATGTATCTTAGGTCTCTTGGCGAGGCAAGTCCTTCCTTAAGTGCTTTTGCTGCGGGTCAAGCGGCAGCTTATAAAATGTTTCGGACAATTGAGAGGAAGCCAGAGATAGATTCTTATGACCCAAGTGGAAAAACATTAGAGGACATTTATGGTGAAATAGAGTTAAGGGATGTCTATTTCAGTTATCCAGCCAGACCCGAGGAGCTTATATTCAATGGATTCTCCCTTCATATGCCTAGTGGCACCACAGCAGCTTTAGTAGGAGAAAGTGGAAGTGGGAAGTCCACAGTTATCAGTTTGATAGAAAGATTCTATGATCCACAGGCAGGTGAAGTTCTTATTGATGGCATTAATGTTAAAGAATTTCAGCTTAGATGGATTAGAGGAAAAGTTGGCCTTGTTAGCCAGGAGCCAGTGTTGTTTGCATCTAGCATTAAGGATAACATTGCATATGGAAAGGAGGGAGCAACAGCTGAAGAGATAAGAGCTGCTGCTGAACTTGCAAATGCTTCTAAATTCATTGATAAACTGCCACAGGTTCTAGTTTCTAGCCAGTTTCTACAATTTTAAAGCTATTTTTGGATTCATGATCTCGTAACTTGCTAAGTAACCTTAATCTTTTTTACCTTATGCATCAAGGGATTGGACACAATGGTTGGTGAGCATGGAACTCAACTATCTGGTGGACAGAAGCAGCGCATTGCCATTGCGAGAGCTATACTCAAAGATCCAAGGATTCTACTTCTAGATGAAGCCACAAGTGCACTTGATGCAGAGTCTGAAAGGATAGTGCAAGAGGCTCTAGACAGGATCATGGTCAACAGAACTACTGTTATTGTGGCACATCGCCTGAGCACAGTGAGGAATGCAGATATGATCGCTGTAATTCATAGAGGGAAAATGGTTGAGAAAGGTACGAAGCAAGTAAAGCTAAGACATGGCTTCTTTCATTTAGCCAACCGAGATCATAATATGTGTGTTTGGCCTAGTGGCTATCATTCCGAGTGAAATCAATTGTACCAAATTTTTGTCATTCTGAAACACTTTTTAACATTTTACTACCTGCATCACCGTATAAATTGTGTTGGATTTATTTGTCCAGCGTCACCATTGAGATCTGATAACATTAATATCACAGCCCATGACACAAGTAATGGATATAGTCTCTTTTATTAGATAAAGTTTTGAGAAATCTTAAGAAAATAAAGTTGTGCCTATGCCATAAACTATAATTTTTGGCCTAGTGTTAAGCTATTGATCCAACAAATTGAAATAATTTAATAAGTACTTGAGGTATGATTAACTCTTTGATTCTGAAACTGTGTCCGCTTTTGAAAAAAGAAAAAGAAGGCATTTCCTTTGGTATCAAGAACTGTTGTCCTTCCTGAATAATATTGATCCTGGAAGTTATCCAATCTACAAGCAGAATTCAAATAATCGCAGAATTCTGTTTATAACTTGTGTTTTTCAATCAGGAACACACGCAGAATTACTGAAGGATCCTGAGGGAGCTTACTCTCAACTAGTACGCTTACAAGAAGCAAAAATGGAATCAGAAGAGAATGCAGACCATCAAAACAAGAGTGAACTCTCCTTAGAATCCTTCAGAAAGTCAAAAAGTCAAAGGAGGTCACTTAGAAGATCAGGGTCATCTGTGGGAAGTAGTAGTCGCCACTCATTCTCAGTTTCCTTTGGCTTACCCACAGGAGTCAACATCCCTGACCCTGAACTTGAAACTCCACAGGACAATGACTCTAAACCATCACCAGAGGTTCCACTTTGGCGCCTTGCTTCCCTCAACAAGCCAGAGATTCCAGTGCTTCTCATGGGATGTGTAGCTGCCATAGCAAATGGTGCTATCTTTCCAGTATTCAGTGTGTTACTTTCCAGTGTCATCAAAACATTCTATGAACCATTCCATGAGATGAAAAAGGACTCAAGGTTTTGGGCACTGATGTTTGTTACCCTTGGACTTGCTTCTTTAGTGGCTCTTCCAGCAAGAGGATACTTTTTCTCTGTGGCTGGCAACAAGCTAATCAAACGTATCAGGCTAATTTGTTTCGAGAAGGTGATCAACATGGAGGTTGGTTGGTTTGATGAGGCCGAGCACTCGAGCGGCGCAATTGGTTCAAGGCTCTCAGCAGATGCTGCATCTGTGCGTGCCCTTGTTGGTGATGCATTAGGACTACTGATTCAGAATATAGCAACAGCGTTGGCAGGTTTGATCATTGCTTTTGTTGCAAGCTGGCAGTTGGCATTGATTATTCTTGTCATGATTCCCCTCATTGGAGTGAATGGATATGTTCAAATGAGATTCTTGAAGGGATTCAGTGCAGATGCAAAGGTGGGAGCTTCTTTTCAATAGCAATACAATGCTACATATATAACTACATGATTTATTAGATTTTGCAACAAATTCTAATTGTAGTAATACGCATATTGATGTAGAGGATGTATGAGGAAGCAAGCCAAGTTGCTAATGATGCAGTTGGAAGCATAAGAACAGTAGCATCTTTCTGTGCTGAAGAGAAGGTTATGGATCTATACAGGAAGAAATGTGAAGGTCCCGTGAAAACAGGAATAAGACAAGGCTTGATAAGTGGAATAGGATTCGGGGTCTCATTTTTCCTACTCTATTGTGTCTATGCAACCTGTTTCTATGCTGGAGCCAGATTTGTGAAGGCTGACAAGGCATCATTCTCAGATGTTTTCCGGGTACCAACACATTTAACACTTGTTTTCAACTTGTGGGGAAAGTGGAAAAGTATCACATTTCAACACTTTAAATTTTTTTCTTCCCAAAATGTTCTGCAGGTTTTCTTTGCTTTAACTATGGCAGCTATTGGAATTTCCCAGTCAAGCTCACTTGCTCCTGATTCTAGCAAAGCCAAGTCAGCTACTGCTTCCATATTTGGACTAATTGATATGAAGTCAAAGATTGATCCAAGTGATGAGTCTGGTAGAACACTGGATAGTGTAAAAGGTGACATTGAGTTTCATCATGTAAGCTTTAAGTATCCATCTAGGCCAGATATACAAATTTTCCGAGACCTTAGTTTGACTATCCATTCTGGCAAGGTAAAGTTTGTTATTTTTTGAAACTCCATTTCATGTCACCAACTAGATGAAAATGCATGTAGCAACTAATGGTTCCAATCAAACTTTGTTGTTCCAGACAGTGGCCCTTGTTGGTGAAAGTGGAAGTGGGAAATCCACAGTGATTGCCTTGTTACAGAGATTCTATGATCCTGATTCTGGTCAAATTACACTTGATGGTATAGAAATCCGGAATTTACAGCTCAAGTGGTTGAGGCAGCAGATGGGCCTTGTAGGCCAAGAGCCAGTATTGTTCAATGACACTATCCGTGCCAATATTGCCTATGGAAAGGGAGGCAATGCTACTGAAACAGAAATCACAAAAGCAGCAGAACTGGCCAATGCTCATAGGTTTATTAGTAGCCTACAACAGGTAAAAACAGTGCTAAACATTTTGAGAAATGTTTTTTTGTACCACTAGGTTGGTAGATACCTTTGGACACCCAAAAAGAGAAGAGAGAAAAAAAAATTGTAAAAGAAAATGAAATGAGTAAAATAATTAATGAAGAGAAAAAAAGTAAAGAGGAGGTGTTCGGAGTATCCACTTTTTTAGGTGTACAAATAACATACCTCAAACATTTTTTGGCCTTAGTATTATGTCTTCGCATTTGTTTCAATTAGACCCAGCCTTTATTTACTCAGTATTGTACATACCCATTTAGATATAGTGATTAAATCTATAGATTACAATTTAAATAACTGTAGTTTTTGATTATATAAATGTCGAGTTTATATATTCATTTTTAGTTAACATTACATTCAACATATATATAATCAAAATTCACACTTATTTAAATTACGATCCATAAATGTCAATTAGTATGTCTGTACACAATGCACAAAAAAACATTTCTCTTATTTATTTGTTTATTTTTGTATTTTTCCTGTTATAGGGTTATGACACTGTAGTGGGGGAGAGGGGAATCCAGCTATCTGGTGGGCAGAAGCAACGTGTGGCCATTGCACGTGCTATAATCAAAGGTCCAAAGATATTGCTACTTGATGAGGCCACAAGTGCATTAGATGCAGAGTCAGAGAGAGTTGTTCAAGATGCATTAGACAAAGTGATGGTGAACAGGACCACTGTGGTTGTGGCACATCGTTTATCCACAATAAAAAATGCAGATGTGATAGCAGTAGTAAAAAATGGAGTTATAGTGGAGAAAGGAAGGCATGAAACACTTATTAACATTAAGGATGGACTTTATGCTTCCTTGGTCCAACTTCATACAAGTGCTTCAACAGTATGATAGAAGGGCCAAGTAACAATAATTTTGTGAAGTTCGATAGAAGGGCAACACTGAATCCTTGCTTCACTTTTCATAGAAGAAAATTCGTTCATGCTCTTACCAATGTAATTCTTGTGTTTTGGATTTTTTTTTTTTTTTTGTTAATGAAACAGATCGGAATAATGTATAAAAATCACCCTTGACCGGTAGCTCAGATCAATGGACATGTTGATGTTGTATGAAGTATGGGGGCCTAGTGGGGAAAATATTAAATATGCATAAGAATCAAGGGATGGCAGAGAAAAAGTGAAGAAATGAAATTGCATATGAAAAGGTGGAGATAAAGCGCAAATTTTACCTTTAATAGCATTCATTTCCGTCTTCCTTTCTTACAATTATTTTATCTTTCTAACTTTCTTAGCATGATGTAAAACATTATACCTCAACTTTTTTAATCTTAATAATAATTGTTCGCATAATTTTAAATGTAAATAATAATTAAGTAAAAATTTTCCTCAAAATAATGATTACAAGATTTGAATTCTGTACATTGCAAATAAAATTCACCTTACGTTACACTAAAATTACAACTAACCATTTTGGGATGCGCCAGTCCTGGTCCTGCTCTAATGGTTTGCTTACTCTCATTCCATTAGATGGGACTGGGTTCGAGACTTGCACACTCCATCATCCAAGCCAAAACCATTTTGGGATGTAGTACACTTCAAATTGAAAATTTGTAGGGCCAACTAACCATCTTAAGGGCACTTAACAGAAGAATTGCAATTTTGTAAAGATTTATTTATTTAGAGATTTGACTAGTGTCTTTCTAGTTTCTCCTCTCAAAAATAATAGTTTCTATTGTACAAAATGTTTTACAAAGTAATAACAAGATATTGATTCAAGTGGAAGGGGTTAGATCCCTTGAATATATGATCTTAGTTTTGATTTTAGAATTCTTATATGTATATAAAATATATTTTTGGGAGAGATCTCCACTTAGGGGCTGACTATATTATGAGAGATTAACCTTTTTATATGTCTAGGAAGAGAATATTATAAGAAATCTGAAAAAAAAAAAAAAGGCTTTACCAAGTATATCCACCATCTGATTGTGACTTTCACCCACCCATGAGTGCCATGTGCAAATATAATTGGTTAGTTGTTGATTCATAAGTTTGGGTATTCAAATTTTTTTGTACTGAGTAGCATCAGCCAAAAAAAAAAAGTTTTTGAGCAAGGGAAACTATCCCATTCTAATGCTTCGTTTAATATTGAATTGTCAATTGAGTACTACTTACCAATACAAAACAATTTTCACGAATTCAATACGGAAAAATCATGATAATATAAAACAAAAGCTGTTGAAGATTTGTTTCGCCTTTAACAAAAAATAGGATGGGATGAATGATAGAGTTGTCGACATCATTCGTTAAAAATTTATTTCGTACTGTAAAGCAATTTTCTTGTAAATTTTTAATTTTGAATGTAAGAGAACTAAAAAATTGATGAAGTCATGTATTTGTTTTAATGGTTCACATTATATTTTTTTGTGACAAGTGAGGGTTGTTTGACAATCTTTAAAAACTAAATATGTAGGTATAATAGGGCCACATTTTATATAGATGTTATTTGATAACTAACCAAATCTTTTAAAATTAATTTTTAACTAAACAAATTTTAAAGTTGGTTTTATTTAAGGTGATTACTATGTTGCCATGTTAAAATAGAGGGTAAATTATCCTTCCTGATGTGTAGGTAACCAATTGGGTTATTTGTGTAGACTCATGCCATGAGGCTGACTAGTAGTATCATCTTTTTTAATTGTAATGAGAGACTTCCCATATTTTTGTTTTCCAATTCTAGCCACACAGGAATTAACAAAAGAAACAAATTAAAAAAAAAAAGAATTCTTGAGACAATTGTAATTAAAACTTCAAAATCCATATTATTTTCTCAGCTTCGTATTTGTCGTAACCAATTGAACTCAAAGAACCTATATTGTTTTGGCTCTACAAATTCATCGGCGTAAGCTGCTAAAGGAAAAAAGCTTCACCACATTTGTGTAGCAGATCATTCCCTGCTGTCACTGATTGCGTATGACCCAAATTACTCATCCAAATTACTCATCCAATATGGCAAAAATCATGATTTAAGATTGGGTTGTTACTGTCAAAGTCTTCAAGCAAATTGAAATGTGTGCTGAATGTCACAATGTCTTGGAAACATTGAATCTAACAAATGATGTCATAATCAACAAGATTTATACGATCAACTAGGATAGTCACTGCATATGGATATCAGCGAGAATGGTTGTGGACTAATGGGTAAATTTCGATTGCAAAATGCAAATGTAATTTCATTCAACCATGGCCAATGGGCAATTTCAACCTCTGCAGTGTATGGTTCTTGGATTCAAATCGGCAGCCATGACAATCCCAGAGTTCTTGTGTTCAATTAGGGTTCTTGTGCTCAATCCTATTTCAGATTTTTTTTAATTAATTTCAATGTGGACAGAATGGAAAATAAATATGTGAGGAGTCCTTCTTTGCAATTAAAATAGATGGTACTACTAGTTAGCCATATAGCACAAGTCTATACAAATGGCCCAATTAGCTACCTATACATCAAGGAGGGTAATTTACCTTCTATTTTGACAGGGCACCGAAGTAATCACCTTTATCTAATCCTTTTCTCACCTAGTCACCCTTTTTATTACCTTATCATTTCTTAATAATTTAAAAATTAATTAAACTAACTTTTAAGTTAATTTCAAACCAAATACTATTTAATTCTAAAACTAGTTTAATTTTTATACATATTAATATAACTTATTCTAATTTATATCTTGTTAAATTAGTTTTTTCAAGTTGTCAACTAGCCTCCAAGTTTTCTTACAGAGAAAATAATTTTGCATATTAATTTATATATTTTTTCGTATGTTTTTATTATATTTAAATTTTCATAAAATTAAACAAAAAGTTTACAAATTATTATAATATATATATATATATATATAAACAGTTCAAGTGCGAACGTAATGCATGGCGAAGCCGTATTATCAATCAATGTCACAATTAAAAAGGTTGTAACTAACCTACCAAGTATAGCTTGTTGCTGGTTGCTATGTGGCCCAACCTCAAATGCTTTTCGCTTGCAGAACATGTTCATTCAGAGAATGGAAACTGAAAGTAGCAGGATCGGTCTATGACAACTACCATTAAGTGGAATAGCCCCTATAATGTATACTGAGTTGAGCCATAGGAGAGAATGACACTGACACCGTTCAAACATCATCTATGGGTTGATCTTTATCGATTAATCTAAGTTCAATAAAGGAGAAGAAAAAAAAATGGACATATGTGCTGCTTGCTTACTTTGAAATTCATCAAACCAAAAGTTAGCTCAGATATGATATATTAAACCTTGCTTGGAATAATAAAATGAAATAGAATTAAATTTAATTTTATCATCAATTAAATTTAATTGTGTTAAAATTTGAATTCAGGTATTTGGAATAAGTTAGCAAATTATAAAATTAAATTTATTTATATTATTAAATAGTATATAAAAATAAATTGAATCATTTATATTGATCATTTTATTCTTTATTAATATAAAATATCATATTTTAATAACAGACTTAATTTTTTATTAGACAACATGATACAATCAAAACTAAATTAAAGTGCTCTACAAAATAAATTTATCAAGAATATTTTTTCCACAAGGAACACTAAAATTGATAAAGTCTGTGCAATACACTAACAACAAACATAAACAGCAATATGCAGTCTATCAAAAGCAAAACTAAATAGTGCTTTAATAATTTTTTTTAACCAAAAGAACCAAACATCAGGACCAAAAGAACTATAAGTAATTAAAATATTGTAATTTTTATTACCTTTTATAATCTTGAATGCTTGAAAATGTGGGACTAAAGATGCAGAGGTATGTGCTTTTAAATCAAAAAATAATAAAAGATAATTTTTTTTACCAACTAGATCTTGGAAAGCAAATAGAAACTTTTCAAATCAAGACTCTTGTTTTGCCATTGACATACAGAAAAAGAATCAAGTATAAATGGTGCTAGTGGAGACTAAAGAAACATAGGTGTGCCTTTTGTGCGAGTGGTGGACAAGACAACAGCGATGGATACTTACAAACAATCTGAAGGGAGAATGGAGCAATGACTTAAACTGGTTTACAACCGCAATCTATTTGAAGATAGGGGATTAAAGATAAAAGTGTCAAGAATAGAGAAGTAAAAAAGAGAAAAAAAATATTATATAAGATTGAGAGTATTTTTGGTATATTATTTTTTAATATTAAATTCATTATATTAGGAATTACAAATCAGATCTGTTTTGATCTGATTTACTTCTCAGTCTTTTTAAAGAATTGAATTCTTTTTAAATTTTAATTTCATAAGATTGATTCCAAATTAGGGATTGAATTTACCTTTTTGAATGAATTCAATTTCAAGGCTTTCCAAACAATTTGTGTATGACAAAAGGAATAAAAAAACTTTTAAAGAGATTTATTAATATTTATAAAATGAACAAGGAAAGAGTTCCTTTTTTTTTTTTTTTTCCTTCTTTCAGAACAAAGATTGTGAAACCATCCAAAACATAGTTAGTTGGACGAAGAGATGCCAAGAAATTAAGTAAGTATTATTCATCATCATCATCATCATCATCATCATCATCACGATACGAAATACATCTTTTGGCTGTAACTATTTTATTTCTGCCAGCGGAGAAGAACGGCCTTCTCAGTTCTCCGTTCCTCTAATCCATGAATTTCAATATCCCAACTCCGAAATTCATTAGCAATAGTAGTCTAAAAAGGCTTCCTCAGTGTTCATTTCTATTTCTAATACCATATTTGTAGTTAGCTTATACAGGGGCGGTTAAAATACGTTCTAACAGTGATAAGCCGTAATGTTGATTTATTGTCCTTCTAACCTTCAATGCTATATTTTTTTTTTTTTTTTCACTTCTATGACAGTTGCTTGGATGTTTGTTTTTTTATATACTACGGGGCTAAAGCCCAAGAAAGACTAAGCAACTAAGCGAGGTAACAATAACTACTTAGTGCTTCCTTGGATTAATCCTCCCCAACGAAGAAAAGAATTTAAATCCAACTGGTCCCAACACAGTGGCAGTAACATCCTGCCTAAGAATGCTGGTAACGGACACCCCAAGGATGGCTAAGGCATGGCCAAGCTTAGCTGAATGGTTATAATTTAATTGAAAAATATTAGAAAATTAGTATTTTGTTATCACAATTTTTGTCAAAATAATGTCATCTTTTTTTTTTTTTTTTGACGGGTCAGTGTGAATTATCTTGATCATATTGATGACTACATACTCATACAGATCCGCTTAATCCTTTTGAAACAGTTTCTTTGTATATATTTGCCATATCGTCTTATGCATGCCTACTCCTCGGGGAGGTACGAAAGCTCGTTAGTTTTACAAATATCCTGTTTTTCCTTCTTTCCTTCTTCATTGTTTTAACATAATGGTTACAAAGTTCTGATTCAGCCCTAAATAAACTCAAAACTGGATAACTGCATTTCTTTTGTTTGGAAGGGCGAAGACGTCCAACAAAAAGTAGTCAAATTGACCGAGATTGTAGTTTGTTGATTACAGCAGCGACATATAATGTTCGAAATGAGTAGCAACCATCTCATATTTTTTCTAAACGTAACTCGCATTATTAACAGAACCACAGGATAAACCATTATTCATGCTCTTTTTCTCTTCCCTTAACACCGGTTTTGCAATTGCTCGGTTATCGCTCATTCTATCAGACTGTATTTAATTATATTATAAAAGGATTTGCACTTTAAATCCATTGTAAAATCGCACGTTTTGAACTTTTTTGCACGTAAAAGGCCATCATTAATTTAACAAGAGCCAAATTATATCAATGCTCAGTTTTTTATGCCAAAAGAACACTGCACATAATTAATATTGATGTGATTACGATACCTTTTGGGCTTTAAGTGCCACATTGGACATGGTGGTTTCCGCCTTCCTGAATGCATGTAGATGCTTGAATGCTATACAATAGAAAAAACTGAAGGCCATACGAGAAAAGTAATCGAAATTACTAACTTCTCAAGATACAAATAACAAACTACGAGTCATCATCACTTTCATCACTGTATGAAACAAGACCATTTAATGATTGCGCTGGTTCAGAAGACTTAGGCTTATCATTCACAAAAGTAGTTTCTGCTTTTGAAACTTCAGCATTTCCTTCATCTATCTTGGCCTTTTTAGCTTGGGGCTCACTCTTATCATTCTCAGGAGTAGTTTCTGCTCTTGGAACTTCTTCAGCATTTCCTTCATCCACCTTGGCCTTTTTAGCTTGGGGCTTGACTTTTATAATCATGTTTAATGAGCGCAAGGCTGGATTCTTCTTTCCAGCAGGCTTTTCTTCCTGTAAGAGAAAACAGGTTGCTCGATAACCATGAAAATAACAAAGTTCCCACCTATAACTGACAAAAAAGTCATCAAGGAATGATCTACGAATCAAATCCAGACTATCTAAAAATTCTTACAATGCCTCAATGCAGAATCGACCATGAAAATTCTTATCACATGCTATCACATAGGTTCATGCATTAGGTATTCAATAAGTCTTAAAATATGAATATCAAATGACAAATTCTGTTTCTTAAACGCACACTTATCATTTATGATTTAAAACCACATGCATTGCTTCAATGGCTGACAAATTAGATATCCTTCAGAGATTGGCCATTTAGTTGAATAAACACAGTAAATGTGCAAAATAAATAATAAGACTATGAAGTCCAGGAGAGACAAGGGATTCTAATCTCGCAATGCTGTCAATATAAGACAGCTTTCATTTGGGAAAAACCAGCACAAATAATTGTTCATATAAACTTTTAAATCTCACAATACAGAACTAAAGGAACAGCAAAATGTTGACGGTTCCAAAACCCTTCCAAGTAGAATAGTCCCAATATCTTATTCAGCACATAACAGACCTCATTATTGACCCATTAGGTAAAGATGTTATTGAAGAAGTCAAGAAATCAGTAGCAACATTATTTTATGATGATAATGTAGAATGTAAATATTAATACACTACACCCTTGCAGAACATAAAATGATAGTGAAGCACATAGTATTCACTGACCAACCTGCACCATAGGTAACGGGGCTCTTTCCTTAATTTCATGCACAATGTTGGATTGTGCTGCGACCGCTGCCTGAAATCAAAATCCAAGACGATATAGTCAGGAAAAAAACCATTAACCAAATAATAGACACATAATGTTAAATTCAATTCACCAATAGCAAGTCCAAAAATAATTTCAAGTGAAGATTCCCTGAGAGGTACAAGAAGTATGTATTCTATTTCTTAAAGAGAAATAAAAATACCATACAGAAATCATGACTTAACCTGAAAGCTACGTAATTGTTGGGCTTCCTCATCTGCCACTTTCTGTTCATAATCCTTCCTTGACTGAAAGGTGGATAAAACACACAAACTTTATATTAGAAAGAAGAATAAGAATCATTTTCATAGTTTCATAAACTTTGTGCAGCAATTCGTTTGAGAATTTCTTTTCTTCTATGTAATGCTAAATGTCATCAAATTGTTTCCAAACAATCTAAAATAGCTATTTGTACAACCCTCATAGCAATGCACATATCTAAATCTAATCATATAAATTTTCCCAATTGAAATTTCAAGGTTCCAGTCATGAAAACTCTAACAAGCACAGTGCTGTAAAGAGAAAATCAGAAACTTACTGCTTCATAATTATCAAGAAACTCAGTCTCATCTTCGTCTAAAGCTTTAGGTGGTCCTGTAATAATTAAAGACAGGTCAAAATTCAGTCTGGAATGGCAACAAAAACCATGCACACAAGAGAAAATCATAAAACAAATAGCATAAACTATGCCAGTCTAAAAAGGAGCAAACACCAAGTATGCATAAAATCATTAAGAGGTGCAGGCTTAGGAGCTCTAATTGGCAATTAACAATTTAGCATTGCCACACCCCTATCACATTCAATTCTTCCAATAAGAAAGGAGTTCCGTATTCAAATCTAATTATCTAAACCAACTTCCACAAGCTAGTTGTCCTAGCTGCTAATGACTAAATAGAAGGCAAAGAATCACGATTGAGCTAAACGGTAAATGCTAGTTGAATACTCACTGTGCTTGAACCTTTCATTAAATTCAGCATCCCGCTTGTCCTTATTCTCCTTTAGAATCTGCAATTGATTTTTTTTTTTTCCAAATTAGAAAACCTTGATTTTCTTATTGGGAATTGTAATTGTGAAATCTTGCAATTGCAAGCGAACCTCGTAGAGAGGTCTATCCCTCTGTGCAGTGCCGTCGTCTACTCGTTCTCCCCTCGTCCTTTTTGCCTCTACCAGCTGTTCCAACACAATGAATTCAGCGACAATGTAAAATTAAGAAGCAGTTGTGAAACCCTAATTTATGGCTATCGGAGAAAGGGGTAAAAAGAAGATTGAAGAGTTTGATAAAGAGTGAGTAGATTTACTTGCTCTTCAGAGACAAAGTTCATAATCCGTAGAGGGCGATCGGAATCTTCAGCCATGGCTGGTTTTGCGATTTGCTAAGGCCTCACAGTCAGTGACAGAACAAGAAAGATCCAGTAACAATAACTAGCACTAACAGCTGGATTCGAGTGAATGTTTTTGGGCCCTTGTATTGTGTTGTGCTTCTGTTTTGTAAGTCACAGTGCCAAGCCTATTTATAATATACCGATCCAATCCTACTCAAAATTATCCTATTGGCATTGCCAAGGTTAAAAGAAAAAGAAGTTAATCCTATTGCTAATTTGCTATTCAAAAGTAAGACTCTGACATGAAAAGAACTATATTTTAAAAATTTATATTTGATTTGATAATTGATATGAATTCAATCAAATAGTAGCTTTGGTATATTTTTTTTTTCATTTTATTAAGATAAAAAAATAAAAGTATAAGGTGTTTGAATAAATTATAATCATATCACAAAAGAATTAGAAAGTGATTATAAATATTATAATAAGAGATTAAGTAACTTTTAAATGATTGTATTTATCTTTAATTATAATATTAAAAGTATTGAAAAAATAATTATAACAAGTGAATAAGAAATGTTTAAATATATATAGTTTATTTTGATTTCTCTCTAAAAATTTAGAAAAATATTAGATTTAAATACTATTTTGCTCCTTATAATTGCATGCAGATTTTCGTCCTGGTCCCTATAATATTTCTTTTTATGGTGTAAGTTTTTATAGTTTTTCTACCATATGAATTCTGATTCTTGAGAGATTAAAATTAAAATAAATTAAATTATAGGGACCAATTATTTAATAAGGGCCAATCGTTCGTGAAAAATAACAATTGTAAGGACTAAAATCTAAAAGGTAAAAGCTATAAGGACCAATAATTAATTTTGGAAACCAAAAACCAATTTTGTGGCACCATAAGGACTAAAACCTAAACAAAAAAAATATTTTTATACGACTAAAACTAAAATCAGTAAAAACTATAAGGACTAAAAACTTATCTAAGTTAATAATAATAATCGTAATTTGAAAAATATAAAAATTAATCATTCCTTTATAATAATAATTAGTTATGGAAAAAACTCCTCTAAAGTGATAAAATAAAAAGGGTACCTACTATTAGATCATTAGTGTGACTTATACACAATGCACTTTACTGATCTAATGATAGATATCTACTCACTTTCTCACATTGATCTTTGACACCACAAAAAAGAGGGGGCTTGTTGTCCTTGACAAATGGAATCTCCAAACTCCATTAATTTAGTTAAAGTAAATCCCCTAAATCAATCCTTAACAAATTTCATGTTAAACCAATTGCCATCTTTCGCTCACCCTCTACCGCCACTTCCATCGCCACCCTCCTTCACCCTCCACTATCATCACCATCCCTCCTTCTCTCTCACCCTCACCCTCACCGTTGTCTTCGTCATCTAATATTTTTGTAACAAACAAACCACAGAACCCCAAAAATGATAAGCTTTGCAATTTTGGTTTGGTAAAGTTGGAGGATCAAGAGAAAGGATCAATAGAGAGAATCACAAACCACACTTGTAGCTGGGATCGGGGGCTACAATGGTCTTGAATATTTCGCTTATTGAAAGGCTAATAAGGAATTTGATACATACAACTTTGGGATTTTATTGTTTGATATTGCTGGCGGAAGGAAACATATTGACCTAGAAGTTGAGGAGGGTCAAACAACCTGACTTGGGCAGATTTGGGAGCTATATGGAGTGGGGGGAGTCTCTTGAAGCAACTGACTCTATCATATATATCTTTAATTGCTCAAATATAGGCAATATGAACTTCTTTCATCTTTAAAACCTTTTACAAAACCTCCATTTGAGAACTTATGGTTCAACTTTTCCAAATTGATGAAATAATATGTAAATCTCATTGATTCCTCAAATATCTCTCCATCAATATTTATAACAAGTAAATCACTTGCTTTCACTGTATATCTCCCCAAGCATAAAATCAAACTAATTATTTGTAATAATATTAGTATCTTATCTTAATCTCTACTCAATTGTCTTTTCCTATAATCTCATAGTATGACTCAAGAATTTAATCCCTTGATAATTTGCAATATGCCTACTTTGTCTTTATTGAGAAAAATTAATGTATTACTCCACTTATTTAGCATTTTTCTCATTCCTCATAATCTTGTTAGCCAATTTTGTGAACCAACTTATATCTTTTATATCTTAGACTGTTTTCTGCCTCAATAGATATATTATCAAGTCCAATACCTTCCCATTATTCATTTTGATTAATTAAATAAATGATAGAGATAATAATGAGTTATGTGAGTTTTGTTAAAATGTACAAGAATCAATAGAGCAATTAAACCTTTATTGTAATATTTGTCCCTAATCGATAATTAAAGAAAAAGGACATTTTCACCACTGCTCATGCGTTTGAGCTTTTAGCAGCATTGCCAAAAAGGAAAGAGCATATCTCAAACTTTAACTTAAATTGAAATTCAATGTATCTAAACTTAATTATTGATATGAATAGAGTAGTTGCATGTTGATAACAGCATGTCATACTTAAGACCAAAATTAAGTTCAACAAGTAATGTGGTTTTAGGTGCGATTTAACCTACAACTTAGTGGTTGTTTCATACATATTCCATCTGAGTTGGGGATGATTCATATTCAACTCTCATCTACTCCTCCAAAATATCTCTTAGAAATAATCCCTAATCTCACTATTTTCGCTAAAAAAAAAACGATGTGGTTTCATTAGGACACTGGAGGTCACGTGAGAAAAATGAAAAAAAAAATAATCCTGCGGCTCAATTTTAAGGAGCTGTTGTTCGTAGGTAGCAACAAGGAAAGAAAAACGCGCAGCCAAGAGAGGAAGGAACATGAACGTAAGATAAGAGCAAAAAGCCGAGGTCGAGGTTTCACTGCGTGGGCCGCCATTGTGTTTCCCTGTAAAAAAAAACCCAAAAGTAAAAAGGAAATATTAACATGAACATGACATTACACTATTCATTTACATAAGCACCCCCCATCATCCCGAATCCCTAGTCCTACTCGGGAGTCGGAATCAGCAATAAACAAAAGTCAATATTTTTCATACTTGCTTCTCTCCTCATTCCTTTTTTTTCATCACTTTCAGGTACGTAAATTCATATTATTTTATTCTTATCCGCTGTGTTGTGTTCAACCAAATCTTGATCTCCATTCCAAACCCTAGCTCATTTCTTGAGTGTCTGTCCGATCCGTTCTTTCAATTCGATTTTCCTTATTCAATTTGCTCCTGGATTACTTGTTATCTGCAGGGGGAATCTCTGAGGAGATTCTATTGTGAAGAGATTGATTGATTGATTGATTGATTGATTCATGGGTATTCACATGAATTTGTTCAGAGAAGAGACCCATCCTATGATGCCCATTCGTTGGGGATCATTATTTTCTTCTGGGGTTTAAGGTTTTCGGAAGGTTTTACATGTTCCTTTGTTCGTTTTCCCTTGCAAAATTCTGAGGGCTGAAAGAAGAATCTTGATGAGGGTGGTCTATGTCTTTTCTTGGTAGTCTTTGATTTGTGTCACTCACCCCGACCATACATTTGTATCTGCAATACTGTAAAGTTTACTTCTTGATACTGGGTCTACAAGATTTCAATGGCTAACCCAACACAACCTAATGTTGGGTTCACCAATACAAACCCAGACAGGCAGAGTCCTACCCCTGACAAGAGTCCAATTCCACCTCCTCCAACTTTTGCAGCAGCACCTAGATTTCCTCCACCATTATTACATTTGCAACAGGGTCAAGCTTCTTCCCCTTCAGTTAAACTCCCAAACGTTTTGTCACCAGCCAATGGGGTTAAAAGTGGCAGCCCTGTTCCTCACATGAGCACCCCTCCCGGGCCTCCTGTTTTTACTTCGCCTGTCCGTCCAGCTGCTGTTCCTTTTCGCACCTCGCCTGTGTCGCCTCAGCCGCTTGCTTTCTCTTCAGGATCATCTTTGCCAACGTCATCGCCGCCGCAATTTTCAAATGGATCATTTGAGTTGCAGCACCAAGTTTCTGATAGCATAGAGGACCATGTTCCTTCTGGGGAGTCTTCCTTTGTTCTTTTCTCAGCTCATAAGGTGCAATCTTGGTTATTTTAATTCACAATAAAAGCCTCCATTTTTTAATTCGAATTATTATTCTTTACACTCTTGTTATTAGTATATAGAATATAGATCATGTTTTGACCTTCTCCTTTCCATTTGATAAGCAGGTATTGAAACAGAAGAAACAAGCTAATGTACCAAGTCTGGGTTTTGGGGCATTGGTCTCTCCTGGGAGGGAGGTCTCAACAGGCCCTCAAGTTATTCAGCGTGATCCCCATCGTTGTCAAAGCTGTGGAGCTTACGCAAATATCTATTGCAACATATTGCTTGGATCAGGCCAGTGGCAGTGTGTTATATGTAGGAAACTGAATGGAAGTGATGGGGAGTACATTGGGCATAGCAAGGAAGATCTTCACAGATTTCCAGAACTATCTTCACCCATGGTTGACTATGTTCAAACTGGGAGCAAGGGACCTGGTTTTGTTCCAGTTTCAGATTCCAGATTGTCTGCCCCAGTTGTCCTTGTTATAGATGAATGTTTAGATGAACCCCACTTACACCATCTACAGAGCTCTTTGCATGCTTTTGTTGATTCTCTCCCTCCAACAACAAGACTAGGAATTGTACTATATGGCCGTACCGTATCAGTATATGACTTTTCAGAGGAGTCAATTGCATCTGCTGATGTGCTTCCCGGGAACAAATCACCAAGTCAAGAATCTTTGAAAGCATTGATTTATGGTACTGGCATATACTTGTCAGCAATGCATGCTTCACTGCCTGTAGCACATTCCATATTTTCATCATTGAGGCCATACAAGTCGAACGTACCAGAAGCTTCCAGAGATCGGTGCCTCGGAACTGCTGTTGAGGTTGCTCTTGCTATAATTCAGGGCCCATCTGCTGATCTCTCCAGAGGGGTAGTCAAAAGGGGAGGAGGCAATAGTAGAATTATTGTCTGTGCTGGTGGACCAAACACTTATGGACCTGGATCGGTTCCTCATTCTTTTAGTCACCCTAATTATCCATATATGGAAAAGACGGCATTAAAATGGATGGAGAATCTTGGTCGAGAGGCTCATCGACACAATACTGTGGTTGATATTTTATGTGCTGGAACATGTCCTGTAAGAGTTCCTATCTTACAGCCTCTTGCAAAAGCATCAGGTGGAGTTTTGGTTCTCCATGATGATTTTGGGGAAGCATTTGGTGTTAATTTGCAAAGGGCATCTGCCAGGTCAGCAGGTTCTCATGGTTTGTTAGAATTGCGCATGTCAGATGATATTCTCATAACTCAAGTTGTGGGTCCTGGGGAAGAATCACATGTAGACACCCATGAGACATTTAAAAATGACACTGCCATTTATATTCAAATGCTGAGTGTTGAAGAAACGCAAAGCTTCTCTCTCTCCATGGAAAACAAAGGAGACATCAAAAGTGATTATGTCTTTTTCCAGTTTGCAATTCAGTATTCTAATGTGTTTCAAGCTGATGTTTCCAGGGTTGTTACTGTTAGACTGCCCACAGTAGATAGTATTTCGGGATATCTTGAGAGTGTTCAGGATGAAGTAGCTGCTGTCCTCATTGCAAAAAGAACTCTGTTACGAGCCAAAAACCATTCAGATGCAATTGACATGTGGGCAACAATAGATGAAAGAATCAAGGATATTGCGCTAAAATTTGGGCCTCAGGCACCCAAATCAAAACTTCACTGCTTTCCAAAGGAGCTTTCTCTCTTACCAGAGCTCCTTTTCCATCTCAGGAGAGGACCACTATTGGGAAGCATTATTGGCCATGAAGATGAGAGGTCTGTGCTGAGGAACCTGTTTCTGAATGCTTCCTTTGATCTGTCACTCCGAATGGTGGCTCCCCGTTGTCTAATGCACAGGGAGGGAGGAACTTTTGAGGAGCTACCAGCTTATGATCTTGCAATGCAGTCTGATGCTGCTGTTGTACTTGACCATGGCACTGATGTCTTCATTTGGTTGGTATGCCTCTTATTCTCTGTTCTAGCATGACACTTTCTTAGTTAGACATTTGCATTTTCTGTGGGGATTGCTATGGCACTAACCCAAACCAATTATTGTTACTACACTCACTCTCCTACCAATGATCATGCATGATGTTTCCAATTAGCCTCATGCCATGTATAATATGACCATTGAGCAGTAAGTATAGTAATAGACAAAGGGTAATTTGCATGGTAATAGACTTGATGATGTGCAGTAGTGTTTGTTGGAATAGCATGGATGGTGAGTACGTATGTACTGTGTCCCTTTTCCCCCTGTTTTTTCATATTCCTTTCTTATCCTGTCTCCTTTTTTCCCCCCTGCCGCCAGGCCGGCGGCTGCCATTGCTAAATGCTGCTGTAGATGGTGGCAGATGGCTAGCCAACTAGCCAAGGTTTTGTATCTTTCAACCCATACTCAGAAAAGAAACTCTCTTAGTCTGTTTTTCATTTTTATTCTCTTGAATGAGAAGGCGCAGAACTGATGAACTTGTTGATGGCTAACTCTTAAATGAGTCAGAGTAATTGAAATGACTTACTCATAATTCCTGATCTCTTCAAACTTCAGATTTATTTTAAGTGTTAGATGTTGTGCATATGTTTAAAGCATTTGGGTTTTGGATGATTGTTGGAGTTGATGAGACTGTGTTATGTTTTAAGTAGGAGTGCTGTTATTCTGGGGTATTTTTAAAAACTTGCTGTGTGCCATTATTTAACTATGAGTCCGGTGGAGTTGCTTATTGTGCTTTCTTATGTTTAAGGTTTGAATTATCTGTAACAATGGAGGTAGTGGAGAGCTAGGTCTATTTTCTTCCTTTTTATTATTGGGTGCTGGAATGGAGGTGCTTTTGAAACAAACCTTAAATTTAAGTTCTATCTACAAATTTTTAGCTCCAACTTTGGCCTATATTACATACTTGGTCTTTAGTTTTACCAAAATTTAATTTTGGTCTCCCCAATTTCAATTGTAACAAATATTGACAATATGGTTTTCAAATTTTTGTTAAGTAAGTCTGCTATCAATTTTTGTTGATATACCTTTGTTGGCATGGCAAAACCTCTTTTGCTCATGTGCCACCAAATTCGATGATGAGACAACTTTTTTGCCGACTTTGCTGACATGGAGATCATTGCAGAATGCCACATCAGCAAAAGTGTCACTATAGCGAAAATAGTGCAACTTCAATTGCATACTAAGAAAACCATGTTGGTAACTCTGTTGTAATTAAAACTTTGGATACCCGAAACAAAAGTTTGGTATTGATGAGACCAAAAGCATATCGGGAATATACTTATGTGGCATGCCTTTACCTGGGCAGAACTTTCATTTTTCTTGTCCTGTTTGGTTCCTGCTCATGTGTATTTTTTAATATTGATGGGTGGATCGTAGGGTGCTGAACTTGCAGCTGATGAAGGAAGAAGTGCTGCTGCTTTAGCTGCTTGCCGGACATTGGCTGAAGAGCTGACAGAATTCCGTTTTCCAGCTCCTCGTATCCTTGCATTTAAGGTTAATTTTCTCTACTAGTCACAGCCGTGTATTTTGCTCTGCATATCTCCCAGCTCCATCTTCTGCATGGAAGGTAAACTATAACAGACAATTTACATTTGAAACAGGAGGGTAGCTCCCAGGCTCGGTATTTCGTCTCTCGCCTCATACCAGCACACAAGGATCCTCCTTATGAGCAGGTTAACATCATAGTGCTTTATTGTGAAACTGACGTATGCTGTTTGTCTCATTTTTTGTGGCATGGTCTAAAACAAACGACATTTCCAGATGATAGCTCTTGTTATTATTTATATTACAGTGGCTTACATTACGTTGTTGAATGATGCAACTTGTGCAGGAAGCAAGATTCCCGCAACTTAGGACATTGACATCCGAACAGCGGACAAAACTGAAAAGCAGTTTTGTTCACTTTGATGACCCTAGTTTCTGTGAGTGGATGCGAAGCTTGAAAGTGATGCCACCTGAACCAAGCTGATCTAAGGCCTGCTTTAGGCCATTTGGTGGTTTGATTTGCCCTCACACTGAACGGTGTTGGTTGCTGCATCTTCCAATCAGCAGGGGACTCGTTGCTGATTCTTTATTTAGTTTGTGAAGCCAAGTTTGTTTAGATGATGCTCTCAGCTTCAGTGCCTTCTCCCATTCATTTTGTTCACTTCCGAGAAACATCTATGCAATTGCAAGTTGCAATTCAAGAAAAATAGTGGTTTTCTTTTTCACTTTTGGTTGGAGAGATTGACTGTGACGCACAGATTTTTTTTTTGCAATTTACATGACGTATGTCACCAACTTACCATAGAGCAATAAAGGATTTCTCTTAATTTATATTTATAGCACTTATTGATTGCCAATGATTTTCTTTAATCTCTTGGGATATGTTTAGGACCACACTTTGAAATTGAATTGATAATGGGATTTTTGCTTCAAAATCAAGTCACTGAGCTATAGGAATGTGACCTGTGAAGGTTAAATCTTTGTGCTTCATATTCTTAGAGAAGCTAACTCCTGTGCAAGCTATCTTGCAGAGAGGGTAGCTTCTTCAGCCGAGGGGTTCCTTCCTCTGAGAGAGCCACCAGCTGCGTTGTCTATTATGCTTCAGTCGGAGTCTTAGGGAATGACTCACCTTAGAGCTGTTTGGCAACCAGAAAAATTAAATTAATATGGTATAAAATAAAATTAATTATGTTAATATGTATAAAAATAAACTAATTTTTTAGAAAATATTTGGTTCGATAACTTAAAAATTGATTGTTAGATATGTGCTATTGTTATATCTCTTCTTGATTACGACAGGGGATGATGGAAGATATGAAAAAGGAGGAGAAAAATTTAGGATAAATAAAATTAATTTAAAATTAATTTTTTAAAGTATTGATTTTATGCTCAAATTAGATGGGATAAAAATTAGCTTTAAAATATTAAATAGCTATCAAATGTTAAAAAGTTTAGATCTTATTATATCTAGTAATTCAATTTTTCTAATTTGTCAAATAATTTTTACAGTGTGGTTTTGTTTCCTTTTTTTTTTCAGATGTAACAAAAATTTTTTGATTAATTTCAGACTGAACTCGTACCTATGGAGATTTGACCGAAAGAATAAATCATAAATTTATAATTTAACTGCGATCATTCTAACAATTACTAATATAAATTTAACCAAAATAAATTGATTGAGAATTCATTGAATTTGACAATTTGTGTAGGGATGTCGAATGACGAAGGGAGTCGCGACCGCAGCGAAAAAACAGAGGCGAAGAGTCCGACAAATTGACTGGCTTGCACTTAAGACAGATATAACTTGATTATATTTTCATTTTTTAAATCGTAGAAAGTTTGTTATTATTTTATTTACATAAATAGATTAGCAAGCCTAGCTTTATTTTTGCAAAATTGGATTTTATTTTTTTAAAATAATTTTGATTGTTTTGTATTAAAATTAGCAAATAGAGCCCGTTTCTTTGCATTTTTTTCAAGCAAAAGTATTTCTAATATTGTTTGTTTGTATTTCTCAAAAAAAACATGAATAGAAAATAGCTAATTTTTTTATTTTTTTAAAAAATAGATAAGGAGTTATTTTTTCTAGAAACAGAAACAATAGAAAAGAGAGAAAAATAATTATCAAATTTTAAATTCACTGTTTTTTTTATATTTTTACCATTCTATCCTTAATTTTTTTTAAAAAAATATCACTCTCTTTATGTAAATATTATAATTTTATGAGAAAAAAATACTTTTATTTGATCATATCTAAATTATTTAACAATTTTTAATTTTTATAAAAAATATTTCTATAATTATATTCAAACATAAAATAATTTATTACTTTTATTTTTATTTTTATTTCAAATTCTACTTTTAAAAAAATACTTCTCCCAATCTCTTAATCAAACGGATCTTATATCTCAAAGGTGCAAGTTATTTTGTTTTGTTTTGTTGTTTTGTTCATCATGATAATTAAACTATCAAACCTGAAGTTATTTTTGGGATTAATTTTTTTTGCCTCATCCCATTATATAACTAATATTAATATTTTAAGAAAAATGTAATCTTAAGATTTTTTTCGATGTAAGTAATATAATTAATTCTTAAAATAAAATGAAAATAAAACGACGAACAGAAGGCAAAAATTTATGTGCGTGCCACTTCAGTTGACTTTACGGACAAGTAAGTAAGGATGACAGATCAGATCTGACACTGCGTTACAATAATTTAATTAATGATAATTAACTATTAACTAATTTGATTAATATTCAAGCTGTGGCAGTAAAATCAGTGGGTAATAGTAGCAACAAAAACAGAGGGAGTACCGGAGTAGTAAGTAGTAACAGAATGGGGAATCACTGTAGAAATTAGAGAGAAGGGCGCGATTTAATTATCTGAAAAACCTAGCCGCTGAAAGCGAAAACCCTAGAGTACCCGTCACACGCCACAACAATCGCTCTCGCGCGCTTCGTTTCCCTCCGGCACCTCTGCAATCGGTAACAACCACTAATGCAGCTTCCACTCATTTGAAAATCCACTCACAATCGGTGGTAACAGTTGTCGATTCGCTGTTTTCACATTGCAGGTTCTCGTCGTTCAGAATGGCGGGGAGTGAAGCAAAAAGCGCTGGCTCAAAGCAATCTGGTGGTAATCGCAGCTAAACGCTTGGTCGTGTGTGTGTGTGTGTGTTTCTTCGGATTTTAGCTTCCGTTCTAATAGCGAAGCCTTTGCAGGTGGGAAGAAGAAGAAGGAGGTGAAGAAGGAAACTGGCTTAGGACTCACGAATCACAAGGCTGAGAACTTCGGGGAGTGGTATTCTGAGGTATTTTGTTTCCGATTTTTTGATCTATTATAATTTTAGTTTCTGCTCTTGCTTTTGACCTTGCGAGTGTTCGGTCAAAATTGCTTGTTCAGATCTGGTCTCGTTTCACTGTGTGATAATCTCAGTTGTTTATGTGCTGTTTGGCTTTGGATTTCGATTAATTTGAACAGGTGGTTGTTAATGCGGAAATGATTGAGTACTATGATATTTCTGGCTGCTACATTCTCAGGCCTTGGGCTATGTCAATATGGGAGATCATGCAAGTGAGTTTCTCAATTCTTCATAATTTAGGTGCATTATGTTGTTTGTTTTAGATAATTAGGTGAATGGATTGATGTATGGCATGCTTGTTCTGGCGACAATTCATAAATTTGGTTCCATACCATTTTTGGAGAAAATCATGTTCCTCTAACATGGAGCACGTTTATTTTCTTGTAAGCTTTGCATAACTCAGAGTTGCTTTCAGGTTCTTTTATCGTTTTGAAAACAATTTGCAGGCATTCTTCGATCCAGAAATAAAGAAGATGAAAATCAAGAACTGCTACTTCCCTTTGTTTGTGTCTCCTGGAGTTTTGGAAAAGGAGAAGGAACATGTTGAAGGATTTGCTCCAGAGGTGAGACTTTGTGAACATGTTAGTTAGGCATGTAATGTAGAGTGTTCAATGAGTTGGGTTAAGTTTTTTTTCTATTTTTCCCCCCCTCTGAACTGGGGAACATTATCACTGAATATCGTGGAGATTGATTTTCTCTGAAATTTGGGGACTGTTGCATGCTTAAATCCTTTGTTTGTTACATGGTTTGGGGTTCTCTTAATCATGGACTTGCTAGATGATATGATGTACTGCAAGTGCAAAAATTTTAATTAGCACCATTCGTGTCTCATTTAGCTGATGAAAGTTTCATGTGTTGAAATAAGGTATTTTTTAATGACTTGCAGCATTGCCTTCTGGAAGGACATTTTCTTGTGGAAATCCTGGTATTTTTCTGCTAATGTTCTACTCTTTGCCAGGTTGCTTGGGTGACAAAGTCGGGGAAAACCGACTTAGAAATTCCTATTGCTATTCGTCCAACTAGTGAAACTGTCATGTATCCCTACTACTCCAAGTGGATTAGGGGACATCGTGACTTGCCTCTGAAACTTAATCAGTGGTGCAATGTTGTTCGATGGGAGTTCAGCAACCCCACACCATTTATCAGGTAGTAAGAAGCTTTTATTTCACCTTGTTCTTCTTTTTCTGTGTTATCTTGTGATGTGTTTTCTGCTGTGAAAGTATGACTATTTCCAAACCTAGATAAGAGGCTTCAAAATTTGAATTGTCCGGCCTTTTATATAAGACGTATGTACCTTAAAATTTTTCATGTTTTTCTTTATGAATTGAGCTTCCTCTAGTAATGGCTCTGGTGAATTGGTCATAACAAAACAGGCTTGCAAAATAACTTCTACTCATCTAATTTTTAATCTTAAATTTGCGAGAAATAACGATTGTTATAAATTAAACTTGTTTTTCATTAATTTGGTTTCAGGTCTTGTTGCTGTCATGCAGATCGATTTTGTTATTTGTCTTTACAAAACTTGTTTATTCTCCATTTTGTGGTGCTTCTACATAATTACATATTTTGATTGCAGGAGTCGTGAGTTCCTTTGGCAGGAAGGGCACACTGCTTTTGCAACAAAGGAAGAAGCAGATGCTGAGGTATTGCATCAAATAACAAACAACTTACATTGGCTATGAAGTTGCCTTTTGCATCTGGTGCATACTATCTGCAGATATTGATGATTTCATGGTTTTCGACCCAAGCACATCTATATTCCAGTTTCAGGAGCATCTTTTGAAAATTTATTTTCAAAATGCTCTAAACTATTGCTATTTCAGGTTCTTGAAATATTGGAATTATATAGGCGTATATATGAAGAGTATTTGGCAGTTCCTGTCATAAAGGGCAAAAAAAGTGAGCTGGAGAAGTTTGCTGGTGGACTTTACACTACCAGTGTTGAGGTACATGTTTGACATACGTGCATGCATGCTGATATGTTGTCTGAATGGTGAAGGTTTGGATATAAATTGCAATGTTCCCTTTGATAGGCATTTATTCCAAACACTGGCCGTGGTATACAAGGTGCAACTTCTCATTGTCTTGGCCAAAATTTTGCTAAAATGTTTGACATAAACTTTGAAAATGAGAAGGGAGAGAAAGCAATGATCTGGCAGAACTCATGGGCCTATAGTACTCGAACTGTAAGCTTTGATATCTTGAATATACTTGCATCTGAGGATTCATCCATATCAGATTGCATTTAAGTTTCTGGCTTTTTTGAGCAGATTGGGGTGATGGTGATGGTTCATGGTGATGACAAGGGACTAGTGCTGCCTCCTAAAGTAGCATCAGTCCAAGTTATTGTGATTCCTGTGCCTTACAAAGATGCTGATACCCAAGGGATCTTTGATGCTTGTTCTGCATCTGTAAATACGTTGTGTGAAGCAGGTATTCATGCTGAGTCAGATTTTAGAGATAACTATTCTCCTGGATGGAAGTATTCACACTGGGAAATGAAGGGTGTTCCTCTTAGGATTGAAATTGGGCCAAAGGATTTGGCAAATAAGCAGGTCACAACTCTTTCTTACTGTTGCACCAATTCTCATATATGTCATTTCACATCAACACTGTCAGTTTTTCAATGAACACCAAATAAATCTCTTTAGATTTTGCACAGGTTCGTGCTGTTCGACGTGACAATGGGGCAAAGATAGACATTGCTAATGCTAATTTGGTTGAGGAAATCAAAAAGTTACTTGATAATATTCAACAGAACCTTTTTGATGTTGCAAAACAAAAACGAGATGAATGCATTCAGGTTGTACATACTTGGGATGAATTTGTAGAAGCTTTGAACCAAAGAAAGCTGATCTTAGCTCCTTGGTGTGATGAGGAGGTATGAATTTTGTGATTTTCGTTCAATTTCATGTTCTGGATGTCTTGATGCTTAGCTTTTAGAGTTTTGATTTTTTAGGCATTTCTTTGTTTTTGCTTAGTCTAAACTTAAATTTAGTTATGCTACTTGTGTCACTCACTGATAGAGGTCTATCGTGATTTTGATTAACTAAGATGCATTTTTTGGTCACAAAAAAGTTACACAGAAAAATATATCAAAACTGCCCTTACAGGTTGTTGACCATACATTTTTGGTACATTTTCAGCTTTACAATTAATAAAAGCATTTGATTGGGCCAACCCTAAACAATTTCCATTTCATAATTTCCTTGCAGTGTGCACATGATTAGCTATTAATGAATATACTAAAGTACACCCTTTTTTTCTTGGAAAAAAATGTGTCGATGTTGATACATTGGAAACCCTATTGTGCAATATGTATTTTTCTCATGAGACATCCTTTAGCTGTTTTATGTGCAATGTTTGAAAATGTCTGGCGATGCATGCTGTGTGGTCTGGTGTTTTCCTGGTAACAATTTTTGGCCTATATTGCTTCAGGCCGTGGAAGCAGATGTCAAAGCAAGGACAAAGGGTGAGATGGGAGCAGCTAAGACACTTTGTAGCCCTTTTGATCAGCCAGAACTCCCAGAAGGTATAACCCTTCTTGTTCAAATTTGTGTTATAAACTTGATAATTGTTTTATGCAAGTGACCTTTAGAATCCATATTAAGCTTTAGCTGATGTGTACTAATGTTTTATCTTATTAATTTTGTCCCCCTCATGAAAACCTTTCTGTCTAACAATTAATGTTGATATTTCGTACTTAAGACGTTATGTTGGCTTTACATAGGTACGAAGTGCTTTGCGTCAGGAAAGCCTGCGACGAAGTGGACATACTGGGGCAGAAGTTATTAGATTACTAGCTCTTGGTTGTGGTAATTTCTGGAGCTAGATTGATATTAATGGTGCCTCGTCTGGAATTGTGGAGCATACAAGTTTTAGTTTCCTTTTACATGGCTATTTTCTTTTTCAGCTGTCAGTTTTCCTTTGATTTTATATGCTACATATTGTTCATCAAAAAACAATTAATTGAACATGACAATCATTTATTGCTTGTTTAGATGGATAAAAAGGAACGGAGTGGATGGGAAATTTGATTGAACAATCCACTCCTTGGGAAAGAAGTTAAGGGAACGAGGCTTATCTAAGGAAAATGTTTTTCATGTTCCTATTTAAAAGTGGGTGGAACGCCTGCTAATGGAAAATTTTCTAATTGAGTTTATAAACCCGTTATAGAAAATCTTCAAAATTTAGGCATGCGAATGTCTACTTTTCTTCCTCGTTATCTAATCGTTATTCCTTAATGTTTATTTCAAAACTTTTTTTTTTCTATTAATCTAATTGAATTAAATTACTAGGTTATAATAGGTAATTGATGAAATGGCGAGTCGGAACGGTGGTTGTTGTTTATTGCCACCATTATTTTCTTTGGTTTTTTCGAGTTTCAACTCTCCTTTTGGCCTTTCGGCGCCGGAACTCGGGGCTGCGAAGTTGCGATGGGGTTTGGTTTGGATGGGACTGTTAAGTCGGCCATTAGACTAAAATGATTGGATAAAGTATATTTCTTAAATTACGGTCCTTAATCCTTATGTATAAAATTAGATTAGATAAATTTTAAAGGTGCAAAATATGATGATTGACATGAAAAATTGTTAAATAGTTAAATTAACATACATGGAGTTAGATATAAAGAGATGCGATTACGCAAGTCCAAATCTTGCTTATGTGAATGAATGTTTTCAAAAATTATGAATAAAGCGGTTAATAATTCAGGTTCGTATATTCTCAAGAGCTACAGGTACATATTAGCTCTGATATATGGTATGTTTAGGATAGAGCCATGGAGGTTTTTAGACGGAAAAAATAAAGAGATGATAAATTCATTTCAAATAAATACTTCATTTAATAAATTTTTAAGAATTCAAAAATAAAATAATAGATTATTGTAAAATTTTTATCACTGTATTTTTAACTCTTCATCCAAACCTTACCTTAAGGACAGGAGGTGCAAGTTTTTCATATATTCTTCTACACTGATCCTATAAAATTTTGCTGCTGCTGTTACTATCTACAGATTCAATTCTTCAAAGGGAAGAAAAAGTTCTCTTAGGTGATTGAGAATTATCCTTTCTTTATCGTCTTGTCTCTCTCTTTTGTCTTTTCTTTTTAATAAAAATATATTAACAATAATAAGTTTTTGGATAATAATAAGTTTTTGCGGTCAGGTATGGATGAGATGCTGGCTCTCTAGGAATCTCGTTGATTTGTCTTGTACACTTCTAGCTGATGTCATGGGTATTCAGTACTCGAGACTGGGGTTCCTTCTTCTTTTGTGTTATTTGCTCATTCACCAAAGGAAGGAAAAAACTTGTCTTCCAGGAATTTGACTGACCGACTAATCCGGCATCTGTTTGCATTTCTTTTTTTTTTTTTTTTCCAATCAAACATAGGGATGTCAAAAAAAATCTGCTCATGAATATATGTGGGTAACACTCATAATGGGGTAGGTATAAAGAAAAGATTTTATTATCGCACCTAATGGAGATATGGATTTTAAATATCCATATATTAAACAGGATAGAGGTGGGGATAATTGTCTCCATTTCTACGAATATCAGATATAAAATTACTATTTTACTCATAAATTATTAACTTAGTTAGGTTAATGTTGTTATTGTTATTTAAATTGATTGGACTAAAATTTAAATTTAAAAATTGGATTTATTTATACTTAGTATATGTTGGACTAATAGTTGGATTATTAGTATGTGTTTATTTTTATTTTAAATATTTTAAGTTGTTAGAATTTATATTATAAAATTAGATTATTGTGCTTATTTTGTGTTTATTTTATGTGTTTATTTTTATTTTAAATATCTTTATTTGTTAAAATTTGGATTGTGAAATTGGATCACTATTTATGCTTATTTTAAGTATTTTAGAATTTTTTATTTAATTTAACTTTTTTAAATTTTTAACATTCTAACGGATATCTATGGACACCATGGGTACTCACAAGGCTATCAAATTCGAGAGTTTAGATAAACTGGTAAAATTTTAACAAACTTGAATCGTAAACTTAATTCGTAAACTCATATTCAAAAAATATTACTTAAAAAATATATTTTAGTAATTAAATATAATTAAATAATATTTTATGATTAATATTAAACAATTTTAACTTTATAACAACATAAATGAAAAAAAAGTCATAAAATCCTGCCCAATATATGATTTCATTTTTATACCATACTTTACTCTCTCTCTCTCTCTCTCTCTCTCTCTCTATATATATATATATATATATAATTTTGCAATTCAACAAAACATAATTAAATAATAATAAATAGATAAAATTAATTAAATAAAATCAATAAATATTATATAAAATAAACAAGTAAACTAAAGTATATAACAAAAATGACCAATAATTTACATTTAAATAGTAAAATCAACTATAATTTTAGATTTGTAAACTTATTTGTAGAATTGAGAGTTTTCCGATTTTGTTAGAGTTTACTTAAACTCATATAAGTTTAACAAAAAAAAATTATTCTTGAATTAACTCATTTTTATATCATAAAATCTAAACTCATAACAATTTAAAAGTTAACTTGAGAATTTAATAATCATGGGTATATAAATCCGTGAAAAAGTCAAAAACAAACATCTGTATAAATATGAGGTACAAAACAGGAGCGAGTATTTATAACTAGAGTAACACAATTAATGGACTGCCCTCCTCGAGTCTAATGACACCTTGCTTGTCACATGTGTTTGGCAATTGGTTTTTTTGGCAGGTTGTTTGGGCTGTTTAACATTACTCTATTTTTTTTTTAATGAACTGATGATGTAATTTTGGATCAGTGGTGATAATTAGATAATATTTTGTTTTTAAATGACAACTTATGGATTCAAATTTCTAATATTACAAGCAAAGTTGATCAATGATTGTAATCCTTCACTACAATTAATTACTCTTGGATCAACAATAAACATTATCGCGAGCATGAAGAACTATTTCAATAAAAAATATAGTTAAATACTTAATAGAAGAAAGTAAAAAACAGAAATGCATGCTTCAAGTAGTTAAAAAAAAAAAGTATAATAACGATAAAAATAATAATTTGAGACCAAACCAACTGCTTAAAATCCCTAGTTAAATTTAATGCCTTACGAAGTGCACCATACATGCCAACAAAAGAAGAAACAACCTTCGTATGCAAATTGCAATGCTTAAACCACCGTAGCATTGTATAGTCATCTTCAAATTGAGATGCATATTGAATAGTGCTTAGTGGTTTGTTTTTCTTTTGTTCTTTCGGTGGGTGATGGCGAGTAGTGGGTTCTTTATATGTGTAGACCATAACACCTGTACAACAATTCAAGATGTCAAGTATTTTATGGAAAAATTTGATAAACTCTCTCTATGTCTGTACGCCATATAGTGATATTTCCTCAATATTTATGTCAATTATCAATGCACGCGATTAGGACAAGATTTGCCGTTGCCTTGTCCGATCCTTATTGTGCAATATGGCATGGTCCATCAAACTAGTTGTTAGCCTGTGACTTCATGCACAGAGGAACAAATAATGAAAATAATAAACTATAAAGAGAGAAGGACAAATATATTTGGATCTAACTAAGCACTCACGCCTTCTTGTGGCTGTCCTTACTAGATGTTCGAAACCTGATCGATACTTCGTCTTCCTTTTATTACATGATCTATGCTATTAATTATTAGATCTATTTTGATCCACTATAAAAAAGTTTTAAATTATAATCCAATCACATATTTTTATTTATAAGATTTTTAAGATATTAAGTGATTAAATCAAATACTTTTACTGATATAGTAATATATGATTGAAGACTTTTGTATAATTTTTTTATAATAACAATATATCAAAATTAAATTCATTAATTATATATAAACTCTTCTTTAGCTGTTTTCTGTGCCTAAATTTTACTATGAAAATAATTTTTATACACAATAATAATTTAGGATGTTGTTATATCATCTTTTTTAAAATTTAAACTAGATAATTATCTAAGATGACATGACAATTTCCTGAATTATTATTAGATATCAGTGTAAAATTATTTTATACTAATAATAAAAAAATTATTCTCTTTTATTAGTTCTAATATACTCATAATTTGGCTTAAAACATAATAGAGAAACTCAACACTATATTAAACTTAAATACATAATTTCTACATGAAAAACCCAACAATAAATCCTACGAATTGAGTCATGTGAAACGGCACGCGAATAGATTTAAAAAAAAATACTATTGTACAATAAGAAAAAAAAAAAATTCGACGAAAACCGGTACAAAACTACATGACAGCGTTAAAATGGAAAAAAAAAAAAGAAAAAAGAAGAAGCTTGAATTGAATACACAGTGCGTATTTTATGGTAAACATGGTTCACCGTCATAATAAAACCTTCACTTTTCTGTATCTCCGCGGTGTGTGTGTGTGTGTGTAAATGTCTAGTTGCACCTTTAAATCTTTGTAATATTCAAAAATTATTTTCTTTATACCTTTAAATGTATGAGATTAATTTTTCTACATTAATAATGTAAAAAAATTTCATATTATCAACTAATAGAATTGTAAGAAGATGAAAAATTATAATAGATAAAAATTTTACATTATTAATCCATAAAATTAAAAAAAAATTGACAAATTAAGATGGATAATTATTTATAGTGGGTAGTTATTCACCTTAATTTGACATCTTTTTTTATAATTTTATTAATCGATAATATAAAATTTTTTGACTTAAATATATTTTTAATTTTTATAAATATAGATCATTTTGATTTCAATCCTTCTAATTTTTTTTTCTTTTGACCTCTTTTTTTTTAATATTATATTTTGGTTCTTATTAATAGCCAGCCCTATTAAATAATAATATTTATAATAACCAAAATAAATATTTTTAAAATATTTATAAGGGACAAAAGTAAAATTTCTAATACTTTCAAGGATTAAATGCATATTGTAAAATATTTATAGGGACCAAAATTTAAAATGATAGGGATCAGAAACATAATATTAAAAAAAGGGATTAAAAGCAAAAAAAAATTAGAAAAATTAAAACTAAATAATTTATATTTATAAGAATTAAAAATATATTTAAGCCAATATATTTTACATTGTTAATATATAGAAATTAATTTGAATAACTTTATTAATATACTTTTATAAATTTTAAATTAATGTACAGCTAATTAAGATACTCCAATAATTTGTTGGTTAATTGAGAACTAGTGGATTGATAGGCACTAAAGTGCCTATCAATCTACATTTATTTATTTTATTGTAAATTAAAAAATAGTTTTTTATTTATGTGTAAAAAAAATTAAATTAAAATGAATAATTATTTTGGTGTTTAAATTTTTTATTTTTAAAATATTCATGAAGTTAGATAATTGAGAGAAGTTAAGGGAAGTTAAGAAAGGTTGAAGGAAGTTAAGAAAAAGAAAAGAGTAATAATGAAAAATGAAATGTGATCAAAGGGAAGTTAAAATGGTTCAACCCCTTTATATAATAGTATAGATATAATAGTATAGATGACGTTGTAACAACTTTTGTTGGTTAACATGTCGGCACCCATCTTAATTGATACAAAGAGATGACGAAGCATAACTTTATATTAATAAAAGTACAAAACAGAAACAATTTTATATATCATTAGGGGGCTTAAAAATGGATTAAGTAAGCGAAATTGATCGTATAAAATTATAATAAGGAAAATATTAATTTTGTATTATTAAATAGAACTTTAAATTTTAAAGATAATTTTTCTCAAAAAATAGTTTCCTCACCATGCAAATTATAGCAAAAAGATGGTAAATCGTGTAATTTTTTGGGGTATATATATATATATATATGTGTGTGTGTGTGTGTGTGTGTGTGTTCCTTTTAATTATGTTCCCAAGTTATTATATGTTTAAAATATCTACATATAAAATACTAATTAATATCCAGTCCATTTAGAAATTAACTCATATCACCGATATTATAATCTTTTATAGCAATTAAGACAATTGAATCAAATGAACATTATAATTTAGTAATTCTATGTGATGGGTGACTTCTTAACAACTCATTGTATTCTACTTTTTATAAACCCTTCTTATGTATTGTTGTCTGTTTTTATATAATTGATTCTAAGTTTCGGTAAAAGAATAAACTTATAATAAATAATATTTTTGATGAGAAATTAAATTAATAATATATTAAATGATTCAATAATTAAATTAATTATTATAAAAAATCCAAGTTAATATATTTTTTCACGGTTAAAAAAATAGAATTATTGTTGTTTGTCTCTTTTGTGGCCTAAAATAATTATTTATTTCTTGGCTAATATGCTGACGCCGAATGAGTTGTGATAGAGAAATAATATTGAACATAATAAATTGATAAAATAATGACATACTAGTAATAGAAAAAATAAAACAGAGAGTGATATTATGGTCAATCTTACTACTTTTATATTTTATATATATCTGCATTATGTCAATTGTATTATATAAAAAAATAACAGGTCTTCGTATTGCTTCCAGAATTAATGCTGCTTTTTCCTATCATTAATTATCTTGTAGGCATGCAAATATTCAGATTCCCACTCTCTTCGCAAAAACGCAAAATTATTGATGATTTATCATGATCCTTAATCATTAGAATCCTAAGGATAATTGACGTTCCCGTCTAATCTCAAGATATCAGTGTTGCGAAAACCCACGTATTCGATTCAATGCAGAAAAATCATACTTTTGAATTATAAGTCATATATATTTTAATTTTTAGTCTTTAAAAAATATATAAATTGACTCTTTAAATTTATTTGAATGTATAAATTGATTTTTTTTATTAATTTTTTAATTAAATATTAATAAAAATATCATATATTCAGCAAAATTTAAAATATTGAATTACATATTTAAAAAATTTTAGGAGATCAATTTATATATAACTTAAAATTCAGAGGATATAATATACTTATTTAAATTAAAATACATATTTACAAAAATTTAAAAGTTAATTTACATATTTTTAAAATTTAATTGTTAAAATATACATACCTATAATTTATGGAATAAAGTGCAATTTCTCCTTTAATATATATTCGGACTGTGCCAGGGGCTGGCTAATTCTATCATTAATAGACTGACAAAACATGAAATGTGCACCTCATGTAAATCATAACTGAGGCAAAGCACAAAGCACGAATAAAATGATGCAACACAACCATGTTGGATGTATTTTTCCGTGCATAATACAAACACAACTATCTTTGTTGGGGAAAAAGGGCATTATGAAAGGATAAAATAAACGAAATTAATGTGATTGTGCTTATAGCGCCTTTTATTATCATAATTGTTAAATTGCTGACAAATTAATCATTCAACTTTTACATGATTATAAAAATACCTAACTTAAGCAATTGATCTAGTGATTAAGGGGGCGTGCTTTTTACCTTTATTCATCGAGCTTGAAGTTTAGCCAATACATAAAAGACTGTAATTAATTTTGATACATTATTAATTTAAGAATTTAATTTAAATGCACTGACAGTGTAAAACAGTTTTACACTGTCAACCAATAGAAATGCTCAATATTGCGAAAGAATTTGCACGAATTCAAAGACCAATGCCTTTTTCTTTCCCACGTTAGACCTTTTAATTACAGTTACATTTATATTTTTATCCTTCCTGCGATGGTTATATGAGAACATAATTGGTTAAAATCCTTTCGTAATAGCTTTGCATTGTTTTGGTTTGCACCAAATAGTGCTGCTATAATTTAAGTTATTTTATGCTGTCAATTAATTATATTTTATATTTTATATAACTTTTAGCATAATTATGATAATAATTAAATATTTTTTATACTAATAATATGTCAAAATTAAATTCTAAAAAATTATCTCTCTTAAATGCATTTGACTAATTTATACCATAAAAAATGTAAATTCTCATTGTTCAAATAAGTTATGTATTATGATTACTGACAAATTAGGTTGACCAAGTTAGTTAATTAACCTTTCACTTATGATAAATACATGACTCGAGTTCCAATTTAAGAATCTATAATTGATAAGCCATTTGTAATTAAACTTAGAATAAAGGCAGACTCTTTTTACCTTATTTTTTTATAATAAAAAATCTTCAGTTTTTCTACATGATGTGAAGCATTTGGTTTAGTTTCTCTTCGAAAAATGTTAAAAGATTAGAATTTTTAGGATTCTTTTTGGTAGAAGTTGACTAACTCTTAAATGAATATAAAATGTTCTTATCACATTATTCTATTTAATAATTTCTTATATTATCACATCAAAAAAAAAAAAACTTATATTATATCATAAGCTGATTTTTTCACATGGTTGTTTAAAATTGTTCTTTTCCCTTACATAACTGGAACGGGTATTGTACTTGACTTTTGTTAAATATGTATTGTAGTCGTTTACATTGAAAGTTTGGAATACAAGTTATTTTTTATTAATTATTGCTTAAGCACAAATACCATCATTATAAATTATGCATTAAGGACCAAACAAATTACAAAGCTAGAAAGGTTTTCAACTAAACAATGAAAACTTACGAACAAGTTGGCATTATAATTGCTTTGAAATTATTGCCCGTAACGTGCCAAAGGAACCATTTTAGTTTTTTTTTTTTATGTGAAAAGGAACTATTTTAGTTAACTGTCTATAAAATACTTTAAAATATAACTTAGCAGAATTTTTATGTATATTGATATCGGTCTAATATTTAACATATTTTCACTTTCAATATCATTTGCGCCACTTCTTTTCTTTTTTTTTGACCTTTTTCTGTGAAGAAGATGTAATAAATTCAATGAAAATAAGACCTGCAATACTTTATTGCCATCTAGTGACAGATGCCCCCGTCATGAAAATGATATTTTCAGTTCGACATAAAATATTCATATTCATCCTTATGTATGTGTGTACTGCTTTGGCATGTGGAATAGTATATAGGTTTCAGTTACCGTTTGGTTATCGGGCATAGGATACCGAACTTTGGAAACCGTAACTTTTCACATGCCAGAGATTGAGATTTATGACTCAACTTTGTGTCTCTGATATTTTCTGTTCTAGGCCCCTGTCCCCCTCTTTCTTGACATTTTTTTCCTTAATACATTGATTGAGATTGGTGTTAAGTATACCATTCTTTGAAGAAATATTTCATAGCAAAATTGATTTTTATTTTTGCGTTACTTTGTTTCCTTGTGTGAAGCTCAATACGGTAACAAATAAAAACGAGCCAGGACCATATCATATGCATAAACAGGTGTAGTAACCGCTCTCATGGACGGCAAACTTAACATTTGTTTATTTATTATGTTATCTTAATCCTAGGATGCGAAAACGACGAAACTCATTTTAATTTTATTTTTTTCCTGGTTGGCCAATAAACGACGAAGTTCGTTTCGGTCCAATCACGCGCAAAGCCTAATTTTGTATTGAAGGTAATAATATTTTTATAATGAATAAACTCATAGTAAAAGTTATCAACATAAAATAAACACAAATGATTATTGATAATATGTATATTATAAAATAAGATTAATTTTGAAATACTAATACTGTCATCCATCAAATATTTTTATTTATAAAATTTTTAATATAATAAGTGATTAAGTTAAATATTTTTATTAATATAATAATATATTATTAAATATTTATATAAAAAAATTTATATTAACAATATATATAAATTAAATTCATAATAAAATTAGAAAGTGACGTAAAAGGAAAAGTATTGTTGGACTAATTGAAAATTACTGTGGTCACTTTTGAATCGGGGGAGGGGAGAGTTAAAAAGGACGAAATCCCAGCTGTACGACGACGTTTGAGCCAGCCTAGCGAATGTGAACTATATTCTGTATTGTGGTTCCCTGACATGGACAAGAGCAGCACTTCCCCATAACTCCCAAAGACACAAACACAAACCTGTTTTGCTTTTTATGGTTAAAATTTTGTCTGTCCCAATGTCCCTTTCATCCTTGCACATTTGACCATCATCTCTTCCCTTCATTCCTTTGTCCTACAACCTTGCAAATTACAGTCTCCACAAGTGCAACATAAAATAAAATAAACCATAAATTACATTATTTTTAAGTTAAAATTAAGTGATATTATATACATCATTTTTTTGATTTACAGAAATATAAATTAAGACCCTTAAAATTTAAGTGATATTTAGTCGATATCAACTAATTTTAGAGGATGTCGAAATAATTTATCCTAAAATAAATTCTAGATCCACAAAAAAATAAAATAAAATAAATCACAATTTTTTTTTTGGGTATTAGTTTACCAACTTCAAGTGTTTTATTATTATGTTGACTAAGGAAAGAGAAACAAAGAACAAATGATTAGTCGCATGAAGTGATTAAAGGTAAGATATAGCATTAGATATGGCATTGGATATCACAAGAGTGTTCTGTTGACTGGATGGAGCATACCAACTAGAGATTGGGGTTGGGAAGTTAGGATCACAAGATTGTGACGAGCCACGCACATATGTAAAACTGAAACTGAAAGATAAATAGTAGTTAAATAGTGGGGTATTGTTGTGTTATGTTGTGCTGCATGCAAAGCTCAATTATTATGTGAAAAAAAACCACTCACCTTGGCACTGTCCGAATTTGTCTGTCTCCCTGTATTGGAAGTGAGTGTTTCCACTTTAGCAATAGAATCGTTGACAAACACAAGATCAGACACCATTCTCACTGGTTAATGAGTGAGTTCATCGCCACTCCCATCTTCACAACCATTTGAGTTTGGCCTTCTTCGCCTTTCTGGGGTGGTAGTACTTTGCATAGTTGGAGAGAGAGTGAGTTTGGAGGAAGAGACATAGTGAAGGTGCTGAAGGAGAAGAAGGGTTTTTTTTTTGTTTTGTTTTGGGGGTTGGGGGGGGGGTCCTACTGCTTATTTTTTGGCGGGCAGTAACAGTCCCTGTCAATGATTTATACTTGTGTGGTGGTGGTGACTCTTTCTCAATGACCCACCCAATCAATATCACACTTGCTTATTCAAGGGGATTCCAATTCAATAAAACCAGCCCCTCCTATCTTCCTTCCTGCTTTGCTTCTTTCACCTTCTCTCTTTCTTTTTGCCTCTCTGGGTCTCTTTCATCAATAGGAGCGTTTGGAATTTGGAGCTGCCTTCAAAAGGGAAAGGCGGATCTCATCTCAGTCATATGAGGAGACCTTCAACAGTGAGTTCCTTTCTCTATCATTTTCTGCAGTTTCCATCAACACTTACTATATTTACTTTCTCCTTTTGTTTTTTCACTGACTAGCTTAGTAGTGGATGGAGCAAGATCTAAAAGCCAATTTTTTTAACACAGATCAAGACTTAACATCAAGCTGGATCAGCCACTGTTCACCTTGGTGATTTGAGTTGCTTGTTTCCACTCATTCTTAAAGAAGTGGCACTTTGTTAGTGAGTGGAAAACTGGGTGGTCTTTCTCTTAAAAAAAAAAAAATAGTTTTTGGTTTTTCCTTTGTGTTATTTTGAACCTCTTCTTGCACTGTTAACTGTGTGGTGAAAATGTAGCTGATCTGAGTAGAGTTCCAGCTCCTCATTTTGAAATTCTTGAATTAGTCTATACCCCTGTCTAGATCCTGCTTGAGCTTCATAATTTTCATGGTTTTGTTAGCTATGGTTGAAGAAGCATGTGAAATGCTGCTGTAACTGTACATGGCTTAATGAAATTGACAAAACTGCAAAATGGGGAAGCTGCTCAGTGCCTCACTAGTAGCTCCATAGTAGTTACTGATGGCAAAACGTTTCTTTTGCAGCTTGTGGTTGTGCTTCTGGTACTTGCATTATTCAGCTGTGGCCCATGGATAGTGTGGAGCAGCTCACTTTGCAAACAGACAAACTTGGATGTTCGACCTCACAGTGTCAGCATTACCGAATTCGGTGCCGTGGGAGATGGGGTCACTCTCAACACAAAAGCGTTTCAAAATGCCATCTTCTACCTAAATTCATTTGCAGACAAAGGCGGAGCAAAGCTCTTTGTCCCGGCTGGCCAGTGGTTAACTGGTAGTTTTGATCTCATCAGCCACCTAACTCTCTGGTTGGACAAGGACGCAGTAATTCTTGGATCAACGGTAAGCCACTCTCTGTAAATTGTTTGGTAAGATGCAGGAGCAGGACTAAGGAAATTTACTGCCACTGCTTTGCTGGCTGGCTTGCCTGTAGTTATTCCAAAATCCAAAGTAGGTCACTTTCAGCATAGCATTTCTTATTCTTACTAATAAATGCCGCAGCGGTTTGTCTTAATTAGTGACTGGCAGAGTGGTAAGTAATTTCCGAGATATGTGCTAATTTACCATGAGAAATACTTGCACGGTCCGAGAGCACCACGTGGCTGTGTATACGGACCAATCATGTAAGTGTATTTTATATGGGACCCACTACTAATACACAATCCTATGCAAAATGCACTTACATGATTTATTGAAAGCATAGCCATGTGGTGCGCCCGGACTATGCAAGTATTTCTCATTTACCATGCAAGGATTGTATTTTGAATTTTAAATTTAGGGTCTAATTAATCTATATGGTAAGTTAGGTTTGTACTTTGTACACTGGACTTAAGTCTCAGAAACTTAATATCTGCTTAGACCTTGCAGTCTCAATTATGATGTGTAGGTTATGATCTTACTGCATGTCCTGCTTGTTACAGAACCCTGACGATTGGCCAGTTGTTGATCCTCTACCATCTTATGGGCGAGGAAGGGAGTTGCCAGGTGGAAGGCACAGGAGCCTCATTTATGGACACAATTTGACTGATGTCATCATAACAGGTTGGTAATATTCAACAAATGGTTATCTTCTATGTACATACTGGTTTATTGATGCTATAAGTGTCTCAATGAAGGTAATAATGGAACTATCGATGGTCAAGGAAGTGTCTGGTGGAGCATGTTTAGGAACAAAACCCTGGATTATACGCGTCCCCATTTGGTAGAATTGATGAATTCAACGGGGGTTCTCATTACAAATTTGACCTTCTTGAATTCTCCATTTTGGACTATTCATCCTGTATATTGCAGGTTTGTCTTCTAGGGAAGGACTGAGTTTATGTTTTATTCCTTATTTTCTGCACTTCAAGTACTTCCATTCCCATTTAAAAGCTGTGCAATAGTGGAGCTTTAATGATTAGGGGGAGATTTGAGACTGTTTTTTCTGGATGAACAGCCAAGTTTCAGTTCAGAATGTCAAGATCCTTGCTCCTCTTGATTCGCCAAACACAGATGGGATTGATCCAGGTGAATTTTCTACCACAGGCTGGAGTGTCATTTAGTTTTGGTGTGACATCAAGACAGAATATTCTAGATATGTGCAATTAGAAAAGGAAATACCCTGTTATGATGCAGTGTAGCTCTTAAACAGAATTAATGTCCTTGCTGTAATTTTCTTTTAGAAGATTCATGAGATTCTCATATATGCCTCTATAATATGCCCAGACTCTTCTGACAATGTATGCATTGAAGACTGTTATATAAGCACTGGTGATGATCTGATTGCCATCAAAAGTGGGTGGGATGAGTATGGCATTGCATTCGGTCGTCCCAGCACAAACATTATCATCAACAGGCTCACCGGGAAAACTGAAACGAGTGCAGGGATTGCTATTGGAAGTGAGATGTCTGGCGGTGTATCGGAAGTTCATGCACAAGACATTCGCTTCTTCGATTCGTATACTGCAATCAGAATAAAGACTTCTCCCGGGAGGGGTGGTTATGTTAGAAACGTCTATATCTCTAACATGACCTTGGCCAATGTTGATATTGCTATTAGGTTCACTGGTACATATGGGGATCATCCTGATGATGGCTACGACCCAAATGCTCTACCTGTGATAGAGAAGATTACAATCAAGGATGTGATTGGAGAAAATATCAAACGTGCAGGTCTTATGGAGGGCATAGAAGGTGACAACTTTGTCAACATCTGCCTATCAAACATTGTCCTTAATGTGAGCTCAAGCTATCCATGGAACTGCTCATATGTACAAGGATACTCTGACTGGGTTTTGCCAGAAGCTTGTGAGCCACTCAAGGAGAGAATATTCCCTGAGCATTGTTCAGACTGTTACTATTTGTCAAATCACCTACAAAGTTCCAATAATCAAACAAGAGGTGCTTGGTTTCTGTCTTGGTAAATTGTGGAGTTTATAGCATTATGCTACCAAAAAAGCTCACTTACAGCTGAAATTTGATTGGTGCGTTTTTTCAGCAGGACAAATTTCAGGTGACATAAGAAGTTGAGTGGAGTCGCTGATCCGTGGTTGTCCATCTGTGGAAAAGATACTGAGAGATGATTGTTTCTTGTAACTTGTGTGCAGTAACAAATAATTGAGTGATTTACCAGAAATAGGAAGTTGAATGATTTCATGTCTTGCTTTTTCTAGATACATATGGCTTTGGAAAAAGAAAAATGAAAAATTTTGTGTTTCCATTGATTTCAAGGGAAAAAAGAATGTGTTTGGCTGTTGATAGAGCTGAGATGTTGTTACTCTAACTTTGTCCCTTTATGCTACAACTTTATTCCATGTTGGAGAATATGCACAAGTCCGAGGTAGTAGCTTCCTTTTATTGCATCCTTTGTTTGAATAAGGAATCCAATAAACAAACTTCTTAGAAAGGTGGAATATAATCAATTTCATTCCTCTTCTTTTACACTTGAAGCACATCAGCAGGGTTACTATTTGTCAGTTTCTTTTCAGTTTTATTTGGGCTGGTACATAGTGGGGCCTAATGATCTCGGGACTTTATCTCTCTGGAAAAGCAAAATGAGTGCATAACGGCTTGGATTAAAATGACACTGTACAATAGATAGCTTGTCTCACATAAGAAACAATTTGATGTAGTCCATTGGCTTACCAAAGCTTTCCCCAACTAACCCCCACCAACTCAAAACAAAGTAGGAAAGATATATAATGGAGAAACATAAGCATTTTATCTCCAAAACGAGGCAAATATACTTTAATTAGATGAAGCCTATGCCTAGGGGGCACAAATCTTAAAAGTTGTAGGCGAAGTCTCGGAGATTAAAAGCTGGGAAAATAAAATGATTGACCATATATTAGAATAAACAGATACAGTTGCATTGACTGGAACAACCCCAGGTATATAATAAAGAAACCCAAGTCACACAAAGATGAACCATCTCATGTATTGGTTATAACGAATCAATATAATACAGAGGTGGACATGAACAATGGACAAATCAATAAATCTCTCTAAGGGTATAGAATCTCAATTTTCCAGATACTTTGGCTATCTAGGGGAGCTTTCACTTCCATCTTTGCTGATAATTGCACACAGAACCTGCCTTGAAATATGTGTTTCAAACTCCCTGGATACAACTGTTAGCTTCACACAAGTCAAAATTGCTTCTATATTTGTGCTGTGGAGATGCTAGAATGCTAGAGAACACTATTGGGGAACCGGAAAATCTCATTCTTGGGCTTGAAAACCATCCTGGTGGTTCTGGAAGTCTCCATTTTGATATAAAAATGTGTAGATGTATAGAGAGATCCCACAGTGCCTATAATTTTGTCCTTTGCATGGAAACCTCGACATTAATGTTGCCTTTTCGGGTGATTCAAAATCAATGCTCTCATCTTAAGAAACATCAGAATCATCAAATGAATCCAGCTGCATGGCTTGGATCTCTCCTTTCATTGGCAGCATATGTTCCTAGGTTCTCATTCCCTGCATTAATAAACACAATATCATGTCCATATAGCAATGAGCATTGCTGTAAATGTAAAACAATGACAGGGTAATGAAATCACTTCTGTAGATGAGACCACAAGAAAGTTCATTGTGTTAAAGCAGGAAAGAAAAACATCTTTGGTTACAGAACCACATGAAAGAAGAAAATCTATCCCATTGCTGCTCTATCAGCTGTGAATTAAAACAGCAACACCAGTAGCAGCATTCTAGGAAGTTAAACCAGAAATTCAAGTTTATATATATATATATACATCTTATTGTTATTTAAAATTAAAATGTCAAACTAGCAGCAAAATATTATAAGAGCATACAATAATTTTTACCCTCACATTTTCACAGTTTATATACTACATGTCACGCGCGACGCGGCACCAACTAGCGTTCGCTCTCTCCCATTGGGTCTCCACAAACCTCACCAGCATCATGGGCTGCACTCCACTTTTCAACTTTTATCATAGAGTTTGGGCTTGCATTTGGTCACCAAAAGACAAAATCATCACGACAACTGGCCCATCTCTTAGCTTTGCTGAAAACAATATTACAGGAAAGTAGGAACCTATCTGTATAATGTTCGTTGACCTTCATTTATAACATTGGGTAACATAAATTGTAGAACTTGTCAAGACAAACTTAGGCTCTAGTTCAAACTTTTATGATAGATGATTGAAAATTTTCTACGCAGCCTAACATCGGAAGAGTTTTTCCTTATCCTACGGCGACGAAGGAATTCAATAGAAAATTTATGGAAGTCAAACTTTCACACTTTGTTTTTTTTTTCCTTTTTTTTTTGGTTGACAATAATGAAAGTATATATTATATTTATTTAGAAAATTTGAGTTCTGTGCTTTTATCTTTGTTTTATATTTAGATAATAAATTCATATATTTGAAGTATTATTCAAATTTAATATAAAATTTAACAATTAAAAGTTATTGAATAGAGCTATCAGTAAAGTTAGTGTGTGTTTGGGAAATTCACTTATAGTCCAAAAACAGTTTTTTTATGAAATGAAAACTGTTTTAAAATAAGTTATTATATTTGGGTAAAAATAAACTAATATAGTATAAGCAAAAATTATAATTTTAAACCGAAAAAATGACTTATATTATAAGCAATTTTTTGAAACTTTTGATTATAATCAAAGTACACTACTTTAGAATTACTTTAGAATTACTTTTGAATTAATGCATTCAAACATATATATATAACAACTAATTAATGTTCACATCATTGATTATAAAGAAATTATACTTTTAATTGATTATTAAAATAATTTTAATTTTACAACTTTTTCAAATACATACTTAATCTATCATTTTAATAAGAATGAAGAGTTTAATTTAATCCTTGAAATTGTAAGTGTTGCTCAATTTTGCTCTGGTATTTAAAAAATAATTTAATATCTAAAATTGCATTTTGTCAATTAATTTGATCCCTAATGAATTTTCATATAATCAATTATAAAAAATTATACTTTTAATTGATTATTAAAATAATTTTAATCTCGTTACTTTTCCAAATACACACTTAATCTATCATTTTAATAAGAATGAAGAGTTCAATTTAATCCTTGAAATTGCAAGCATTGTTTAATTTTGCTCTTGATATTTAAAAGATAATTTAATATGTAGAGCTGCATTTTGTCAATTAATGTGATCCCTGAAATCACACAAAGTTCAAATCAGTCCTTGATATGAACTTCATTAATTCAAATTAGTCTTTAAAGCTTATCACATTAAGTTAAATTAATCTCTAAAAATAACACAAATTGGTCCTTGAAATTGAGCTGGCCTTTTGCTAGAGACTAAATAAGTAATGTTAATATAAATTCGAATTTATAGTAAACCCTACATATAGCAACATATCAATCATTCAAAACATAACCTAAAATTATAAATACATAAATTTTATAAAAACATTAGTTAATATATTACTACATGTAAAATTTATCATATACTCGAGTCTATATTAATATTTTTCAGACTAAATTGATTGACAAAATACAACTTTAAAGACTAAATCATTATTTTGAAACATCAGCATCCAAATTGAATCACATTTAGAATTTACAATTTCAAAGAGTAAATTGAGGCTTTGCTCTAAAATTGAATTTGCAGTCATTTTTTTATTAAAATCAATTTTTAATATTCTCTTTTCTCTTTAGATGAGTTGATTAAAAATATTAGATAAAAATAACATCAAAGTTTAGATCCTTATTTATCTAAAAATTTAAATGAATAAAATGTCAATAAAATTTAGTTCATTTTAGAAAATAAATTTAATATACTATCAATATAAAAGTTTTTTACATAGTTATTCTATCGTATATTGTAACACTATTACAAGTTTTTTATTCTTATAATAACTATTCCAAAAATTATATGAATTATAATATATAAATGGTTTATAGTGTAAAAAGTTTTTTATTAATATTATATTATAATTAAATTCTTAAAAAAACATATAAGACGTTTTATTTTTTTTTTTAAAGGCAATCATATAAAACTCTTATGTCACGAGAAAACCAGCAACTTGCTAATGCACGCTCGCATTTTAGAATACCGTGGGAAAAACAAGGGTCTTGATGTTTCAAGATCCAATATTTTGAATTTCTACAAATATATATATATATATATATATATATATATATATATTATAAAAAAGGTTAATTATACATTATTTTTGTTGTACTATTTTATATTATTTCTATCTTGAAATAATTGTCTATTTTTTAAATTTTATTTGTCTATAAACAATTGTTCATTTAGGAAATTTAGATAATATTAATTTTTGTTAATTATATCCCTATTAAATAGAGGATGAAGAGTAAATGGAAAAATAAAATTAAGGAAAAGAGATAATCAAGTAAGGATAATTTTGTAAAATATATCTAAATTTCTCTAATATTAAAACTTTTTCAAATATTTCCCCAATTTATATGCATATTTTAAACTGAACATTTATTTCAATAGGGAGATAGTACTAGTTTTTCAAAGTATAAAACAAGAGAAACCCATACTCTAAAAATATATTATATATTAACTTCTAAATAAAATGTCTAATAGATAATTTGGTAGGTATTACCTACTACTAAGAATTTCTCGATACTGGATATGCTTTCGGGATCTTCAAATTTTGCATAGCTCATTGAATTAATGAACGTCAATGTTTCCTATGGTTTTAAAAAGCGCAAGAATTAATAAAATATCTCTTAAAAAATGGAGCACAAGAATCACAGGATAAAGAACTATCTCATTCATATTATCGTTTTAAAAATTATCATCCAATAATTATGGTGACAACTATTTGTTTGGTAGAAAACAAATTCAGTTTACTTTATTTTCGTGTCCTAAAATTCCAAAATATAATAATCATGCGTAATAATTATATTAGTACATATATTCGAATGATAATCTTGAAAATAAATTAAAAAAGCCACACTATGCAAGTGTTCATTTAACTACCACACAAACATATTAATATACACAAGTCTCTCCTCCCATTATGAAAAGCACTAGTACTTAATTAACGCTCTAATAATCCAAGGGAATATTTAAGTACATATATTTTCTGAAAAAATCTTGTTTCCTGGTTTCTCATTTCTACACAGTCCAAAAGCATCCACCAAGATCAACATACATGCATTGTATCAAAAAGATCAACACCAGCTGCAGGTTGAAAATGAGTTCCAACGACAGATTGCCTATATATATAGTTAATTAGGCACTCTGATGTGACTTTTTTTTGGTTTACATATATATAAATAATAGAAAGAGTAAGCCGCATGCCTAATCTTCTCTTTCTGTACACATAGATATTATCAGAAAGTACCAGAAAGTACACATAGAGTTGCTACTAGCTAGTTGGTGGAGTATGTAGTACATGACTGAGGAAGCTGCGGTGACCCACTAGGCGACGCAGATATACCATTAGGGTGAACAATAGCACTTGCACCAGTACCAACATTGTTTCCATCGCTGCCTCTTTGTGCCCCAATGATTGATGAGAGCGCTGCAGCCACAGCTGCAGTGAAGTTGGGATCCGAAGCAATGGCTGCACTCACTGTGTCCACCATAGAAGAAGGTTGCCTTTGCCCTAGCTGAACTAAGGGCATAGCTGCAGTTGGTAGCTTCTGGGGAATCAACAAGGGGTGCCCTAGAAGTTGAGGAGTAGCGGTAGCATGCAATGGAAGAGGGAAGTTAATCCCTGAAGGGCCCGGCACACGGTGGAGCTGCACGGCATTGGGGTTCTGGGTGAGGTCGAGGGTGATGGTGGGGAATGGTGCAGAAGCTGATAGGGTTGCCATTGAGGCGTAGGGTATTGAAGAGAAATATCCAGCAGAGGCTGCTAGGGCTTCCTTCATGGGTGTGGATGAGCTTGAGCCTGACAGAAGCATGGCCGCTGCAGCTGATGTGGTGTTGGCCATGGCGGTGGCTGCTGGTGGGAGAGGGTGGTTGTGGTTACCTTCATAAGTTGTTACCAGCACTGTGTTGTCCTCTGCACATCTTTGCACCTGTGAATCAAAATAATAGATACCATTATATAGAAAAAATAAAATAAAAAATAAAAGGAACAACATACATGCATGGCACGAAGAAAAATCAACAAACTTAGCGTTTGTTTGAATTAAATTGTTTTATGTTCAAAATATATATATATATTGTGAGAGAGCTTTAAGATAGGTGATTATTTCCCTTGAAATAATATGTTTTATAAACTTGCTCTCAATCTAAGTTAAACTTGATTAATTACCTGCTTGCGGACTGGGCATCCAGCAGCCATAGTGCAACGATAGTAGGCACGAGGACTGGGGTTACCCTTAGCCATTTTTTGCCCATATTTCCTCCACTGACATCCATCGCTAATCTGAAAGCATCATACATGTACAATAGCCAGAATTAATTAATTGTTCATTTAATTGTGCACCCGCTTCGGGTATAACGGAATTCAAGTAATTAAATTAAGAAAGTTACATTCCGTTTTCATTAATAAGCTATAACTATGGAATCGATGAGATGCAATTAATAGTACATTTTTATAAGGAAATAGAAATTAATTACCAGAGGAGCTTCTGATCTTGCACGTACGGAAACCCTGGCTTTTCTGAAAGGAAGCTCACTGGCAACTTGTTCACCAGGTTTGGATTCTTCTAAGTTGGGACTCTTGCATGAGCCCCAACTCTGTGAGGAAGACCGGTCAAGGACATCTTCTGCAGGATCAGGACAAGCCTGCTTTCCAAGATGAAGTTTAGTCAACTGATGGTCATGCTGCTTTGACATTATCTCCGCATTGTTTAAGGGTGAAATGGATACCTCTCGATCAGTCTTATCATCAGAAACCGAAGCATCATTGATGTCTAACTTTGGGCATGGATGTGGGTCCACCTGTTTTTGTCCAGGAATTATGCCATTTGTTTTCACATTCTGTTCCACGATGCATCATGTAAGTACTTTAACTTCACTTTTAACTGTTGGTTACGAGTACACATGCACATAAATTTTGGCAGTTATCTTATTCCCCTTAATGCATTAACTGCTATCTATCTATCTATCTGCTATAGGAACTACATTGGAGAGAGATAATTAATACTTAATTTCATTCATATTTGAGGACCAAGTCAATTTTGTGGCCAGATTGAGGCGGTACTTGTTATTATTGATTGTAGCTTAAACATCGCGTATGAAAATAGCTAGCCTGTCTCTATTATCTGTTTTCTTTTCTTGCCTTATTATTTAAAATTTAGAAAATTTAAAATTATTGAAGTCTATGATGTGTACATTTTTTTATTCACATATCAAATTTTAAACAGAGAAATAAGAAAGGAAATAGGAAGTGATCAACAGCGATTTTGATCAAACATTGCTTAGTTTAGGCAGGTAGTTCATAGTCTGAACTGTGAAGGCGGTTTTAAAGGCGAAGAAATAACAATCTGTCTGAAAGAATAGATATTTTATATACTCTCAATCTCAATAGAGTAGTAGTAGAGAGAGTTTGAAAAATGGCAGTGCAGTGAATGAAGAGAGCCGCACGCTTTCCAATTTAAGTGAGGCACGTTACCTTGTTTCTTCACTGACTAAGAGAGAGAGAAATGAGCCCAACAGGCACTAGCAAACAAATCATGCTTTCGTCATGGGAGAAAACTGATCTTCAATAAGACAGAAAATTTATCTTATCGATGATGAAAATATCCCCTCGATTTAACATATATGTTCGTGAGGCCGCTCCTCAAATATATATGATTTTACGAATAAAGCATATAATTAAATGTTGAAACTTGAAAATTGAAAATATTCATGTATATGTAAATTAAATCCACCTGATGGGGCTTTTGTTTCTGCAAAGCCATGAACAGCTGAGCTTGTAGTTGGCTATAGCTTCTGCTGATCTGGTCCAGCATAGTTCTCAACTTCCGATTCTCTTCTTGCAGTCTCCGTAATTCACTTTCCATAGTGTTCCGCTGAAAAACCAAAAAGCAATATATATATATATATATATATATATATATATATATATATATATATATATATATATTCTTGAAAAACCTATTAAGAAAATCATCACAGAACTCAATTATGCGTACATATTAAACAAACCTCAGTTTCAGTATTTTCACCACTCGCTCCCCTTGAAATTCCTGTACTTGCACACTTTAAATCCAGCCCGGTCTGCATAGCATAAAAAGGAATTTTTATCTAAACTCAAAAACAGAAATTTAATTATATATATTTAGTGCAGATTCATAATTCACTCACTCTCTCTCTCTCTCTCTCTCTCTCTCTCACACACACACACACACACACACTATATATATATATATATTAGGAATTGGACAAATTCATAAATGAAAATTAGACCCTTACGTTTACAGGCTGATCAGTGAGGAGAGTTGACGATCCATCGTTGGTGGTGCCGCCATATCGATGTGTGTCATCTTGACCCTGATCATCATGCTGTTGATGATGATCATCATCATTAGTATTATTGTTGTTATTATTAGCAGCTGATGAAGGTGAAGCGGATGAGAAGAAATCCATTTCTTTGATGGGAGGGTTTGTGTTGCGGCGAAGGAAGTCGCCGGAGCTTAAGAAGGTTAATTCACGGTGGTGGTGGTGTCGGTTCTCCATATACTTTGGTTTATTTGCCCGGTGATACTGATAGAATATAGATATAGAGAGAGAGAAGAGGAAGAAGGAGTAACAAAGTGGTGGTTCGCCAATCAGTCTTTTCAACGCGCAAAGGTTTAAATGTGGTAGCGCACACCCTCCATCTATCCTTCGACCTTGAGCTATGGGTCCCGCAGTTATTTTTATATTTTAATAAACTAAGTAATTTAAGTTAAGGCCTAAGGGGGTCCACATGAAGATTCAAGACTGATATTATAGCAGAAAGATAAAGAGCTGGCAACGCACCAGCCGTTTTCGCCATAAGTGACGTCACCATTAGGCTAGAAAGGGTACAAGTGTAAAAAAAAAAGGATTAATTAAGTATGACATTCAATTCATTCTGAATTATATTTAATGAATTATAAAATATGCTCGTAATATAGCATGATGAGTTCTTGACATTTATTAATTGAGCTATATTTAATTATTTATAAAAATATTTAATATGATGACTTCTTGACATTTATTAATTTTGAGCTATATTTAATGAATTATAAAAGAAATATATAGACTAATTTTCATGTTATATTGATATAAAATAATAGGCAAAATATACTTCATCCTATATTTTAGTGAATATATACTTTATATCTTATATTTTAAAAATATGTATACTTATTTTTTTGTATTTTATCAAAATATATTCTGGCCTTTTTGTCAAGTTCTCTGTCTATATTTTTTGTTAATGATACATAAGTTTGGAACTTGGAATTCATAACCTTTAAACAAAGAAGATGTGAATTATATTTAACTCAAAACTCGAAACTCAAAACTCAAACTCTCGAACAAGAAAGAAGTGAGTTATCTTTAATTTAGAATCCAAAATTCGAATTAAGTGAAAGTTCATTTCTTCAACCCATTTACATGGAGTAAAAAGTAAATACGAGTTCCAGATTTCAAATGAGTCCATGCATAATTAATGGAGAGTGAATAGAAAACTTATAGAAAAATTAAAATGTATATTTAATAAAATATAAGATGTCATAATATATGTCTCTAAAATAAAAGATATAAAGTACATATTTGCTGGAATACGTGGGATAAAATGTATTTTACCAAAAAAAAAAAAAAGGAAACGGCGTTAAGAATAACAGGGGATGGGCAGGGGATTGGAAGAGGGGAGGGGGCGCACGGTCGGGGGTTGCACGTGGGGGAGTCCCAAGAGGTCAACGGAGTTGACGGCACGGCTTTCTGTATCGGACGGTAGTTAGAGAGTGTGGAGCCCACGTGATTGGAATAACCTAATCCTACTGACTTTGAAATTGAAGAACCCCAACCCCAGCGCGACGTCATTGGGATCATCCGTCCACGCATGTTGAAGACCGCACCCCTACTCCCAGCTACACTTGTCCATTCACATTTTTTTCTCCCACGAAGCATGAAAGAAAATCCCAATGCATTTAAACCATCAACCAAACCGCTACCAAAAATTTTGTTTTACAAATTCAATGCTAACATCCAAGCATTTAAATATTTTAGTATATAGTTTAATTCAGCATTGAATATTCTAGCATATAGTTTTAAAATTAGATTTTAATATACTATTAATATAAAAAAATTACATAATTATCTAATCATATATTACTATATAAATTTAATTTAAATATATTAATAATATAAAATAATTTTATACTATTAATCAATAAAAATAATAAAAAATATCAACTTATATAAATAACCACCAATAATAATGAGGAGCCACCATAATTTCTTATTTTCTAATATTTTTATTCGTTGACTATCAGTGTATATCAATTAAACTTTTAGTATATTAATAAAAGTATTTAAGCCAATCACTTATTATCTTAGAATATTATAAATAAAAATATTGAATTCAATAATAATATAAATTTTTTTATTAACAATATATCAAAATTAATCTCATATATAGTTTTATTCAACATACATATAATTATATATTGATCAAATTTATCACTTTTGCTTTCAATATTTTATTCAAATTTATTATTAATGGTTCATTTAATGATTTAAACAAAGTATTAAAATTTTAAATATATTTTTATTTATTTAAAAATCTTAAAATGAACATAAAATGAAAAAATTATAAATAATTTTATCCTATTGTACTTGTTTTTAAAAACTTGTTTCTATCTTAATATGTATAGTTACAAAAAATTAATTTTGAGACATTGTTATCACAAATGTTTATTTTATAATATTAATTAATCATATCTTATCTTATGTTAGTATAGCTTTTCAAATAATTATAGTATTAGTTAAATATTTTTATTGATATGATATATAATTAAATAAATATGTTAAATAATTTGGCAATAAAAATATATCAAAATTAAATCTCAGTTAATTATAATTGATTTCAATCATAAAAATTATTATTATTTCAATTATGCACGTAGTGTCTGTTAATACATTAATATTTTTTATAAACAAATGGAGTTACCAATAGTGTATTAGTTCAAGTTATTTGACATTTTCCTCTTAATTAAGATATTGGATTTAAGTCTTATTGAAGAAAAAAGCTAACTCTAGGAAAGTTTTAATCCTATAATAGTCAGTTGATTCTGCTTAAACTGAATTAGGCAGAACTTAGTAGCCTCTTTAACTTTGGTTAAAGACTATGTATAAAAAAAAAAAAAAAAACCTTTGGTCAAAGATAACTTGAAAAAAAGATTGAATAAATTTTTTAGTTTTAACATTTTAAAGTTGTCATAAATTTGGTCATGAAAATTTTTTACATCAATTTAGTTTTAATATTTTAAAATTGATATCAATTTAGTTTTGATACTTTGAATTTTAATATCAATTTAGTCTTAATACTTTGAATTCTGATGCCAATTTAGTCCTAAATTTTTTTTGTAAAATCAAAATTTTTATCAAATTATCAATATAAAACTAAGTTGATATCAAAATTTAAAATATTAGAATTAAATTGATATTAAAAATTATTTTACAATTAAATTGCTATTAACTTTAAAATATTAGGACTAAAAAAGATATTTACTCAAAAAAAAACTATGTCTTCGATACATTATTTCTTTTTGTATCATGTATGAAATTCAATAATTAAAAAAAAAGCCACTTCCACTTCTGTTTATGCAACTTTTTTAATTTGTTCACTGACTATTACAGTAATATTTTTTATACAAATACGAAGCATGCCCTTTTTTTGAAATGCTTGCATAGTTGCAGACTTACATATCGATAGGATTTTGATAATATAGAGTGTGGGTGGACTTTAGAAGTTCATGATATTGATTATTGAGAACGTGTATATGTAATGTTATATATTTAAATAGTCTTTATCTTATATCAAGATATTGAATTACTTTACATCTAGGGTGCCAAAGCATATAGCACACGCTTCCTAAGGTTGAATATGAATCTCAATTATATATGTGACCATACTTTTCCTCGCTCTTCCATAAAATTGTGATTCTGTGACTTGTACATACACCCACCCTAAGGCAGGCTAATATTATATTATTCATATGTAAGAGTCTGATCCCAGAAAAATAACCCAATAAATAAGCTAACCTCCCCTCTCCTCTTGTGCCCCGAAATAATAAATTACCTCCGTAAAATTTAATAATATAGCAAAGTTACTACTTGCTAAAACAATGATTAAGTTGCATTTGGAAATGATTTCTTAAATTATGGTTTGAAAGCACAAAAAAATAAAATAACTCAAACGTATTATTAATCGGCATTTATTATGTTTGTCGGATACTTTTCCCGGTAAGCAAATTATAAAAAAAATAAAATAAAAGGTCTGAGGGCTATATCAGAAAAAATTGAGGTAAAGTGATTTTAATGTTTAAAATTTGAATTCGAAATTAAGTGATTTTCAAGCAAACTTTGTGGCATGGCATTTTAATGTTCTTGTTCATCATTTAAATACTAATTAATGAATTAAAAATTAAACGAAAAGTAAATCATTTAACATTTGAAGGACATAAGAAATATACCATTTGGATTTTACACACGCATTGACCGATGTTAATTATTATTTAAAGTTGTAATTTAGTATGGCACAGGCGCAACACAAACCAAGCTAGTACAGCTAATTATATGGTTTTTTCTACAGCATTGTTGATTTGCATATCTCGCAGTTGGCACAAATTTATATAGAAAGGCAGAGATATATTCACACAGATCCAAAACATTAAAAACTATAGCATATCTTTTTGTTAAAAAGAAGAAAAGAAAACTATATATAATTGTACTAAAAAATAGATCCGCGAATATTCGGAGATTATAATTGACAATCGTTTACAGAAGGATAATCAAAGCATCCCAGTCTCCACGTTCTCCCTGAACTTTCTTTCAATTTCACTTTACCTTCATACTGTAGCCAGCATTGACGAGGGAATCCGCGTACTACTAAACGTGCATGCTTGATCCAAATCTTCTAGAGAGAGGAGAAAACAATAGCATGCCTGGTCGACCAGGGATCACATATATACAAATTATTAAAAATTAAGAATCTTGGTTTATTGGTCAAGTTGTGGAAAATAAGTCAATGAATCAATGGTTCTGAAATCTGGATGTGCCGCTTGACTGGATATATATAAATATCCAGCTGGCTTTTCTTTGGTAACTCTTCCTCTCGTGGACTATAGTTAAAATTATAATCATATATAAAATGCAAGCATGCTCTACGATGGCAGAGAATGATGAATCAATTGGCCTTACCTCATTTAAGAAATCAAATCGATATCTGGCCGTCCATGTGAGTAAGATTTATAAGATATATATATCTTCAAGTCAATGGCAGGTTACTAAAATTTCTTTTAAAATTATTCCTTCTTTGTCGATAACTTTGACAAAGAATACCCTCTCCAAAGACTAGAAGTGTACTACCGATCATCAAGCTATAACTTCGAGCCAGCGGGGTCATTAATTTTCGAGGAATATATGCATTTAGTATATACAGACCTAGAATTTTAATTTGAGTAGTGAAGCTGAATAAGCAACGTACGCCAGCTTTTTTCCTTCCAATAGTTATTTAGACAGCAGCAAGGTATGACATCATTCCACAAATAAAACAAGCGCGCATCCACACATAATATAAGAAAATTAAGGATCGCATGGATGTAGGTCTCACAAAAAAATATCCCTGAAATCGCACACACATAATTATTTAGATACGTTTGTTTAATTGGTATAATACATGTAGCAAGGGAGAATGGATAGAACCCCATAGTTCATAAATGAGTTAATTAATTTGGCGAGTATAATAAGGTCACATGCAAAGTTGATAATTTCTTTTATCGGCTATCTATTTGAGAGTGAGAAAGTTTTTCTTCCTTAGCAACGAAGTCAAAAGGTTAAACGAGTTCTAGCTAGGGAGTAGGGACGGCGACTACGATACAAGAACAAAGCAAGTAGAAAAGGTGAAGCCAAAGTAAACAATCGCGGCCATTTTTCCATTCCATGTCCATGCATGAACAAGCGGCAACCCCACGCACGCACGCACGCACGCAGACACGCTACATACAAGGGCAAAGATCGCCGAAGAGCCAAAAAGAGAAAGAATAAGATGAGGGGAAAAATAACATAGCCGCAAAGATAGGGTTTCACGGGAGACCCCACCCCAATGCCTCCAACTTTACCCGCACGTTCAACCCAAAAAGCAACAAAAAGTACCAACCCCAAATTTCACGTGTATGCAAGTAGCTTCTATTTCCTTCCTTGTCAATTGGCGCCTCCTGCTACTAATAATAGAGTACTAACAGACACCCCCCCTAGCTAGCTACTTTTAATTAAGCATTATTAGGTTTAGCACTACCACCGCGCATAATTAACGACGATGTTTCTCCGTTAGTTGGCTTTTCTCTCGCTCGTCCATATTATATAAAATTTGATGTTTGCATTTGCATGACGTACGTGCATATTGCTGTAGAAAGTAGGGGATCTTCAATTTTTAAGCATGTAAACTCCGTAATCTGCGTAATATGTAAACAGAGACGAGTTTTGTTTTTTTTTTTGGTGCACAGGGACAAGTTTTGTTTCAGTACTACCAATTTTAGAATTCGGGGGGTATGATGGTAAATAGAAGGAGTACTCAAGGGGTACGGTAGAGTGTATGCAAGGGTTTAGGATATAAGTAAGGCATACCTGCAGCAGACTGAAAATTGAAAAATAAAGTTGAGGTGGATTCTCTGGTACCTTCGCAAATGCGTACCTTTGGTATCTTTCTAATTTTCTTTTATATATTATTTGTGTGCACCATCGATCAGTGCGCAGTAGTGGCACATTTGGTTCGTCCGCGCGCCATCAACGTGGAGTTGCGTGTTCAAGTCTTACTGGGGGCACTTTTTCATTTTTCCCCTTTTTTTTTCATTTTTAAAATAACAAAAATAGGAATAAGCATTTTTTTTTCATTGGAAAAAAAGGGAAAAAAAAACACAAAAATAGTCTTAACTCTTCTTTATTTTATTTTTACTCTACACCTTCTTTTTTATTTTAATGTTAATTTAATTATATTTTATGTAAAACTTTCAAGTTCATATATAAAATAATATAAATAATTCTTAATATGATATGAGATGATAATTACATATACTTATAAAATATTATTGAATATATTCTTATGTATAACTAAATTAAGACGAAGAATATAATTGTACAAATTAAAAGTATAATTGCGACATTATTATTGTAGAAAATAAATTACTTTTAGAAAAATTTGTATAAGTGCATTCCCTATAACAATAGTGATTATGTTATATTGAATTTGAGTAAAAAATTTTATAGATAGATTTTATGAATATGCATTACTTTAATGTTTGATTTTTTTTGTTAAAATATCAGAGGTGGAAAATTAAACAATATTAATTAAAATTTTACTTAAATATTATAGAAATATATCATGTATTAAATATTAATTTTAATGATTAATATATAAATTTTTTAATTTGATTTCAATACATTGTTAGTAAGATATTGAATAAAAGGGAGAAGGAGAAAAATAAAATGAATTATGTTATTTATGTAAAGCGATATTATTACTTATATAAATAAAAGACAAAATTGACATTAAAACAAAAATGATAGCAAATAAAAAAGGTGTGGAGTAAAAATAAAATAAAAACTACCAAATAGCAATTGGAAAATAGAAGAATTAAAAATGTTGTGTTTTTTTTCCTTTTTATTTCTGTTTTCGTTATTTCGAAAAAAATGAAAAAATGTCAAAAGTTAAAAACCGCACGCACAGGATTCGAACTCTCGACTTGGGAGTCAAAGGCGCGCAGACCAGCCAGATGTGCTACTGCAACACGTTTGAATGATGGTGCACACAAAAGATATATAAAGAAAAAACAGGAGGGTACCAAATGTACACATTTACAAAGGTACCAGAGTAATCACCTAAAGTTGAATAATCTATCTTAGTATTTATTCTATACCTGTCTATTTTCTTTTTCCTAATCTTTATTGTCGTATTTTGATGAGTATAATCTTGAGTGCAAGATTTGAAAAAACAAATAAGTAATCGGACAACAAATTAATATTAGGAAAAGTAGCAAGACACGCAAGAGTAGCGTTTGCACTAGTCCGATATTTCGTGTTGATTAAAACTATCTTCGTGGTCATAAAAAACCGACAAAGAGAAGCTTTCCATTGCACTCAAAATATAAGCTATTAATCAATTTGTTATCATTCATTTTCCGCCTATCTTAGTTTTTCTATCTTGTATTTCTCCGCATAGCCAATAGGGCGGCGACTTTTAACCTAAAAGTCACGGTCGAGAGTGGACCAATTTGTGGGTGTCACACATCAATAGGGAGGCCAACCCTCATCGTAAGAATTTGGAAAAGGGAGCGACCTCATCTGTACCCTTCGATAAGAAAGGGAAAGCTGTGGGTATCGTCCCCATTTTCAACCATGTGGATTACTTTTCTTCTTCAAAAGTGGTGTCGTCTTCTTTGTTTTGAATGCACCTTTGTCCACTTGCTTTACTGCCATGCATTTACTAGAAGAAAAGGAAATGAATGACACAATAAATCAACAAACTCACCCACCCGCTTACAAACCTGCATTCAATTTAAGCCTTCTATTTTACTAATTACTAGTACGTAACTACATATATATTTTACACATTTAAGTTGCGTACCAATATGCCGGTGTACTTGGTATTAATTAATTACGACGTATATATAACAACAACTAGTAACATGCAGATTTTTCCAAGCCACAATTAATACATAGATAAGAAATTTAGCTCTTCTCTTAACTGATGACTACAGCTGAGAGTTCAGTGTTTGAAGCTGATATACATATGCATTCGGGTACACCCAATTGAGGATTGGTATACTTTAAAATATGCCAACCATCATTTGCCGAGTTAGAATTATACAAATAATATAATTAAACATGTTTGAGCATAGGAGTTCTCTCTCTCTCTCTCTCTCTCTCTCTCTCTCTCTCTCTCTCTCCTTTTTTTTTTTTTTTGTTTTCTTTGTGCTATATCGTGCTTTCATACACATATGTTATGGAGTTTTAAACAGTAAAAGTAATATAGAAGCATGATAATATTGTTGTTGAACACCGCCGATGAGAGGATTGTTTGTTTTGCTGGTCCCTTCGGTCCTTGTCCTTTTTTGGTGCTTTGTTTGTTTTGCTAGCCTTTGTTTATTTAGTTTCTTTGATAGCTTGTTGAGCATTTGTTCGCTGGTTTTCTGGTTTGTTTTTGAGTAACTGCTTTTGTTGCAGCAATTTGTTTGTCTCGCTGTTTTGTTGCAGCAATTTGTTTGTCTCGCTGTTTTGTTGCTGCAGCTCTATGTCCTTCCGTTGTATGCTCAGACCTTTTGTTTGCTCCTCTATCTTTGGGGCCGAGCTTTTGGTCAATCTATCAAAAAAAATCTACTAAGGAGAGGATTTCGGATCCATCCAAAATAAAAGGAGATTGCTTTTTCGATAATTGAAAACAACGCTAAAAACCCTAGGATCAAGCATAGTCAACAAGAAAACTAAAAACATGCAGACTGAAAAACAAGCATAACTACAACTATTAACCATTCGAGACTAATTCAAAATAGGCAGGGCACACAAAAAAATCGTATTTTTTTATTTATCTCCAAAATAAAGGAGATAGATCGTATACTTTTATTTTGAGCAAGTCTACATAATTAGAATAATTGTCAGAATTTTTTGATAAAAACAAAAGTCATTGTTGAATGGAATAAATTAATATAGATCAGTTACCAATCTAATGATCACTAAATTAACACATTAATATAAGATTGATTTTAATGGACTACTCATGGATAATATTTTACATTATCAATTAATATATGGAAAAAGCTTAATGTTACCAAACTATTTTCATAACTTTGGGTTCGAAGGCATTTAGTGAGGATTTGTTTTAATTTATTATGAGACTTTCTCTTTCCTTTTTTTCCCTGTGTTTTCTACCAACTCCACATATGAGATTCTGCCACATTGAAGTCGTAGCAATTCGTGCATTTTATTTTCGAGCCAGATAGCATGGCTCTTAATATGTATTCTATCTTTATATAATTTTTGAAATAATATTTACGAAAAGAGTCAAGTTATTTCAATCATTTGATTATATGTGATACTATTCTAACAAATAAATTTTGGTACAAATTTTGAATCTAGCATTTTTCCCCCTCATTTTACGCATATATAACATGACCATCTAATTATAAGCATATTACGGATTGTTCAGCAAGTGAAATCGCTCGTACAACACGCCTAACCTATATGGTGATGCTGTGACTTGAATTTTATGATATTTATCCAAAGACAGTTAATTATGTAAAATGACAATGAAACATCTAGAAATATCATGTAAAAATATTATAATAATGGACTAATCGCTGGCATAATTATTACATGCATTTTCATTCACGTTTTTTTCATATAAAAATAATAATCTTGAATAGTATCTGAAATTAATTTAAGTTATTATATAATAAAAAATTGTAATAAATATTTAAAGAAGATGATAATTAGAGTATGAAATATTTAAAGTTTTATTTTTTTAATTTCATGTTTAATAAGAATGCATTTACAATTTATCTTTATTTTATATGTACTTTTAAACTTTTAAATGAATAATTAATGACTTTACTTTAAAAATAGTATAGAAAAATCTTTTAATTTAATTAGTCTTAGTATATAAAATAGAGTAAATTACACTTACTTTCTTAAGATTAAGCAATATTACACACAATACTTCTCAATTGTTAATACCTACGTCAATCTCCCATTTACAGGATACTTAGTGTCAAATTTTATAAAATATAAGGGTCTCATATATAATATAATAATACCACTTAATCTTAGAAAAAATTACTGTAATTTATCCTATAAAATAATAATAGTTGACCCCCGACTGTGTATGGTTCCTACATTAGTCTTCCATCACCAAATTTATGTTGAAAATCTTGATACAAATTTATTTGAAATTTTTTCTTCTTTACTTGATTGCTGAACTCTGATTTGATGTTCTAGATTGCTAAATTAAATTTGACGTCAACAAACCAATAGCAATGAAATTGATGTCCTCAAATATCGAGTGCCAATTTATTCTAAAACTCAGTCACATTATCGTCTAGTGGTTGGATGATTTTTTGATTGGTCAGTCAAAAGCTGTCTTTCTTCAAATCTTCAAGTAATAGATCCTAATTTAAAAAATAAAATATAATTTTTCTCATATTTGGCTTTCTAAGGTGTAGAGTACACTTTGATAGATAAAGTGTATCAATAATAATTATTTTAAATTGTATAAAATATAAATATCAATATAACAAATTATACGCGTGTACAATAATTAGTATCATTAATTTTCTTATTAACAATTAAGATAATGTATTTTACTTTTTAAAATCCACCTCACGTGTACGAAAACCAAAATAATTGGTCTCCATAACTTGTACTGGATTTTTCATTTTTCTTTTTTTTTTTTCATTTTAACTAGTCGTATATTTTAGTTTTACACTTTACATGGTTTTTATAGGCATAATATAACTTGTTGACCAATTAAAAATCCTTTCGGATGTTTCTAAACCTTGCAATATAACATATTAGGACTTCAATTCTATAATAATTGTCGTAAAGTAATTCATATATAATCCTTACGAAAACATTACCTTCTAAATTTAGAAGTGACACGTAGTACGTAAACTACTTTAAACAAATATATCATTTTTTAAACAATCTTATTGCTAGATACAAATATATAAATATACAGGTAACGCCTCATTTACGTCATTTACATTTTGCAATAATTTCAACTTAATTCTAATTTTTTTTTTTTGGTTTTATTTTGTATCTCTAATATTTTCAAAATGTTTCCATCTTACTTCTTTTTTTGGTAGAAGATATTCAAATTATAAATGAAATATTAATGTCAAATTTCGATATTAATGATATCCAAACATCATCAATAGAGATTGTTTGCCTTCAATTCTCTAAGAAATTTTTTGGGTATAAGTTTTAACAGGAAAAAAATTAATTGAGTGTTAAGGGATTTAAATTAAAAAGGAAAACTTTTATATCCTATAAAAATATTGGGGGAAAATGATCATAAATAGTATCATCTTATTTAAATAAATAATAAACACATCTTCACTAACATTATAACATGACCTTCATATAAGTTTTTTTCGATTATAATTTGAATATTAAAATTATAAGATTAAGATTTTTTAAAAATATTAGAGATATAAATAAAATAAAAGAAAACCTTTTGAGATTAAGTTAAAATCGCTATAAAACATAAGGATTGTAAATGAGATTTTACCCTTTTATAACTACTTTCATAATATTAATCATATAACTTTTTTCTTTAAAAAATTATGGACATAATTTTGGGCTAAGAATGATGGTTAAATAAAGTCATTTCACAAGTGTGTCAAGTAGGAATATTTGCAATTTGGTATGATTAAGTTTTGAGACAAAAGTCATACCAATGTAAATAATAAATTTTATTTCAATTTGATTTGGTTTAGTTTGATTATATATTTATAAAGTCTCGATTTTTGGCTTTTTATTAATTTTTTTATAAAATATAAAAATTTAACTTCTAAATTCATTAAATTAGATTGATCATTAATATACTTATAAAATTATAAAATTTAAATTAATTAATGAAAATTATACTAATGTCTAATACTAACAAGTTAAGTCAATAATAAAATATCTAAACAAAAATCATATACAGATTCAAAGCTTTTGATTAAATTAAAATAATTAATAAATGATTATAAATTTAAAATAATAAGTTAAAATGTGATAAGAATATTAAAGAAAATTTAGTGTTAAAATGTTATAGAATACACTTATATGTATATTTATTTAGATATAGATATGAATAATAATAAATAATATGTAATGTATAATATATTTCATAAATATATATAGCTATATATGTTTAATATATCATTAAATTGATTTTGATTGGGATCGGTTTTAAAAACTAAAACAAAAATTTAAACCAAATCAATCAATTTTTATAAAATAAGATCCAATTCCAACTAATTTATTTCAATTTTAATTAGTTTTCAATTTTAATTTAATTTGAATTTATTTCGACCATTCCTAATATTAAAAATAGAACTCTTAACGTTTTAGGTGAAATTTGCACGCGTCGGAGTTCACTTTCACTGTAATAAATCATATATATATATATATATATTACTCAAAAGTTTATATACTATAATAACAAGTGGCATCTCAAATTAAATTTGCAGTAGTAAGTCAAAGTACACTGCAAAAGAAGGGAGTCAAGGATCCTAAAAGCTGCAATTGTCAATTGAGCGCTCAAAAGTGAAACATGAGACCAAAATTAAGGGATTGGTTGGGGAATCCACGTAGAAGTGGTTCGCTTTTAATTAAAGTTTGAAAATTTCCGAAATAATGACGCACATATGGCCGCATGAAGGAATTTGATAATCTGGATAGAGATCAGTGATTGAACGGCAGTCACAAGCGAATCATGAATTGGATTGGGACGAATGAGAACGCCTCTAAGGAGCTACACACATAAAATGAATTTGAAGTCATACGCAGTCTCCAGAAGTTTTATACATGCTTGTAAAAAATATATAGAGTATTAATTTCCACGTATAGCAACTAAAAATATGAGGCATTTTCTACACATAACAATTTATTCAAAAGGGATAACTTTGCTTAGATCTTAAGCTGGTCTACATGGGAGGAGTAGTGAAGACAAAGCAGTCAGTACAGCGAGACAAATTAGAAAGGGAAACTCAATATTCTAATCTGACTAATTTTAGGGTGGGTTGATCCGTAAAAAAATAAAAATAAAAAAATTATTTTAATATTTTTTATGAGTTAAATTATTTTAAAAATTAAAAAAATATATTAAATAAAAATTTTATTTAAAAAATAGAATAAAATAATTAAACTATATAATTAATATTTAAATTTAACTCAAATATAAATATAATAAATTAATTATGATATATAAATAAATTTATAGATAAAAATTAATTATAAATTTATGATATAAAATATGTAATATAAAGTTTATAAATTAATAAAAATATAATAATAATATAATTTATAATAAAAATTTAAAATTATTTTTTAAAAATATTTTTGAACATAAAAAAAATGATAAGTTTGGCCCGACCTACCAAAGCCTATAAGTTGGATGAATTTTTGACAAGTCAAATATGTTAATTCAATCTATTATTTTTGATAAATTTGATAAATTAATCCAATAAGTTGAGTCCGTTTCGCCATATTTGAAGTGGAGATCGACGAGGAGGAGAAGTTTCTTTTTCGGGTGTTCTGAGTAATAAAAAAGAGTATAATTCCCATAAATGAAGGGGGTTGTGGCGGTCTAAGTCTTTGACGGGATGGATATGAGTGGGGGCTCTCCCTTTGTCAAATTTGGCCCATTCACTTTATTTGACTTTTATATAGAAAGGATAGCGGGACAAGACACTGACCAAAAGAAAGTAAACATTGCCGTTGCTTTGATCGTGACCTATATCATATGCTCACCCTTTTCACAACTTGGAGAATGCAGTCAATAATTCTAATTTTTAATTATTTTATTACATGTCATTACAGTACAAACTTTTATAAAATTTGACACGGTAACGCATTTTAATTCAGGAATTACATAGATAAACTAATATTTTATAAAAGATAGTTATTAACTAAAAGCATGTACACTATCTAAAAAACTAAAAAGCATGTATATCAAGTTTTGCCAATGTCAAATCTTTCTTCCTGACAGACACACACAATGTTAATGAGTATACATAACTTTTTATTAAGTTAAATACAGCTTTTTTATTTATTCAATTTTTTTATATATATACAATCATTCCCATAACTTTGTAAATATATGTTTATGGATTAGTTTTTATTCCATCAATTTATATTAAAATCAACATGTAATATAATTTTCCATAATAAAACTGCCCAGTGCTTATCATAACTGCTTAAGTTTATGTGACTAAATTCGTTCCTATCCTTTTCCATAATTCTTTCATTTCTCTGCATCCAACAAAAAATTCAGTTTCTTTTTATTCAACTTTTATCATTCTTTTTTGTTTTGGATTACTTAATACTTACCATTCCATCGTTAAAAATATACAATGTTTTTGTCATGTAAATATACGACTCAACTTGGGTCACTTCCCCCCTACCCAAGCCCTTACTTACATCCTAGACCCGATATTATAGCCCAACATATAACAGGTCCATTTAAGCAGGTTCTAGCCAAAAAAGTTAAATTATAACAGGCGGATTAGATACTCCATTGTTGTGGACTAAAGCCTAAGGCCCTTATCGCACTTGTCGAAATGTAATTTTCTCTCTTATTTATTTATTTATTTTTTCGATTAAACGAAAGTGTGAGTAAGTGGGTTAGCAATGTGGAGTTGATTAAGATGGTAGGTATCTTATTTTAATTAGAGATATTGGATTTAAATCTTGTGTATGAAAAAAATTCTTATTTAAAAATCTCTATTCCCTTCAGGGACTTTCATCGAGTTAAGCCAAATTAGTCGAATTTCTGATAACAGTACCTGAATACTAGTGATTCTATTGAGATAAAAAAAATAGTGCACCATCAATAAAGGATAAATAAGGATATAGAAAGTATAAAATTTTGGCAACTCACACAATATACTCTTTCTAATTCAAAATAATCATCACTTTAAGTAAAATTTTTTTATTTGTATTGTATGTCATTTTCATATTTCAATGAAATATTTATTGTAAAATTTTTTATTTTATTCTCCACAAAATTCTAAGTATAATAAATAATAAAATAAATTAATTATTAAATAATGATATTTTAGCAAATATTTTAATAATCACTCTTTAATTTTTGGTTCTTTATTAGCTGTATAAATGGATAAAGTAACAGTTGTTTTAAACTGAAAGGAAGTAATACAAATGAGATATAGAAAGCATATAATTTTCTTATGGTTATAGATATTAGATATAACAACCAATCGGAATTGGATATGGTGGAAGGGATTATCCCTACATGTAATGAACTATGGTTTGAGATGTGTTGACATTTAGTGGCTGATTAGGCCTTAAACAAGATTATCTCTTGTAAATGATAAAGAACAAGAAAAGATAGAAACTACACATTCATTATGCATTCAATACTGTGGGATGCTTAGCAGCTACAGCTCACCAATTAAATGATGCAGCAATTAGTAAAGGTGTGGGATAAGAAAATCAAGAGAAATAATATTTGTATATTCAAAGCTAGACATTTCATAGGCATAGTTGAAAGAGAAAGACAGAAACTCTTAATTTTTTTCTCTCAACATCCACTATCACCTACGAATTTGTATTTTTCTATTTTTACTATGTCTATAAAATATCTATTTTGAGATATACAAATAATATTATTCTAATATCAAGGTTGATGTTTGTGGATGCATCGTGCGGCAAGTTGCTCTAGTCTGGTCAACCCTCGCCTAAATTTAAATAAATCATCAATGCGTTAGCCCCGCCCCTTGATGCGTCTCCCTTTGTCCCAGTCCAGTCTTGGTCTTGTCAGGTTTTATGTACATTTATTTTATGCATAAAACAATTGATATACCTTCTTATAAATTTTAAAATAATTAATTTATATAAAATGCAAAATTTTGTTCATATCGTATATTAATTATAAAAGCATTTAAATCAACCCTGATAATTATGGTTATGTATCCGGACAAAAGGTTGAAACTACAGTTTTTATTCTCAAGATAAATGCAAACTTTCACTTGAAATAATTTCCTTTACGGAAGTTTGAAAACTTTGTTTTCAATATTACAAGGTGTTTAAACGGGATTAACACTTGGTTCTAGATGACCAGACTCGCAAGGCCCAATAATAGTAAAAGACTATGTCCCTCCAAATGTCATGCATCTCACAACCAAACGCTACCGATGGTGGCGTCAATCTCTCTCATAATTAGCTGTTTAACGATTACATAAATCTATCAATTGGTCTTTTATAAATCTCCGACCTCAAAATAATTAAGACATGTTCTCTTTTACATCTCACACTCTCTTATCAAGAAGTCTCAGGGCTGGTCGCACCTCAAGTCCCCGTCACTGGACAATGTCCAAAAGTAAGTGAAACACTAAATCAAATCATTTATGAAAGGTTAAACACTAACACTGGGAATATATATAATTGAAACGTTCAAACCCTACAACGAAACGATATAAGAAGTATTTGATAGTACGTAGTAGTTATTAGCTAGCACTAAATAAAAATGGAGAATGAACAAGAGCAATTTGTTTAAACAAACACAATTAGTTGTTGTAGATTATTAATTAATTTTCGTTCGTCTCTAGTTCTTTCTTGTTCATTCAATCGGTTTCACTCGCGGCCAAAACCCTGCAGGCGGAGGATAATCAACTACTCATATCTAATTCATGTGCCCTTGGTCAATTTCCCAGAATTAGTCAACAAGAAATTTTATATGCCAATAAGGTATCACAAGATGTATTGTTTAGTGATGTGTCTGCTATACAAAAACCATGAATGTGCACCTCTATCACCTTTTGCTTTTAATAATATGCGTAATACAAGTGGATGTTCTGAACTTCGGACGATTCCCTCTTCAGATCTGTCTATAAAAGCCTTCTTGCTTGTTTCTATTCCCCTTAACAATATCAATATTTGCTAGTAACATTTAATTTGTTTGAACCTTTTTCTTTATTTTAGCAAATGGCGTTCTCATTCTCCTCTTTTGGTCTTTTACTCTCTAGCTTATTGTTTTGCTTCACTACTCTTCTCTACACTGCACCTTTGGGAGCTGAAGCTATGAACCCTCCCATTAAACCCATATCTTCTCTCATTAGAAAAAAGCTTTTTGATGCCATTTTCCTACACAAAGATGACAATGCATGCCCTGCTAAAAAATTCTACCCCTACAAGTCCTTCATTCGTGCATCCAAAAGCTTCCCTCAATTTGGCGCCACCGGGAGTTTAACCACACGCAAGCGCGAGATTGCTGCATTTCTTGCTCAAATTTCTCATGAAACCACCGGTGGCTGGGCTACTGCACCTGACGGTCCATATTCTTGGGGCTTGTGCTTCAAGGAAGAAATTAGTCCTCCAAGTAACTACTGTGATTCCACTAACAAAGAATGGCCTTGTTACCCTGGCAAAACTTACAAAGGAAGAGGACCTATTCAACTTTCTTGGTATACACACACATGCATTGCTTTTGTTATTATTATGATCATGGGTTTATTACTAATTCTTGCTTGTTCAATTTTACATACACATTCACAAACACAACATATGTATATATATTGTATGTTAATTAAAAAGAAGCAATTGAGTTATTGATTAACTAGGAATTAAATTTTCTGCAGGAACTTCAATTATGGCCCAGCAGGGAAGGCCTTGGGATTTGATGGGCTGAGGAACCCGGAGATTGTGTCCAACAATTCTGTGATTGCCTTCAAAACTGCTCTGTGGTTTTGGATGACAGAGGGAGAGAGAATACCTTCTTGCCACAATGTGATGGTTGGAAAATATGTGCCAACGGAAGCTGACATAGCAGCTAATCGAACAGCTGGGTATGGCTTAGTGACTAACATAATCAATGGTGCACTGGAATGTGGAATTCCTGATGACGAAAGAGTGAATGATAGGATTGGATTTTTCAAAAGGTATGCAAAAATGTTCAACGTGGATACCGGAACTAACTTGGATTGTGCATATCAGAAACCCTTGTAACTCTCAGTTTTTCTTAATGTTTTGTGTGTCTCCCTCTTTTTTTTTTTTTTTTTTTTTAATCTTTCCCTGACAAAACTTTCAATAATGTACTGAAAGCATATAACTGTTTCATGGCATTTTCAATCTGTTGTTTGTGATTAGAAGTAAGTGAATATAAAGTTCTTATGTTCCTCCCGGTCATGAAATGCCGCCGATACCAGAGGATACTATATCAATTATCAAAAGCCAAGGACAAGTTGGCGAAAATTTTAAAAGATGAAAAATGAGAAACGACCGGGATGATGTCGTTCTAAATTATATTTAACTCTATTTTATCTGATAAATTGATGGTCCGATATATTTGGATCTATACTAGTGCCATTTGTAGTTGTACGCAAAAGATATCAGAACTTTTTTATCTGAAGATAATATGTTACAATATAATCACATTATCGTGGTAAGTCATTGGATTATATAAATGGAACCTCGATTATTCCCGTCAATATACAATGTGTGTGCCAACCATTCCCAATTAAAAAAGTGACTGTGCAAATAGTTTAGCTAAGATTGGAGGCTGTCGGCAGCTGAGACTTTTTCTAGCTGCAATTCACTTAGTCTGCAACTCTGCATGCTCTCTACCCCCACTGACTTAGTTCGAATTTAAATTTTCTGGTTTTCTCTTACTAGCTAATGAAAGACTTGCAACATGCCCTAAAATGATAACGTGAGTTTAAGCTTAAAAATTATTAATGTACATACCCTGAAAAGAAAATCTGTTACTTGAATTTTAAAGGACACATAATATAATAATATTGTGTTAATTCCCTTTCATATTTGACTTAGAGATCTGCTTATAATATCATTGTTTTACTGTCACGTCTTGTGTTGATTAAGTTACTCTGTTAGACAATATTAGACATGAGAAAAAAAATTGTCTCATATAAAAATTGCACATGACAATGCCACATGAAATTTTACCAGTAATCAAATTAATTTTTAATTGCTCACATTTTTAATATGACCTAATTAATGGTATGTATACGTAATCTGGTCTTGCACAACTTTCATACGAGAGGATTGTCTCTCTCGAACACAAATATCAATTACAAATTATTTTAAGCACTCCTTTTTTGTTTTTCACTTTTATCTTCTCTTTTTTTCGGACAAGATTCCCAAAACGCTCCCTATCAAGTATGACAAATTCATCCTTGACAAATGAAAAACCCCCAAAATAGTCCATGAATATTAAAAATGTGGGTCTAATTAGTCTTTTCTAGAGATATATTAACCCTTGAAAAATATCTAATGGAACATAGTAGTTTCTAAAAAACAATGACTTTTATTCGTCAGAGATATTTTGAAATTTTTTATTCGTCAGAGATAAATTTATCCTAGAGTAATTTTTATGGGGGTCATTTTAGGGATTTTGACTTTTTTGCCCCTTTTTACTTTGCTTAAGAATTTTCCTTGATTTGGTTTGGGCGGCCTCGACAATTTGCTGGATCAGCTTTCTTTGGGACAACTGACTACTGCCATATGGGTCCAGGTTTGGGCTTGCACTTTCCAATCTACCGCGATCCATGTCAGATTGAACTTGGGAGCTTGGGACCACGCAACTGCACGCAACATAACCGTTCTTGTAGGTACAAACTACAAACGACATGTATGGAGTATGGAACTTGGAACATGGAAATTCTTGGCTTCACAACTGAAAATGTTGCCTCTTCCTCCACACTGATAACAAACATACACTGTGTTTCTTTCATAACAAAGAAAAAGGGGGGAAGAAAAAGGGCTCTAGTTCATGGTCAGTTTTACAATGGTCCAGTGAAAGAATTGGACATTGATGATCCAAACATTTATAGCTATTCAGATATTAATAAAAATAATGGAAGGGTGTGGATGATCTTTGACAAGTATAAATGACAATGACTAAAGGCCCATATATGGAATCCCAATTAGCAGTTAAAAAGGCAATGGAATTTAATTTTTTTTATTTAGAAAATGACAGTTAAAGACAACTATCAGCTAAGACTTGGCCGCACACTATTGAAAGAGTTTAATGACGTGTTGTAGGCCAAGCCTTTAATTTATTGTATATTTTTGGTTTGTTGGTTGTGTATGAGAAATTGAAGTGTTTGCATTAAATCTTTCAGACGAGGCGGCATCGAAGACAAGCCGCTGAGGCCCGAAAACCGCCACCAATAAAACTAGCTGAAAATCAGTGTGATGAATTAGTTTTAAATCAAGTGAATCGATTTTGAACCAGTGAACAAAATAATAATCTGGCATAGAAGTGACAAAAAAAAAAGAAGAGTTGCCAATGGCTAGAGAAAAACTACTGCCCACATAAAATGGCATAATGTTGCTATCGGAGTCTTTGTAGAAGGAGAAGCCGTGAGAGAAGAGAAGGACGAAGACTTCAAAGGAGTTGCCACTAGCAAATTGGTTGAAAAAGGCAATAGCGAGATGCTCCATGGTTGAGCTCACCGATAATGCAGGCAACATGATTGGCCAATCCCACGATGAAAAATAGTTAAACTTCTTACGGTTTTACCTTTTTCATTTAAACTTGTTGCCATAAACACATTTGAAAAAAATTTAATAAGTTGCTATTTTCTTTTCATTTGAAATTGGCAAAAACAATTTGAAAAATACTAAAGACAAGTGATGATGACATTAAAGTTTGAAATCCCATGTTAGAAAGGAGAATAAATGAACCAAATGTCAACCTTGTCAATTTTGAAATCAAATCTCGGTACAAGTAAATTATTTTTTTATTTAAATGGATCCAGCTTTAAAACAGTCAATTTTATGGCCCAATTTCATCTTTTTGCTCAAGAAATTTTTCTGTTACCGGATCAAAAATGGATCACTGATGTACAATTCTTTGACCGGACCATTGTAAAAGTGATCCTAGTTCATATATTAGTTTGCTTTGCTCGACATCCTAAGATGTCTGTCCCTCCCTTGGTCCTTACTCCAGCACACACTTGTCTCAACCATACTTCCTATCTTTGTATATTTTTGCTCATTTTTCCTTTGGTTAGTTGATTTACTTTGTGGGAATGCGGAGGATCTGGTTCTTAACAATTCGGGGGAAGGGGAAATTAAGTGTGCAAAGAGAATAAGCTAATTAATGGTCAGAAGGAAAGAAAGTAAAGCCAGTCAAAACGAATGTGCAACACTAATTAATTATACATTTTCTTCAACGAAAGAACAGGAGGGAGCTATGCATATAATATACATGTATAAACTTTCTGCAAGTTTCACTAAAGGTCGAGTGCGATTATCTAAGTTTTCTGATCAACAGTGATCAGCGACCACCACTAATACTAAGTCTCACTCTAGAGGACAAAATTTGAAATCACAAGTGGAAGAAGGAATCGAAGGGATCTGCATCTTAACACCCGAATGTGTCCACCCTGGTTATCTTCAACCTCTTTACAGTGGATACGAACATCCTACACCAACAAAACACTAACCACATTAATGAACAAATGAAAAAATGAAGATAATAATGTGTTCCTCCGAGGAAGCCATAGTTTACTTACTCCCAAGGGACATCCCCAACCATCACCAAATCCCCTTCTTCGTCTTCATATGTGAGCACATGGCATCTCTCTGGTTGCACTCCGTCCATCTCTGTCCCCCCTATTGCCAAACACACCACCGCATTCCATTGTTATGAGGAAAACGAAAGCATCACAGAAAAAATTAATAAACACAGCGAACTGTGAGTGAGAGCATAGTAATAGACTTTACAGAGAATGTTAGTGTCGAACATGTGCTCAAGAGTCTTTACTAGCTCATGGTACCCGTCATGAGCTAATATGTTGAGTTTTCTGCCTATTGGAATTCCTTCCATGTACACCTTCACAAAGAAGCTGCTATGGTCGCCGCAATCATTTGCCTCACCATTTTGTGAACCGCTCACAAGTGGGTGGATTGGCGGCCAATGGCCCCTAATATCATCAGAATCACACAAATTAACACACATGGAAGAAGAACAAGTGTTAAGTCTTCAAAGTTTGTGGTTATATATATATATATATATATATATATATATATTATGGGTTGGAAATTTGGAATTTGGAGCACAAACCTTGAAATAGAAGAGTCAACATGTTGAGTGGGGGGAATGCTGAGTCCAAGCCTAAGATCTGTGGGGAGTTCTTGTGTGTCGAGGTGTTTGAGAGAGGATGCAGTTGAAATAACTAGGTGGTGGTGGTGGTTGTCGCTGCTGCTAATGGACGAGGAAGAAGAACTAGCGGCTTTTCCCATTGTGGAACTAACTGGCTACTACATGACAACACCAAGCCGCCACATTAAGGCCTTTAAATAAACAAAGAAAAAGAGATCCTACCCTATTCTACGAATAACACTTCCTCAACTGCTGCGCCACCTGCCCTCTTTTTCTTTCTTCCATGTAATTGTTAGACCTCAAATGTTGTCATGGTAGCCGACAACTACACGTGTCATAAAGTAAAATCCCACTTGGCATCTATATACCATGACATGCTTTTTACTTCATATACGAAAATTTACTACTACATGTTTTTACTCCATAGGCAATTAATTAGAGCAGATGGTCATAGGCGTTTATGATGCATGCAAAATTTGTTACTGTTAAAGCACTTTAATTAGTGGAAATTTGGAGATAATGTTGGAAGTTTACTATGGAGACAAATGTTAGACAACGCGTGTGGGCAGTAGTAATAAACTGAATCAGCTTTGAATTTGAGGGGAATGAACCTAGACACTGTAGACAATTCATTGGGGAAATTCAGTTGGACAAGAGAACATAGATATCTGAAACCTTGTACACATAGGTAATACAATGTTCAATGGATATAATCATCGTGTTGCGCATGAGGGACCATGGTTGCAGAGACCAAATACATATAAAAGGTATGGGAACTAGTGATGCCGCAAATAATGCTGTAGACCTAGAAACATATTGATATACTTCCGTGAAACGCTCTCTGAACAGCAGAAAAACCATCAAAGACATGAGAACATACTCATGAAGAGAAGTTGTGCGCATTTATTACAAGCTACACTAAACCGAATTCACTATGAGACAGGCGTCCGCACTTTTCCATTTCAAGAATGGACAAGCGACAAAGCTTGGCTACTATCATTTTCCTTTATTTCTCTTCTTGGCAGTGCATGAGCATGAGTAATTTTAGAGTAAGAAGCATCTATAGCAATTTTACAAAATAATTAAGAACAAAAAAAAGAAAAAAGGGCATAATCGTGATCGTCGAGCAATGTGACAAGTGTGAACCTGCTAATGACTTTTTTAATGGTAAAATGATACCGCGCTCCAGTCTTGGGGACAGAAAATAAAGCTTGTTTATTTGTTAACACAAGGAAAAGAACCAAACAACGAAAAGACACAAAGTGTTGCCACTTGTCTCACTGCATATACTATAGAAAAATACTAATCTGCCGAAAAATTTTATCCGAATTTCACTGACGAAGTTAAGTGACATGTTTAGTAAAGTAAATACTTTTCCCTCTTAATTTTCTTATTTTCACTTTGTTATTCTATAATCTTGATATATTCGTCTAACTCATCACATTCTGAAAGATATTCTAGTTGTCTAGGATTATTGTATACTATATTATTTGTTTATTTTCGGTTCAACATCTCGCCCCCACGTGTACAATTCAGGCATCTGACGTAATTTTCTTCTCCCTGGTCACATGTTGAATTTTTTTCTTATTCCATGTTGGTTCACAATCACAAGTTGAAGGGGGAACAAGAACTTATTTGCTTGGATCTAAAGAAACAGCGAATGCTAACTGGAGAAGGTGGTTTGAGAATAAAAATTCAAACGGGAAAAAGATAAAAGGCAAAATGTTCCCTACCGCCCCAACCACAGTGTTGGTTCACTCTGTCATTTGGTCCCCAACACAGCGTTGTGTTGAACCTAAGAAAAGCAGCGTGCAACCCACATTCCCCCACTTTTGTTCAATAGCCCGAGTACTTGTGTCCTGCGATGTTTAGACCAAAAATAGTCCAATTTCTTTGTTGTTCCTGCTCTTGTATCGCCTGGTTTTTCAATGTTTGGCATCTCCTTCATCATTGTTAACACCTTTAGCAAGGAGTTTCATTAATTGCTCAAAGTCAAACTATCTATATGTAACATTAAATTTCCCATGTTGGAATGTCCCCAGGAGCATGGGGGCACGACCCCCTTTTAATTTCCAATTTTCTCTCGTTGCTTATTATTAATTATCTCAATAATACACCCAAAAGTTGCCGTGCATGGATTATTAGTTGGTTCCAACAAGTAACCATATGAAATGGTGACAAAGAGAATAAGAGATAGCTAGCTTATTACTTGCATGTGAAATTACATTATAAAGAGGACTTGCTTCTATCCGCAACAGAAGCCACCCCCTACGTGCAAACATAAGGTACCCAAAACGAAGTAACGAAATTCAGAAACTTCGTCAATACAATTCAACGGAACACGAGGCTGTCTATGTCCTTAAAGTCAACAAAATGTTGTCACTATTTGTACACACTCTGAGAGAAAATCATTTGCTTTGGCCACTATCTCGTAGGCTCCCTCTGCACATCCTCCCAAGGCAACACCAGACACCTAGTTTCCTCCAAGGAACAGCCCCTCAAGCCCAGTCTCTCTGAGAGCAGCTTTAGCAACATCTAGCAGGTCAAAATGGCCAATTGAGAACTGTGGAATAGCTTTAGGCCACAGTTTCACACCCAATACAACAGGATCCTTGGCATTTGGGGTTATAAGGATTTTTCCCAAATCTCGATCAACTGCTTCAATGAGTTCACTATCCATCTGCCATTGAAGAACAGGCTTTAGGAATTAGAAGGAACTAAAAGAAAAGAAACAAATCTATAAGTCAAGCATATAATACATGGAGACATATAAAATTTTAATACAGAAATGAGCCACCCAAGCATATAAGTCAAATCACAAATTGCCTGAAACCCAGAACTACGAATGATAAGTACATGACATTTGAAACAAGACTGCGGGACCAGTTATGTTTCAATCAGCCCAGTGGTCAAGATGATGAATGGTTCATTACACTATCCTACAAGTTTCCCAGAAGACTAGTTCTTGTTCAACCACAACATCAGCTGAAACAATTGCATCTATTAATTTTCATGTAGATGTTGTCAAACCTTTGATAAGATTCCAGGATTGGTAGGCCCTCCAATGAAATTCAAGAGTAGAACCCGTCCGGGTGGAGCCCAAGTAGGGAAAAGTGATGAGCTATATAATGTTCCTGTCAGGTGTCAAGCCCAGAAATGTGTTATTTTCCTCATTATCGAACGTGCAAAAGCAGTGGAACACAACCTCCAGTTCCCACTCCCCAACAACTTGGATTGTAATTAAAAAGCACAAGGAAAATTAAAGTGCTATATGCATCAGCATTGGCATTATGATAAATCTTTACCTACAGTTTCCAGTCCTTGGGTGCGTGGATGCAATTGACCAAACCCCTTCAGCTCACCACCTATCAAGCATTCTGTTCTAATAGCTTCTTTTGGATAGGATATCGGAATGACCGCAACTGGGGGGGGGGGGTAATAAATCTTTGAAAGTGCATCTGCAGCAGCAGTCTGTAAGGGAGATTAAAAGTTTGTCACAAATAACTTCCCTCAATACACAAATTAGGAGGGGAAAAGAAAAAAGAAAAAGAACTCAAATTATATACTCTGTTCTAGTCTTACTTTCATGCTCACAAGGGACTCCAAAATAAGGTTTCTAATCTTTCCAGTCGAAAGAAAGATTTATTTGCTACGCAGAACATGTATGCCGAGATTGTGTACTGCTCTTAGTTTAATTCTGAAAAATGTCCATCATCATTTTCAACAAACTGAGATTTGATAATTAATGGAAAGGGCAAAATCCATCCATATTTGCAAAGTTCCATATTAAAATATGTTTTCTGAAATATTAAGACTCTTCTGCTATATGTGGACTAGAAAAATGATATCAGGGCTTGATAGAGTGTATAACACAAATTATAAAAAAAAGTTCCAATATTATCAATCATGTTTATATTAAAATTTAAGTTTAATAAATAAAGACATGTGCATGCACACACAGACACAAACATGCAAAGACCAACACCACCCCATTGCCACCACTATCATCCACTAGGCCAATGCCATATGGGGTATTATTGTTCTCGTTGTATTAAATTTATTTATAGGCCTATACGATAATTTTGACAAAATAAATTAAAAATAAATATTGAAGTATTTTTCATGTAGACTCATTATCGTCATTGAGAACTTTTTTCCCCCTCTTTTAATTCTTGCCTTAATTCTACCAAACCAAGTGCAAAGATTAACCAGATCATACCAAACATGACACAAGTAACGATGATTCTGTCTCAATCTCATTCCATTTCCCTCAAAGGTCATTCCAACAGCAAAACATGACCTACAGACCTCAAACTAGGTAATCAAACACCGATGCTTGCTTTCACACGTTCACAAAATTTCAATAAGTCATTTACCCTAAGTTCAAAGGTTCCAATGATAAAAGAGCCATCTCATAGACATCAGATATAATCCTAACTCGAGAAAGAAACTTACAGATAGAGGGCGCAGCAATGTACTAGCAACATAGGAAGGAATGGTCATGACGACAGTTCTGCTCTGCAAAGAAACCACTCCTTCTGTTGTTTCATATGTCAAACTGTACTCTCCACATTCCACTCTACTAATATTTGAAAGCTTACAAGATAACTTCACTTTGTTACCTAACCTGACAACAAGAACACAATTCACTAAGAATACCAATCCTGAAAATAGTGGTAAAGAAACTGGAACATTAGTAAAAAGCATCACGGAGAGTACCTTGCAGAAATTGCCTCTGGCAACATGGTAAGCCCTTTCCGGAAAGATCCAACAGTTTGGCCCTTTGGCTTTGGCAGACACCTGCATGATTACTTGAATCAGAGAATCCACCCATAAATTATGAAAAGAAAAAGTAAACAAACTCCAGAGATAAGATTATTACGGATCTTGAGGTGGTTTTGAAGCCTTATTTCTATCCTGTAATGCTCTGAAAGTGCCACACTTAATTTTGAAGGATCAACTGCATAGACACGTGTACTGTACATGAAGAAAGTCAAGTACGCCATAGGATTTCCAAAGAAAAAAAGCTTGACATGAACAATAGAAAATTCATAATCGGAGACAAATACCAGACGAAGTAAAAGAAAGATCAGTCAGTGCTAATGGATGTTAGCCCTCGCCTGAACAAAAAGGCTCTATCCAGCGTTCAAAAACCTCGTCACCAAGGTTGCGGCGCACAAATTCTTCAACTGATTCCTCATGACCGTGTTACCTTCGTAAACATAATGTTATATGAGAAGAAACTCAATTTTCAATACACTTGGTGTTTGATCCTTGTATATATTTATTGTATATGACAATGGCATAGCTAAACAAAGGGATGAAGAGGACAAACTGGAGGAGGACGAAGCCCAAGTGCACCAAAGCTAGCCGTGAGTGTTCCACCAATAGTCATCAAGTCAAAGAAAGGCAAATCAGACGGTCTTGAAGGTACTGGCCTCAGCTTCCCATTCCATAATACAAAAGGAGGAGCACTAGGACCACCCAGCCCAAGTTCATCTTTCAAACCACACTCCACCTAGAGACATGAAATTGTGACACAAAATCATATATACAAGTGTACAAATTTCACACAGCTTGATTCATACAGCACCACATTGTCATTCAAAATTTCACCTTTTTAATAAACTAATTATTCACATTTTTGACACGAACGCTCCCGAGATACGATGACAATTTCGAAAGCGGCGAAAAGGGTGAGGAGTTAGTTACGTACCAGCAAGGCGAGCATTGGATCGGAGGGCTGAAAACTGTTGGGACTCTCTTCCCAGAGATAGCCGTCCCTTTCAAGGGTGGCGATGTTGCCGCCAACACGGTGTGCGGCCTCAGTGAGAATGACATTTGCATTAGCAGTAGCAGTAGCAGTAGCGTGGTTGGTGGAAAGGGCATGGGCGACGGAGAGGCCGCTGATGCCGCCGCCGACAACGACGCAGTCCAGCGTGGCAGAGTGTTCGGCGGAGATATGGTGGAGCGAAGGCAATGGAGAATTTGGTTCGGCAGAGAAAGCGATGATGAGAATGGAAAGAAAGAGCTTCGGAATTGGGATGGCGGGAGGGTGGAAACCATTGCCATGGCGGCCACATGCAAACAGATTAACGATTCAATAACTACTCACTTTGCAACCTGCAACTAGCCTTCACCGGCACGCTAGAAGAAAGGAAGAAGAAACCAAATTGAATTTTTTAAGTTTTTTTTTTGGTAGAGTGAAACGAATTTAATTGAATACAAAACATGAATTTTTTTTAACAAAAACATTGGTACAGAGATGCATATGGGCCCAGCAAAAAAAACAGGGTGGGCCGAGTTTTGGGCAACCGACATTATAAGTAGGGCTGGCCGAGCTGTATGTGTAAACTGGTTGGGCGTTTGGGTTTTCGCCTGTGTTTCTCTCCCTTCCTTGTTTCCCTTTTCCTGGTTTTTTGGGCTGTTACACGCTCACACACACTAGTGAAGGGGAAGGGTTGATCCTCAGGATCGAACCCGAGTATGGCTACGTCGGGCCGATAAGATTTTCCACTCAAGCCTCGGCCTCGACCGTGCCTTCTCTCTTTAGAAAAATCTATGTCTTCCAGTTTTGAACCGGGCTTGTTGTGTTCGAACCTTTTGATGTTCCTTGATAGGCTTCGGTATCCGGAGGAGCTCGTGGACTCCATTCACATAATTTTCTTGTTTCCATAAGACAATAGAAATCCAATAGAAATGTCATTGGAATTACCATGTCATCCAATAAAAGTTATAAGAATTATTTTGTCACAATAGGTATTTATATAGAAATTGATCATGCTAATAATTCTTTTGATTTTTATTAAATGACAGTGTTGATATTGTACAATTATTTTACATTGTTAGGACGTGAAAATTATTCTCAATACTTATTACATATTTAGATCTTTTTTTATAAGGTAAAATGCATCTTGCAAATATATAAATAATCTTATGAATTTTAAGGTTGTAGACAGTTGATGGGTAAGAACTTTTCGTGCGACAAGTAGACAAATAGTGCACTTGCAAAGACACTTTGAGGCTCTGGTGCTGAAGTTTTGAGTTTTGTACCATGAGAACATAGACTTAAAGATTAGCTACTTACCCTTAATAGCTCAATAGGATGTTTATAGTAGCTAGCAGCAGATATTTGAGATGGATTTGTGAGGATCAGATAGGATCTTTCTTATAATTACTTGCGAATATTTAGAAATTAGAATCCTGAAATTGTGATCAATGAATGTCTCCCAACCGGAGAAGATTCCATTGAGAAATATCTGATGAGAGGAGGGAAAGATACTACTCGTAATAGGCCATTAGGCCTTCATTTTGTTAGGCCTACATTTTGCTAGCTGACCCGCAATCTGAAAATCGGGCCAGAATACTGACAAGTTTCGCGGAAAAAGAAAGGGGTTCTTAACATGACATACATGTGCAACCATAAAATAAGTTCAAAAAAAATAAAATAATTATAAATTAGTCTACAGATTTACACCAGTAATAGTTTATTATCAAAAATATTAAATATAATTAATTCCATTATTGGGATTTCAAACAACCATTCGTTAGATAGGCATATGATTTTTAAAAACATGATTTTTTAAATGGTATAAAATATATGCTCTCGTCAAACTCTCTTAAACCACTCAAACATAAAAATATGTATGTGATATCTAATTCTTAATTCAGTAGCTGTATTGAGTGACTTCATTTTATGAAAGCTTCCCACTATAACATAATAAAAATTTGGTAATAAAATTTAAAAAAACTAAATTATTAAAAAATGTTATTAAAACTCTTTAGTGACAGAAGCTAAATATTAGTGAAAATGTTGCTAAAGAATTTTAACATTACCTTTTTATATTTTTATTAATATTTTTTAAATACTGTAATTTAAGAAAAAAAATGCTGCTAAAAACTAAATATATAATAGTGTCAATCCAATGTTTTCTGAGAATAGAATTAGCTCTATTTAATACATTTTTATTTTATTGAGTTATTGTTGGTATAAACTTGTAGACTAATTTATAATTGTTTTATTTTCTAGTTATTTTTTATGGCCTAACAACCAAAGACATGATAAATTTGTTAGAAGTTAATAATTTTACTAACAAAATGTGTTTACAGTTGGATTATTTTTATTTAAAAATACTCAATAACTTTTTCAAACATTTTCAATTAAAAACTTTTTGAAAACAAAAAGGGGAAATGGTTTTTTTTTCAATGTTTAAAAAGGAGAAATGGTATTCGAGTTTCCTTCGGCTAAAAATAGATGTTGTAGTCATATTCAAGTAGGCAAACCAACTTCCGTGAGAGGGCGAGGTTGTTGGACGACGGAGGACATCCATAGAAATATTATTAGTCATTATTATAAATTTTGTTTGGAAACGAAAGATTGCGAACAGTCAACTATATAAATATATGTTATATACGTGTTGAATATGCTTGTAAATTATTTATATTCCTACAAAATTCAGAAAAGAAAGAATGGAAAAATAATTGGAAAAAAATAATATTTTAAGGCGCAGCGCAAGAAAAAAGTGGTGTTTTATTTTATTTATAATTTAATAATTTGCATCAATATTAGTTAGTTTAAGTGATTTGATATTTATTTTTTTATATAAATCTTAAATTCGAGTTTTATGACAAAAAATAATATTAAAAAAAATTATTTTCATAATAAATAAATTAGATATTAATGATCCATAAAAGACAAAAAAAAGTTTTGCACCATGTCTTTGGATATGTTTTAAGGGATCTTGAGATATTTTTTAATATTAGTTTATAGCAGAGTTATGCTGTGTAGTACATTTCTTTTTCTTGGTGTGAAGTGGTGACGAATTTAACTGGCATGTTGTTATTGGATTTTGGCTGAGAGAGATTGGCAGAAAGCAAGAGTGGGGTAATGGATGGAAATGAGCCACATCATTCGTTAGGATTCCGTATGACAAATTTTCGGATTAAATAGCATTTTTCTTTATAGAAAAGTTAGCAGTCATTTTCAATAAATTTTTAAAGAATATTTTAAGATGTCTCTTAAAATATATTCTAAAAGATAATATAAATAATCAAAATATTATTTATAGCACTTGTTGGGACATATTTCCACCAGTATTTCATAATTTATTAGATTTCAATTAATCTGATTCAAATTGAGCCAGCTTATTGCAGGTAGGGGTAACAAATATAATCTGACTTACGGATACTGCCCTGACTCAACTTAGTCAGGTCAGGTTTTGAACCTGCTCTGCAATGAGGCGAATCGACATAAGACAGGTTTTGAGTGTTGGTAGGGTTGGGTTTGAATTTAAAGCAAACCTGTCCCGCATATTTTATATATTATAAATTGACATATCAATATGATTTTTGCATATAATTTAATAATATAAATTTATAATTTTAATATGTATATTTATATATATTTTTTGTTATTTGTTGTTTTCTAATTTCTCTTTTCAAATGTTATGATCAGATATGATGTTGGTTTGATTTTTATGATTATTATGTTTGAATAATTAATTTTAATAACTATTATGTTGGAATAATTATGCTATATTTGAGTATTATGGTATATTATTGTGTTTTACAATAATTTTATTGAAATTTAAAGAAAAGTAATAGGTCGGGGTGAGGAGAGTATGGGTTGGGACGAATTTTTTGTAAGTAGAGTTCTTGTTAAAATCTACGGGTAGAATACGGGATGAGTTGATAATAGTTTATTAGGATGTGGGACAGTGTCAGAGTGGGTTAAAACTTGCCCTAACGCGCTCCTATGCCACTCCTAATTGCAGCAATAAAGTTTTTGCACTAGTTTTTTCTGTTAATAAGAATCAAATTTGAGATCTTATTTTTTAAAAACAAAGATCAAACTATTTGAATCAACTACATACTAGTAAGAAAGTATTGAACACTAAATAGAGTAGAACGCCACTTTTTTATTGCTCATGGAGTATTTGAAAAAAATAATAGAGAGAAGCATTATGTTCAGTTCATCTTATTCATGATGGTGACGCTGAAACAGTTGACGGGTCATTTTGAAATTATTTTGGAAGTGGAAATCGAAAGTGTGTATGTATAGACAGATAGATAGATGAATAAGTCCAAAAATGTGATAAGAGTCCAATGTTGTGGTGTCGGGGACTTTGTCCGTGTGTGTGGTGTTGCATCGTCCTCGTTACCTTATTCTAGCAAGATCATCACCAATGTCCGTAAATTTTAAAATACTCGATTTTTCATGAGTACTAAGTACAGACAAGAGGACGCCGGGGCACGTGAATCCAATGTGAGCTTCACGTGAAAGTGGGAGACCAATCACACATTTCATCTCCTCTAAGATTGAAAATCTGATTTGATGCATGAGGGAGAGAGGGTGTGTGTGTCCCAGCACCATGCACGACCCCCCCACTTCGAATTGAACCTATAGATCATAGATGCGGGCGGCGGAGAAGGGTCCTCGAAGCTTGCCAACAAGCCCCACACACCATGGGCCTCACACTCCACCAAAACCTTTGATTCCATATGGTGGGGTTCCCTTTGGATGTGACTCTCATCAACAATCCCTCTTATGTGGAGCCCTCTATAGATGTCTCTCAACCCATCTCAGGTTCAATTCTGAATAAGTAAATTCCAAAAATGATAATATAGGGCTTCTATAAATCTTATCGATCCCAATATCTCTTCATAAATCAATCGCAATAGTGTTATCTTTGACATAATTTTTGTAAATATTCATTTTGACATAGAAAGAACATGTTTAAATAAGTATAGAATTTAGTCATGTGAACCTCTGTGTTAATAACTGAAAATTTCAGTTATTTTACCATCGAATTTAGTTAAAACAAATTATTTATTATTAATTAGTTTATCACATATTCACTATATTGATGGTAAACATAAACAGAATCTTTAATTATTAATACATCAGTCCTTATATAGTGTAAAATGATACGTTAGAATAATATTTCTCCATCAATTATTGTATCGTGGTTCGAAGATACTATATGTGTGTTTGGGGGAGTCTTTGAGGTCCTTAAAATCAAGTTTAAGGGAGTAAAAATGTTTTGAAAGTTCAGCAATGGTGCTTGGGTGTTTTTTTTTTTTCCAAATTTTTTTAAAAAAATCGATTTAGATTTCAAACCCCCGTTGAACTTGAAGCAAGTCATTGTTGCCTCTGCGCTTATTAGTTTCACGTTCAAATATTTTGAAATACATAATTTCCAACTAATCCTTATTGTACAGGTGCAATTCCAGTAATCACACACTTAAGTTTTAATGTGTGTTTGTTAATATTTGATATTACGTGTATATTTGACACGTTTTATTAATTATAAAGTCACATTAGTTATATAAGGCCTTTTTACCTTTTTAATTAAAAAAATTATTTATGTATATCCATCTTTTGAAAATTATTTTCCTAAATGTCCTATTTTGTTTGCTTATAGAAAAATTGATATGGGTTATATTGATTTTAATACTATTTGAACAAATAATGTTGAAATCAACCTAATTTAAATCGATTTCATTACTATTTGGCCAAATAGTAATAAAATCAATCTAGCAATCTTAACCATAAACCCCATTGCCTATTTAAACCCCCGCTCAGACAGTCTTTTGCGTGGATAGTAAGTTTTGAGAAAAAAATGGCTGAGCAATGTTATGTACTTGTTTATCATGGTGGTAAATTATAAACATAGATGAGGGTATAACTTTTTACAATCAAAATCCTTAATATATGGCTATTCATCCACTTGTTATTTTATTAGAGTTGCATAACACAATTATGCAAAATCCTTAGTTTTTGCCAATGGGGAAAAGTCATGTGATGGACTTCCGAAATGGTTGCAAGGTCTTTAACATTTATGCAAGATACAATTATCAAATTGTCAATTCTGTCATACTATGTGGAGAGTTTTGTTGACCATAGCTCTATGATGTTCCACCGTTTGCTCTAGACTTATTCACCATGCATAAAAAGCATTCAAATAATGCAAACCAAATATTTATAGAGAGGGTTGTAGTAATGGTTGGCTCGATTTCATCACTATTTGGGCCAATAGTAATGAAAGCAATCTAAATTGGATCGATGTCATTATTATTTGGGCAAATAGTGATGACTTAGATCGATTTTCACACTTTTCTCACTCTCTGGTCTAAAATTTGTGTAGTAATGAAATCGATTCAACTTGGATCGAATTCCTTATAATCCAATAAAATATGATATTTTGGAAAATAATTTTCAAAAGATAGGTATATGTAAATAAGTTTTTTAAAAAAAATTTTAAGAGGTAAAAAAGCCAGTTATATATTAAAAATATTTATATAATTTTATTTATAATTTTTAAAATAGTGCTTGTATAATTTTCTTTATAATAATATTAATATAATTATTTAAATATCTTAAAAATAAAAATAAAATAAAATGATAATACTAAAAGTATAATATAAAATTTATGTTTTTTTAAGAATTATACGTATAAAAGTGATTTTGATTAATATCATTCAAATAAATATTTATTTTATCATAATCACATTTAATATAAAAATTTATAAACATAATTTACATTAATACTAATGCACTTTTCATCAAAATTAATTTTACAAAGTTAACTTGGTGCAAACTCTTATTTACAAACTCTAATTCAAACATATACTGTTCTGGGTCTCTTGTCAACAAAAGGAAAACCATTTCACAAGACTGAGAAAGTAATATTTGCGTGTATTTGAACGTCTTCTTTTGATTTCCGATCGGAACATGGTCTGTCGTTTTCACGGAGAAAGACAAACAACCAAAACCGGCATGATGCATCTAGTAAAAAATGTGGGGAGAAAAAAATGTGGACAGCAAGCAGGGATGCTGGTCCACCTCCGCTCGTGATACCAAATTATATGATATGACATACAGAACTGCATGAAATTTGTGGACACCTTTTTGTGAGAATCCCTGAAATTTTTATTTAACTAGTACTAGGAACCGAATGTAGATATGACTTATATTTTGTGCCATCTGGGCAGCGAGGAAGAGCATATTGATAATTATTTATTGGAAATCAGTAATAATTTATTAGAGTTTCCAGAATGTTTATCTTGGTATATGCATACCTTCCCTTATCATGTAATATTTGGTCACATACAAGTAACCACCCCGATCCATTATTTGAGTACCACCTGCATTAAGGTTTAACAAGCTACGACATGTGCTTTCCGCTTTTGCTTCTTCAAAGAGCTATATAATACGTGAGTGTACATCGTCAAATGGTGATCAGAATTTGTTGATGCCATATTCAGAACTAGTTGTAAATTAAGTAATTAACGCATCACCTGCGGCTGTGTTATTGGGCCACACAAAATGAAACCAGTAAAGGAAGGGTTACTATACAGAATATACGTTAAGTGTTGCGCACAAGGACAGCATAATACCAAATTTAAGGCTCGGAAGCTCAATTGTTGAGCTTCCGTGAGCACCCGGGTTTCTTTTTAAAGTTCATATATAATTCAATGACTGGGAAGATGCTCAACTCAACCGGTCGCTCAGGGATGACAAGAAGCTCCTCCTTATCCTCCTTGTAAGTTAGTACCACATAGATGCATTACTATTTGGATCGCTTTTCATATATTCAATTGTGTTTTGTCCTGTTATCTTCTTTTTTCTTTTTTTCCTAAACTTAAATTAGTTTCTAGTCAAAAAGTGAGTGATTTTATTTCAGGTGTGGCAAGGATTTCCTTGAGTTGGTATGGGAAAATGGACAAATTCTTGTGCAAGGAGGTTCATCAAATAGAACACAAAATACTGCTCCTTCTTACATAGGGTACTCAATAAACCCTTCACGCCGCGATGAAGGTACACATCATGAAGATGCCAACATCACGGAAAGAACAAGGTTAGGCACAGTGTACTCACTCTTGGATCAGTTCGCAATTCATAGGGATTCTGAGGTGAACTCTTCACATCAAAGCAGTGGCCAAGATTCCTGCCAGATTGATTTGCAATTCTCCCAAAGCAGCAACTCCAGCAAGCTTCAAGAAGAATTTGCAAAATTAAGATCATCAATGAAAGAGTCTAAGCTCCCAAATACTGGAAATACCCAGTCATGCACATATTCCTCACAACAGTGCTCACCTTCAGCTCCTCACAAGAAGCCAAGAACGGATTCAAGCCAAGCAGCACCAGCAGCAGCAACAAGATCACACACACAGTCCTTGGGGTGTGATCAAAGAACAGGAAAGGTGAACTTCCCAAACTTCTTGATACCTGCACTGTTCTTCAAATCTGCTTACTCTACAAACCAGCCAAGAAGAAATATTGCATCTTCAGCAAGATTGGAAGAGATTGAACCGGGCAAGGTTGAGAAAGCAGCAGTTGCTGCTGCCACTAGTAGCAAAGGTCCTGATCATTCCACAGTAATTGAGTCAGCTAATAAAGGACCGCATGAACTCAAAGGAATTCAAGAGCAAACACACTCTCCAAATGCTGATAAATCGAACCCGGTACCCCTTATTGGAAGACCCGAGGTACAACCGGTTGATGAGCACTCTGAAGCTGTTGGTCATCATAACAGTGCCCCCAGAATTCAAGGATCTCATGGTCAACATCATAACAAAACCTCAAGCTCAGCAGTACCTGAAGCCAAGGGAATAGCTTATAATACTGGCTTGTGTAATGAACCCTTGCCAGAATCTTCTCATGTATGCTCTCTTGGAGCCTCAAACGACCCAAACATTGGTATCAGGAAACATGAGGACACCACTGATGACTCAACATATTTAAGTGATGTAAGTGGAACCCTATACTGTTTTTTTACCTGCAGTTCGTGTGGTTACCATGATTCTCATGAACTTATATTGATTGGATATGTAGAATGATGAAGAAACAGAAGATATAGTAAAGGAAACGCCAGTTCGGGAGGGTACCAGAGTCAAGAGAAGCAAGGGTGCTGAGATTCGCAAATTATCTGAAAGGGTGAGGAAGCATTAATTAGGACATGATATAAAATAGGTTTCAAGAGATGAAGAACTTGTATATAATAATTAGTTAGTTCCACCTAGCTGATAGTTGCGGACATATGTTTGCAGAAGCGAAAAGATAAAATCAACAAGAAGATTCGTACATTGAAAGAGCTCATACCCAATTGCAATAAGGTGTGTCATGTGTTCCGGGTTTTTTTTTCTTATTGTATATATAACTTTTTGTGATAACCTTGCACTTGCTTTAATTCTATACTTTTGTCATGTATACATCTCTTAGATGGATAAAGCTTCAACGCTTGACGATGCCATCGACTATCTTAAGACCCTCAAGCTTCAATTACAGGTAAACTTTAGTTCTCTTTCTGTTGATATTGTGTTATTGTCTTTTAAAATAGTGATCATTTGGATGCCTTTAAACCTTGTGTTTATGATATGGTGCAGATTATGTCAATGGGGAGTGGACTTTGTATGCCACTTATGATGTTACCTCATGTTAATGCACCACATTTACCTCAGTTAATGGGAGCAGGAATGTGTTTTCGGCCTGCAGGAACAGGCATCCCTTGTAGCCCACCCCAGTTCCCTATTCCACCACTGTCTGCTATCACAGAGAGCACACTTCACAACATGTTTGGTTTCTCCAACCAAATGAGACCACCCATGCCAATTTCTCATGCGCCTTTCATTCCTATGACTGGAAACTCTTCTACCCCGCCACTCATGCCAACCAGCACAGGCACCAACCTGGTGGAAAAGCTAGCTAATTCTGCCACAGTAGAGGTCTCGGATCTTCATGCAAAGGCTGAATATGCAGCAAAGCAAGCAACGAATAATCAGGTTTCCCTTCACCACAGCACTAGCTATCCCTTTTATTTTCCCACAAGAAAAGAGGAAAAACTGGATAAGGGACGGGAAGGGAAAACTAGCTAGAATAATGTAAAAATGATTAAAGATGTTAATTCTATTAAGGGTAAGCTAAAGTTGGTTTACACTTTACAGAAAGATAGTACTATCGGCAGCAGATTCTGACACTTCACAGTTCCTGATGAGTTCTATGCCTTACTGCTTTGATATTGAATCGATGAAAATGATCGACAGACGCATAAGAGTAACTTTAATTAATTGCCACCGATCGAATATCATTATATCTTATTAAGAACAATGCAAACCTTGTCATCTAATGGCATAGATTAAACAGTACATTGGCGCACTATGATGCATGAAAAAGTTTCTCACTCTCACAATCTCTCTCCCCCATTCATCCTCTCTTTTTCTCCCTTCCGCCTGCCCTCAGTCACTCTCCCCCTGGCCTCACTGACTACACCTTCGATGGCGCAGCCGCAGGCCAATGATGTCTCTCCTCTTTTCAGCGCCACATAAGCCAGCTTCTTGCACAATGTCACAAGCATACCATCCGCCCACAGCTTGCGCTCTCCTTCACGATCACGATGGGGGGTTCTAGCTTTGTTCTTGGACCCCCGCTGCCTGCCACACGGCTTTCAGCAGCTAGTTCCTCTGCCGCCACTGGGCTCCATGAGGTTGTGGTTGTCGCTGCTCACAGCTCCCGTCTTCCCCGACGTTCGTCGATAGTGGGGAGTGTTGTCATTGGTGGTAATGTTTGTCCATCCCTTTCATACTCAAATCTGCCATATTTGTTTCCATTCTCTTTTCTCTGCGAAAATCTCAATGTTTTGACTTCGACAACCCACCCAACTCGTCGGCGGCATCGAGGTTGTAGTTGTCGGTGGAAGTGTCGGCGTAGCTGCATAGTGGCTTATCATGGTGTTGGCATTGAAGAAGCGGGAAGGGAAGGAGGCAGTAAGGTGAAGGGGGAAGAGAAATTGTGAGAAATATTATACTATAATCACAAGGAGAGAGTATCAATAAATCATAACCTTATCATTTAAACAATTCAAGGATGCTTTAACACCGTCTTTAACCACGAATATGGATGTCACCTAAAAATTATACAAGTTAATAAGATGTCTTATGTACTAGGCGATGTAAGCTTGGACTACTAACTTGTGTAAAATTCAAAGTTAAAACTATCGCCAAGTGCTTCGTTTATGGATGAGTTTGATTCTTTTCTTTGTCTAAACCAAAGTTAACCCAAATCTATTAGATTCAATCTAAGACCATACTTAAGACGGATAATTGTTGAAACAATTAGGGTTGAAACACTTAGGGTGTATTTGGTATGCCGTATTAAATATAATAAAATAAAGTAATACAATACGTTATGATCTTATCCGTTATTTGGTATAGTTAAAATATTATATAAATTTATCCATCAAACTTTCTTTATATGTTATAATGATGGATAATTTAATACAGATTAGAGAGGTGTTTTAAGCTTGATTAGCCTTTAATGTATAAGGATTCTTTCACTTTTTTATTTTTTAATATATTTTATTAAAAAAATTAATTATGAAATAAAAATAAAAATAAAAAATAATATTATTTGATAATAAATAAATATTTTTTAAAAATAATTATAAAATAACTATTCAAACTAAAATAAAAATATAGGAATAAAAATTTATTATTAAAATATATAAATAATAATATTTAATATAAATTTAATTATATATAATAAAAAATACAACATTGTGATACTAAACTTGTTTAGATTTTGATGTATAAAAATTTTATTTCTATTTCACTCTCTCTCTCACACATATTTTTTATATTTAAGAAAAAATATTAAAAATAAATAAATAAATAATTTTTAATATAAAATTATTTTTATATATAATAAAAATAGCTAAATAATTATAATAATTATTTAAACAATTATATTAATTTTAATTTTAAAATTTAATATTTTAAAATTATATTTATTATAATCTCTTCTTCTTGTTATATTTTATATAATACAATATCTTATATAGTAATATATCAAACATTGCATAGTATTAAATTTTTATCAGGTTTTTATCTGATCGTGCTTTATCTTATCAGTAGCTTATCCTATAAGGCCTTATATTGTTAGACATACCAAACGAGGCCTTAAAAAGAATAAGTGTTAAAACATATTTAAATTAACCAAACGTTGCTAATTTGATTCTTGTCTAGTGCTATTTCTTATACTGCTCTCTTCTCGATTCTTAAAGTCCTTATTTGTAACGTCGAAAAAAAAAAGTCCTCATTTGTAATTACAAAAACAAATTAAATTACTTGAAAATTTTGCAGTACATATAGCATTGCATATTTTACAGGTTTTTAATACCAATAATTTAAACCTCAAAAGACCTTTCGGTTTATTCATCCTTTACTAAACGCAAAAGAAAGCACTATCTAATAAACGTTAATCTGACTAAGCAGAATCATCACCTCCGTGTTACATGCGCAGTTAAAACACCATCTTAAAACCAAAAAATAAAAAATAAAATAAATAAAAAATATTATTTGTACTTATTTTAGGAACTCATTTTAGGCACATAATGAAAGAGAGATGCAAAGTGATAGGTGTTGAAAAAGTAAAAAGTGATGAACCTATCATCTTCTGTCTCTCTCTCTCTCTCTCATTGCATTTATAATGAGTCCCCAAAATAAGTACAAATAACATATTCGAAAACAAAAACAAAGCTATAGATTAAGGACCTAGTTAGGTAAATAATTTATTTAAATCCTTTTTGTGAAAAAAACTTTTGAAAAGTAATTTATAAATTAATTATTTTCTGTTTAAATATATAATAATAGAACGGCTTGTTTTTAGTGTTTTGAAATGTGTTTTTTATAAAGCTCTAAAAATGACATTTTGGAAAGTAATAAATTGTAAAGTCAAACGGGACTAAAAGTTAAAAAAGTGACTTTTGACTCTAAAAAATTAAAAAAAGATATAGGTAATATCATCCAAATGAACCCAAAATTATTCCCAGTATTTGTTCGTTCCGAACACATTACTAAGAAGAAATTCTTAGGTAAAAGTTTTGTATGATAGATATTTAAATCAATGATTGATATGCAAAGCAATTTTCAAGTATACGTATGGTTTTGTTCTAACATGATCTACACAATTCAGCGTGCGAATCAATTAGTCAAAGTATGCACAATTTAACTTAAACGCAACGTACTATACAGCAATACTAAATTTTTGTTTATAAAAAAAATGTGTTGTAGCGGTTCGTTAACTACGTGCAGTAAAGCAACATCCACCCCCTGATACAGTGATAAGCATGCCGTCGCAGTTTGATCTTCTTATTTGAAGAACTCAACCCGTTTTTAATCTTCACATTATTTTGGACCGGATTGGGGAAGTGAACCGATAAAATACTCTATAATGAACTTTTGTTGTACACCAATCGGTTTTGATTTTTTCTTTTTTTTCCCATTTTGTGGAACTAGCAATTCAATTCTTAAAGACGATTGCCCGGTTGAGTTACATATAAATTTTTTTTTATGTGGTATATATGAATTAAATTTTAATTTAATTGTATTTTATTAATTATATATTATATATATGTATATATATTTAAAAAAAGTAACCATTATAATAGCCAAATGTTTTAAATGATATAACAAAGAAATTATAAAAAAATTACAATAAAAAATATATCAAAATTAAATCTTATATATTGTACGTATAGAGTTTTTCAGGGGTCAACTATTATGCATATAATTAGCGATCCCTGTTTAGTGTTCAGTAGTTCTATACCTTTTTAATTCTTTTTTTTTGGGTTAAGGTATTTCTACCCTCGGGTAAATATCATATGATTAAAGAGCCACGCCTAACACTTGTCTTCTCCATGAGTTATACCTATATTCTCTCTCTCAAAATGCGGCTCACTCATAACTGCATCGAACTCTTGTTGGTTGGGCAGTTCTCTACCATACGAAGACAAAAAGTGTCAGAACAAAGAAACGGGAAGAAAAACCAATCAAGGAGCGACAACCAAAAAAAAAAAAAATGGAGTGAAATAGTTGTAAAAGAGATAAATTAATAAAAAACAATAACCAATGTTACCATAACACGCTAGTTCAACTTTGTTGGTACTCTTCAGTATTGGAGTAAAACTCAAATTAGTTTCTGGCAATATTTTTGGTGAACAGATTAGTTTTTGATAAAAATAAATTAATTTCGAGGTCTTTGATAATTATAAAAATTAAATACTTTATCAATTTATTTGCAACTGATAAAGAGTGTGATATATAAATTGAATATTGACTAGGATATCCTAACCCGTTACTAATTGGCATCCCATTAAGCCAAAAAACTCACGTCAAGCTTCTGAAAGTTCCTTTTTCAAAGTTCTTCATATTAGAAACTTGAGTTCTCTCTCTCTCTCTCTCTCTCTCTCTCTCTAAAGGATACCACATGGGATGAAATTAGGATATTCAGGTCAGCATTCAACATACAAATCACACTCTTTGTCAATTGCAAGTAAGTCAAGGACTAAATTGTGTAATTTTTATAATTGACAGAGACCTCAAGGCTAATTTATTTTTGCCAGAAATCAATCTGTCTACTAAGAATATTGTCAGTGACTAATTTGGGGATTTACTCTTATTATTTTCCTTAGTGTTAGTGCTTTAGTGCAGCGGATTATGATAAATGTCCTAGATGTTTGGCATTATGCGAAGCGAATCTGATAAGGATAGCATCACCAATAGTATTCTTGTTTGTTGGAAGCTTAGTCTAAAACTACAAAGTCCAGGCGTGTTCACGGGTTCGGGTCTACCCGTAAACCCAACCAACTCGACCTGACCCGTATACAAAAATCTAGTTTAGGTCGGGTAATCGGATCTGTTCGAGTAAAACCCGATTAACCCGCCCAATATTTAGTTCGAACATCAAGTTTAAAAATTAAACTCGTATACTCGCACTCTCATTTCTATCTTTCTTTTTTTTAATATTTTTAATGCACATTTTATAGCTTATAGCGTGAAGAGAGAACCCTAATTTCCTCCCTCCAAGTACACACAATGCCACTCCACCTCCATCATCCTCTCTTCTTCGACTCTCTCCTCTAACCCTCTCTCTCTCTGCCCCCTTCCTTGTTGCTGCTAACCTGCTGCACACTATCGCATGCGTCCCTTTTCCCCTATTCGTGTTTGCACAAAGCCATGAAGCTCCATTTGGCGTTCTCAATTTCACGTCCTCCATCGCCGCAATAGTGAGAAAGAAGCCACTGCCACCGCCATTGCATTCCCATTTTCCACGAAGACAAAGAAACCCTCACTCAACTGCAAAGAAGCTTTGCCATCGCAAAGCCCCCACCATCGCGCAGCCCTCTACCAAAGAGAAGCTCTCCATCGCTAAGAAGCTTGCCCCTCAATACATGTGAGAATTTGAGATTCAAAGAGAAAATAAATTTTTTATTTTTTTAAACAAGGGATTGAATGTTTTTAAATATGTGTTCTGTTATGTAATTAAGTGATTCTATATACATGAATGATTTGTAATACCAAACCGAATATCCCACCCGGTCCAACCTGAAAATATTCAGGTTGAGTTGCTTCACGTTGAATGATAAAAATACCAAAACAAAACCCAACCCAATCCAAGCCTATCTGATTGGTTTGAATATTTTTTCTCTTTAAACCCAACCCCACCATTGCACACCTCTAACAAAGTCTGCAGCTCCTGCCAAAGACAGCGCACCCACGGTCTTGAAGAGTTTTTTTTTTTTTTTCAGCCCTTGTGAATCTTTAAAGACAAATTTCGTTCTGAAAAATTGACATGCCTTGCGACAAATTAGTGTTTTATAATTTATCCATACATTAGAGATTTTAGAAATATAATAATTGGAGATTTGTGCGCAACATTAACTATACAGCTTTTGAAGTGAATCTGGCCATTACAAGTAAATTAACTACTAATAAAACCATGGGTGATGTACGCCACAAAAAAATGAGTCATTATGACACAAATAAAGCACAACCACAATTTTAACTTTCAGGCTTACACAGCTTCCATTTCTAAATTTGTTGCTCCTTTGTCTGCCGCCGATACCAATTGAGTGATTCCTTGCTTTCCAGGTGCACTATCTGAAAGTCTGAGATTTGAGAAAGCGTCACTAATAAATTCAGTGGCTTCCTCAGCTGCTCTTCCTTCTGCACTGGTAGATGCCTTTTTGGGTGCAGGAACGTGAGCCTCTTCCTCAATAACTAGCTCCAACTTCATGAATTCCTCTTCAATATCTTCATCCTCCATATCTGTGTATGATCGAGTTTGTTCTGCAGTTGCCACAAAGCAACAATCTTTAAAATCCCGAATGCTAAAAATTGACACAACTTAAAACATTACAACCATCCTAAAATCCCCTCAAGTTCAATATCTCATGCAAACCAACAATTCAAATGCTTGCCACAAAAGATATGAAAAATATACCTAGCGCCTTTTCCACTTCCTTCTGTGAATCAATGCTCTCCTGGAGATCTTTTAAACAGAGATCAACCTCTTCCACGCTAATCGTATTTTCTTTAATTGCCTGGGCTCCAATCTGCATAGCTTCAGAAACCTGCCAACAAATAATGGATCAACAGATGTTACAAAGACAACCTGCAGCTCAATACAATCTTCAGATTCTGATATAAAATGATCAATTCAATAACGCCCAGTACCTTTTTTGTGGACTCAGCATCTGCAATAACGCCAACTACTTCCTCTACTCTGTTCAAAAGTGATGAACACTTATCCCTACTCTGGTTGACCAACTTCAGCTCCCTTGCATACCTAAGGGCCAATTTTCTGTTCCCAGAATGTAGAGAAGCCAGTGCTGACTTTCTTGACCTAATAGAATCAATCTGTGAGACAACTAAACATTTTTGAGCAAACATCCCTGCACCGATGCAGTATTGCTGTAAACTAGGCAGACGGTCGGTGCTATGATAATCGCTAGTACTTTTGAATCTTGATTGTAAACACCATTCTTGTCAAATTAACTTCTTGTCAAATTTGACAACATGGATCACTAATAATCACGAGTTTAACCAATCAAATTAACTTCTTGTCAAATCCTTGTCAGTTGATCCATGTTTTACAAAAAGAAACTATCACCAGGGATCTAAATAGGCAAAAATGCATATGTGATTGGTCATTAGGCCATGTGACAGTAACACAAAAGCATAACCTCGTATGAATGAGGATCAAACATTAAGTTTATCATATCCTTCACATCAACAATGCTATTTTTGTACATCAACTAAGATAAAATAATAATAATCAACTGTGGAATAAGAGAGGTAAAATAGTGGAAGAATTTATTTTATTTACTCTTGAAAATTTGTTTAATATATTTGGAAGTCCCTTAAGGGTACGTATAATACAAATATAAAGGTTATAAAAATAAACTTACAACTCATAACGCCTGTCAATAACATCTAGTTGTTGCTGAAGCTTCTCAGTTGTCCAAATCAAGTACAGGATATCATAGTCTAAATTAAATATACAAGATAATGCTGATGCTGAGAGAGAAATTTTTAAACCCTGTAAAGTACAAACTTGAAATAAGACAAGAGTTTCAGGCATAAAAATTAAATCAGTATTAATTATTCCTGCCTGCAATAAGGAAAACAATGTTGGCCAGCATTAATCATAGCCAAACTTACGATAGTTTCTATTAGTTTACCACAAATGTCAAGAAGTTATTTAAAGAAAAAACTTGCCTAGGATAGAATACCAAATGATGGTTATTTTTCCTTCTGATTAGAATAATAACTTATGTAAGTTTCCATACCTCTACCAATTCTTTCTTATGGACTGAAAGATACTGTGCTGTTCCACATCCTGATAGATACCTCAAGATTGCAGATGCTTCATCAGGCCCTCCACATATGTTCTGGAATTTCTTCATTGTGATGATACATGATGAATTCCAGTGACTTTCAGATAGATATTTGACAACTTCAGCAGCCTTATCCTACATATCAAGTCACAGAACTTTGATTTCAGTCATAGTATCAAAAGTAACTAGCATAATCAAAGAATAAGAAAATTTTTAATCCAACTCCCACATAACTTAATTAACTTGTGGGCACTGGCATTGAAGGGAAGCAAACATGAACAATCACAGATGTCAGACAACATACATCACGGACATGAACCTATGCACAAAGTCCTTGTGCTGCAGAGGCACTGAATAATTTTGGAAGCATACTACTTAAATAGCAGCAATTTAAAAGCACATAAAGTCCTGCCAAAAACATTTGACAAGAACTGACGCTGTGTCTCAAAATTTTATAATGAAAGAAGTTATTCGTATGAAATTTGTTAAAAAAATTCTTCTACTCTTAAGTTAAAGTATTCCAGGCATAGGGTAATAGATGTCGGACACAGTTAACAGAAGTATCAATAACACTGATTGATGTTAGAAGAATTTCAAACATCCACATAAAATATCAAACAATGCCAAATAGAACAGAGGCCCGGATGCCCCATGAAGCATGAAAAATTTTGACATGCAACCATTCTTTGACCAATACTAAAATGTACATTTTGCGGGTGGCAGTGTAATACATGTCAGTCAATCTCAGTCACAACTTCATTTCACCAGGGAAAAAAAAAAAAATCTCAGTCACAACCTCATAAGATAAATCAAACACTCCCAGGTGCTAAAGGAAACAAAAAGAACAAAAATAAGAGAATAAAAGCTCTTGAAATAAAAGGATGGCTAATTACCTTAAGCAGAGTAGTTACAATGACAAATTCTTCAGACATAATATCTGGAGTCGATCTCGATATTAAGCTGCTTACTTTTCTGAACAGTTGGGAGATTCGTCTGCTCGCTGGATCCGCAAGATCCACAGTCCTTGTGATGTCACCTTCATTATACATTAGAGACTGGAAAATGAAAACATGTAAAGCCAAAAACAAACCCGAAAGCAAACAACTGGTTTTAAGTAGCAAATTAAGTTAGGCCATAATAAATCCTTAATAAGAAATCATTTCTACGCAACCAAAATAAAATGCTATAGATGTTCCAAGACATATAATGATTAAAAGCATAAATCAGTAATCACTTCACGCATAGAAATAATGCAATTCCTCCCTTTTTTTTTTTCAGTTTAAACCACTAGTATTCGGAATCCACTAGACTCCAACTAATTTGACTCTAACTAGACCGACTCACTATAGAATAAAGCTCCTTTAGAGCTAGTTTTTTTCATTTACAAAACTCGAATCCCACTTGTCCTTAACAGCTACTTACTCTTACTTTACTCGTATTAATATTAAAGATTTAATTTTAATCCACCTGCAATGGAAACGAAAATCAAAAAAATCTTAGTTACTAAAGCGACGTGACAGTGACACCTATAGTTCCCTAATATTAGTCCATGAAGTGTTAAACCTTCCTAGGGACAAAATAAAATGAAGAGAAAGCAATAGATAGGATGATGATACGAGTGTTGGTGAGAGAGAGACAGACTCACCAGTACATGGTCAAGACACAAGGGGGTTAACCCTCCTCGATTAAACCAAACATTCTTAACCTGCAAAATAACTAACTAATTTAAGTTAAGAAATTGAAATTGGAATCGGAATCGGAAAAACCCTAAACCCTGTAGATTCGTAGTCGTAATGTTACCTGGGAAGGTCGAATGAAGAGGATGCCAAAGTGGGTTGCGATTTTGACGATCAAATCTCTCCAGAACAGGAACCTGGGCTGCCAATCACATCTTTGGCCGGAAAACGCCTTGAACCGAGCCATCGAAACGACGTCGTCGTTCCAATCGGGCACTTCCTTTGCTATGAAATCCCTCACTGCTCTCTCGTTCGTAATCTTCCCCGAATCCATCTTCCAATCAGAAATCAACAAGTGAAGCGCGCCACTCTTGAATCATTTCATCACTTTCGAATTTCGATTGCTGCTCCTGCCATTTTCCATCACTAAACCCTTTCCCAGGGTTGGTTACTTTACTTGCCGCTGTGTTCAATGAATACTAAACTGTTAATGCAATTGTGAGAAAATTATTGTAGCTATTTTTTTTAATGGTGAAGACTCTGGTACCTTATTACAATTGTGCATTTTGTGCATTTTTATTTTTGGACGGTGAGGATGATGCACGCCTCGCTCTTGAATTTGCCGGCCAAGCACTGATTGCGATAGTTAAAAGCTTCGAAAGAAGTAAACTTTTGTCTTTTTTCTTTTTGTTTTTTCGCTTTTAAACACAATTACACAAACGTAAATGTGAATCAATTTGATTGAAGACAAACTTAAGTACTGGAGGTAGCATATCACATGTTCAGGAAGTCAGGTTTTGTTAATAATAAATTATTATTATTATTATTATTATCATTGTTATTGTTATTGTTATTGTTTTTGTTTCTTTTTATCTTGATATGTACTTTGTATATTTTTTAATTACAAAAAAATGTAACTTGTCTCTTTTTTATTGATTTAAATGATAATATTAACAACTAACTATGAATCATTCGGAGATATTTATAAAAAATTATTTTCAGATATTTTAAAAAAATATTGTTTTATATTTGGATAAATGTTTAAGAGACATTTTTTACTAGAAATATTAATCCTAAAAAATCATTTTTTTTTCTTGTTGTAGACTTATTCAAGAACCATTAACTTCTAAAATAAATTACTATTTTCTAACTCTGAATTCTTCCAAATTTTTTTTTTACTCCTAACACATTTTAAAACCCTTATAAATACTCTTTTTTAATAAAAAAATAAGTTCTCACTTTAAAAAGACAAATAAATAAATGAATCCAAATTAATATAACCGCTTTCTTTGTTAATATTATTAGCCTTTCATAAATTTTTTTTGAATAATTTTATGATACTATTTCTCGTGTTATTATTTTTTAAAAATTAATTATACAATAATTTAGATTTAAAATAATCACAGATAAATTGTATACAATAAAATAACTTAGATTTATTTTATCATTAAATGTTAAAATAATCTAATATAAATTATGTATTAATAAAACTAATATAATTAAGTGGACAAAATTATTAAGTGCAAGAATGACATATGAGAGCATCTTTGCTCCCTCCCCTTTCTTGTCACCTCCATAAAGCCTACATATGTTCTATGTTGCTAGTGTATATATTACTAGTTCTTGTGAGTTTAAAGCACATGGCGGTGAGATTCTACATGCATTATATTCTACATGCATTATATTCTCATATTGATTGATTAATAATTTTTCTACTTGTGATTAGTGCCTATTTAATAAATGTGTAATCTTCCTCTTTTATGGAATAATAATTGTGTTATTATTTTTTTGTACGGGTTAATTATAATTTATTTCCTGTAGTATAGATCATGTGTATTTTACCCTCTATATTTTAAAAATATGCATCTCAATCCCCTATATTTTATCAAATGTGCACTTTGATCATTTTGTTAATTTTTTCATCAAGTTTTTCATGAAAATATCACACATTTAGAATATCAGATTACATATTTAGAAAAATTTATGGGATCAATTCGTATATTAATTAAATTTCAGAGAAGTATAGTACACTTATTTGAGATAAAATGTACGTTTGATAAAATACAGAAAGTTGGGATTTGTATTTTTAAAATATAAGGAGTAAAATACATATAACCTATAATATCAAAAAATAAAATATAATTAACCCTTTTTTTAATAAGAACATATTCGTTATTTTTTTTTTCATTTTTTTATATTTTTATAGTTAAGTATAAAAAATAATACATGTTTTTTTTTTTGGAAATATTTATAACTGCATGTATTTAAAATTTTTATTCAAGCTTTATTTTTTCAAATCCTTTTTACACTAAGCATGTGAAGCCACGGCTTCCATCGGCAAATATGCAGTAACTATTTTGTCTCTATATGTGTCAGACATATGCATTAGTGATGGATACGACAATTTTCCGCAAAAAAAGAAGGGGCATTGTAGGCGTTATCTATCGTGTACCCACATCAATACACGCGTCCTTGCTCCATTAGATAACCGCAAAAAATGCATAAAATGCACACTGCATAGAGGGTACCAGAGAACTGGCCTTTTTTAATAATTAAAAAATGACTGTTTAGTCCATGGAGAAATTCGAGACTTGGAGCACTATTTTTTGCCAAAAAAAAAAAATTATATGTACCAAATAAAAGTATAAAATATTATTACACCCTTATGTACATATTATATTTTATACCTATATAGTTTTCATTATTTGATCATGATTTTATTTTTTTTTTGTTTGGGTTTTTTAAGTATTAATATCATAAAACACTGATTAATGGGTCTTCCAATAGTACCTGCTCATGTATTAAAAATCTGTCTCACAATGAAGCACAAATTTTATGCAAACTTAATTTTTTTTATTTTTTTATAGGTTTAATTTGTATATATTATCAATATAAAAAAATAAAATTATATATTATTATATTAATAAAAATATTTAATATAATTATTTATTATCTTAAAAATTTTATAAAAATAAATATTTAATTAAATAATAATATAAAATTATTTTACATTATCAATATATTAGAGTTAATCTCTAGTTTTATAATATATAATGAATAGTTTTAATATTTTAATTATTTAAAAATAAAATATTAAATGTATTTATTTTTTAAGGCATTACAATTTCATTTTTTTAATAAATCTTAAATCAAGTCTTGCAACTCGATGAAAAGACTACCTAATGAAATTCTTAAGAAGTCCCTTAATAAAGTATATAGAGAATACGAGAGATAAATTATATATATATATATATATAAAGAAAAAGCATCATCAGGAAAATATAAAAGTATTTGTTAAGAATAAAAGCTTTAATATTTAGTAAGTTTTACCAAACTCCAGTTTTTGGGGGGAAAGCTTGAACAAATTTTATATCTTAAAATAATACAACATACAATTGAAGCGGTTTATAGTCAAGTGTCATTCTATTAAATCTTTTAAATAAAAAATTCAAAAAATTAATATTTAAATTTAAATATTTAAATAAATCAAATAAAGTATTCAATAATATAACAACATATTATATCAAATCAAATCAAAATTAAAATTAAATCAAATTAAAATCAAATCAAATCAAATCAAACTAGTCAAATTAAAATCAAATTAAATTAAATCAAATCTAAATATGTAACAAAAGGAAAGAGTAGATTCGTCTACCCATACCAAATAATGACAACCAATTTGACTATTCATATCAAATCATCTCCTGTGCTTGAAGCTTAGGCACTAAGTTATAACCCATTAAGCTATTCTATTGAAAGATCGGTTGTCATAAGTGATTTTAGTTTTGATAAGGTCTAATCTTCTAGATATTGATAGTATTTAACTTATTGGCTATTATCATATAGACATGGAAAACTCTTTTAAAGATTATGGTGCATAGCTTTTATTTTTTTTTATATCATTAATATATATAATTTCATTGAGTCCATTAGTCATATATCAATCTCACATTTTTTTTAAATAAAAAAATCCAAAACAAAAATAAAAACTCACTAAATAAACCAATGATAATTGATTTAACTACTCATATCAAATTACCTCCACTATTTGACATTTAGGTATCAAGTTATAACCCATAAAAATAATATAATATTAAACTAATTTATTGAAAGATTAGTTGTCACGGAATGATTTTAATTTTGATGAGACCTAATTTATTAACTATTAATGAGATCAAACTTACTAGCTATTATTATATAGCTATGACAAACTCTTTTAAAGACTATGTTTTGTAGCCTTTATTTTTTTTATCATTGGTATTATATGTACTTAGCTCTACTTTTTATAGTGTGATATTTTATTTTTAAATACTTCTACTCTACCCATAGTATAAGGTTGGCTTAGTATAATGTTCTTAGATTAGTGTTATGATTGTCATTGTTAATAGGTGTTGGTTACTTCAAGATTGTCACAATTTACTTCTATATATTTATTCATTCTTCATCAAGTTGCTATACTCTTTATTCTTTGTAGCCTTTTCTATGATTATGGTTTTCCTTTCATCATACACATATTGCTTTTGTGGCTTTTTGCATGTTTAATGAAGAGATGATCAAGTTCTTCTTATATTAAATAATTACTTTATAATACTAATTCTTTTTTCTATACTCCTTAATGTGTATCTTCTTATGCATCTTGTTTGTATTTTGTTTAGATGAAATTATATATTAATTGTTTTATGGAAGCAAGTTCAACTAATATAAAAGTGTCAAATATCATGGGATAAATTAGCCTACTTTTTTGCTTTTATATTATCTATTAATTTGTTATGTATTCATTCTACTTGTACGTTTACTAATTAAATGCTTTGAGCTTCCTAATCATGTGCTGAGGCTAAAGAAAATACTACCTGTGATGTTATTGAAAAATATTGATCAAGTAATTGGTCTTTATAATAGTACTTGATTTTTTATTGTGGAACTTGGTGTTAATATTAGTGGTGCTGAAATTGTTTTTGAAATGATTTTAATATTATGTTTTGATGTTTTGATATTTGTGGTGAAACACCAATTGTGTTTTGTTAATTATAGTAAAAAAAATTTGTATATTATATTATTGAGATCTTATTTAGAATTACAATGTACTATACGTAACATGGGCCTTCCGCTAGTGAGAACACAAATCAACAACAGAGAAAGAGGGGAATAGGACTTACGATGGGGGAAAGAGTCACTAGGAGGTTCAAAAAAAAAAAAACATAAGAGGTTATTCCAATGGTGTTGAGCAAGAGAAACCTCAGTCCTAAGATTTCATAAGAAAAACAAGATGATCTTTCAAAGAAATGGGAAGGGAGAGTGACTAGGCATAGAGAAAAAAGAACAAGAGCATAGGAATCATCTGAGGGAAAGTCCTAATTGGTTTCTTTAATTTCATTTTATTTTGATCCATGACCCACCATTGAATGATTGAGAATGTGCTTTATTTCTCAATAGAGTGATTAAAATGTGACGCGCCCATGAATTTTCAGCTCATTTAAGACGTAAAATTTAGTAGAAACTCTGGCAAATATTCATGTTAATTATTGATTTGGCTTTGCATTCTTCCACAATCTACAGATAATTCCTTAGCTTGGGGAGGAAAAAAAAATCCAACAACATTGCTATGTACACCCACGAGATGGGGATGCAGAGCATCATGTGGTGAATCATTAGCTGACGCGGTTAAACCTGAAGAATATGCGAAACTAAGCTGCAACTAGCTCATTATGGGGCCAACTGTATCTTCAAGTTGATATCGGTGATGTAATGTTGATGAAAGTTAACTATCATTTCCCACTATAAAGTATATAGGAGATTGAAATTTACTCAAAGTTTACGCGGACTTCAAGCTCGAGAGCCACGTCACAAACCCAAAATTAATCAAAGTTAAGTGTACCCAAAAAAATAATTAATCGAAGTAAAAAAAGTTTAATTATTGATTGGATTAAAGATGCTCCCATCCTCTTGTAGAACTTTCTTCCTTCGAATTAAAGTCAATTTGTAATAATGACTATTCGCTATTCTACCTCTTTCCATTCATCCTTTTCTCTTTATTCTCCTAATTTTCTTTTTGTCCCATCAAACTTGACAGGGATGCATACTCATGAAAGTGTTAATTCCTTTTCACCTTGAATAGCGAAGCATTCTCCCTTATGTCTAACATCTTTCACTGTAGTAGATCAAAATCAGATGTGGGAAATAGAAAATTTTTGACAAGATTGTAAGGATGACATCATTATGACGAAAAGTAATGAGGAAGCTGAAGTATTTCTCTAATTATGGTGGTAATATATTAGTGTCTATATCTGGCTGATAATTAATCCGATTCAGATTTGATACATTGAATAAGACCCGGATTCTTTTTCATTTCCCTTTATTGCCAATTATGTCTTATACCATAAGCAGATTGCAGATCTAAACAAGGGATCAGTGACATATGCATGTGGTAATGTTACCTTTCACACTATTTATAGCCTTCATTAAGTGGGTTACAACCTAGCTAAAATAGGGTTCTTCTTGAATAGACCCTTCTTAATGGCATAACTAGTAGTACTCGAATGAACGTGGGGTGCTTCCTAGAATAAAATGTGGGACTTCAGATATGTTTTATCTCTTGGACGTTGACATCAAGGAGTCCATAGTAGAGGCCATGCATAAAGCAGCCTGGGCGATGTAAAATGTCCAATAAGGCAATAGCATATGAGGAATTATTAGCAGCATTAATGAAAGTTTAGCACTATGTCTAATCCCATTATCCCATGCTGATGGTTGATATTTCTTGTCAATTGGTTGTCATCCTTTGGGAAAGTGATGGATTATAAAGAGAATGAAACAAGGCAAATGGAGGCACCCCTCTCACTCATTTGAGTTCGAGGAGACATCAATGATGGCCCTTTTAGACTTCAAGTAATATGTTGATTGGAATCCACAAAGTTAACGATTTTGTAACTTCCCCTCTAATATTAATCCGTCCCATCATCACTAACTGCACGATCTTTCGTTCTATCTATGTCTCGATAGTAATTATATAGCATAATATATAATAACATTAATAACAATAACAAGAGAAATGTTAATTAAAGAACTAGGCACAGGGAAAAAAAAAAACACAAACTTGTTTATTTTTCACAAGACGTCAAATTAGTATCATGTGTAGAGTGATCCAATAACTTGCAGAGGACATGTCAACTCGCATTCCATTATTAATTGAATGTCGAGCTTTAAATCAATAACAAAAAACAAAAGGTACATAACAAATATGTTTTATCAACATAAAAACAGTTGAGTACGATGATTATCCGAATGCCTACAAGCCAAGAGATTATTCGTAGCCAAATAAAGTCTCTTTAGCATCACGAAATATATCAAGAACAAACACAAATTGAAGGCTGTGAATCCAACATAAAGTTTCTCTTTCATTTTTTATTTTTCCCCAACATGTGCGCTAGCTAGTTTGGCCAAGATATCTTGCACTGTTTCCTCCCTGATAGATGTGATGCAACTCAACATGCTGCAAGTGGTGCACTAGCTGCCTGCAAGAGGCCACAAGCTAGCGAGTCCTAACGGATTTTATGGTTGGCAATTTAGCACCAGAACTCATGACTACTAGAATGGTAGAATATAAAAATTATTAAATTGGTTATTCTAATACCAGAGCCCAGAAACCAATTGTATAATGTATACTTCTTACTTCAAAGTCATCTTTGCTAGAAGCAAAAGTTACTTCTAATCAAGAAAAATCTTATATTTTTTAAGCGTCCAATATATGTAAAATGAGCAGGCCATTAATAATATTGTCATGTTGAGGATGTCGTACCTGACATAGAACTAGAAGTTGAATAATTGGGAGGGATATGGTGGGTGAGAGTCAATGAATTTTTGTTTTATTATAATTTGCATGCCACTTTATTATGAGCAAAACATAAAGTAATTAGGATAAAAAATATTTATGTTACGAAAATAACATGTAAATACAGCCTACCCGTGAGTGAGTCCTACCCGAGGGTGAGTTAAGGCCACCATTGCACCAACTCATCTTTGGGCCAGATCACGTCTATTTAATGTTAACTGCATATTAGTAAACTGCGTTGTAATATAGACTAGAGCCTGATTGGTTTAAAGGTTAAGGCTCTAAGAGCATTTTTGGTAGAATAAAAATAAAATTATATAATAAGTTAATATGTTTGGTTTATCTTTTTTGTGACTAAAAGTTTTTTTAAAAAAGTATTTTTGAAATTATTTTTTATTTTAAAAAAATAATTTTAAAATAATTAAAAATAATTTTACTTTATTTTATTCAAATAAAAATTATTTTCTTAAATTTAATTTTTATGTATTTAAATCAAATATAAATTAATTTTTAAAAAATATATTTTTTAAAAATAAAATTTTTAATTTAATTTTTTTAAAAATAATTCTTCCAAAAATTAAATCAACTATAACCTTTGAAGTTTGTGTAAAGATCATCTTAAAAAATTATTTTGCTGTGATGTGGAAATCAAGTTGCGGTAATCATGTTTTGCCTTACGAGTTACGACACGGATCTCCATTGCCCCGCGGCATAACGTAACCTCTTGGGAGTTCGTGCTCGTGAAATGTGGGCCGTTGGGCCCATAAAACAAAACTTCAATCTCTTCTTTAACTTTTTAGTTCTTGTCTAAACAAATATTTTAGTCTTTTACAAAAGGAGTGGCTTGTGGCACATTTCTCTCTTATTATATATTTTTGTTTTATAATTATTCACATAATTTCAAGTATTGCATTTGTCTTTAAAATAATATACCTTCTCAGAGTATGAAATATTTTATATTTAATTCATTTAAATCACTCATAAAATTAACCTTTATTCAAAGTATAAGAGTTACGTAATCTTATCAATGAGATTAATTAATATAGTAAATATCTTGATCTCTTAACCAAAAGTTTCATATTTAAGTTCTAGAAATAAAAAAATTCATAGTTAGGAGACTCCTACCTCCTTTAGAAGCCTCCATTAAGTCAGGCAGAATTGGTCAAATTTTTCATAATAAAATCCGGATAGTAGTGGTTCCATTAAGAAAAAAAAGAGTTACACAATCTTTCTTTAGAAATTATTATTTTAAAATTTAAAATCATGGTCTAAAACATGTTTGATAACAAATTATTTTAAGAAAATAATTGTTTTTCTCAAAAATTATTTAAATAAATTATAAGTTATTTTTTTAAAAAATAAAATAATTAAAACTCATACTTAAACTCTCACAAAAGATTTCTAGATTCCAATAGACCCAATGCCAGATAGCCGCCAAAAAGCACAAGCCCGAAAACACAATATGTGCTCCGGCCACACCTTCATAACTCCAAATACCCGAGATTAAAATTACTTATCACTTCAACCAATTATTTGTGAGTTTTAAGACAATATATGAGTTGTAAATTTTCTTCAATTTATGTATTCTCCACTTGACAGCAAGTCTATGTTTATGCATGATAAAACAAAAAAAAAAAAGGAAATAGTAACGTTAATTAGGTTGAGTTAAATAAACCGATAAGGAATAGTCTTCAAACTCTAATAGAAAAATGTTAGAATGCCAAAAACCTTGCCAAAATCTAGTTACTGAAATAATATGACATGATTATTGATTTATAAATAAATAAATAGGTTGATATTACTCTATTTTATCTAATAATTACTATGATTACAAGTGTTCATAACTTAGCTCAATCCGATAATCCATGCGGCTTGAAACTTATTGGGTCAAGTTCGATTTTGGACATTTTGATCCAACGTATTTTCAAATTGGGTTCAAGCCATATTTTGCATTGGCCCGACGCAGCCTACAATCAATATAATTTTTTAAAAGTTATATTTTTTAACAAAATTACTAATAAATTATGATACTTTTATACTTCAATTAAGTAATATACTTTACATATCATGGTATTATTTTTATATTGAAATAATGTATTTTGAAATATATATTCTATGTCTTGAATTTCGTTAAAATTTCATAAGTATGCTATACATAATATTCAAATTTGTCTATATTGTTTAAATATCAAGTTGACTTAGCTTGACTCAATCACTTTTTTGAGTTATCATCAAGTCAAGTTTATATTCTAATCAATGGTCTAGTTAAAAAAAGGGCCGATTTCGAGCCTAGTTCAACTCGACAACATATCCTTTAAACACCCCTAACCATGGTTTCTATATATATAAAAAAATAAATTATAGCTATATTTTTCTTACTATGTGTAGCATCACTGATTCTAATAGTGATTTTTTGTTGATAGATTATAGAGTAAATATCTTCTTTAGTTCTAACATTATAAAATTAATATCAATTTGGTCCTAAAATAATTTTTGACATTAATTTAATTCTAAAATTCTGAATTTTAATATCAATTTAGTCCTATATTAATGATTTGATGAAAAATTTGATTTTACAAAAAAATTCATTATGACTAAATTGTTGTCAAAACTTAAAGTGTTAAGATTAAATTTATATCAAAATTTAAAGTGTTAGTACTAAATTAATATCAAATTTTTTCAAGATCAAATTAATGTAAACTTTAAAATATTATGACAAAATTGTTGTTAAAAAATTTTTAGAAGTAAATTAATATCAATTTTAAAATGTTAGGACGAAAAAGATATTCACTTTATATTTTATATACATATTACTGTAAATTTAGATTTTGGAATTGGACAACTTCTCCTCGTTGCTCTTCCTTTACCTACTTAAAAAAAAAAAAAAGAGTTTACAGTTTTTTTAAAAATTTATTTTTTTAATAAATTATCACAATGAATTTTAAAGCATTCTTAATTAATTTGTAAATCTTAACCATTTCAAAATTTCTTATTTAATTTGAAGTAGTTAACTTATTAATGGTAACACTACGTAAAATTATCTTATTATTTATTATATGATAATTTTTTTATTATCAATTAATTTGTTTATTAATTTAAATTTTTAGCAATTTACAATAGTTAAATTGAATTAAAATAATAATAATAATAATATAATTCAATAGATATATAAATTGATATTGTTGTTTCCCTGACTTGGTCCTGTCTTCCAATATCGACGGATGAAGATAGTGCTTAGTGCTCACTATAGTTTGCCTTGTTTGAAACTAGACAAGATTATATCATAATGATGTTTTTGATAAAAATATATCGTAATGATTTGGACAATATTTTCTGGCTAGCATCCTTCTTCATTTGCAATTATAATTTGATGTTACTTTTGCCTTCACGAGTTTTATTGGACTGAAGATAATTCCTCCATATTGAATATTGATGCTCCTCCATTCCTCCTGAAGTTCTTGTCACACTTCCCTGCCTTATGGAACATGTCGTGATAAAAGTCTTGACTCATATATCCAATTCATGCCTTATGGAACATGTCGTGATAAAAGTCCCGACTCATATATCCAATTCAGGAATGAATTAATTAGTGTTGAGGTTGCCATTAAATTTGCGAAAATCATCCTTCATGTGATGAGGTAATCTCTATTACCCTTTTTTGTCTCTTCAATTTATTGAATCGTAGCCTCCGTACATTTACTTGTCTTCATATTTCTGAGTAGTCATAGTACGTTGGAGGTCTAAGTTGATGGTACGTTGGAATTTGATAATCCAACCACTTCACGAACAAGTGGTTGATTACTCGACTGTCCACAGACTCTTCTTCAGAACTTGATAGGATTAGGATGTTGACATGTTACGAAAGGTATATACACCAATTTAAAATTAATAGATAAATATAAATAATAGTGAATTTTATTATAATAAAATCGGGGAAAAAAGGCATTCTATCTCTCTAAATTTTAGATTATATATATTGTACTCTTAAAAATTTGAAAATATGCAAATCAATTTTTAACAATTTTTAATTATGTAAATTGACCTTTTTGTTAATTTTTTTACCTATTATTAACGAACATAGTATACATGCAAGAAAATTTAGAGTATTAAATTGTATATTATTTTTTAATTTAGAAATTAAAGTAAATATGACCCAAAGTTTAGAGAAATATAATGCACTTATTTTTAATTAATAATAGATAAAAATTTAATAGAAGAATTAAAGTTTATATTTGAAAAAGTTTAATAATCAATTTATACCTTTTTAAAAGTTTGTAAGTAAAATACATACGATGTATTATTCAAAGGAAAAAATATTTTTTCCTTATAAAATTTGTGAAATCGTCAATAAGATTGGGTAATGTGATTGATCTTCTACTCGTGCATCTCCATTACTTGAGTTCGATTTCTATCTTTCTTTATTAGAAGGTGATGTGTAAGTATTATTGTAAGTGTTTGAGAAGTTTGAATGCATACCCTACCCCTTGATTTTGATGAGCATTACTCTCAATCTAAACTTTTTGTTTATAAAAAAAATTGTAAAACATTTGTGCTAAATTCCAAAAAAATTAAATATCAATATAATAAGAATATAACCAAATAATTATTTTTAAGTTATCCGATATGGGGTTCTATATACACTGCCACGCTGGCTTTTAATAAAATTTTCCCAACTTTTACTAACTTAAATTTACTTAAGAAATAGTATATATGTAAAAAAAAAAAAAAATTAAGAAATTCCCCTTTATTTAACCCCTTTAAAAAATGTAGTATTCGATCAAGAAGTATACGATTTCATATCCCGCGCGCACTTGACATTGGTCATGCATATACGATGTGTGCTTCTGTAAGTATTAAATACTCGGACTTCTGGAGAGCGTTTTCTTTAGTAGAAATATGTGTTATGTTACCGGAAATTTTTTTCAATAAAAAAAAAATACTCGTTATTCACTCTACGCACTGACACGCCGACTAATCACAACGATGTTTTCCTGGGCTGATAAAACAACTGCGATAATGGCAGACAGGCCTTGCAAAATGCAAATCCATCCGTCCTTCGCCAAAGAGAATTAAAACAAATTAATCTCACATCAGTTGGTCATTAATAAAGAATTAATTAATTAACAAAAGGGTTAAAAACGGATTTGCCGACAAACACTGTGCGGCAAATTAATCTCACATCAACTCATCACAACAAACTGTAAAACAATTGGAAAAAATCATATCAAGAGACATTGACTTGACTTGATTATTAAAAAATATTAGATAACCATAATTTTGTTGTTAAAACTTTTGCAAGAATATATTATTATTTTTAACATTTGATTAGATTGGCAATCTACACTCCATTGACTTTATCTAATTACCTTCTATATAAATTCTAGCAACAATTCTAATAAGTAGCATTATTCATTATTTGTTATTATATTTATATAGAGATAAAATTTATTTTAAAGTGAATTTATCTTTAATATGAAAAAGTGAGTAATATTTGTTGGAAATAAAGATCCTGCAAATAAATAAACAAATAATCTCTATGAAGTTTGAGGTGTGTAGAATTGCATTGATCTTAAAGATTATCCTTACAAAATGTGAAAATCCCTTAGGATGCAACAAACTTTTCTGGTTTTACTCATATTTAATCCCTAAAGAAGAATAAGAACATCGATTAGAGGAAATTTTTAGATGCTCTTAGATTAGTAAGAGAAAAATTTTATTTTGTATCATTTATTAATCAACACATCAATGATTGTATTAAAAAAATGCAGGAAAAATGGAAGATAATAGTAACTTATACAAAGCTGATATGTTAATTGATAAATAGTACAGAACAAAACCTTTTTCTTCCTATATGAACATTCAAGAATTTCTTTTGATTACAGAGCAAAAAAATAATAGTATGATGAAGAAGAAGCTACTGTGAAAACAAGGGGAGAAAATCGAGATATACTAGTGTAGATGCAGAATTAAATTTTTAAACTACATAAAAAATTAAAGTTTGAAATTAACTGAAGTAAGTAGAGGTAATAATAGTGGGCGGTTTTTATTCTCTTGTAACAGCTATAAAAACATTCACTTTCTACATAAACATTTAAAATATGTGTAAAATGTGCACTTTCTAAAAATCAATTAAAAAACTAATTTAAATAATTGATTCAAAATTGCAAAACACAACATAGGCTGTATTATTCACACATAAGAGAGGGGCAATTCACAAATTTACACAGAGTTCAAACCACTGGCCCTAGTTTTTATGCACACTTTTTTTTTTTTTTGAAACAAAAACCACTTTGATATATACACACTTCGGAAAACTTTGTTCAAATAATATGAGACAAACATTTTGAAATATCTCAAAAACTTTAAAACACAACAATATTCACCTTTAAAACATCTAATAAGATACACGTAATGAGCTTTATTAGTGACATATCTCTCATTTTTCTCGTTTATGGGAGAATCTCATCTTAGATGGGATTTTTCTTTTATATAGCATGCACAGATACGACGTTCTAGCATCGATTCATCGGAAGGCCAGCAGTGGATCTGTTAGCTTGTTATTCTCATTACCCTGGAGTAGACCATGGAGTGGGGCTTGCAACAGGTGTCACCTGAGACAGTGAAAAAGCGCAGCGCCGGTGCGGATGAATGAACAATAAGGGAAATTCTTGTTTGCAAATGCTGAAGTAACATTGAGATAACAGAACCAAAGTATATAGGCATATAAAGATAAAAAATTGTAGTTGGATTAATTATAAGTAAACAATACAAATCATATAAATATAAAGTAACATATGTGAAATAATAACAGTAATGTATGGGATACTGTTGGGATATATATATATATATATATATATATATATTTTACATTGTATGGGTAATTTTGGCTATGCGGGAAATGGTTGTACGGTCTCTTCGGCCCTGTGTCACGTCGGTACTTACTCATTGAGGAGGGGCCCCATGCGTGGAAGGAAGGATCAAATGGCCCCCATGCATGCATAACTTTCTTAAGATTGTGTTTGTGTGTGTTTTAAAGCATTGGGTCCTGCACGAGCTGATAAGCTATGTCCCAGTCCCTCTTCTTCCATCCAATGCCCAATAATTGAATCGAATGGTTTAGATACCATTAATTATATGTATGGCTCAGCTGAGTGCTAGCAGCTGCCTCTGCAACTTATCCTCTTCTGAAAATGGAAGATATCGCCTTCCACATGTGTGTACTCGTCTTGAACATCGTGACATTACCTTGTATTGCCTGTCTTGGCTTTTCTCCATTATGTACTAGAGATATATTATTTTTATCACTTTTTAGAATATATTTTATGAAATATTTTGAGGTGTCTTTTAAAAAATGTTCCAAAAAATTGGTATAATAACATTATTCTTACTTATCCACAATCGAATTCTTGATGCTGCTTAACGGAAAAAGATATATCAATAACAATTTTTATAAGGTAAGATTAATGTTACAATTACAATTTTTTTTTTATATAAAAGTTTACATGGATTTTTTCACTTTTGCACAAGGTTTGCAAGCGGTGTAAATGATTTAAATATTCTGAAGTAAAAGATAGGGTTAAAAGTATAGATCAATTAATAATTATTGATGATAAAAGTAACGGTTTAAAATTTATAATGTATAGATATATATAAGCGTGGATATGTCAGAGTTTTATAAAATACAAGTATCTTAACATTTTATTAATGGTTGCCAGTTACATTTTTACCTTTTACACTGTACTCTTTATTTTATATATATGATCCAAAAAAGTTATATAATCTATAAATTGAGAAGATTATATTGACTTCTTCTAAAATTTGTTGATATTATATGCTAGATTTTTTTTTTTCAAATTACACTTAGCTCTCTTAAAATTAATGGCGTTAACTTCTGTTAACATAATTTATAAATTCTTTAATTTATCCTTCATAATAATATAAAAAACCCTATGCAATGGTAAACAAAAACCTAACCCATTTTTCCCTTTTGTCCTCCATCGCAGAGGCTAGCTCAAGCTTAAAATACTGGTTCTCAAATAGTAGTATAATAATTCACTCTCGCTTTGTAACATCAATTTGGTTAATTATTCAAAATGGTGTTTATTTATTTACCAAAAAACAGGTGTTTACTCCAATGAATTTAACGGTGGTTCCTCTAACATAATGCAGAAAACAATAGTTATGGGTTAATTAATCTTAATACTTGCAGTATGAGGATTGCCTATTCCTGTGTGTTGCATAAAGTGACATTTTTTTCAGTTGAGTTGCGCATCTGTTTTCTTTTGAGCATTTGAAAAACATACGAAATTCGAATGTACGATTATTTGCGTCAAAATTATGCAATTCTTGCCTCTCCAAATTATTTATGGCTAGTTCAATCATGTTAACCCTAATTTCTCCGATCAGTGCGCATAATCAAGAGGGAGGGACACATTTTATGAGTTTCTTCGTTGACCATGCTTTGTGGACGAGATACAATGTACTTCGTTGCAATCAACATTTGTCTCCGACTTTCGGCCAATCTTTAAACTTTTAAGAGTTCATCTGAGTTTTCACCTCAAGTCAACGTGTGAAGAGAATGACACAAATGTTGGAGCTAATTTTCCAACTAACTCTTCTCCTATCACTCTTTTGTAACTTTTCAGTGTCACTCAATGAGACTTTCAATTTAAATAAGTGATCAAAGCAAAAAATTTTTCCAATTGTAAGTGAATTAATGTGTATTTTACTCTCAAATAGACTTTATAGTCATATGTATAGACATGTCATGCATATGAGTCTATCCGCATAGCTGTTTCACTAGAGAAATTGTGTTGGACTGCTTTACTATGCATAATCATGAGACGCTGTAACGAACTATACAAAAAGAGAACCGAGCTGTTTGAACTTTAAAGGTAATAGGGTAATGAGGTTGTCTCTCTTTAATTAATTCAGGAAACTATTGCTGAATTGACACCCGTTAGTTACCGAGTTTCTGGGGTATCCAACTTCGCCAATGGGTTCTATGTGTCAAAGTAGTGCTTCCCTTTTTGGCAATATGTTGGTGCTAGCCGGAAGATCATTTGGTCCTCACTCACCCCAATGATTTAAGGGAAATGGCCCTATATGCATGCAAGATGGGGGCCACATATTTGGCAGAAGACATTACTTTATATGGGGGAACCCTATAGCTAGTTCTAGACTGATTCCATGTCTAGCTTGCAATTCGCATTTATTTTTATGCTCTTAGTTCCTAGAGGGATTAAACATCAAGTGGGTGAGGAAAGCTAGCTCCATATAATGTGAGAAGGAAAAGCTTTATTACTTAATAATTTTTTTTCTTTTTTAAAGTCGCTTTCATCATCCATAAAATCATAAATTATGATTAGTTATCATATATATTGTACATATGTCAACTCAAAATATTCAGATAAAGCTATATATGTAATAAGTAATTAGTATTTTTTACGAAGCTTAGATTGCTGTCTTCTATTTTAAGTAAAACTTTTGCAGGTTTTTTTTTTTTTTTTGAAAAAAAATCTTGTAAATATTCATTCTATACTTAATTATTTTGTAGACAATCAAGAGAAGTGATATGTACAATTAATAAGACTCCATTTTTTTCCCCTAGAAGATCTACCACATGTAAGGCCTGTTGTGTACACAAAATGAATATGAAATGTGTAGATGCCAGCTTCGCTTCAATTCCGAAGGGACAACGTGAGTAAAAGCGTACAGAAATACCCAAATCAGGAACTGATAGGACCCGATCATAAGCACACTCGTGTGATGTGATTTAATCAGTTTAAGCAATGCATATAGACATTATTGAAAGGTCACGCAGCCACATCCTTCGTCTCATCTTTGAACCTTATTAAATCTTGACATGTTGGTAGGCCATATTATATGGCCTAGCTAATCTTCCACCGCTGGCAAACTTCTTGCAGAATCCATTGATCGATGCTCGATAACACAGCTGTTAATTAGCTCATATTTCCCCTTCACCACCTCGGAGATTAAGTTCTAAGGTCGCTTTTCTCTTTTAACCATTACGTATATTAGTCTCATCTTAATTTACCACTGCGTTATTTTAGTTAGGTGTTTAGACATCTTTATTGCCACTGCTTCACATCAATTTCTTTCTTTTAACTACTCTTGATGAACAATCCTAGTATATGCGCGGCTGTTAAGATTGAGTTATTTAAAATTGATTCTTGTTATTATCAATATTAATATTGTTACTACAAATGTCAAATGGGACATTGCTAAGGTCAAGGGTGTTGCAGACAGACAACTTATTATTATAATACACAAAGGAAAAAGACCCATTCTCCTTTTATTTGGAGGATTCTTTCAAATTCTTTTATTTTACTTTTATATCTTTAAAATATTCTTTTCTTTTTCAGGGAGGAAGAGAGAGATTAGAGATGCCTTTTTCTTTCTGTTTATAAGCATGCCTTTTTCTGTCTGTTTATAAGCATGCACGACCCGGGAGAATATTTGCTTCTCTCCATAGCACTAGAGAAAATATTATTTTCCCCCCTCTTTACCTATTAATTAAAGCTTCCTTTTTTGATAATATTATCTTATGGAAACAATGATGAAATGCCGCCCCATTGCTCCGACAGTTGAATGTGGAATATATAATATGTAGGATAAAATCCTATTTTATTCATAAAAGATATAAATGTATGTCATCACATTAATCTTCTAAAGATCATTGTTACCATATAAATCTCTCAAAATTTTTAAATAATTATAAAATTTGTACTTTTATATCATCATTTTAATAATCCATAAGTATGAATATGGTGATATTTTAGATTATTGAAAAGTTTATATAATTATAATGATTTTTAGAAGACAAATATGAGAATAATATCCTTTGAAGACTAAAATAAATTTTTATTTTGGTATATATAGAAAAATGCTAAAGAACTAAAAATTTTGTCAAAATTAGTTGTCATACTGATGTGAAATAATTATAGATTCATTAAGTGAACAATATGACTTCATTTCATCTAACACTACCATAATTTATATGAAAAAATTCTAACCATATTTTTTCTATAGCATTATTCTAGAATATATACGTATAATATATGTGCACAATGCATGCAGTAGCAACTCCATGAGCAAATAGCTTAATGCTTAGCTGTTTTAAGGGCCTGCTTTTGTTTCTTCCTTCGTTTGAATTTCTTAAGGGACATATATACAGCAACTAGTTTTCCCTTTAATCTCTTTCAAAGTTCTTGATAAAAGTTAGACTTTCTGTCTGACACAGTTACATTGCAAGATTAAGTTGCTATTAAGACATACTTTCTTTACAATAAATTTAGTATCATTTATATTTTTGTTAATAGAGAAAGATGTACAATGAGTAATGTTACCAAAAAAAAAATTATTAGAACTTTCAAAAGAAAACAAGGGTGGTTGTTAAATATAATAAAGTGGTATAACCCATTTACATATCTAAAGATCAATATGTATATCACATTATTTTGACAAATAAATTTAAACAAAATTTTTCCCTTTGTGATATATATTTTTTTTATACGAAAAAGTTTAGCTTGATAGAAAAATTCGGCTCAATCCAAGGTCATGGTAATGCCTCAAAGCTCGTCAAATATTTATAGAGGTAATAGATCACCTACTAATAGAGGAACTTGCAAATCAAATTCAATTCTTGACAATGACCGATGTATGAGCAAAAGGCTGATCAGGTGAGTTAATCCCTTATTGGTGACTTTGTGGTATTATTCTTTGCTATTAAGAGATATTTTACTTACCATTCATGTTTTCGTTATTAGAAAGATGTATAGATATTCTAAAAAGAGTTTGATTTTCACGAAATATAAAAACATTTAGTACTGCCTTATTTTAAATTTTCAAAAGATAAATTTCATAAGTTCATATAAATATTATATATCATTTTATTAAACCATACAGTAATAATTGCAATATATATTTTTTTAGTTATTTCATAACAATAATATATCGTACCAATGAGATATGGTCAAGTCTCATATCTAGGCGTAAGATTCTCGCGACTATGAAAAAGACATCACATGTTGATACTCAGTAAACATTTTAATTGAAATAAATCAAATAGTAGATATTGTAGTAAAATTCATATTATGCCCCCAAAGTTGATATTTTAACTTTCTAATTAATAATGATCATTATACATGACATTTCTGTTTTTGTATACTTTCTTTTTATCAGAAAATAGAGTAGTTAACATTACTTTTCCTTTTTTAAAAAGAAAATATAAATAAAAAATCTAAATATGGTGTATTATGAATGACATTATTTGTCTACGTATATTCAATAAATGACATTGTTTGTCTAAGTATATTCAATAAATAGAAGCATCTTCTCTCTAGATATCACAAGCCAAGTATGTACACAATAAAACATCTTCATATTGTATCCTCATATCAAAATATGAAAATAATAAGGGAATATAATATATATAAAAGTCAAACATGACTGCCTACCGACTAGGAGCTGACAAATTAAGCCTGGCAACTGGGAACTTCTTGGCCTTACATAGTGCATGTAAAAGTATGTGATTGATAAGTCAATTTCTATCTCTTGCGAGAGGAAGTGGTTCTGCATCTTTATGCTGGATTATTCGAGTAAGATGTCTTTAAAGAGATAAAATATACATGAATAAGTTTCTTAATAAAAATAATTTTGTGAAATCTCGTTATCCTTCAAGAATAGATCACAAAATTGTAAAAGATGTAAAGTAATGATTTTTCATTAATCATTATTTGAAGATAATCTACATATTCTTTTTCGTTTTTATGTTATGTAGATAGTTAGTTTACATTTTCTACAACGTTTTAACATTAAAAAAAAAGAGACTAATATTCCTTCCTTATTGCCAATTTGAATGGGATATAAATAGCCTTTAAAATAGAATTTTTCATAACTGGATATTCTAACATTTTCAGAAATCATAAACTTAAAGCTATAATTATCAAACCTTAAAATCATACCTCAAATTTGAAAACTAAGTTGAGTTGGAATTCGAACAATACTTTAGAAACAAAGCCATACTAAATCCATCACAGCTGTGAATAATAAGATTAATATGATTGAATCTTCAACCGAATGAACGAGAGCTTCTGAGAATGACACAATGCGGCGAGGTGCAATGATAGAATTGTCCTTCAATAATCGGAGTGTAAAAGTTTAAGACAATATAGGGCCCAAGAAGAAGGCCTACACATCAATCCTTATCAACTAGCGGAACGACGAGGACATGCTGTGATAAGTGCCATATATCAGATTAATGGAACCAAATTTACTGTCAATCATACGATTTTTTTGTGTGTGTGTGTGTATTATTGTACTTAATTTGGATGTTACCAATTTCGGGTGTTAGCAATTAAACTAATCATAAAAAATTATTTTATAATCTTTACAATTAAGCATGTTAAAAATATCTTTCTGACCACAAAGCTCAGAGCGAGGCCAAATAAATCCATATCATCAATTTTAATTAGCACCACGTGCTATGCCTATATGTGACGTTGTTTGTTTTTATCTCCTTTTTTCCCCCGCAACAATGTTATTCCAATTCACGCATATATGATTTTTAAAAGGCCTATATAATATAAAAAGTTTAAACCATTAGAAAACCTTCATTATAATGTATTATATATATTATCCTGATTTTATTTTTATTATGAACTTGGTATAAGTATATGAAATATTTAAAATTGAGTTGTTGTTTTTTATATATATTTGATTTTCATCATTTACCAAATTCCACTTGTTTTATAATTTATTATGAATAGAATTCATATTAAAAACTCTCTCTCTCTCTCTCTCTCTCTCTCTCTCTCTCTCTATATATATATATATATATATATATATATATATATATATATATATATATGAGACTAAACATAAAAATACATAATGAAATGTTAAAGCTTAAAGAGAAAAGAAAACTTGGTATTCTTAGCCAAAACATGCAGCATTTAAATATGACGAGTAGCATAAAAGAGGAAAGTACATTTAAAGAAAACGCATGTAGCATTTAAATAAAGAGATTAGCATAAGAAGTTACGCTACTTTAAAAAAAGAGTACTCAAAATTATTAAATTCATAATATTATTATATAGGGATGAATTATTTGCACAAGTTTTTTTTTTCTTTTAAAAATACTAAGAAATTAGGAATCAATTAACCTTGCACAAGACCAATTGCTTCAATGAAAAGTACTATTGAGGTAAAAAAAATTTCAAAGGAAATATTGAAAATTAGTCACGACCATCATAATACTATCGCGCTAATATTAGTTTGTAATTTTTATATATAAAAATGAAATAAAAAGTTTAAGAAGAAAAAGTCAATTCAAATTAGAGTTAGGACATGACAAAATTTCTCAATGAATATTTTACATATAAAAGACTGAGTAGAAATTAAATCGAATACATTTGAATCAATACAGTTCAATTTTACTATTTGAATTGAACCTCATTTAGTATTTGGAATTTTTGTTTTGAAAAAAAAGGACAATACTGTACTAAGGAGTAAATGGTGGCAACGCATTAATATATTATGTAAATCTACCGTGTCTAGATTTATTCATAACTTAGGTTTCTCTTCATTTATTTTATATTTCGGTTTCCTAAAAAAAATTAAATTTTAACTTAGGATCCTTTAACTCCCCCCCCCCCCAAATTATAAAGTTTTAACTTTCAAAAGATTATGACTTAAAACGACATTTGGTTTAGTCCTCTCTCTGCATTTCTTTTTAAATTAACAATGGGGCTAAGCCAAGGAAAGAAAAAAATACACATGAATATATCTATCTATATTTATATTATAAAATAAAATTGTCTTAAAAGATAATTAATATTATTATCAATTTGAGAATTAATAATATCATTATTACTGTAATTAATTACCAATTATTATATTAATTTGATAATTAATAATATATTATTGATTAAAATTTGATTTTGTGAATAAATGATATTGCAACTAATAATAATTAATAAAGTCACTAAAATTAATTGGTGTAGTGATGAGGAGTTTGAATAATTTATATGAGGTCCTAAGTTCAAATCCTACTACTGTGAATATATCAAAAAAAAAAGGATTCACCTTTAATAAAATTATTAAATAATAATACAAAATAAATCCAAATACATATTAAATAGTTATTTATTGAATTAAAAGTTCATAATTATAGGCATAAAAATTTAAATACCTCATGTAACACAAAGAGAAAAATAACATTTTCGAAAACCAATTTTATATGGACTATGCGTCCTTTTTTTTCGTATTAAAGATAGCTATAGATGCACCTCTTTTTTCATTATTGAGAAGTCTCTTTATTTTATTTTATTTTTTGGTATATCAGTGACATTGATATTTAAATCTTTAACCTTGTGTATACTATCCAAATTTGTAACTATTAAATCACTTTTAGTAGCTTAATTAAAAGTCTCTTTATTACAATACTACTTGAGGTATTAGACTCACAACAATAATTATGAAGATATTCAGGTGAAAGACCAAAATAAAAAAACTAAGCATAATTGTTTCAAAAAATTCTAACGGGTGCCAAAAAAGGAATAGGCAATAGCTAAAGAATTAAGTATAAGATTTATCTTCACGAGTCATAAGTTGCGTGAAATTTTTTTGGCGACGACAGCTTCAGCATCCAAGCGCACAAGTGAAGGAAAATTCAATTTCTAATAAAGGCACCTGCATGGTGGAGATTGATCCAGGCTTTAAAACGTATGAAATATTGCTAGTATCTAATTGGTGAAAAGCATTATGATTAATTTACATAAAATTGTATACAACAAATTGACGTTTTAAGTTTTATGATCCCACCTCTGATATTTTCAATTGTCTTGTGATTCTAAAGGGTTCTACAGTTTGATGCGGGCCACAGGCTCGACAACTAATGATAGGCAATAATTCACAGAATGCCTCTCCTTTCCTTTCTTTTTTAATCCTATGCTTCTCTTTTTAATATTTTTCTATGAAATATATCATGTTGATGAGTTTTGCGTTGCAGATCATTAGGTTAATGTTATTCCCCTTTCTAATTCTGGATGGGTTAATGTTGAGCTGCAGAATATTCTTTCCATTTTTTTTATATATAAATGGCTTCTTAATTCTTATCTTGCCTGGGGTTTATGAGTAACGGTAATAGAAAAGATGCAGAAAGCAGCAATGGTGAGGTTAAGCTAAAAGAAAAAGAAAGAAAGAACATATAAGAGAGGAAGAAAGAGTTGCACCACGGCCCATGATGCTTTAGCTTTATAAAATACAAGTATCTGCTTTGTGTATTTCTATATGCATACATGATGACATGAATAAGTTGAAGTATCATGCTTTGTTCTTCCTCTTTTCATTTTTTCCCCCTTTTTATGTTTTCTCTCTGGCTTTTGATTATTTAAAATTAGTAAGCTAATCAAAACAGAACATCTTTTTCGCATTTAATTAGTTGTCACATGGCGCAGTGCCACGTAGATACACCATATGATTTTTCTCTGGCAAGACTGACTTTGCTGTTAAAGCGATATCGCATTGACTTTATATTTTCTATTTTTCATACTTTCTTATTTCTTTGACAGTAGCTCAAAGTTTCCTCTCCGAAATGATAACTACGAAATCAATAAATATGTTGTGGGCAAATTCAAAGATAACGCTTGATTGGATGAGCAAAAACTTTTTCTCTTGATGCAAGATGAGTAAAACCTTTGGTTTATAGAGAAAATATTGGATGCTCACAACCAAAAATAGCATGATATTTTAAATAATATTATAAATTAACAGTAAATGCTATCTTTAAATGTTATTCTATTATTGGGGTTTGTCTTAAATGCACCCCATTAAGTATGGTGTATGATGCATTTGCTAATGCGGCGTATATATATTTTTAACCGCATTTAAAAAAATGTGGCCAATTGAACATTAGAATGTGGATAAATGAAATTATGTATATCTATCGACACCCAATTTGCCTCCCTCTCTTGGCATGAACTCACCTCTCACCTCAAGTCCCACTCCCTCCCCTTCCCTACCACCACCACCACCACCAAAACACCTCCCTGCCTAGATTGCTTGCGCCTTCCTTTGGATCTACATTGGACAACTATGAGTCATCAAGCTCTTCCACCTAGGCCCACTTGCTGACATCCACCATGACCTTCAACTGTAGTTCCGGGATTAGGAAGTCGTTCGAGTCTGCTCTATATTATTCGCATTGCCAAGAAACCTCTCATTCACAGCTTCTTTTCTTTGTGGTGCTGCTGGTGTTTGTCGTTCTCCATGGTTGAAGGTGGAATGAAATAGGATGGCGTTGTTTTGCGCTAGTATCGCTAGTCATAGCTTCATTGTCTGCCATTCTGGTCATTACAATGGTGGAAGAGAGCCGTGGTGGTGCCGCCCACTAGTAGATCGCTGCATGGTCCTGCCACAGAGGATGGCGGAGATTGCGGAGCGAGAATGGAGTAGCTTGTTTTGTCTAGCAATGTTGGCTTTTCCCTTTTAGCCATTATGTGTGTGATCTGCAAATCGGTGATTGGGCACAGAGGGGGAATAACAAGGGTGGATCAGCGGAAAGAGATAAAGAGGAGGTCGTTTAGCCACATTTAAGAGTTCATTTAACTGCATTCATGAATTTATTTAGTTACATTTTTTTAATATGGGTAAAAAATAAGTGCAGTTGCACTAGTAAGTGCATCATGCATTCTACTTTGTTAGGTGCATGGTAGAATAATATTTATTATTGATTGTAAGCACATCTAAGTGATACTTCATAAATATCTAAAAAAAATTTCTTGGTCTATATTAATAATTGTGCTAATTTTTAACCGATAAATACAATAATCGATAATATTATATTAAGAAAAAGAGGGGGGAAGAAAGACAATAGAGTACCATTTAAAAGTTTCAATAAATTTACGGCTAATTAATCAAAGAAGTAAAAGCAAGGAAATTTAGTGTCATATGTAAATATTGCACATGTGATGACCATACATACCGGTGGGGATGGTTGTGAAGTTAATGAGATTTTAATAAACCCATTGACAAATTATTATTAAGTGAATCAACTAATGCGCCCAATAGTTGGTTGTCCACAATTAAAGCTTCGCTTAAATGTGGCAGGTTAATTGTTGAGAAAATGATACTTTGTTAAACTGAGATTGACCCTATAATGTTCAAAATGGCTAGCCCATAAGATACTAATAGAATATTTTACAAACTTGGCAGCTATCAGCTACTACGTATGCGTCTATGTGACCAACATCGCTGTATATAAATTTGATTTTATCAGTTTTATTATTACCTCGTAAAAGTAAAGTGCCAATCTTTTATACGAATTCAGACAAAAGGAGTCCTATCTCTGAAAATGGAAACTACAATCGGGAGGAGTTAATTTGCAACACTCAGTGGATTTCAACAGATAAAGGATAACATGCATTATTTCTTATCTAAAAACAAAAAACAAAAAACATGGTTTTCTTTCCACGTAATGGTGGAACTTTTCAAACAAATAATGACATGGATGAATTGCACATAAAGCTCAAAGAGTAAAGAATAGATAGAATCCTATTTTATTTTCTTTTTCAGACACGGGAGTTCCACAAGGCACTAGCCAGGGGGGTATTTCGCATTTAGCTTTCACGGACACGGATGGTCAGAAATTGTTGTGTGTGACCAAGAAATTTGCTGTGGCTAATTTTAATTGTTATATTATATTTATTAAAATTGCATTCTTTTTCTTGAGGGGGTCTATTAGTAACTAATTATTATTAGTACTATTATTTTGAGTAGCTGAGATAACTATTATTGTTGTAGGAAGTAATTAAGATAACTCCTGTAGTAACTTCTTCAGCAGACAGGTGAAATTACCTCTATGATATTTCTCAATTTGCACCTATATATAACTCTTGAGCATCAATTTTTCATGCTTCAGTTACAAGCATGGATTCTTGTCAGATAATGTCTTATCTTTGATTATAATATCACTGAAAATGCCCCACCATTCCTATAAGAGACATCAATACTCACACTTCCGATAAGACATACTATACTGTCCATTTTTTTTTTTCATGCTATACTGTTTATTAACCCCGTTTTCACGACCAGCCAAAATGAACCTTCCCTCAGGAGGACCCTCACTCCAATTCCAACCTATACATTGATACGTATATTATTTTTATGACTATTTTATTAGGAGCCTTATTGACTATGACTTGTGTCATGGGGCCTGGCTCTTATATTATTTCAACTTCTTTCCTTAGCTGCCACTTCATTTTCCTTTGCCTTCATATCTTCTCTTTCGCTCTCATATTCTCTGTATCACAGTTTGGTTCAGTGCCGCTCTTGCTGACATTTCTCCTAGAATTCAACAAGCTTTATATTAATTTGGAAGGTTCACCCCTCACTGCAAGTGAGGGGGCACTTTACAAACTCCAAATGGGAAGGCACTCTTGCTGTTTCAAGCAGAAGCTTCGGAAGGGTCTTTGGTCACCTGAGGAGGATGAAAAACTTCTCAGGCATATTACTAAGTACGGTCATGGATGTTGGAGTTCTGTTCCTAAGCAAGCAGGTACTCCAACTCAGCCTCTCCTTAAGCATATATAATAATCAAGGTAAATTGTTGTTCATCTCTCTCCTTATCAATGTCATTTTGATGACAGGTTTGCAGAGGTGTGGTAAGAGTTGTAGGCTTAGGTGGATCAACTACTTAAGGCCTGATTTAAAGAGAGGTACATTTTCTCAAGAGGAAGAGGATCTTATCATTGAACTTCATGCAGTATTAGGGAATAGGTAAATCTAGTCCTCCTTCCCATGATAAAATTCTCTCTCATTTTACCTTTGTTCTTTCTTTTTTGTTTCATTTTTTTTTTATCTTGACATGCATATTATGTGCTTTCTCAGATGGTCTCAAATTGCGGCACAATTGCCAGGAAGGACTGACAATGAAATAAAGAATCTGTGGAATTCTTGCTTAAAGAAGAAGCTCAGGCAAAAAGGTATAGACCCAGTTACCCATAAGCCACTGTCTGAGGTTGAGAATGGAGAGGACAAAACAAGGAGCCAAGAGAAAGCACCAGAAGTATCCAATGAATTGAACCTCCTGAGATCAGAGAGCTCCAAGTCTGATGCAGCTTCCTATGAGCAGATACCATCTTCAATCTCTCCAAGAGCCTGTGCAATTGAGATGGAAGGTTCTTCCAGCTCCAAGATTAACACCAAAAACAACGTCAACTTGATGACCAATTGTTCCAGCAAAGACTTGATCCTAGACAGGTTCATGACATCCAACCAGGATGGCTACACCGCCAGTTGCCAACCCTCAGATTTGATGGGAAATTACTCCCTCCAGATGAGTTATGCATCATCCACTGACACCCTCCCAACTACCTCAAACTCTTGCCAATGGTTCACCCAAATTGGAAGGCCTTTTGATATGAACTCAGAATTCACTTCCAATTCCAATGTCATGTCCATTCTTCCACCTTCAAGCAGCTCATTCCTACCTAGTTCCTTTTGCTATAAGCCATCTGTTCCTGTCCCCTCAGAAGATATTTCCACAGCCTCTTACACTATGAATGGATCCCATTACTGGGAAGCCAGTGCCTCCAACAATAGTAATAGCAGCAATAGAAGTAATTGCAGCAAAGAGCTGACAAGCAACAGTCCCATAAACATGAAGAACAGTACTATCCTTTCTCCATGGGGATTGACAGATTGCAGTGCCTCTCCTAGAGAGGCTCAAATTCATCTGATGGATGGCCAGGCAGACGAGGCCAAGTGGTCTGAGTATCTTCACAATCCAATGTTGATGCTAGCAGCTGTACAAAATCAAGCTCCTGAATCTTTATGCAATCAGATAAAGCCTGCCACTCATTTGGTTCATGATACTTTGGGGGCTATGTTGCCTCATTCCAAGCAGCAAGAACAGTCTCAAAGTTCTAGCATCTTTTCCAAGGACATCCAGAAGCTAACAGCAGCCTTTGGACATATATAGCAGGCTCTTAATTTGACATAAACCAAAAGATTTTTAGAAGGTGTTTCATGGGATTGCTGTTCTTAGTATAGGTGTGAGCAACCACAGATTTTGCTTTTTGTATATAGGTCTGTCACAACAAAACATTTCTTTTCACCCTCTTCAATTTGGTAATATTTGTGAGCCAAAGCAATTTGTCCTTTTACCTTCTGGGGTGTGGGTAGAATTGAGGAATAAGGATTGTTCTGCTTGTTCTTTCTACTCTTTCTTTCTTTGATACACTGTAAGTGCATTACAACGGTGCATTTCCATATCTATGCCATCACAAATGTTTATTAGTGCAAGGGAAGTTCCACTTTTCTTTCCATTGGCTGGGACAGACATTAGTTACTTTTGCCCACAGAGTATTTTATCTTATCTTCTGAATCTCTTTTTACATTGTGTGATTTTCTCTTACCACTACTAACTTTCAGACTACTCGAAATGACACTAAACTTGTGCAGCCAGCACTTTACCCAATCCAAGATTCCAAGGGTTGCCCATCGTTTTCTTGAACAGAAGAATAATTTATTTCACTTCCATAATAGCCTTTGACACTTTCCCATCTATGCAAGTTTTAAATTTTTCTTGCACAGCGAGGGGGTTGGTCTTGTACTCTCCGTGAAACAACAAGTGAATAATTTTTCCTTTACTCAGCAAGAAAAGCACAGGACCAAAGATTAAAATTTAGAAAAACAAGATAAAGATGCCCCTAGATAAACTTTGACATTTGAGGACATTTTGCTTGCTTTATTTTAAGGCCCGGTTCTCCCTCTCACAAGCCATTGACGCATGGGAAGACTAACATGACCATGTGCGTGTAAGTTAAGTGGCACCACTTGAGGCCACCAATGAATTGAAAGTTTGCTCACTTAAGGTCCGTACAATGAGACAAGGACCCTTCAGCTAATAAGGGCCATATATGTGTGTACCCTTCGTCTTGTAGCTCTTTAGAGACACATAATGCATTATCTCAAGTAACCCCATTGCTGGGAAGAAACTTCCCTTTGCAAGAGGCTGTGTAACTTAATTCCATGGATGTTTCATGAAGTGCTTTATGGCTGGCTAGATCCCCGCCACAGGTGGCAACATCAATATCCCTTTGGCTCTCTCGTGTACGAATTCACCCTACTCCACTCAGATATCTCTCGAAGTTATTCTAACAGTTTATGTTTAATTATTCTGTCACAAGTGTCACAATATGATTAGTCTAAATATAATATGCTTCGAGTATATTAAAATTCACCTAACCCCTCTTTAGTCTTTAGCTTAGGATGATGTTTAGAGCACCTACTACCTAGTTAACTTAGAATGTCGGAAAAGGCTATAACTATAAGCCTCACAGTAAAACCAAAACAAAAGAGAATTTCATAATGGCCGTGCATGTTCAAAGCCTCGTTTTTACAACGACTTGAGCATTAAGCATAAAAGTTACAGGAAGGTATGCGTGTGAGATAAGTGCAAAATTTTTCTTACGGAGGAGCACTTGGACATGAATCAAGAACTAAAATATATTCCACATGTTGATTAATACAATTAACTGCAGGGAGTATAATGCATCCAAATGGTCAAGCAAAACTAGTACTGCTATGTCCAATTGAGTGAGTTATAAGGCATCTTCAACACATGCATATGTCATATGTGACCACATATTCAGGATATGTGAAAAACGTAACTGGGCCATAAATAATTCTTGGCTTTCCTGATATGCAAAGCAAAGATAATAGGTACAAGATTACTGCAATCAAAGCGCAAATTTCCTACTGTGAGCACAGTACCAGAGTGACTTTAACCCGTAAATTCCAGGTTGGACGGCCAAAAAAATTGTGAAAATCAATTAGTTTAAACTTTAAAGGCAAATGAAGAACCAAACACGTTGGCGAAATATAAATGCTATGTGATTTATTGCATGCGGGACACAAAGATTGTGACACACATCTTGTTGGTGAAATGTTTTATATTGGTACTGACATATCATTTTACAATTCACATTGGTATTTGATGATGAATTCTTTTTTTTTTTTTTTGGTTACTATGTGATGATGGATATATTTTACATTCTAATGTTTTGCTTAAATTCTTTAAAAGTTAAACCGCAATTCAAACCAAACCAGAGAATAGCTTCAAATTAGAGTTAATAGGAGGTGAACTTCGAAAAACAACAATGACCACCAAGACAGTGGCTAGTAGTCGAAAATTGAACTTGATTGTACACTGGTTTCAAAGGGGTTGCAAATATCATTGGAACTTAGAAAATTGATATCCATAACAGCATGTCAAATTACACGATGTCATTACGTGAAGTTGGACCCGGCAAAAGCTATAGCAGAAAACTTTCGTACAAGTGAAATGGAAAACTTATTGTATGTATGTAGACTACTATGGTGATGTAACTGATAGAGTCCCACATCGCTTAAGGATATGGTATAGATAGTCTTTATAAGTACTTGGGCAACTCTCTCTCCATGAGCTAATTTTTGGGGTTGAGTTAGGTTCACTTAATTTTAAAATGGTATTAGAACTTATCCTGTGATTGTTATTGGGCCACCCGCAGATGTCCAGTCTTGCAAATTTCACCCTTCAGATGTCTAATCCTGGGTGCAAGAGGTTGTGTTAGAGTCCCACATCGCTTAAGGATATGACATAAATAATTTTTATAAGTACTTCGGCAACTCTCTCCCCATGAACTAGCTTTTGGGTTTGAGTTAAGCCCACTTAATTTTAAGAACACTTGCTTGAAACTCAAAAGTAAAGAAGACCATCATTAAACAACTAAGCAAAAAATTATAATATTGAGTTCCACATTAATTTCGACTTAAAGTCTTAAAGTGTATAGGTCTTCTCACTTATACAATTTTCATTTGACTCATCTTCATATGAAGCTTTGATCACTTGTATTTAAATTTCAAACAGCCAGTACTTGTATATCCCAATACAGGACAAACTCATAAAGTTACTTTATAAGCTTCCTACTTCATCGTATGAGAAACGATTGGAGAAGGAGTGATAAAAGAAACACTAAAACCTCAAATTGGTCTTTGAAAAAGTTGTAAAACATTGATTTAATTCTCAAAAGATTTGTAACATCAATTTACTCCTCGAAAAAATTGTGACATTAATTTGCTACTTGAAAGATTAAAACTTATTTTAAGTTAATCCAAAAAATTAAAAAAAAAATTAGATGACTAAATTGATGTCACAAATTTTTTAAAAATCAAATTAATATCTCATAACTCTTTCAATGACTAATTTGAGGTTTTTATTTTAAAAGAAATGGTAATTTATGTGTCTTTGTGTTCGCCAAACTGTTACAGTTAATTCCACAGAGGCAATGCTGTTAAGCTTCGTGAATAATACTGCTTGTGAACTGGGTTGGATCACTTCCTCTGGCTCTGTATTGGCTTTGAACGAGCCCGAATTAACTAGATGGACCAATGAACAGTCAAAAGCTCTGACATCTCTTTGCTTTTTTAATGAATAAAAAGTCATTGACAAACAAAAACGTTAGTTGACAAAAAAAGGGGAAAATAAAAAAGAATGTTAGCCTTGCATAATGTTTCATCTATCTGTAATTTATTATCTATATCTATACTGTATTATTATTATTATTATTATTATTATTATTATTATCATCATATAAAGTAAATCTGACTTAAATTTAATATGTTAAAAAGTTTAATAAATACCATCAATGATATTTTAATAACCAATCTATACATATAAACTTCATATTAACAAGTGTTAGTATAAAATATTTTATACTGTCAATCAATAATATTCATTTATAAATGTGACATTTAAAATAACAATATACCAATCAATCACTCTTAATAATTTGGTAAAATATGATTAGATGACATTATTATATTTAACCTCACTATTAAAAATATATCCTTCTGTAAACCAAATCCCTATCCCTTTTTTCTTTTTTCTGTACATGTGTGAACTCTTCTACGAGCATAAGAATACGGGCCTCACGCTGTTCACATGTCCCTCATCTAAGGGACAACGAGGTACAATTTAGGAAATGACTGAATGAAAAATGAAAATCATGGGCCGGTCCATACTACTTTCTGAGCCTGGATTAAACGTGCAAAACAGTGGCACACCATATTTCACTAGTTGTAGTTGTGGCCCACAACAGATCAGGTTGCAAGAACAGTTTTGGGGACGAGGCCTGAAGAAACTAGTCGCTATATTCTCATCCCCGTTTTCTGACCAGAAAAAAAGAAAGTTCAACTTGAACTTTTAAACGATCAACAAATAGGAAGGGAAAAAAAAAACAAAAAATTGAGTAGACCTCATTATGATTAAATAATTAAAAAGTATATGATTTTTTTTAATCTTTGATTAGGGTATCTTCATAGGCATTAATGTTATATTAAATTTGTAGATATTATCACAACTGAAAAACCCTATTAACAATTAATTTTTTAATTGATTTCTCTCAACAAAAATGTTAAAATAATAAAAAATAAATAAAAATAGAATAAAAAGGTAAATTACATTAATATCTTATAAGATTTGTTTGAATTATACTCATTTTTCTTCTTACTTTTGAAATTATATATCGAATTTCCTCATATACGTTTCTGTTTTTCCAGCATATGATTTACACAAAAAATGTGTGTTTTGAGTTTCAAAATGCAATTGATCAACAAGATCATAAGAAGAGATGTAATCATAAAATTTTATCCTTAGCGACTTATCTGTATCCACATATTTGACTTTTCACTAAAAGAGAGAATATAATCATTGAAAAATCTTAATGGCGAGAATTTAATAAATAATTCAATCAATCACATAAAATAAATAAATAAATCGATTAAACATCCGTCTGGCAGGCTATCATAGGTGATTACTAATATAGAGCATATAAGAATTTCATTTAGATAGAGACTATAAAATTCAAGCCATGATAATAACGATTTTAATAAGAAAAACACTAAAATTTTTTCTCTAATTGCAGCTACAAATCACTTATCAAACCATCATGATAGGATTCATTGCCCAATCATATATATTATTTACTTTCATAACCAAGCTCTTCATTTTTTTTATTTCCTATATATTTTTTTTCTATTAGAGACAATCCTATTTAAATATTAGGAGATATTTAAATTAGATAACTTTTTCAATTGATATTCGGACTATAGATCATTACGTTATGATAGACTGACCTCCTTAACCAAATCTTAATTGATAGCTCTTCATTTATTTTTGTTACAAAATTGAATGTTTTTGGAATAAGAGAAGTATTTATGTTATTTTGTATTATTTAATGAATTCTACTTTAATTATAATACTTAAAATATAATAAAAATGTGAGACTATATTAATCCATATAATTAAGCTGATAAACATTCTCTATTCCTACTTAAATAATTAACAGGACCCTTTTTTATTTCAGCTGTACCCAAAAAAAAGAAAGGAGGAGAGAGAGGAGAAGGAAAGAGAGCCCCCCGGCCGGGGGGGGGGGGGGGTCTCCTTTTATATTGATTCTAGATAGTTTGGCCTTTTCTGGAATTCTGGACATGTCCAGTACGTTGTTTGGCATATAAAAGATAAAATAAATAAATTACTAGAAATTGGGTAAGCATCTTCTTAGACTAGAAAAAAAAAAAGTTGAATAACAGAATTTTATAAAATAACTGAAACATCTTGGTATTTTCATTCCAACAAAAAAAGTATAATTGTGCACTTAAATATTTTTACCATTTTTATACCTTATTTATTCAAAAAAATATTGGGTACTATTTTTTTGTTTTATTATCGAAAAAATAGTGAAAAACAGTGTAATAAAAATAGTTTTCAAATTACATTATTATTAAATGTCTAATAAATCGGTTAAAAATTATGAACAGGCAAGATTGCACCTTAGCTGATAACCTTAACCCGCGGAAGAATTACTTATATGGCTGTAGTATAGCCGGACAAACAATTGTTTTGTTGATTATTTGTTTAATTTTTTGAATAAAAGTACTGAAACAAATTAACTCTGTCTTCTCTCTATAATAATTTTATATTGTGTTAAATGAGAATGTTTTAAACGCCTCAGTCTAAACTTTTCTTGTTCCACCGGTGCCAATGACATTGATATCTGTTTACATGAAAGCATCCACACTGCCGTATCTGAAGGCAAAAAAAAATCTCCAAGTCTCCAAACTTATATCACATCAAATAATTCAAAATATTTTTTTCCTTCTTTTGAAAGAAATTGTTATTGTGACGTGTCGCTTTAGGGCACCACACGCATGAAGCAATCGGCTTGACCCGCGAAATGGTGAAAATACGACAAAAATTGGCACAAAGACTTGGTCTTCGGGATTGATTTTTTCTTACTACAAAAGGGACACGAGGACTCTCGAGATTATGCAGAAATATTAATATGTCAGTGTCAACAATGCCAGTACCGACTCTCGCTTCTTATAATATTCCCCAAAGATGACTCTTTGTAATCTGATCTTGATGTCGCAAATGAGAAGCATATGGTTCGCACTTTCCTTCACCGTCCTAGAACTTTATATAAGCATTATTTTATCGCAGTTTAAAAGCCTTAAAACTTAAGGTTGCTTGTTGGCGGATGAATTTCAAGCACTTTCTTCAGGTAATTAATGGAGGAGAAGACGATTTATTGGTTAACACGATTTGTAGTGAGCTTCTTCTTAGCAGCATTTGATCCTTTTTATTATCTTTGTTACGCTTAATCATGTTACAAACAGAAATTTCACCTTCACGGGTTTTGAAAATTATCAAGACTATACATCCATTGATAAATTGGCTAAAAGTCAGATTGAACTTCATGTTCTTCTAGAAAAGAATACAACTGCATGTGTAATTTGAGACAATTCATTCAATAAACTTTTGCCAGCTAATTTATATTATCACTACCCATTTTAATTTTGTCAATGAATATTGTAGGCTTGACCATTGAATTTTTAGTGCTACCGTGTGGGTCATAGACTAGCAGCTTCAGAATCCGAAGAAACTGCTAAAGGTAGGGTCCCATTTGAAATGGGTAGCTCAGCAACGCAAAGCTTTTCCTCTGAATTTCTAAATTACAAATTAAGCACCGCAGAAAATATTTGTCTTTCACGTTTTTCAGTAGCTAGCGACTGATCACAATTCTGATGGAATCAGCTATGACAACTCGGTATTTATACGAAACGTGGGATCTCAAATATTTAAGTCTGATTGTCTCTGATAAGAGAATATAGTATTTTTTATTTTGATGATTAAAAAAAATAGATTAGAAAAAAAGTATGAGAGTACCAACAATTTCAACCAAAAAGAATAAATTATACAGTCTTCATCTCATCTACTCTTCAAAAATATTTTATCTTTCTCTCTCTATCAATATTCACTCTTATATTCACTTTTTATACTTTATCTTTGTGACTTCTTTCTATTATTCCCTTCTTTCATTTCTTATTGTTTGAGACACATGTGGGAATACTTCAATCGGTTTAGATATTAAAAAAAAAAAAAAACTAGTTGTTTCATTGATCATTATTCTTTTTTTTATAATTGAAATCACATGTATCTTGATATAGGAAAAAATTTTGTTCGAGTCGAATAGAAATATTTGAGCGGCAAAATTATCCCTTTTAAATTTTAACACAGCTATATACTTAGAATTCGAACTTGCAATCTCTGATTATTTATCATTGAACATTGTTTATGGCTTTTAAAAAATGAAAGAATACATGTGGTGTCAAAAATGTTCTAAATTATGATATAATTGTTATGAATTCAAGCATAGCTAATGCAATCTCACATTAATAATTAATAAATTGAATAAATATTAATGTACAAGTAAAACAATCTATGGGTGCATTTGGATAAGATTTTTTTGCCAAAAAATCACTTTTTTTACTAAAAAAATATTTTTGATATATTTGGATAAATTTTAAAAAATAATCAGAACCTAAAAAAAATTATTTTCAGCATTTTAGTAAAAACTTAAAGAATAGTTTTTCAAAAAAAATTATTTTTAACCTTTTTAATTATATAAAAAAAATTAGTTTCATAATCTTTTTTTTTTAATTTGAAATAAATGCACTCTATATAAACATTAATTTTAAGTTGTTAGTTAAGAGATAAATGACAGACTTGTATATATTATAGTTTTTTTTTAATTTTTTTTGTCTAAATCACTAGTATAATTTAATTGGAGTAAAATTCTCTTAGTATTAAATTCTTTTATTTACAAAATTTAAACTCAAGGCTTTATTTAAGATAAACAAATATTTACTTTAATTAACTAACCAAGTGTTAATAATTTATCTTTTAATTTATTAATGGAGATCTCCATTAGAGCATACTAATGTTAGACACATATTTTAATAAATAATATTTAAATTTAAGTGTGGATGATAAAGTCTCGCGGTGAAAAAATAAAAGTAGTTAACTGAAAGGTATATAAATAAAAAATTTATAATTGAATTCACTACTTTTAAGTTTTGGATCATATTTCCATTATCATGATTTTTTTCTTTGCATATTAATAAACAACTTTTCGACTTTTGTAATTTTCCTAACCATTCCAAATTTTCTTACAGTAACTTCATATAATATTTTTATATTTTCTTTTGACACGTCATACTTTACTTTTATTATAAAAGAGAACGACCTTTTTTGAAGAAAAAAAAAAAAACTTCTTCGATATTAATCACCCCCATCGTTAAAGGGGCGGGTTGTCATTTTCTATTGTCTAATATCTTTTCGAGGTTTTTCCTCGTCGGTTGCCAAATTAAATTTAAAAAATAAAGTATTTTAAATTGGCTACGGTATGTTTACTTGCTCCATGTATCGCAGACACGTGTTTTCTTGCTCCTCATGTCAATTTTGATGAGTTGAGCCTTTGAATAATACTTATGAAAAAAAATTTATTTTTTCTTAATAGCACAATTTTATTTGCTTCGAGAGAAAAGGGAGGGCTAAGTTTTCATCTTCGCGACAAAGAAAATGCCCTGCCAAATCCAGGAGACACCAAAGTCAAAGGTCCAAAGAAATATGCATGACCCAAACTGAACTTTTGTTTCGTGATGACAATACTTGTTTCCTCTGAGGAAATGAAATGACCTGCGCGTGAATGCCATTTCCAGCTGAATAGACGTGATTACTTCATTTAAGATTTTGGCAAGTATCTTTCCGGTGACTGCGTTAAATTTAAACCCTAGTTTCCCTCGATACTTTCATCATTTTTAATTATAAGAACATTGTTTTTACCATTATAACAGTACTGAACAAGTTGCTATTGTGTCTCACAAACTCTGGCATGCGAATTTATTACAACTAGTCACATGATTATATTGTGTTTGAAACGAATCTTTGGAATTACAAAACACAAAAGTACCACATCTTAAAAATGGAAAAAAGAGAAACACACACAGAGGGCCTTAGATTTATAAAAATTACAAAACACAATAGAAATGGGTCTACCTAAGTCAATTTATGTCTCTTTATAAATCAATTCAGCTAGGCTAGTTTCCCTTCATCGTTGTTCTTATAAAATTCCTCCTCCGCTGATATGCTAGAGATCAATATCATTTATTCAACTGGATGTGTTTTATTTCTGAGTTAAAAAATGGCTGAGAGATTTTTGATACTTATTTATCACAATAGTAAAATTACAAATGCAATAGATGAGGGAACAACATTCTCCAATCAAAATCTAGTTATTTTAACTGCAGCATATCACAAACTTGCTTGCTCTAAGTTATTTTGCATCAGTGGATGTGGCTCTGACACTTGCGAGCATTGACACCTATCCCCTAGCACTCAATCAGGTTATACTATTCAAAGTCAAATTCACATTAAAACTCATTCACATTAAAATTTATATTCAACTTTAATTTAGACTTAGAAGCAAATTTAGATTTAATATTCTAATTGAACAACCAAATCTAATTTCAATTCTAATTCAAGTTTAAATTTCCACTCAAATTCAGGTCCAAATCTAATTCCAATTCAAATTCACACCAAATTTCTAATTCAGCTCTACATTCATATTTGAATTCAAAATTCATATTCAGATTTAAATTTAGATTTAGATTAAGACTTAAATTATAAATGCAAATTCAAATTGATATTCAAATTCAAATTCAAATAAAATTTAAATCCAAATTGACATACCATAGCCTAATTCAAATACAAATTCATATTACACCTAACTAATTTAATATAATCTAACTATTAACTCACCATAATAAAAATGAATTACTTGTATATTAAGTACCTAGGCAGACTTATGTGTTTTTGTAAATTGGCCTTGCTAAACTGATTTCTCTAAGGCCCAATTTTTTCCAAATTTTTGTAATTTTTTTAGAAAGTAATATTTTTGAAAATAATTTTTTTTTATTTTAATTCTGTGAAAAAACCTGAAAGAACATGAGTGAGTGACCCTGAAACTAGGGGTCAAGTTTCTGGACAGTGATCTACGATGCATGCATTGTGCATATCACGTCTTAGCTAGACGACAACAACGCTGAGTCATCAGACGGCGACGAACCCAACACGTGTAGCAAGTCACTTAATTAAATATTGTGAAATGCCATTCGAATCCACCCTAATTTCGACGAAGTTTTATTAATGCAGATTGCCATATAATTAGGCCAGGTCCAACTTCATGCGTTATTGATTCTTTCTTTTTCGAAAAAAATGTTTGATCATTATATATGAGATTAAAATTTCGATTAAATTCGTAATTCTAAAGTTTTTTCAAAATTATTTATAGAATTTTTTTTAAATATTACCAAATATTCATACATTTGGTTTACTTTGATCGTGGTAAAAGATAAGTTCATTTTATAAAACTATCCTTGTATTTAACCTTATTTTGCTTTGTTTATCACATCATTAATAAGCATAGTTAGTTTAAAGATAAAATTAATTAATATTTTTTAATCATATTCCAAATATATATATATATATATATATATCATTTTTGGTCTTTTAGGTTTATATATCTACATGTATATCTTTAAAATTTATTCTTCAGGCATTATCAATTGTCACAGTTAGCAGATTCTTTTAATAATTTTTTTTTTAGGGTTTTGAACTTTAATCCTTTCTTTAAGATTGTAGTTTATTTACCTTTACACTATTAGTTAAATGTTAGATATTTTAAAACAGAAAAAGTATAAATAATCTAATCAACTGAAAAAAGTAGCATTGTTCATTAAGAAAGACTATAAGAGGTCTATTTGCTATTCTTATCAATCATTCAACACTCTATAGTAGTTAGTGGTAACTATTAAGTTAAATGTTCAATTTAAAAATATATATATAAAAGATTTATTTTTATGCATTATAAAAGATTTATTTTAAGTTAATGAATTAATGACTAACTCTTTAAAACCAATTGTTAGAGGATATTGGTAGTTTATAAAACATGAGAATATGAAATTTAAAATTATATTGCTTTTTTTTTTTGTTTTTTTGGTTGCAAATTACAATGTAATGCCTAATTATATGAGCAATGCTACGTCATTACTCCGTGCAACTATGACAATTTACCAGTGCCGAAACTATAGGTATTTGATGCAATAGCTGTTCAAAGTTAGTAGTAAAGTGAGACTTTTCATGTTTATAAATAGTTGAATCTACACAAAATCACAAACAACGTTGATCAATTCGCATAAAAAGAAAGAAAGAAAGAAAGAAAGAAAGAAAGATTGATCAATTGAAGCTTAAGGTGTCTAAAAATTATGACGTGTAAACAATCTAATGGCAGAACCGATCCATGGCAACCGGCCCAGGCCCGCCTTTTTCTAAATAAATCATAGTTAATCACCGGTCGGTGAGCCACCCAGCATTTATCAACTTTATCCCAACAAAAAAACACATTGAAATGCTTTTAACAATTCATTTAATTACTCATAAATTTTGTAGTCGTTTGGCCTTAGGGGAAGAGATGAACTTGAAGGCCTAAAACTCAACCCATTATTGACCATGGCAATTAATTATTTAATTATTTAAAAGAAAAATCGTAAATGGGTGGCTGAAGAAAACATAGAAAATGAATATCAGCGGCCTGCAAGTCTGTCCTTGTGCAACAGTATGCCAACAACAGTGAATGGAAGGGACCCACTTTCTCGATCACTCACACTCACTTCGCAGAATGAATCACAATGATAAAGCGTTGGATGCCCCATTTAAGAGCCACGCGGTGCATATGCACAGGTATGAGGTATCTAATCTACTACCGACTTATGTGATTGTTCTAACCTCACTATCCACGGTAAGCAGCGAGCCAGTAAATAATGGATGGCTGCGTTGTATGAATCACCTCAACTTATGTTCATGGAGTAGTAAAATCAGATAAATATGAAAGATTAATAAGATAAATTAGTTTTAATCAGATAATTAATATTTCTACAAACATTAAAGGTATGTTTGGTTTAGCATATTTTAATAGAAAAAATAGTTTTTAAATAAAAAATCATAACATTATTTATTTTAGTTTTTACTTAAAAATAAAAAATAATTTATAATTATAAAAAATTGAAATAAATACATGCTATCTCTTGTTTTTTTTTGTTTTTTTAGTGTATTTGAAATGTTATAAAAATGAAAATAATTTGATTTAGAAATTAAATTTTATATTTAGGTATTTTAAAAATAAGAAATAAAATAATTTTTAATTATCATAAAATTTAACTATTTTTTATTTAAAATTTTATCAAATTAAAAAAATTTGATAGAAATTGATTTAATTTTAAAATTTAAGTATAAATTAATTTAAATCATATTTTTACACAATAATTCTAAATATGAATTTTAATTTATAAATCAAATTAATTTAATTTAAATCAAATCAATTCCAAAATTTAATTAATTCAAATACTTACTATCTCTTTTCCTCTTGCAATCACGGTCAATCTCATGTATAAATAATTTGTTAAAATTTGAATAATATAAATGAAAAGCGTAATATGGACAGGTGTCTTGAATCCCTTTTTCGAGCGAAGGAAAAGGGCAAAGTTACATCAGCAGAGTTGCACGTGGAGAAAAAAGAGCTTCTTTATCCTCCTGACTCCTGAGGTGGTTAAAATAATAAAATAAAATAAAACCCTGGGCAAGATAAGGTAGCGTCCAAACCCAATGGGCCCAATAAAATTCCAGTGTGTTCTTTTGCTGTTGGTTGGATGATTGTGGCCGAAAACCAAACAGTCATATCGTGTTCATAGCATCCTCTTCTTATCCCCAATATATACTACCTAGGTCACTAGTGTTATTTTATTTTTTTTCGCATGGTCCTCCTACCTAGGTTAGTATTAAAGATATGGATAAGCCGGGCTTATAAAAGGTTTAAACTTTAAATGTAACTCTTTTTTTTTTTTTTGATGAAATACTTAGATAACCCTAAAATAATATATAACTATATTGATAATTAATAATATCATAATATTTTAGATAAAAATATAAATTAATAATAAATCACATCTAAAATACTAAAATATTATAATATTATTAGTTATATAATGTGATATTCAAGAACTACTCAAATATTTTTCTTTATTTTGCCACTATGATTGCCAGGTAAATTGGGCACGTAATAGTAGCAGAGTAGTGGTCCCTCTTAACTTCTTATTCTCTTTCGTTATTTACAATGCTCTCTCCTTTCCCACGCTCGTAGTACCAATAACATATTTCCTTTTGGAATTAGATCATAAAGAAATAAAAATTAACGAATCAATGTTATATATGTATACTTTTCAATTTATACATTATTTATTATTTAATATGTTTTATTTATTGTTCGTCTTATTGGAAGTCATGTTTATATTGCGTCATCTAAAATGAGTTAGCTAATCTTTTACTTATTGTCAGTTTCATATCTATAATCTCCGCGTGAACTGCGCGTTTGTTGAAAATAGAAATGATAAATACTTGTTTATGTGTAGAATCAATGGCAATTACATAGACGGGATGTGTGTTCATTGTATTAAATATGAAAAATAACCAATAAAATGGCATCGTTAAAAAGATGGTGCCCGAAGCTGCTCACCACACACTCTAATTGCTAATCGCCTGGTCAATTTTAACTTTTCCTTTAACTAACCCCTCCAATCTCCTTAACTTCTCTCCAACTTTTCATCTAGTTCAAACATTTGTTGACCATCAGGAGTAAGATAATGACATGCATGTGAGCCAAAATAAGAGTATGATATACAGTAGGATGAATTGTCATTTTGGAATATAGAAACACAAAAAGAAATGATAATAATAATAATAATAATAAAAAGAAAAGGCAAGGGGAGTGAAGCATCTCATCAAGTTTTGGCATAAATAGGGTGGTTGATTGAATGTGCCTCTCTACTTTCTCTTCTCTACCTTATCGTGTAAATGAGAAACGAATGATTCACAATAGCCAACACTAGAACGCCGCTTTTGCTCTTCCTCTTTTCCAAAGCATGATCGTCTTTCTTTCTCTTATTCTGAACAACCACAGCCACACCAAACACTCACAACACACACAGTTAAGCACCTAACACTAGCTTAACTACTCGCTCTCTTTCAATTGATCTCTGTGATGAACAAAAGATACTTTCTTTTTGTTTTGTTTTGTTTTCGAGAAAGTGATATATAATTGGGTTGTGATACACTGATACTATACAATATACATGGCTTCGGATGAGACCATGACCTTTCACTCTTCCTTGCAAGACGAAGAAGACTTTGACGATGATATTGATGTTGGATTCGATCATCATCTGCAGCATCAACACCCTCACAACTTGTCAAGGCTTTCTGTTTGTACAAGCAGCACCTTGTGTGATATCAATGATGTCGATGACGATGTTGACAATGCCATGACCATGTACGTGTCACGCTTGTCCATAGAAAGTTTCGAAGGTGATGATGATAGGGATGCGGATGGGGAACTCTCAGATGGGAAGGATCTACCAGAAGAAGGGTTGTCGTCCGAGTCTGAAAACGAAGTAAGTAGCTGTTACTCTTTACCTGCTACGCTCCCAAGAAGAAGGAGCCGTGTTGGAATGGAGGTTAAGACACTGTTTGGGGCCAAGGACTATGCCAGCGACAATGAGGCTCAAAAGGGTGTGTTGATGGGAAGGGAGAAAACAAAGAACGAGGATGAAAGGAGGAGGAGGAACAGGAGGGTCAAAAGGGGTAGACGGGTGTTTGACCGTGCTAATGATTCAGAGAAGAGTGGGAAGAAGAAAGAGGAGGAGCATGTGATTGGGGGGTTCAGTGGGGAGAGTGATCAGAGTGGTGGTGGGACAGGGTTGGTGCTGATAACAAGGCCTAAAGGTGGGAAGAGGTCACTGTGCATGGGTTTGGAGGAAGTGAAGGCTTGTAGGGATCTTGGGTTTGAGTTGGAGCACGAGCGCATGCTGGAGATGCCTTCACGCCTCTCATTCTCCAATTCCACACTTGAAACTACCAGCAGTGGTGGCAACTCGCCCATCGCCAATTGGCGCATCTCTGGCCCTGGTATGTTATGTTTCTTATGAGAGATTCTTTATGATTCTTTAGCAAGAAAAAAAATACTGTTACTCCTTACTCCTTACCATTCAAGAACTTCTTATTAGTTCTTATATATGTTACTGCCTCTGGCTCTCATATGTTTGGTCGAGTTATTAACTTATTGTATGATCGTTGCTAAACAAACTGAGTGAGTCTTCCAAGAATATGCACAAGCACAAGACGTTTTCATTTGTGGAACATCTAATTTATGTTCCTAATACAGTCTGATGATAATTGAATGCTGCTATGATCTTGCTTGTAGCTTAATCCAAATTTAACTACATACCAGTCAACTATTTATTTATTTTTTCTTGGGTTTTTTTTAGTGTTTGCTTGTATTCCATTATGAGCAAGAATGGCATAATTTATTAATTTATGATTTGTGTGAAGAAGGAAGAAGAATGAAGTGATCCCTCTAATTGTTTTCCCCCCATATTTTGTAATTTAGGTGATGATCCAAGAGATGTGAAGGCACGGCTCAAAGTGTGGGCGCAGGCGGTAGCTCTAGCATCTGCCTCCAAATACGGCACATGACTCCATTTTTCTCCTAACTCATACCCGCTTCCTTTGTTTTTTGGCGATTGAGACAATACTTATAGTATATATAAGCTTTTCTTTCCATGCGAATGGTTACATACTCCTAATATGTAGTTTAAAATATTTTTTCATCATAAAGTTTTCCTTTTTTGAGTGTTGGGTTTTCAGGTTGAAGTTCCTTTTTTGAGTGGTGATCACTTTTCCTCTGTATAGAATTGATTGAAGATGAAAAGGCCATGATACATATATAAGAAAAATGGTACTCATGATTATAGTAGAAGTGTGAACGGCCCCAAGGAAAAAGTGGAAGTGTTTGGGAAGTTTGGATGCGCACGTAGCTATGTTCTATTTTACTGCTTCTGGAATGCTGAGTGCTTACTCAAATGGCATTCGGTAGTGTTTTTGACGTTGTGGATATAATGGAATAGAGTTGTCAATAATGAAATATAACATGCTAAAAACATATAAATGGAATGATCTTATTGTTTTTTTTCTTTAGTTTAGGTGATTAATTAAGAACGATTACAACATTAAAATTACGGCATAATAATTTTTAGATAATGAAATATATAGAACTATTTAAAACTGATTGATTGCAATAAAAGTAGATTAGGACTTGAGCAAATGTTATCTTCAATTTCAGGTATTTAAATTTTAAAATTGTCATTTTTAGAAAAATTTTAATTAACGTCCAGTGAATAATTGCTAAGATAAAATTTTTTTACCACATAATAGAGGACAAATTAGTAAAATAATATTAACTCTTCCACGCTCTCGTCTCTTTTCATCCAATACTCCCAGTTCAAACACGCTGAGTCCCTCTCGTTTAACCATAGAGGCATTTAATCTCCTAATTTTTTCACATTACAATAGATTGCAATCTCTCCGATGCTGAAAATTGTCCTCATCTATCGCAATCGTAACTTTCCTCCTAGTTATCATTTTCCACCGAACGCATGAAAATTTAGCACCTTGTAGTCAATAGTTTTTTGCCAGTTGCATTGTTTGTAAATTATAGCAAATGCTGCAATCAAATACCTTCATCTGGATCTTTTGATTTAAAAAAAAATTATTATATTTACTAAGTTGCCTGTGATAATAATTCCTAAATTGAGGTTTATCAACGAGTTAAGTTCTTTTTTCTGGCAAAAGGTCTAAATCTTAATGCCCGTTTCCGAAAGAGACAAACTCAGTCATGTGATGATTGCTTTATTTATTTAAAATTTACGAATGAAGTAAATAACAAAGGAATAAGGATAATGAGGCCAAAAAAATACGATTAAAATATAACAACTAAAATGACGATTGCGCTAACTTATAAGCAGATCAGGGATGGATCACGGGGAAAATGCGTGAATTCTTTTGTGGTGCCACAATGGCTTCCGTTCTTTGTTTTTTTATCATTTTTGAGGTTTTCTAAAGTATCCCTCACACCCAATAAATGAAAAACTAATTTTTCAAAATGCAATCATGTGCCTAATCAGGAACCTTTTGAACGGTAAATTTTCGATACACAAGAATCTCAAAATTGAACCCAAAATTACTTACTTAAAGTATTTTAGTCCCTTCTACTCAAATTAACACCTTATTGATATAATGGATTCCATTTTGTGCATGTATATTGAGATTATATTTTATAGATAAAAATATTTTCTTTAAGTTATATTCTAATTTGAGAAATTAGCTATTTTTAGGGGGAAAAAATAAAAAATATATACTTACTTTTAATAATAAATTGATTTCACTCAAACCAAATAACTCAGAATTTAATAAACTTTAAATACGAATGGTTGAGACCAAAATATGAAAATGCAACGGAGGTCAGTAGGTATAAGCTGAGTTGGATAGTATATTACTTAGATCCGGATCTAAACCAAACCGAGATCATAAAAATGTCCAACCCAAAACCATACCCACTAAATATGAGTTCAGTTGCCATGTAATCGACCACATGGTGAACTTGTAACGTACATATAGACACGTTGAACTTGGATTGGCTTCCTTGAACATGTGTCAAATACAGATAGACGTGTTGGAAGCATAAACGTATTTAAGGCTTGAAAGCTTGATAATGTCAATGAGGTTATAGGACAGAACTGTTGAATAGAACAACAAACTTATGGCGGTTCATTAATTTGATGGGGTTATTTCATTTATGTTGATGTTAACAAGTTGTGATCTTGCAGCAATATTAATCACTGTAGTCCTTTAGTTCTGTAAGTAGTAGTTGACTGTGCAGCTGCTTACAATTTGTTGGGGAAATTATTGCTGATTTTTTTTCTTCTCAAAACTAGTATTATTGAACAAGGGATCAAAGACTTTGAGAAAAGTTGTTGAGAGTTTCAGTCTCTTTCCTTCTTTAATATTATTTGGGTTTTACTAGCAACTGCCCTCCTTGTTAAGGAAGCAAAAATAGAAATTTTTTATCTATTCAATGCATTGAAAACATCAAAAGTTTCTCTTTTCACTGAAAAGTTTTTTTTTTTTTTTTTGCTTCCTTAACAAATGTCCTAAGCAAAAGGTATAGTACTTCATCCATTTTAATTCAACTGTCCATTTGGATAATTTAGTCCATTCTTAAATCAATATATTTGTAAATAACACCCACCAACTCCTTTCTTAATTAGTTTTGAGGATTGCTAACCAATACAAAAGAGTATTAGTATGAATTTGCATAAATTACATTGATTGGTTGAAATCATCGTATTTATTGGAAATCACAGACTTTGATAGAAATCATGAGGCCCTGTTGTTTTAAAATATTGTTCCACATCATTCGTTAGCTTTTGTCTCGTACCATACATATTTTCTCATTAGTTTTTACCATTTATTTTACCATGAAGCTTACATGATAAATCATTCCAAGCTTTAATACACTAACCCATTCACTCACCTATCCTCCAATTAGGAATAGGTATGTCACATTTATCTACATTTATCTCATCTCTAAATTGAAAAAATTGAACAAATAATAATTATATAGAAAAATAATGTTAAAAGAATATAAAATATAAAATAGTCTAACAAAGAAAATAAAAGCCGATATTTTTATAAAACCATTTATATTTTTAACAAGTTGTTATATGAAATGATTTTATGGAATTTTTTTCCTTACAAGACTAAAGAAAAGACAGAGAAAGACAGAATTTTTTTTTTTTAGTTGTTCGGTTCTCACATAAAACTTAAAAATACATATCCTTATAAAATGAATTATATATATTTCAATAATGAGTTGCTATATGAAATAGTTTTATATGATTTTTTTAATTACTATACTAAAGGCTAAAGAAAGGGAATGTAGAGGAAAATACAATGAATTTTTTTCATGACTTGTTTGATCATATTTCAAAAATTGAAAATAGATAATTATTATAAGATGAACTAAACTTTAAATAATAAGTATTTATGTAGAATACTTCTATAAAATTTTCTCTTTGAAATCACTTTATTATGAGGTTCAACACAAATGAGAAAAAATGAGTTTTTTTTAATTGTTCAATTTTCATTTAAAAATAGGAAGCAAATATTCTTATAAAATGAATTATGTTATTAATAATGAGTTGTTATATGGAATCATTTTATAAACTTTTTTCTTTCAAATTATGTTATGATTAGAAGGTTCAAGAAATGAGATAGATAAAAAATGAAATAAATTTTTTTGGGTAAATTAAATTATTTAATAGAATTTTCTCTTAAAAATATTTATACTTAATAATGAGTTGCTATATTAAATCATTTAACAGAATTTTCTCTTTAAAATCAACAATCTCACAATTATACTTTTCATTTTTATGATTTTTAATTCCAAATATTTTTATATTTATAATTATTTCTTAAGTTATTTTCTGTGAGATCAACTTTTATATATTATATATATCAATTTAAATAATTTTATACTATCACTTAATCATATAATATGTGTGACTTTTAAAATAATAATTATAAGTGTGAATCATGTTTATAGATGTCACAATACTTAGTTGTATGACTATGTAACATTTTATACTAATAATGTATTAAGATTAAATTTATTTTATATAACTTTCATTATTTAATATATTACGTATATTATACACTACTCATCGTGCATCGCACGGCCCCCAACGCTAGTTTATGATATGCTTCATGGAGTAAATAAATTAGCAGAATGTTAAAAAAAAAAATAAAAAAATGAGCGAACATGACTTTCATCCAAATTTGTAACCTATAATGAAAATGGTTGTTTTTTCCCCAATAAAAAAAAAAAAGATCAATGAAAGCCATTAAGATTTGCCTAGTAATAAGAGATTTAGATAATTTGCATAACGTATTAGATTCAAACCTTATTGCCACAAATATACCAAAAACAGAAAAAAGATCAATGATTCAAATTTAATTAATGTGCATCTCGGACCCTGCCTTTCATGGCCCATGGTACGTAATCAAATATGAATGAGCCCAACTCACTGAATCCCTTCTCCGGCCCGCTCCAAAGGCCCACCGGGTGTATCCGGTTGCGATCAACCATAAACACTGGAATAGAGCCCCTCTAATCTCCATCCACCAGTTATGAACTTTTTGAACCTTTTTTTTTTTATTTTTTGGTACCTACAAAGTTACATGCTAATCCCTTTTCATGGTACATACATAGTGTTACAGGCTATTCTTGCTTAACAGAATTGGACCTTTGAGATCCCAAGTTCTAAAACATTTGCTGCTGATTGAACAACAAGGAGAGATGGAAACTTCCCCATGGTGCATCGGCTAAAAACTCTTGATAGTCCAGAGTGCACTAGGGACATGTAATAGGCAATAAAGCACTTAGCAACATGTATAGGGCAGTAGAAGTCAACCTGGTGGAGTGGGAGGAGTATATCATAGTGGATGTGTCACTGTCATCACTGCAAAGGAAAGGAGAGGAACATGAGAATCTTCAGTCCCAGTGAGGAACTGCAAAGATGGCATGGCATGCAGAAAGGGAGGGAGTGAAGAAGGGGTGAAATAGAAGAATCAACCTTATAGAGTGGGAGTCAACCACGGCAGATCTACCATTACCAACACTGCAGAGCAGGAAAATGTGAAGTTCAGTCTCACTCACACAGGAATTGGAGAAAAACACAAAAGGGTGCAACTTTTGGTGTACTTAAGGTGTTCTTTCTTCTAGTTTGGAAATTTCAGTGAAATATTTGGACTACAAGTTATAACTCTCTACCTAACTATCCACGGTTTGCTGAGTGCTGTCCAATCCATATCACCTACATGGTGTACTGTTGGACTAGTCATGATGTTTAAGGGATTAAGGGCCTAAAGGGTGAATTACAACAACCAACAGGAGAACTCGCAAGACATGGGAATTAACCTTTGAATCACCATGTTTCTTCAGTACAAACTGCACACTATTCAAATTCAACTCGGTGTTTCCGATGTACTACCAACGAACTGTAATGACTTAGATGAACAATATAAGGCCTGTAAAAGTTTATCATACAAGGAATCCTACTGGTAAAGAGACCAGAACTCAAGTCAGAACCCCACCAGATGGTGCCTTTTCAAAGTGTAAGTTCTATGAAACTATGATTCTTTCATGGAATCATGCTTCGATTTTTCAATTTTATTTTATTTTTTCATGTCATACCCGATGTATCATTTTCTAGAGGACTTCAAAGGTGTGATTCATTGAAAGTTGACAGCACCCTTAAGGGTATGTTTGGACGGAGGCGAGTAGATATGTGGTCCTTGCTAAAAAATCGTAAGGGAAGATATAATATCTTCAAAGATAGGATGGCGGCAACAGAAACATGAACTCATTTGACATTGTCGGATTTTCAAGCCAAATAAATTTTGTTGACAAGACTTACTAGCTAAAAATGATGATAGATATAATGAATTGCGTCCTCAGCAAAGAATGGTGTTTCCATAACAAATGAAGAATGTTAAATGCACAAATGGCAATCACCATGGTGAAATTGTAAATATCAAACTGCCATCTGAGGAAACAATAAACTCTCACTCACTTGAAGACCAGATTATGGCAGGTGTTGTCGCAGGGGTAAGCACAGTCAATAGCCTTGACAGTTTGCCGATCAAAATACCAGTCTCCAACAGCAATTGCCACTGGCTGCACAATAAAATATACTGGCTTATCAGATGATTATTTCCTAAGGACAATAAATACAGAAGGGGAAGGGTTGAAGCTTGACTAGTGATAGGAATTAAGGTCACTCATTTAGGGTCAACAAAACTTAGTCAGCGATCAAACGAAGGAAAACTGTTTTTTGAATGTTTCTTTTCCTTCCTGTGAAAGGGTTGGGGTCTGATGTATTTTCCTTCACTTTCCTGATGCAGGCTAATTTCCTTTCTTAAACTCCTATAGATTTAAAAAGAAATAGGTTTATCTTGTCCACCACATCTGCAACATTTTACCAATATTGAACTGCCATATCATCCCAGAAGATTCCTCATTTCCTCTGCATATAACTGGACATCTTTCCACGCTACACATTTCTTCTATCTTTACAGAAATAGTAGCTGCAAGGGTATCTATCCAAATGAAGCAATGCTTCATAAGAAGATGGTACTGAACTGTAGTCTTGCCACTGTCTTCCTATTAAGAGCTTTCGCCATTAAAAAAGGTTTGAGAATGTTTTTGGAGTCCTAGTATCCATTATCTATCTTTCAAAGCACTATTTCCAATACTCCCAATTAGAAGAAAGAGCTAAGATTCTAAATAAATCTAATGTGACATTCCAAATGCACTAGTTTAGAAGCATAGAAATCAAAATCAGGCATACCATGTTGTTAATAAGCGGAGAGTCATCAGCAAACCATGTGTCTTGTCTCTCAGACTGGCAATGAGCAAAACAAGAATTTATGAACAATCCAGCTTGAGATGAGCTCGAGAAGTCTTTCACGTCATTTAGCATTTGATTTCTGAAGTCTAATTCAAAGAAGAAATACAAGGAAGTCAGATAATTGCAGACATACATAAATTTCCATGCATAATTCACAGTATTAGAGATCGAATCACCTTGGAGGAACTGAATTTGAGATGAGTTACAGTTTGCGTGATTTGATTTACATGCATTCCAAGAGCCACGGGGATCAGCTGAAGGTGGGGCTAGACTTTCTTGGAGCTGATGAACATAAGTGTGAGAAACTCAGTCCATATGATAAAGAATTCAATAGTAATCTGGCTGCCGCAGCCGTAAAGGGATCAACAATAACAATCATATCATAGTAAATATGATTCCAGGTTTACTTGTCCTGGGTACTTTTGTTTAGACTTAAAACCACCAACATTTGTAACTCTAATACACTCAACGATTGTTGTATTCAATTTGACTGCTGAGCCCAGGCTTTTATTGGGGTAGGGTGTTGGTAGAAGTCCAAATGATAATTGTTGTCTTCTTGTACAAAGGAAGAAAGATAAGAAAACGGAAAAAATTACTACAAGAACCATTTGAGACAAAGGGAAATCCTAGACCACAAATCAGTCAAACTAGAAACTATAGCATCCATACAATAGCACTTTGAGGACAAATAAATAGATGTAACCTTTGTAAGCATATAATTAGGCACCTCATTAACATAAAACTACAGGAGAATAGTGCATTAACTAATATTACCTGCCATGCATCATACGCAGCATTGAGAAGAAACAATGGAGTTTCAACATGCTTGATCAAATTCTGAGGAAAGAAGCACTGAAGAAAGAGATTTTACGTGTTTAAAATTTGCAAGTCTAGCAATTTCAAGTTATGAACAGAATGACATCCAAAATAAGAAAATTACCGAAGTTGGGTCCAGTTGGTTGAGACAACTTTGTGGCAGATTTTTTTGCACTTCCTACGATATCAAAAAAAAAAAAAAACAAGTGACACAACACATCTGTTCGAGTTTACTAAACCTTGCATCAGAGAAGTAAAACCACTAAGGGAATAGTTTATTGCAAGGTTGAATCAAATGACTTGTCAAAATTTGCTCAAAAACAACATAAATTGACAAATATTATATTACACTTAGACATCTTTTTCACTACATGAAATACTACCTGTAAGGTAACTACACCTCCAAACATATTCCTCAGTGTGTGCCCCCCAGATACATCAACTCTACATGATTGAACAGATAATCAATTATATCTAAGTTTCTAGGTCAGGGTACAGGCTAGGAGAAGTCATCTAAAACAAAAATATATCACTCACGCATCAAGAAAAAATCCTGCATCGCTCAAACATTTGACTTTTGTAGATTTTGGAAACATGCTTTGGAACTCATCACAATGTATTATAGATGCCAGACCACCTGCAGAGCATCCAGACAAAAGTGCCTGATATACATTGTCTTTATTAGCATCCATGCATATTGATGATTGAATTAACAACATAAAGAGACATGGGAAACCTGGTTGGCTTTCTGCATTCCCTTGGACATTAATTCCTCCATTGCAGCTAGCCATATTTTTTGTCCCCGAAATTGAAGCTGTTTCGCCTGAAAAGAGTACGAATTCACATTCACATATCAATACAACCATAAATTTGACATTTAAGAATCTTTCAGTAATCCATATATAAGAAGAACCTGTTCACTGTAAAAGACATGTCCTCCATACAAGCAAAGACTCATAAAAAAACAAATAGATATACAAATTTACTATTTTCAATAATTTTAGTTTACATTGAAATTTAATAACTTAAATGTCTCCTTTCTGTCATATGGAGAATCTCTATATTAAATCATAGCAATTTTTCTATGTAGCTACCAAATATGAAGCACAAACACTGACACGGACACAACACACGACACGGACACTGACACGGATGACACATCAAAGTTTAAAAATTATAGGACATAGACACGTATACATATAATTAAAATTTTAAAGAAAAAGATTTGTTATTATATAATATCATTTATATAAGCTTCTCTTATATCTTATTTTCTTTATTCAATATTAGAAATTATTTAAAAATTCAAAATAACTCAAAATTTATGTATAATTTCATTCTTTAAATTTTAAATGACTTTATCTATATTGTGTCTTTCTATGTTAGAGTAAGACATGTGTGTCATCAATGTGTCATGCAAGATCCGACACGGACACGTGTCCGACACGTAGACATGGTACCCAAATGGTGTGTCCGTGCTTCATAGCTACCAATTGACTAAATGTATCTATAATTATATAGATGAAAGGGAATAAAATATGTATATGTGCAGTCATATTCTCACTGACCTCATTTTGACTGTCTCCACTGAAAGATGCCCCATCACAGTACCGTACTTTGACTCTGTTCCAGTTAAAGAAATCTGTTCACAATAGATTTAATGAGAACACACAGACTTGAGTAAAAACATCTTGCAATCTACAGAAGTGCAGAGTTTAATTTGACTAATTAACTAATGTACGCATGTTTAGAGTAAAGAGAAAAAACCAGGGTTTTCTTCAGGTTTATTGCTCAATATCCCAGTGAATGGTAGTTGCTTTTCCATGTATTTAGAGGAACCGCGACGAGTAGTTTTTCTAAAGACACAACTTTTGATGGTATTACACCATCCTCCTCCCTGCAACAAAGTATAAACAAGCAAGCCAGTTAGGCGGTATTCAAAAAGATATACATAGTAGCATGACTAAAAGTTACATGCACATATCAAAATATTGAGAAGAATCATGAAAATACTTGGACATTATTTTACTTACCTCTAATTGAATGAGCCAACTATTTACACCTGATCCAAATCCAGCATGAAAGTGGTAACCAGGCAATGTTCCATCCAAACAGACTGCCATGACAGGACAAAAAATATAAAGCTTAATGATGCATTTGAAGCCAAGTAAGTAATTTGTGCATTTGAGACAGTCTTTTCTTTTTACAACAAAATAGGCTTTGCCATCAAATATGAAGAACTCAACAACCAAAACAAGCATACACCTTATGCTGTCCATCCTACAAGTATTCAGTCAGTTCTTAAACACACCTAGTACCACAGTCAGTAATGCAAAGCATTAAAAAAAAATCATTGCAATAAAACAAATATTTTTCAGTCAAGGGATTCTTGTGTAAACTATAACAGGGGGAATTTGTGATAGGAACCAATCCAAACTGAGCGGTTATTTGGTTTTAAGCGTTTGTAGGCAGTACATGATGGGTTTATCCCATATGTCAAATTTCATTGAAATATGTCATATATTAGAATTATGATTGGGAAATAATCTGTCCATGAATTTACCCACCTATCAAGATTGGATCTTAAGGCAATGAGTTTATGAGTCCTCCAAATATATACTATTCACTTAGTCCAAAGTTAACTAATATGGGATTTCATTACTCACACTTGAAAATTCCTAACAAGTTTTACATCTAACATAATCAGTGGTGCTCTTTTTTATGGCCAGGAAACAACAATGTATGTAATCAAAAAATAATTTGGAGGAGCAAAAAGCAAAACACAAGCAAATGTGGCAAATAATAAGGCAACCAAGAGAGAGAGGGTAAAAGAACTAAGCTTTCAAATGTTGGCCACACAATTTGAAAGGAGAATCAATACATGGCGTGCTTCAAAATGCCAAATTTCGTGTAAAAGCTCAAAGGGGTCTTTGCACAATTCCCTCCCATACCGGGAAAATGGTCCACTAAACTGATGATTACAACCCTTAACACACCACAAAACAACGATTAACTACGATATAAAGAACGGTAAAAGCAATGCCGCACGACACCAAAAAATTAAAGATAAAAAAAGAGCCAGAAATGCAAAGTGAAGTAGTAAAAGTGGCTTAAGGTTGAAGCCAACAGTGAAATCATTACAAAGAACGTAGCTTTGAGAAGGAGGCAGATCACAAAGGCTGGAGAGAGAGAGAGGAGCAGTATAGTACCAGCTCCTTTGGCAGCAGCTCCTTGAATGAGAGTGAGGGGCACCATGAGAGGTTGAGGCTGGGAAGGCTTTGTTGAGAGTGAGACGGCATCGTTTTCAAAGAAAGAGAGCTCAGCCTCAGAGTGTGTTTCAGATCCAGTGGTTGAGATAATGGCCACAGAAACAAAGGCAACAAGGGCTATCAGAGACAGCTTCATTCTCACCGTTGCTGGTTTCTCGATGAACTCGGAAGAAACTCAAACAAGTACAAGCTTAATCGCTCCCACTCGCTCTTTCTCTTTTTGTCTGTGTTGTTACTTGCCACTGTTTGTTATGTTGTTATTTAACAATAATAATAATATTTATATGAGAATCTCTCTTGCTTCGCCGTGTTGATTTGCGATTGCTGTAAATAAGGATCATTGATCTTTTCGTTGTCAAGTTTTAACGCTCAAAAATGACTTTCCATGTTTGTTTTGTTGCGTATTAAAGGGAATCAGACATGCTCCGATCTCCTTCTCCTTCTCCAATGCATGTCAGAAAAAGATTCACCTAGTATAATACCCTTGTCTGTGCTTTTGATGTTTTTTTTGTTTATTCTCTCTCTTTTTTTTTCCATTTGGAGGGGTTTAGAGGATTAAAAATGAAAATTATTGATTTGATTTGCATTATTTTGAATTATTTTATTTATAACTTAATTTTTATATTTAAAGTTAATTATATTACATAAAATTCGAGAATTAATTATTATGTTTTAAATTTATTATTAAAATATGAATTAATTTGTTATTTTATTTTTAAATTAAATATTATATTTAGAATTCATTAAAATGAGATTTAAATTGATTTAAAAATTAAATTATATTAGATTCTATTAAATTTAATACGATTTTAAAATTTAAAGAATTAAATTTCATCAGATTCGTCAAATAAAATCATTCCTTATTTTTAAAAGTTTTAAACATAAGATTTGATGCACAAATCAAATTATTATCATTTTTATTGATTTCAAACATTATCTATTATTTTTTATTGTCTTTAAGGCATCTCTACTATTGGACATTATTACAATTATGAGACCCCTATCAATAATTGTATTATCTAACGTTTGAATCTTAATGCTCTCTCTCAAAACCCTTGTTAATAATTTTTTTAAAATTAAAGTTTGATTTTTATATTATCTCTTTAATTTTTTTAACTTAGATTCCTGCTTATTTTTTTATTATTTAACATGGATCAATATATTAAAAAATTCATGTAAAACATATATCTTAATAAGTTAACTGATAAAAATAAATTCTTTATATAAAATAAGATTATAGAATTTTTTTGACAAAATAAGATTATATAACTTAATGAATGTATATTATAAAAATTAAAAAATAATACTCAATATTAGAAACTAAAAATTAAATAAGTCAAGTTTTAAAAAATAAAACTTTGAAAATAAAAAACTATAAAGACTAAAACTTAAATTGATTAATTACAATTTCCTTTAATTAGCTTTTAAGAAGTACTGCTAGGCCTTTGTCCCAATCAAATGAATGAATCTATCCTTTTGCCCTTTTGGTGTGTTTTAAGTAATAATTGAGAAATATTAAATCACCTTATAATATCAATCTATTATTATCTTAATCATTTTAACAATAAAAACTTATTCTTAATCATTTAAAAAGAAAATTATTAAAAACATGAATTTAATGCTTTTGAAATTTCCAAACAATTAAAAGTGTTATTAAATATTTTTTTGATAAGTCCAAGGGTTGGCTAAATGAAATAAAACAAGATTTCGCATATGACAAGTTATAAATTTGAACCCCTAATCATCTTCTTAGGGTGATGTAAATATAAATTTATATATAAATAGTCTCTAAACCCGAAAGCTTTCCCTACTTTGGACTGGAGCATCATCCCTTCATCTTAAATTTTTTTCCTACCAATATATATATAGATAAAAGTGTTATCAAATATTTATATAGAATTTAGCATTGTTCATTTGATTAATTCTTGCCAACGGCCAAGACAGTCAGCTACTCGTTCAGTGATTCAACTTACCGAGATAAATACTTCATCTATTTTATAATATATTTTTTTAAAAAATAATTTTAATCTATTTATCATTTTAATAAATTAATAAAATATTAAGTCCTTTTTATAACCTTACCCTTGTTTCTTGGTATATCTATTAAATAAAATAAGAGAAAACATTAATTAAGTTATAATATTTAATATATTATAATAACATATATTTAATTCAATATAATATTTTTTGTAATTAAGAATAATTAATAATTAATAATTTTATTAATTATTGTATACTTATTTTAAATAATAAATATACTAAAACATATGGAATAATGATTATTAGAGATATTATTCAATCACTAATTATGCCACTGACTTTTTAGAATAATTTTTGTCAGAAACTTACAGCTTGTTTGTTTTGAGAGAAAATAAGGGAAGAAAAGTGTGAAGGAAAGAAAATGGCAGAAAACATGATTTTGACCTCGTTTGGTTTGCAAAGAAAATAGAAGGAGGAGAGAAAAGGGGCATGGGGCCCATTGCCAAGAGTTTCCTCTCCTTTGTGCGCAGAAAATAGAAGGGAAGAGGTTGTAATGAGTCAATTGACACTTATACTCTCAGTTATAGATTAAAATATTAAAATAGTAAAAAAGTTTTAATATTTATATTAAATTTATTTTTATTTAAATAATTAATTTTAAAATAAAATTTATAATTCAAATATTAATAAATCAAATTACTTATTAATAATATTATAAAATTATTTATTTATTTAATTTAGAGAAAATATTTAAAAATTGAACTAAAATAACATTTATTTTTTATTATAAAAAGGATATATATGTCATTTTAATGCAACTCTAATTTTCTTTCTTCTTATTTTCTCTTCATCCAAACACATAAAAATAAAATATATTTTTCTCTTCATTTTCTTTTTTTTCTATTTTCTTTCTTTCTATTTTCTTTTCTCTCATTTTCTCTACTCATCCAAACAAACCATTAAAGAAAAGGAAAAGAAAAGAAAACCTCATACATATATCACACCAAGTCACCAAGGAACCTTCCAGTTTGGAGTCAGTGCCTTGGTAGAGCGGCGGCCAACTAACTAATTCTGTTTTCTGTTTGCGAAAGGGGAAAATTCCTTTTATTATATTATTTCAGCAAAACATTGTCATTTAGATAGATACTTATCTAACAAAAAAAAAAAAAAAAAAAAGGAATAGATGCTTATCTTCATTGACAAAAGGATAAAATAAAAGAAAAGAGATACATGCTCATTAGCATTTTTACCCATATAAAATTTTAAAAAATATTATATACAAAAATATATTATTCATTTTTATTTTTTAAAATATCTTTTTTTTAGTGTTTTTAGATAAATTATGCGAGAATAACACGATTTATAACTGGATTTAGGGCATTTAGAAATCGTACTAGGATCATACCCTATAATAAACCAAATAAACCTCAAAATTCAACTTTGTAATAGAATAAGGATTTAATTCATATACACTGTTAGTGTACAAAATTTTATATAAATATCTAATTATATATTACACATCAATAAAAGTATTTGATTTAATCACCCACTATCTTAAAAGTCTTATAAATATAAATATTTTATTATATGGTACTGTAAAACTCTTTTAAATTGTTAGTATATAGCAATTAAACTCAGAATAAAACTAAATTATATGAAATTAATATAAATAAATGAAACTAAAACCCTAAACTAATAATCTTGTTTTATACTAACAAAAAGCAAACTAAAACATAATAAACTACTATAAATTTAAACTACAACATGCGCTATAATATAAATAAATCTTAAAATTAAAAAAGCAATGTAGAGAAGGAGAGTTGGATATTGATGGAACATAATAAGTTATGCCGAATGGACATGTTTGGATATATTACTACAAATCTAAATATAAAGATAATTTTCTATCATACTTTAATATAAGGTATTTGTTTAATTTAGTTTAGAATATTTTAATTTAGTATTTTTTTTTTAGTGGGCACTTTACTTTAGTATTAAAAAAAAGTAAAGTTGGAGATCTAATTTAATATATTTTTGGATATTTTAGTTTATACTTATTTGGCATAAAGCAAAATTATAGGTTTAGTCATTAAAGTTAAATAAGTTTTTCTTAGATTAATTTTTTTAAGGTAGCTTTATTTTATTGAAAGCAAAATTTTGATGTTTAGATTTATGGTTTAAATTATTTAGATTAATATAATTTAGTTTTATTCTATTATAATACTGAATTTTGAGGTTTATTTATATTATTGAATATAATGTAGTTTAACTTTTGAATAGTTTGTTATATTTTAGTTTGCTTTTTGTTTGTGTAAAACAAGATTATTGCTTTAGAATTTTAATTTCATTTATTTAGATTAATTTTATGTAGTTTAGTTTTATTTTATTATCAAGTTGAATTTTGAGATTTATTTAGTTTATTATAAAATATGATCAAATTTAATCTAATTAATATTAATTATTTTAATTTACTATTAATTTAATTTAATTTTAAGAGTTCCACTATTTTTATACTGTATAAAAATTGTGTGACTCTCACATAATATTTAAATACTCTAAATCCAATTATATATCGTGCTATTTTCACACAATTTTTTTATAAATACAAAAAATATGATATTTAAAAAAATAAAAATAAAACAATATATATTCGTATAAAATAATTTTTTTATTTTATATGTGTGAAAAATCCCATGGTTATCTGCCTCATCGCTTTGCTTACAAATTTTCCTTCCGTACAAGTGACAGCATTTTTCGACTGCGAGGAACTATGAAGTGAACCAAGTAATGTGCGTGTTCTTTTTATGGTTTCATAATTAATATGGTTATTAGCATGACTCCTCCGCTGTCAGTGGTCACCAGCCTAGTGGTCCCCGGCGGCAAAAGCAGTCTAAATCTCTAGATTGCACTGTCGGTCACTGATTGCGGATTTGATTGTTCCATCAAGTTTCATTCGTGATAAATTTTGTCATTGTTAATAAACTTTATTAGTATTAATAACGAATATTTTAAGGATTAATTTATTAATACATTTAATACTATAAAAAATATATATCTTTTAAAAAACTAAATTATCAATAATCTAATTTTTTTATCCTATCAAAGAGAACTATGCAGATTCGATGCGAAGATGAAGGCATGGAAGTGGATTTGAATCCTAGTAATTTGAAAATACAAAGGGTGAACGGAGATATATCTGATTACGAAGACTAGAAGAAGCCATCGGCGGAGTTGGAAAGCCAACTCTGCCGACATCAATGAAAATACTGGCTTGGAATTGCCGTGGGCTTGGGAACCAAATGGCAATTCCTGCTCTTCGCCTCCAATTGAGGCAACAAGTTCCTGATTTAGTTTTTCTTTGTGAGACAAAATTATCCATCCAAGAATTTGAGAACATGAAAAGAAAAGTGAATTTTACAAAGAGTTTTGGCATTAGCAGTGAAGGAAAAAGGGGTGGTCTTGGACTGCTTTGGTAGGATAATCTAGAAGTTGAAGTTATTTCTTATAACAACAACTTAGTAGCCATTCTTGTTTCAAGAATTTCAAGGGGTTAGAATTTTAGATTCTTTGGGTTCTACGATTTTCCTAGTACAACTAATACAAAAAGGTCTTGACAACTTCTAAAAGGACTCTACGGGGAAGATGGGATGAGCTGGACTGTTGGTAGAGATTTCAATGAGATTCTTCATAATGAAGAAAAAATAGGAGGTAATCCTAGAGCCTTGAACCAGATGGAAGCCTTTAGTGAAGCTATTAACTATTGTGCACTATATGACCTGCAATTTGCAGGACATGCCTTCACATGGTTTAATGGTAGAACAGAAGAAAACAACATCCAATGCAGATTGGACAGATTCTTTGGAAATATACAAAGCCTGCAGACTTGGTCAGAATTAAAGGTGACCCATCTTCATTCATTTTACTCAGATCATCTACCTATTCTGTTGGAACTAAAGGAACTCGGACAACAAGGTGAATACCGAAAGGAAAAGCCATTCGGGTTTGAGAAAATATGATGTTTGGAAGACGGCTTTTCAGAGATAATAACAAGTGCTTAGGATAGAATGGGAGAGAAACAGGGGATTACTGATGTGGTAGGAGCCATCGATAATCTAGGAAGGGACTCGAAAAACTGGAATAGGAGTGTCTTTGGTAATCTAAACAAGCGCATAAAGGAAGAATACAAAAAAATAGGGAAGTTAGAAAGAAGAATCCCATCTATTGAGAATATCACCCAATTGCGGGATCAGAATAAAGTTGTCAATGATTTACTTCAAAAACACGAAATTATGTGGCATCAAAGATCAAGAGTGGATTGGCTTAAAGAAGGAGACATGAACACCAAATTCTTTCGTGGAAGAGCCTTTATGAGAAAGAAGAAAAATAAAATCAATAGATTAAAGGCTGTTAATGGAGAATGGGTGCATGATAAAGAGGAAATTGAGAGAATGGCTAGTAACTATTTCATGGAACTTTTCTCAACTTCAAATCCTACTGGTATTGAGGATATCCTAGAAGCTGTGGAATGCAAAATAAACCAGGAAATGGTAGCTTTTCTAGATTTACCTTTTACTCCATTGGAGGCCAAAGAAGCCCTTTTTCAAATGAGGCCAACAAAATCCCCAAGACCAGATGGAATGCCTGTCCTGTTTTACCGAAAATACTGGCATGTGGTGGGCGAAAATGTTACTAAGGCGATTCTCAACATTCTAAATGGTAATGATTATTTACATGAGATAAACCATACATATATTGTCCTAATCCCTAAAATTAAATCCCCTTAGGACTTATTTCATTTTAGACCAATATCCTTATGCAATGTGCTTTATAAATTAGTTAGTAAGACAATGGCAAACAGAATTAAAGTCGTGTTGCCAAGACTCATTTCTGAGTCACAGAGTGCTTTTGTTAAAGATAAACTCATCACTGATAACATTCTAATAGCATATGAGGTTATCCATACGATTAAGAACAAAAGAACCAACAATAATGGATTGTTTGCTTTAAAGTTGGATATGAGTAAAGCCTAATGATAGGGTGGAATGCCAATATCTTTTAGCAATCATGAGAAAACTTGGATTCAATGATAGGTGGCTTAATGTCATTTACCAATGTATATCTATTGTGTCTTACTCTCTGTTAATTAATGGATTCCCCAGTAACTCCTTTTCACCTAATTGAGGTCTTAGACAAGGAGACCCTTTGTCTTCTTATCTATTTGTCATATGTGCTGTGGGTCTCTCAGCTTTATTACAAAGGGCTGAAGCTTAAAACATAATTTCAAGAATTAGAGTTTGTAGAGCTACCCCAAAAGTATCTCACTTATTCGTTGCAGACAACACACTAATTTTCTCTAAGGCCTCAACACCAGAATGTGAACGAATACTTGGAATTTTGAATAGATATGGGGAAGCATCTGGGCAGTGCATAAATTATGATAAGTCCTCAATCCTTTTTAGTCCAAATATGAACCATATTTTAGAGAATCAGATCCTTAAACATTTTTAGGATCCAATTTGTAGTCTTCTTAGAAAAATACCTAGGCCTTCCATTTATGATTGGAAGATCTAAGAACAACTCTTTCCAATCCCTCAAGCACAGAATTTGGAAAAGGATTCAAGGATGGAAAGAGAAGTTACTTTCCAAAGGTGGGAAGGAAGTTCTAATTAAAGTGATAGCACAAGCTATCCCAACCTATGCCATGGCTTGCTTTAAAATTCCCTTAGCTTTATGTAAGGAAATTGAAAGCCTTATGGCTAGATTTTGGTTGGGAGACCAAATAGATACTAGGAAGATCCATTGGGTTAGTTGGGAGAAAATGTGCTAGCCTAAGGAAGCGGGAAGGTTAGGATTTAGAGATTTATGAAGTTTCAATTTAGCCATGTTGGCTAAACAAGGTTGGAGACTAATTCATAACGAAGATTCTCTGGTTTCAAGATTACTTAGAGCTAAATACTACCCTAATGGTGATTTCTGGTCAACAAATGTGGAGCCAATCCCTCCTATACTTGGAGAAGTATTCTGGAAGGAAGAAATGTCCTAAAGATAGGCTTGATCTGGAGAGTAGGAAATGGTTCTAGGATCAAAATTAATGATACACCTTGGATACCCAACCAAAACATTTCTCTAGTGCACATGAGGGAAGGAACAGATCTGAATATTGAAAGAGTTGAGCATCTATTACTTAGTAATCCTAGAAGATGGAATTCTGAGTTGATTGACACAATTTTCAACCCCAATAAGGCAACTTCAATCAAGTAAATTCCACTAGCACAAGGAAATGTTTAGGACACACTGGCTTGGAGATTTGATCCAAAAGGCATCTACTCAGTCAAAAGTGGATATAGGGCATATTGGGAAGATAAGATTGCTAGGCGGAGATTGGAAGATCAAAATTATAATCAACAATTTTCTACAATGCTACAGTTCAAGCATACATGGAAAGCAATTTGGGAATTAAAAACACAATCTATATCAAAAATATTCACTTGGAGACTAGCTAGAAATCCTTCCTACTAGAACCAAATTACTATCCAAAAATGTCCAAGTGGGAAACGGATGTTACCTATGTGGAGGGGACTCTGAAAAGGTTTGACATCTATTTTCTTCTTGCTATTATTCCCAATCTAATGTGGGTTTCTCTGATGTGTAGGTAGAAGTCCAAAGTGGAGTACAAGACACGATCACATGGTTGGAACACCTTCAAACTATTTTCAATCCCCTGTCAAGAAAAGAACGAGAACTATTAATGACTCTATGGGAAGGAATCTGGAGACAAAGAAATCAAGCCTGGCAACAAAAGCAAATTGCAAGACCAAGCCAAGTTTTTCTCCAAGCATCGACAGGCCTGAGAAGCTTTAGACTAGCTTCGGAGAAGATCCGTGATCCCCAAAATCGTGACTACGATCAACAACCGGAGACTTGGGTAGTACCACCACCGGTGGCTTACAAGGTCAACATCAAGGAAGCTACCTTCGCTAAAGAGAATGCATATGGAATTGGGGTCATCATCAGAGACCACAGGGAATGATTTGTGGTGGCAATGTTGAGGAAATACTGGGGAACATCGAAAGTGTATCGAGTAGAAGCCACTGAAGCAAGGGACAGATTGAAGCTTGCCTCTGATTTAGGGATTAGGTCAATAATTTTGGAAGGAGATGCGAAACTCATAGTTGATAGTTTTGAAAGGAATATAGTGGATCTATCTCACAATGGGAACATTCTAGCTAACGCCTATAGAATAGCAACTAACTTTAGTTTCTTTAAAGCTAAGATGTAATATTGTAGCAAATAGAATAGCAAGCTTAGCTAGTGTTTGGGATCATCAAATTTGGACAGATAAGGCCCTCACTTGTATTCTTGATGTTCTAGCCCTCGAGGCTATGTTTCGAATAAATTCTTTTTCACATAAAAAAAACTAATTTTTTAGTGTTAAATTAGTAATTCTTCCTTCATTTTCAAATATAGTGTCCTCATTACACCTGTTTTCAACTCAACACATGTTATCTTCCGTGCTTACCATGAGTACTATCCAATTCATTACTTGTAAACTTCACAATATAATTTCTAAAAAATATTGCTCAAAATTTCCTTATAAGGTCCTTGTTAATTTTCTTTCACAACACTAGAAGAGTTTATGACATAGGAATCAGACATAAAACACCCTCAAAAGGCACAACACTAATGACTCCACAAGTTGCATGAGATCACATATATAGCGGTAGCATGGTTCCCCATCCTCCTTTCTTAAAGACAATGTATAGCGGTAGCATGGTTCTCACATATACAATGGTAGCATGATGATTGCAACTATTCTAAGTGGCACATCATCAATAGATTAATGGTTATTGGGAATTCATCATCTCAATTTAATTTTTTATTTTACAAGATTAAATATGATATCTTACTATTAACTTTTTTATGTAATGACAAAAGATCACATTTAATTTTATCAAATAAGAAATTAAATTAAAAGATATATTCCTAATAGTTTTCCTACAAGGAGCTTGAAAAATGGGAAAAGCACCTGCAAGTTTCCTATTTTATACTATTTTCTATTTTTGATTGTTCATGTATTTATTTATTTTTCTTTTTCATTCTTTAAAATACCATTTACAGTAATTGCAATAGTCATAATTAATTCATGACGATGATGATGATGTACATTCAGATATCGAATCAAAAGAAGCTTGCACCACACTCCTTAGTCCCTTTTCATTCCTACATTGAAATTTATGTGTTCCCAACATGCACTTGGGCTTTGCCGTTTAATAGTTTGTTTGAATGAGGAGAAAAAATAAAAAGAAAATAGAGAGAAAGAAAATAAGAGTTATATTAAAATGATATATATATATATATATATATATATATATATATATATATTATAATAAAAAAATTTATTTTAATTTAATTTTTAAATGCTTCTTATAAATTAAATAAACAAGTTATTTTATAATAATATTAAAAAGTGATTTAATTTATTAAAATTAATTATTTAAGTAAAAACAGAATTAATATAATTATCAAAAGTTTATTATTATTTAAATATTTTAATCTTTTAGTTGGGGTTATAAAAGTAATTTGATGCATATAGTACCTTCTCTTTCAGTTTTTTGCGCATGTGGAACAAGAAAATTTTGGGAGTGGATCCCAAATGGATTTTCTAGTCTCCCCCTATTTTTTTTTTTTTTGCTATTCAAACAAAGTGAAAATTATCTTTTCAACTTATTTTCTTTTCTTCCTATTTTTATTCTTTTCTTTTCTCCAAAAATAAAGAGGGTGTTAATAGTAAAGAGAATATAAGGTCTGTCTTTAAAGGATGGCCCAATGATATGGGCTTGGTCCACGTCCGTGGTTAAACCTCACCTCCTGCATTTACTGTGGGAAGGGATTAAAGTAATTTTTTAAGTTGAGTGGTATGACCAGGGAAAAAAAAAAAAAGGTGATTGGTGTGATCTTCCACTTAATATGGGAAGGGAATAAATCTTCGTGCAAAACACAATTTTTTAAATATATATAATAAGTTATTACAAATTTACAATTCCGTAAATTTCTTATGACTATCAATCCATCTTATGAACTTTGACGCTATATCACATTCGGACAGCTAAATCTTGATTCCAACAGCACAATGCAATAAGTGGTTCGTATTTTGTTTGAGAATAATGACATATGTCGAACTCATGATCACATTGATATACATAATAGTATATTCACTTTGCCTTAGTCTTCTCTTTATCATTTATTTAGAGTTATTACCTATAGCTTTCCCCAATTTGTATGAAGTATCATGGCTGATCAATGAGGAGCTCATCAAGGTTCCCAACTGTCTTGGATCGTTGCCTCATTTTCAGGCAGGAACGCTAATGAATAACCCTCTTATTTCTTGGTTCTTCTGTGATCATACGGGGGGATTTAAGAAAAAGGGATTCGAATCAAGTCTTTTGATTTTTTTAAATTTGTTGCACACTAAAAAACACAAATAAAAAAACATTCACTTTTATGCCTATTAACTTGTGAGATTTTCCACTAAGTTTAAGTACTCTTTTATAGGTGGAGGCTGTGATGGTCCAAGTCAAGTTTGGGACCAAATTGGTATCTAAATTTTAACCGTTCAATTATAATCAATGGTTAAGATTAAATCTTTTTATTATAAAAAATAATTTTATGAATGAAATATCCATTTTATCCTTTCTTTTCTTTTCCTCCCCCGCCACAAAACACCACGCCACCGTTGCTACCATACCCGACCACCGCCGTCGCATCCTCAGCGCTAGGTTTGACGGTGCCACCCCTATGGTTGGCCAAGTCCTTTTCTTTCTTCTCTGTTCCTTGAATCCTCATCATTCCCATCGCCCCCCTCTTTCAGGAACCCCTATATACTTGTGGCTGCGCTTCTCCAGCATGGCGTCAACTCCGCGGCATGTGATAACGATGATGCTGACGACTTGGTCGACGATGTTGATGCACACGAAGATGTTGTTGGAGTTTTCGTGGTCGAGGACGTAGATGCCGTTGATGAGGCGGTAGACGATGCGTTAGTGGCCCTCAACGTCGACGATGACTTGGCTGTTGGAGGAGGCAAGGGGGTCGTCAGCAATGGACTCAGCGACGTAGGTGTCGTGGGGGACGATTTTCGGGTTCTTGGCATTAGCGGCGAAGGCCAAGGCATAGCGCATGTGGTTGAAGGTAGAGAGGATAGTGGAGGAAGATCTTGGATCCATTGGCAAGTTGCAGATGTTGTAGATGGTGGATACAGGGAAAGCTAATCAAGCTATTGGGGAAGGGAGAAGATTATGAATTAATAAGGGAGGAAGAAGGTGATGGGGAGAAAGGAGAGAATTTGGATAAAAATGTAATTTTATTCATTTTTATTAATTTTATACTACCTGTACTAATTTGGTCCCAAACTTAGCGTGGACTACCATAGTCTCCGCCTTACAAGAGTTTCTCCAAACTCGGAGCCCTCAACCTAACCAAGATTCGCTCTCTTAATGACTTTTGCTAGGCACTCTTATATCCATTGACTTGCTTACTAGACACTCTAACCTTTTCACTCACAAATGGAGAAGCACACTCACCCACAATGTCTTCTTTACAAAAACAAAAATGAGAAAAAAGATGAAAGGAACAATAAATGATCAGGTTGCAGAAGTAGGCATGAAAAGATTCAAGAAAGGATGCTCTCTTTTCTAAATTACAAAGGCTGCAAATGTTTTCTTATATAGAATTAATGAGAGATGGACGTTGTAAGGTCAGCTGTCTCCTTTTTAGCCATTTTAAGGAATTCATCCTTTCCAGGCTGTCTGGTTTATCCTTGTAGCATAAGATAGAATATCCTTTTGTTTATAAGTGTGCAGTACATGTGCTTGCATTCCTTTTTATCCTTTATGCTATTTTAAAAATATTTTTCATGTTGCACTTGGTAGATCTTGCTTTTGCATAGAATAGCATTACTCTCCCACTTTTCTTTATTTTTAATAGTCTTTTTGTGTTCAACTTTTTAATACATCAACTTTTTTTTTTTAAGGGACGAATTGAAACAACAAAAGTTAAATTTTAGTGAATTGTGACAATAAGACCACTTTGCAACTTAAAATACCTCATCACGTATTTAAGTCGCCTACAAAGAATTCTACCGGCCGCTCTACCTTTTCTTTATATTTTCCTGCAACATTAAATGAACCAAGCCAAATACTATGTTTATAATCAACACTAGAATTGGATACTTAACATTCTAAATGAAAAGGAATATGTTGTATGTGTAATGAATTTGCTTGTGGATTTTAACATTATAGGAAGAGAAATGGTATCTGCTTTGGTTGCAAAGGACATCAAGTAACAAGCATTTTGGCGGCCATATATATGCTTTATAGGAATCACAGAGATATTATAATAGTGGTGAATGATACTTATAATATTCCAATATCGAAAAAGAATAAACCTCATCCCCCCCACCCCATCTCCAGATTATGCCTAACTTTTTCTGTTGCGTCAAGATTCCGAAACATCAATAACTGATCTTATTCACTTGACAAATTTATAAAAGGACAAGATGGGTTTACGTATATCAGCTTTTCTTGAAGTGGTGTTTGTAGAGCTAACTCACACATGGCCAACATGCATTGGAGCATAAATATATATTAATTTAAATAAAACCGTAAATCCCACCTCCTAATTAGTGGACTTGAATGATCAATGCTAGAAATGGAGCAAATTACGGCACAGAAAATGACTGGTAGCGGAAAACATTAGATAACCAATAATAATACCATTTGAAAAATAACGAAGCTCACCACCTCAAAAATTCCAATCTATCGTCTCGCACATTCAGCTTAGTGTCGGGTCCTCCTGCAAAGTTCATATACAATTTTATACATGCATAAATAGGTTCTGTGAGCCACTGCCTGTTCGTGCAGCACAGGTGCTACACTCAACACACCCAAGTACACGTATTGTTTCCCGTTTTCTTTTTTCAATTATTGTTCTTCTCTTGCTGTTACATTAAGTATTGATAGTTTCATATCAGTTTCTTTGAAGTGACATGTGTTTTACCTTGATGATTGGTGATCATATTCATGCATTGATTTTATCATACACCATTATTAAATACTCGCTTAGCTTGTCGTTTTGATGCCAAGTAGATTCGATATTAATGGACTATTTATTGCAAGATTTGGTCTTATAAACCAACACTCCTTCCCTTGATATTTTACATCGGTTCATCAGGCATGTTTTTCTCTGGTTTTATGCCTCTACACCTTTTGATACTCTCTGCATGTTTTTCTCTGGTTTTATGCCTCTACTCCTTTTGATACTCTTTCTTTGAAACTAGTTTGTTATAGTAGTATTTCTACTTCTATTGGCCATATTCTTATAATCAAAACGCGAAAATGGTGCCCATTAAGCTACTGCAAGTGATGAGACTTACGTCTATGAATTCAAGATATGCCTGAGAGAGATAGCAAAAGGGAATATAAAGTATGTATGGTTTAATGAGCAGGACTTATATAGACATTTTAATTAACAGATTCACTGAACTTTATTGCAGATTAAGATTTCTTTAAGATGGATACTTCTCGCAGGATTGATGGATTCAAGTACGAGTGCTTGCTTTTCGGTATGCTTGGTGCAACCCAGTCAGTCCACTCTTACATGTTTCATGAGTTGTACAATTTTAGTTTTACTTCCTTGATCACCTGGCACATATTTGCACATTGAACTTACTATTCTTTAGCCTAATTAAGTTGTGCATTAAGATAATGCATTTTCTCCTAAAATGTCTAAGTTTACCGTATATCATAGACACTTAAATTATTATTTGACATGCATAAGATAATAGAAATTATGACAACAATGCACCTAATTTTAATACATTTTTATGCATGTTAAATAATACAGTAGACCGTGTTTAACTAAGATCTTGTCCTTGAGAAGAAGGGGCTTAAGCAATTAGGAGATCAGTTGGAACACATTGACTTTCCTAACAAATTCCAAACAAGGCAGAGAATACAATTAAATCATTCCTTCCTTCTACTTTCCCTTTATTTCTCCCTTCCACACCCCCCCCCCAAGAAAAAAGCACACTGTAAACGTGCTCTATTATTACAATTTTTAAAAGGAAAATGGGAGTGTTATTTATTTCTAGCCCCAAATGTTTTCCACAGATATGGACAACACTCAGCTTTTTTACGTATATAAAATAAAAAAAATATTAATTTCATAAATGTCTTATATCATCTTTATTTTTTAAAAATATCCTCTTTTGATCGTTTATAAGAGAATTGTGTGAGACTGACACGATTTATGATATATTTAATATTGACCATAAATCATGCCAGCCTCACACAATTTATGAGCTAACAATCATCTCAACAATTGAAATACACAAAATTTATGCTACCCTCACATGATTTCTTTGCATTTTAATCAAATCGAGAATTCAACGTTTACGTGAATCAGAGGATCAAGAATTGTCTTGTTAGTGATGTTTAAGGTGGGGAACTCACCTTTGGGTCCATCATGGACCTAGCATTTAACCACATTTACAAAATGTGGTTAATTGTAAAAATAAATGTGGTTAAATGATTATTATTAAATTAATATCTTCAATTTAGTTAAAAAAACATATCTATCCCTATTTATTTATTTTTTCATTTCTAGCTTCACCGGCCCAACCACTGGTTAAGCTAGTTTGATGAGAAAGTGAAAAAGAGTCATGCTATTTTGTTTTGTTGATTTTGTGGTCATGATTATAAAAAACTTATGTAACTGTTGATATGCTCTATTAGTGGCTATATGTATGTATGCTCTGTTAGTGGCAAGTCTTTATAAGATAAATGTAGTCCAAAACTAACTTAGCATACATACATAACACCTAAATTCTTAACACTACCAACAGAATATATCACTAACCATATAAGTTTTTTGCAGTCATAACCATAAAATCAGCAAAATAGAATAGCATATGACTTTTTTTTCACTTTCTCATCAAACTAGTTTCATCGATGGTTGGGTTAGTGAAGTTAGAAATGAAAAAAAAAAAATAGATAGAGACATATATGTAATTTTACTAAATTAAAGATATTAATTTAATAATAATTATCATTTAACCACATTTGTCTTTATAATTAACCACAATGTGTAAATTTGGTTAAATGCTAGGTCCATGATGGACCCAAAAATGAGTCCCCCACCCTAAACATCATTAACAAGACAATTCCTAATTCTCTCAATCATGTAAATAGTGAATTCTCCGTTTGATTAAAATGCATAGAAATCGTGTGCGGGTGGCACGATTTTTGTGCATTTCAATTGTTGGAATAGTTGCTAGTTCATAAATTGTATGAGGTTAGCATGATTTATGGTTAGTATTAAATATGTTATAAATCGTGTCAGTCTCACACGATTTTTCTATACACAATCAAAAGAGGACATTTTGGAAAATAAAGATGATACAGAACATTTATGAAATTAATATATTTTTTTATTTTATAATATACTTAAAAAAGCCGACAACACTCTCTATCCATTGAGCTCAGGTCTCAATTTGGCATGTCGCAAGAGCATAGAACGTACAAGCATGAACCATGAGGATAATCGTAACTACAATAGCTCTACTTTTCAGATAATGCACGAAAGAAGTACTCTAGTTAACCAATAATATTTTCAGAGTATATGTCCGAACATTTGCATATCGAGCAAAGTGAGGTACCAAAGATGTGCTATACCGGGAGTATGGGACAACTATGGCCGGTCGAAAGGTAAAAAGAATTGGAATTATTCTCTGTTTTCTCTTCATCATTCTTTCCTTGTGAAATACTTATTCATTATCAATGATACCATTTATAAGTTTCAGTGTTTCCTTTTAGGCCCTTAGTTATGAGTTTGACAATGATGAATTCCATGCTTACGTGCATAGAAGATTACCATACGAGAAACTGAAGCCTGATCCAGTGTTAAGGAACCTTCTACTTTCCATACCTCAGCGTGAAATAGTATGTCAACCTTTGATATTCGTTTGTTCAGTGTAGAGCATTCCGCATAATTCTAAGACTTGGAAAATGTTCATCACAGATATTCACCAATGCAGATCAAGCACATGCGGTTGAAGTTCTCAGTAGACTGGGATTGCAAGATTGTTTTGAGGGCATCATATGCTTTGAAATACTTAATCCTCCTACTTTCCTCGATGTACCTGCTGATAATCACGAGCTCACAGGAAAAACTCCTTTCAGCTATGCATGTGACCAAATAGATAGTGGATGTTTCAAGTCCAAGACACATCCTCTGCAAACCCTCTGTTGAAGCCACTGAAGCTGCTATTCGTATTGTTAAGGTGGACCCAAGGAAAACGGTAAAATTGAATGCTTAAATGACACAAAAATTTCTTCTTCATGTGTTTATTTATATATTTTGGCCTTTAAAAGATGCTACACAGTCAGAAAATTTCTGCCAAAATTCTTGGTAGAAATCATGATAATTATTAAATAAGATAAAATGATAAAATCTACTCATTTATCCAAGAGTTAATAACTCACCACATCATTTTGACAACTCAATTCTTACAAATTTTTCTGAGTCTTTAGCTTCTTTCTTGGCACTTATATAAAAGTCATGGAAGCAATTGTTTTAGGTTTTTTTTCTTCTATTTCTGCGCAGATGTTTCTAGATGATAGTGCTAGAAATGTTGCGAGCGGAAAAGCAGCCGGACTTAACACAGTTATCGTAAGGCATAATTTGCTCTTTTATGCATCTTATTGTGAAATCTAAGAAATTGATTCCATAACCTAATGCTAACCAGGTGGGGCGTTCAGAATTGGTGACTGGTGCTGACCATGCCCTGAACAGCATTCATAATATCGAAGAAGCATTACCCGAAATATGGGAGGTCGAAGGAGATCAAGAACAAATGATCCAATCTCCAGCAGTTGAAACCATGGTCCTTGCATAGGCTTTACTTTGATCAAAAGTAATCTTAACTTATCAAGCTATCTTGAGTCTCAAGCTTAGCAGAGTTGGATATCAATATAGAATACCTCTGCAATTGTCTCCACAGAATGGTGATACTTAAACATGTGAATGATGAAATTGAAATCATGAGAATGGACAGCTTACAAATTATAATTGTAAATACAAATAGAAAAAGCATCAATTAATAAGAGGAGAAGAAAATACTACCCCTATAAGAATTTGGCACTGGTCTAGTAATACAAAACATGGTGTTGTGTCTTTGCTGAGTCTGAATTTCATCCAATTCAGCAGCAATGATGATAATTCAAACACATAAACATGATTAAGAAGGGCAATCATAAGATTGAAAATTGTACCGACGATCAGAAAAATGTGCCGAACTTCTGCATAAGAATCAACCATCCATAGGCAGTTCACCGCAATTAACAATTCTGCAAGGCTTCCGAGGGATATCCATTCTGCTTGTCTCTTGGGATTCAAGAGTCCTCACAAAATCCATTCCATCAATGACATGTCCAAACACAACATGGCGATTGTCTAGCCACGGAGTCTATATCAATCATGACATTTACTTAGTATATAAAAGTTGAATTGCAAAAAATTAGAATACTTTAGTCAAATAGCCTTTCATCAAAGTTAATAGATTAGTAACTTGTGAAAATAAGGAGAACAGTACGTCTCTCACCTTTACAGTGCAAACAAAAAATTGACTACCATTGGTATTAGGACCAGCATTGGCCATGCTCAAAACTCCAGGACCAATATGCTTCACTGCAAGAAAGTGTTGAAAGGAGAATTTTCAGAAGATTAAATAACTTATTTTAAGTTGGAACAATGACCAAAGCTAAATTTTAAATACCAATTTAGGACTAAATGTTATTATACAAGCAGCAACAGAGACATACAGGCAAAACTTTCATCTTCAAAACTGGAACCATAGATGCTAGTCCCACCAGTTCCCTGCAGCCAATTGAAGCACATTTTAAGTGACAAGAAACATTACCGCCTTCAGCAATGCACATGCATGGCAGTGCAAAAGCAAATGCATTCATCAGCAAATATATGCAGGCACACAAACAAATATAACAGAGCTCACATCTCCTTCAGTAAAGTCCCCTCCCTGAATCATGAACTCTTTGATTATACGGTGGAAGGAGCATCCTTTGTAACCATACCCTTTCTCTCCTGCACAAAGATTATTCAAGTAGATCTATAAAATGCCGTGTAGCACAACACAATTCATTTCACAGTATCAATCCAACCACAACAAAAACAAGGCTGTAGAAAAACTTAATTGCTTGCCTGTGCACAAAGCACGGAAATTCTCAACTGTCTTAGGAACGACCTCTCCAAATAGGCCCAAAACAATCCTTCCCACAGGTTCACCCCCAACTTCTACATCAAAGAAACACTTGGTTGTCACTTTGGCTTGCAGCTTTAGAACCTAAAGGTAAAAGAACCATGTCAGATAATAATCACATTTGGAGAGTAAATGATTGGCAATAATTTTTTTTCTGATTAAAGAAATGAAAATGATTCCAAACATGGAAATGTAACAATCAACAATCAAAATAGTAAATGATTCTACAATCAACAAGGGGTCTAAATTTCAATTATCATTTTATTACTAGGATTAAGTTCAATACTTAAGTGTACAGTTCATCCTCTTCCTAGGACCCAGGTAGCAGAAATAAGAACAAAGTAAAAATTAGAGATCCTGAAGTTGTTATCTTTCAACTCCTACTGTGTCACATTGGCTTACAATTTTTCTAGACAAATTACCAAGCCAAAAATTTTAAATGATACACTTACATTGTTTTCTGTAGCATTGACACATGCCATTCTCCTATATCTGATTGATTTTGCATCCGATTGCTGTGCAACAGGAAACCTCAATGCATAATGTGATCTTGATGCCAATGCTTTACTGTAACCAAGCTGTGATCTGCTACTGCTACAGACCATATGAGGCCTTTGAACCTTACACACATCTTGGCTAAAACTACCCTGAAAAAGATAACAAAAATTTCCCATTGTTAATGTACGCAAACAGTTCGCATGTTTGCAACCCAAATTTCCCATATGGTCACAAAGGTACATCCTTAACCACTTATTACAATAGCTCAAAAAAAAAATTTTTTTTTTTAAAAATCCTTTTCATACATTATATCTAATGGAAGCTATGTGAGTGCTTCCAATAAGCAAAGCAAAATTTGATTTTGAGCAGTGCACCAAATAATACCTTTCAATTATTGCGACCATTCAAGTTCAGCTATGATTTTTAAGCATAGTTGCACTTTAACACCGTATTATCAGTTCAGAAGACTCAGGACATGAGCGTTGAATAAGAGGGGAAGTTTGCAGAGAGAAGAAAGAGTGAAATAAGTAAGAAGTAACCTGGAGATGGTGAAAACGTGGAAGTGGGCTCTGACAATGAACCATTTGCGTTGAGAATGAAGACGCCATGGCTAAGCACGCTTAACGAAGCAGGAAAAGAAAGAGCTTTTGTCTCTGGAAAATGGCGGAACTGCTGTTGCTCTCTCTGTCTCTCAAGCCTCGGTTTTCACTACAGCTGAATGCTGCAACAACTCACCGACTGGCACATAGATGGATAATAAAACCATAAAAGGGTTCTAAATTATTTTTATTTTTATTTTTAATAGATTCGCTTTTCGGTTTTGGGTGCTGCTACTGAAAAAGACTCTTCGATTTCTCAGTCGTGGCCAGTGAATTTATTTTAGGAAAAATAGACAATGTTAAGCGAGAAGAAACGGCCAGTCTAACGAGTAATTTTCAGGTATACCTAATATTTATTCACGTGTTCATTGCTAAACAAAGTTTTTCCTTTTCACGTAAAACAAAAAAGTTATTTTTGTCCCCTTTTTTTTTTACGGAATTTGTCGTGAGATTAAAGTTTCAAGTACTATAAAACCTTCAACAATCATCTTTTTTAAAGCTGAGTTTAGCATAAAGATAAAAATTGAAGAAAAACTGTCATAAATTAGATTTGTGCATAAAATTAGGCTCCGTTATTTCAATATGATAATAGCATAATAATATAACGATAATATTGTGTTTTGAAATTTATTACGGATATATGGAAATATTGTGAGAGAATTCGCCTCCAAAAAAGAAGAAATGTGTCACATGAATTACTACTTTTGTGGGGGCGAAATTTGACACAAAAGTTTTACAAGAAATTCACCCCTTTTTATGTAGAAAAGTGAAAAACTCTTTTGTCTCTCGAAATGTGGGGGGATTATTTTTTTTTCGGAGCACACTGTGCGAATATTTGTTCTTCTTTTCTCTTTCCTAACTAGCCACTTCTATATCTTGAATGAGGCAGTGTTTAAAATGGTCTTAGCTAAACCTTATATGGTAACATACAGTTTTAGACTATGGGTGGAGAATCAGTAATTGGATTAATGATTTTAGCAATCAAAATTAATTCTTCTTGAAACGTCCAATATGGACACGATGCTGGCGGATGTTATGAAGGTGCAAGGATAAGTCATTGGACTCAGCTAACTAGTAATAAAAATAATAAAAATACATATTTATATGGATAATGATATGGTAACACATAGATTTAGTTCTCCATGTTTTCATATTGAAGGAGTTGCAGCATGATGAATAATAAAATAGCATGAATAATGAAAGTAATAAAAACTATATATAAAATATATTTTTAATACAAATATTGAATAATAAATAAAAAGTTTTATACAATATTTAATATAAAATTAACGGCACAAGCTAACATATATAATATATTAATAATAATAAATGATAGTTAACGTAAATTTAATAATAAATACTAAATATCTATACAATTAAAAAATTTTATTTTTGATGAAATACTTAATAAAATTTATATTTATTATAATTTTCGTTGTCTTATAAATAAATAAACAGTTAAATTTATATTGATATGGATGTATTGCATGTTTTATTTTTTAGTTTGATAAATATGAAAAGCAAAATATTGTAAGGTTTTGTAGGTATTCGATGACGGAACGTAAATTTAATCATGATTATGGACGGATGCCAATATGGTGAGGTATATACTAATTGGCTTGACGAAATCCCACAAGAGAAGTGGGTTCAAGCTTTTGATGATGGACATAGGTACGGGTATATGACTACGAACTTAGTGAAGTGCATCAATTTTGTGTTAAAGGGCACTAGTAATCTTTTCATTACGGCCTTGGTTCGAGCAACATACTTTCAGTTGACTGAGTTATTTGCAACCAAAGGTCGAGAGACACATGCTTGAAGAGATGCAGGATTTGTTTTCTCGGATGCCCTTACAACACGGTTGAGAGAAATCCAGCAAGCAGCTGGTAATGTGCGTGTCACGCGGTTTTCAAGACAGAATCAAGTTTTCTATGTTCAAGACTTAACAAATGTAATAGAATTCAGTGTTGATCTAATTCGAAAGTAATGTGACTGTGGTGATTTTTAGACTGATCATTGCCCATGCCTTCATGTAATTGCATGTTGCGCCAATCAAAACATTGATTTGCAAATGTATGTCAATCGTGTTTACAGCATGGAGCATGTTTGCAAAATGTACGACAGGTCAAATTGAAAGATCGGCCAAGATCAACCTGTTTTCTAAATGAAATGGATATGCAAGAAATGTGATGACCAAAATGGTGTGGTCTATACAACGGTGTAGGATATAACTGCAGACAATATCCACTCAGACCTGGAGCTATTAGTATTGAGTAGTAAATTGTTCTTATTTAAATATTTGTTTGAATTGGATTGGATTCGATTAGATTGTGTTGGATCAAATTTCAATTCCAATTTTCAACACCATTCTCATCCAATTTAAATTGATTAATTCTACATAATAACAAAATTATTATAAAAATAATGATAATTTATAATAAATAACCTCTTAACAGAATAAATTGCTATCTTCCTAAAATAAATGTCATTTACTATAAAATTATTAAGCACCTAAAATTTTGTAGTTTTAATCTTTTTATAATAATAAACTGGTAAGCTTCTTGACTTTTTGATGAGTAATTTTTTTAGCTTTCATCTATTCACTATCATTAAGCACAATTGAATTTTTTTTTTTTTATCATGTGACAGTATTTTAAAGAGTTTATATAATTTTGTATGTGTATTTTTTATAAAATAATTATTGTAATTTAAATATTTTAAATAGCATAATAATACACAAATTTAAATATTTAAATATTTTAAACTGTTTGTGCGCATGAGGTCGAAATGCTTCGCATGAGTTTCAGCATGCTTTTCACTATGCTTCATGTGCATAATTCACTATGCTTCACCTCTCAATTTTCACCATCCTTAAAGTAGTATTTGATTAAAAAAATTTCTGGAGGTGGTGTCTCAAGTTTCGCCATCCTGCAAGTAGAATTCAATTAAAAAATTAATAAATACTAAACTCTACCTCATCCATGGCAAAATATGTTAAACATTCCCATAGATCTGTATTTTCATATATTATCCCATATTATCATAATTTTATCCTATAATTCTCATATATAAAATAAAAAGCCATAAAATTATATATAAATTTAATTTATTAAAGGCGTGCAGCTCGTTTATCATTGTTACCATTTTTTTGTCAACACTTGACAGGGCTATCAAAATCATAATTTAAGCCTATCATATTGGGCCAGGCCTCCAAATTTATTCCGCAGAAATGAACTCACTGCAAAACCGAAGAGTGTCTGCCCACCTTGTTAGATGGATTACTGAAAAGAACGTCCTTTTGGATTTTTAGATCAAAATTGGCCACAAAGGTCTTTCAGTTCTCTATGACATCGTAGGTAATATAAGGTGCGTTCGTTTGTGAATATTTGGTTAAAAAATTATTTTTTATATTTAAATAACTTTTTAAAAAAAATTAGAATTTAAAAAAAAAAATTTAGAAACTAATGAAGGAATTTTAGCTCCCTTGGATTAAGTTTTGATTCTGATTATGACATAAAAATCAAGAACAAAAACATAAACAAGAATAGATATGAGAAAACCTGATTCAATCGATGAAGAACGATAAATCTATAGCCACAATTCATTTTTTGATCCTAGATATAAAGAGAAAGAGAAGAAAGGAGCTAGTGAAGAAAGGCCAAAAGGAGAGAAGAATTCTTCCTATTTCTCAAAGAGCTAAAAGGACGTTCTGTTTCAATGGGGCCACAGCGCCCATATATAGGGTTAGGAGAAGGGTCTCTCCTTGTATTAAAAAAATGATGTGCCAAGCCACTCATTATAGTAATACCTAACATACAGGAAAAGTTAAAAATACCCAGAGTAGTGCATAGGCCAATAGACTCAATAACAATAATAATTACAATAATTTGAACCCCAACAATTAGCTTTAATCAATTTTGACATTTAATTAATCCAAATTCAAAATTAAATGTGATTTAATTTATGTAAATCCACAAAATTATCCAACAACTAAAAGAAGTAATTTTTAAAATAAATTAATTTTCAACTTTTTCACCTATATACAAAATTTAAGTTTTATAATAACTTTTTTTAAAAGTTGAGCCAAACACACCTATAATCTATATATATTATGTATGGAATTTAAGGAATTTTATTTGTGATTTAGCTTCTCTGTCTCATTGGCTCTAATTCATATTTCATTAGCATACAATTTATACCTGGCATATTGTTTGCCTATTTCTTTTTGTGGGCAATGTCGGCCTACTTTTATATCTAGGATTTAGAATAGTTTGATTAAAAATTCTAAAAATGAATAAGAGATTAGAAATTAAAAGAAAAAGGTTTGTGTGGTGCCACATATAAACATAATAAATAAATTATAAGCCTTTACCAGAAAGAAAAGTTTATCGTATTTGTTAAAGAATTTAATTTAAATGCACTGACAGTGTAAAATAGTTTTACACTATCAGCCAATAGAAATAGTAAAAAATGTCAACTCATATAAATAACTACCTATTATAATGAGGGATCCACCATTATTTCTCACTTTTCCCTATTTTTATTGATTGACAGTATAAAATAATTTTACACTATAAATACATACCAACTCTTTGTTAAAATGTTAGTTCTCCTGAAAATTTTTCAATTTTGCCTGGAGGAAGTTTTTAGAACAAGAGCGGAACACCCGGATGATAATCAAGCCATCTTAAATGATAGAGTGAAAGAACAATTAAATGTCACCAGAGCATTTGGTGCTGGATATGTTCCTGAAGACGGTCAGTTGATCTTCTGACTTTGGCTATCTGACATTTAGTTTGCTGCAGTCCTTTACTTTATAGTTTATAGGTAGGGATTCTATTTGTGTTCATACTTACTTTGTCTTCTTTTACTTTTTTTTTCTCCCCTCATAACTTATGGAAGAATTTAGGAAAATGGTATATTAAATAATAAACTGTGAATGTGGCAATTAGTTCATTACAATCTCAGAAAGTCTTGGGCGCTTGGTAAATGTCCATGCCTATAGGTTGCTTCGAGGAATGAGAATTATGCATATTTCTTCATATACTATGCCATGTACTAACTTTTGATGATGACGATAAAACCTCTTATTGTTTTTTTTTCTACATACAATTTGCAATGGTTCAAAGTTCAAACCTTTTTCTAACTTGAATTCTATTATCTAGCCATCTTTTAATGAACCTCCACTGGAGATGTTTCGAGTTGATTATGTGGGCAATGCTCCTTGATTGTTTGAGTTGTGTAACACCTTTTTATAATAAAATTAATGGCACAACTTTAAGTAAAAAGTTTAGGGTTAAATATTAAATATAGGAAAATATTTTTTGTACCATTAGGTTGGTAAACACCCTTAGACACCCAAAAAGAGAAGAAAGAAAAAAATTGTAAAAGAAAATGAAATGAGTGAAATATTGATGGAGAGAGAAAAAATAGAGAGAATGTGTTGAGGTTGTTCAGTTTTTTGAGTGTACAAATAACATACCTCTTAAATATACATAGATACAATATAGAGTTTGGGAGCAAGAGTAAAATTTTACTCGCTATAAACTAAACATTTTTAAACCAGATAATGAAACTACAATTTATTTAATTACAACTCCATATATTTCTAGCAGTTGGAAGATTCTATCGTCCTTTAGGGTATTACTTGATTAATCTGAAACTACCAGAAATAGAGTGAAAATTGAAAATTTTCAGTAGAAAATAATTAATTCTAAAGTATTTGAACTATGATTATTCCAACCATGTTTTAGCACAGAAATTCGTATACCTACTCTATTATAATCTTATCACACTACTTATAAGCAATTTATGCTTCATAACATTATGAGTAGTAAATATTAAAAGAAGTATATGCTATGTAATACATAATGTGGCAATAATTAATATGATTATCATCTCTTTATTTTAAGTTTCACTTTTCTTTATCTGCTTATCTCACATATATTCGAAAGCCTTCTCTTAGGGAATTCTCATTCTTTGATGCTACTTTTAACATTGTGATGACAAAGTGAGACTTTTACACCACATTAACTAAAGCAGGTAACACAAAAGGATCTTACATCTTATTCCTCTGTCTTCTTGGTGGTTATTAGTGGCAAATCTTAAATATCTTGTTTTCAAATTATTTACTTGCCATTATAAATTTATAGATGCATAAAGTTAAGTAATAAATAGAAATAAAAAGTCAAATAATTAACAAAAATCTTGAATAATATAAATAAATTCATCACATAATAAATTAAATAATAGAACATAAAATTTAGTAATAGAATAAACTGAATAAGGTGCAAAAGATATAAGTTAATTTATAATCTTAAAATAAATAAAGTGCACAAAATTGGAATAATATGAGCTTGAGTTAAATAAATAAATGATATTCCAATCAAATTTCTCAAATATAGAATTATCAAATTTAAATATTAATTTCTAAAGGGACTTAGTCTAAAATTTTTTTTATTTAACTTATTTGAATCTTTCTTATCATAATTTATGAATCTATCTTTGTCATCGTGGAGTATTTAACGCATATTGGCTTTGTCTTTTCAAGGGTCATAGTAATGTCCATAAGTCAAGAGTTATTATATTGACCATAAATTAAGGTATAAAATTCCAAACAAAGATATTGATAATTTAATAGCTCAATTTCGTGTATAATAATTTTTTACTTATGGTTAGGTATAATATTTTACTGTTAATATTGATGTCCTAGAGAAATTATCATAAAAATTGACAATTCAAAATAATGTATTAGTATAAAAACAATATCATAATAATAATAATTAAAGAAACAGTAAATAAATTAACTTGATAAGATTAATAAAATAAATAAGAATGATAATGAACAATAATATAAGTTACATTAGTAGAAATAATTTAGACTAATAAATAAAATATATAATCATAAAAAATAATAATATAAAAGAATAATAAATAAAATAATTTTAAATAATAAATAAATTATAACAAAAATAATACTAGATAACTTCAATAAATAAAATAATTTAAAATATAAAATAAATTATAATAATAAATAATAATATAAAATAACATAACTTATAATAGATAAATACAACCATAATTTTATTTTTTAAATAATTTTATTATCTACCTCAACAATCTCAACCGATAATAAGTAAAAGTTGAACTTATTACTTTTATATCTTTTTATTTTTATCCTTTCTCTCTTTCTCTATTTTATTCTCTCTCATGGTCTCTCTTAATTCTGACTCCCTCGCTTTGCTGTGACTTTTCTTTCAACAAGATGACAATTTTTGCTCGATTCTCACCGTGAACCTCCCCTCTTCTCTTTATATTGCAGTTTGCACAGTACGTCATTGATCCTTTACTTTATTATACACGTGTAACTTTTTTTCATGTACATTCATTACCTCATTTCATTTTCAAACTTGAAGTCTTCACTCCAAAACCCGCGCCGTTGACGTGAGTGTTCTGCTTTTATGTATATATATTTTTTCCCTTTGCTTGTGTTTTGTTTTTCCAAAGCTAAGGCCTTAAATTTACAAAACTAAAGTTTTTCAATCTAAATCTCGCGTCTACTGACGTGAGTTTTCACCCTTTTTTCAATATTTTGTAATTATAACTATGTTGTTATTTGTAATTATTATTACTATTATTTTACCTATCCTAATATTAATATTGGATATTATTTTTTATTTTAATAAATAGACTAATATATTTTAAATTTATTGTTACTAATTATAGCTTTACCTTAAAAATTAATGTCTATCTTTTTAATTATTCGATTAATCAATTATTGTCATAAAAATAGACTTAAACACATTAATTAAAATATTTCAGTCAAATAAATTAACTAAATTACTCAAATATTTTATAAAAAAGGGATGTTACAAGTTGCACTTCTTCTGTTCTTCATCACCGACTTTGCTCAAGCGATCGGTTCTTGGCACTCTCCTCTGATGGGCTTTACCAATATTTCAGCAACGAAGAGGTAGTTGCACATGTCACAAGGTCCATGGAAAATGTCCCTGCAGGTGATCCTGCCCAGTGCCTTATTGCTTAGCTTAGCTTCTTCTCCGTGCTGCTGAAAAGAATGGCCAGTTTCAATTTCCTACTTCGATGCTTCTTGTTTTGAATCTTGGAAGAAGTTGTTATAAGGGGCAATGCCACATTAAGGTTTTCATGTGCAAGAAAGAATACCTAGTTTGTCAAATAACATATGGTTGAGCTGTTGGGGATCGACGTATGGTAAGAGGGAATTTTCACTCAGTAATTAATCAGATCTAACTTACGTAGCGTCTACCTAAGGTCTTTACCTGTAACATGACAGTATATCATATGTTGGGCTGAGTTTAGGTTAGGAACCTTTGTACCTTACAATACATCCTTGGTTCTTAGCATAATTTTGAGTCATCCTTTGTACTTTAAAGAAATTAGGATTTCGTTGTCATACCAGTGACTAGATCATGAAGGAATACAATTTTGGCACTTGATATTTAGTGTTGAAAACCTTTATTTTTTTAAATAATAAATATGAATGGATGGTAAATTATTTGAAAATTCCGGTTGATTTTTGTATTTCTTTTATTGTAATTTTTTCTTTTCAGGAATGGATTTTCATGAATTGCTTGATATTCCTCACGGAGATCGGCATAAATATCATGATGATGTTTCTGTTATGGTGGTTCCTTTGGAGGGAAGGATATGGAGATCATCGGGATAATTTACTTTTTATCATTTAAAATAATTATCTATTTTTTTATTATTTTAAAATAATTCTCTATTTTTTTCTTGGTTGGGTGCCTTCGAATTTGCATGTTGCTTTGATAATGTAGCAATTTTGAGCTAGAAGTAAAATGATTTTAGAAATCAAATTAGGCTTTGAAAAAATTTACAGTGGATTTTTTTTTTTAAAAGAAACATTCTTGTCTTTTTATTGAAGGAGTCTTACATTTTACAACATTTTGCTTAAATTATCTCAAATTAATTCCTGGGCGTAAAATGTGGTTTGGTCTCAAGTTGACTTCTGATTGAATACATTGGACATAAATCTTAGTTACCGGGTTCTTGCTAAACCAAACAATAATATAAGTCATGATGTTATAATATTAAGGCAAAAGTAATTGATTTGTCCTCTAATTTATTTTTTGTTTTTAAATTTATTTTGTAAATTATAAATATTTCAAATTCATTCTCTAATTTTTAAAAATTGAACATACTTATCCTTTTCGTAAACTATGTTAGTTATATTGATGAAAAAATTTTATCTAACATATGAATTAGCTAAAATAATATGCATAATATCTTATGTGGTACGTTATATTTTTAAATTTATCCACTAATACAACAAACAATATTTGTAATTGTAAAGAGAATAAATGTGTTATGTTTTTAAAAGTTAGATGAAGAATTTGGAATATTTATCATTTGAAGGACAAATTTATAAATAAAAAAAAAATTAGAGGAGAAATCAATTAATTCTGCTGAATATTATCGAGTTATCTTTGCCTAATGGAGAATTGGACACTAAAAATGTTGAAAGCAGCAACTGAAGCTGCTGGTGTAGCGTCTCCACTGAGGCCAATACTTTCCCGAAGGTTGTTGAGATTTGGTATGAGAGTTCATACTCAATTTCTCTCTTTTTATTTGTTAAAAAAAATAAATTACAGGCACAAAACTAGTACGTACATTAATTCCTATTCACATGAATATTTTTCTTTTCTAGTAAAGATTTTAATAGAATTCCAAGAATACCTTTATGGCAATTGCTTTGAATTAAAGTTGAAGGACTATGCTAAATACTTAATCATCACATTAGTTCCCATCTACTGTGGCCATAACCATCTTCATCAATAGTTCAGTTTACATACATGCATCTATATATATAAAACAGCTTGCTATTTTTCTCTCACCATCCAACTTAAAAACATTCCTCTCTTATCCCTCTCCTCAGCCACATATATCAAATTCCTCCTTTTTCTATTCATCATTCTAGCACTTCATTCTTACAATTGTCACAATTATCTTCCTAACCATGTCCTCAACAAACACACTTGCAATTTTGGTAATCTTCAGCAGTGCTCTCTCCTTTGCCTTTGCTTCTGATCCTGACACACTTCAGGACCTTTGTGTTGCTCTTCCCTCTTCAGGTACTATATACACTACCAATTTCACATCTCAGTCTTTTTGCTTTCATATGTTATAATAATAATATATATAGCAGTACCTAAGTTAAGTTATTGCATGTGTGTTATTGTTATGTATATACAGGTGTGAAGGTGAATGGATTTGCATGCAAGGATGAAGCAAATATCACAGCATCTGATTTCTTCTTTGGAGGGCTAGCCAAGGCTGGAGTAATCAACAACACAGCGGGGTCTGTGGTCACTGCAGCCAATGTGGAAAAGATTCCGGGGCTCAACACATTGGGGGTGTCTTTGTCAAGGATAGACTACAGGCCTGGGGGGCTTAACCCACCTCACACACACCCTCGTGCCACTGAGGCTGTGTTTGTGTTGGAAGGACAACTTGACGTGGGTTTCATCACCACATCCAACAAGCTCATCTCCAAAACCATAAAGGAAGGTGAAGTATTTGTGTTCCCAAAAGGGTTGGTGCACTTTCAGAAGAACAATGGGGACAAGCCTGCTGCTGTCATTTCTGCCTTCAACAGCCAGCTACCTGGCACATTATCCATTGCTGCTGCTTTGTTCACGGCAACACCAGCTGTGCCTGATGATGTTCTCACTCAGGCCTTACAGATTGATACTGAAGAGGTTGACAACATCAAGACCAATCTTTCCCCCAGGAAGTGATAGAGACAAATGATGCTCCAGAGAAGAAGATTTGGACTTATGAAACTACTAGTATTTTTTTCCACATGATTCGTGATATGATATCTGTTTTTCATTTTTTTGTCTTGTTTTCGCTTTGGTTGTTGCATTTTGCTCATTGATATGAGTATTGAGTCTAAAATAATTGTAACGAGGATGTAATTGTAGGTATAGAGAATAATCAAAATTTGACAACAAAATTATGTCACCTTTTTATGTGTTTGCTTTTCCGCTCTCTTTTTTCCCGCCGTTTTGTTGGTTTATTGGTTGTGAGCACTGTAAAAAGATTGAATCTTACTCTTTCCTACCTCCCTCTGTTTGTAATCTCTTCAACCAAATGGTACAAGATAAAGTTATCTTCAAATTGGAATATAAATTTGAATATTTAAGTCTCCATAATTGAAAAGAGAATTTAGCTGGTTTGGATACTATCGAGTCATATTTGAATATATGAATAAAAACACATTGTACATTTTAAATGAAATTGAGAAAAACATGACTAATAATAATAATTTTTTTTTAAAAAAAAGTAAATTTATTTTTACCTCACTAGTTACTTAGGCATAATTATAGTTGTGAATGTCATGAGCAGAGATTTTGGTAAAAGAAATCAAAGGTGAAAATTATGATGATATTTTTTATGCAAAACAACAATATCAGTCTGCAATGGCGACGGTGCTAAATGGTTGACGTCCCTTGTTAGGTAACCAGGAGGTAGTATACTAATAACAACTAAGTCTTTCCTTATGGAGGGATTATATTAATGTTCAAAATGAATAATTTTCCGTTGAAGGGATACATTTTTAGGATTCTCTGTTACTCGGTCAGAACCACTGCCCTTGGCTAACTGATTGGTTTTCTGTTTTCTTCCTAATTAACTAACCATTTGGTTTTCTTTCCCTCGTGATTCAATCTTAACTTGGTGTGCATGCTTCAGGTGAAAAAAAGAAAACAGTTAGAAAAGGTTATGTTCTGCTTTTCGGGAGTTTTTGCCAGCATATATGAAATGCAAGACTCTATATGTGCTCAGGTGAGTAGTTTTCATTGTCTAAATGGTAAGTAAGAAAAAGCTGCGAGGTATGTCGATATTTGCAAGCTGCGAATATTTCAATCTATTTCGGCCTACATTTAACACATTACACCAAAGTTCGTGGGCTTCATAATTGCTGAGCCACAACCACTTGTAATATTTCCACCGACAACTGGATATAATTATTAAAGGATGAAACAGAAGAAAACTAAACAGTATTGATATATACTCTTCATTCAGAACTGAACATTACTGATGAAAGACTGGCCAAATCTCCAATTGGACGGTGCTACATTATAAGCTGTGCGAGTACTTCCATCGCTGAGTTGAACTCTGAAGGACAAGCTCTGACCATTGAGATAGCTTAAGCTTTGCCAGTTAACGCCCCAGTTTCTTGACATGGATTCCCACTTACTCATTTTTGACCCTTTGATCCAAACTCGGGCAATCTCTCCTACTCCACCCACGTTGCTTATAAGCACTAGTTCAAAATAGTCTCTCCCATTGATGGTAAATCTGATGCTTCCACTTCTTTTGCACCCAACTCTGCATAAATTTGCACAATATATGTTAGTTAGCCGTATTCAACTATTCATCATGATGTCAAGTTTGAAGAATTTTCACTAGTAGAAAGCAAAAGAGATAAAAAGGGTAAGGACATAACAACATACTTCCTGTACAATATAGGTACGATGCCAGCCTTGTACTTGGCGATTGTCTCAAACGCAGGTTGCGACATGTCAAAGTGTGGTCTTGGAGGATTGCACCAACCACCATTGTCATTAGGGAGTGCGTAGTTTGGGGGACAAAAATTTGTGGCAGTAACTGTGATGGAAGTGCCCTTGAGGCACCATTGAGGAACTTGCCTTGCGTCACAAACTATCTCATAGCAACCACCGCATGCCTTGCCGTCATTAAACAAAGCAGTACTCAGGGCCGCGGTTTTTATACCATAGCCATCCGTGTTGAGATTTCCATAGCCACATGCGCCCCCTGCAAGTTAAAACAAGTTACTGACGATCATTTGATTGTTTGCTTTTCATTTGTACCGAAATTGATATAAATGATGAAGAGGGGGGAAAAAGGAGAAAAAAAAGAAGTTGCATCTTACCCATTGTTCCTGAGGCATCACTTCCACCATAGAAAGTTGCATGAGCTCGCTGCCAAACTGCTGAAGCTACTTTAAGCTCTGCAGTGAATAACACCAAAAACAGTATAAGACTACTGAAAAAGAACGTTTCCATTCTCTCTGTCTGCCTAACCAAGGAGGAGTTACTTAATTTGCTACTCAAGATGACAGACTCCTATGATAATTTATAGATGCAGTTGGGACGGTTAGTCCATAGGAACAACTAATTCAGATTCAAAGTTTTGAAAAAAAAAATAGTGTTGGGTGTTGACCAACAAATTCTTATTTTAGAAGAAATAGTGTATTACGAGTTAAAGTCTTAAAGATATAGGCATGGCAAGTATGAATGAGGTACAACCCATCCAAATTATATATCCGGGTATGCTAAGTTGACATCGACAAGCCACGTTGAAACTTAATTGGATTAATATTCACGTTGCTTGGTCATTTCCCAAATAGTTCTATCATTATGCCCGAGAGTTTCAATTATTGATTCATTGTGCAGTAAAAGAACATAGGATCAACCTTATCATAAATAGCAATAATGAGAGGCAGACATCTCTTCACGTAACCCTTACAATCAGAAAAGAGTAGCTGAAAAAAATTTTAACTCAAAATTTATACAGTCCAAAATTTCTCAACAAAATCCATGCTAAGAAAGATGTCTGTGCAACTATCATTATTCTATAAATTAAGGGTTTTCAATCCAAATTCTTTAAACCAACTAAGGAAATCCTTATCACACGTTTTGTGTTTTGTAGGATCCATGATACGTACGTGGTACAATCAAATGCAATTTGTTCAACTTGCCGCAGTAAACCATGCATTGGTATAATGATAAATCCTATAAATTATAGGCTACTTGAATGATAGGCTATCGACCCAAGAGATAGAAGATTCTATTCCGTACTTATACAAGTCTCAGAAAAGTCAATTCGTACACGCAAGAATGAAATAAACTACGGGTATTGTGTGTATATATTTTCTTTAGTATTGGTAGTAACATGCAATACCTAACTATTTGCAGTTGACTTATCTGTTTATCAAGAAATGGAAATTTTTTATGTTAGCAACTACCAAAGAAGAGGGCTAAAACAAATTAATAAGTCAGATATTAAGACCACTCATCGGCAAATGCCATGTGTTATGCCATACATCAAGGAAGTTCCACTCACATGGCACATGGCTGATGGCATCCCTGACAGCATATTTCCTGCCATGAACAAACAAGCACCACCGGCCACATTGTTCGTTGTTGAAATGTGAACTGCATATCCTACTGTAGAATTTCTCAAAATCGTTTTCCCAATAGCATAAAATCATCTAAATTTTTTAAGGATATGGAATTAGTACAATACTAATCAAATTAAAGTTTTAAAGCGCTCAAATTTAACTGGATTATATGTTTCATGAGATGAAATCCAAATAAAAATAAGCTTAAAATTTTACATTACCTTAACTTTTGGATATATATAGGTATAGATGTGTGCGTACTGCAATAAACACCTTCTACACGTGATTGAGATTTTATACAACCTAACACCAAAATTAGTAATGTAATGTAAAAACCAAGTGCCCCGATCAAGGAGCTAAAATTCAAAGTCAACATCACTTACTGAGCCACATGCAAATTAAATATAGTCAAACAGCGTAAGTTAAATTACAAAGTTTATACCTTTTTTTTTTCTTGATTTATTCTAGTTCAATGTCTTTCAATTATAGCACAAGCCACGAATATGCTCTTTCTCATTTTTCCTTTTCATCGTTGCAAATAGGACTTTTTAAGATTTCGGGATAAGAGAAGCATAACAACATCAACCAACCAAATAAGATACTAACGAACCCATAGGATGGATAGCTGGCAGTGACAAATTTTTATATATAAGGCATGTCCTAATCACTGGGTTGTCTTGAAATTGCAGTTCACCACATCCGCAAGTAATGACAAACACAGAGATATTGTAGTTTTTATGTACTTACGGTTCGAGGATTGTTCTCCAATTTCCCCACTTCTCTAGTTAGATTGTCCTCCACAACTGCAATTTGGAACTAGTCTTTGATGTTAAAATACGTCCTCAACCGATCAGTGAGGCCATGGCATCTGTTTAGTGAGAATTTTGGGTATCACCGTATCAGGAAAATGGTAAAAATAAACATAAGTCATTTTATATTTATTTTCTTTTCTAAGCTGAGATGGAATTGAAGGCATTGGTGCAATAAACTTATCTAAGCCACAGTAATCTTTACCATATGATAGCAGTAAGTCAGATATAAAAGTCTCATTGGATACTTACTAATATAATTTACAATCCAATCTTCAAAACAATGATTAACGGGTTAAGCAGAATGAATTTATTCGAATCTACACTATAGCTAGCAATTTGAAAGACCATTGGAGCAAAAAATTTATGAACCTATACACTGACTTCTACTATGTTAGTAACACAGTAGGTAGCGATTTTCGAACCTGGACATATGGTAAATCTGAAGATTTCAAGCTATAAAGGCACGTGAAAAGTTTGGGGGAAAAAAAAAAATCAGAAAATTACTGTCACAAATAACCACATTCCATAAAATACTGAATCCAGCTAAATCAAACTGAGAACACTGAAACGAAAGGAAATAGCATGCTCATTAAGAGGAGCGATTAACATACATCACTGACAAGAGCTCCAAAGTAAAGATTAAAAAGAGGGAAAACAAAGGAAATGATTTTACCGATTCATGTGACGCCTTTTCTTCTTGTTTAGCTTCCGAGAGAAGGATTCGACTGAAGTGGAGAGATTTTGAATCGGAATGGCTAATGCGCGCGTTTTCTCAGAAGAAGGCTTGGGCTACTAAAACCCAAAGCTTTGTATGGGATGATACTGGGCTTTCTGCACTTGTGGCCCAATCATCCAGTACATGGGTTCACATCGACCTTGTCGGCTCAAATTCGCTAGGCCTAAAGCTGATAAGGACAATTTTTGTAGAAAAATGGGAGATGGGAGATAAAAGGTATATATATTGGCTAATGAGGATTGGTTCGAACAGTATTCATTAATGCACATTTTGAGTCACTCCTGGCGGCTAACACGCACTTTATAAAGCATGATACATTATGTATCATGTATTATTAGACGCTTAACATGATTTATTACAAATAATTGGAGGTTTTCTTCTGATAACTTGTTATATCATTAAAAAATGTAATAAAAACGATAAAAATATTTAGGCAATTAGTCCCACATTATCATTATTTATTTTAACAATTTTTTTTGTCCAAATATACATATATAAGGAATATTTATAAGAAATATATATATATAAGAAAAAATATAAATATATATATGTATATACGTAAATATTTATATATTTATATAAATAAAAATATATAATATTTATTTACATATATATAAAACTATACATATTTATATTTATATTTATAATACAGATGTATATATAATATAATTACATTTACAAATATATTTATTTAATTATATATATGCATACATAAATATAAATATAAAAATATTTTATTTTATTTTATTTATATATTTATTAATTTAAATTTATTTTAATTTTTATAAACATACACACACACACACACACACACACACATATATATATATATATATATATATATATAATGATAAGAAAACACTTTCTTATCTACGTCTTTGTTGAAAGCACTAGTAAAAAACTCCTTTCTTATCAGCATTTTCTTGTTTTTTACCAGTGGCTTTTAGCAAATACTTTAATAAAAATGAATTTTTGGTTAGATTTTTTTTCAGAAGTTTATCAGCGTATTGCTGAAAATGCTGGTAAAAAGCTAACACGTAAGAGTTTCTTACCAGGGTTTTTAGTAAATATGTCGATAAAAAAGAGTTTTTTTGTATTTTTTTTATAACTCTAGGAAGTAAATTTTATGTATATATTTATATATATAAATATATAAATATTTTTTTGAAATAAATAAATAAATATATATATATATATATATTTATGTATTTATATTTATATTATAATATATATGTATATATAATATATTTATATTTACAAATATATTTATTTAATTATATATATACATACATGAATGTAAATATATATTTATTTAATTCAATTTATTTCATTTATTTATATATGTAAATATATAAGTATCATTTATTATTTATATATTTATTAATTTAAATTTATTTTATTTATTTATAAACATAAATATATTTATACCTAAATAAAATGTGACATTTATATGTTTATATTTGCGTACTTTTATATATAATTAAATAAATAAATATATATCTACATATATAACTTTTTGAATAGTGTTCTGAAAAGAATGACAAGAAAACACTTTCTTGTCTGCATCTTTGATGAAAGCGCTGGCAAGTAGTAAGAAACTTCTTTCTTATCGGTGCTTTGCTATTTCTTACTAGTGCTTTCAGCAAATGCTCTGATAAAAAAGAGTTTTTAGTCAATTTTTTTCAGGAATTTACCAGCATTTTCAGCAAATACGCTGTATGAAAGAGTTTTTTTTGTCTTTTTTTCATAACTCTAAGAAACAAGTTATATATATATATATATATATATATATATATATATATATATATATATATATATATATACACACACATAAATATTTATATATTTATATACAAATATAAATATATAATATTTATTTACGTATATACAAAACTATTCATATTTATATGTACGTTTATAATATATATGCATATATAATATATGTATATTTACAAATATATTTATTTAATTATATATAAGTGCATAAGTGTAAATATATATTTATTTAATTCAATTTATTTCATTTAGTTATATATTTATTAATTTAAATTTATTTTATTTATTTATAAACATAAATATATTTTTACGTAAATAAAATATGGTACTTATATATTTATATAAATATTAGGGTGTTTTTTTAATATATGACATTTAATTAACAATTATACCAAGATATGGCATTTCAGACAAATTTACGGGGATATGAGATTGTAAAGGAAATCGAAAATTCTGATTTTAAAGTGGCATAATTAGTTAATTTTATATTAAAATTGGAAATTCTGATTTTAATTTTTAAATAATTAATTCTGCCACTTTAAAATCGAAAATTCCGATTTTCTTTCAGGCTGCTTTTTTTTTGTTCATAAAATTTAACGGGTAGAATTTGAAAAAATTAATAAAAAATAAGAAATGAAATTTTTTATTTCAGTATAAATAAAATAAGATTCTTAATCCGTGAATTCTGACAGACAGATTGATTAAATTAATAAAAAATAAGAAACAAAATTTTCGATTTCAGTATAGACAAAATAAGATTCTAATCCATAAACTTTGACAGACAGATTGATTAAATTAATAAAAAATAAAAAATAGAATTTCCGACTTCAGTACAGACAAAACGATTTCCAACCCGTGAACTCTAATTGACAGAATTTGAATAAATTAATAAAAAATAAAAAACGTAATTTCCCTATGCACTACTATATAAGCAGCTTCCCTCCTCAGTTGAAGCCGTCTGAGAGTGGAGAGTGGATGCGAAAAAAATAGGTGTGTCAAAAAAACAAAACGAGTGTGTAAAAAAAAGAGGGAGTAAAAATAAGAAAGGAGAAAATGGAAAGTAGTGCAAAAATTATTGTATATTTTAATGGTGATATTTTAAATACAAATGAGGGTGTGACATTTGAATGTGAAAGGCTAGCATATTTTTATATTCCATATACAATGTCATTTGCGGAGTTAGAAGATGGACTTTGTCAATGTGTAGATACAGATACTACGAAGAGAATGGAAAAAATAAGATACAAGTGTCCAATCTCTATTTTTGGCGGGTTTGTTCAATATCAAGCTATTCTAATAAGTGACGACAATGACATGCAACTAATGTTTAGAACACATCTGCAACATCAGGCGAACAATGCTTGTATAGAGCTGTATGTTGATTACAGAGAAGTTGATATTCTTTATAGAGCACGAGTAGAGCATATTTTCTGAGAGAGACATACAATGGGAAGAGGGCAATGATGAAAGTGATGAAGACGAGTTTGAAGATGAATGTGGAAGTGACGGCGAAGGTGCACTTGATGATGTCGATGATGATGCAAATGATGAGCAGGTGGCCAGTCAACATCCATTCGGAGAGCCATCTTTCATGCGCACTTTAGATCTTCAAGCTATGCATGCACCTGAGTTTCCAGAATATGTAAATATGGGTATGTAGCACATCACTAAAATCTTAAAAATGCGTTAATTAGTTTTTAAATATTGGCTTCATAGATATCAATAACTAGGATTTTAGATATTTTATAGTGTTTAGATATAAGTTCATAAAATATTTGGATTAGTTATAAAAAAATTTTAAAATTAATTTTATTATCATTAAACTAAAAAGTCATTAAATAAAGTACGGGTATTTTGAAATTTTTTAAAATTTTAGTGTTTATAAATTAAATTAAAAAGAAGATAGTAATTAGTAAAAAATATTAGTTTTTAAAATAAAGATTTATTATCATTAAATTGAATTTAATTTATAAATTTAATTTATTTTTTGTTGGGACTTTCGTAGGTGCTCCTGTTGCAGATGGTGAATTATATGTTGGAATGCAATTTAGTGATAGAGAAGCTGTTATACGAGCAATTAAGAGGTACAGCATATCCAAAGGAGTTGATTATAGGGTGTATGAGTCGGAACCAATAACGTTTTATTGTAAATGTGTCCAATATGGTATAGACCATGGATGGCTTGTTAGGGCTAGTTTTAGGAGGAATAATCATTGGGAAATCAGGAAGTATAATGACCCACACACTTGCACTAGGGCTAGGATTTCGCAAGACCATACGAAGTTGGGTTCAGACACAATTGCTGATTGTATAGAGCCACTAGTAGGATCCGACCCATCATTTAAGATAAAAGCTGTTATTGCAGAGGTTCAGTCTCGATTCGGATACACAATTTCATACCGAAAAGCATGGATGGCAAAGCAAAAGGTAATAGAAAAAGTTTATGGTAGTTAGGAAGCATCCTATGAAGCTTTACTGTGATGGTGTGCAGCAATGTGTGATGCTGTTCGAGGGTCAATTGTTCAGCTAGATGCTGCAGAGGCTTACCATGATGATGTCTTACTTCCAGATGCTCGTATATTACGTCGAATATTTTGGACCTTTGGTCCCTGCATCAGAGCATTTAGACATTGCAAACCAGTAGTGCAGATTGATGGGACACATTTGTATGGTAAATACAAAGGAGCTCTATTGGTTGCAGTTGCACAGGATGGCAATCAAAATATATTGCCAATTGGTTTTGCTATTGTTGAGGGCGAGACTGCAGATGGATGGCATTTTTTTCTAGACAATTTACACAGATATGTCGTGACCCAGGATGGAGTTGGTATCATTTCTGACTGGCATAAGTCAATTAATGCAGCAATAAGGAGAAGTAATGGTCAGTGGGAACCGCCAAAGGCATTCCACATATATTGCATTAGACATATTGCTGCTAATTTCTTGCGAAGATTCAAGGCGCCTTACTTGCACAAACTTGTTGTGAGCATGGGTAATTTATTTCTTTATTTAATTTTTATATTTGTGAATGTAATTTATGGTAAATATCCTATCTGTTTTGCAGGGTATTCCAGAACTGAGCGTGAATTTAATTGTCATTATGAGCGAATACATGAACATGGCCAAGTATATACAGATTGACTTGATGAAATCCCACGAGAAAAGTGGGTTCAAGCATTCGACGGTGGGCATCGGTGGGGTCATATGACCACAAACCTAGTTGAGTGCGTAAATTCTGTATTAAAGGGGGCTCGCAATCTTCCCATCACGGCACTAGTTAGGACAACTTACTTTCATTTGGGTGAGTTGTTCGCTCGGAAAGGTAGAGAGGCACATGCGCAAAAAAATGCAGGACACCCTATCTCAGAAGTTGTGATGACATGGCTTCGAGCAAACAAGCAAGCATCTGGAAATGTGCGGGTCAGTCAATTTGATCAACGAAATGAGGCTTTCTATGTTCAAGAACTATTTAGTAGGGCTGAGTATAGAGTTGATCTAAAGCAGAGATATTGTGATTGTGGCGATTTTCAGACAGATCGATATCCATGTCGTCACATGATTGCTTGTTATTGTAGCCAGAATGTTGACTGGCGAGTTTACGTGGAGGATGTCTATAGGATTGATGAAGTCTGCAAAGTATACAAGAAGGAGTTTGGAGTCGTCGGAAATGAGAGTACATGGCGCTAGTATATAGGTCCAAAGTTTTATCCAAACCCTGCCTTGAAGCGTACAGTGAAAGGTCGGCCCAAATCAACTCGTTTTCTGAACAAAATGGATATGCGTGAGATGCGGGGATCACGATGCTGTGGCATTTGTCGAGGCGAGGGACATAGTCGTAGCCGATGTCCAAACTTTCCTGGGTCAAGTTCGTAGTGTTTGTAATAGTTAATTATCTTTCCTTCGTGCTATTTTTATTGTGAATTGTCTAATTGTGTTATTTTTTCATTAATGAGTTTAATTTTAATTTTGCGTCATAGTCTAGTTCGAACAACTTTACCATGGGTTTGTTCTTCTTATTTCATTCAATTTATTATTATCTTCATTTTTTGCTATTGATCTTCTATTATGGATTTCTTGATATGTTGTTGTAAAGCAAATAATTGTGATATTTAAAAATTAGTGGACATTAACATATTAAAGCTATTTGCACTAAACTATGGTTATAGTAAAGAATTCAAATCCATAGAATAAATAATGAAATAAATAAATAAATAATATTATAAAGCACAATTCTTATATTTAGATTAAGGTAAATACAATCAGGACTCTAACAAAGCTTCAATCTTAAAAAAAAAAAAAAACTCCAGCAATATTTTAAATGAAAATAAATGAAATTAAGAAATAATACATATAATATTTGCATAAAAGTCAAAAAAGATAAAAAAAAATGTGGCAACACGTTGCCTAAGTCTTGCTCTTCTGCCAACCCTACCCACTGTACGCTGATCTCCGGCACCCTGATCGTGATCCCTTACACCCTCATCTGTAGAACCTTGATCCCCAACACCTTCATTTCCCTCGCCTGCTCGCTGTGGGACTTGGCTAGATGCAGGTGCATCTTCTATCATCGCCCATTGCAGTAGGGACGCTGTCCATTGATCACTTGGGGAGAATACTGGCTGAGACATATTTAGAATGTCTGGTGTCATCATCTTTGGTCGGTACTCTGGCATCACCATTTGTGGTCGATACACGTCATTCCGTCCAGGAAGTGACAAAGACAAGTCCAAATCACATCTTTGGGAAGATTCAGCAACATCTCGCTGATCGGTGTCGCCAAATGCAACTCCAAAGTTTCCCCAAACTCCACTTTGTATCTGGATGCCACTAGTACTATCAACAAACCTTCTACCTCGACTCAAACTACTCCTTCGACTAGGATGAATGTCCCTTACATCTAAGGACATTCGCGGTGGATCCATGCGATTTGGATGCTGCATTTGTGGGGGTTGCTGTGTCTATGGATCCCAATACATTTGATGTTGGGGGAGCTGCTCTTGGGTAGGTCGCTGAGTCCAACAAAATTGCTGCTCCTGTGGATCCCAATAGAAATCCTCATTTGCCTATGGTGAAGGAAGTGGCAACGGCATAGAAACCTGGACTTGGGGGGCTGGTTCGTCTACGGGGAACTCTTGCTACTGGGGGGGTGGCTGCCCCATGTGGCCTTCTCTTCTTTGTGGGGTGGTTGCTCCATATGAGCGGCCAACTGTAAAGGAGCGGCATGATGTAAATACCACGACCAATACTCATTAGAAGGTTGGTAGTCTGCAACTGGTTGTCCTTGTAGGACGCGCTCATGTCGGTGATCCCACATTGTTATCCAATCGATATGCATCAATCTCCAGTCGGTCTGTCCTTGTCCCCGTAAGTCTATATTATGCGAACCTACTAGTGCACGAGGCTCGACAGGAACATGCTGAAAAAATCCAAATTAACGCATTACGCGGTCAGCTGAATGCCACTCAATCACTTCGAAGCAAATCAATGGTGCTACCGTCGACCACATCTGCCCCTCGTCCCGAATATTGTCCGAAATAAGGCCATCAATTGTAGGCTCACCATACGATTGCCATACAAACTGTATCAATAATAATATAAGAGACTATTATTAACATATTTGTAACTTTTCAATTTTTCAAAAAAGTATTATAATACATTTGTTATATTATAATTATAATAATAACAATTTATATATTTTAATAATTACCTCATTATGGCCCATCCGATTTATAAGCCCCCTTAGGTTGGTAAGATTTCTCAAGTTAGCCTACCGTCGATACCTTGCATGACTCCATCTGTGAGATATTATATGAATTAGACACAATTTTCATTATAACAAATGTCCAATTTATTATGAGCACTAGTTTTACCTAGAAGCAATGGGAAAAGTAAAATATTGGGTCGGCACAAGTGCCAAAAAAGGGAGCCTAAGGTATGCCCATGCTTGTAGAAGCACCAAGCTGCCACATATATTCTGTGTTCTTGCACGCGAAGCACGATCTAATGCCCGATAAAGCACGGCGAGGCATGCCGAACCCCAGCTATATAACCCAAACTGGTCCATATGCTCAAGCAGCTGCAAATATTTTCCATGGACCTCTGAATCGCTCTTGTCAGGCACTATGACGTAGCCCAACAAGGATAGTATATAAGCACGAGCCATTCGTTGTACAATGATGTCGCCGTTGCCACGAAGCAATCTATAGTATTGGGTCAACCACTGTAACTTGAGAAAACTTCCTTCAAAATTGCCCTCTCCTGGCTGAGTGCCAAGTAGATACTCACATTGTTGCAAGAGTACTGCAGTACTTGGAGTAGTAATTCCAATGACAGCTATACCATTCACATGGAGGCCGAGCTGAATGGCGACATCTTCTAATGTCACTGTGCATTCTTCACAAGAAAAATGAAACGTATGGGTCTCTGGTCTCCACCGTTCCACCAGGGCACTTATCAAATGGTTATTTATATTCATTTGGCTAATCTGGGCAATGTGATATAAACCAACCTGCTGCAAGATCCCATGAATCTCGAACCTTGGTTGATCTAGATTCAAATGACGGACCCGCAATATTCTTGTCTCCTATTACAAATAAAACCATCGATTAATTTTAAAATAAATAAATATTCTTAACTAAATTAATAGTAATTAGTGTATAGTTTATGAACCAATATGGAAAGACTATTATTAACCAATTTAGTTAATATTTTAAATTTAAAAACTAAATGTACCTATAGCTGGTACATTGTTTTTTGCAAAATAATTACCATATATTTTCAACTTATTTTTCTATTATAACAAAATTATTTTTATAAAAGCCAATAACATAAGTCCAGTTATAATTTTCTTTTTCTAACTATTATCCACTAGTTGTAGTAAACTATTTTACAAATTTAATAGTTTATGAACTAATATGCAAACACTATAAATATAATTAATCAATTTGGTAGATATTTTAAATTTAACAACTAATATTGCTAGGAAATTTTTTTTCTTACAAAACTATTACTATATATTTTCAAAATATTTTTTCAATTATATCAAAATTATTTTTAAAAAATTCAACCATGATTAGACCAAAAAACAACAAAAAAAAGTAGTCTAAATTCCAAATTGTCATATTTAATTTTCACGCTCGTATTACAAACAAAAACATCAACTATTTTAGGTATCCACCCATCTTCCCACATCTAATTATATGTATATTGTCAACAATTTATTTACTTTTTTTAATCATAAATTACCCCTAATTCATCAACAAAAGAAAAGTACAAAACTAAACAAATGCAAACATTCTTTCTTTTATATGGCAAAATGAGTTGTAATTTTAAATTTAATTATCATTTTATTATTTAATAATAGCAAACTAATTAAGAAATATATTACACAAAAAAAAAGTCAAATCCATCCAAACACCGCCAATAACAAACTATTGTACATAACATTAGTAAACTTTTGAAAAAAAATTTAACACATAATAACAAATTTAATTTCTAAACAAAAAAAACTTACATTATGCTCGAGAATTTGCTCAGAAATATGTTGCCGTAGATCTACTGTTGTATCCTGAACCATTTTTATAAATAATTTAATTTATTCCCTAAATAAATCAATATTTTTTTATACAACTATCATAATATAACACACTCTTTCTCTTCTTCCAAAAACCAGACATAGCACTTTTCACACAAAATACAACACTCTTCTGCGCAATCCTCCCCATTTATACTCACGCATCCCTCCCTTTGTTTATATTCATATAGAACGCATTATTGGTGTAACTCTTTTCAACCAATGCATATGAACATTGTTGTAGAGATTCGCACGGAGCATTGTCAATCAATTTGAAATTTTTGAATTTTGAATGCACGGAATCTCATGCGGCTAATTATCATGGAGATAGATGGTCATTGCAGCCAAAGAAACACTTATTCAAATAAGTTCTGATGCTATTATATATTATTATACTCCTTCACGTGATGGAAGCACACTTTCAACAAAATGTCCTCCTTCAGTTCGTGCACTATTCCCTCACATGTGCAACAACAATGGCAAGCAACATGGTGAGGAGGCGACTGCAGGTTGCAACAGCAAAAGTCGGAATTCCCGACTGCAGGCGTCCTTGCAGTGTTGTCTTGCACTGTTCCTCTAGCAGAAAAATCGGAATTTTCAATTTTTCTTGTTTCGTCCGCCACCTGCAAACAGTCAAAATCAAAAGGTAAATATAATTAACAAACTAAAAACGTAATTTTTGATTTAATTAAACACCATATTATGGTAAATACCGCCCAAATGTCATATTATTGCACATATTACTCTACAATACCATATTAAAAATAAAAAATCTAAATATTATATATATTTATTTATTTAAATTTATTTTATTTTTTATAAACATAAATATATATTAAACATAAATAAAATAAAATATTTATATATTTATATAAATATATATACATATATTTATTTATATAACTTACTGAGCAGTGTTATAAAAAAAATGATAAGAAAATACTTTCTTACTTGTGTCTTTACTGAAAACACTAGTAAAAAACTCCTTTATTATCAGTGTTTGGCTATTTCTTACCGGCACTTTTAGCAAATGCCCTGATAAAAAAAAGCTTTTGGTTAGATTTTTTTTTTTTTTTAGGAATTTACCAGTATGTTGCTGAAAATATCTATAAAAAGCTAGTAAGGAAGAGTTTCTTACTAACATTTTTAGCAAATAGGTTGATAAGAAAGAATTTTTTTTTTGGTCTTATTTTTCATAACTCTAGGAAGCAAGTTTTATGTATTTATTTATATATATAAACATATAAATATATTTTTTTGAAATAAATAAATATATATATATATATATATATATATATTTATGTATATATAAAACCATACATATTTATATTTATATTTATAATATATATGTATATATAATATATTTATATTTACGAATATATTTATTTAATTATATATATATATGCATACATAAATATAAATATATATTTATTTAATTCAATTTATCTTATTTATGTGTATATGTAAATATATAAATATCATATATTATTTATATATTTATTAATTTAAATTTATTTTATTTATTTATAAGTATAAATTTATTTATACTTAAATACAATATGATATTTATATAAATATTATATATCTATATATATATTTATTTATTTATATTATTTTTATAAACATAAATATATTTATATATAAATAAAATATGGTATTTATATATATAATTATATGTATGACTTACTCAATAGTATTTTGAAAAAAATGACAAAAAAATATTCTTACCTGCATTTTCAGCAAATACGCCGGTAACTTTTTGGGAAAAAGAAATTTCAAATGGAACAATGATTATTGAGGATCAGTTATCCGAGTATTTTTGTTGTTTTCCTTACTTTTTCTTTATGGTCACGTAACAAAAACATGGTTGACGTATATTTTATTTTAAAAATTCAGACTTCTGAAAACCTGGGAATTAGGTGGATAGTAACAAATCTCCACCATTCAATTAGTATTTTACTTAAAAAAACCCTCTAATCTAGCTTAATGTGTAGGTGTGACAGCGATGCATGACAAACAACTGGGCATGTAACAAAGCGTCGTCTCTCCTAGTTTATTCTTTGGTATGGTGCTTTTGCCATTTGGTAATTGCTTTTAAAATTGTGATCATTGGCAACTAATAATGAGACCACAAGAAAAATAATTTATCACTAGATTACTCACTGTAACTAACTTTTAATTATAAGTTTTTGAAGGAGAAAAGTGATAATTATATTTTAATTTTGAAAACTATCATTGAGCATAAGATAATGAAGGTGTAGTCTTTCAAGAGGAAAACTAATAATGGAAAGAAGAATTAGAACGTCACCTAAAATATTTACCATACCAAAACGCTAGGTCTGATTAAGCTCCATCGTTGAAACCGACTTTGCGTTGTTATGGATAACCTCTTAAATTGTTTTCAGATATGACTTCTTGGAAGTATCTTCTAAGCCAAGGATAATGATGTTTGGTGTCGCTAAATATGTCAATCATGCATTATCTATGGAAAGGACATGTTGAATAGCATAAAGGAAATAAAAATAAATTGAAATAGAATCTCTTGTTAGCTCCATGTAGTGTGCATGCAAAGCTAATTTTGCACAAAAGCTGCTAAGAAAAAATAAGCAGAAGGAATGGACTACAACATCAACCCAGCAAATTAAATTACCTTGAAAAATAAACAGTACATATAATTATGCGTTCACACGTACGTATTGAAGAACTACGTATTTATACTATATTATATTTAATAATTATATAAACAAATTCATGAATACTAAAGTAATAGATATATATTAGATGAAATTAACAGTAATCAATAATGCAACAGAAATTATGAGAGTGATATTCTGCAAAAATGATATACTTACACATCACCGTGCTTATCTTCCCTGTCCCTTCCTGTGGAGGATGTTCTCTTTTATTGGTTTCGTCCAATCACACGCCTTCATAGTGGGGCCAATCAACCAGCTGTTGGCAACCAGCATCCACTTCTACTTCCGGTTGCTGTTCTACAAGCGTCTCGATATGATTATAAAAACGCCACAAGGGTTAGCCAATTGGTTCACACAGCCCGAAAGCTAAGAACTCTTCCCCTTCTAAAAAGCTTGCGCTATTTTGTCCTAGCTCGTCGCTCTTTTCTGATATATAACTTTTGGGTTTCACCTTTCGGTTTGGTACGATATTTATTAGTTGCTTTTAATAGTTATCAAAAGTAGAATAGGCACCAATATTTTTATTTTTTGCTAGTTCATTAAAATATTGTTTCCATATTTATTATGTCTAGTCCCTTCACTCAAAAAAAAAAATTAGTTTATTTATTTAGAATAAATATTCATTTTGAATCTTGATAAAATTTTTAGAGAATAAATTAATTCTTCAAATTTTAAAAATTTATAGATGATTCCTCATCATTTAAAAAGGAGGATACTTTAATCCCTTTATATAAAATTTTTTAATAATAAAGATCTTTACGAAAGAATTAATATATCTTTTTTTAAAATAATAAAAAGTATTTAAAAATTTTTAAATTTTTAAAAATTAATTTATTTATCAAAATTTTTATCTGAGATCAAAACAAATATTTTATTATTTATTTATATTTCATTGAATAAAATTTTGGCATTATCTTTTCATCACAGAAGAAAGGAAATTATAATAAAAATTTTAATTTTGATATACTAATATTACCATCTAATCAAATTTTTCTATACACATGACTTTTAAAGTAATTGATATAAAAATTAAATATATTCAATGTATTAAAATTAAACTCATAATAAATACATAAAAGAGGATCATTCGTGGAATTAGGTTGTGATTTTTGTGCGTGGATCTCAGGATTAAGCGGTATGGCGGGGAATAATGGATGTCTCAAACACCTGCTTTTGACGGCTTTTATGATGACCTTGGTCATTGCCCAACATGTGAAATGCAAGGAAGGTGATTATATTGGTGGCAATGGCTTCGTTAGGCGAAGTGGCACCAATTTTATTCTTAATGGGAAGCGTTTCTACTTCAACGGATTCAATGCCTATTGGTTAATGTATATGGCATCTGACCCATCCACAAGGTCCAAGGTTACTACCACTTTACAAGAAGCTTCCCACCATGGTTTAAGGGTTGCAAGAACTTGGGCCTTCAGCGATGGAGTTAACTACCGAGCCCTTCAGATTTCTCCCGGTTCCTATGACGAGGAAGTATTCAGGGTACGTATTGCATCTTCATTAGTAAGATTATTTTCTCAGCTCAGTAAGGTGTTACTCTCGGTATATTGTGTATTACGGATCAAAGTGACTTTTTGTTGTTTAAACTTTAAATTCTACGTGGTTTTTTTATGGGTGAAACTGCATATATATGCATGTGTTATGTGTAGGGACTGGATTTTGTAGTCTCAGAAGCAGGAAAATATGGGGTGCGATTGATACTGAGCTTCGTGAACAACTGGAAAGATTTTGGTGGGAAAAATCAGTATGTCCAATGGGCAAGGGCGCGTGGCCAAAATGTGAACAACGAAGATGACTTCTTTACACACCCGGTTGTTAAGCAATACTACAAGAACCACATTAAGGTGAGCAAATGCGAACATGCATGCACATACAAGCACAAGAAAGGATCTTTTTGGGCACCTAAGTTTTTGTTAACATGACAACTATTAGTATATAATTTCTATGAGTCTCGTTGACTTTTATTATTGATTAAAAAAGTGGGATCAAGTAACCCATAGAAATATCTAATTAGTAATAAAAATTAACACATAATAAGATTATATGAAATTTTTATTTGAGAAAATCTATTTTTGAATTATGTTATGAGTATGTTTGTTTGTGTTTTTTTTTTGGGGTAAAAAATTACTTTTTTTACTGGAAAATCAGTTTTTATATATTTAGATACTTTTTTTAAAAATAATCAAATTTAAAAAAAAATTTGTTATCAATTTTTTTTTGGAGAAACTAAAAAAAATAGCTTATTAAAAAATTTAATTTTTAATTTTTAATTTTTTTAATTATATATAAAATTTAAGTTTCAAAATCACTTTTTTCAAAATTTAAAACAAACACACCTATATGCACCCTTCAAAATTTCATACACCTTTGACACACACTCACAAAAATATAGGCCCATCATTTGTTCTGTTTCCTACTTCTTTTTTGTCCATATCTCTCCCTCTCTTTTGTTTATTTATTTATTTTTATAGATCTCCCTCTTTTATTTCTGTGTCTGAAGGTGTCTATCACTTCAAATAAAACAAAAATTATTTCTCAATTTCTATTTATTTATGCATGCAATAATTAATGGGTTAGTCCCGACAAATATTACTGAGCTACATAATCAAATAAAGAGTAAAATATGGTATATGTTAGTATTAAAAAAATTTCCTAGCTACTTGCAATTTAGCGTCGTCAAGTTTAGAAACAACTGTGTTACATTAACATAGCAACTTCGACACACTTACAAGACATCCAAGTAATCCTTAGTAAAAAATATTTAGAATTTTTTATTTTAGATTTTTTTATTAAAATATTTCCCATCCAACGACGGGGTGTCGAGGGATGTTTCGGCCTTCAATATACACATAACTTTTCTGAACAAAATAAGGAACAGGGAATGGTTTAAAATGAAAACTAGTTTACTCTTAAATAATAATTTGACAAGAATTCGAACTAATTAAGGCAATTAGGCACCATAAATGATAATTTTTCTTCATTGTTTTCATAACTATAATTTTCTATTATCATTACAATACCGATATTATTTCCTTGTTCAACAATTCCCAAATAAAAATGTTGGTAATTTCTCTTGTTTAATGTGCAGGCTGTGCTGACAAGAAGAAACACAATAACTGGGGTGGCATATAAGGACGATTCGTCCATTTTTGCGTGGGAACTTATGAATGAGCCTCGTTCCCAACATGACTCCTCGGGCAAAGTTATTAAGGTCATTCTCTTTCGCAATCGCAACGATAGATATTACTCTGCCTTTTACAACTGGCCACACGCATGCATACATTGTGTATTTATTTATATATGATCATGCGTGTGACTTTCTTTCTCGACATGACAGCAAAAAGAGTGTCACAATTACCCATATGATTCCCTCCTTTCCTTGAATTTAAGAAGGCTGAAAGAAATAGGCCACCCAATTTCAGAAGAGACAAAACCAATATTATCCCAGAGATGTGGACATATTGATAGGGAGGACAAATCCCATAAAATTAAACTTGGTCATTAAATTTTCAAATTTAGAAGATAATATACGCATCTTAGCTTTTGCAGGAATGGGTGATCGAGATGGCTGCCTATGTCAAATCCATTGATAGAAATCATTTGCTGGAAATAGGACTTGAAGGGTTCTATGGTGAAACAATTCCACAAAGAAGACAATTCAATCCGGGATACCAATCAGTTGGTACTGATTTCATTTCCAGCAACCAAGTTCCCGAAATCGATTTTGCCACCATACATCTCTACCCTGATCAATGGTATAATTCTTTTCATTTAATAATCTCATAAAATCTTACCGCAAAAACAACAATATACTTTGCTATAAGACATGGTTCTAAATTGGGAACGCAACAGCATTCCAGCAATAATTGCAGCCATATGAGTCACATTTTCCTGCAATTATTCGTACCGCAGCATAATTGCAATTGCAATTTAAAACCATGTTATAAGGTGATAATTAATATTATGGATGTAGGTTGCCAGGCTCAAACGGAGTGGCCAAGGCTGCATTTGTTGACAAATGGATAGAAGCACATATTGAAGACTCTAAGAATATTTTGAGAAAGCCCATAGTTGTTGGCGAGTTTGGCATGTCTTCAAGGTCACCAGGATATAGCGTGCAAGAAAGGGACAGTTACATGAGAAAGATCTACAATGGCATATACAGTAGTGCTAGTAGTGGGGGACCGTGTGCGGGTGGGCTTTTTTGGCAGCTCATGGCTCAGGGAATGGATAGCTTCCGAGATGGCACCGAGATTATCTTCCAGGAGAGCCCTTCAACTACTACAATTATCGATCAACAATCTCAAAAAATGTCATCTATTGCATAGATATATATATATATATATATATATATATATATATAAATATAGATATAAATATATATATATATATATAGAAGAGAAGCATTTCGCCTCAAACAATAAAGCATCGATTCTTATAACACCCCCCTCCCCACAATTAGTAGTACTGCATGGTAGAATATAGAAGAAAGGAAATATGTAAGAGCTGGTGCAGGCGAGGAAGACATTAGTATATAAACCTTGTCTCTTTCTTGAGATAAATGTGAAAAAATATATTTATTTCTTAATACGTGGATTGAAGGATATTTATAAGAATAGTTTTTATAACTTTATTGGTATATGTTACCCATCACACCCACTCGTTTGCTTCTAAATTAATCTTTCAAATTACTAATGCAATCAAGCTGAAGTCTCATATACTTGCCCCACCGTAATTACTATTCAATTTTATTTTTTATTTTCATATTTGGTAAAACACCCACTTTGGCCTGTATTTAGATAAAAGACATGAAAAATTCTCTAACTAGCTAGTTGTCGTAAGTAATTAAGACATAAGGTAAATTATGATTGATAGTAATGCGATTATGTCCAATTAACTGCAGCCAAATGGCAATGCGTGCACCAAAATTGAATGCACTGTCCCCATGGGTGGTATTCTCATTTTGGGAGGAAAAAAAAAGGGAAAATGCCTCACCGTGCCGTATACGATAATGAAAGAATAACTTTGTCTTAAATTCGTATGTTTGGTCGAGAGACAATTAGATAACCTCACTAATCGTGGCAATAAATATGACAAATTAAGACAAATGTGCATTATGCAGAAGAGCATTGGCAATATTTCATTTTCCAGACACCAAATTATACGAAATTGTTCGATTTCCTTTGATTAGATGTTTGCTAAAGAGCAAAAAATTTGACTTCAGTTAGGGAACTGTAGACCCTTTTGATTCACTCTCTCTCTTTAGTATTTTTTCTTTTTGTAAGCAAAACTTTTGACTAATTCTAATGTTTTTTCTGAGCAACAAAATTTTTTTATTCTATTCTATTTATAATTTAAAACCTCGGTCATTTTATTAGCAACATAGTGAAAATCACAAAAATAAAATATCAAATTATGAATAGAACACAAAGAACAAATTTTTTCTTTTTTCTTGCTCTAGGAAAAATTTATCTATTTATTTTTTGGGTTCTCTTTTAATAGAAAAAGGGGGTATTTTTGGTCTCTTTCCACGTGATCTTAAAAGTAAACAGATATTTTTAAAAATATTTTAGGATTATGCGGATAAATTTTGGTAGTTTTAAAATGCATTTAATCACAATTCTAAAATGTAACTAAAATTAAAGAATTACTATAATATACTACAGATGTTTGGGGTATGAATATATCTTGAAGACATTGGTGAAGTCATATATATATATATATATATATATATATATATATATATATGGCAATATGAGGGTAATTTAGTTTTCACCAAAAGAATTTATCATCCCTCATTCAATCTAAATTCTTGATTATGGCCAATTAAATATTTATCATATCAATCAATCACATTCAAACTTTTAATTTATCAATTATAACTTTCAGCGACCTTATCTACTAATCATGACTCTCAATCAATTTATCTACTAATCATATATTTCAGCCATCCTTTTTAATCAATCTAATTTATTTATTTATTATTCTTTCTTAAATATTGATACTGACTTAAGAATCTTCTAAAAAATTTAAAAAAAAATAGAAGAAGGTTTTTTTAACATTTTTTCTCTCCTAATACTATTTTTTCATCTTTTTCATCATTTTGACCAATTATGATTTACCTGTACCTTTTAATTATTAAGTTTAAATTAATAAACTATATTTTTATTTTTTTATCAAATAATAAATAATTTTTTTTAACTTTGACAAAAAAAATATAAATATTTTAATATATTATTAATTATTTTTTAATCTTATATATAATACTTCAATTATAGATCTATATATTATAACTAAATTCATAAGAATAGATAATACAATTTTACTGGATCTATGTATCATACTATTATTTATTTTTGATTAATAAAAATATTATAAATCTAATGACTTGAAAAGGAAAGGGATGAGTATTTTATAAAGTCTTTACAACTTATGCTATAAGTTTATGATGCTTGCATAAAAAAAATTGTCATAAAATATTTCTTTTACAAGTGATGATACCTCAAATGGATGAAATGAAACATACATAACGTATGTGTGACACCAATTTTAAATTATTAATGTTTTGTTAATCTTACAATAAATAAAAATTTAAACTTTGGTAATGCAATATAGTAATTTAAATTATTATTAATTAATCTTTTAATCTTACAACACTTTGATTGTATATTCATATTTTACAAATATATCTATTATATTAGGTACTTTGAGTTTTAGCAAGTAATTTTATTTAATTTTGCTTAATAAAGATACAGTGAATTTAGTGTTTTAGTTTTTTAATTAGCAATTTAAATTATTATTAATTAATTTTTTTAATCTTACAATAGTAAATAATAGATATATATATATATATATATATATATATATATATATTATGCAATATTATGTACATTTTTATTAATAAAATATCATGGATTTAATAGATCAAAAAGTAGGAAATGAAAAATTTATAAATTTTTTAAAACTTATCGATAGATTAGTTTTATGAGTAACATTAATATTTCAAATATTAACACTAATAGCATGCTCCAAAAGCACAGACCCCTTATGGTTTTGTCTTTTAATATGTGCATAATGTGCGTTTTAGATTCTGAATCCAGGACTTAGCTTTTTTTGCATTGCCCTATGGCGAGATCGCTTTGGATCAGACTTTTTGGGATCTTTAAAGAATCATGAATTTACTTTGAGGATATTCATTAGTTTCTTCTCATTAAGTTAAGAGGTATTGACTCTCGTAAAGAAACTTAGATTCTATAGCAGATCATTGTTTTTGCTATGCTATGATATATTTGGTTGGAAAGAAATTCTAGAGTTTTTAATAATTCCTTTTCATCTATTGATTTTAGACAAAACCCCCAAACTCGTCCCTCTTAAATTTTGTGTTAGACAATTTGGTCCCTCTAAAACAAAAAAGCTTCCCATGGTATCTAACAATTAAAAACGTCAAACAAGTTAATCACTCCATCAAATCTCTCATTTACAAATGTCGACGTAGCTGTTAAAACGCTGGCTTGGTTCGTTAAAGCGCTGACGTGGTTTGTTTTATGCCACGTTAGCAAAAAAAGGACAAATTAGTCCCTTGAGAATTTTGAAGAGTTCAATTTGGTTCCTATCATCATCTTCTTTCTTCTCAAATCCCAAAATCCAAATCTTATCTTCCTCTTCATAGTTTCACCTTGCTTTTTGTTCTTCACTTCTTGCTTTTTCTCCTTTTTCTTCTTCATCATCATTTACTCTAGCAACTTACTTATTATCTCAGATTCTTCTATCTTTTATACTCACATTGTTTTTATTCTTCACCCTATTTGCTCAAACACCCTTTCTTCTCTACTAAAAACGTAACTCAGCAAATTGCCATCACAGACTACTACCATGAGCATCGCAAAAAATTTGCAACAAATTCATAAGGCAACATATAAATTTGATAAAACAACTTGGAACTTGATACTATAGAAAACCTATGTATGATTTATATATGCAAAAAGAGGAAGGAGATTCCAAAATGGAAGCTTTTCCTATTTTTGTGAAAACTAACTGCAAAAGATGAATATTAGCACTAAAAAGTGAAACCCTAGGCAGAGATGGGACCCAAATTAAAATAAAATGGAGCACAACTTTATAGAAAGTAAAGAGTTGATGATGGCTTAAAAGTTAGCTTGGCATTTTCTATGTCAAAGAGAGTGAAAGAAAAACCTGAATAAATCAAACATAGTAAAAAAGGGGTAAGACCTCAGATTTAAGATAGGGCAGTATTCGACTTGAATGAATTAACTCTCATGACCATAGATAGATGTCTTCTTCCTTTTTGTTTTTTTCCTTTCTTTTCTCATCAATCAACAACTTAACTAAAAATGGACAAGACTAAAGGGAAGAAAGAATGAGTAAAAGAACATTGAGAAATAACAACACAGTTGTTAAGTTGATAGTGGGCTAGGAAAGGATATGAAATTGAATAGTTTGAGTCTCTTAAAGGTGTGAGTGAAAATGGGATGGATCAGCTTCGAGGGTGCTTCTAAACTTGCTAGATTTATATTTGGAGCAAAAAAGGAATGATAATTGGTAGAAGTGGGTGAGAATGAAAGCGGATGGGAAAAGATGTTTGAGCAAATTGGGTAAAGAACAGAAGCAATATAAATGTAAAAAGGAGAAGAGCATAAGATAATGAGTGAATTACCAGAGTAAATGATGAAGTGAAGTATAGAAAGTAAGGCAAACCAAAAAGAGAAAGAGGAAGATGAAATTTGGGTTTTAGGTTTTGAGAAGGAGAAAGATGATAATAGGGATTAATTTGAACTCTTCATAATTCTTAAAGGACTAACTTAACCTGTTATTTGCTGATAGATTTGAGAAGGAAAAAGATGATGATAAGGACCAAATTGTACTCTTCAAAATTTTTAAGGGACTAATTTGTCCTTTTTTTTGCTGATGTGGCATAAAATGGACCATGTTAGTGCTCTAGCAGACCAAGTCAGCATTTTAACGGCCAGATCAGCATTTGTAACGAAGAGATGTGATGGAGGGACTAACAGATGTTTTTAATTATCAAGGACCATGAGAAGCTTTTTCGTTCTAGAAGGACCAATTTATCCCATGCGAAATTTGAGAGGGATGAAGTTAGGGGTTTTGTTTTGATTTTATTTGGGATAGAATAACCTTTTTGGCTTCCCTTTTTTGTTCAGCTCATGGTTTGTTTAATGGTGTATCTTTAAGCTAATATTCAAAGAGATTTATTACATAGTTTATCGCTTTAGGTTTTAGCCATATCTTTTGTATCTATGTGAGGATATCTCATCACATATATTGCACAAATGATGCAAACAAAAATGTTGTATTTTGAGGTTATACTAAATATATATTATACTAGTGATACAAACATATAAATTGCAAAGATAATGATTAATATAAATTATAATTATTCATAATTAAAAATAAAGTTTAAATTAAATATTTAAATTATGAAGTTTATAGCACATTCTAAATTATATAAATTCAGTTTTTTAATTAGCATTTTAAATTACTATTAATTCATTTTTCTAATCTTACAATACTCAAATTGTATATCTGTATCATACATTAATATATATAAGATTAGATATTTGAAGCCTTAATATGCAATATTATTAATTTTTTTATTAATAAAAATGTCATAGATTTAATGGTTTGAAAAGCAAGAAATGAAAAATTTTATAAGTTTTTTAAGACTTATTCATAGAGTGGAATTTTATAAGTTCCTTAAATATCTTAAGGAATTTTAATGACACAAAAAAAAGACATAGATTAGTTTTGTAATTAATATTAATACGTCAAATAGGTGATACTAAACATGTTTTATACGAGTGATGCAAATATAAAAATTGCACTTTGAGGTGATACTAAATACATATTACAAGATAATGTAAATATATAAGTTGCATAAATAATAATTAATATGTATTATAATTATTAAGAATTAAAACTAAATTTAAAATTAAATATTTGAACTTTCAAACTTATAGTATACTCTAAAGTTATAATAATTTAAATATCATGAATAAATTAGAAAAATTAATTAAGAGTAATTTAAATATCTAATTAAAAAATAAATTATTATATCTAATTTAAATATCTAATTTAAATAACGTTGCTTAAAAATGCTAATTAGTGTGGGATTGAACCAATTCAAGGCATTCTGATCAAAGACTAAACTTGTAGGCGCACGGCACCCAATGGCATCCGTTGGTTGGGCTGAGGCAATCCAGCCTAGTTTTCAATTTAATTTCCTCTTTCGCGCCTTATTTTATCAATATGCGTCAGGTTTTTTTTTTTTTTCTTCTTCCTTTGGAGTGTCTCTTATTAGCAATAATATTCATGGAAGCATCGATGGATATCTTCACAATAAAGAATGATTTCGAAAGGACTTCTATGTATTATGTACTAGTGTTTTAAATTTTTAACAAATATAATTGTGATTATAAAAATTAATTTGATTAAAGTATAAAATTAATAAAAATATATAAAAATATATAAAATTTAGTATATAATTTTATTAGAACTTCAATAATCTTGTAAATAAATTATAATATGAAAGGTAATAATAAAATAATTTCTTCATATTTAACGTTTCATTGAAAATTCAAATTTCTTACAACAATAAACATGAATAATTTATTTTATTATTCTTGTTTTATTTTATATTATCTTTCATATTATAATTTATTTACAAGATTATTAAAGTCCTAATGAAATTATAGACTAAATTTTATATTTATTAGTTATTTTATTAGTTTTATTATATGATTTTTATAATCTAAGTTTTCAGTCAAATTAATTTTTGTAATTTTGATTATATTTGCTAATTTTTTCATCATATGAATTTTCCGTGCATTACATATGTTTAAAACAGTAGTTATAAATAATAGTATGATTGTTATTATTTAAACTCTTAATAGCTCTTAAATAATACTATTAAATAATAGTACTATCCAAATAATTATTTTAAAACCCTTTATAAATAATTTCTTCAATTTAAAATAAATAATTTTAAAAACCTAAAAATTAAATGTCAAAATGAATTTTTTATGATGATGATAAATAATGACTGTAGTAAATATTAAAATTGTGGCTCTATCGCTTGTCCTGCAGTGAATTACAATCACTCATTTAATAACATTATAAATATATTTATACCAATATTATAATTATAATACTTCGTACCTCCATTGATTTTGATGGGCAATTATATGAATCTTAAAATTTTGGAGACGAGATTTAGTGAAGTAGAAAATTTGGAGATGAGGTTTTTCAAATAAATGAATGCATTTATTTTTTTTTTCCTTTTTCCCTTTTTAATTTTCCAAACGAATACATTTAACATAGAATTAACCTTCACATATGTAAAACTATCCATTTTATTTCTTCTATTTTATTAGTAGTATAGGTATATATTAATATGTTGAGGTTGAAAGGTTGTCATGTTTAATAATGCATGAAAATTTGTATAAATTAATTTATATTCATTAATGAATACTATAACTTGAAAGGCTGTAATAGCAGCATTCAACTTTAAGATATAAATAAATATGTATATATTAAATTTAGTATTTTCTCATGAATTCATAGATAGCGCTCCTTTGCTAATAGGCAGGTTAGCTCACCTAGTTGACCTTTTGCTTATATATTATTATAATTTAAATTTGATTTTTAGATTTTTTCATTAATGGTTGATCTATAAGTACCTCTATAGGCACTTAATGAATCTAGAATTGTGCCCTAACTCTAAATTGAAGTAAACATTTTTCTCAACCTAAACTTTTCACTAAAATAACTAGATAGCGCTCCTTTATTAGGAAAGATAATCTATTATGATATATTAAAGTTAAGACATAAGGTGTGGCATCATGTAATAATGATACATTAGATATTTTATAACATTGCTATATCAGTTTATAAATAAAGGTGTCATTATTTAATGTAACTACTTTTCTCCTATGAAGATGCATAAGCATACAACTATTTTAATGTTTTCTTTTCTTCCCTCTCTTCTATCAACTTCTTTATTTCTCCTTTCCCATGTTATTATCTACTTCCTGTGTCTCCAGTTTACATACGATATGCTTAAAAAGTAAAAGGATGCTCATTTCCACACCCTATACCTGCACTCCCAAAGTTTACGCCTCTTTTTTATTTTAGCACAGTATTTTGTGTAATATTTTAATTTAAACTCAATTTATTATCTTAAACTTAATTTTATAGTTATTTTTTTGACAGATTCAATTTTATATATATAGTGTAACCTTTTTTTTTTCAAATTTTTTTAATAATTTTAAAGTCATATTATATTATAAAATTGAGGGGAAAAAACTCAATTTTATAATATGATATAATTACAAAAATTATTAAATTCTTTTGAAAAACTAGTTATACTACATATACCACATAACAATTCTATGTAAGTATAGTTAACAAAAGTGAAAATAAATGTTACTTAATCAATTTTTCACTCTCTATCTATCTTACATTTTACAAAAAATTAATTCATAAAGAGGTTGCTTTTTATTATACTAAGAATTACAAAATTCATATTAATTTAAATTATATTATTTTATTTCTTAATATTATACTCAACTGAAAAACTACCTTAATTTATGCACATAAACCTTTATTTTAAATCTTTACTCTATTATAAATATTTTTAATTAATTAATTACATGGATCTAATTTCTTACTCCAAACTATTTAAACTTCTTCAGGTTGTTGACAAAGCTTAAGCTAAATTAGATCATTTTGTTGAGAAAGTAATTACTTTTAATTAGGTTTTATTAAAAATAATAATATTATTAACTAATTGTTTAAACTAAAGCTCAATCACAATTTGGAAAAAAGGTTTTAAAGCTACATTATTACAAATACTTTTGATCTAAACAACGATCCAACTACTCTTAAAACAAATCAAACACGTAACAAGCCTTCAAATATAATTGATATCTTTATTATTTCAAAATTATATAATTAAAGAATGGCATATTTCAAACATTTATATACTTTTAGAACATTTCAGATGGTCATAAAATGATGTATATATATTTATTTTTATTATATTATCATACTTTTATTTTATTATAAATAAATAATATTTTCATTTCATTATATAATTATTTTACTTTTAATTATTCTAACAATATTTAATAATTCTTCTTATAATTGATTTGTCCCACACAATATGCGAGTCTCATTCTAGTAATGGAACTAATTCGAGTTAATTTTAACGCCTTATCTTACAAAATACAATGCAGCCTTGCTTGCATCTCTCTATCAACAACGAATGTACCCAAAACTCAAAACAATGAAAAGAAATAACAATAAAAAATTCTAATACGCATCAATAATTTCCATATCAGTAAAATTTGTAAACAGAAACAGTGATAATAGATTTCACTCAATGTAAGCCACTAGAAAGTTCTACTGGTGAGAGATATAGATAATTTATATGAGGTCCTATATTCAAATTTTATTGTTGTTAATGTAACAAAAAAAAAATAGATTTCACTCAATGTGAAAACACTTAACTTTACAATTAATTGTTTTGTGAATGGCTTCTCCTTAGTTGAACTCTAAATTTTTGATTAAGTTAGAACAACTCTTGCCAGTTGATCCATATGTTCGTTGATGTTTTGTGAATGATGTTTATTCCTTTTTTTTCATTGGTACTAAATTTAGAGTGTATTTGTTTCAACTTTAAAAAAAAAAAATGTTGAAGCTTAAATTTTATATATAAATAAAAAAAATTGAAAATTGATCTTTTTTTTTTTAGAAACTATTCTTTTCAACTTCTCAACTTGTATAAGAGATTGAAAACATATTTTTTTGATAATTTGATTATTTTTAAAAATTATCCAAATATATGAAAACTAATTTTTTTAATAAAAAAGTAATTTTTTATCAAAAAAAATTCCAAACAAACATACCCTTAGACCCGGCAACTTTTAAAAGAGTATAAAACATGTTTAATAAATAGTTACTGTTTTGATACATTAATGAATAGTTACTGTAAGGTCTGTGGAGTATTACACATATTAAAATACCTACTCTCAGAATGTTACTAGTAGAACCAAGCAGTATAGCTGGCAAGGAACTTGAGACTTCGAAAGCTACGCCTTTAGACAATTTTAGAGGGCAAAGTGAACTCGTATATTTCCAAACGTAATTTTGATTAACAAATAACAATGACAAAAAGTACATGCCTGTGAGACGTGAGTCATGACTCGTGACGATGGAACTTGTGTAGATATAAATCACGGTGAAAATGCCTTTATTCTCCCGGCCGATCGTTATACTACTCTTATTCCAATATAATGTTCAATTGTACAAATAATCTCAACCAATTATCCCTTTTTGGCATATAACAGCCATACAAATAAAGCAATATAAGAATTTAATTACCCGCAGAATTTGTAGCCCTCTTTGTTGAATGAGCCAACAAAAAAATGTTTTGTAGAATGAATGTGGACAATCATGATTTCCAAGATTGAAGATTCAAAATTTGATACTTGAGCTTTTATTCCAGGACCGCAAAACTTATTCGGAACCGTTTGGAGATGGTAATATACCTTCTCTATGTGTCTTTGATGCTCTATTATGCCATCACCTCTTGAATAATAACCATTCATCACTAAATGATTGTGCCATTGCTTATTACAGCGTCTTTTAACACCACCGTGATTCCTGATCGAATGTAAAACCCCTCTGATGGTCTATCAGCCTCTTGCACATTCTGCACTCCGAGCACAATTGGCATTTAAGTGTAGTAAAAAAAGTTATAACACGGAGCTGCTTCTTTTTTTATTTTCTTTTTTTCCTTTTATTTTTTAGTGAATTGCATAGAACTCATTTGGCGTTTACCTTAGCATACAATAGTATAAACTTAATCATCATTACTTTATCGTATATTTGCATTTTTGTCTATGGTCAAGTTAGGATGAACACAGTTAGCCTACTAAACGATTCTATCTTTTATTTAATTAAATTAATAATTAAAAAGATTTTCCCTACTGAACAATAGAGATTATTATCTATTCAATTTTAGAATTGATTTTCGTTGAAGAGTTCTATATATATATATATATATATAGGACTAGATTGTATGTTTAGTCTTTAACAAAGATACAAGGCATATGTCAACGTGTAACCTGCTACCCTTGTAGAAGAATATCTAAAGTGTAAACACATCTACATCAAAAGAGAAATAATTATCAAATGATTAGGGTATATCACTACTGATTTTAGTGTGACACAAATCTTCTCATCTATTCACAACTAACATCTCAATCGCCAATTAAAGAAACCGTTTTCCCCCCACTTCTGAAGAAAAAATAATAATAATAATAATAAAAGAGAAAGAAAACTTCAAGATAAAAAAAATGTTGGAGAAAACAGAGAACTTCAACAACAAATTCATTACTTACTTCTTTGTTTGCAATGATCACATTGTTTCCAATTCTTGCATTTTTGTCAATTATACAATTCCTACACATAAGATTAGTAGTCAAAATATAGATTAGCATGTATACAGAGCCCATAAAAAAGACATAACAGGGGAGAAAGAAAGTTTTGTAAAACTCATTGTAGAGTATCATATGCATCCCCCATAATGCATTCCCATTTTATAAGAATAATTGTGGGAACAATAGTGTTGGTCAAGTTAAACTTGCTATAGAACTTGAATTTCTCCAATTCAATCCCAACATAATGGAAAAAAAAAAAAAAAAAGCAAATTGGTTGTTTCCATCATTTTATGGGCATGTGTGTCTGTGTGCACATATATGTATTGAAGTTCAATAGTGTCACTCTAATGAGCAGTAGAGGTCAATGCCATGCCAATTTTCTCATGCACTGTGTTGTATAATGATCTAAATCAAGACAATCATCTTCAGGTTTTCAGGATTCTTACAAAATTTTGCTATCTTTCCCGATGCCTATTGGAACGTGTCCCGCTGCCAAAGTAGCTGCTATTTCAGCCTCTGTTTGGTAATAATCAGCACCCATCATCATGGTATCCTGTGAAGTAATTGTAAATGTGACTAATATTTCACTTTGCTTCCAATAAAATACTGTTATGATGAAGTAGTTCATGACCTCCATTCAAGAAAAGAAAGGTCACCTTTAGCTGCACTCCAGAATCAAGTCTTGTGCGAATTCCCACAATGGAATGTTCTATGTTGCACTTTCTTAAGAAGCAACCATCTGAAATCAAAGAATTAACTACCTACAATGGAAGTTATTGCACAATCTGATAAGGTCCCCTTATAATCACGCTAAGATCAGCAACATGGACTACATTGCAAAGTTCTACCTTGCAAGTCTCCATTTTAGTTGGTGGTAGGAACCTAGGACATGTAAAAATAGGCTTGGACTGGTCATACAGCTGAAACTTGGCCCGCTTCATCATTGGAAGAAAAATACATTTCAGCGTGGATAAACTCATTGGAGGAGTTTTGCAGAATTACACAGCACTTTTAAAAACTAAAAAACCTACCTGATCTGTGAGGGCCAAGTTTGCATCAAAGAAAGATTTTATAGTCCCAATATCTTCCCAATAACCACTGAAAAGACATGCCTGTGATAAAGTACAAGGGCCAACCCTTGATCATTTACAGTTAAAGCAGAATATGATCGCTCAATGCATTCACCAAAAATTACATTGACAGAATGTTAGGCAAAATACTTCAGCTAAAACAACTAGTATAACTCTTTAGTAGTTTTTGCATTGAGCAACTACCTGGACATTAAAATCCTTTGCAGCCATCGGAATGACCTCGGATCCGAAATCATTTGTATTAGGATAACTGTCCCTGAAAATTTGTCATAAAAGAAAAATGAAAACATCATCATCTTTATTTATCTGACTTGAACATTAGAAACAGTCCTATGTTCATCCAGAGCTTTCCATATTTGACAGTATAGCTCATGAAACCGTGAGAAGCCAACCACCAACGGTAGCATGCACCAATAGTTATTTATTCACATTAATTTTGTTTTGATAGAACCTAATGACATCACTTTATCCATGTACAATGGAAATCACAAGGAATTGATACTTAGGGCAACCCAAAACACACGGCTCCTTCCGGGTGGGGTTTGGGAAAAGTAGATGTATGTAGCCTTACCCTCCACAAGTAGAGAGGTTATTTTTAGGACTTGAACTCATGACCTCCAGGAACTGATACTTAAGTAGTAGTAATTCAACTGTCAAAGCAAAGAGAGTGCTACAAATCTCTTGTGCCTTACTATTGTTTCTAAATTTTCATTTTCATTTGTTATCCCTATTGTTTCTTTGGGAACTCTAACTTTTTTGTTAGCATCTACAGCATATACCAGTATCCGGCTTTAATCATGTATCATGATGTCAGTATAGTTATTATAAATATGAATTAGTTTTGCTCCTAAAATTGTATATGTTCCTAAAACAACTGATACTGAATACCAAGCTTCAGGTAATTATAAATATGAATTACCAACAGCAGAGAGCACAAACAGCACAGAGAAGCTTAATTACCTGAGAAGATTTAGTAGAACATCAATTTTAAACACGTATATACCCATTGATGCGATATATGGAAATTTCCTTGCTTCTTGAGCTGATAGTCCAAGAACACTTGTATCTATATGCTATGAGGACAAGTACTTCAATCAGTGACAGGTGTGACTTCAAATTGACAACTAAGACTACAATAGATGATGACTAAATCTTTTAAGACATTGGAGGAGTAACAACCATAGATCTTAACAATTCGCCCTTGGGTTTTTCCAGGAACTGGCGTATCCGGCCTCTTTCATCAACTTTCGCTAGTCCAAAATCAGCGGCACGACTATAAAAGAAGAAAATGTGAATATTTCAGTAACCCAATGCGTACAATGGAAATGGAGAATAATATGGTCTTATAAGAAACTTTGCATAGAATACCTGCCATCGACTGGGAGACAAGATACTGATATATCAGCACGTGAATTAACATGTTTCTGCAGATAAGAGATTAATTGTCACATGAAATATTCACATGGAAAAATGAATCAGCAAAGATGAATTAAATTGACATCTAAAACTAACCTGCACCAATTCCATGTAATCCATTCGATAGAGCTGATCACCACATAATATCAAGATGTTCTCTATGTTTTTATTCTCAGCATCCTACTCAAGTTCCAGAAAATCAATCACAGTCAGTGTTGCAAATGTAAGAATGACATATATCCCTTTCAACTCAAATCATGAACACATGCAACTGTGGCATTCCTATCTATTTCTTGAGAAAGGAATGTTCTGCCAAACCCACAATTTTAAGAGCAGGAAAAAGAATTATATCATACCTCAAACAACCAGAGAAATTGTCTTACAGCATCGGCAGTACCCTGAAACCACTTCTTTCCTGATTCACCAGGCGTTTGAGTTGCTGCCAATACCTACCATAACAAGCTTTTTAGTCTGTGGATACCATATCAATAAGTGTCCACCCTCATACTTGACTTAAAAGAAAGATAAGGAGAGTGATGTTATTTGCACATCAGAATCTAACACTAAATACAACGCTTCTCTTGTGTAAATATACATTACACTTTTCTCATTTTAATACAATAGTATCTCAATAATCACCAACACATGTTAGTATATGGTGTCTATACCATGTCTACATATTGTGGGTTTAAAAATCAATTCCAGCAAAAGATGAAAATAGTAACGAAACGCAAAAAAGAAAAAGGCCTACCTCAACAAAACCACCGCCAAAGTTTATACCACTTCCCAAATTATATGTTCGAGAAATGTGGCGATTGAGGGACTGGGAATTGTATTGTGTAAGGACGTAAATTTTGTTAATTCCACTGTTAATACAATTACTCATTGGTATGTCCACCAGTCTATAGCATCCTCCAATTGGAACCTGAGCATCACATGAAGAACATGCATATTAATTATATAAAAGCCACTCTAAGCCTTGGCCTAGAATAGAGGTAGGTATCTTCAATAGCTTACTGCAGGTTTAGCCCTTCTTTGAGTAAGGGGAAATAGACGTGTTCCGGCTCCACCACCTAATATGATCGATGCAACAGTCTTTGGGTCAGCTTGCGGTCCTGCAAGCATTGGTGATTGAAGGGCCTGAAATTCCAATATTATCCTGGTAAGTTCATATTCAATGTATAAGTCCTCCTATCCTGGTTGAAAGAAATGACTATGGTAGCTTTCCATGAGTACTTTGTATACTCGAATAACCATATAAAATTAAATCAATAACTAGTGTTCAAGTTCAATCAAAGTCAAAGTCAGAACAAACAAGTCCAAGACTTTCAGTGGAGCAGAACTTGTTAATGGAAACATGAAACATATCATAACATTAACACAAACTAAGACATCATATAGGAAGCAGATGGAAGTGAAGTTACCATAAAATCATTTGCAACATCTGCAAGTGTAGAAGTAGCCAAAAATCTTTTTGCTGTATTTCTCTGTGTAACACTCGAGAATTTTCCTAATGGAAAACCTGACACTGCATTCTTTGAATGCACCAGGTTCACTCTACTACCAGAGAATGAGGAATGCAGAATCCTGTCAGGGTGGATGGACAGCTTCTTTGAACCCAGCAACATGGGAACTCCATGTAACTCACTTGCCATCATCATTTCTAAATTGCCATACACCAGGACAATTGTTTTCTTTGATAAAGTCTGGCCTTCAAAAAGACGTTTGGCTCTTCTCTCAAGCAGTTGAACAAAGAGTTTATTATTTGAAGCCCAAGTTCAGTAGGACAATGCTGAGCTTACTGAACTCGATTGTCTAAAGTATGAAAAGCAACTGAATAAACACAAGGTCACGTTGGAACTTTTCGAAATGCTCTCCATCTATACAATAATCCATAAAAAGCAAAGAAATGTGCTTATTTGGCTGGAAATGAGAAACATAACAATAGCCTTGTGTTTAAGCAATCGACAAGGAGGGACAAAGGGAAATTAAGGAAGCAACATATGCTGCCATTTTGATATAAGGTTTCCATTCCATGTACGATGTGGTTATATGATTATACTTAAAAGAATTAAAGCAAGGTGGGTTTCCCTCAAGGTAGAGCAAGGAATGGCTTAATAGCACAAAACCAATATGCAAACGCACCGACTCTTTTTTTATTGTTTTTTCTCTTTTTCATTAGGATCTGAAAATCTCTTACACAGCACAAACCCAGTTATAAGTTTCTTTAGATTCTCAGCAGCTTACACTACACTAAAAGCAGATTTGTTCCTACATGAACGCTGTTTTTGTGGACCATTTATCTTGTTTTCCCTCCTCCTTTTTTGAGGTTTGAGTCTAAACATTAGTTTAGGACAGACAGATTACTTTTTCCAAATCAACCAATTAGCCTTTTACGACTTTCAACATAATTATAATAATAATTTGAGGTCTTCGAGGATTCCAGTTTCTCACTCTCTAGCTGGCTAGAGAAAGGGTACAGCAAAGACGCATGTCACGCATTGTACTTTAGTTGATTTGTTAAAGTGCCATTGTCGAAATATATCAAAATATTAATTCAATTGAAAGAATGTCCACATTTCCTATTCTCAGTTGAGCTTCTATTATATTCAGTTCAAGTGACTCAACCAAAAACCCAGGAAGCAGATTCAACCAGATAACGCAACAAGGCAACGCAGGCTGCCAGAGATCAGAACTATGGCATAGTTGAGAACCAGATAGGAGATATTGGACCCAGACATGTTTGCCAATTCTTGCTGGGCCCCCTAATTCAGCCCATTGGATGGATGCGATATTTTAATTAGGAGTTTTTCTAACGAGTTCCTTTGTTTAATTTTTCATTTAAAAATTTTCACTTTTAATTTGTTAGTCAGTGCAATCATGGCATTTATTAGCAAAACTCTTCAAATAAAAGGGCTTGCCAAAATAATGAACTGATAAAAGAGGATGAGAGAACTGAGTAACTCACAAGGAAAAGGGTTATTCACGGAAATGAGAGCAGGGCTAAAGGGCAAAATAAATTGGCGACAGATTGTAACGTTAAGCTAATGGGCTTAACCGGCATGGTCATATTCTCCCTATCTTCTATATTAAAAGAGAATCAACTACTTAAAAAATTATAATGGAAATTTTTTCGTGAAATAATTTAAGGTTCGTAACGGCATTAAAGGAAGTTGGGCTCAATGAAAAAGAGAACTTCGTCCCTCCCTTTACTAGAATGATAACTCTTCATCATCCTGTGCCATGAAACACTTCATTTTATACCTTACAAAACTGCCAAACATAACCTGCAGATTCCGAGAACAAATAAAAAAAAAGAAGTGCCAAACATAACCTTACTGAAATAGGATTACAATCTATGGACGAGATGTAACATTCCTTAGCAGGGTAACCTAGTGCCTAATGGGTTTCCAAAATGAACACTTTTGTCCACACCTTACACGCCAGACTTCACAGTCTAGCAATCAGAAATTGCTCCTTCAAGCATCTTTACACCATATCCGTGCCCGATGTCAGAGCCAGCTCCTCATGACATACAAAGATAGAAAGAAACTAACTACAGGATGCTGTTCTGCCCGTAACAGCAGTTTGCAAAGGACTACAGTTAGGGGCTCTGTGAGCAAAAATAAGGTATTGAGCGGCATGGGATAGAGGAGAGGTGGACAAACTGTAACAGCAAATGGCAACTGTACATTAGCATAATTATGAGCATTGCTAATATGCTACATTATTTGTCTATTCTTAGATTGTTACATAGATGACCAAGCTCCGGTCTTGCATCCATCCATGCAGCAAATTCCATGTCGGCAGGAGAGGCGCAGTAGAGGTAGGATCTGAATGTGATAAGGAAAAAGTACCGCCTGCAGATAAGAGAGAGGGGGGGGGGGGGAACAAAAATGGTTACACAAGAAGACAATTCATGTCCTACATGTAAAGCATAATTGCCAACACTTACCAGCTATGTAAATCAAAGCAATAATCATACACAGTGAATAATTTTTTTATTTGATGACTTTCTCTAAAACTTCATTGATTATGTATTTTTTCCCCCCCAAAACTTGACATGCAAGATGAACAAGATAGACAGTTATGATTCAGTGGTTTGATTGATTGTGCGCGCGCACGATGGGCGTGTGCGTGCCAGATAACACCAGCATAAATCAAAGTCAATCTTACACCAAGTACAAGATTGAAAGTTTGTATCACGTAACACTATTTCATACTCTATCTATCAGAATGTATTAAAAATTACAGTGCAATATACCTCTCAAAGACACTCAAACATCATTCTACACACTTGGTATTTTCAAATTTTCAAAATTTAGCATGCAGAATCTACATAATAATGAATTATGATTCAAAGGTCAAATTGATCAAAATCATTTTCTATAAACCATTTTAGGGCGTGAATGACTAATTATAACAATTCTTGCATCCACGTCAATTGACCCCAACACTATATATAGGCACTAGCATCCCATGAGGGGTTGATCCATTGCAATATAAATTTTAGAGAAAATACTGATAACCTTCTTTGAGTACCAATAAAATATTTCTGTAGCTTAACGGGTGAAGCAAGTAAATTTACCTCAAAGCCTTGATACCCATGTCCATAAGATATGCACGTTTCTCATCATCATCGTCAGTAAACTTCTGAAATTCTTTACTGTAATGAAGAATATCATCTCGTATGTGCCCTGCGCCTGCACATCTATTGAAAAAAATAGAAAAATTCAGTACCTTCAATTGAAGACTAATAATTTACATCTTAAAACTATGTTGCCAGAACAAATTTCTCCTATGGTAAAATGATGCAAAAGCTATTAATTTCAGAACCACAGAAGTGAAAACAAAATATAATTGCAGAGGTAAAATGGAACCAATGAAAGTCCCCTTTCTCCCCAAGAGAAGGGACTGGAAATGGAGAAGACTATATTTCCAATAACATGCATTACTACATTACAGTGAACATAATTAATTATCCACTTTGATGTTTAACAAATTTTCTTAATGTTAATAACACATGGTTAGTAAAACTTCTAATCAAGCTTTGGCTGATAACCTTTCAATGACAATATCAACATCTGCTTTGCTTTGGGGACCATATATAAGGACTCTTGTAAGGCTCAAAATGTCACGATAGTCGCCCATCCTGAGTGCTGTTTCATTAGAAGCTCGAGAGGGCAAGTTCTCTTCAGACACTGCATGTATGTGAGGACCATACAGTGGCTGTGGTACTCTGAATGCAAAGTTTGCCTCTGCACCAAGTCTAATACAGATGATGGCCATTGCATATGCAACTCCACCGAAACCTGTGTGTGATACAAAAAGATAACTCCCTGCAGAACTACAATTATCAAGAATTTAGAAGTATACTATTATATTAAAATGAAAAATAACTTCAAAATATTAACATACTGAGATTACAGTTTGTAGACAGTTTGCATATAAATGCAAAGGGAACATATTAAGAGCAATGCTACTATTGGCTGCAATGCAATATGACATATTAGAATAGGACCATATAGTACTCATAAGCCAAACCAATACAAGAATTGTTATGATTGACAATCATTTTGGAGACCTAGCATGGCCCTGAGATCATTGACAGTCATAGGTTGGTCATGATTCTCTCTAAACATAATATAGATCAGCACAACCAGCACAAGAACAAAAATGTCAGCATACTTTACAAGACACACTACCAAGTACTTACTCATCTTTACAGTACTGTATTGCATCAACATCAGAGGCTAAAGCATCTCTTTCTCGTGTTAAGGGTATCCTCTGATAGACAATATCATATCCATCATCTTTCAGAGCAGAATAAACTTCTGAAGGTGTCTTCACATCATCTGCCAAAATGTTTTCCCAGTATCCAACCACATCAGACTGATTTGTTGAAGGGTTATATTCTTCACGGTGTAATAGCATTCGCCCACCAGAATATCTAATTTCAGCTAGTATATCTTCTTTCAGCCGTGCTTCAATGTGTTCCACCTGTATTGTATTTATAGTGAGTTGTGGAACACATGAATTTTGCGATATGTTCCAATAGACAAAGAATTGTACAAGAAGACTCACCACAGGACCAGTGATTCCCACATACTTGAGTGTATCAACAGGTTTGTTTAACTCCCGTAGGACAAAGGGAGTACCATTGATATAAACAACTGCTTCCTCCCTCACATCGGTCAATATAACTTTTCTAGCAGTCAAGGCAGCTTTAGGCTTGGCATCCAAATAGGTTAGCATCTCCTTGGCACCAGCGATGGTTGGAGTTGCCATGCTATACACGGGGTATTCATCAACCTGAAAAAATGAACTTCTAGGCATAATGACATTCTCATAGTCACCATACCACATGGTATATATCCATTGATAACAGCATAAACAAGCTATGCACCTATCATGAAGGAGAAAAATAAGTAGAAAGAAAGTTCTCATAGCCCTTCAACACCAAAATGATAATGCAGTCTACAGTAGGCATACGATAGTAAGATTGTCACTTGATTTCTTTGGTGGTTCCCACAATGGCAAGTCATTATTAGTTTTTATATGCTTGTCAGCAAAGTTTGGTAAGTTCAACTATCATATCATGATGTCACAATTGCATAAAAAAATCTTTTTGAATGTTAAAATTATCAATATAATATGAATCATAATATATTACTGTTTTTCAAAAGTATAAATATATGCCAAATGAGTGCGAAAGCAAAATAGAATAAACAGTGAAGTAAATTATCTACGAATAGCAATATAGTGCAATCTAGTTGTGCAGACAAGAATTTCCACCAAATAAACTTACACCATAAAACATATTAAAGATGCTAATTCTACCTACACTTGGATGATCCTGAAGGTCCCCACTGGCCCACTGGATGTGTAGCCTTACCCTCTGGCATCACAAATTTCATGATAGTTAGTTTCTTTAGCAGTAATTAACTAAGCATACCTTGTAAACATGTGGCGCACCATGTATTTGTATGTGACCGGAAGTTCTCTGACCAGGAAAGAAATACATTTTCAGAATGGAACCTTTCCCCAGAACAGAACCATTTCGGGCCTTGACAATAGCCTCCATCACTGCATCTCCATGCTGAGACTCTTGGGGTTCTCTCAACTCTTCCTACAATTTAAATTGATTATTGAAGCAATCCAACTACAAATCGAGGGAAAATAATAATTCTAAAAGAGAAAAATATTTACAGGGACAGTGAAAAAACGCCCTGGTCTTAGCCTGATGCTCCATTTCATAGCCTGCACCTCTGGCCTCTGATGCAACCAAATCTTAAATGTCATTTTGGATTCTCCTTGTCCACAAAACCCATCAAATGCTTTGCTTCCAAGATAAGCTGCAAAAGCAATTAAACGGAAGTACCGCTCCAGGTACTCAGCACCACGATTTAATGCCACTCTCCTTACCCTAGGCTCGACATGCTGTTGATTGAATACTTTTCTATATTTCAGAACTGCTTGACGAATGTTTTGAAGTGCGGAACATCTATCAATAATAGCATCTAACGCCTCTCGGCATTCAACACCATTATCAAATAATGTTGTTATCTTCCATAGCAAGAGGATGTCATTTATACCAAAAACACGATTTTGTTTCTCATTTGTCTTTGTTTGCATAGTATTGGGGGTTAAGTCAGTGACATAACCCCCAGCTTCATCTCCACTTGAGGAACCACCATCCGATTCTTCATGGGTCACATCATCACCTAGTATTTTAATGGGCCTACCATAATCAATTCGAAGTTTCACAAGGCAAGCTATGACAGTACCAGTGGTTGTCCTGCCCCTACCCATCTGTTATATCAATGAGATATTAGCAGTAAGAAATGAAAAGGAAAGAAACACGCACAACAAGTAGGCAGAAATGCAAAATGAGCATGTTCATAAAGAACACAAAATAAGAGATGGAAGATTAAAAAATTACCTGACAATTGAAAACAAAAGCAGTGTCCTTTGTAGCAGAAGCAATATTACATGCCAAAGTGTCAAAGTCAGAACTTTTAGGAGCTTTTCCATCAGTGATGGGAACACGTGCATATTTAATGGGAAACCCATCAGCCTCCAGGCTTTTAAAAACTTCGAGTGGGGTTTGAACCATGTCAGAGGTGACATGCTCCCAGGCATCAAATATATGCCTATCATCTGTTTCATGAATGACCATTATGGCATTGCCATAATGCTTAGCTTCCCGTAGGATATCTTCTTTCAACCGAGCTTCCATTTTCTCCACTCTTTCACGGTCAATTCCCTGAAAGAACAAATCACAATTTCCAATTTCCAATTAACCAAAAAGAATATCTACTTTAGCATTGTATGATCATGTATATATTTCAGCACATCCGATAATTTGCACTACACAAATCAAGGGGCTTGGCCCAGCTAATTCACACTGACTTTAACAGAGCCTTTTCCCATTATGTGAAATCAGCTAGAACGATCAAATGACACCATTGTGTTTTTGTCAAAAACAGTCTTCAGAAAGGCCATTTAAATCTAGGTCTTCTTGAATCTCTTAGAGTTCTTCCTCTACCTTTATTTGTTGGACTATCCTCCATCTAATTAACTCTCCTTTCAAATAATATCTGTTAGAGAAACAAAAAATAGTATATGTGTTTGTTGCCACTGTCCCTACAACTGAAACTGGGCTGTTAAGGTCATTTTTCACTCTTTGAATTTGAAAAGGAAAGGAAAACCAAATATCAATGCCATGGTTTATGAGTTTTGAGGCTGTAGTACTTTATCCCGTGATATGACATCTCAGAGTGAAACTGATATGCCTTTGCTACTGAGCACAGAGGCCTAGAAGATACTACTATAATGACATAATCACATTTTGTAGAAACAAAAATGAAGCACTATCTTAAAATTGGGAGTCTAATTCCACCTCAAAACTAGCTCAAAACAGGGAGGATTGCCCAAGGTACTATTATAAAGATTCTCTTATCCATATCCCTAGCTAATGTGGAACTCAACAGACTGTAAACACAAGATCTCCATGCCTGTCTCGCACTGCTCGTCTAGAATAGATACAGTGTTTCCCAGTTATAACTACGTTCTTTTAGAAGGATGGTTCCTGCCACCAATTACAACTAAGTTGCTGTATAGACATCCTACTGACATTTACAAGAAAAATTGGGAAAAGCTAATTAGTGGCATTCGACCTAGTGGATTACAAACCAGAAGCGAACTTTTCTGAAATCAACATCGAATTTGATATCCCCTTCCTTAACATAAAATTTAAAGAAAAGATAGGTCAAAATTATGTTTACCGTGTACTCTAGCATGTTTTTGTATGGTCTTTCAACTTCACGAAGAACAAATGGCTTCCCATTGATGTAGATAACAGGTTCTTCTCTCATATTATGCCAAAGTACTGGACGTCCACCTTTAGAGCTACCAATCCTACGAATGACAGATCGAATACCATCAATTGTTGGATTCGCAACACCATAAACTGGAAACCCAGGAACCTCTCGGAAATTAGGAGCCCCGTCCACTCTCTCAGGCAAACTTTGGTTTTGACACCCAGGACAATGATCACTTTTTAGAACAGTTTGACTACCAAGAACCTCTCCATTTCTCGAGGCTGCAACCGCACCCATCTCACAAGGGCGGCCATCAGTAGATTCACCTATCTTCTTTAGAGATGGTTTCAAACGTGAGTATCCAAGAGCGCCCATTGGATCTCTCCTAAGCAACCTGCAATGCCAATAGTTATGGTTCATGCCAAATGTTAACAGACATAAGATCAAGCAAGCTAGTAAATCAGATTACAATCAGAAACCCAATTGGTAAGTAATTGTCCAATTATATGATGGGAGATTTTATTTAAAAAAGTAATAGCGAGGGTGAACAACAGATAAACAAAGATGTTTGGCAGCATCTGGTGAAAATTAGCAAAGAGAAATGCTATGAACTGTAAGTATAATGGATATCTCAAATGGAGTGAAGTCCCTGGTGTCTCTTTCCATATAGCTAGTGTAAAGCCACACTAAGAAAAGGAGAAAAGAAACATTTTTTTGGGTAAAATGGTTGGATGGAATCAAACCATAATGTCCAAATCAATAACAAAATCAGCACTTAACATTGGATGCCTTATAGAATCTGTCTTGGAGCTAAACTAGAAGCTTTTCTGCTTACCCAAGCATCATTATAACCCAAAACAGACAGATTCATATTCACTAACAGAAGTTAATGCCAATCTCACAACCCAACTATCATATATCTAAACCTTGATGGTAAAGACCTAATTGATTGATTAACTTTGAACCTAAATGCAATAACCCCAAGGATTTCTTTAATATCATACCAAAGAACAGGGGCAATCAGGGCCTCAGACTGTACAAAGACTATCTCTGAAATTAGAAGCAAGCTCAGTTCAGTAACATTTATGAATTTAAGCTTCCATTGCTAGATGCACTTGGCCCAAAATCAGTTTGACTCAAGATATAGGTCCATAAACCTAGTGAAGGGAATTAATAAAATACATCAACTTCACACAATTATTAAAATTTTAACCTGCGAATAATGCTGTAGAGTTCAGGCCTTGCTCTCATCCAGTCAGCAAAACTACTGTGACCAGCAGCACTAGATTCGAGTGCAGCCCTTTCTGAATGAATGTACACAGCAAAACATATTAAAAAGTAGTATCTCTCCAAGTACTCCACAAAAAAAGAAAGCGATGCCTCCCTTTTCATCTCATCAGGTTGTCGCAGAATGCTATTGCGATAGGTGGCAATTGCTTCACGCAGGTTCTGAAATACAAGCAAGGTCCTTTCAGATGAAATGTGAAAATTCAAACCACAAGATGCAACAAAAGCAATTTAAAACATCAAAGAAGAAGAATAACAACCAACTTAAAAGTTATTTTTGGGTAACACAAGATTAGAACAATTAGAAACTGATACCTGCATTGAAGCACACCTGTCAATGACTTTGTCCACCTGTCTTTTCCCCTCAAGACCACCCTGAAGCATGTCAGCTAATTAGGACAGATAATAAATATTTTAATATACAAATAGATAATAAATATTTTCATCTTATAAAAGAAACATTAAGGTTTATGCGAATACCTCTAACACCCGGATCAAGCTTCTTATGACTGCATATTCGCCCCTGCAAATTGCCTCCTCTGAGTTAGGCAAATGGTCAGCAACATTGGTCATATTTTGAGAAATTCTACCAATTGAATTGCTTCTTGGAATCCCTATCATGCATCAAGACAAATACAACATTTTGTTAATGGCAGTTCCACCGCTACGCATCATGTCTTAATTAAACAAATATGCGCCATAATTATTAATCCCGGAGACTGACCCAAAAACACTATAGCAAGATAGCAAATAGCGGGATGGCCGCTACATCGAAGACTATGAAAAAATATTGCGCAATTTGTACTGCAGACATATAAATGCTAAAAAACTATCATTTAAAAAAAAAGGTTCCCCTCCCCATAATTAATACATATTCATCATTAACAATCACAAGTCATTGTCTAGACTCTAAACACACAATCACAATCAATCTAATGCATAAATAACAAGACAATACAAGAGAAGTCAAGTAGCACAAGGGGAAAAAAGCCAAAATACACCACTATCACACTGCTAGTGGGCACTATTGACAACCATGACATGCACCCTTTGGAGACATGCTAAAGAGCTGTATTTCCAAAAATATATATTCTCTTTTTTTATGCTAGTGTAATAACCAGATCTTCTTCCATTAAACTCATAACTTACATCATAACCAAGGTAAATGCTAACGAGTATGGAAAGGATGTAGCCATCTACCTTAATATGTTGCGTTGGCAATAAAAACTGCCACACTTAAGAAAAATCTATCAACATTTTATAATAACTAAACACTAGAATGTGTACTCATATGCTCCGGTTTTTGTGTAACAAAATAGTGCATCTTAAAAAATAAAAGAATTCCATCTTTTTTTTTTTCGTTAAACAGAAGAATAAATAGCTTCAAATCAGATTTCTGAATATGCAAAAAATCACATTCGTATATTTAAATATCTTGGATTTAGATGAATGATAACATATTAACATGAATGAAATAAATAAACAATAAAATCAGAAAAGTAGCATAAATAAATAAAAGGAGTACCAGAGGCCCCAATTCGGTTGAGGTAAACCAAAGTTGCAATGACCATTCCAGTTGTAGTTCTTCCACGTCCCATTTGACAGTTAAAAATTATCTCAGTATTTACATCAGCTTGAGAAATTTTATGAACCTGAAATCAAAGATGAAGAGCAGCTAAGATACATCAAACCATTGGTTTCAGGAAACTGAATAGGTGAATGAGTTTTCTATGTTACTAAATATTGTTCATCAAGAGCTCAATGACAAGGCAATGATGAAGGAAACTATACCATCCAACCTCTTGATTATGTGAAAAGAATTTATGTCAAGATAGTGACACCGAAATTGGTTGTTTAATAAAGAAAGTGAAAGTAAAATAATCATCATTTGCTTGCAAACAAAATTCGTTTAGAGGGCCATGTATTTAAAAAAATTAAGAAAAATGCTTAAAGGTACAGGCACACAATTGTAAAACAACATCCGAAACCAGGGAAAAAAAAACATAAAAACCAAAAGGCAAAAGAGAGGTTTTGCATTTGTAAGTAAATCTCTCTCTCTCTCTCTCTCTCTCTCTCTCTCTCTCTCTCTCTCTCTCTCTTCACTTTTATAACCAACCGTCCCATAATTAGTTACATTTCTCCCATAACATTTTCATACAACATCAGTTCATACTAAATAGCATTTTTGAAAAGTTAATACACCAGAACTGACCAAAATATCAAAATCCTGTTCCTTTGGTGATTTTTCATCAGTTATAGGAACACGTTCATAATCAACTAGGTATCCCTCCACTTGCAATTCCTCGTACACCTACAGCAAAGAAAACAACTTTGATGCATTTTTGTCAGAAAACTTATTAAGTAGTCCCACACCCCCACTGTAAACAAGTTTCATCCATACCTCTAGCGGTGTCTTCACAGAATTACACAACATTGGTTCCCATTGGTCCACCATCTGGCCATCCGGAAGTTCATCAGTCACAAGGATTTTATTTCCATATCTGTTACGTCAATGTGCAAACAAGATAAACAGTAAAGACAACCATCAATTCAACGAGACAGGTTCAAGACAAATACAGAGCAGAACAACAGAAATAAATACCTTGCAGCTTCCATCATTATGTCTTCTTTCAAACGATCTTCCATTTGTTCAACCCTTTCCCTATTAATTCCCTGATCAAGTACAGAACGCCACAGGCGTCAAAATAATTGTTGAAGCATTAATGCATTCAATTCAACCGAAACAAGTAAAACCCTTAAATGTAGGGGTAAATAGCTCCACAAACAAGTCAACAACATACCGTATACTCAAGGTTGGAGAACGGTCTCTCCACCTCACGCAAAACAAAGGGGCGGCCATTAATGTACACAAGCTGATTTCGACAAAGGAAGAGAAAAACAATGTGATTAGAGCATCAAATATCAGAGTTAGAGTACAAGCTCAAAGAATGTCATCCAAAAAAGATTAAGTTCATTAGTTCAGGTTCAACTAATACTAATACTAACACTCAGCCTGACATATACCATGATGACTTTAAAAATTGAAAATTCCAATATACTAATACTGAGAACTACTAAAAATTGTTATGCAAAGAGAACATGGGATATGAACAGTACCGGTTCCTCACGAAGGCTAATCCAGAGAACGTGAGCTCTCTTGCCTTGTTTCTGAGCACCAATGTGCTTCAGAACATTCCGGATTCCATCAATCGTTGGGATGGCAACGCCATGAACATGTAACGAATCAGCCTATTATAGCAAAGCGTAGCAACAACAACCACGAAAAAAGTATAGAGGTTAGAAAGTGTTAGAGAGCAACGAATGAAATGAAGAGGAGAACATGCAAAAAAGTTGAAACAGAGAAGAAAGGGTTTAACGAACCTGGCGGTAATTGGGAGCACCTTCGATCTGAGGAGAGAGGCGCTTGTTCTGGCAGCCAGGGAAATGGTCGCTCTTCAGAATGGTCTTCTTCCCCAGTACCGATCCTCCCCTCATCTTCATCACTTGCTCTGGCTCCTTCGGTATCGACATCATCGATAACAAACCTTAACCTTAGCAACCTCTTTGATTATCTTTACGTATGTGATGATCACTACTCACTCACTTCCCTTCGAATTCAAACAAACGCCAATGCAGAAAATTCCAGAATGCGCTGTGAACTACTGCTTCTCAAACAAAGAAGAGCTGAAACGAAAGAAAATCTGTGAGAGAGAGAGAGAGAGAGAGAGAGAGGCTCTTTGTTATCGGTTGTCCATTTTTAAACCCACAGTTACAGGTGATTTTATCTGTTGTCCACTTCCCACAGAAATTCAATTCCCCAATTATTTAATAATCCCCCCGATTTTCTTTTTAACTTTTTTTGTGGGGATTTTCCCGGAAAATTCTGACGGAATCTATAAACAAATGCTCACACTATCTGATCTTCGTTAGAACAACAACCCAAACCCTTTTCTTTCCCACTACAACTGTCACAATACAACGTGAAAGGCGTGATCTTAACTTAGCTTAGCTAGAGCCGTGTGAGCAAGTGTCCTTTGTTAAGCTTAAATAAAAATAGGAAAACGAATCTTTATTGATTCTTATATTTAATCTCTTAATTTATAATACTGATAAATAAATATATGTTTTAGTGAATGTTATTAGCGGCTGTGGTGGCTTCGCCAGAGAGTCATTATTCGGGTGCGCTTAATTTGAAAGCGCTTATGGCTTATGTTATGCTGTGAATATTCCGCTTATGCCATGGTGGCAAACATGCCTAACGCCCCGCCATCTACCAACCCTTCTTTTCTACGCGGAGTTTGAATTGCACATTTTGGACTCCATTATCCTCGTACAAACCTTTCTTGCCCCAGATTGTATGTTGACCACAAAACAATAGCGATTGAATAAAACAATGTTCAAACACGATTTTCTATGAAAGGTAAAAGGCAAAAAAACTAGAGATGGCAAAACAGCCGGATCAGGTAAATCCAGATAATTCATAATCTTTGATAGGTTGTATTGATATTTTTAATTGAATTTAATTAAAATACATTGACAGTGTAAAATAGTTTTATACTGTCAACCAATAGAAATAGCGGAAAGTGTCAACGCATACAAATTTACAAATAACTACCCATTATAATGAGGGACCCACCATGATTTCTCACTTTTCCCTATTTTTATTGGTTGACAGTATAAAACTATTTTACACTGTCAGTATTTACCAATTAAACTCTTTTTAATTTGTTAAAAAATTTCAACTCATATAATATATATAATATTTGGCCCTCTTTATTGGTATTTATACCATATTGATATATTTTATAATTTTTTTATTATATTATTGATTATATTTAAATTTTATGGATTATATTATTGTCTTATTAATTATGAATTTATATTTTATTATAGATATGATTAATTTATAAAATATAAATTTTTTAATATATTTCGATTTGAATATTGATTTGTAAATTTTTTTATTGTGATTATTTTGATTAAAAACTTTATTTTATTTTTATTAAAAATTATAATTTTTAACTTTTTTAAAATTGAGTAAATAGATTAATAATTGATGATAAATGAAATAAATTTTTTTATATGAATGTTATTTTATTGTATTTAATTAAAATATTTAAAAAAGATTAGATAAATTAATTTATTTAAAAAATTATTTATTTTCTATTTTTTCAACAGAGCAACCTACCACCCGCCACGAGCTAAGACAGATTGATATATTTAATTTAAATTATTAATATAGATTGACCTATTCCACTTGAGGTTATTTGGAAATCCATATAATTGAATTCATTTAAGAAATTTAATTCAATTTTTTGGTTTAAAATCAATTAATATCATGGAATTGAAATATGAATAGAATTTAATTCTTTAAAAAGATCTAAAAATAAATTAGATCAAAATAGGTCTGATTTGTAATTTTTATTATAATGAATTTGACATTAAAAGGTGGTATGTCAAAAATAATTTTTAACTCTATTTAATATTTCTATCCTCTAATATTATTATTCTTCCCCATTTTTATTAATAAAAAATAAAATAATCAAGATAAATAATTTAATTTTTTATATATTTTTTAAACAGAATAAATAAATTTAATTTTATAATTTATTAATTTTTTTGAACAAAAAAAATTAAATTATAATAAAATTAAATTTAATTATTAATGAAATTGAATTTAATTTTATTTACTTTTATTATTTCAAACAAGGTGTTAAAGCTTGACACCAGGCAGATTGCTCGTTTGCCATTACTAAGGCTTATGGATAAGGCTTGCAGAAAATGTAAGAAAATGTATGGTATCCTTACTTACGTGTATGACTGTGTGTACGTGCAGAAGGTAGAATGTCAACTATCAAAGAAACATTTTATGATAATTATATTGTAAGAGCTATTATGGCTTTATTTTATGAAATTGATAAGATTTGTTTATATGAAATTCGATTAGATAAGATAGGGATTTAAAAATGGAAAAATAGAGAGAGAAATATGATCATCCAACAATTCAATTATTGAAAAGGCTGTATAGGTTTTTTTTTTTTTTTGGTAGTGTATCCTTACCTCCATAGTTGTGAATAATTGGAAAAGTATAGTTAATAGAATGTGTTTATTTGTTATATAATAATTTTTATATTATTATCTAATTAAATATTTATATTTATAAAATTTTTAAAATAGTAGATAATTAAATTAAATATTTTTATTAATATAATAATATATAATTAAATATTTATAAAAAATTTTATATTGATGATATATAAATTAAATATTAATACAAGAATTTAATTATTATATATTAATAACATAAAAAAATTTTATATTATTATTAAGTCAAAAATTTTATTTATAAAATTTTTAAAATAATAAATAATTAAATTAAACAGACATTGCAACGTCCATAAAAACAGAGGAAATACAAAACGTGGAAGAAATGACATCTGAATTGATGGGTCGCGACGTTAGTTGATCCAAGCGTCATTGTTGTGGGGGCCCAACCAATAAAGTCGATTAATTCACCACAAAAAATAAAATAGAATAATTAAGAGATAAAAAGTTACCGCTGACTAATTTTGAGTATCTCGAACTGGAAAGTGAACGCAACGCATTTACGCAATTTGGACGTTTCAGCCTTGTAGAATAACGCGCATGTGAAAGCTTGATCGAAGCAACTTAAACAATGAAAAATTCTGCCAAAAGAACGTGAAATGCATGCTGGAGAACAATCACTTTTATAATCACTTTGAAAACTATTTTAAAAGAATGTTGACTAGCGAATGCTTCGCTCAAGATTTTTTTTGCTGGAGTTTACTCCTGTTGTAATTAATTAATTGTGATGACAACCCACATGTGTTATCTTGAGAAACCGACGAGATATTGATGCCACATGTGGATTCTTTCTCCACCTTTCCATCCTCGACAAGGAGCAATATCGTACAGTCACTTTCATTCTTTGCTTTTGAAAGCAATGTCTTGGCAAGAGATAAAAAGGAAACCACAGACAAAAAACTGGTGTCCCGTCACTCTCGTTCTTTCAAAGGGTTGAGATATTATTGATTTCTATGCCACCCCGATTCATAGCAATCGCCAACGCAGCTTGTAGTTTGTAGCAGTCTCCTATGAGAAAATGTCTCTCCACGTTGAAATTATCGACTTGTAGTTTATCAGCAAATTTATTGCGAGGATATGCGATTACTCAAACTCCACAAAAGCATACACCGGTCTTTAAACATCATAATTTTACAATAGAACGCAAACACATATAAGTGGAAGAGCAACTACCTAGTTTGATGGTTATTTTGCATTTCAATACAAAGGACTTTGGTTAGTGAATGCTTGCACGTAAACGATTGATTGATACCTATTTGTGTTCTTTTTGAGAAACCAATGAGATACTGATTCCTTGACACCTTTTATCCTGTATTACGAGCATTGTTCTATCACTTTCATTCTTTACTAAGAAAACAGCATTTTGGCAAGAGATTGGACAAAAACGGGGGTTGATATGTACACACAAACGATACCCATCACATACACACAAATTTAATCTAATAAAGTTCATTCGGAAAATAATAATAATAATTAATAATAGAATTTAATTTAAATACACTCTGTCAACTAATAGAAATAGTGGAAAGTACAAACTCATATAAATAACTATTCACTATAATGAAGGACCTATCATGATTTTTCACTTTCCCCTATTTCTATTGGTTGACAGTATAAAACTATTTTACATTGCCAGTATGTACCAATTAAACTCATAATAATAATAAATCTCTTTCTTATCTATTTATTTCTTTCATCTACAGCTTACAATTAGGGGTGGAAACAGGCTCTTTAAGAGTCTATTTATCTTAATAGGCCAAGCTTAGGATCACTATAAAGCCTGTCAGGCCGCCCTGCGCTATTAAGGTTATATATATATATATATATATATATATATATATTGTTTAAATGTGTAAAATATCAAAGGTGAGATTCAAACCCCCACCTCTGATGTGAGTCATTAGCCATTGTACCACTTATCCACGGTGCTCTCGTGACAAACTTATGCATAACTTCTATATTCAAACTATGTTTTCGATTTAAACTTTAAAACCTAATCCTAATCCTTCTTTTTCTTTTCATCGCCGCTTCTACTTTCATTCTGTCACTCTCATTCCTCCATGTTCTCTCTCTTTCTCACACAACTCACGAGCCATTCCACTTTCCCAGCAGACCAGAGCCATTCGACTTTCCCAACAAACCACCTTATTCTCTCTTTCTCATCGTGGTAGATCACTGCTTGCCATGCCAGATCCCCGTTGCTTGCTGCACCAAATCTACTTCGTTAGAGCTGCACAAACTGCTGCTCGGCAGAGCCACGACAAGCCACCTTGCGGGTTGCTCTTCCTGTTTTGCGGTCTTTCTCTCCTCGCCATATCTATTATTTTTTTTCAAATTACAGATAAGCTATTGTGCCTTGGATATGGTTTTGGTTTTTCACTGATAGGGGTAGTCATTGTTTAGAGCACATGGGTTTTAATTTTGGAAACACAAACCAACCACCTATTTCTAGATGTTCATTGTCACTACAAGCTGATCGTTCTATTGCTTTACATTTGTGAATTTGTGATAGCATTCTATTGATTATTGAACAATGAAATTGCATATTATTAAATAACACATGTTTGTTTTCAACTGTATCATCGACACACATTTAGGCTGGAGCAATTGCATCCTATTTTCAATTGAATTATCCCATTAATTATTGAACAAAAAAATTGCATCCTATTTTTTCTTTTTAAGGAATAAAATAATTCTGGGAAGGATTTAGCAGGTAGTACAAAAGGGAAAAAATCAATTAATTAAAATCTTATTTCCATTGAAGATTTTTACAGACTTTATAAATAGGCTTTAGATCAAGTCAGACTTTTGAACAAGTCAGGCTCAGGTTAGAAAAAAAAGCCTATAACAAGCCACAGGCTAGGCTCAGGCCAGGGAGTTACAATTTAGGCCTGACCTATTAAGAGAAAAGCCTGGCTTAGTCTGACCTATTTCCACCTCTACTTACAGTACCCATGTGGGCGAAATCTATGTTGGAGAGTATGAGTTTGTGATTATTTTGGACCTTGTTATTATAAAGTTAATAAAAAAAATCATAAAATTATTATTTTGCCCTCGTCTTTATCTACTCACCCTTTTCTCTCTCCAGTCCCATCCAAGTCTTACTTTTCTCTTGCTCATCGTTGCATTAATCTTCAACCCCATTGCTCCTTCCAGCACCACCAACCTCTAACACCATTTCCAGAAAGACTAGGTGGCCATTTTCAAAATTCAAGCAAGATTGTTGAGCAACAACATCTAGTTTGTTGCTATGAAGAAATGATGATAGGGGGAAAAAGAGAACCTTTAAGATGCAAGAATCTGGGTATTAGACACACACAAATTTTTTTTTTTTTTTTGGTTCTTGATTTTGTCTTGTTCATGAAGTAGAAAAGAGAAACTTAGAGTTCTTTATCTTCTTTATCCTATCTTTGTAGACAAATTTCAAATGAGAAAGGATCAAAGGTGGTTACTTGTCGTGCCTGTTGTTGATGATGAGTTTTGTCTAATGTTGTGCTTCAAAGGTGATGAAAAATGAAGATATAAAACCAGATCCATAATGAGAAACAAGAAATATAGAATAATGCAAGAGAAAGAGAAAGAAAAGAGAAGGGGGGAAGCTTAAGGGTGTGTTTGGTTGGAGTGATTTAGGAAGTAAAGAAGGAAAGGGAAAGGAAGGAAATGGGTATATTTCTTTTGTTTTGTTGAAAGGAAAAATTAAGAAAGAAAAGATAAATAGTATCCAAAATTTCGTGGGCCTCACATAAACAGTAACAATTTTTTTTTCCTTCTGCATATGGGTGGAAACTATAGGAAAAGGGGGCAAATTTTTTGTTTCCCTTCTTACCCTCCTTGTCTCACACGTAGGCTGAGTCCAGAGAGGGAAGAGAATGAGATGATAAGGAGGATTTTAGGGTGCACAACACTATTAAAGGTGTTCTGCAATTCCTCTTTTTTTTTCCAGAATAATATTTTTAAAAAATTTATTTAAATAATTTTAATTTTTAATTATTATATTATTAAAAATAAATACAAAAAATACCCAAAATACAAGTTATATAAAATTTTAAAATTTTTCAATTACTAATATTTTATTCTAAACAGATGTTTTATTTTAAATAGAGTATTACATAAATTTTAATTCTTTTTTATGTCATATTAAGAGTTTAAATAATAGTTAAATAATATTTTTAGCATTATTTATTTGGTAAAATATATTTTTAAGTAATATTTTTGAAATATTAGATTAACTAAAAATATTTGTTCTATTTTAAATAATTTATTTTTATTAATATTAATTTAATTTAACAGGCTGATATTATTTTAAACTATTAAATTTAAAATAATGAAAATTTTTATTTGATATTAATTAATATAGTTGAAATATATTTTATAACAATATAAGGATAAAATTATCATTTGATACTATTATCTCTTTTTTTTCTTTCACTTTTTCACACAAATAAATAAGGAAAAATCATTTTCCTTCCATTTTTCTTTTATCTTATTTTTCTTTTATCCAAACATACTAATAGAAAATATAAATCCACTCAACTTTCTTCCTTCCGATTTCTTTCCTTCCATCCAAACAAAGCCTAAGAATCTACATGCGCGTCCAATTGATGCATGCTTTTGGGCTTTATATGATAGAAACAACAAGGCAATAAAAAAGAGAAATACTTTTATGGTCGGGGAGCACCACATATCTGTACTTCCGGATTAATCATATAAATATATTTTATATAAGAAATACTACTAACACACAATTTTATGTAAAATACACTTACATAATTAATCAAGAGTACAATCACGTGGTACTCCTAAATCATATAAATACTTCCCAAAAAAAGGAGTGTAGATAGTGTTTGGGATATGGAGTAATCCATTTTATTATTAGTAACGTTTGATTAAATTATTTGAATCTATAGTATTACTTTATTTGATTGGGCAGCAGTAACAATTTAGATTTTTAAAATAATATAACTTGTTCTTATGAGAAGTGATAATATGAATTACCACCAATATAACAATCATTTCATTATTATTATTATTGTTGTTGTTATTGTTAATATTAAAAATAATATTAATTATTATTAATTATTATTATTAATTAAAATTTTTATTTTTATTAATTAATAATTATTATTAAAAAAATAATAATAATATATTATTATAATAATATTACTTTAAGACATATTATTTTATAATTTATTTATATATTAAATAAGATAATATGAATTACCACTTAAATTATTTATATTTATCAAACATTAACAATTTAAAAGGTGATAACTATTTTAAATGGTAATTTATACTCTAGCAATCTTAGTTAGTACGTAATATATCAAATGCTCCCTTAAATCAAATAATCTCATAACTTGAAAATGGAGCATAGCTCACTCCACGGTGAATGGTCTGTGCTGTGGAATGAGTATAACAAAAGCAAAAGGCAGAGTAGTAAGAGATAGCTTATGCGGAGGAATGTGAAGAGAGCAATTCTAGCGAAGTTATCAGCGGAGACGAGTTTGTGAGCGAGTAGGGGCGGGTGGCTTAGCGGCTAGTAGTGCGGCGACAGGATTTGGACATTGGTGGCGGGGTGGGCGGTGCGTGCACAGTGGTGTTCAGGTGGAGGATAGATGCGAGAGAGAAGGGAATGGACGGGAAGAAAGAAAGAGAGAGAGAGAGAGAGAGAGAGAGAAATAAAAGGTAAAATAGAAATGTTATTCTTTATAAATATTAAAAGAGCTTAATTGATATGTATTGATAGTGTTAATTAATAGAAAGAGGAGAAAATAAAAAATTACAGTGGATCCTAATTATAATAAGTAGTTATTTATGTGAATTGATATTTTTTATTATTTTTATTAATTGATAATATAAAATTATTTTATTACAGTGCATTTAAATTAAATTTATATTAAAATAAAAATATAAATTATTATATAATTATTTTTTATAATTAAAAAAACTTTATCCCAATCGTTGGTTACGATTTCAATGATTTCAATGACCAAATTGGCACAAACTTATCCGGACCGTTACAGAACTCGCCTGCTCATGTGAGCCAAACTCAGACAAAAATGCCTGTGTATGAGGGTTTTCCAAAAAGAAAATCATGAGACAACAACGTATGTCCGATCACTCTCATTCTTTCAAGGGGCTCAATATTGTTAGAAGTAATGCTAATTTTACAAATTTTTTTTTAATTTAAATCATTTAAAAAAGAAGATTGCAAAACACTATTTTTTTTCAAACTAGAAAAGTATAAAAACAGTATAATATTTTGAATTTAATTTAAATGCACTGACAATATAAAACACTTTTACACTGTCAACTAATAGAAATGGTAGAAAGTGCTAACTCATACAAATAACCACCTATTATAATAAGGGACCCACCATAATTTCTTACTTTTTTCTATTTTTATTAGTTGACAGTATAAAACTATTTTATACTGTCAGTGTATATCAATTAAACTCTAATATTTTTAGTATATAAATAGCATTGCCTTATTCAACAAAAAAAAAAAAAAAATAGAAGTAACATTATCTATTATTAAACTCTTTGTCACGCCATTTGATTTACAGCAAGAGAAATATTTTTTGTATATGTAATTTATTGACCTTTGTACCAACGTATCTTCATCTACTATTGGATGGAGTATGAGCCTTAATTGATCTGAATCTCATGCCCCATCTCACGGTTGATGAAAATGCACTGACACAGAAGCCGATAAATTACACATACAAATAACACAACCCTTACAACAATTACCAAAGTAGTTTGTAATTTGTTGGATAGGTTGAGGTTGTGGCGGATTATTTTCAGTTATGGTCCAAGTTGGTGCTTGATTAATGTTAAATTTGTGCCATTGAATTTTTATCCAATGGTTGAGGTTTGATATTTTAATAGTATTTAGAATCCTATTTTATACCTATATAAATTTTATATTTAGAATTATGAAATTATATTGTGGCCCTTTTTAATTTAAGCAGATAGGATCAATGATTTAATATTGTTTAAAATAGATTAGGATGACCATTAATTTTAATATTGTCTCATATGGTTGAGAAAGAAGAACCGACGTCCAGATAAAGATGGGAGGAAAGGGAGGATGGGGAGGACGAGAAGAAGGTGATGGGCAATAAGGGCAAGTAGATTATTCTTGCAAATGTCGGCAGCCTTGCGCTCAATAGCATCGATTTTGAGCTCCCAAAGGACACTTCTAGAGCATTCCAAGCTCCCACCAACTGGTCCAGTCACTTATGGGGCCGAACAAGCTGCAACTTCGACAGATCTGGTTCCCGATCATGCATCGTAGGCGACTGTGGCTCTGGCTAGATCAAGTGCAACGACGGTGGGGATGGGATGTTGGCTTCGAGACGTAGGTGGGAACAAAGTTGAGGCGGCAAAGACGATGGTGCTCTTCTTTAATGCAATTGATGCTGGGCAAGACAAGTATGAAAACCTGGGTAAGATGCTATGCACTGAAGGTCTATGATTTCAAGTTGGTTGTTTTGGAAGACCATCCAAGACGAAGTGCTTCAGTGACCCACCGAAGAGTTGGAGACTACTCAGTCATCATGTTAAGGTTGCTCAAAATTTGGGATGGAGATCTAATCTAACTAGACAACTTGGTTAAATTTTTGGATGTCAGTATGTATATCACACTGGGTGTTAGCTATGAATTAATTAAAAATTATTAAGTTACTTTTAAAATTATAATTGCCCCAATCATTATTTTTTCTTATAATATTAACCTATTACCAACTTGGACCAAAACTAAAAACAATCCACCACATACGCCGCCTTGTTGGATATAAGGAAAAGTCTTTCTCTGTTGAAATGACCGTGCTGCGGAACTAGGGATAAGAGACGGTGCTGTAGTGAATAGGAGTGTTTTTCCCATACTCAATACATTGTTGGAGGGAAAAACAAAAAAATCTTTCCCCAAGCGCATAGAAGAATTTTTCGAAACCTCGTACTTCGCAATTATTTCAGGACTGGAGTTCACTGCCTATACTGATCCTTCTTGCACTCTTTGATGTCAGGTTCATCGAGCTCCGGCTTCACTTCCTAATTTTGCATCACGTTATGTTAGACCTAAGTAGATTACTAGTGGGGGCGGAGCCCTTCGCTGTTGAGAGGATCACACAACAGAAGTTTAACATGCACTAATTTTTTGCGTCCACGAGAGACTAAAAATAAGAAACATGATGCTTTCATACACAACTTGAAAATCAAGCCTTGCCATCAATTTAGCACAATCAGCAACAAATCTAACAGGAGGATGTAACTTACATCACATGCTAATTCGCAATTACAGCAGTTATTCTTATTTTGCATGACAAATCCCACAACCCACAAAAGCTTACAGTCTTTCGACATCACAATTTAGATAGTTCTCCATAAAATAGTGATACAACATATGGTGCGGATTTTTCAATACCAATACAGCATCTAATCGGTACTATATATCTACATTCAGAACGAAGCATCAGCATCGGCATCCATATCAGTCACTTCTCTCACGAGATTTTTGGTGGAAGGCAAACCAGCGGTAACGTCGTCTTCAATCCCACATTCGTTTGTCCCTCTTCTGATCTTGAAGTAACCATCCTGCGAATTATGTGCGTCAGATTATTAGCTAAAGCATATCTTTAGCAACAGAAATTCAAGGTGAAGAATAATTCAAGAAACATACATCTCCCCAACTTCTATTCCACTGATTTGCGAGAAGCTGAAACAGTGAAAAATACACAATCAGTATAAGATTCTGATAGCATGCAATTCTAGAGGAAGAAACAATGGTCAATCATCGGGAACATTTCAACATACCCAATAGTCCTCCCCATCATCAGTTGTTCCCCACCCTATCAGCTTTACAGCATGACCGCCTAATACATAACCTGTGATGTACTTGTAAACTCCTGATTTGTAGTGAGCAAAATCCTGAGTGAAGGTCAAATGAGTGAAAGGTATCCTTGTTTTTAAACAAACAAACTAAACACATAATATGCTTGCTGATTATTCAACACACAAGAAAGCAAGGTACTATTAAAAAATAATCATGATACTTGAGGTCTTAAACTACATGCAAAAGGACGAGATAATTGTTCCAATCCAGATGTTTTTGTTAATTGAAAAGTCACTGGCAAAGAGGAGCTCTTCTCGGGGATTAAACGGGAAGGGTGTATATATTAATGTATTCATGTCCCGCCACAATGATGGAGATATGTCCCGCCTTTGTGCTAACATGACAATTATGTCAAAAACTCAATTACATGAGTTCCTAATTAAAATTGAAAACAAAGACGTCAGGAAAATAATAATAATAATAATAATAATAGGAAATAGGAAATACTATAAATTTCTCAGGCCTACAGCATTATCTCCCACCATTACTCCCAGTTCCATTTATCTCATCCATATAGCTACGGCTTTTTTTACTGTTTTAAAATTAAAAAAAAATATTTATGAATATTCGCCTTTTCAATATTATTTTCCAAAATGTCCTTTTTTTTTTTTTTAGATTGTAGTGAATTCAATTCAAGTTAGATCGAATTCATTACGAGCCAAATTTGACACTTAAGGATGGAATTCTATTCAACTTAAATCGAATTCAACACTAATTCAAATTCATTACTATTCAAGTGAATAGTGATAAATTCAATCCAATACTAATAATCAATATTGGTTCCAAACTATTAGGGTGGACCCCAAAATTTTGGGTCCATGGTGGACCAAGTGTGGCTAATTGCCACACCTAAACACTGGGCCTACATTGGACCAAGGTCCATCCTAAAGCACACCAACTATTAGACCTTGGTCCTTATTAAAGTTGAAACTAAACGGATGAGGAAGACGTCTGGATCAGTCGTTAGAGAATTAAGAGCCACAATATTTAATATTTAAAAAATCCATACTTAATTGTTCTTATGTACGTAACTATGAGTGTATATATATTCTCTTGCTATATCTAAAGTCACTATTTTTTTATATTTATAATGCACCAATCACTATTTACCTAAATGAAAAAAATATATATAAACTTGTGATATTTTTTAATTAATTACCACTACAATAAATCAACCAAACTAAGTTACCACTTAAGTGTATTAACTAAGTTAACATGCCCTAAACTAAACTAATTTAACAGCAACTCAAATATCTAAACTTATTTGATTACAGAAATAAAGTAGATGCTAAAATAATAAAATTAACTAATAGCTAAATTAAATTAATAAAGACAAATACCTTTAATTTTTCTTGATTAAAGTTAAATACTTGTAATTTTTCTTAATTCAAATTAGATCAAATTCAATACTATTCAAATGACTAGTATTAAATTCGATCTAAGTTGAATCGATTTCTATACATTTCTCGCTTGTCAATATCAAATTTAGCCCGCAAGGAAATCAATCCAATTTGAATCAATTTCACTATAATCCAAAACAAAAGCACATTTTGGAAAATAATCTTCACAAGGTGTATATACGTAAATAATATTTTTTTTTTAAACTTTAAAATAGTTAAAAATCCTATACCTATAACCCTTCAATTATCCTGCTTAAGTTTTTCACTCCAAAACAAACCACAATAAGCCCATCTTCAATTTGCAGTTTGCATATGCAGTAACGGAGCCAACACCATAGGGTCAGTGGGACCAATTAACTATAAGTAATTGGCATACTAATTTAAAGTATGTTAGCATAAATAGATCGTTAGTGCAGTTTCAGTTGCCCAATATCATTCGATGATTCAAGCAACAATTTTATCATTAACCAGGACCCGATAGAAGAGCCCCCAGATTAACATCAAAACCTTGAAATTCATAATCTGATTTGAGCCATTTTGAACATCTCGAGTCTGAGACAAGATTGTTGCTTTGAAATTAGCTGTCTATTACAATCTATTCCAACCAGTTAGAAACACATAATTCAGAACCAAAAAAAAAAAAAAAAAAAAACTCAGATAGCAAACAAACTTCAAATATTAAGAATTTTAAAAACAATTAAGAAAAATGTATAAAGTTTTGATGCAACCTTTAAATTACAAAGCTGGCTAATTTGGATTCTTGGTTATTTTTTCTCTCATTCTTCTATTCCTCTTTCTCTCTCTTTCACTCTAACTATTCTTATTAGTTGTTGAATTTACATTGTAGATTTGCAGGCATGTTGTTCTGTAGACTGTTTTCTACAGTAACAGGAGTCATGCAATGCCTTCCTTTTGACAACTACTTTGTCTTATTTAGTTGTGGTTTTATTGCTGAATCAGCCTTCCTTGGAGCTACAATACTGAAATTTTTTAGCATTAATTCACTCCTCCTCTCTCTTAAGACAATATAACATGTGGAATTCCTACTTTAAGCGGATTTAAGTGTTGGGATTCAAAACATGGATCTGTTACTATTGGGACTACTAACATTGCTCCCCTCAAGTGAATATCTCAAGCTCATACCTCAAAATTCATAGTTCCTTGTATTACAACTCAGAAAGCAGGTTCATAGTTAAGCCTCCAATTGCACTTTCCCCACTAATTTTTCTGCTAAACCATGAAAACCTAATAGGCATTTGTCATTCCTCTCAACACCTATCTGCTAGAACGTATTTTATAATATTTCAGATCACAAAATGACATCCAAATTCAACCTTTCTCAATCATTGTCTCCTGATAAGCATAAAACTTAAATAGGGTTCATTTGATTTTTCAAAATTTGACCACAGAAGTTACAAAGATTCAGTTACAAAAGCATGGGGCTAAGAGACTTCATTTACCTCATAAACAGTGAATGCAACTTCAACTGGCCCATTCTTATAAACTTCTGCCATAATATCATAGGGATCAGAATTGATCCTATATGCATTGACACTATAGTGCTTTGACTCCGTCCAGAGCAGGTTCCCATTTACACACTTTCTGACACACTTCGGAGTACTGTATGCTGGCTCACAACCAGGATGAGAACAGCCAATTTGATCAAAGTATGGGTCACACTGCCACATGTTAAAAATGCAGATTATAAGAAAGAGGGGGAAAGAAAGTAAGTAGAGGAATATGGGTATTTAGCTAAACATTAGCATCATTTGATGGAAGATTAAGCAAGTAAGAAGCCTATAACTTGTCTAAGAAATAACCACTTTTTTTTTTTTTAAAAATTATTTTGCACGAAGGGGGATCTGCCAAAGCAAAAATGATAATTTATTACCTCTTCAGTAACAACACCATGGGTGACTAAGTATCGCCATGCATATATAGGATATCCCCCATCACAGCCAGATCCACACATAAAGCCACAGCATGCAAGAAGGTCATTGACAGAGAGAGAGATATTCTGCAGTTAAACATGTAGGGCATAAATTCCTCTTTCAAGATCATCAATAAGATATGTATTTATTTATATACACACACACTCTCACACACAATAAGCAAGATATAGTTCAATGTTACTTCAGTAAGAAGTTTAATTACCACATCGAAATGAATGCAAAACCGATCTGATAATGATTCAACGGCACCAAATGCCCAACAAGAACCACAGTGACCCTGAACCATCAGCATAAGGATCAGCTAAGTACTTCTTGAAACTTAACATCTGAAAAACTGAAAAGCTGCTAATATGAAAAATAAAAAATACCTGATCTTTAATGAGGAAATTTGTTTTCCAATCCATGTTATTGTCAACAATAAAAAAGAAGAGTCAGCACCTCCTTCCAAATGAACCATTTTAATTATAATTAGGAAAACTAAAGGAGAAGGAACAAGCAGATGACCTAGAATTCTTCCAATAGTGCTACACTGCGACCATTGTGTCCTTGCATCAAAATTCTTCGGCAATTTCAATGATTTTGGATGAGTTACAACAGGTGTACCTCTCAGCTCCTTCTTAGGCGTTGGTTTGACTCCAAGAAGGCGCTTGAATTGCCCAACCTGCACATCAAGCACAATATGTTGAAAACTCTCAGCATACTATGTAACTAATCACATAGAAGAGAAATGAACATTAAAGGGCAAATAACAATAACAACAACAACAGCAACAAGGTACGACAAGTTGAATCCTAACTGTATAATTGGAGAAACGAGGATTTATTGCAGCCTCCCATCCTGCCTCTGGATTTTCGTTAATCTGTTTAGCGATAGACTCCTGCATGATAGAGTTAAAAATATTCATAAAAAGATTAAGTCCAAAAATTAAAAATATTCGTCAAAAAATTAAGTCTAAGGCACCAGTCACTAGCACAAGCTAAAGCTATAAGCCTATAACACCATACAAAAACTGAAATTCCGTACGATTCTTATTATTCCCCTCAATTAATTTGGTACCGCGTGTGTTTAGATTAGCTTTTCTTTTTGTTCCCAAAAAGGAGAAAAAGCTTATATAATATTAAAGCTTTCTAAGACAGCTTAAGAAAAGAGATTATTTCTCAAAATTAATAGGTTACTAAACATGCAGGATATCTCATGTGACGAAATAAATCAGCTCTAGTGGCATATGGACATGACAAAGAAGGAGATATTATAACGCGAAAGAATCACCTGAAGAATGCGAGAGTTAAGCTTAAGAGTGGAAAGGTGTTGTGCTTCCGCCCCAGCTATCTGTCAACAAGGCACTGATTTCAGAACTCACAAGAAGTAGAAATCAAACCCTAATTCAGAAAGATGCAAATCGAGGTGAATAGATAGATAGAAAGATACCTGAAGATAACAAGCGAAGAAAGCTAGGAATAAAGTCGCAAGGGGCAGAAGAGTTGAAGCCATTTCCCTTTTCCCCCCACAAACCTCCCTCTCTGTGTTCTTGTTGTCGTCGTAATTAGATTAGATAATAACAGTATATATGAAAATGAATGTGAATGAATAGCGGGAGGAGATTTTTATAGACAGTGGGCCACTTGCTCATAAATGATTGGACATAAGCTAATAAAGTCTCTTCTTCCCTCTTCGCCCTTGCACGTGGACGAAAACGTGCCTTGCGTCGCTGGCTTTGTGTCCAATCCAAAGGACAGGGAGATTGGGACGGGTCTTTGAAAACAGAAGCCATAACATGACAAAACCGGCACGCCCTGCGAACTACACTTCCGTCTTCCAGCTTCCGAGCCTCGATATTTTCTTTGCATGTTCTATTTTTATCTAAAAATATCTGCTATCCTATCTTGCATTGTTACGAGTCTGGAATCAATTGGGAATTGGCGGTCCCCATCAGCCCAGTAATAAATATGGGCTGCCTGCACCTTCCTGCTTGATCCACACACTTGCCAATGGGCTTTCACTAACCACATTTCTTTCAATCCCCACCTCTTTTCCATTTTGCACGGGGGCAAATTATGAAAAATATATATGTAACATAATTTATTGTAATAATTTTGTTATTGAGATTTCATTTTATTGTAGAGCCTTCACAGTCTAGGCACAATGATGCAATTATCACGGGCGCGCTCTACCACTGAGCTAATCGTCCGTCGTGCGGGCCTCTCGCTGGGGCCCACTTTGCTGAAAGCGAGAAAAACTCGATCCCTCTCTTTCTTTTTTTTCGTCCCCATGTGGTGATATAGGGGCGAAAAAAAGGAGCTCCTATCAACTTATTCCGACCTAGGATAATAAGCTCATGAGCTTAGTAGTACTTCACCTTCAAGAAACGAAAGAAGACTTCCATCTCCAAATTTTACTCAGACGTAGCTCGCTTCATTTTGGGTGTGAAGCCGTGTCAAACCAAACTACCCAACAAGCATTAGCTCTCCCTGAAAAAGAGGTGATCCAACCGCACCTTCCAGTACGGCTACCTTGTTACAACATCACTCCAGTCACTAGCCCTGCCTTCGGCATCCCCCTCCTTGCGGTTAAGGTAACGACTTCAGGCATGGTTAGCTCCCATAGTGTGACGAGCAGTGTGTACAAGGCCCAGGAACGAATTCACCGCCGTATGGTTGACCAGCGATTACTAGCGATTCTGGCTTCATGCAGGCAAGTTGCAGCCTACAATCCGAACTGAGGACCGGTTTTTGGAGTTAACTCACCCTCGCGGGATCGCGATCCTTTGTCCTGGCCATTGTAGCATGTGTGTCGCCCAGGGCATAAGGGGCATGATGACTTGACGTCATCCTCACCTTCCTCCAGCTTATCACTGACAGTCTGCTCAGGATTCCAAACTTCATATTAGCAACTAAGCACGAGGGTTGCGCTCGTTGCGGGACTTAACCCAACACCTTACGCGCACGAGCTGATAACAGCCATGCACCACCTGTGTCCGCGTTCCCGAGGGCACCCCTTTCTTTCAAGAGGATTCGCGGCATGTCAAGCCCTGGTAAGGTTCTTCGCTTTGCATCGAATTAAACCACATGCTCCACCGCTTGTGCGGGCCCCCGCCAATTCCTTTGACTTTCATTCTTGCGAAAGTACTCCCCAGGCGGGATACTTAACGCGTTAGCTACAGCATTACACAGGTCGATACGTGCAGCGCCTAGTATCCATCGTTTATGGCTAGGACTACTAGGGTATCTAATCCCATTCGCTCCCCTAACTTTCGTCTCTCAGTGTCAGTGTCGGCCCAGCAGAGTGCTTTCGCCGTTGGTGTTCTTTTCGATCTCTACGCATTTCATCGCTTCACCAGAAATTCTCTCTGCCCCTACCATACTCCAGCTTGGTAGTTTCCATTGCATGTCCGAGGTGGAGCCCTGGCATTTGATGGCGAACTTAAAAAGCCACCTACAGATGCTTTACGCCCAATCATTCTAGATAACGCTTGCATCCTCTGTCTTACCACGACTGCTGGCACAGAGTTAGCCGATGCTTATTCCCCGGATACCGTCATTGCTTCTTCTCCAGGAAAAGGAGTTCACGACCCGTAGGCCTTCTACCTCTAATGCGTTCCTCGACCGGACAAGTAATTTTTGGGGGAGAAACTATGCATTTTTGGGATCTGTGTGCTCCCTAGTTAGAACCTCTAAGAGGTCCCAATGGTTTGGACTTGAGTAGACTGAAAAAAAAACATATAGCCTTAGCAAGAACGTCGTTCCATGGAATATATGACTCATGCTCCTTTAGGTTCTTTAAATTCCATGGGTGGCATAGTTACCGAGATCAATGCAGTCAATTATGTCTCTCCTAGAAGTTGGTTAGCTACTTCTCATTTTGTTCTAGGATTCTTCCTATTCGTAGGTCATTTATGGCACGCAGGAAGAGCTCACGCAGCTGTCGCAGGATTTGAAAAGGAATTGATCTAGATTTTGAACCTGTTCTTTCCATGACTCCTCTTAATTGAGACATGAGAACCAATGCTTGATGTAGGAATCACTTCGATTTCACCATACATATAGGGTTGAGTCGAGCAGGTCAGATTGATAAAAAAGTATTTTTCTTTTCCTTTCTTTTTAACCCATTTATATCTAATCTTTGAATCTCTTTTTTTGGGGCTCGGCTATACCACCACTTAGTAGAGCTCAAAAAAAACCGAACCAACCAAAACCAATAAAATAAAAAATAAACAAATCCATTCGCCGAGCAAAAGGAGAGAGAGGGATTCGAACCCTCGATAGTTCTTTATTGCGAATTATACCGGTTTTCAAGACCGAATCTATCAACCACTCAGCCATCTCTCCAAAAAGCCAATTTCTATTTTATCTTTATTCCACTAAATAGAACATGACCATATGAATTGATATCCCTAGTATCCATCGATGATGAAGATATCCGGTGTGAATCTATTGGTCCATTTTTTTTTTTTGTAAATATTATAGAAGATACATGATCCAGCATGTCCTTTTGTGAAGTAAAAAAAAAAAACACCTTCAATCCATGCTTCAAAAGGGGTGTTAATAATAATAAGTCATATAAAATCAATGGATTCATGACAAAACCCTCCAAAATGCGTTTTTTATTACAAATTTTTTTGTTAATAACAAGATCAAGGGGTTCGGGATCAAATGATATAGTTCTTTTGTTGGTAAATTGGAGGATTAGAAACATGACTATTGCTTTCCAATTGGCTGTTTTTGCATTAATTACTACTTCATCCATTTTATTGATTAGTGTACCTATTGTATTTGCTTTTCCTGATGGTTGGTCGAGTAAAAAAATGTTGCATTTTCTGGTACATCATTATGGATTGGATTAGTCTTTCTAGTGGGTATTCTTGATTCTCTCATCTCTTGAAGCTATTTGTTCTAGATTAAAAATGAAATGACCCCTCCCCTTGAATTCTGAGGCACATTAAAAAAAAAAATGGAATATATAAGCCCCCCAAAATAAAGAAAACTAAGACATTATAGGGAGGGGTCAAACTTATTCTATTGGAAAAATCTTCTATCTTATGCTTATATGGTATATTGTTATGGTATATTGTAAAACTAAAAAAAAAATCTAAAAATAGAATTAAAATAATAAATAGAATTAAATCAAATAGGAATAGAATAATTTGAATATTCAATATGAGCAATATATTCATATTCGATTTATATATTATTGTAATATATTAATATATTAGAATAGATTCTAAATCTTCTATAAATATTCTAGAATTTAAAAAAGACAACCAAAAATTTTGCGAACAATGCGGGGTAGAATTTGTTGATTCTCGAATAGGTAGATATCAAATGGGCTATATAAAACTGGCATGCCCAGTAACCCATGTGTGGCATTTGAAATGTCTTCTTAGTTATATCACGAACCTTTTAGATAAACCTCTTAAAGAATTAGAAGGTTTAGTTTACTACGATGTGTGATTTGATCCAAATTTTTATTGTACAGATTCTAAACAAAAAACTATCATTCCATTCAATTGAATTGGGATGTCCCGAATCTGACATGTCTTTGGCAGTGAGTAACATGAAGCTCAAAATTGGGGATGTATTGAATATTCGCCAATTTAAAAGGGAATTGATCTATGGTCGATTCAGTAACAAAGAAATATAAGTTTTTAGTTGTACCTTGTAAAAAAAAAAGGGACTTTTTGTGGAATTAACTATTCCATTTTTTTTAGAAAGAATGGAAATTATGTTCAAATAAGCAAATATATCATGGTTGCCAAAGTTTATCTATCACATTCCAAATTTCATTCCAATCAAATGATCCGCAGTTGCCAATATATCTTGCGGTAACAAAAATGTATTGTTTTGAGGTATATTAAGATTCAGCCTTCGATTCATATTTCGTCGACCAATCCTTCCTAATTCACATCTTTGTTGAAATTTTTTTTTTTGTAATTCTTTGCACAAAGATTCAGAAAATACTGGATCTCCGCCTACACAAGCAAATTGTTGATAAAACTCCAAAATAGCATTCTCTTTTGATCCAACTTTTTTTTTCTCCTTATCATTTAGGAAGGACAAGAAAATTTCAAGATAGCAAACATTCCCTAGAATTTCGCTTAAATTCGAACCCATAGCTAATAATAGAACTAGAATAGATATTTTCTGTTTCCTACTCACACGAGCCCATATCCTTGCTTTTCTATCAATCTCTAATTCTAATCTCCCCCCCCCCCTCCGATATTATGGTGCCAGTATAGACCAAAATTCCATTATGGTCCAATTCTGACTGGTAACAGATACCAGGGCTTTGGAATATTTGATTGATTACAATTCTATATATTCCATTTGCTATAGAAGTTCCTAGAGAGTTCATTAGAGGAATGTTTCCAATAAAAATTGTTTGTTCTTGAGTATCCTTACTGCTTTTCCAAATTAATCCTGCGGATACATATAATTCAGAGGAATAAGCAAGTGATTCATATACAACATCTTTTTCTTTTATCAAGGGTTCTACCAATTGGTATGTTTCTGCAAATAATTGAAATTCAATTTCTTAATCCGAATCTTCAATTTTTGGAAACTTATAAAGTTCTTCTCTTAAGCCCCGATCAACGAACCTACAAAAACCTTCAAATTGTATCTGATTCAACTCGGGTATTGTAGACATTCCCGCATTTTCACCCCCAATCATTTTATTTTCAATTTCCCCTTTCTATTTTATAGAAAATATCCCATGATTTGCTGTCTCATTCTTCATCGAATCACATGAATAGATTTAAAAAAAATGGAATTTCTATTCTATTTACTGAATCACATGAAATTTTTTTTAACTAACTCCATATTTGAAATACCTGTTATGAAAAGAGGAAAAAAAAATAAAATGAATCGAATTTTATGCTCAAATTGGAATTTGCAGCAAAACAAACAGATAGAATCTAAATTCTAAATGGAAAGGAATTAAAAAAATCCACCTAGACTTCTGGTTTTTTTAAGAATATCAAAACAAAAAAATGGATTCCATTTCTAACATTATTATGTTATGATATTACATATTTCAATTTGATTGGATATCAGAAAAAAAAAAAAAAATCATCAACTCAGGATTTGCTCTGCTCGATAAATACCCAATCTAATAATCAGTAACAATATAGAATTGATTTTTTTTAGCACTTAATCCCTTTTCAAAATTGTTAAAAAAAGAATTAGAATTTGCGGAGACGAGACATTTTTTTTACCCCTTTTTTTTTAATTTGAGAATACAATTGGAGCGCGTAATAAGGCTTCTATTTATTAAACATGCACAAATCTAACTCTTGCTATAGCTATCTATATATATGTCTCTTACTTCATGGCGGTCCTATTCGTTCAGGACAGAGCATGTTGTGGTAATTTTAGATTTTCTATTCAATTTATTTAATGAAAATGATTTGTTAAAAAAAAATGGGAGCACGAGAATTTTATTATAAATTCTCTAGAGTATACCTATTCCATATGGAATATGGATAAGATACCTGATTAGATATTATCTATGTAACAATTAATATTTATATTCTGGGGTTTACATATACTGACAGTTGCTGTTATAATTGAAATGAAGAAGGATTTTTTTTCAATAAAAAGAGCAATATTGATTAATTATGTATCAAATTGGATTTTCTTATCTCATAAAGACAAAACACCATATTCTCGATTCAAATTCAAGAATCGTTCAGGAATTTATAGTCAATGGTTCCATTTTGTCCTTCCATTTATGCGTTTGTCACTGAAGGTGCACGTGTTTGTTTTTTCAATAAAAAAAGGGAGGTATTCTCAGATATTTTTTTTTTATGGTTTTGGTGGCATGGCCGAGCGGTAAGGCGGGGGACTGCAAATCCTTTTTCCCCAGTTCAAATTCGGGTGTCATCTCTGATCGACAAGAGAATTGAACTAGTTTATTCTGTTTTGTTGATAGAAAACTTGCATTTTTTTCGTAGTAGAAGCAAAGCGGGAGAGAATAAAAGAACTCTTGAGACTTCGTTGATTCTAAATTCTAAGCATGGGGGGTTTGCTCCCTAAAATGCTATAAATCTTTTTACGTCACGGACTCAAGGAAAGATTATAGGAGTGAAAAGGAATTGATAAATCTTGAGATGATAGTCCCTTTACTCCATTACTATTGTAGTGTCCGTCTACTGAATGGGTCTTGAATTAGATTGGATAGAGATAGGTCAGACCAGAGAATCTAATTCCATTTTTAGTTGGGGAAGGGGTAGAAGAAACCTTGCATACAAACTCATGAAAGTCTATGAGCATTCCGGCAGTTATTCAATATTAGTTGGATTAAATAGCTAATTGGCTTTCTTTTTTTAAAAAAAAATTAAATTTAATAAAAAATTATAAAATTTGGATTATAATATGATTATATAAATTAATTTAAAATATTATAAAATAAAAACTATGCAAAATGAAATAATTATGTAAATAAAATTATAATTGTGAAATTTGTAATAAATAAATTATTTTAAATAGTATTTCTAGAAATTTATTTTACATAATAACTTGTTAGTAAAAATATTATCATTTTTTATAAAGATATTTACTTCTAATTTTTAAATAAGGATAAAATAAATAAAAAAATTTCCCTTTCCCTTCCATTTTTTTAGTAACTTATTACTAAAAATATAATTTATTTTATAAAGATATCAGCATCCAATTTTCAAGTGAGCATTAAATAAATAAAAAAAGTATATTTCTTTTTCCTTATCATTCTCTTTCTACGACTTTATAGTAAAATGACTTAAAAAATTTCTAAATAAGCATTCTATTTAACAACTTGTTATTTAAAGTATAATTCATTTAACAAAGGCTTTACTTCTAATTGTTTAGGTATAGATAAAATAGCCAAAAAAAATTCAATTGACTTTCGTTTATCCTTTCTCCAACCTTTAATAAAGTAATATAGGAAAACTAAAACAAAATATTTCATACAATAATTCATTGTCAAATATGTAACTCAATTATAAGGAATACATTTTCAATTTTAAGTAAGGACTGAACAACTAGAATAGAATTTCATTTCCCTCTCCCTCCCATAAAATAATTTAAAAAAAATTGTATATAACCATTCCATATAAGAACTACTTATTAAAAATATAATTTGTTATATAAGAATATATACTTTCAACTTTTAAGTAAGGAACAAACAACTAAAAAAGATTAATTTATTCTTTATCTCCCTCCCCTTTATTCAATAAAACTTATAATAAAATAATTTTTTAAAGAAAAATTACGAAAATATTTTAGACAACCCATTATTGAAAATATAATTTTTTAATGAGGATACTACGAAACCATTGTTTTCACAAAGATTGAACTTAAGAAAAATTTAGTCCATTCTGTTCTTCCTCCCTCCTCTTCAGCCTCACAATAATGTAACTTTAAATTAAAAAATGTAAAATATAGATTATCTATTGAATAAAATTGTCAAAAATAATTTGTTTGCTTGATAATTTTTAGCTTGAAGTTAATTTGAGAACTAATTAAATAGGATAAATCAAATCAATGTATTATTTTTTTCATTTATTTTTTGTAAATAACTTTTTTAGTTCTAAGATTTTATATTTGATATCAATTTAATCCTAAAATAATTTTTGACATCAATTTGGTCTTGATATTTTAAAATTTGATATCAATTTACTCTAACAACCAAATTCTATTAACACTATTAATAATTATCCTATCTAATTTACAAATTTAGACTCTTTAATATCAAAATCATCAAAATTACAAAAATTTAAAAAAAAAATCCCTACTTCCCCATCTCCAATTCTTTTCCATTCATCCCTGTTCATCTCTCCGTCCTCATCACACCCAGCCACCGTAATTATTCCCTATTCTTTCTCCTCCAGCCACTGTCAATAGTCTTATGAAGATCGAAACCACCTCAAGAAGTCTCAAAAACGTTGCTGCCCATCTTGTGCCAATTGTGAGCCAGCTTAGGGTTGAACTGGATAGGATCCCTCAAGTAAAACCCCTACACCTAGCAGTCACACCAAAGATCTCACACATCCCGTGCCCACAAGCCCACCATCAGCTCCTTGATGAGGGTGTTGAGGCCCAGGCTCAAGCCCCCGCACATCACAATGGTGGCCAGCACCTCAAAGGGGTTGAAGAACATGTGCTTGCAAGGGCCAGCATAGTGGTTGATGGGCTTGAACGAGTTGGCCATGTCCGCTATTAGCCTTTCCATGTCGGAATTGGTGATGGATTCTTTCAATAAAATAACCATGGCAGTGTAGCGACAAGCTAAGACAGAAACAAGAATAAAGACATGGAGATGGGAGCAATGTAACTAAGAGTAAGAGCTAAAGATAGGAGTAGTTGAACAATGAAGAGCAGAGACGGGGTGCTATTAAGGTTTGACATCTTCGTATTGTACTAGAAATTCTTAGACACATACACACAATGAGAAGGGATAGGAAATGAGTATGGTGGCTAAGTGTAATGAGAACGAGGGGATGAATGAGGAAGATTGGGAAAGAATTGGGGTCGATGGGGGATTAGGAAAATTATTTCTTTTTAATTTTGTAATTTTGATGATGTTGATATTAAAGAGAATAAATTTGTAAATTAGATAGGATGATTATTAATGCTGTTAGTGGAATTTAATTATTAGAGTAAATTGATATCAAATTTTAAAATATTAAGACCAAATTAATGTTAAAAATTATTTTAGGACTAAATTGATGTCAAATATATAATTTTAGGACTAAAAAAATTATTTACTCTTTATTTTTAGATCATCACAACTCCAAAATGAATTTATCCCACATCATTATCTAAGCTAATAACCATCTACCAATGAGATTTAACATTGTATTGAAATCTTGTTTTGGTTTGTGAATCTAGTGAATAAATTTACAGTATTGGGCTTGATTACAGTGCACCAACCAATTAAATAGACATATACTTAATATCATTTAGTTTCTGAAAAAAAATCACTTAATATAATTTAATTCTAATGAATTTTTTATTTTAAATTGATGGTTCTCTAAATTACAAAGTTTTCTTTAATTAATTATAAGGAAGGGCAGTAGATGACTGCCATGTGACAAAGATTTTTTGCTTATGCCTCTACTTGATTATATGCATAGATTGTATTATATTGGGTAATTTTTTTTTCACATGTTTCATCTTTAGAGATTTTTGTGCATTAAAATTTTGAATATTATTGTATCCCTTTTAAAATGATTCAAATGAAATTGTTATCAAATATGAGTGGTTTGTGATAATAAAGTTTTTTTAATTAACAAAATGTGTTTTGCCTCTATTTTTTTTTTAAAATATGTTTGGATGAATGGATTTAGGAGGAAATTAATGGTAAAGATAATTCTCTATTTTAAGAAAATGTTTTCCTTGTTTAATAATTTTTAAATATGAAATGAAGAAAGTAACATATTATTAACATAAAATGATAATAAGATTTTAATTTCTATACCCTAACAGTTTAGATTATACATTATCCAATTAAATGCTTCTATTTGTATAACTTTATAGTAGTAGATGGTTGAAGCAAACATTTTAGTTATCAAATGATAATCATATGCCACACTTGCATAATATACATCATTTTATTTTTATTTTTTGGTGCACATACTACACTATGTTGTTTTTTGGATAAAACATATTACACTATTTTTAACCTTAGGAATAACTTGTAAAATAAACATAATTAAAGGGGTTTTTTGAATTTTAACTTTCCATTTTGAGATTAATTTAGATACAAATTTTTTTTTTTTTGGGTTGAAAGTGATACATTTCATTAATGATTAAACAGCATACAATCAAATAGCATATAAGTGAGAGATTACAATAAGTCAATAACTTGAAATCCACAATTGGGAAACAGGCACAAAAGCCCAATACAACTTACTAGCCATAAACTTGAGATGCTACCAAGGACAATCGGGTTAGAATACAATAAAATAAAAAAGAACAACCCCTACCTAATTCCATACAAGTTTTTACTAAACCAAACAATCCTATTTAAGAAAAAGATACACACAATTAATCCTGCTCTATAGGTACTCTCTGAGCATTCTCGTATGCTGAATCTTCCATTGTATACCTATATTGTATCGTCTTGTCAACCATTGTCATTTTCATCATTCTTGAAAATTGTATATGGATTGTATATCTCACAACTTGAATAAGATCTTGCAACCTACCATGTCACCAAAAGGATTTGGATTCTCTAAAATAAGGGTAGTTATAAAGTTAGACAGTAAAGAATTATTCACCCTTTGATCATTTTGATAGGATCCACCCACACTAGAAGTTATTGATCAATGGGTGAATAACCCCTTACTTTTTCATTTTCCAACCAGAACCACTTTAGAGGATCATATTTCTCGCCAAAAAAGTGTGCAAAGCACACAAATACTACAAAAACAAACAAAGCCCTCGCATATCCACCACCAAAAAGTGTTGTTGATTTCTTTTGTCCTAAACGCAGTCCTCCAATGCTGCATACACCACGACAATCGTAAGAAAGCAAAACAATAATAGCATATCCATATCATTTCTCACAATCCAAGCACAACTACTCTTAAGAGAAATATTTTAGATAAAAAACCACACAAACTATTGCTCAATAGGGAGGTGAGGCAGCATAACAGAAAAGGAAATAAATAGAAAAAAGAAAGAAAAAATTGTTAGTATAAAAGAGTTTTATATTGTCATCAAATTATGTGCTTCTAATTATAATATTTTTAAGATAGTAAGTGATTAAGTCAAATAATTTTACTGATATAATAATATATAATTAAATATCTATTTAATTTTTTTTTACTGACGATATATTAAAATTATTTTTTGGCCCAAAAATCTTAAATATTCAAAGTAGTGTAATTATAGCTCTAAAGTCAAGTTAGAAGAATATGACTTAATACTAATAGGTGAGGCCTGAAGCTAAATCTCATCATACATATCAAGCTTGGAATAATTTGGGCTATCAGCCCTAAATCAATTTCATCCCTCAGGTCCACCCATCACCCTTTCCTCATTTGGGCTGAGTTTGTCTTATTTCAACTCTCATCCTTAACTCAGAAAACCTCCTACCGATCCAAAAAAAAAAAAAACTCAGAAAACCTCCTTAATCCATGATTCGTTTTCATGAAAAAGGACCAAAAAAGTAGTGCTCCATTTTCATTACGCCAAAAAAAAAATGCTTGTTCGACAAACCAAAATTTTATTAAAACAAAAGTTCAAAATTTCAAAAAAGAAAATGAAAAGAAAATAAACAAAACCTCAAAACTCATCTCTCTTAAATTTCGTGTCAAATAAATTAGTCCCTGTAGAACAAAAAAACTCCTAATGGTCCCTGACAATTAAAAACGTCAGACAAGTTTGTTCATCTGTCAAATCTCTCCATTAAAAACATTGACATGGCCATTAAAACACTGATTTGATCCGTTAGAGTGCTGACATGGTCCGTTTTATGCCACATCAGTAAAAAAAAAAAAGGGTAAATTAGTTCCTTCAAAGTTTTGAAGAGTTCAATTTAGTCTTTATCATCATGTTCCTCATTCTTAAACCTGTCAGCAAATAATAGAACAAGTTAGTCCCTTAAGAATTATGAAGAGTTTAAATTGATCCCTATTATCATCTTCCTCCTTCTCAAAACCTAAAATCCAAATCTCATTTTCCTCTTTCTCTTCTTGGTTCACCTTGCTTTTTGTACTTCATTTTTTCATCATTTACTTTGATAATTCACTCATTATCTCATATTCTTCTTCCTCTTACATTCACATTTCTTTTGTTCTTCACCTCATTTGCTCAAACATCTTTCTCCCATCTGCTTTCATTCTCACCCACTTTTACCAATTACCGTTTCTTTTCTGCTCCGATTACAAATCTAGCAAACTTAGAAGGACCCTCGAAGCCAAACCACCCCATTTTCACTCACACCTTTAAGAGATTCAGACTCTTCAATTTCATATACTTTCCTAACCCACCATCAACTTAACAATTGTGTTGTAACAAGTGTGTTATCATTTCTCGATGTTCTTTTACTCATTTTTCTTCCCTTTAGCCTTATCTATTTTTGGTTAAGTTGATTGACTGATGAGAAAAGAAAGGAAAAAATAAAAAGGAAGAAAACATCTATTTGGAATCATGAGATTTAATGCATTCAAGTTGAATATTGCCATGTCCTAAATCTGAGCTCTTACCCCTTTTATTATGTTTGATTTTATTTGGATCTATTTTTCACACTCTCTTTGACATAGAAAATGCCAAGCTAGCTTTCAAGCTATCATCAATATTATGCAAGTTCAAGGCTCAAGGCTTGTGTTATCAAGAATTTTCTTTATCCGTTTCGTTATCATCTTATTAGTGTAGTATTCTAAATTCTCTTGTTATAGGAATCAATTTGCAATGTCATTATCAAGGCTCTTTAGTTTCTATAAAGTTGTGCCCCACTTTATTCTAATTTAGGCCTCATCTCTACTAAGGTTCCACTTTTTAGTGCTAATATTCATCTTTTGCAGTTATTTTTCACAAGAATAGGAAAAGCTTCCATTATGGAATCTCTTTTTCTCTTTTACATATATAAATTATACATAGGTTTTTACAACATCAAGTTCCAAGTTACTTTATCAAATTTATGATGTTACTTTTATGAATTTGTTGTAAACTTTTTTTGATGCTCATGGTAGTAATTTGTGATCGTAGTTTGTTGAGTTGCATTTTAGTATAGAGAAAAGGGTGTTTGAGCAAATATAGTGAAGAATAAAAATAATGTGAGTATAAAAAAGAGAAAAATATGAGATAATAGGTAAGTTACTAAATTAAATGATGATGAAAAAGAAAAAAAAGGAGAAAAAGCAAGAAGTAAAGAATAAAAAATAAGGTAAAACTAAGAAGAGAAAGATAAGATTTGAGTTTTGGAATTTGAGAATGAGAAAGATGATGATGAAAATCAAATTAAATTATTTAAAATTTTTGAAGGATTAATTTATCCTTTTCTTATTGATACGGCATAAAATAGATAACATCGTTGCTCTAACCGATCAATTCAACATATTAACGGCTATATCAGTATTTTTAACGTAGAGATTTGATATAAAGATTAATTTGTGCAATATTTTTAATTATCAGGAATTATAGGGAACTTTTTTGTTTTAAAGAACTAATTTGTCCGACGAAAAATTTAAGGGGTCGAGTTTGGGGTTTCGCGAAAATAAAAACAAATAGAGGAAAATAAACACAGCGAGGAAAAGATCAAACTTCAAGTCGCAAACATAACAGAGCAAGTTACCAGAGATCTCCGTTTTGCTCAATTTTACAAGCGCCAACACAATTTCGACTCGAGCCTCCAACGCTAACCACTCCAAATTCGCGTTTACCATCTTTCAAATCTGAATTCGCTCTTCACAAAAAATCATCTAGGTTCCGCTTATTCCCTGTTTGGTTACTCGGAAAATAAGAAAGAAAAAGGGAAAGGTGCATGGTTGTTGGCGTGGAAAGAAAATTTTTGTAGCTCCATGTCGTGGACGTGCGTTCACTGAACGCACATTCCTCAAATCCACATGGAATCTGAGTTCTCCGCAGATTTAAGCTAAAGCTGAAGCGCGCGTCTCCGATCTTGACTACTTATTGGAGCACAATTTTTCTTCGTTATTTCCGCTGTGTTTAGCTATCAGAACAGAAGAAGATGCTGCGCCTGAAAGCGTTTCGGCCTACCAGTGACAAAATCGTTAAGATCCAGTTGCATCCGACGCATCCATGGATGGTCACCGCCGATGATTCAGATCGAGTCTCCGTTTGGAATTGGGAACACCGCCAGGTACAGTGTTCCTTTTGACTCTTGTTCGGTTTGTTGCATATAAATCCATTTCTCGTTTTCTGTTATTGGATTTTGATGGAAGCGTCGTTCAGGTGATATACGAGTTGAAAGCTGGTGGTGTGGATGAGCGACGATTGGTCGGTGCGAAGTTGGAGAAGCTTGCTGAGGGAGAAACAGGTTGAACACTTTTTGGCATAAATTTAGTTGTGAGGATGCATATGTAGATAGCTTTCATGATTGTTGTTCTGTTTTTGGACGTGCTGCATTTTGATTTTATTGGATGGATTTGGGAACATGAATCTCGTTATCGGTAAAGTTTAGTGCGCTACTGTGTTTGTGTAGCAGTTGTTAACGGGAATTTGTTGATTTTTGGGATCCTTGTACGGAATTGACGCTGATATTTTGTGGAATTAACTAAACTATCCATGGTTGCCAAATTGTTTTATAGTTAGTAGTGAAAAATCTTCAATCAGGTGAATTTGCTTTGTGACCCTGAATGCAATGATTAATGGGCATATTATTGTTCTTGTTCAGCAAAATTTTCCTAGAATGCAGGCTTTGCTACTGTTTTAGGCTCTGGCAGCAAGAATTGCTTGAATTTCCGTTAATGTCAGTTAGTCACAGGCTAGTTTTGCGACTTACTTACCTTGCATCATTGAATTTCTTACTTATTAGTATTAGGATTACATTGTAACAAGTGAGTTCTTCATGATACAATTAATAAAACAGCATGATAAATGCCTTTTTGATCATTGTTGGTGACCTCCAACATATCTGTACTGATTTATTAACAGGACTTCATACTTTCTTTTTTTTGTAGAGTCCAAAGGCAAACCCACAGAGGCCATGCGTGGAGGAAGGTAATATAACTCTGCTTTGAGATTTTATATCTTTCCTATCTTTTATGGTTCATTTATTTATCATGACTCTTTACCTGCCTTAAAGTGTTAAGCAGGTGAATTTTTATGATGACGATGTACGCTTTTGGCAACTTTGGCATAATCGATCAGCAGCTGCAGAGGCCCCAACAGCTGTCCATCATCTCAGTTCAACTTCTAGTTCTCCAGCCCCAACGACAAAAGGAAGGCATTTTCTTGTCATATGTTGTTTAAACAAAGCTATATTTTTGGACTTGGTGACAATGCGTGGCCGTGATGTACCAAAGCAAGAGCTTGATAACAAGTCCCTTCTCTGGTAAATTTATATTACATTATTCAATATGCTGTAGGTCTGTCTCCCATTGATATTAAAATTGCTATGCACTATCTATAAAGGCAAGGACATGTTGACTATCCGGTAGCTGCTATTACTTTTGTCACCATGCCTAACCAGCCTTTTGCTGGTTCCTTTATTAATGTGAAGTTGTCATTGACATAATATGATAACTCCAACTTAAGCAATACTTTTGTGCTGTGTCACATTGCGCCAACATTTATCTTTTTCCAGCCTTCTTGCCTGGTTCATCTGGAATCGTGTCAAAGCTGTACGACTCTGAATAAAACAGTGAGAATAGTTGCATTCTAGTGGAGTCATCTGACAAATACTGTAAAATTCCTTAAATTTAATCATTTCAAAGGCTATGGTCATTTTCTTTCAGTAAAATAACTAACTTATAAATTGAATTTTTGTTCTTCTCAAATGATCCCTACTGTGTGGACTTGTTGCCTTCCTCCTTCCAAATATCTTTTGCAGAACATGTAGGCACAATCATCGAGGCATACATATATGTAATACATGTTGAATGGGTGGGCATTTTCATGTATAAATTGCCAAATTCATTTGTTTGCTACCTTGTTTGTCGTTATTCTAATTATTTCATACAAATTACATTCATGGTGTGAAAATTCATCCTTCATTTAAATCTACCAAGCTTCAGCTTTATCCTTTGTCTTAATTCTTGATGGAAAATTGACGTAACATGTTATTAATTGTCTTTGCTTCGAGTGACATATGATTTTGTATTATTGTTGTAAATTAATTGCTAGGAACACATGTTTATTTATCATATTTTATTTTTCTTTTGCAATCTTCATTTACACTGTATAAGTTGTTTCCATTTTCCAATTTTATCTGTTGCAGCATGGAGTTCCTTTATAGAACTGGTGTTGGTGATGCTCCTCTTGTTGCTTTTGGTGCATCTGATGGTGTCATTAGAGTTCTCTCAATGATGACATGGAAGGTGGGTACCTAAAATATTCTATTAGTCACAACTATTAGCATGTTATGTGATACTTTTGTTCCTTGTAGCTTGTGCGAAGGTACACCGGTGGTCATAAAGGATCAATATCTTGCTTGATGTCTTTCATGGCTGCCTCTGGTGAGGTAAATCTTGATTCTCCATTGAAGAACTTATGCTATTTTATTAAGTCTTACTGGCCTTATCATTGGTAACTTTGGATTCCATGGCACTCCTCACCTATACTTCAGCAAATAACAATGTCACTCACCCTCAAACTTTTCCTACATTCTCCATAGATAGCCATTAGATCAGACTTGTGTAGGTGTTGATGTAACAGATCTGCACATATCTGATGTCCACCTGTGCAGAGCCTGAGTATGTAAGAGTAACATTACTTTTTAGTTTTGTGAATGTGAATGGACCTATTGGGATTGTTTATTTTGTCAAAACTTTCAAAACTAGACATTCCATGCTCTCTTGGTGTCTTTAAAAGGAGTAAGTTCATTTAAAGTTGGAACATTTATGAAGTAGATAAGTTCAAAAGGAGAGGGTGTTATCTACACACACACACACCCCTGTAAGTAAGAAATTGCGAATCCTAGACTGGTAATCATTTTGAGTGTCACTGTCCAAACAAGAGCCTTAACATTTGAGGGAGCATTAGCATTCCGAAAAGTTATCAACAATGAATTTTGAGAATCGTTTTGAACTAGAAACTGGAAAACAAATTGAGAAATTACAAGGATCCTTAAGGGTCTTAATATCCTAATATTCCTAGAAAATGCCAGCAAACCCTGAGGTCATTCGCATTTTTTTATTTGTTCATATTGTGATTATACACTAAAGGCTTCGGATTGGGTGCTTTTATGAGATACTTCTGGATTATTGGATATTAATGCTGCCTTCCTATGAGATACTCTCTTATCAGCTTGTTCTAATTTATTTAGAGTATATTTATATTTGTTTTAGCATTACTGGTACCAACACTATTTTCAGAAGTTGCATTTTGCAGTAGCATTGTGTCCAACAAGATAATTTTTTGGGAAACTTCATTTGCTAGTCAATCTTGTTGAATGCATGTGCAGGTTTGCACGGTTGATTATCTCTATGTATTGCTTTTGTGCTTGGAAGTTGTTGTTTTTTGTACTTCGGTGTGAAGTTTCAATTTTTCTTTCGTTATGTTTTGCTTTCAGGCTCTTTTGGTTTCAGGTGCTAATGATGGATTGCTCATAATTTGGAGTGCTGACCAAGGGCCAGATTCACGTGAACTTGTACCCAAGCTGAGTTTAAAAGTACCATTTTTTGTCTCTAGCTAACTCCACTTAGTCAGTTTGTTCCACAATTGGTGAAGATAAATAAAATTATTGCATATCATGGCTACAAAACAGAAATAAGCCATCATTAGTTATAGCTTAACTACAGTTTCTATTTCCACTTTGGTTAAGTAAGTGAACTGATATCTGGTTGAGTTTAATATAGATATGAGATGTATAACAATATTTTTATAATAGAAGAGGAAAGCCTTAAATTCTGGCACACGGTGAAATGCAAAATTAAATTGAGGCAAATAAAGTTAATTCTGACACTTTTCTTCTTAATTTTCTACCAGCTTATTTTTCGTTTCTTCCCGATTATTCTTTTCTATATGACTTGTACAAATTACATGTGTGCACATTTCATTGGTTTATGATACCATGTGATGCATATAGGCACATGATGGTGGGGTTGTGGCAGTTGAGCTGTCCAGGGTGATGGGAGGTGCTCCTCAGCTAATTACAATTGGTGCAGACAAGACATTAGCTATATGGGACACAGTCTCCTTTAAGGTGTGGTAGTGGTAGTACTAACACCTGGATATTTTTAATTCTTTGAAAATTCTCCTAGTGACTATAAAGACTTGGCATGAATTATTAATTTTATTATTGTTGCCTGCTTTTAATTTTCAGGAGCTGCGGCGTATAAAGCCAGTCCCCAAATTGGCTTGCCACAGTGTGGCTTCTTGGTGTCATCCTCGAGCTCCAAACCTTGATATTCTAACCTGCGTCAAAGATTCTCACATATGGTATGGAATTGTCTTTCTTCTTTAGTGGCTTTAATTTCTTATTGTTCCTTGATACTTGATAGTATGGTGATGAAATATATTCATTATAAATTTCAATTTTATTTTAATTTTTTAAAAAACCTTTTGTTAGGGCAATCGAACATCCCACTTATTCTGCTCTCACAAGGCCATTGTGCGAATTGACCACAGTTATTCCTCCACAAGCACTTGCTCCTAATAAGAAACTGAGGGTATGTGGTTAACTGGTTATCATTTAGCACATTTATATATATTGTAAATATCTGAATTAGCTTAGTATGGTTTGTTGCTTGTATAAATTTTTATTGAAGTTATACAAACAATAAGAATCATATGAATATAATTCAAAGCATCTACATACTTTGATAATGATTATTTTGAGTAGAGGTGAGGATAGATCAAGCCTGAGTATAACAAATCTGTGGGAAGCTTTACTTTAATCCTATCATAGTTTCTGTATGTTGTAGAAAATTTTTATGATGTCCAGGGCAATGAATCGTCTTCAAAATAGGATAAGTTTTTAAAAAAGTGCTTTTATAAGATTTTAAATGTGTTTAAATATAAGTTTAGAAAAAAGTGCTTGCAGAAAAAAAATTAATTTACCACTTTTCTAAAATTAATAATACCCAACTTCTAAAAAAAAACAGAAGTAGAAGTAATTTTTAATAAAGGACATCTTTGAATAAGATTTTATGAGAAGTACTTCTTTGGAATTAGAAGCAGAAGTAGAAGTAAAAAGTTTATACAAGTATTTTTTATCAAAATTAGTTGTTAAACTGTTTGAATTTGATAAATATAGAATTTTTTTTTGATAAAATTATAATTAAGGAGATGGAGAAAAAAAATGAGAATGAGAGTGAAAAGGGAGTGATATTTTTTAAAAGTTTAAGGATAAAATCATAATAAAGTGAAAAGGTAATGGTTTCTAAATTTAAAGAACAAAATTCTCTCACTTCTATTGTTTCTTATTTTGGGAGAAGCAGCTTGGTATTTGCTTCTCAAAATTGCAGGAAAGCTTCTTCTTTTTTTTTTTGTTTTTATTTTAGAAGCACAAAGACAAAATTTAAAATTTTATAAGTAATTATTTAAAAAAAATTTTAAAACAAAAAAACAGAAGCTTTTTTGGTCTAGAAGCACAAATAAATTCACCCAAAATTATCTTTCAAAAACCACTTCTGCTTCTATTTTTTCATTTTTTTTTTTTTTAAAGCTGGGTATTGCCAACTTAAAAAGCACCTTTTCTAAAACTTATATAACACTTCAAACCCATATTAGTCCTTGCCCTCTTTTTGTTGACTGTACCTGGTAATGGGTTTGGTCAAACTGAATTTTGCCACTGATTTTTGGTGTAGGTGTATTGTATGGTTGCACATACTTTGCAGCCACATCTTGTTGCTACTGGAACCAATATTGGTGTTATTATCTGCGAGTTTGATGCTAGATCTCTTCCACCTGTAGCTCCCCTACCAACCCCATCAGACAGCAGAGAGCATTCTGCTGTATTTGTAATTGAAAGGGAATTAAAGCTATTAAATTTTCAATTAAACAACTCAGCAAATCCATCTCTTGGAAATAATAGCTCCTTGTCAGAAACTGGAAGATCAAAGGGAGATTTTTTTGAACCATTGCCTGTCAAGCAGGGGAAGAAGCACATTAGTACGCCTGTTCCACATGATTCATACTCAGTCCTTTCGGTGAGCAGTTCAGGAAAGTAAGTTGCTGCTGACTTTTCCTACTGTTTTGTTGATGTTATTTTTCATAAAATTTCTATAAGGCAATTTTGCAATTGCAAAATAACTAATGTTTTTAATTCTTCAATATAATTCAATGGTCTTGTTTTTCTCTATATAATATACCACACATAAAACTACTGTCATAATTAATAATGACTATTTTATTTAGAATGTTTGTGGTTTATATCTTTTGTCTTACTGTGGTTAAGCTACCTCCTTTAGCATTTAGTTTGTTAAATTGGAGTGCTTTCTGCACTGTGGTTGCTTTCTTACTGCATCTTAAATTTGCAGGTATCTTGCAATTGTTTGGCCAGATATTCCTTATTTCTCTATCTACCTGGTTAGTGATTGGTCAATTGTTGACTCCGGCAGTGCAAGGCTTCTTGCTTGGGATACATGTCGTGACAGATTTGCTATATTGGAATCAGCAATACCTCCTAGACTTCCTGTCATTCCCAAGGGTAGTTCATCAAGAAGAGCAAAAGAGGCTGCTGCAGCACAGGCAGCAGCAGCAGCTGCTGCTGCAGCTTCCACAGCTTCTGTTCAAGTCCGCATCTTGCTAGATGATGGAACATCAAATATACTAATGAGGTCTGTTGGTACACGCAGTGAACCGGTAAGTCTCGTTTCTTGTTCTAAAATTTCCCTTATGAAAAATTCTCATAATAATCTATTTAGCCTTTGATGATTTCTTGCTTTCCTGGTGGCAATGCTTCTATTCTTATGAATAAAACTTCTGTGAATTTTTAAAGTTAATCACTATAGTTAGGATACATTTATCCCAGCCTGCATTTGTTTTGATTGATTACTACAACAAATGCAATTGTCAATTATTTTCATAGAAATCATATGTATGAAAAAGCAGGAAGGGTGGGGAGGGGATCTGAGAACTTCTAGTTATGGTAATGCTTGCTCTGATGGATTGTGTGTATTAATAAGTAACACAAGATTGTCCCTGGGGCATGGGTTAGTAGGGAATTATTGCCATTCTTAGGCTATTACGAACTTGGTGCTGTAGAGACTAACTTATCAGCTAATGGCAGAAGGATTTCGTGTTTACTGTTTTAAGCTAAACGTTGTATTGAAAGTTCATCTCTTCCGAATAAAATTGGCTGCAGTAGTGTTTTCCTAGATGTATTAAACAGATGTAAGAATTTAAAAATCTTTGAATAAATCCACCTAACTTTGAGAAGACTTTTTGTTTTTTCTATAAAAAGATAGTATGACCTGTTCATGTTATTCTTCAAGGGTCCTATCAGTGAAAGCAGAAACAATAATTTGAATGTTAATGTGCTTTTCTAACTTATGTATTTCTTTTAGGTCATTGGTTTGCATGGAGGGGCACTACTTGGTGTTGCATATCGAACATCTAGGAGAGTCAGCCCTATTGCTGCTACTGCTATTTCAACAATCCAGTCTATGCCCTTATCAGGTTATGGAAGCAGTGGTCTTTCTTCATTTTCTACTTACGATGATGGATTTTCTTCTTATAGATCTCCAGCTGAGGCAGCACCTCAAAACTTCCAGCTATACAGGTGAAACTTATAATTGTTGTACAATAAAAATAAGTATTGTTATTTGACATAGTTCATTATGTTTCACATCCTTTCACTCCTTCAAGTTATTGATTATTCCTTGGCCTGCCAAATAAGAGCAAGTTTTGCCTCTTTAACGGTAGAATGCTCACATCAATAAGGGTGCCACTTTACCTCTACTTGTGCTTTGGGATAGCATGTATTTTAGGATTCTCTCTTGTTGTCATGCCAATGGTCATGGCTGTTTCAAGCAGGGGCAGAACTACCTTACAGGTGAGGGGGACAGCTGCGCCCCCATAGATAAGAAGTTCCTCAACACAATCAGGTTACAGTTAAATAATTATAATAATAGTAAATATTTATTACATTTGCACCCCCATGAGAAATATTCTGATGGTTTCAAGGGAGTCTTCTTTTCTCATATGCAGAGAGATGGGCAGCCTTGCTGCATTCTTGATTTTGTATTTCCTTGTTCAGTTTCTGTTTTGGAGGGCATTTTATTATCCTTCATGTATTTCCCCACTTTTCCATGGAATTTTATTTCCTTTTATAGCTGGAGTTTAGAGACGATCAGGGGCGGAGCTTAGTTAAGACTATGGCCCCCAATTTTTTTTAAAAAATTATATATACATATATATAAGTTCTGTATAATAAATATATAATTAAATCTAAATATCTTATTCTACATAAATGGATTTCTCCAGCTTAAAAACTTGTTAGCTTATTTATAAAAACCAAAAAGATTATATTGTAACTGAGCATCAATTTAGAGTGAAAATAATTTTTTTGTTACATTAGATAAGCAATTATAAGAGTTAAATAATAAGTTCAATGATCAAGCAATATATTTGTCAACTCTAAAGTCTGCTTTGATTTGTAATGATGCTTATGTTAGATGTGTGTTTGGAAATGAAAGAAAACAAATGCTCTTTTTTTTTCTTTTTTTTTTAATTAAAGCTATTTTGATGTAATTTCACATATTTGGGTAAAAAGTTCGAATGGATTATAAGCCCCCCCAAAAAAAATCTAATTTTAATCCACTTACAAGTGAAACTAGATTTTTAAAACTTTTAATTATAAGCAAAAATTGATTTCTTTAGAATTATATTATCAAAATAACCTTAAGTATCAAATATTATAAAATATAAACAAAGCGTTTCATGCCCTTTTCAATAATTTATCATACAAAACAATTATTTTTGTACAATCTAAACAAAATGCATTACTTAAAATTACTTTTAAGTTAATATATCCAAACATAAAATTGATTTTCAAATAATCAATTATAAAAAAAATTGATTATACTTGTAATCGATTATTGAAATTATTTTAATCTCACAGCGAGTATAATTACACACTAATATTTGTACTCTTGTTGATAAATACTATTATACAGATTTTACTGAACAGGAAAAGATTAATTTGCTTTTTCAACTTTGACATTTTATTTTCGATGCCCGTCAATAACCATAATTGAACAGTATCAACTATTCATGAACTATTTTATTAATAGGTTGACTCATCTTATCTTAACTCTTCAAGTTTCTTTGGGTCCCCTTAAGAATTTTTTTCAAGCTCTGCCACCAGAGATGATGGTAGTGTTTTGGCGCAACAACAAGGTTGTTGCTTTGTGACCTGAAGGTCATGGGTTCAGCAGGGGTAAGGTTGCATACATCTACCCTCTTTAGACCCCAGTAGGTGGGAACCTCGTGTATTGGGCCGACCTTTTGGATTTCAGAGACAAGAGTCACGTTATACATTGAGGTTGCTTGGCAGCCATGGAATAGGCCTTTTAGTCCCCATGTTGGACAGACTAGGATGCTTATGTGATGCCTTACCCTCAAATACCAATTAAGGACTTTGCCTAAATCATGTGGCTGAAAATTGTGATATTTTTTGCAATTCTGTACAGCCTGTAATCTCCTTATTTGCATCATGTTCATATCAAGTTGAATGCAAGTGTTGCTTTAATCTGTATTAGTTTTTTGTGCAGGCACAACTTTTCAGATTTTCTTCCGATTTAATATTGCATTTGATTTTGTTTGTGATTCAGTTGGGAGACCTTCCAGCCTGTGGGTGGTTTACTTCCCCAGCCAGAATGGACTGCTTGGGACCAAACTGTCGAGTACTGTGCATTTGCATACCAGCAATACATAGTCATATCTTGTTTGCGCCCACAATATAGATACCTGGGAGATGTTGCAATCCCATATGCTACTAGTGCTGTTTGGCACCGGAGGCAATTGTTTGTGGCTACACCAACTACTATAGAGTAAGTCATGGGCATTGTCTGCAATTCCATTCAGTCCTTTTTGTAGTTTTTGGTTTATTGGTCCTTTGTTTTTTGTAAGTATACTTTAGTGGTTTAGAAGGTGGATAATGATTCAGGAAATCTTGATGAAAATTTATCTGGTTTAGGAGGTCACCAGTAATTATCAATCCCATTGTGCTTTTGTACCCTATTTTCTGATGCTTAGTTATATGTACTTCTTCATTCTCAGTTCATACTATCTAATCATCTTCACTCCAACTTAGATTCCGCATGTCCTATCTTCGATTTAATCAAATGGAACTGTTTGGTCACCAAATCATCTCTTCACAAATAATCTCTTCTTGCCTTTTGTCTCATCCACCAAAACAGTATCATTAGCAAAAAGCATGCACCAAGGCTCTTGATCTTGACTGTGTCAAATCAGGTCTTCCATTATGAGTGCAAAAAGGTATAAGCTTAGTGTTGAACCTTGATGCTAATCTATTTGTACCAGAAACTCTTCATTGACAGGTGATGTCCAAATTCTATCCTCCAAAAGAAAATCCAATTTATCTATCTGTTTTTCAGCCAATCATCTATATGTCTTTCTGCATTGTACGAGGATAGGAGGACACTTGCAATACTTCAATGTGTTATTCATAGTTTTAGTAATGAGATAAACATATTAAAGGAACCAATGTCATCTATCCCAACTGCATAAGCTGAATGGTTTTTGGTTAGTATCTCAAAAGCCAAAATTATTTATTTTTCCTTTACCATTTATATGTTTTGATTTTTAGAGTTGTTTTTGTGGATGCTGGGGTTGCACAAATTGACATCGAAACTAAGAAGATGAAAGAAGAGCAGAAAATGAAAGAAGCACAGTCAAGAGCAGTTGTAGAACATGGAGAGTTAGCACTGATTACAGTAGATGGTCCCCAAGCTACCACAGAAGAAAGATTATCATTGAGGCCACCAATGCTGCAGGTTAAAAAATGCTCTCAACTTTTATCATCTACGAAAATGATTGCAAAGATTCAGCGTCCATTTTGTCTTTCCTCAAGGATTTGATATTTAGTTGTCTCGAATCTTGATATGATTGATAGATGTTGTTATAATGATTAATGAATTCAAGTTTCTTGCGAAGTTTCTCTTTTTTACGTTTGTATCTGACAACTTTTATCAATCTATTGCTGAAATACTAGTCAATTCAAACAAATACTGTGGATGGAAGTGTTTTTCTAATCAGAGTTTCTTTTGCTTCTGTTAAACCGGCATAGAATACTTTTGGAAACTACACTTTGGGCATATGTTTGTGTAAGGGGGGGGGGGGAGGGGAACAGCTGGCCCTTTTAATAATTAAGCTAGGCTCAAGCCTTTATGATGGCCTATTTACTTAAAGAGGCCAGGCTTAGCCTCTTTGTGGAGCCTATTAAGCCTGTCAGGCCAGCCCGTTTATCTCATATAATTTATGGTCTGAAAAATTCAATTTGTTTCATCCAAGATTCGAACTTGTGCCATTGATGCATGGAAACACCGCCTGCTACCACTGAGACAAGTAAATTAGTTGTGATATATTGTTCAGCTTGGATTAGCTTTGAAGTTTCTTCAGTTGTAAGAGTTGAAATGAATGTATGTTATGCTTGACTCTTGCATAGATGAAGACAATTAAATGCAACTCAACTCTAAGTTCTGGTTTTATTAATATTGAATTGTGCTCTAAATCATTCATCATAATCTCGTGAGATCAACAGAGGATGGTTACTTACTTGTTGGTTATATATCTGGTGTCTGCTTTTGCATCCTTATTTGAAAATTAAAATATCTGTTTTTAGTCCTTTGTACATGCTGCACTTTTTTCCCTGAATACTATTTACTTTGTCCTATCATTTTTTTTCTTCTCTAGCAAGAGTCCGTCTTTTTTTTTAATTAAAAGTAAATATATTTCTTTCTTGTTCCTGCTCTAGGTAGTTCGGTTGGCTTCATTTCAGCATGCTCCTTCAGTGCCCCCTTTCTTAACCTTGCCAAAACAATCCAGAGTTGACAGTGATGACTCTTGGATGGCAAAGGAAGCAGAAGAGAGAAAGGCTAGTGAGGTGGCTGTAGGTGGTGGGGGTGTGTCTGTGGCAGTTACCCGTTTTCCAATGGAGCAAAAACGTCCAGTTGGGCCTCTTGTTGTGGTAGGTGTCAGAGATGGAGTTCTTTGGCTAATTGACAGGTAATTGGGACTTCTCAGGTTCAATTGTTTGTTTAATCTGTCCAAGCATGTCCTTATGTGCAGTTACATATGATCTTTTTTTTCCTGTAGTTTTATGTTCATCTCTGTCTTTCACTTTCATGCACAAAATGTATGCATACAATGGCTTTCATATTAGGGTAATTATGTTTTGGACAGTTACCCCACTTCTGTTTATTTTTCATCTGTATGTAAGGGGGTGTATGTATACAAAGGGTATTTGTCTAGTGAAAAATCAGAGGGTAGTAAATGCAAATTCTGAAAATTCAAGGGAATTCAGTGTAATTTCATCAAAACCTAATGTGGATGAAGAGACAAGGTCTGGAATAAATGTATCTGGGAGCAAGTTGGTGTAGCACTTATTGAAGAGAAGACGACAGAAGAAACCCTATGGTGGTTTGGACATGTGAGGAGAAAACCAATACTGGCATCATTGAGAAGAATTGAGCAAATAGAAGATGGGTAGAGGAAGGCTGGAGAAAACTTTAGGAAAGACCATTAAAAAATGACCCTGATTTTTCTGAAAATTTGTTTTTTGATGCAGAACGATGCCATTGTTTAGTGTGATAATATTTGGTTGTGGTTATTGATTGTATTCATTGGGGAAGAGGTTTTTCAGTAAGAAAAGGACGACTAGATTTGTACTTGTGCTTCTGTTTAGTGGCCAAATGATTCAATTGAGTGTTGACTTTTTCTGTGTTAACTCTGGGTAACTTTTAAGTGGCATAGTTAAAACATGACCAATTGTTATTTGTTGATGGAGGTCAAATTTAAGGTTGTTCATTTTAGATGCTGGTTTCAGGAATAATGCTACTAATACCTGGGCTGTTGTAGGTACATGTGTGCTCATGCCTTATCCTTGAGTCATCCTGGTATTCGTTGCCGGTGTCTTGCTGCTTATGGTGATGCTGTTAGTGCAGTAAAATGGTATCGTTTCCTTCTATCTTTTGTGACACAATGATTGCTTATTAATTCAGGTATATCTGTATATCTCACATTGTACTTTTTTAAACAGGGCAAGTAGGCTTGGAAGAGAACACCATGATGATTTAGCACAATTTATGCTAGGAATGGGCTATGCCAATGAAGCACTTCATTTGCCTGGAATATCTAAGAGGTATGCTGTGCCTGTATGCTTATAGCCAAGAGCTAGCAATTTTAATTGACGTTGGTATAATGTTCCTTTAGTCATTATGTTGAGGTATGCTTGGACCTAAAACATACTGCTGTTTATGATCTGCAGGTTGGAGTTTGATTTGGCAATGAAGAGCAATGATTTGAAGAGAGCTCTTCAGTGTCTACTTACCATGAGTAATAGCAGGGATATAGGAAATGATAGTACTGGGCTTGGTTTGAATGACATTCTTAATTTAACAGATAAAAAACAAGATGTAGTTGAAGGCGTTCAGGGTATAGTGAAATTTGCAAAAGAGTTCTTGGATCTTATTGACGCAGCAGATGCTACTGCACAGGGTGAAATTGCTCGTGAAGCTCTCAAAAGGTTAGCTGCAGCAGGTTCAGTAAAAGGTGCTTTACAAGGTCATGAGCTGAGAGGATTGGCATTACGCCTCGCAAATCATGGAGAGTTGACACGGCTAAGTGTAGGCAATCTTTCTTAATCTTGCTATTCCTCTGATTTTTGGCTGTTTGATGCATGTTGGTATAACAATCAACACTTGGAAGTATATTTAGTAAGCACGGGATTACGTTTATGCACTGCAGGGTTTGATAAACAACTTAATCACGCTTGGCCTGGGACGGGAAGCTGCATTTGCTGCTGCCGTTTTGGGAGACAACGCTCTAATGGAGAAAGCATGGCAGGATACTGGCATGCTGGCTGAGGCTGTGCTTCATGCTCATGTATGATTTGTTATACACATGATTTGTTATGTTCAAGAAGTTGATCCTGCGGTTTATTACTTTTAGTCTGACCTTGTTATATACAGGCACATGGACGTCCAACTTTGAAGAACTTGGTTCAGGCCTGGAACCAAATGCTACAGAGAGAGGTTGAGCCTACTCCATCACAGAAGACAGATGCTACAGCTGCATTTTTAGCTTCTCTTGAGGAGCCTAAGCTTACTAGTTTGGCAGAAGCGGGGAAGAAACCACCTATTGAAATCCTACCTCCGGGGATGATGTCTCTTGATGCTCCTATGTCTATCCAGAAAAAACCAGCTTCTGCTGCTCAGAATTCACAGCAACCACCGGGCAAGCCATTGGCACTGGAAGCACCTCCTACAACCACAGCAACACCAGAGAGTGCTACACCTACACAGCAGCCTGAATCCACGCCTCCTGCACCAGCTAGTGACCCACCTCCATCAGAATCCACCTCAGACCCCAAGCCAGCTCCAGAGGCTGCTCCACCTCAGCAGGAGTCAGGTGAAATCAAGGTAGACAATGGAGGCCCTACCTCTGCGTCAGCAAGTGAGGGAGATCAAATTGCTAGTGCGGAAACGGTACAAGCAGTGTCTCCGAGCAATCCTGCACCACCTGAGGCTCCATCACCAGTAGCAGAGGCTCCCGAGACAAATGTTCCTACTACAGTACCTGCGAATGACCCGCTCTTATGATTGGCATACTTACGACAGTGTTGGCATCAGCGCATGGAAAATGAATTTATTTTCAACTCAAGTTTTTCTATCATTTGTAAAGAAATCATTTTGTGTGACGGAAATCTAATATAATTAGTTTGGAAGGAGTTTACACAGCAGAGGTGCAATTGTACCGAGCAGCTGTCTCCCCTGTACCATTCTCAATTTTTGTAGATGATTGTAGCGAGATGCAGCGTTGTCTCACATTTTTCATATATTATGTGTTGTCTCATATTGTTGTGATTGTGACATATCCAGACACGTAAGAGTTGTCTTCTTTTCCTCCTATTTGGAATATTTTGACAATTCAAATTTCTGCTGTTCAAAAATTATTCGGGCTAAATGTTAGTCTCTTGAGTTGGCAGAAGTTTATGAGGCTGCATGTACAACTATAGCGGTGGCAACTACTATCTTATCTGCGGGTGTTTACCCTATCCCGTGGATCCCGGGATGGATTTGGATGCGGATAGGGTCAAGTTTAAGTTCAAGATAAATCCATTCCTATCCTATTCGCATCTCATATATATATATATATATATATATGATTATTTTTTTAAATATCGATAGAAATAAAAAATTTTTAATGTGTAAATTTTTATATAAAATTAATATATGAAAATTTTTATTTTATTTTTAACTCTTATATTAAACACATTTTAAATATAAATTAAATTTTAAAATAATTTTCATTTTAAAAAATTTAAAATAATTTTTGAAGCATTTAAAAAGAGTAATAAATAAAGGTAGATAAGATACGAATTGAGATGGATTGTTTATGAATAGAATTCGATTTTAAATGTCAAAACCCACATATAGAATAGGGACGGATTGAGATTTGTCTAATAAAATGAAGGACGGATTCAGATTGATAAAAAATCTGCCCCAATCCGCCCCATTGCCACCCCCGTACAAGTGTACCAATCCGTGGTGGCGTTTTTATCTTTTGAAATTTTTTACTCAATTTCTGCCAGAGTTACTCCGATCTGAGGAGCCGTCGCCAGCAAATATCGAGACCATATTTCGTTTCTTTCTATGCCCACTAGTGACTAGGCATCTCTATGAGAGCTGTTTTCTCTACTATATTTAGCATTACAATTTGGCATCTATTCGTCGCACTGAAAAGATCAATTTTTCTGCATACTTTTGTGGAAGTTACTTTAACAAAATTTAATACAGGTTTGCGAACGTACCAGTACAATCTATCACTAGGCGTTGGTTGCCCTGAACTTCAGAAGAATACAAAAGTGCTTCTAAGTTCTAATACAACAAGCAATCAGCAATGACACCCGAGTTCCTTAATATCACATCGACAGGTTGATAAAATTGAAAAGTACAATCTATCAGGGACATAGAAAGGAGGGCGCCTAGTCCAGTAACAGGAAGCACCATCATCTACCCACTTCCAATCATGAAAATAATCAACATAATAAAACTTCTATTCTTGGCCTAAGGCAAGATCATGCCAAGCATCCACATTAACTTCCTGTGTCTCCTGATCTGATCAACAGCAAAACACAAGGTGTTAAAAGTCAAAAGAATACTAGAAACCAGCCTCCAATAAAAGATCCATCTCGTTAACCATAATCATGTCACCAGTCTAAGCATTCTCATAACCCATTTGGTACAACTTTGTGTTGTGGAGAAGGCTTTGATACTCACAAGTTTTGAAGTATCATAGTCATAATTTTTTTTTTTTTTTTCAGGGTGAGTCCTATAACATTGGGGATCATTGCTCAATTCTTGGGGAATTTCAGTTGTACAATGGGGATTTGAAAACTATTCTTTCTCCAACTTTTGTGCCTCGTACATTATTTTACTGGAGAACCATGTATAAATCTCTGGGGATTCTAGTGTATTGACTGAGGATGTAATTTTACATACAACTCAGCGGTAAAACAACTTTGCGGATACAAATGTTAGAGAATGAGTTTCAGCCCCAGTGCATAACTGAATATTTCCTGCCTTATTGGTGCCATTTTTTTTTTGTTTTTTGTTTTGGGGGGGGGGGGGGGTGGGGGCAAATTTTGTGAGTATGCCATACTTCTTGCACCTGTTGTGAGTACGAAAGGCAATCCCTTGTTTTATAACTTCTCAAGATAATATTAATGAACAAATGCGTAGTTATGTTCCAAGCAAACGAAATCAATGTAATGTGGGTGCTAAATTGAAACATGTTTTTAAAACTAAGGTGAAGAAAGAGATTATCCACAGAATATCATTAAAGTGAAGGACATTATTGAATGAAGAGACATACTTGCGTCCTCAGTATCATCTGTCCGAACAACCAGCGTTGGGGGCAGAGGGAGATCTGCAATAACAGCAAGGTAAAAGCACATCAGACATGAATATCAAGCTGAAAAGACTCATCACATATATGAGCACCCACTGAACTGAAACTAACTAAGAAAAAATACCGTCATCAGGGAGAGTGTCTCTCATCCACTCCTCATCAACAATATCAATCAGAATTCCCAAACTCAGTTCTGCCATATTTCACCTTTTCCACCACACGCTATTTCCCATTCAATGTTAACAGATGCATTGCAATTGTTAAAAAATGTAATAATAAAATAAAATAATATAATGCACCGAAAAATAAATAAATAAATAATCTCATGTCATGGAATATCGGCTGAATGGCAAATCAAAATCTATATACACGTATACAAGTGGAATCTTGTTATGCAGCAATGCCTTTTTTTTTTTTCTTTCTTTTTTTCTTTTTAAACAGAAACCTGTCTGCAATAATTTCCTAAAAATCCACAGATTTGCCCACGTCGCCCCCGGCAGAATTCCAGCCAGAGACACAGAGGAAACCACAGCGGAAATATTACCGGCGGGAAAGATGCACGAAGCCTGTTTCAGAATTAAAGATTTCAAGAATTCGACAATTCAAAAGAGGTGAGTAAAATGGGTCTGGGAAGAATGAAACAATGAATCGGAAAAAGTGAAAGAGTGGAAACGGAAAAACGAATTTGGAGAAAAAGAGAGAACCGATCGAACCTGAGAGAGCGAATCGGAACTCAGAATGCTTCGATTTGAAACTGTTGCTGCCACTGCCAGTCCAAGTGGGAGGAGCGGAACGAAAAGTGAACTCAACTCAAAAGAAAGGTTTCAATTTATTGACATTTATATAACTGTTTTTTTTTCCCCATATTTTAATATATATTTTTTTTTTTTTAAAAAGGGCATCCTGTATTATTGTTTGGTATACTTACCTCTCCTGGATATTCGATAATGTGACATACATGGCATAATATTAAAACAAAATTTGGGTTTGCTTGATTTAGCTTATTTTCATAGAAAAATAATTTTTTAAGTTATTTTTTTTTTTTATAGAAACTATTTATTTTAAGTTCTATTTAAAAGTTGTTTTTAATTTCAAGAAGTAAAATGAATAGCTTTTGTAAAAAGTAATTTTCTTTTAGTAGTTAAAAAGTCACTTTTTCTCCAAAAAAAAAAAAGTTAAAATAAATGCATCCTTGCATACTTTCATTTTGGCCTTTTATGAATTTTCAATCATTTCTATAATAATTTTTTTTCAATAAACATTGTCAGATCTAAAACTCAGTATTTCAAAATTCTCACAATGAGTCTTTCAAAATATACTTCCTCATAATTTTCAACTAATTACCCAAGCAATGTTTTATAATATGGAAAATATACTTCTGCCTTAAAAGATAAAAGACAACAAAAAATTGAATTTATATAGTCGGTACAAAATTGAAGAAACAGATCAAAATCCATTCGAAATTTACTGTCTGCCATACTAACAAGTCCCATTCAGTGCTACAAGATGCATATGGGACAAGTGATACTCACTGAAGTGGTGCTGATGAGAAAAATTGGCACACGGTAGCTGGTTTCGCTCATGACCCAGTACTTGCAATTGGACTGCAATGCCAGTCATGGAAATGTGGAGCAGCATATGGTTCTACATATCATCGAAAGCTGAAGGTTTCGGAACTTTTTGAGCATTGAAAGGAGTTTAGTTATCTTAAGTCTGAACTCAATCTCTGTTTATTTGTCCAGATCCATCTTAGAGCTTGTCAGTTGTCAATTAAAGGATTATAAGCATAGAAAGAACTAGAAGTATGCTTATAACTGAACTTGGATCCCAACATTCAAGCTCAACCAGCAATTATTCTATCAACATCATCCTCCAAAAATTAATCATTTGTTAAAGAGTAACAAAATGATAGGCTTATCGTAATCCACTTCTGACAAGACTATTGCCTCTGGCCTTTCTTCCATGTTCATCAAGCATCAGTTTCCTCAACCTTTCAGCCTCTTCCCACTTCCCACCCATAACATACAAAGCAGCTACAAGGTTATAAATCCCACCATCATTCTCCAGTTTCGCCATCGTCAACACCTGCTCAATCAGCCTCTCAGCCATCTCAAATTGCCTGTGCTCCTTACAGGCCGACAAGAACGAACCCAACACAACAACATTTGGCTCCATTCTCATTGTGCTGATAATCTCATAAGCCTCCTCTAGCATCCCTGCCTTTCCAACCAAATAAACCAAGCATGCATAATGTTGAAGCCTCGGCTCCAAGCCATTCTCTTCAATCATCTTGAAACACCTGCGGCCTTCCTCCACCAACCCACCATGAGCACAAGCACTGAGCACCCCAGTGAAAGTGAGTTCATTGGGCTTGACCCCAGAAACCTTCATCCTCTCAAACACAGCAAGTGCTTCCTCACAGAAGCCATGTTGTGCTGCACCACAAATCAATGCAGTCCAAGACATAACATCTCTTTCACTCATCAACTCAAAAACCTGTGCAGCATTCCTCAAAACCCCACATTTAGCATACATGTTGACCAAAACAGCACCCAACTCCACGTTCAATTCCCACCCATTTTTCACCACGTAACCATGAATCGATTTTCCCGCCAACAATCCAAGACACCCCATGTGGGCACATGCTGACAAAACCGAACCAGCAGTTACTTGGTCCGGTTTTGTTCCCTCATGCAACAACATACGTCGGAACAAAGACAAACCCTGCTCATAACTTCCAACATTCACGTAAGCAGCAATCATGCAAGACCACGAGGCTGTGTCCCTGTGGGGCATTGCCTCGAAAACCGCACGTGCCTTTTGGATATCCCCTGATCTTGAATAACCAGCAACCATGGTGTTCCACGTGACTGTGTTTCTGTGGGGCATTTCGTCGAACAAGATGCATGCATCTAAGAAAGAGAGCAAAACGTACGCGCTCAGGAGAGTGGTTGCCACATAAACGTGGGAGGCGCAGCCTAGTTTGATGATGTGGGCGTGGAGGTGGCGAATGGTGGCTAGGTTGGGGAGATGGGTGCATGATTTTAAGGTGAAGACGATGCAGAAGGTGTCGACAGGGACACCGTTGCGGTGTATTTTGGAGTAGAGATGCATGGCTTTCTGAGGAGAAGAGGCGTTCCTTAAGGCCAAGGCCCATGAACTGAAGCTTCTCACAAAAGACAACACTGGTGAACGGTTCATGGGTTTTGGTCTGGTCGAGCATCTGCTCCCCTTGGTTGAATTGAAATTATGTGATTTTGGAGTGACAATAATTTTATTAATCAAAGAACAAACATAGTTGCGTGGAATAATGTTTGTTGAACATCACATGGATGGATAGATATTGTATACTAATGTGAGTGGAGGCGAGTATGGAGATGAAAGATTGATATACTAAATGTTCATGCCAGAGTGGTGTTAGATATGGTGTCAAATCCTTTTTAAGTCTGGTTGCATGAAAGTGTATTTCAAAGAAAAATTACAGTAGAAATAGGATGTTATCCAATGACTTGGATGTGAATTTGAGGCTGAATGAATGTGAATGTGTCTGTATCCGCACCATTCCCTCTGGGAGTCATTTTCTCAATCCCTAGCGACCACCAACCCTTGACAGAGAGACAGGGCTTGATGAAATCGTGCCAATTTTGTTCTAATCGAATAACAACGTTGAGTTTAGAATCATACAGGTGTCAGAAAATAAAAAAGAATGAAGGTCATGGCCAAAAAAAAAAAAACATAAAAAAAAGAATCACACAGGTGTTAGAAATTATGCATTTGTTATTCTATTGGAGCTCCTCTTCCATTCAAACCCTGCAAATGTTTTACAACCATACCATGAAGGTCTAAATTGTTAGACTCGCTGTTGAATTTTATGAAGTTAAGGGCAGACTGCTATTTAGCTGCTCGCATAAAACAGGTAAGCGCTCCGAGATTAGTTCCCAACCGAAAATCAAGAACTGGAGTCCAATACAAGCCACGACGACATGAGATCTTACGATTGTCAGTTTGAGAGAGCCAGTCCGAGATCAAAAGAATAACTTCCGGGGGAAAGTAGATTCACCCTAGTGTAAGAACTGAACTCAATGAAAGCTTCGAAGCATCTTCTGTATGAACCTCTGGAATTTCACCTTCCATTCATTTAAAAGCTATGTTTATCTGTTTATAAACCGTTTAGGTTCAAACAAATATTAAACATGGTTAAGAATAGATTACAGGATCATACATCAGCCAAATAATTTTTTTTTTTTTAAAAAAAAAAAGAAGATACAAAACCATATAGTTGAGTGTTCTAGTTAAGTATAACCGCCCAAAACAAATGGAAAACTAATTTTACATCAGGAGTGTAAAAATCTAGGACCAAAAAACAGGGACCCCGATGGAGAGTGCGCCAACACGAGATGCAAATAAATATTGATTCTGTTTCAATTTTCCTGAATCCATTAGGCCAACAATGGTGGCGGCACAGCCAGCACTCACATCTTGGACAAGGCGGTGGCCGAAAATAAAGATGTGGGGAACCTAAAAGAAGCCTCGCTTGTTTGGACAATCTGATGCTCGATGCCCAGATTCCCCACAATTAAAACAGGACCCTCCAAAGCCTCCTCTGAAATGCACGTTCGGATGTCATATTAGTTGTACACAGAAATATCACACAGATGAATGAAGCATATCGTAACTTGGATAGCAAGAAAATTACCAAACCAATAGTAAAAGTGATAACTTGTATACTAACCTGTCTAAAGATGAAGACCTGCTTGATCGTCTACCTCCAATTGGCCAATCATCCCCACTGAATCTTCCTGCTCTAGACCAGCTGCTGCCAGATTTATTACTTCTACCACCTCTTCTATATGAATCACCAAACTCATCATCAAATTCTCGGCCCCCATCCCGTCCCCGTGAGGTTCTAAAACCACCTCTCTGATCCCTGGGACCTCCTCTTTGGTTACTCCGATCTCTGTCAGAGAACTTACCATAGAAATCACTCGGCGGCCCATCATCTTGCAAAGCAGGTAACTGCCAACAAAGCAACATACGCATTTGTGTTTATACAATCAGTGATGCAATAAATCGATACCAAAATATGATGTTCTGGTTGGGAAAGAATACAGGGAAAGACAATTGTAATCCATGAATAATTACAAAACAAAAATGTTAACCAAATCTTGCAATTTACCTTGGTAACCTTCGTTATAGTGTTTCCAGGTGGTATGTCCCTATTAAGCAATTCTTTAGCAATGTCATCTGGAAGATCAAAAACGGCTCCTTGAACCTGACATTAGGAATTGGCAATGTCAAACAACTTGAACAGTGTGGGGGCATTCCGACTAGCACTGAAGTTCCAACCATGACAAGCACAGAAAAGAATTGAAGAATATAATTCAGATACAAACCCTTTCATCTGCAATTAAATGTATTTTTCCAACTTCATCAGCAGCTGGAGAATAAACATCAGCAAGAAACCCAGTGACTGATCTTGCAGAAAAATATCTTCTACTATCTGAATCTCGAATCAGCTGCAACGTAACCCATCCCTACAATAGCAGAGTTTTAATGAGCTAACAAGATAACACAAGACTCCAAAAGCAACCTACGAAATTAAGATCCACTGAAATATTACAGAGCACATTGCTCTTATTCACCCTAAAGACCATGTACATAATAGTTTAACACATAAGACAACATGAAATGCCTACAGGCCATGCCTTGAAAACTCCAGAGACTATTGAATGAGTGATGAACCTGACACTAGTTTTCCATGCATTAAAAATATAGCTCACAACACTGGTTTGGACGATGAACTAAGATCATTATATAGGAAAGTCATTATGAGAAGTCTAAGGAGCAGTTTGGTAAAAATAGAAAGCTGATTCCATAGCATGTATTGATTACTTAAAACAAAGGCAAGCTAGAAAATTGTTATACTGGATGACATCATTTGGAAATACATGCTTCCCAATACCTGTTCATGGGTGATTAGAGACCGGGATGATGGAGGTCGAGAGAATCCACTCATATGTGCTAGTGCAGCTGCAAGGGCACCTGTTCCCTGTTCTTCAATCAGTTTTTGTGCAGTTGGTGTGAAAAACTCAACAGACTCAGGATGAACTCCATTGAGTGTAGCAACAACTTGCTCAGCAGATGCCTCCAAAATCTCTTTTATAGCTGGTGGACTGACAAATTCAAATTTGCAGCCTACATCACGCTCCAGGGATCTAACTGTTCTCCTCTGGCTACTGGTGTACATAAGAATAGCAGTACCTTCTTTTCCTGCACGCCCAGTACGACCAGAGCGATGTACGAAAGTCTCAGGATCATTGGGAAGCTCATAATGGATAATCTGAAGGACACAGGTGATCAACAAGGTTAACTTTAGTGCTGATCAAGCCATAGATAAGAAGCTTCTAATTCGAATACAGATCTTAAACTTCTCTATTGATAAACAGATTTGAGACAATAGAGTCCTAGTTCAATCTAGGTGTAAGATATCCTAAAACCCAAAGTATTAAACCCTAAATTCTCAAAAATTGATAGTTAGATCGTGAATCCCGACTTACAAAGTGGTTTGGTTTATTCAGCCTCAGTTGACTTATTTAAACTAACAAAAAGAACCAAAAAAAAGAAAAAAAAAAAAAATACTGCTATAATTCGAACAGATTCTCAAGGAACCAACACTGGAGATTGGATTGTTGGATGCGGTCAACTTACTAAATCAACATTGGGAATATCAAGTCCACGAGCTGCAACATCAGTAGCAACAAGCACTGTGAATTTGCCTTGCCGAAAACCATTCAATGTTCTCTCTCTCTGATGCTGAGATATATCACCATGCAGTGCTTCAGAAGTTATACTATTTGTCAATGCCAATGATACTTCATCAGCATCTCTTTTTGTCTGCGTAAAAACTATAGTCTTCCCCCCCTTAGCATAAACCTAAAAAGCATAGTAACATTCAGTGAATTATTGAACCGCCACCTTAAAGTAGATGTAAAATGACACCATGACAGAAAATTATAGATTGTAAAATATATCATACATAAAAATTATTTAAAAGAAAAAAAACTGATTTAATATACTCAAAATTTGCAATAGCTAAATGAATTTATAGAATTCACGCCCCTAAGTTTGTGTGTAGGTGTGTGCGTGTGTATAAAACTCAATGTAATGAGATGACTAAACAGAATCTCAGAATGAAAGCTGCAGATATTAGAGAACATCAAGCTAAGAAAAATTCAACAACTGCCAACTCACAGTTATAAGATCAGAAAGAATTGTCCGCTTTGAAGTGGCAGTGGCTGATAAAGCATAAAGTTTTATCCCTTCTGCAAGCTTTTCTTCTTCGTCACCAACCTTTGTTAAAAGAAAAAGAAAAGCACCATATCATGATTTATTGTTTGTGGACTAAAATGCAGCATAATCGTAATTCACAATAGCATGCACAATTATGGTCTGAATTATTTGGTGGTAGGAACATGAAATTCACAAGTAATTAAGGCTATGTTGCAGACAATTTGCAGAGAAAGAATTTGAAGAGAAAAGAAGCAAAAGCAGATGCATCTAGACTAGGATTCAGTCCAGGTAACCAAAAAGTACCAAATCAATTGTCAATGGATTGTCCAAATATTTTCTTGCCAATTTCTTCACCCAACCCGGCATGGTTGCGGAAAAAAGCATGCTCTGCCTCTCCGATGGGAGCTTTTCCAAAATTACTTCCACGTCTTCCTCAAAACCAACAGCAAGCATCCGATCAGCTTCATCGAGGACCAGGAACTGAACTTCACTCAGTTTAAGGCTGTTCCCATTGATTAGGTCAATTATCCTACCAGGCGTCCCAACAACTACATCAACGCCACGTGAAAGTGCACTTTGCTGGGTAACATAAGAAACACCCCCATAAACACAAACTGTGCTCAGATAAGGTGCAGACTCTTTTATCTCTCTCTCTACCTGCTTTGCTAACTCCCTGGTAGGTGCCAGGACCAACACTCTAGGAAGACGACCAGACCTCCTGCAAAAAAAGAAACAAATGCATGATATACACACATCAAGCAAACCTGAAATTAAAAGGGTGGATGTTGCATAACACATGAGTGATGATTACCTGAGAGCACTTGAATGTTCAGCTTCAGTGAGGCCTTTAATAACTGGAATCCCAAATGCTAATGTCTTACCAGTCCCAGTCTTTGCCCGAGCAATGATATCTCTACCTTCAAGTGCAGGTACTAACACCGCTCTCTAATCACAAATTGGACAACACAAACATAAGCTATCATATTGGCAACTATTATTACTGTGTTTGGTTATGTGTTTGAGCAACTCAAATGGGAGTTTGCAATCACAAAATCAAGCTTGTCCATTTTGCAAAACTTGTTTGTTTTCAAGTTTGGTTCTTTCTCAAAGGTGATTGTTGCTCTAGAATTGATTCTCACTAGAAGTAGTCTTGAGCAATTTTTGCTTCATCAAATTTTGTCGAAGTTAAAAATTTCAAGAATCAAGTTTGCAAAGAGAAAACCAAACACACACAATGATTAATTAGACAATAATAAGCCATGATATTCTACTGTTGTAGGTGCAAAATAAACGGTATTAATTAAGAGAATGGGGGTAACCTGAATGGGGAAAAGATGGGTAATTCCACGCTTGCGAAGTGAATCGACGAGGCGCGAAGGAAGGCCCAGCTTGGAAATGTCCAGTTCTTCAGTGTTAGCAGAAGAGGCCTCATCGGTTTCCGAGCCATAGCCGACAAAGTCGTCGTCGTCGTCGTCGTTTCGGGGGAAGTCGGCACGGCCTATGCCCTTGAACGCTTCTTCGCTGAGTACGGAAGAATTGGGAGTGGCAATGGCGGAAGTAACAAAACTAACAGTGGGCTTAAACCCACACTTGATGCTGTTGCTACAGAGTTGAGCTCTGAGAACGTTGTTGAAGTGGGACTTACAGTCCAAACATTGCAAGGAAACAGAAGGCGACGTCAAAGGTGGCCTCTTGTGTAGTTCGAGAGAAGTAGACGGAGTTTGATATATGGAGGAAACGCCTACCATAGAAGTCATTATTGCGTCTTTGGGGAATTCAGTGGCTCCGAGTGTTCGGCAAAAGTCCTGAACGAGAGAATGAGCAAACGGCCGGGTGGGTTTTTGTACAGTTGGGAAGGGGAGGGGAAGGTAAGGGAAGAGAGACGATAAGGCCACGCTGCTCTTTGGGAACGTATGGCCTCTCCAGCATCCACGACCTCGCTCTCTGTCTCTCTCGGTGAATCTCGGATAATTCAGATATTTCAACTCTCAGACAAAAATTGTGATATTTCCCCTCATCATCTCACAATTATTATTAGCGGAAAGGATTAATTTTGATACATATTGTTAAAGATTTGATACCCAATAAAAATATTTGATACACTAACTATATTGACACGTTGTTAAGATTATTTGATTTTTATCATAATTGTTTTTAAAATAGTACACATAATATCAATAATATATAATAATTATTGACAATAATAAATAATTTTATATTTTATATAGGAAATATATCAAAATTAATTTCTTTACTAAATATATACAAAAAAAAAAAAAAAATATGCTTCCAGGGTTTTGGAGAGGGACATGATGCTGGCCTCATGGGTCTCTTTAGTCAGGATTTCAGTTTAGCCAATCCTCTTGATGTATTGAGATTTGGGACTTCTTAATAAACCGATAGGTAAATGCTTCAATTTTAGTGAAATTTATTTTCACGTGGTCCGAAGCCTTGCATGTTGTGTCTATATTGAGAATGAACCATTCCATATAAAATTTTGCATAATTTTGTGATGTACAAATTTTCATCGTTAGTGACATTTTTTCATGTGTTACTGCCTAGGCTTTATCTTTCTTGTCAGTAAATTTTTAAAATGACAAGGCAACTAATACTATTTCATCCTATAATGAAAAACTTTAACATAAAAAAAAAATTATGTGTTTAGGAAAGTTAAAAGATTAAAATTATTTCAATAATCACTTATTTGTATAATTACATTTTTATATAATCGCTTATGTGAGAATTAGTTTATATTTGGATATTTTAGCTTAAAAATAGTTTTAAAATAATCTTTTTATTTGGATTGTATGAAAAAAATTACTTTTATATAATAAAATTACTAAAAAATATATAAAATAATTGTTTATATTATGTAACATTTAATACTTAAGGTTCATTTGATAAAAATATAATATTATGTGTATTATACAAACAACTTTTAATAAAAAAAAAATCCAAATTCTAGCTTTGGCTTTTTTTCCCCCTAAAAATAGCTTAAATTCTTTGAAATTGATTATAATCCATTTGAACAAAAATTACTTAAACAAATTTTTTTTTTCAAAACAGCTATTTTTGGGGAAAAAAGGAACTTTTTTTTTGCTATTTCCAAACATGCTATATAAATCATTCTTCTTAGAAAAATGGTGATAGACACTTTGCAAAATATTTGAATTCCAACAATACTAAAAGCACAACTCACGATTTAAGAACAATATTATTAGTGTTGAAATTATTCAAATTTTAGGTAGTTTTACTCAAATTTCAAATAGATTTCAATAATTTAAAAGTTTCTATACTCAAGCCACTAGAAGTGGTCTAGTGATGAAGGGTTTGAGTAGTTTGCATCAACTCTTAGATTCAAACCTCATTATTATTAGTATACAAAAAAAAAGTTTTTATACTCAAGTCGTATATTAAATAAAATTTTATAATTTAATTCTTAGAGCAATACACCATTACAAAAATATTACTAACATTGACATGGCACTCAATGGCAAATTAAGGATATCCCTAATTCTCAACCCCATTGGTGCTCACTTGTTCCCTCCTTGTCACGAAAGCCCAACAATTCTAAATCAAGGCCCAGCACAAAAGGCGAAGGCCCATGGTCTCTAGGAAACTCAATTTACATATTTATTGTATATATACCACCACTACCTTTCAATTCTCTTCTTTCTCTTCTTCCTTGCCCCACGCATTCTATCTCTCCACACCCTAGCCTCATTCCCCCTCCAATGTATAAGATGATATTATCCTCTTCAATCACCCCCTCTTTTTCTCCTCCTCCCACTCCAACAAAACCAACAACCTTTTTAGAATCTTCCACTTCTCTACCAAACAACAATAAGGCAAGCTTCAGATTGCCATTTCCTAGGGCTTTCAAAAATCAATGTTAGTAATTTTAAAATAGAATAACACATGCTCATGTTCTTTTAGAAAGGGAAAAAAAAAAAAGATTGTCCTTTTTTCTTTTCTTCATAAAAGAATTCCAAAATGATTTAGGTTTTATTCAAATTAGGCGCCAATGGTCTAGTTCTTTATATTCCTGTCTTCTAATTTAAATATTATTACACTACAAAACAATTTAGATTCTATTCAAATCAGGGGGTAATTGTTTAATTTTTCATATACCTATTGGCTTTTTGATCCAACTGTTGCAGTTTTAGAAACTAAGCACTAACTTGTTGCTTTTTTAAAACATTTTCTTTGCCTGTGGTTGTTTTTGCCAGCGTGGAGTTGGATTCTTTGCATGGCGCAAGATGAAGGTGAACCACGAGCATTGCTCCCTTCAGAGTGACATGACAGTTGCATCATGGGGCACTGGATGGCGTTGCTTCAGGTTGTGCCAACCACGGGAAAAAACCACCTGTCCCGGTCATAGAGATTCCGTCAGAGAAGGAGTCACAGGCTTGATGGCGCTCCTTTAGGTTGCGCCACCAGGGGGAGCAACCACATGTTGCGGTGTCAAAGAGCGATGCGAGATGAAAAGTGTCACCATTTTGACCCCCTCACCATGTATTAGAGGCTCTTCTACCCTTCCTCCCATCCCCTTCACCCATATGCATCACTTCTGCTTCACCTTGCTTTTTCCATTGCAAATCAAGTGATTCTTATATAGAATTTATTTGAACAATTTGTGCACTTGAACAATTCTTATAAAGGTAATTTAATTTTATTCGTTACTTATAATTTTTAATTAATTCATTTCTAGTTTATATAATAATATTTTGCTATGATTTTATTCTTTATAAGATTAGATTAGACTAGCTTTAATTTTATTTTGATCAATTTGCTATGATTTTAAGAGTAGACTTTGAAAAAATATTTTTAAAATTTGTAAGAAAATTATATTAATTTCTAATGAATTTTTTGGTTTACTTTTAAAAAAATGAATTAGGATATTTAGAATTTTTTTCATTTTACTTTTAAATAGCCATTAAAGTAGTAAGAAGTTAAATAAAAATAATTATATTATTATTCTATATAAATAATTTAATAATTAATTTTTTTTACCAGATGGCATCTGGCTCCTCTTCTTTATCACGCGTCGTTAACCCTAAGCCAGAAGATGGATCATTGTTAACAATGCAAAAAACACGCATTTCACAATATATTTGGAATGGACATCTAGATTGGATATTAGTTGTTAGAGGAAAATCTTCTGTTTGTAGCAGGGACGAGCAAATTCCTACCGACATTATTCCGTACTTAGAGCAGGCAGGGTTTTTTGAAGTTGCAAAGCTCGAATTTTTTCAAATTGAGCACACATTGATATCTGCTCTAGTAGAGCGTTGGAGGCCGGAGACACATACTCTTCATTTGCCTGCAAGGAAAATGCACAATTACACTACAAGATACTGCTATTCAAACAGGTCATCGTATTGATGGGATACCAGTTATTGACAATACTTCTAGTCCTTGGCAACCCATTCTCCAGCAATTGCTAGGCATAACTCTCCCACAGAATGCTTTTCATAGTCATCGATTAAAAATAGGTTGGTTAAATACTCATTTTAATGATATAAATGATCATATTGCCACTGAGGTCCAGATTCAATGATTTGCTCGAGCATATAGTTGGAGTTACTTCTATTTCTAGTTCATTCTGGAAACTTGGTACCCTTAATATTACTATCATTTTTAGAGGAGTTCACTATGACTGTACAATATAGCTAGGGATCAGTGATGCTTTCTTGTTTGTATCCCGAGCTTTGCAAGTGTATCAATTATAATTGGCATGAGATTGGAGATATGACTATGTTGGTTCAACTATGGGTGTGGGGTATATTCCCATCAATTGCCTCAACTCCTCCAACAGAGATCACCAATGCCCCACACGGTGCTCGGTCTGACCTTTTTCCCCCTTTTTTTTAATAAGTTTTCTGTTTAAATAATCATTACGTGTTTATAAGATTATTAATGCCCCACTATTTATAATTTTTGGTTTAATGTGTGAAATAATAGATGGATATGTGGTAGGACTTTTATGACCATACGACGAGACTTGTCATACTATCGTCACAACCTTGATTATTTAAAGAGGAAAGATGTAAGAATCTATTATTGATGCCTCTATAATTTTGACGAAGTTAACTTTATAGAATTTTTAATATTAATTATTGTTATTTTGCAGATTGTATGGGAACCTTATGTTGAAATTTATAGGTCACTCCCGCATATAAGCCTTAAAGGCTCTCATGTTTAGAGAGCTGTTGTGCCACTTATATTTTTCCTTATCGTGGAGTGGCATCAACTAGATCGGGTGATGCGTGAATTTGGTTTACAGCAGGATATTCTAGACCCACCATGTCAGCTTGAACAACTCCATGATCTTACTTTGTGTGGTAAGGAGAGTATAATTGCATGCTCTTATATGCTTCAGTTATCCAAATATGGAATAATAGGGCACAATATGTGGTAATTAGCGATCAACAGATGGGGTTATTGAGTGAGAATGATCCCTATATGCGGTGTTATTTGAGGTACACTCGTCGTTGGATCAGTAGGGATGGTGGGTGCAGAAGGCAGATAGTAAGTATTATTTTTTTTGTTGATTAAATTAATTTTGTTATTAGCACTTCTATATAATATTTGTGTCTATTCGAATAGCACAACCAATTAAAGCGAATGCATCATTTATTCTTTATTAATGACTCAAGCTTTTCGATGGAGGATATTAGAGATGTGACAGCAAAGTTATTGCAGCAGCTCATGTTCAACAGCAACCTCTTCCACAATCTGATATGAATGTGGCAATACCTCCGACTTGGGCAGAAGGTTGGGGACTTCAGTGACGTAGAAGGCGAGAGGCGATAGAGGTTCATACCCTTCCTCTACTTCTTGAACGAGGTCGCCGCCAATATTATGTTCCATCGGTATCATCAGCCAACCCGATGGATTCAAGTCCTGAAAAAAGTTATTATTGGCTGCCTCAATATCAAACAACAATAGGAGCATCCTCTTCCCACGCTGCATTTCATTTGTACGGTCCAGATGATGCATATATCCTTTCCACATCAAGTCCATCACAATTTACACCACCTACGTATATGTCACCAAAGTTCACACCCAATGCACCTATGGGGTTTATGGATTTCTTATCACATGAAACCCTTTACACTCCATGTGGTATGGATATTGTTTCTCCACAGGGTATTGACTTAAATGAAGATTCTCTATTTGTAGCTGACCCTGAGGATTATGCGGCTAACGTTAGAAGAAACCCGCATCGTAGAGTGAGAGATAGGCGACGTGATTGTATATTATCGCCTAACTCTTTGCATGATTGATTATGGATGTATCTTCATATTTATTAAAGATGCATTATTTGTATATGCAATGTGAAAAAAAAAAAAAGGAGTATGTGCGTGATGTTGATTATGTAGATTTTAATTTATTTATCTTACAATTTTTATGCATACCTTTTTTAAAGTTTTTTTCTTCTTTAAAAAATTAAAAAATGCCCAATTTATTATTATTTAAAATAAATCTTCACTAATATGTTAAGTCAATAATTTAATTTTCTTATTCCTTATTCCTTAAATTATTTACTGTAAAAGTTAAATAGATAGATTAATAGTAATATAGTAAATTAATCTTAATTTGAGTATAATTTATTTAACTAACAATAATTTGGAGAATAATCATCAAATAAACAAGATAATAATGGCAACAAATAATTAACAACCACATAAAAGTTTTTGTTCTTCAAATTAAAATGAAGTCACACTAATTGACCTAGGACAAATTTTGTACAAATTAAATATCTTCATTATCTATGGTATCAGCATCATGGTGAGAGCTTTGACTTCCAGTAAGACGAAGGTAAAGACATCAATTATGACTTTTTCTTTTATATATTCCATACCGTTGCCTTCATTGTGACTCTCTTAGATCTATTTCATTCCTTATGCGTGTGGACTTTGACCTGCCTTTAGCATGAAGGGTTAACGGATTTGGAACTGATGTCCAGTTTGATGTAGCTGTGATGCAATCCTCATTGCCAATTGGCCACCACTGCCTGCTATACGTATTGACAATATTTTGAATAAAATAAACAGGATCAATTAAATTGTAAAAGCCTATTACAAAACCTATTTCCAGCGTTGAGCTCCACCCTAGTCTCTGCACCTCTTTACATGAAATACTCTACCATCCTTCCATATATGCACTTAACTAATGCAGTTGTTGAGAAATTTCTAGCACCTTTTAAGACTTTGTTCACAGCCTCTGACAAATTTGTTGTGATGTGCTTGTATCTACGTCCTCCTCTATCACATGCCAGACTTCATTTCTCTTTCGGTATACTATCGATTCATCTTTGAATTTCAAGACTAGTTTGATGAAATTTTTCCAATTTCCTGTCAAACCGGTACATGCAAGTATTAACACAAATTAAATGTTAACTTAAAAAAAATTCATATATATAATAATAAAATTATGAAAATGTACTTCTTACCAAGTTTCAATAAGTCTTGATTCAATTTCATATTCTTAAACTTGTAGTTGAAATTGCTGGTAATGTGGTGAATACAATACACATGATATGCATATGGAAATTGCCAACCGAGGTTTTTATTTGCAATAACTCCTTTTATACTTGTATGCCCATTAGAGATAAGACACAAAACTTGCTTTCTTATCACATATTGCTGGATATTTCCGAAGAACCGTGACTAGGCATCTAAGGTTTTTCCTTCAACAATAGCAAAAGTAATTGGTAAAACACAATTTGCCATCCTATGTAATAGCAATTAAGAGTGTACCATGATACTTTCTATACAGAAATGTGCCATCAACCCGTACAATGGGTTTGCAAAAATTGAAGGCATTACAACATTGTTTGAATATCCAAAATGCTCAATGAAATGTGCGAAATCGAGTATCCACTTGATTATTGATGATAAATTCGGTTGTCTCAATTTTGTATACAGAATCTGGTGCAAACATCTGCATATATGCAAACCATCTAGGAAGCATTGCAAATGATTCATCAGAGTCACCAAACACCTTCGCTATCGCCTTTTGCTTAGCCTTACAAGCCTTCCAGTATGATACTTGAAATCCATATTAACTATTAATCCTTTCTCTGATCAAGCAAATTGGAATCAATGGTTCCAATTTAACCAACCCTGTCATTAATTAAGCCATCTAATTATTATCACTAAATAAAGTTAATAACTATAAAAGTACATATTTCATATATAGCTTAGTGACATACTTGGTATATTTTTATAGATAAAATTCGAATATAATTTGCAATGATCTTGAGATAGCATAGAATTAAGACATGAGTGGCGACCACCCCATTTAGTGATTTGCCGCTTGTTTGTCTTCTTTCCTAAAATTGTCCTCACTCGTCAGGGACAACCTTCTTTGTGTCTTATGCAAGGAAGAGAGAATCGAACCGAACCAGCCAATCGAACCGGTCCAACTGGGAACCAGACCCCAGGCCGATCTGGTCTTCACCACAAAATCGGTTGTGATCAAAACCGGTCAAAAACCGATCAAAACCAGTGAACCGGCTTGAACTAGAGAGGTCAATCCAATTGATCAATTTTTTTTTTTAATTTTGATAAAAATGCTATTATTTCTTTTATAAAAAAAAAAAGAAAAAACTCAATCAAAATAAAAAATCATTTTTTTCAAACCCTAATTCTTTTAATATGCTTATTTGCTATATACTCTTAAATTAATTTAAAAATAAAAAATAAAAAATGATTGTTATACTATTTATGAGTACTTTCTAAAAGAAATATAAGTGAAAATTAAAATAAATAAATTTTACATTTAAGATGTTTGATAAAGTGCCTCATAATAAATATTATTTTGCATTAGTTATGTTATTGCTAATAATTTAATATAATTTTTTTATTTTTAATTAATCATATGTATATATTTATATATATAAATAATATATATATATATATATATATATATTATTATGTCCCGATCGTACCCCCGATTGAATCTCTGAACCTTTGAACCCCTGTCTTGACCGATTCGATGCCTGGTCCGATTTTCTTAACCTTGGCCTAATGCACTTTATGGAGAAAATTGTCGGTATTAATTCGACTATAATATATGTTTGATGGACTTTCATAGATTAATGTCTAATGATCATCTGTACAGCTTCTTTATTATCAAATTATAAATCAACATATAGCTCATCTCCAACATGCCAAGAACCAGGTACATCCAACCCAAAAAATTCATTCGTCTCTTGATTAAGGTGGTCCCAATTGATATAATTATAATTAGGGATGGTAATAGGTCTTTATGCGGTAGGGACATGCCCCCGCCCCCCGTCCCCATTTAAGATTTTGCCTTCTATCCTCGTCGTGGGTCCCCACTCCCCATTCCTTGCGGGGTCTCAGATTCCCGCAAATATTTATAAGAAAAAACTCAAAAAAACTAAAAAAAAAAGAGAAAAATCTATAAAAGATACTCTTAAGTCTAAATAAAACAACTATAATTATGCATATTTCATACCATTATTTAACACAATTTAAATTACAAATAAAATACATAATTATAAATTCGTTATAAAATAAAAAAAAATATCAAAATCATAAAATAAAAATATTTATATTACAAAAACTCAAATATCTAAATTCCAAATAAAAACTTTAACAAGCCACTTCACATTTGGGTTAGAAAGAAAGAAGCCACAGTCATACTCTTATAGAGAAGTAGAATTGCAGGGCAGAAAGTGAAGCTAGTCTAGAGTATTTTTATATAGTTATATATACAGAAGGATATTTGAGTAATTTTATATTTATGCGAAAATTTCACGGGTCCGCGTGAGGCAGGGACCTTATCCCCCATTCCCGCCCCTATTAGCTTAATGGGGACATGCCCCCATCTCATGAGGACCAAACTCGTCCCCATCCCCATCCTTGTCCCCGTCTCCGTCCCTATTCCGGGTAATCCCCGCGAGTATCCGTTTAAATAGGTTTTTTTGCCATCTTTAATTATAATGTGGAGACACACTTCAAAATGGAGACTCCATTAAATATGTTACTCCTATAAAAATATCATCAAATCATGAAAGGGTTATATTAAAATCACATTATATGCAAATACTTATTCGAAAACTAATTGTTTTACTGTGAAAGTTGCCCTCTAATATGCAATGAGGATACAACAGGAGAAACTACAATAGCCAGAGAATCTAATTTAGCCTTAGACTCTGAAGAATCGCCATAAGAAATTTCATCTTTATCTTCATTTTCATCTAACGATAGATCCATGATATCTTCATCTTCATCTGACAAGTCTACATCAGCACTACAAAGATTGCCAAATGCAATAGCATGTTGATTAAAACAGGCAATAAGCATGAATGAACTTCCTGTAACATCAATCTCAGCATATAATTCGAGCACTGTCGTGGCAGATCGTTGCTCAAAGGTACTAATCATGCTGTCAACATCATCATCGTCAACTGTCTCAAGAGCAGTATATGTATTACTATCTTGAGTAATTGAAAATCTATAAGTGAGACTTGAAATTATTTGATGGGACTGAAGTTCCAATTTGGAAGCAATCTTCTTTTTAAGTGCATTGTAACTAATATCTCTCTCTATTTTAATTGATCTTTTGCCACTTTTAAAAGTATATCCTTGTGGATCATCAAATTTTCTACAATTCCAATATACAAATATAATAAAAGTATTCATTTTTTTTTGAAGTGAATTAAAAAGAAAAGAATAACATTAAATAATTTGACAAATAAAATAGAAGCTAAAAAAATTCAAAGACTACAAAGAGTGATATACCAACTAAAAGTTGAGAAATAAAAAACTCAAGCACTACAAAAAATAAAAAATAAAAAGAATTTAAAGAAACTAAAAATTGAAGAATTTAAAGACTTCCAAGAGAAATAAAGTGCATACAAACTAAAAATTTGTGCTCGTAAGTTGTGTGCAGGAGGTGAATAAATAAGGGGAAGGAGGCCTAGGTGGCGCACCTCCACCTTGTGCCACTTGCTCACCCTATTCCACCTGTGATTGTGCAACTGGGAGGCGCAACTTGAAGTAGCAGCATCAGGGACTTGTCTTGTCACTCTGACGGAGTCCGGTCAGCGCAACTTGAAGTAGCGTCATCCAGTGCCCCGTGATGCACCTATCATGTCACTTTGAGGGGAGCAATGCTGGTGGCGCACCTTCATCTTGCGCCATGCAAAGAATCCAACTCCATGCTGGCAAAAACAACCATAGATAAGAAAAATGTTTCAAAACAACAACAGGTTGGTATTTAGTTTCTAAAATTGCAACAGCCGGGTCAAAAAGCCTATATCTATCTTCCAATTTAAATAATTAGTATACTGTAATTTGACAGTACTTGTCTTTTAGATTTTTTTTTTTTAAAATGGCTTCGATATTTAAGTCAACATCATATTCCTAACTAATTCTCCAAGAAGCCACACCTACGTAGATATCAACAAAAGGCAGAAGTGATACAATGTGTTTTAGCAGTTTTATAATTTACTAAAAGGGCCTAGTTTTTACTAACTGTTATTTGGTAACTATCTAAATATTTTAAAACTAATTTTTATCTTAATTAATTTTATTTTATCTAATTTTTTTCTCTTATTTTATCACTTTCCACTACTTTTTTCTCAATTCGCACTAATCATTTATTTCTGTATTAACCTTGTGAATTGTCACTGCCATTGACTACCATTGCTAGCTACCACCATTGGCTACTATCAACTGCCATTGACTGCTGCCAATTGCCACCGTTGGCCACCAACATCTTCCACTGTCCGCCTATTAAAACTCAAGGTTAGATTTTCAATACTAATAATAACATCTCCTTATCCTATTGAAACACAAATTAAGTTTATGTTAGTATGTTATATTTGTTAGATGAGAAAAGTGGGCATATTAACTTTTTAATTATGTGGTCAAAGAAAAAGAGGTACAGAAGAAGAAGAAGAATAATAATATATATGTTAAACCTAATTTTTGAGTTGTCGAGTTAAACAATGTTCAATAAAAAATTAGTTCATTTTTATATAGATTAATATAATTAGTTTTATTTTATATCTTGTTAACTTGATTTTTAAAGTTGCCAAACATCCTCTAAACAAAAAAACAAAAGAAAAAAATTATACAATTAGTTAGCAAGTGATGAAATATATTGTGCAATATAGACTTAAATATATTTTTAATCCTTCTAAATATTTGATTTTTCGGATTTGGTTCTTCAAAAGTTTTTCGCTTGGTTCTGGTCCCCTATTTTTCAGAAATTACCAATATTAGTCTCCGTCGTCAATTGAGTATTGTTAAGTGCTGATATGACAATGTGAGATTTTGACACATATTAATGCTGATTAAATCTTATATTGTCACGTCAGTACTTAACAGCACTCAGTTGACGGCAGAAACTAATATTGTTAACGTTTGAAAAAATAAGGGATCAAAATCAAACGAAAAATTTTTGAGGGACCAAATCTGAAAAATCAAATATTTTGAGAGACTAAAAACATATTTAAGCCTGTAATATAGGATTGAATGTCAAATATATTTTAAGATAGTAAATAATTGAATATTTTTATTCATATAGTAATATATAATTAAATATTTATATAATTTTTTTTTACACTGACATAATATTAAAATTAAATAATAGTACATGGTTAAATAATAAGGTAAGAATGTAATTTAAATACATTGAATAGAAATAGTGAAAAGTACCAACTCATATAAATAACTACCCATTATAATGAGAGATCTATCATGATTTCTCATTTTTTCCTATTTCTAACTATTGATAGTATAAAATTATTTTATACTGTCAATACATAACAATTAAACTAATAAGATAAAAGTTAAAAACTCTATTAATCTATGATAATATTAAAAATTTTGTGCATTTACGGTTTTCCATTTCACACGCGCTTGGCACAGGCGTGTTGGCCGCGGTCCGTTCACGATCCAAATCAAAAGGAAAAAGGCAGCTGTTAAGTTATTATTAATTAATTAGTTTTCAATTTGGGATTACAGATTGTTCTGTTTTTCGGCAGCGTCTCCCCATTTTCCTTTTGTTCCCTTTTCCTTCGCAGCAAAGCCAACAACACCAACAGCCGCCATTATTGCTGCCAGCCAGTGCACCATTCACCTTCTCCTCTCTCTCTAATTATTCCCCCCTTTTCGCCTTCCCTCCCTTCTCTTCCTTCAACTTCTCAGATCTGCTCCATTCCTCTGATTACCGACAATAACCGATCCCCGATTCTGGGCTAGGGTTTTAGAGGTACCTCCTTTCATCATCATCGTTCCCTGTGTCAATTTCTGTGCTTGCGACTCTGCAAATTCCTCGTTTACAACTTAGCAGTAATAATTGTTGCTAATTATGGTGTTACGGTGTGCAGGTCGCGCCCAGAATGGGGGTACTGGTTCCTGCTTTCTTGTACATCGTGGCTTTCTTCTGCACCGTTGGAGCTATTGCTTTGGCTATTCTTCACATTTACAGGCACCTTCTCAATTACACTGAGCCTACCTACCAGCGCTTCATCGTCCGCATCATTTTTATGGTCCCTGTGAGTCCTTTCACTCTTTCTGATTTCTTTATTGTTTGCATTTGTCGGTTGTTATTATGGTTGTGTTTGTATGACGAGTGAATTGCCTTCGGTGTAAGTTTAATCTTATACCAGTTTGTATTCTGTGCTATTTCTTTGCATGATTTGTTTTATAATGTGTAGATTTAATTTTTCCCTCACAGGTTTATGCCCTGATGTCATTCTTGTCCCTTGTTGCACCTGAGAGTTCAATCTATTTTAATTCCATACGGGAAGTGTAAGTTCATCCGTGTTTTTCTATTTATTATTTTATTGTGGTTGTTGCTGATATTAAGTCTGGAATACCTTTTTTTGTATGATTTTTGTATTCTCCTCTTGCTGTTTATGATTTGGGCAATTAGCTTGTTAAAACACTTACCAGTGGCTAATTATATGGGTATATGAATTATATATTGTTATTCTACACAAATGTTGACTTAATGAAGACTTGGAAGTAGTGATCCGTGTCATGCTGTTCGGAAACCCTGTTGAAGTTGCTACATTGAACTTGCCCGTCTTATGCCTTACTGTAGATAGAGTCCAAATTCCTTGGATATAAAATTGTTTCTAGTCCTTCAAATAAATTGATTTATGTACGGAGCTTTCACCTTGTTAGCCAGTAACTTCTGAACAATGCTTAAGAAAAGTAGTATTCTTCCATTTATGATGAGACTGGGGTGGTGTAGGGGACTGTTGCAGCAGCCGCAGCAGCAACAACAGTCCTTACATATGCAGTCAAAAGGGTGGAAAGGCAATGCCATTTATTTTCCTATTTTGTGTGATTTCAATCCCTTGTGCCTTCTTTAGTGCATCAGCTAACTTTCAGTTCTGCGATCAAGGTTCCCCCAGCAGACAGTTGTCTGTTCTTAAATTACAATGAATTTCACAGATATGTGTATTATCCAGAAGCAGTTTGTTAATTATTTTTTCTTCTACTGTTTTAGCTATGAAGCTTGGGTCATTTATAATTTCCTATCACTGTGTCTGGCATGGGTTGGTGGTCCTGGAGCAGTTGTAATAAGTCTGAGCGGTCGAGTTCTGAAGCCATCGGTGTGTCTGATGACTTGTTGCTTTCCTCCTATACCATTGGATGGGTGAGTTTGTATCTGATTCATATTTTTGGGATTTAAAAGCTTTTGCGCCTGAAAATAGTTATATGCTCCTTGGAAACTGATCCCTTGAATTTTCAATGGAGTTTTACTATTTTTTTGGGATTAGGACCTTTATAAATTGTAAGTGGCTAGGATTATGTATGTGGTACATGATATGGATTTTTTTTTTTTTAATGTGTTATTCAAAAATGAACTAGACATTCCAGAGAAGCAAGGAATTTTGATAGAGACTTGTCAGTGTGATCATTATTATCTCAAAACTATTGTTCTTCTCTCACTTCTGGAATTTAATTGCAGGCGTTTCATACGGAAATGCAAACAAGGGTGTTTGCAGTTTGTGATTTTGAAGCCCATTTTAGTTGTTGTTACTCTTGTACTTTATGCGAAGGGGAGATATAAGGATGGAAATTTCAGCCCAAAGCAGTCATACTTGTATCTGACTATTATATATACACTCTCATATACAATGGCTCTCTATGCTCTTGCTTTATTTTATGTGGCATGCAAGGATCTGCTTCAGCCATTCAAGCCAGTCCCAAAGTTTATCATAATAAAATCTGTTGTATTCCTGACTTATTGGCAGGTACGTTTTATCCCGCTTTCATTTTTATGGTATATTCTTCCCTATTTGCAACTCTTTATTGTTGCCAGTTGTACGGTAATGCAGGAAAAGCATTTTTTTTAAAAAAAAAAAAAGTGGACATTTTATTTCTGTTTTCATGACCATGAGAAAGGATGTAATGTTATGGAAAAACTATAATACTCTTTAATAAGGATGCCTTATTTGATTTTAATATGATCAGTAATTTGTTTGGAGCCAATTCCCCCCCCCCCCCCCCAAAAAAAAAAAAACTCCCTCTCCAAAAAGGAGGAAAATAGCATTTTTGCAGCTTAAATTCGGGAATATAATAAGCTTTCCTTATTTAACAGACAGTGGACATCCCTCAAAAACAAGTGTTTTGCTTTGTGATGATGAAAATTGAGGAAGCATAGATTTATAATATCTCTCCTAATATATATGCCAGTTGTTGGATTTGGTGTCTTCTTTTATTCTTCTTCCTTTTTTTGGGTTTGGGGGGGGGGGGGGTTCATCAGTTTTTAACTTTCCTCCTTTTCTCTCTGTATCTCAAGGTTTGTTATTTTCCTAATTTTACTTAAAAGTCTAAACTTATTTAAACCCATTATTATTCACATATTAATTAATGAAAAGAAATTGACACCCACGTATGGGTGTGTTATGATGGTATTTGCTACAGTGCTAAGAATTCTTTTTAGCTTTGTTACACATTATTTTTGTTGAATGCACAAGGTTTGCTATGCTATGGCCTGTTGGATTTAATGTAGAATTTGAAGTTGACTCTGTTGATTTGGTGTTGCTTGGTTCTACTGTATTTACTATTTATTATAGAGGTTTGAAGCAGGGTTACTTTTTGTTATTTTTTAGGGTGTCTTATTCTTCCTTGCTGCAAAGTCGCGATTCATTGAGGATGCAGATGAAGCTGCTCTACTTCAAAATTTTATCATTTGTGTTGAGATGCTTGTTGCTGCTGTGGGCCACTTTTATGCATTTCCATACAAAGAATATGCTGGTGCTAATATAGGTGGATCCCGTGGTTTGACAGCTAGCCTTGGGCATGCTTTGAAGTTAAATGACTTTTACCATGATACTGTCCACCAGGTGAGTCTCACTTTTTTGTGTTCTGCATGTAGTTTGCGACATCGTCAGCATATGGCATTGCATCAGCATTAGCTTAGCAACTGTTACGCAGCAATTCTAGTTCCTCGAAGTTCTTGTTGAAATACCTGGCCTTCCTTTGCTTGTCTTTTAACTGCTGATTGTCTGATTCTACTTAAACTTGTGGCAGTTTGCACCAACATATCATGATTATGTTCTCTATAACCACAGTGAAGGTGAAGAGGGAACACGGAAATACAGGTCACGAACGTTTGTTCCAATTGGCCCGGAGATGGATACTGTGAGAAGAAACAAGCATATGTTTGGAAACAAGTTAGATGACATACAGCTCTCAAGTTTCTCTTCTTCTAATAGTAGCACTCCCTCAAATTCTGGTCCCATTTCTGATGCTCCACGTTCTGATGCGACAAATTCTTCCTTGCTTGTGGATATGTCCACTTCTGCATCTGTACCATATGATTTGACGCTTATTGACTTGGATGTGTCCAGCTACCCTGAAAATGTTCCTGCAGCTGATAAAGCTGGTACTAGGTAACCACCGGGAGCATTCAGAGGCTAGGTTGGTGGGAAAAATGTTATTTGCTAGAGAGATGAGATTGGGAGGGGCATCTAACATTGTTTCTGTTCTTGGAGAGATGCAAGTGTGGTTCCTTAGATTCCAGGAAAGAATTCAAGCAGATCCTGTGCAAGCATTTGTGTCGATATACCTTATAAGCCCTAACCACCCCCACTCCCAAGCAAAACAGTCCTCGATATGGGTCTCAGTCTTCATATTGTAATTGTCTTAAATGGTTGTGTCCCCTCTGTGCACATTGTAGATACAGAACTTATTGACATACTTCAAACAAGACAGATACTCTGCAAACTTGAATTAGAATGGATAGGTTGATTCTTTTCTCCCATGCAACTTGAAGACACTGATTCCTGCTGGGTTTATAAATTGCGATTACTGTCGTTTTGTATTTATTGTGTATGATAATGTACAGATATTATTGACGAAGAGTGCAGCATTTTTGGCATCGGTAACCGGGTTCCAATCCTAAATTTGTTAATTGTGCATTTTATTCATTTTGCAAGCACGAGTTGTTAAGGGGTTTGTACAGTGCGAATATGCAAAAACGTTCTATTGGGAGGGACAAATTTAATATCCCAAATTGGACTAGTGTCACACTTAACAGGACGGATAGGAAGGATGAAAAAATAGTTTAATCCTCCTCATACCCCATTGACAATTGACTAAATTTTGTTTATGACTCCATACTCAAACAAGAGTCGAAAGCCAGTCATCTTACGCATTCTACTTTTTCTCGTATTCAGTAATATTTTCTTATACATGTATAGAAGCCCGAATTAAAGTAAAATCAACTGATTTACCCCCAACAAAAATCAAGTGAGGGAAAAAACTGATGCTTTCTAATTTTGGAAGAAAATGCAGAACACAGGTCCACGTATGAATGTTTAAACTTGCAATTAATGTAAGAAGATGCCTCATATGAGAGTTGGTTGCACCTATCCAAGCAAGCCCTATCTTGATTGGTAAGAATGCAAGAGACTGAACTTAAATTGCTTATCTAACTCTTTGATATTGCCATGTCAGCCGCGTTGCGTGCTGGTATTCAAAAAACTAGTCACCCTGTCTTCCACTGGCAAGGAAACTCGGTTCAAAACTCCAAATTGTTCATCTAATTCTTTGAACAAGTGCAACGAAGCTACCTCAGCCCAATTGCTTATGCTGCTTGAATTGCTCATATTTCCAATTCACAGCCAATTATTGTGATCTCCATGTCGTGGTTATCATCGTCATTATCAGACTCGTATTATTTTATAGCTATATATTCGGATTTAGTTAAGATACTATACTGCTGTTGTCACTTGTGTGCAAAGATAAGTGGTAATCCCACTTGCATTTATTGGAACGCGCGAAGGGTAATGCTTTAGACTGTGACAAAACTTACCAAAGCTTTTTGGGCCCCACAGGATGGGTTAACGATGCTTGTCCTCCACTGGACAAGCTACGGACAAGGATGGCTCTGATTTAACCCTACCAACCATCCATGGAATCCACAAGAGGGCAAGTTTTCCGTGTGATTGTTTTAATGATGACTCACATATGCAACCGAAGTTGTGCATGCATAAAGAAAGAACTAACACACGTCCGAAAAAGAAAAAAAGAAAAAAGAAAGAACTAACAAGAACAATATAATAGTAACAAGAATTTTAATATCAAATTATCTAAAGATGCTTGCTAAGACTTCAAAAATTAAAAGTGAAAAAGTATTACAAGAAAATACATTTTTTTTTGGAAATATTTAAGGCATTATAAATTTAAAAGATATATTTTTTTGTATAGAACTTTATATTTTTAAATCCTTAAAAAGTATTGATTAACAAAAAACTAAATAATAATAATAATAATAAGCAATAAAATGGAGGAAATTTTTTTTTTTAAATAAAAATAAAAATCACATACAGACACACAAGGGAGAAATGGGGAACGGAAAAGGCACGTGATCGTCCATCTAAAAGGTCAAGGGCTTATCCAACTATCCACGTGGTTAGTGTTTTCGCTGATTACGATAATATTTAAGACACCCTAAGCTAAAAGACCCCCAAAAGGGTGCCTTAGGTAGGAAGAGCAACAATAAAAAAGCACTTGCTTTTAGCTCCTGTGGCGGCGCACCGGTCGGCTCGCAAAGCAAACAAAGCAAAGCAGCAAGTAAGGTGCGTGGAATTCCTACGGTTCAGTCCCCTTTCTCCTCTTCTCTTCTGTTCTTTTGTGTCGCATAATAATAACTTGTCATTATCTTTCACATGAAACCATCTTTCTTTTGCTATTTAATGGCACTCACTTTGAGAAGAAAAAAAGCTAACTAAGCACTTAACTGCTTGGTTCTATCTGTCTTTTCTGTTTTCACTTTTCGCTCCAGAGCACCTAGTCGGGTGCCATGAACCGTTATGAGAGTCATGTCAATGTGATGGGCAGCATGAACCCGTTGTTTAGGAGTGAGTCTTTTGGTCATTACCACAACTACTACTACCCTGAACAGAACTACACCATGATGGAGAAGAGGCAAGTGTTCCTGAGAAGCTACCAGTTCTGTAGAAAGAAGAGCCTCACGGAGAGAATCAAAGGGTCTTTGGTGCGTGTGAAGAAGGTGGTGTGGCTAAGGCTAAGATCTGCTAGGAGGCTGAGGAGGTTGGTCCTTTCAAGGTTCAGAATCAAATGCGGCTTCTATTACCGTAGGAGAAGGTTCTCACGGCTTCTCAACGGCCACAACCGCAAAAGCGATTCCTCTTCGTGTTTGTGGTTGTGAATAGTGATAGACCCCTTGTTTGTCATTACTCACGAGAAACCTCCTCTGCTATTATTATTAGTAATAATTATTTCATGATTCATCAGTTTCTTGCAGTCCTTGAATATATTTAGTTGTGAAGACGGTTTCGAATTAGTAATATACAGATATTATTATTCGTTATTCGTTATTAATCTTAAAAGAGGTAGCTCTGTCTCTGTCTGTTTGTTTGTTATATCTTCCTTTTCTTTATCATCCCGCATAATGGCTTTTTATTTTCTGTTATTTAAGATGAGTCATGCCTTTAACTTCTCTGTGTTATTGTTTTTCCCTAATGGTATTAGATGAATTCTGATCCTAGTTTTTGGGTTTCAGGAAGTCCCCGAGGTACTTCATAGATATCATACACGTATTATTAAAAGTTAGAAATCATCAAAATAAATAAATAAATTATAAAGTTAGAATTTCAACGTTATATAACTACTATATAATGTATAGGGCCATGTTCCCTGGATATATGTTAGCTACTAGCAAGAAACTAAAATTGTTATCTGTACAAAATATGCAAAATGCGAGGCCTTCTTAATTTGCTCCGGCAAAGCTGCTAGTAGGTAGCAAGGGGCTAGGACCAAGGTTTGTGGGGACCCTTTGTAAGTCTAAAGTTTGAATTCACAAGGATGGACCGAAGCTCAGGAAATTCAAGAACCTCAAAGTTTGGTCGATTGGAGAGACTTTTTTTCTACATTTCCCCTGGTATGTGGCCTGCATCTGCCATTGAAATGGCCAGACTCAAGCACCATTCCTCTCTTTCCATTTTCTAACTACATTTATTCATTGTCCATTAAAAATTTACACCAGCAACAGAAAACATTGGCAATTAAATTTTCAACGGCCTGATTTATGGTATAGTAAATGAGTTAATGCTACCAGTTTAGTTTCCAATTAAAAATTTTTCCCCTGGAATGCATAGCTTTCTCATATATATACATGAATATAGAATTACGCAGGTAAGCTTTTATTGTTTTTTTACCTGTAAACTATCTTATAAAAAAAATTAGTAATAAATGGAGTATTTAGAAAAAAATTACCCAGTTGTTCTGTCCTTGCTTATCTTTTCAAATGTGCCAAAATATATGAGTAATAATATATTCTCTTAAAACATGCTCCAAATCATTCTCCTAATTTCTAAACAAAAAAAATATTGAATATTTTTTATATTTTTAAGATAATGAATTTATAAAACATTCAATATTTTCTATTTTTAATAATCAGAAGGATATTTTAGAAAAACGTATCATAACTCTTGTTCTTAACGATCAGATAATCGCTAAGTCATCATATTTTGGGATTCAACTGTACTTACCCTTTGGGCTTTGGCTTAAATTAATTCTATTATAGAATTTCAACGTCTACTTCTTTGCAAAATTAATCCTGGTGATTACTTGCGGTCGAATTGAATTTTAGCTGCGGCAATCTGATTGGTCAACTAGTCACATATGCTTATCTTTCGCTGAACAATGTGAAACAGCTCAGTTTATCAAAAAAAAAACATGTGAAACAGCTCAATCGAAAATCATTTTCCATCATAAATCCTGACTTATCCACTACATAAAAATACAGAGGAATTCATTTCAAAACAAACTACCAATAGTTTCATGTGCACCAAGTTGATAATAGCTGAAAATGAAGTGTGTGTTTAGAATGATAAAAAATAAAAAATAATTTATTTTAATTTGAATTTATTTAAATTAATTCAATTTAAAAATCAAATTATATGAAAATTGATTCCATTTGGTTTATATTCTTTTTTGAGTATATTAAAGATAATAAAGTTTAAATTTATGACCTCATACAAACTATTTAAATCCCTCACCACTAACCAGATTTATACTTTAGCAAAGGTAAAATAGTTTATACATCTAAGCTTAAAAGCGAATCAATTCTAATCAAATTTGACAAGATTTAAATTAAAACAACGAAATCTTACAAAATTTATCATATCGATTTATTTTTAAAAAAATTTTAAATATAGTATTTAACTTACAAATCAAACTACTTTTTAATTTTAATCATTAACACACTGAAAGGGAAACTGTTAAATGTGAAGCATGTGCATGTCTTCTAAAAGTACTAGTGAAGAAAATTGCCGGAAAGATGCAACCAGAACCCCTATGTACGTTGTAACTTGTAAGCTACTGCCTTCTGTAATTTATTATGTGAAAAAAATGGCCTCATCAATATTTAATGTTTTAAATATCCAGAAAATGTTAACGGCTTTTGCATTAAGTCACCAACGGTAACATACATAATAAGCAAGCGGAACATGCAATTTATTTCAGAGATTCTAGCTCATCCTGAAGGCCATTAATAACTACTCACTAACGGGCAAAATGCCACCGTCAGGCTAACATGAAATAACGTGCAAATAGGCAACACAAACGAACTTTGGTGCGATTTTGCTGGTGCAACTGCAAGCCAAATGCCAGATCTATGAAAGAGTGTTTCTGAATTATGATGCAAATTTAGATTGCTAATTTTTCCTTAAATCAGATCGACAGTATTTTAATTATCTTTATAAAAATTAAAGTCCTGAAAAGCTTAAATGCATATAATAAAAGTACATTTTAAACTTTTTCCTTGTTTTTTTGAATAGTTGGAAAGATGATCTGACCGATGTTCTAACAGCATTTGACATGTCTCTTTTTGAAAAATTCAGAGTAATCAACCAACAATGACACCCAATTTATAGTAAGTACAATTTGCTCTTACATTCACACGAACCATGGCTTTGTTTGATTGTTTCTCACCATTATTGCCAAAATTAAAAGAATCATATATGCTTGCAAGTTTAAGAATAACATCCTTTTAGAAGAGAGGGTTTCTGTGGTTTTCCGTGTCATATAATATGCCCTTGCTTATTATGTGATTGCTGTTCTATATACGGCTGAATGCCTGCGATATGGACACCTGCTGGTGAAGTTGGATGGAAGGATGAAAATAAAAGTAAACACATGAAATTATTAATTGCAGTTATATATGTGACGTAATAAGAGTATCGTATGTTACCTTTTTCTTTTGTTTTTTTTATCACAAGATCATGCATCACATGGAAGAAAAATTTACATTAGACTAATGGCACCACCTATATTTTTGGACATTAATCATTGCACTACATTTGTTTTGGTATTCTTTGTTTTATCTCTGTCCCGTTGTTGTAGCTGGACAAGTCCAATTTTATTGTAACGAAATTAGTTCTGATGATTCATTCGACACCACTTCTTTTGTGGCTTTTCTTTTTTTCCTTTTTCCTTTTGGGGTCAACATTCCGCGCCACTTCAAAAGCCATAGAATAAGCCTCATGTCGTAGTTTTATTGACAAGCCCAAGGATCGTAGTTAAACACATGGGTTTGGTGGGAAATAAATTATTTTGACAGGCCTTACGGGTTATGTTCTGGAAATGTTAGGCAAGTACTAATTACGTTGGTGGCATATGGGCTATGAATAGCCCTGTCACCCCCGTACCAATGCTGAGGTGTTCGCGCTCAGGATCCAAGACTTAAGTAGGCAGAAAAATTTATAAAATGTTTTGTTAACCAGTATATTAAAAATATCTATTAAAGAAAAGATTTTACTAAGAGTACTAGTTAAAGTTTCAATAATAAATTTTTTTTCTTAAACAAATAAAATTTTAAATATTTCAATATATTCAATACATGAAAAACCTTAAATTTTTCACTTTTAAAACTTTAATAAGTGCCGTAAAACCCTTAAAAAAAATTCGTTAAAAATTTATTTTCAGAATAATTAATTATTTCTTAAGTAGTCATTTTTTAAAATTTCAGACTACTTAAATAATGGGAATATTTGCGGATAAAAAAATAATGACGAATTTCAGGATATCGTTGATAAATACGAATTACAACTAAATCTTTCTCTTTCTGTCGTTTTTACTGGGCATTCACATCGTATACTCTTGGGTTGTGCCGCTCTGAATTATATACCATCGGTAGGGTCCATCTAAATAAATAGCGTATGGCACCCCCTTGCCCTCAAGAAATAAAATCTTGAAAAACAAAGAAGGCTGGTTAAGTTGTTAATTCAGTCAAAGAATACGATCGATATGAAGCTTAGTTAGACTAAACAAGCAACAGATACTATCTTTCTGCCATAAAATGACAAATTACACGAACAGTTGATAGCTTGATTTTGTCACAATTTCTATCAAACAAACTTAGAAAATCATTAGATATCTCCTTGATCCAAAAGATCACAGCCACATACATTCCATAGTTAAGCAAATGATTGGTTTTAGCTTATATTTTTAAAAGGGACATCAATCATTGCACATGCATCCAGTATTCCTTTAACCACCAATTAATTTGGATTGCCACATTTAACTGATAATGAAAAAGGAACAACTTGTAGAAGTGGCAACGCAAGTGATTTGTAGCCATGTGTTAAAAGTTGAAAAAGGGGGTAATCTTGTCTTATCTGCCCAAGTTCGTCGAAGCATAGTGGCAGCCATGTGTTATATAAGGTAACTAGTCTAGTTAGTTCAGGCCATCACCATCTCACTGTTATTTGTATCTGTTATTTGTTTTTGAAGGAGCTTTAGAACCATATTCCCATACACTACCTTCTCTATCTCTTTATAAACTTCATTGTCTTGTAGAATTCCAATAACAATAGAACCAAGTCTCAATGTTGCATATGGGTCTCCAATATTTGGCCACCAAACGCATGAGAAGTGGCTATGAAAAGCTAACAAGTCCCAATCAGAAGGTGGTGAGGCTTGGAAGACGATGTTGGGTGAAGTCTGTGAATGGGAGATTACGTGGCCTTAGGTTATCACGGCCTAGGAGGCTTTCCTTAAGGGCTTTTTTGTCTACAGTTCTATTGCCAAGCAGAATTGTGAGAGTGTACACTGATGTTGTCAACCGAATGAACCTTGAAAATGTATATCCTGCTGTTGTTCTTCCCACTCAATGGGGTCTTCCTGTTATCTCTCATCCCTCAGTTGTGTGCAGAAGGAGTGTCGCTGTTACCCCTCATGAATGAAAAGTCACTTGCTGTTAGTAACGTTTTGATGTCTGTTGTAATTCTTTTTTGCTCCATAAATTTTGCTGCATAATGTTATGGTTGACAGTTATTCTGCTTCTAATCTATATAGTAAATTAAATTGAATAAATGCTATCAGCTTCATGAATAAACAAACAGTTAAATTAGCATATTCAATAAATTGGAAAAAAAAAAAGAGAGAGAGAGCTTTGCTTTTGGCATTTTCAGGAAAATTTTGGGAGAAAAATTGTATGATACTCAAGTAGTTGGAGGCAAACATTTCAGAGATCTTGTTTCTTTTGCTATATGCAACTTTGTCCTAGCTTTAATCACAACACAATGAATATATAAAGGATTTAATTTTAATGCACTAATTGTTATCGAATCAAATCTTACTATGTGCATGACTTTTAAAGTCGTGGATAAAAGCATCAAACATGATTATTGCTATAACAATATAAATATATGATTGAATAATAATGTAAAAAGTTTTTATATTATGATTGTATCAAAATTAAACTCGTATATAAAAGCCTCAAATCTTCTCTTAGGTTTACAATGGCTTAGCAGATGCATGTACTTCTCTGTACACAACATAAGAGAGTTTAAAGGATAATCTCACTATTTAGAAACTTCACTTTATGCTTCATATTAGAATATTCATTGTTTTCTTCAGTAGTAAGTGGGGGGAATTTTTTTTCTCCCTTGAGGGTTAATTCTGCAGAGTTGATACATCTTAACTAAATCCACACTCGTGTTTTTGGTGAAATAGGTAGATAAATAACTTCAGCGCGGAGAACATGTAAGTCACTGAAATTTTGAAACAACAGTGATAAATTACACTGCCTTCATGGGACATTGATTATGTAGAAGGCACAAAATCTACTGCTACAAAGAGGACATTATCCACTGCCTAGCGTCGTAACTATTTTCGTTGAGTTTAAGCAACCCGTTATCCCAAAAATTGCTGGGCCCCCAAAACGGGGAAAAGGAGCCAGCATGAGATTACATACCAATGCTCAGAAATTTTATGTCGCTGGAATGAAATACAGATGCAGTGTACATAGAATAGAATAGTTGAGGATAACAGAATGTGTTACATTACAAAAAGCATCCACTGCCTACTACAGCTACTGTGTTCACTCCTTTACAGCGATGATTAAATCATAATGAGCTTATAATTTTTGGCCGACAAAGCTAGTATTCATCACAAATCACGCACAGGATAATGATTAGATTCCATAAATGAACTTTGACTAAGCAAAGAGAAAAATTGCCTGCTACAAAAGTTCTCAAACTTGGTTGTAATAATTTGTCATTGTCGTTTCATGCCAATGTCCTTTATCAATCAATCTGTTATGAAGTGGCTTAAATGGGTATTTGAATACCGCAAACAAATGGCAGGAGATTCAAATACTTCCACATCCATTACTCCCTGCATTCCTCTGCTTGTTCCTCTTATTCCATGTTATTTATTCACACATTTCTTTTTCTTTTCTTTTTTTTCTTTTTTTTAGTTCTCACATGTATCATTTCTTTAAGTATGATCAAGTACTAAATGTGACGACATTTCAAACCATAATTTACCATATTGTAGGCAGTAGTTGGACTAATCACTTCCATTAAACTCAATCCCTGCTAATTTTATTCACGACTTTTGGCATATTCAAATTACTCACAACCCTCACGCCCAAAAGCAACGGCAGATGCATGAAATTAAGCATAAATGTTGACATGTGTAATAATATTTTTAAAACTAAATATGAAATATAGTTCCTAAAATACTATTTTTTTCCCTCCACTTATAACTAACTTTTAATGTTTTTGTATAAAGATTAACATATCATTAAATAGTTTAAGCAGTAGAAAAAATATTCTTTAATTTGAATAAATTATTCTTTTCTCTTTTCATTAATTATAAGATTTACGGTTAAATTCACAACCTAATAGTTTTTTTTGTATGTCTCATTTGATTCTAAAATGTCCCATGTTCGACTCCCACCCGCCTCCTCTCCTCCCGAAAGCATCCTCTAGGAATAATTCCTTCTCTCACTATTTTCGGTTAAAAAATAATTATAGTTATAGGATTCACAGTTAATAAAATATGAGGATAAAATTGAAAAAACTAATTAATATTTTTTTCTGATATCCTTAAGTTACAGCTAATTTGAAACATCTCTTTTAAAAAAAAAATGGTAATAAGTGAAATATGATTATAAATAATCAGCATAATTTTTAAAAATACAATAGTCACTCTTTCGAAGAAAATATTGCAAAAAATATTTATTTTAAAGTTTAATTTGTGTATATTGGTAGTGTTGTCCAATTATATGCTAACAAATTAACTAACATTTTTTACTGTTACATTCATTATTTTAAGGATTTAATTTGTATACATTGATAATATAAAATTATTTTATACTATAATCCAATCACATTCTTCCATTTGCATAACTTTTAGAGTAGTGAGGGTGAGGTTCATGTATATTTACTTATGTGGCAGTATATGATTGGATAATAGTGTAAAAAAATTTTACATTGTCAATATATATTATTTTAAAAGTCATATAAATGAGATATTTTAATTGGATAATAGTGTAAAAGTATATATAAATTAAATTCTTTATTTTATTATGATAACGATTAAGAATCTCAATGACCTATATTTATCAATTAAAATGTCATTTTAGGACATATATTATGTGCGTTGTTCATGTTATAAATTATTATTTTTTAATGTGGATGTTATAAATTATTCTCATTTATTAAATTGGATATTTTTATATTTTTAATTTTTTATTAAAATATTATTTTTAATAAAGTTGAGGTCGTGAATTAATGACAAGAAATTTTTCAGTCATTAACTGCTTTATAAACAAAAAGATAAATACCAACAGAGCAAAACCTTATTTACGTTCTTTATATTTTATAGCGATTTCAACTTAGTCTCAAAATTTTTTTTTTGTTCTATTTATGTTGCTAACGTTTTTAAAATATCTTAATCTTATTACTTTGGCATTCAAATTATAAATGAAAAAACTAATATGAAGATTAAATTATAATATTAGTAATGTTATATTCATTACTTATCTAAATGAGATGATATTATTTACCATCATTTCCTCCAATATTTTTGTAGATATAAAAGTTTTCCTTTTTAATTTAAACTCTCTTAATGCTCTCCTACTAAAACCCATACTCAATGTCTTTTTCTTAGAAAATTGAAGGTAAACAATTTATATTGGTAGTACTTTGATATCATTAATATCGAAATTTGATTTTAATATTAATATTTTTTGCATATATTTTGGATGTCGTCTATCAACAAGATAAAATTAAAATATTTTAAAAATATTAGAAACATAAATAAAATAAAAAATAGGGATTAAATAAATTAGCTTAAAACATGATAGACTTAAATTAGGCTTTACCACACCGGCAATATAAAGCTGGAGCTACACAAACACAATCAAATCAAGACAGAAATATCAATCGACATTGGGCCCAGATAAGTTGGGCCTACATGGCAGCCTTATTTGGGCTCATAGGTCATTACATGGAAGGCATAGCCCATTCAGTTTTCTATTTTGTTTTGAGTAAGATTGGGCTCATTGCATAAAAAATGGGTTGAGCCCATTAATGTCTAGTTGGCAGCGGAGTGAAAGGGTAGATCGTGGTTGTCTTGTGTTGTGGCTATGGCGGTGGTAATGGCCCCTGCCCTCGCCGTCGTGTTCTCTTAGCTTAACAGCCAGTGCTCCCTCCGCTAACAGGCACCACAACAACAACCACTTCAAACACAATCGTTTCCCTCACAGGTTTTCTCATTCTTTCTATTTAACCTACCAATTTCTGATTTCTTTGATGCTGAACCTTAGTGATAGACTCTCTATGCGTGAATTGCTAGTTTTTGATAAGTTATGTTGCATTTCTCTCTGTTTCATAGGACTTTACGTTACAAGCAGCCAATAAAACTAATGGGAAGCTGAAAATTAATATGATAGGTAATGGGAAGGTGTTGGACATGCATCTTTTAAAATCAGTTGATTGGTGGTTTGGTTTCCGTGAATCCTTCCATTAAGTGAGTCTAGGATGGTAGTTTTTTCCAGCTGAAATGGGTTCATTGATATCGAATGTGTCAGTTAATAGTCCAATTTGTGTCTGTTATTCCGTTATTTATAATCCAAGTATCCAACTCTAAATCAATCTGGTCCATCTACTTGTCACCCCTTGTTTTGGATTTCTTGTAGAGCTTCAGAGCTCTCACCCAAAGCACAGCTTCTTCTGGTATTTGGTCTTGTTGGTGAGTTTTTCTCTTACACAAGTTGCAACAACAACAGATAAAAAATAGTGGCTTCCCTTACATTCTTCTACTCACGTCACATTGCCTTAGGCATTGCAAAGGATATTAGAAATATGGTAAATCATTTTGTGGTTATTGCCTCAAGATGCCTGGGGATCTCTTCCACTCACAATATGAAATGTGTGAATTTTGTGGTTATTGCTGATGTATGAATAACTCCACCATTAATGAGCTGCTGATTACTTCCATCATTTTCCATATCTATTGTTTTGTAAATAATTTGCATTTGGCTTAAATTTGCAGATTTATATGCTTGTGAATGGCGTGGCGGGAACTTGGAAAGAAGGTGAGTTGTCTTTATAAGCATATTCTTTTCATTAAAAATTATATAACTATAATAATTACCCAGCTGTTCCAACCTCCCTCCCCCCCCCCCCCCCAAACAAAAAAAAAAGCAATTACCCATCTTGCAGGTGATTGCGCTTTTCCTGTAAATAATTATGCCATATAGTTCACAGAATTTGTTCTATTTACTGACAATGTACTGTTTACTACTTGAATGCAGCGAATTTATATGAATTTTACTAGAGCTTTGACTACATCATTTAGGCATGTCATAGGGTCAAGCTGTGGATCTGTCTTTACTGCACAATCTGTTTATGCATCGGCAAGATGCATGCCAGGTAATTGACGAGCTTTATGTTTTTAATATTATATTTCCTGCACTGGTATGTTATAAACTCACAAATTGTTTGAACTACATGATGCAGATTTCATCAGCCGCTCGTCTATGGGAGTGGCCGGTTTTTTCAGTGGGACTAAAGAATGTGGTATACGGTAAGATAGTATTCAAATTTCAAGTTTCAAAACAAATCGTTTGGAACATCATAGTTTAGGTAGTAGAAGGATGATAGCATTTGTATGGAAATTGATTGAGAGAATCATGGTCTTACATCAAAGAAATTTTCTGCTTGCTTGCATGGTTTACTGTCTCCCATTGTCTGATATGGATGTTAATTTCACGAGTTATTTTTGGAAGACTTAGCTCTTCAAACTCACTTGGAGTTGTCTTCAGCTCCTCACCCTCTAGTAGATGCTCAACCCCAGGTTGTTAGCCATTGTCTAGCTGTCTAGATGATATGCGTAGGTGATGAAGGAGCAGCTTGTTTAACACTCTATTTTTTGTGTTCTTAATTTCAGTCTGTTTCATATTCTATTTAAAATACTTTCTATGTAATAAGTAGTCACATGACTAGCATGCGGCTTTATAATGAGCTCTAGTCTGGACTGTAAGGTTATTTGGGTTTTGAAAGATTGGGCTGGGTTTAGTAATATGCCAATAATCCTAGTATAAATAATCCTGGATATTTGTATTCAGCATCCTTGAAAATGTCAAAGGCTACGTATTTGATTATACTTGAAAGAAAGAACTGGCATAATTTGAAAACTAGAACAGCTTAAACTTTTAAATTTTAATACTTGACTTTTACGTAACAAATTGATTAAATGAAAAAAGAAAAGGTAAAGAGGTGATGAGTTTTGTTTATGATGATAGGTGCTTCCATGCTAGTCCAGAAGTCTGGGCAAGAAGAGGTCATGAGGCATTTGGGTTGAAGACCCCAAAGAAGGAGAAGTATGTGAGAAGGGACAGTAGAAACCAGCCACCTGTTGAAGCTCCATATGTCCCTCGTAATGTCAAAGCTACCAAATCTAATCCTGATAAAACAGTAGAAATATTTGAAGGCATGACCCTTGTTGAACTGGCAAAGCGTACTGGAAAATCAGTATCTTCTTTGCAGGATATCCTTACAAATGTTGGTGAAAAGGTTGAATCAGAGTTTGAGCCTCTCAGCATGGATATTGCAGAGCTTGCTGCAATGGTATTTCCCCCTTCTTAGATAATGTTAAACCAGTGAATATTAGAAACCAGGACCCTCTGTTGGCCCCAATGTTTGGCTGTCAGTCCTTGCCATTTGTAAAAAGAAAGAAAAGAAATGGTAAGACTAGGCCTAAAGTATCAATAGATAGGTTTTGGACATAAGTCATCATTGAAGCCTTATACTTAGGAATCGTTAAAAGTTATAATTTGTTGGCCTTCATTCTGGGGTCATTGCCTCAAATGTTTCACCCCCTGATCTTTTTTCTCTGAATTTGCTATTTGATGCATTTTTTGTTTCTGTTTCGTGATATTTTTATACATAATTAGTTCATTGCTGCTGCAGGAGGTTGGGGTCAATGTTAAGAGGCTACATTCCGCTGAAGGTGCAGAAATTTTACCACGTCCTCCAGTTGTAACAGTGATGGGTCATGTCGATCATGGTAAAACTTCTCTTCTTGATGCCTTGCGTCAAACATCAGTGGCAGCCAGAGAGGCTGGCGGCATAACTCAGCATCTAGGTGCCTTTGTGGTGGTCATGCCATCTGGAGCATCAATCACATTTCTTGACACCCCTGGACATGCTGCATTTAGTGCAATGCGGGCAAGGGGTGCAGCAGTCACAGATATAGTAGTGCTAGTTGTTGCTGCAGATGATGGAGTGATGCCTCAAACACTTGAAGCCATGTCCCATGCAAAAGCAGCTAATGTGCCCATTGTAGTTGCAATTAATAAATGTGATAAACCAGGTGCAAATCCTGAGAGAGTAAAACTGCAGCTTGCTTCAGAGGGTCTGCTGCTGGAGGAGATGGGTGGCGATGTTCAGGTTGTAGAAGTTTCAGCAATTCAAAAAACTGGACTGGAAAACCTGGAGGAAGCTTTACTCCTTCAGGCTGAAATGATGGATCTGAAAGCACGAATTGATGGGTCTGCTCAAGCTTATGTGGTGGAAGCAAGGCTTGACAAAGGACGGGGTCCATTGATAACTACTATAGTAAAGGCAGGGACTCTAGTTTGTGGTCAGCATGTGGTTGTAGGCTCAGAGTGGGGAAGAATAAGAGCTATTAAAGATATGGTGGGGAGGTCAACTCAACGAGCAACACCTGCAATGCCTGTTGAGATTGAAGGGCTTCGAGGGCTGCCAATGGCTGGTGATGATGTTATTGTTGTTCATTCTGAGGAGCGAGCCAGAATGCTTAGTTCTGGTAGGAAAAGGAAATCTGAGGAGGACAGGCTTAGGAGGAAGTTGGTTGAGGACAACCCATCTACTTTGGAATCATCCGAGGAGGTTCCACAGCGGGTTGAAATGGCAGTAATAGTAAAAGCAGATGTTCAGGGAACTGTTCAAGCTGTCACAGATGCATTGAGAACTTTAAATAGTTCTCAGGTATGTGAACAGATCTTTATATTAATATGGTGAACTTCTCTTTGTGCATGTACATGCTGCTCACCAACACACAAGACATTTTACACCTTCTAATGATTCTCACAAAAATGATCCAGTGGTGTGGAAGGCACTGCCACTAGAGTTAATATCAATTGAAATCAGTACATAAAAAAAAAAAAAAAAAAAAAAAAAAAAAAAAAAAAAAAAACAGCTTAGGTTTTGTGATGCAAGTGTTAGGTGTCTATAAATAAAAGCCATTGAAATCTAAGAGCTTGACCTTTTGGTATCAGGGTCTGTTAGTTCAAGTGATCAGGAGTTCAATTCTTCCATTCTTCATTCTTTTTAATCCTGATAATTTAAATTTTCGCCCAAGGTACCGTGTGTTTGTGGTTTGCCCAATTGCCCATGTCGATTGGCTTTCAAGTGAACGGTGGTTTTTGATATATAAACCAAAACCATTCAGGGCATGCATGTAGGAGGAGTAGGACAACTGGGAATGATTTGCTTTTAATGATTACTTGGCATACCCTTGGCACGAGGTAGGGGAGGTGCCACTTGAGCTATAGTTCATGGGCTGTTTTACAAATATTTACTATCTGTTGCTAAACATTTTGTAACTTGTTGCTAGGTTTTTGTGAATGTTGTTCATGTTGGAGTTGGGCCTATCTCTCAATCCGATGTGGACTTAGCACAGGCTTGTGGTGCGTGCATAGTTGGATTCAATATCAAGAGTCCACCTACTTCTCTCAGTCAGGCAGCAACTCGTGCCAGTATCAAGGTATTAACTTCTAAGTTTATACGTATGCTTAACTATATTCTGATTGTGGTTAAGATTCTGTGACTAGACAACTTTTGAATTTGTTTCAATATCATTATCGGTTTGGTTTGGGTTGATTGTAGGTGATTCTGCACCGAGTGATTTACCACCTTTTGGAGGATATAGGCAATTGGATAATAGAGAAGGCCCCCGGGACCTTTGAGATCCAGGTAGCTGGGCAGGCAGAGGTGCTGAATATCTTTGAGGTCAAAGGGAGCAAGTCCAAGGGACCTGATGTTAAGATAGCTGGTTGTCGTGTTATAGATGGTTTTGTGGCCAGGTCAGCAACCATGAGGCTTCTGAGGAGTGGGGAAGTGGTGTTTGAAGGACTTTGTGCTTCTCTTAAGAGGGAGAAGCAGGATGTGGACACTGTGAAGAAGGGAAATGAGTGTGGATTAGTAATCAGTGATTGGCATGATTTCCAGATTGGAGATGTCATCCAGTGCTTGGAACAAGTCGTGAGGAAACCCAAGTTTATCAAGTCAGAGAGTGGTGCTGTTCGAATTGAGTGCTGATGAACTTGATAATTCTTCCGGCGCACATTTTTGTGATAAAATTACACCAAACCAGCATAAAAACCTTAATTATGGACGGTATGTTAGAAGTGTATTAATCTTTGTTGTACCCAAAAAGAAAAAGAAGGGTAATAAGTTTTGAGGTATAATTTAAATGGATTAGTACAATAGGTTTTTGACGTGTGCGTTGCGCATTGTACTACATAATGTTCACTTCAGTTTTTAGTATGTTAGGATCACAGCTCTACCAAGTCCTCATGAAGAAGAGAAATGTGTTAATTGTACCATTTCAAAAACCCTCATAAAGGAAGGTTAATAATATTTTCTATCATGCAAATTACAAATATGCATTAAATTAGAATTTAATGAAGGTGAGCTTAAATATAAAGAGATTGAATTATATTATTGTAATTGAACTAAGAATAGTTTTTTGAATATTTCAAAGAAAATATAAGAATACTTTGCAATTAAAAAAAATTTGTATAAAATGTACTAATATCAATGGAGTATTTGTCAATGAGGCCACTGTAGATGGCAAAATTGTTACAGTGATGTTATTCTCTTGTATGGTTGTACTGATCGTAAATAAATGAAAGAAATCAGCTAAACAACTTTAAGAATAAAAAAAAATCTCTAAATTGAATAATTGCAGGAATGCAAAAATAAAAAATGGATTCTAGGAAAGTAATGTGTGTAAGTTGTCCACCAAGGTGGTGACGCTTTTTGTCTTCTCATTAGCCTCTTGTTTCTTTTTTTTGACCGGTTCTCATTAGCTATTTATTTTGCTTATAAAATAGGCACGGTTCCTGTCCTGTCCTGTAGGGTAGCAGAAAGGTTCACTATATCTGCAACTTGGCTCACCTTTTACCTCTTTCGATTCATTGATATGAGACCGCAGGAGCCACTCTAGATGTCAATGTCCTCCAACTCAATCAGAAAATTTCTGGTAATACTCTGTTCGAATAATTAATTGCGTAAGGAAAAATTCTTCTAGGATTTGCAATACGCATAATAAGAGCTTATTTTTATTTTCATTTTCTGTATTTATTATTTTCTCAATTTTATGAAAAATAAATAAATAAATATAGTGAAAACAACAAAATCCTCTTTTCACACCCTTTGAACCACCTTAGCGTTAATAGATACATATTTTGTTTTGATTCGTTTGGTATTACAGTATGCTTGGTTGTTTTTGTTTTTTTTTTTCCATAATATAAAAGCACTGTGGTCCCTTTACTAGTTTAGGAGCTTTTATGAGGAATAGACGTGAACTCCTCATGTCGATGGGCAAGGGGAACCTTCGGGCCTAACCCCTTGAACTCGATAAACAAATATATTAATCGATCGGTCCCAGACATCATCGATTGGTCCACGCGTAACCCATAATCATATCATCATCAAGTATGAAGCATGTACCAAGCTGCCATCGTGGGCACCCACCTATCTAACACGTGGCCTCTGCACTGTGATTAAAAAGAGTGAATTTGAAATTAGGTGCCACATATTATTATATATATATTGAAAAGAAAAGACGAATTTTAAATGCGGTGATTTGGTTACGTAGTGTTTACATTACACGAGAGTTCCCATTTTCGATTCGCAAAATTGAATTGAATTATTATTTGAGAGATGCCATTGCCGACCACTGTGGCGAGGTTCGCGAGCACACCCAACCTCACGCTATCTCTTCCTCCCTAACTGTTCTCTTCGTCATTAACAACAAAAATTGAAAAATTGAAAACCCTAAATGCACCGATTCCCCTCGAAAGCAACCATTATTTTCACTAATACTTTCATTACCGTTTCGTAAGAAACAAAACGCGTTTCGATTTGATGTCTGCTTCTGTTGATGAGATCTCAAATGTTGTTAACGGTAGTGATGGCGATGACGATGGAGACGAGGACGACGAAGAAGACGCTGCAATTGGAAACAAACAGCAGAGAAGAAGAAGGAGAAGAGGTTTTGGGAAGGCGAAAGAGGTGGCGATGCATCAATTCACGAAGGCGAAGAATCAACTGCGAAGAGTCAGAAGCAGAAGATCGCTTCTTCGATCATCATCGTCTTCTGTTAATGCAAGTAGAAGAGGTTCTTCGTGTAAGGTGATTGATCGAAGCGATGATAATGGAAGTGGATGCAAGTTTTGTTTTTGTCGTCCGAGAGTGTTGGAATCCCCTGAAGATGGGTCTCCTCCAACGAGTGACCCCAATGACCCCAATTTCACGCATGCCATGTTGAGAGCTTTGATAGAGAAGAATGATTTCTATTCCAAAGAATGCAATCCACACGTGGATTGATAGTTGGAGGTTCCTTGAGTTCAGTTCCTCTCTGAACATAATATTGATTTTTTGCTGGTGCGTTGTTGTTGTTGTTGTTGTTGTTGTTGTTGTGAGCTCTTCGTTTGATGAACTCCGAAAACTGAATAATGGTTGATGGGCTTCGTCTCGATTCTTTAGTTTGTTGTGTTCTGCTGCCTTGTTTTAAAGTTTGGACTTCGAAGTGGTTATGCAAAGTGATGAAATCACAGAAAATTGGTTCATACATTTTTGGTGATGATTGGATTTGGGTGTCTAATTCGATTGGTGGAGCTGAGAGGTGAGAACTGAGAATGCCCTGCTGTCATTTTCATATGTATTCGTTTAGAGCAATGTGGTTCAAGAAGTTGTAGACAATTCTGCCATTCGATGATTACAGATTGACGATTCAGAACAGGTGAGGCTGCATTGGAAATGAAAGGGTTCTATAGGTAACAGAAGGTTGCTTGATCAACTGCTGGTGTGGATGAGGTTGATGGAAACTGGATTCTTTGATATTGACCTCTTTACTTTTCCTCGACCGGAGAGGTGGTGTACATAGTAATACTGAAAATTTTGAACCCTGTTACTTTACTGATCTCTTTATAGCTCTTAGGACTTTTTGCTTGGTTTCCTCATGTACACTGCTTTTCCTCTTCGTCCTGCGAGAGTTTTTAGTGGTTATTGTCATTTGTAGAATTTTTTCGACGTGTCAAGTTATACACAAGACGTTCTTCTCTTCATCAGTTGGATTTTGACTGACATAATCTGATTCATTTATATTAGATATTTTTTATGATCTTCATTAATGCCTCCTACATTTGAGTCTGCATAGCATTTCGCAAACTTAAAGAGAATTTAGGAGGCAAATTTCAGAGGCCATCCTGTGTTGCAAAGCTGGTTGCATTCATTAGATAGTCAATTGCTCTAGCATACAGTTGTTGCTATTGTAGTTTTTTTCTCTCTTAAACTTACTTTACATGTTTATCATGCTTCTTCTTTTTTAATCACTTTTAGTGTGTAATTTTGATATTTCATCTTATGATAATTAGCCTGGTTTTTGCCAGAAAAATTTCCATGCCACAATTTGTTCCATCCAAAAGCAAATTTATATAGCAGCTTTTCCTTTTCTTTTCATAGTGTAGCAGCCCATGCCATTTGCATGTTGACTAAAGAATTTAAAAGCGCTGTCTGCCTAAACTAAGGATGTTTCTAAGGCTTTGTACTTATGATCTAGTGGCTTCCCTGCAAAACCTGAGTTCAAGATACGCTTATTACCATAGTCAAGTAGTTGAGTTATTCTGTTGTTAGAGATGTGACTGTGATCTTCTTATTGGTTTCAAACTTAGTGGAGACCATGACAAGTACATCTTTGGCTGAGACATGTGACTATTATAGTTTAACTCAGAAGTATCACATGCTTTTCTTTATGATGTCTGTCTTAGTCATTGAAGATAATATGTTTCTATTCTAAGTTCTTCAAACTTTTGGATTTTACATAATTTGATAGGTTTGCTTTGTTATGCTTCCATTTTAGATGGCTGCTAATACGTATTGTTTGGCCAAATTGCTTTTGCTACACTGTCCCCTTGCCTACTTTGCTTATTTTGTCTAGCTCTTGATTTTCTTATTCATAGAATGAGTAATATATTCGATTGGACGCAAGAGAACATATGGGTTATTTCGCGAGAGCGGAACGAAGAAAGGTGTCTTGTCTTAAAATATAATTTGTGAATTGTGATTGATGGTTTGGTTAATGCCTTATACTTCATAATAGATGGTGAAAGAACAAGATTAATCCATACATGTATTAATGATATGCTTAATGTGTGCTTGGATTTCTATTTAGAACTCTAAAACCATGGTTACAAGATTTTCAAAGAAAGCCGAGCATGCTATTACTACTTTTCGGTGCTTTTGGACCGAGAGGAATTTCTTGCTTTGTAATGTGACAAATCAATATCCTCACATCAATTGTCTTTTTAGTTTTATAGCTGAGGTAGTACATATTAATAGTAGAATAAGAGAAATCTCTTACTCCAGAGCACCTAAAATTTTCTCTATATATATTTAATATCTTCTTAATGTTATTAGAATAATAGCATATTTGGATACACGTTGAGAGGTGTTATTTCACTTTTCAATTCTATCAAGTATTTTTTTTTATAAATTATATATCTAAAAGTAATTTTGATTAATACTATCTAAATATAAATAATTTTTTAAATCAAATTATTAAATATAAATTAATTTACTTTAAAATTAATTTTAATAAAATTAATTTTATCTATAATTAGTTTTACAAAAATAAAATTAAACACGCTATAAGTATATACTGACAGCTGATTATTCTTAAATTTATACAATTTATTTATGTGTGAGAAATGCAGATCCGCTTAAATGCTCTCATAAGTTGAGTTCATCTATGTCTTCTTCATTACAAAGAAAATCAGTTGTGGTTTACTATTGTTTAGTTCTGATCCTCAGGCAACAGGCACAGGCTTTGACCAATAGATAAAAAAAAAAAATGGTATCCCTATCCCATCCTTTATTCCAAAAAGCTTTTACTTTTGGTTACAAACAGGAATCCCAAAAGCAAAAGCTTTTTATTCCAATAGGTGATTCAAACTGGAATACAATGCTCTAAGTAGATAATTACGAACTCGGCACCCCATCAGGCAAGAGAAAAGGTAAATACAAAAATATCTCAATTTGTGGGGTGCACAATATACTGAATCAAAGTGTTAGTTACCATAGGTACTAGAGAAAACAGTAGCGGTGAATGGTCACACTAAGATGAATAAAAATGAAATTCATTGAATTGGCTTTGATGAGAGATTTTTCTGTGGAATATTGTGCTATACCTGCTGTTTAACTTTTCCTTATATAAACTAGTGATGGAAACCAAATTGGTGCCTTGGTCATGTTGTGTTCAATTACTAGAAACCTATGTTCAAAGCTTGTAAGAGCCAAGTGCAGTTTTTTGTTTTTGGTCTGTGCGCAGGCTACCCAACGTTTGCTGTCGATGAGTAAACCAGGTTCTGATAAAGGCATACATTCCTAATAAGATGATACGGACCTCTCCAAAAATACTTCAACTCAACCACCTATAGTGATAGGAATGAGTATGTTACTTCTTTAAATTCTAATTACAAATTTTGATGGGGTTAGTTTTTATACATGGTTCTACTCTACGTCATGGTTAAGATTAAGTTAATTTAATACTTTAGAATATATAAATTTAAATATATTTTAGAGTCCTACATATGTGATACACAATAAATTTATTTTTAAATACTTTTAAGAAATTAAAATACAATAAATAGTCTTGTGTAATATATTTTTCATAATAACATAAAATAATGATTTTAAAATAATTAACTCACATTAAATTGTTCTATTAATAATTTTATATATCATATAATGTAATAATAATGTAATATTATAACCGACAAAGGTTAGGTCACTTGAACAGCTTTTCGCTCGTACATGGATTGGGCTAAACTTCCTTTTATCTTAAACCTTTTTGTTAATTAAAAAAATTGAATATTATATAAATAGAGTTTAATTTTGATGTATTAACAATGTAAAATTTTTTTACATAGTTAATTAATCATATTCTTCCGTTTGTATGACCACTCGTAGTAGGTTTAAGACTTAATCATGTTTACTGATGTGGTAAAATATAATTGAATAACAATATAAAAAAGTTATATATTGTCAATATATCCAAATTAAATTAATAGAAATATACTTGTTTAAGTTGTTTTAGATCTTGTATAAAGATATATAACATATAACTATCAAGTATTATTTCTCTACATTAGCATAACTAATAAAAATGTTTTTTGACATACAGGAACAAAAATAAATAAAAATAATTATAAACTACTATGATAAATTATCCAAAGAATAAATATTTTGAATATGTAATCATCATAAAAATAAATTTATATGTGAGTTAAAAGTTTGTTTAGCATAATCAATATAATCAATATGTAAGTGATTGATCTTATTAAGTTACCAAACAACATTAACATATATAATGTTTAAATAGTACTTATTCCAAAAAAATTTATGCAAAATTTGTTTCTTATTCAAATTGCATGATTAAGGCCTATTTTGGTATTATTCTCAAAATGGGTGTTTTGGCTTATAAAAATATAAGCCAATTTTTCTATTTGGTAAATCAAAAAATTGAAGTGCTTTTGCCTCTATTTTTAAAGTTAGGGATTGCTTTCTAAAATTTAAAAGATTAATATAATTTTACTCTCTTTAATGACATTAAAAATGAAAATTAATATTTTTAGTATTTATATCTATTATTGTTATTTTAAATTTTAAAAGCTAATTTTATTAGACATTACTTTTATAAATTCTATTTATTAAAAGTAACTTTTACATTATTTTATCAAACGATATTACTATAATTTTTTTTAGATTAGCGTTTAGAGAGCTCAGAGAGTTTAGCAACTCTAAAAAAACTATAGCAATACCAAATTAAGTCTAAGAGTTTTGAGAAAATTACTTAAAAAATCTCATGTAATTATTTTTTGAGGTTAATTTAATACCTTTTTAATGTAAAAGAGTTATATACTGTCATCTAATCTTATATCACTATATATGAGATTTTTGAGGTAGCAAGTGTAAAAATTAAATATTTTTGCTAATATGATAATATATAATTTGAGGTATATGTAAAATGCTTTTACATCAACAAAATTAAGAATTGTATCTTATATAAAATAAAATTTTTTTGCATCTAACCAACACTTAATTAATTCAAATGATTTGATACTTATTTCTTTCAACTAAGGTCTTGAGTTTCAAGTTTTGTAAATTAAAAAAAAAAACACACCTAATAAGAGAATTTTACTCCTATAGTGGTTGACTCATCTCATTATTTGAGACTAAGTAGACTTTGGATAATATACTAGTGGTTCAAATAAAAAAAAAAAAAAACTCCATGTAAAAATAGTTCAATTATATATTACTATATATGAGACCTTTAAAATAATAAATAATAGAGTTAAACTCTTTTATTAATATGATAATATATGATTATTGATTAAATATCTATATAAAATACTTTTATAGAGATAATGTATTAAAATTAAATTCTTAATAAAATTATGACTTAAGAATATTTGAAAAAAATTAAATTTAAATTGTTGTTACAAATTAAAAAGAGATAAAGAGTACTAGTAATTATCCTCGTTCAACTTTTTGTGGATATAAACATCAATAGCTAATATTTACTAGATTCTAACTAATATGATTTGAGTCAAATTAGCCTATTATAAGAAGTCTTTGAACTTTATATATCATAAATAAAGATTGCATATCTTGTCATTTAAAATTGACACATGCGGCATATTCTTTTTAGTATATATATATATATATATATATATATATATAAAGATACTTAGATAAGTGGATTATAATTTTTAAAATAAAGTAATAGTATATATTTTTAAATAAATTATATCATTGCCAATGAACTATAGCTTAAATAAAATCTCTCTTGATTCATATGACAAGAGTCTGATGAATTTGGGCCCAGAGTTCGATTTGTATAATCCCTTCCCCTTCCCCCTCTTCAAAATGAAAAAATAAATTATATCACTAAAAGAAATAATATGCTAAACATACTAGTAACTCTGCATTCATTTTCATCTCTAGACCATAATAAAAATAATTAAATGAATAAATAAAATAAGAGTAAACCTTAACAGTTAAAAAACTTGTTAACTGCTTGTCGAAAAAGAATAAAAGGGAAAAAAAGAAACTAGTTGACTATTATATCGCTGTAGGAACACAGAATTCGGTAGTGAAGGAAAACTCCAAGGACCATGAGGTAGCTCTTTTGTTGTTACATACAGTTACAACGCCTTGCTTCAAGCCGTAATAAGACCCTGGTCTGAGGGCTACATATGACGGAGCTGGATTCGTTGGTGCGGTTATGTTTTGGACTAACGTTAGTCCATCTAAGTTTAACCATCAAATCAATGCTTTTTAAAATCGAATGGCTGTTATTTCATCTGTGTTTTTAACTTTTATTTCACCCAAAATTGCAGATGAATCCCTACTCCATTCTTGATCGGAGTCATGGTAGCTTCATTGCTGGTGGTTGTCAACGTGTTTTGGGCGAGCTGACAGGCACCCCATCACTTGAATGTCCATCACCTCTGTCAAAAGCTTCCAGATTTGCACCACCACAGAGCTAATAGGCACACCCGCCGCCGTGCCGGAAAGGTTGGCCGACAAAGGCGAAAGTGGCGTCAAAGATAGCATAACAAAGCTCTCTTCTTGCTTTTGCTACTACTCCATTGATCTGTATGGTTAGTTTAGCAACATCCACTCCTTTTCATAAAAGTTAATCACTTTCTCATTTGACCCCATATGGGTGTTCCTCAAATAGTTCAAAGATGCAATCTTTGAATGTGCCGCGACCAGTGCGAGCATTTGTGAAAAATGCCCCACAAACAGAAACCTCGTATTGTCAATTACAGTGCTTGAAATGAAAAAAGGGTTTTGTAAAAAATCATGATGCTCTATTGCTATTGAGGGATTCATGAAATGGGTTTCATTTATTCCCTGAATAGTTCACGTTGGTTAGGTAGTGTATTTATTTGAAGGGCAATTGAAAAATTCAGCCTTGTGTTGATAATGGATGAAAAATGTAGGGTTGAATTTCATTTTGGTTGTGCAACTTTCTTTTCTTTTTTGTTTTTTGGTCAAATTTGTTGCAACTTTCAAGCTCATATATAATTTTCTTATATGTTTTGTGGATTGTTTCTTGTTGCTGGACTGCAATTTCTGCATGGAATTTGAGTTTGCTTTTATTATGTAATCTCCTTTAGCGACTTTGTTTATTTATTTTTGATTTTTCTCATGGTCTCGTGACATTGAAGTTGGTTCAAGTTAATGAAATGAAATAGATAACATAACAATGGCTTACTAATCCATCAAACTATGTACGCATAGAAGCTACAATCCCTAATGGATCGCTCCTGTGAATAGAGGGAAATGAAAAAAATAGACTCTATTTGCAAATAAAATTCCTTAAACCCTCTTTTGCAAACATATTTGGGGGTTGTTTTTGTAAATTTATTAAGGGACTAATGTTAGTCCAAAACATTTCCGGACTAACGAATCCTTTGCCATATATGACAACCACAACTCACTTTCTTGTTGGTAGTCGGCTATTGGATATGCTTCCCCTTCTTGTCCAAGGCGGCTATCCAATAAAAAAATGAGTGACCAGCAACAAAAGTTTCCCTTCTTTCTTTTGCCCTCTTTCCAAAGTTTGTATTTGCTTACTGTTATCAATCATGTATTTTATAACAAGTATTTTTTCATAATACAAAAGATATAACAGAACTCTTAAATTAAATTATCCCCATGCTAATAGTTGTTAATTAGGACTTTGTAGGGAACGCAATCTAAAGCTTGGTTAAATATACTGGATATTTTGTCCTTTGCAAATTCTAGCCGCATCAATCTAAAATAGAAAGTCAGAGATGAAGTTCATGAAGGGAGCCAGGAAGTATGATAAATTAAAAAAGCTGCACTTTGCTATTTATGGGTGTGATGTCATCATAAACTGTCCGTATTTTTTCCTACCAACGACACCCACTTAAATTGAATCAATGCTTTTTTGGATAAATAAATTGAATTAGTCCTTTCTTCATTTGTCCTCTAATACACTAGCAAAATTTAGCAGTGTGACATGATTGAATGATGCGAAGAAATGTGCTTTTACACTATTATCATTAAACATTTTTTTTTCAGTATATTTACAGTAATGAAATTTAAATTTAGGATTTTATATAATCTACTTAATTTCTTTATTATTAGAACAATTCTTGTGACTTTATTATTAAACATCTTTTTAAGTTATTATGTAAGTAAGGTAAAAAAAGAAAAAGAAAAAAAATTCAATTTTTTTTATGAAAAAATCTTATAATATCTAGTACTAATGTTGAATTAATGATATAATCAAACCAATAAAATATTAGTCCGCATAGAAGGAATTTGAAGTATATAATTTTAAATTTGATCTCAAGAGTATATATTTGAAAAATATATTATTAGAAAGGATTCCCTTTCAGACAGTAGGAATTTAGTTTATCACTTGTCAACATATATAAAAGCCAATCATACAGAGAGAAATTGATAGATACAAGTACAATTAAATTATTCCGAGACCAAAAAATGCAATTAAATTATTTATAATAATATAAATATGTGACATGGCAGTGTGTAGTCTCTCCTAGTCCTAGGTCCTAGGTGCTGAGTTGAGTTCGGAGCTTGAGGATTTGCAGTTATCCTGCTGAGTTGTTCCCACAGACACAGCAAAAAGGCCGTGATTAAGATTCAGCTTGCTTTTCCTTTTCCTGTTTCACGAGATAAATGACATGATATGATGCCGCATGCTGGCCACACCTTCCTGGGATTTTTAATCCCTTTCCCTACCTCCTCCTTCTTCTTCTTCTTCTTCTTCTTCTTCTATTAAAGCCTTTTTATCTGTTCATTGCTCGGCTTCACTGTCTCCATCAGCTATTTCCTTCCAAGGTCCGTTTTCTCTTTCTTCATTTTCTCTCTGTTACTCTCCTCTCTCTCTCTCTCTCTCTCTCTCTCTCTCTCTCAATTCTGCTTCTTCTGGGTAGCTAAGTAATCACCCGTCATCCCTAACCTCATCACTCTGCTTCTTTTAACGCTTGTTTGTTAATTCTTATGCAAATATCTGTTTGTGGAAAATGGAAATTTTTTGCTTACCGTTCAGCTGAAAGCTGAAAATTTGTTTCTGTCGTTTCCGGGGACATAATTGTCTCATGGGATTGTAAAGTTCCGTACGGTACCCCTCGCTTGTCTCTCGAAAATTTTTAACGACTAAGTTGTTTGTTGCTATGCTGAAGCTTGTGTACCTTGTGGGTGTGCTCATGCTTACAATATCAATATGCATCAGATACAACAGAAGAGTAATGATATGGATCATATTATTTATATGTGTGTATAAATAAAACTTGGGTTATGAACAGGGTTGGTTCATTATGATGTGATCGGGTCATAAATTATCATTACTTAAATGATATGCCTGTCTAAAATTTTGTCATCTCCAAAAAGTGTTGAAAAATTCTCTCTCTTCTTGTACTTGAATTGCAACAGTGAGCAGGACGGCGTCATTCGACTAAGTCCATAATTGCTTTGTTTCTGTTGTAAAACGGTGTTCTTTATTCCTTGTTAAGAGATTAATTTTCTTCATGTCTTATTTTTGTGGTTCAGTTCAGGTGACAATGTCCTCCTCTAGGCCTAGCCAATCATCCAGATCCAGCAATTCAGGCAGATCAAGACACAGTGCTAGAGTTGTTGCTCAGACCACTGTGGATGCAAAACTCCATGCAACTTTTGAGGAGTCTGGTAGTTCCTTTGACTACTCCAATTCAGTGCGGTTGTCTTCTGGTACAGCTAGTGGAGACTATCAGCCAAGCTCTGACAGAGTAACAACAGCTTACCTCCATCAGATACAGAAAGGAAAGTTCATCCAGCCATTTGGGTGCTTGCTAGCTTTGGATGAGAAAACATTCAAGGTCATTGCATACAGTGAGAACGCACCCGAAATGCTGACCATGCTTAGCCATGCTGTCCCAAGTGTTGGTGACCACCCTGCTCTTGGCATTGGCACTGACATAAGAACCATTTTCACTGCCTCAAGTGCTGCTGCCTTGCAGAAAGCACTAGGAGTTCCTGAGGTTTCTCTTCTTAATCCCATCCTAGTTCATTGCAAGACTTCTGGGAAGCCCTTTTATGCGATTGTCCATCGTGTTACTGGTAGTTTGATCATAGATTTTGAGCCTGTTAAGCCTCATGAAGTTCCCATGACTGCAGCAGGTGCCCTGCAGTCTTACAAGCTTGCGGCAAAAGCAATCACTCGATTGCAATCTTTGCCTAGTGGGAGCATGGCAACGCTTTGTGACACAATGGTTCAAGAGGTTTTTGAACTCACAGGTTATGACAGGGTGATGGCTTATAAATTTCATGATGATGATCATGGGGAAATGATTGCTGAGGTCATAAAGCCGGGCCTGGAGCCATATCTGGGTTTGCACTATCCAGCCACTGATATTCCCCAGGCTACACGCTTTTTATTCATGAAGAACAAGGTTCGTATGATAGTTGATTGTCGTGCAAAGCATGTGAAGGTGCTTCAAGACCCAAAAATTCCCTTTGATTTAACTTTGTGTGGTTCAACTTCAAGGGCTGCTCATAGTTGCCATTTGCAATACATGGAAAACATGAATTCGATTGCTTCCCTGGTTATGGCAGTTGTGGTCAATGATAATGATGAAGATGGGGATGGCTCTGATGTTGTTCAGCCACAAAAGAGAAAGAGACTCTGGGGTTTAGTAGTTTGCCATAACAGTACTCCCAGGTTTGTTCCCTTTCCTCTAAGGTATGCTTGTGAATTTTTGGCTCAAGTATTTGCCATCCATGTGAACAAGGAATTAGAGTTAGAATATCAGATTATTGAGAAGAATATCCTGCGCACCCAGACACTCTTGTGTGATATGCTGATGCGAGATGCACCCCTTGGTATTGTATCGCAGAGCCCTAATATAATGGATCTTGTGAAATGTGATGGAGCAGCCCTATCGTATAGAAACAAGGTGTGGAGATTAGGCGTAGCACCTAGTGAATCTCAGATTAGAGAGTTAGCTTTATGGCTTTCTGAGTGCCATAAGGACTCCACAGGTTTGAGTACAGATAGCTTGTCTGATGCAGGGTTCCCGGGGGCTGCTGCTCTTGGTGATGTTGTATGTGGAATGGCAGCTGTGAGAATTGCTCCCAAGGATATAGTTTTCTGGTTTAGGTCGCACACTGCTGCAGAAATCCGATGGGGTGGTGCAAAGCATGAACCCGGTGAAAGGGATGATGTTAGGAAGATGAATCCAAGATCATCATTCAAGGCTTTCCTTGAAGTTGTGAAGAGAAGGAGCTTACCATGGAAGGACTATGAAATGGATGCTATTCATTCATTGCAGCTAATAATGAGAAATTCATTCAAAGATACAGAGATTATGGATATAAGCACACAAGCTATTGACACAAGACTAAATGATTTGAAGATTGAAGGGATGCAAGAACTGGAAGCGGTGACGAGTGAGATGGTTAGGTTAATTGAAACAGCAACAGTGCCAATTTTGGCAGTTGATGTTGATGGGATGGTCAATGGATGGAATACAAAAGTTGCCGAGTTGACAGGTCTTCCGGTTGAGGAAGCTATTGGAAAGCATTTACTTATGCTGGTTGAGGATTTTTCAATTGATAGAGTCAAGAAGATGCTGGACATGGCATTGCAGGGTATGTATTTTTTCCTTTTCCCCATTTTATCCTAATGTCAGCTCTTCACTTCTGTTTTTTCTTTAGTCTCAGCATTCATGAGCAGAAACTTTGGAAATGAATGAGCGTATCTGTAAGTATTTAGATGTGATCATATTTTGTTCCCTAAAGTCATCCATGAATGTTGCACTGACGAAGAATTATAACTAAGATAGGATGTCTTGCTTCTGAATTTTATTTGATTTTGTAACCCCTGAAACAATTTTATCCCAGATTTCCATATTCTCTAAATCATTGATTTTTTTTTGTTACGATGTAATTAGGTAAAGAAGAGAAGAATGTTCAATTTGATATCAAAACACATGGTATGAATATTGATTCCGGTCCTATCAGCTTGGTAGTCAATGCTTGTGCAAGCAGGAATCTTCAAAATAATGTTGTGGGGGTCTGTTTTGTGGCCCACGATATAACTGCTGAGAAGACAGTCATGGACAAGTTCACTCGAATTGAAGGTGACTACAAGGCAATTGTACAGAACCCAAACCCATTGATCCCCCCAATATTTGGCACAGATGAATTTGGCTGGTGTTGTGAATGGAATCCAGCTATGACAAAGTTAACTGGATGGAAGAGAGAGGAGGTGATGGATAAAATGCTGTTAGGGGAGGTTTTTGGTACCCAGATGGCTTGTTGTCGTCTAAAGAATCAAGAAGCTGTTGTTAATTTTGGCATTGTACTTAATAAAGCCATGACTGGTTTGGAAACAGAGAAGGCTGCGTTTGGTTTTTTTACTCGGAATGGGAAGTATATAGAATGCCTCCTTTCTGTGAGCAAGAAATTGGACGTAGAGGGTGAAGTTACTGGGGTCTTCTGCTTCTTGCAGACAGCTAGCCCTGAGCTGCAACAAGCATTACATATTCAGCGCCTATCTGAACAAACTGCCTTAAAGAGACTCAAAGCTTTAACTTATATGAAAAGGCAGATTCGGAATCCTTTATGTGGGATTGTGTTCTCTCGAAAATTGTTGGAGAATACCGAGTTGGGACTTGAACAAAAACAAATTCTGCACACTGGCACTCAGTGCCAACGCCAGCTTAGCAAAATTCTTGACGACTCAGATCTTGACAGCATCATTGATGGGTATGAATATGATATCCGTGAATGTTGTGCTCCCCCCCCCCCCCCCTCTTCTTTTTCATTCCTCCTCTCCTTGCAATTTGTATGAGCATTTATCACTAAGAGCTCCGATCAAATCGTAGAGGTTCCTATTTCCAACCTCATGCCTGGCTCTTACCCTTCAAAAGAAATTAATTAAATGACCAAGGGGCAAGTGAAATTCACCTAATGCTGAGTGTCTTTAGACATTGTAATCAAAGATTTTAGCTGGCAATACTTTTATCAAGAAGAAATTTGAGTGCACTTTAGCAATAACAATCAGACTTTGTTTGTGCCCTCTTATCAAGCATGAAAGGAGTCAGGATTTCAACTGTGTGCTATCATTGCTGAGTTTATTTCCTGAATTTTGGTAATAGATTCTTACAACTAAAAGTTTTCTTCCAGTAAATGCATTAGACCTTTATGTCCTCGCTACTCTTTTGCGCATCATACTTCTGATTTAGTTCTTTTACCCCTGACTCTGAAGATTAGCTTGCATCCAAAGCATGCATCCACTTTAAGGCTCTGTTTGTCAAAGACCATGTATATTTTTTTGTTCTAATGGTTCTTTCTGTGTGCTTTCTGCATTCTTTTAAAACATTTCTGCCATTATTTATCTTCTTGTTGTTTATGATAATTGTACATTCCTTTCCTTCCTCTTACTTTCAACAGCTACTTGGATTTGGAGATGGTTGAATTCACTCTACATGAGGTTTTGATTGCCTGTCTAAGTCAAATCATGACGAAGAGTAATGCAATGGGTATCCAAATAATCAATAATGTTGCAGATCATATCATGACAGAAACCTTATACGGTGATAGTCCTAGGCTTCAGCAAGTCTTAGCTGACTTTTTATTGATTTCCATCAATTCTACACCAACTGGAGGTCAGGTTGTTGTAGCAGCCTCCTTAACCAAAGATCAAATAGGGAAATCAGTCCATCTGGCTAATTTGGAACTCAGGTAACTTAACTGTTCCATACTCAGATGACCATTTGAAATTCTCTTGTTTACTTATCGTGGCCTGCTGTTAGTATTCCAGATGCATATGTGATTTAAATGCTGAGACAGTAAATGTGGAATGAGCTGATGCATGCTGTGACTTAAATACTCTATGTTCTGGTGTTGAACCACAAGCTTATGAGGACAAGAAACTTGATGAAACTTGCAATATTCCCTGTGATTATGTAACTAATTCTTAAATCATTCTTTTGTTGTTTTTGCAGCATAACACATGATGGTATTGGTGTTCCAGAAGCGTTACTGAACCAAATGTTTGGACGTGGTGGACAAGAATCCGAGGAGGGTATTAGTCTGCTCATCAGCAGAAAGCTGCTAAAGCTCATGAATGGAGATGTGCGTTATGTAAGGGAAGCAGGCAAATCATCTTTCATCTTATCTGTTGAACTAGCTGCAGCCCATAAGTTGAGGGCTTAAAATTTTGGAAATAAAAATGATACATTCTGTTTTGTACATCAGAAAGGGAAGGGTGCAAGAAATTGCTTTTCTTGTACAATGTTACTCTAATCTGTTTCTATGGTTTTCTTTTCCCTGGTCACGTTTCTATAACTTCTTGTACGGTAAGGTGTAGATATGTATTAATCTTCACATTCTTGACCTAGTCTCATCAACTTTTACTACATTTATTCTTCCAGCAATTTTAGATTATTTGCTGCAAAATGAAGTATACGAACATTGTTGATATGATTATTTTTGGATGAGAACGTTGAAAATAAATAAATAAAAGATATGTGATATTGACTGAAAAATATAGATATGTTTTTTCTTTTGGGAATTTAATCTGTTTTATGTAGGACATTTTCCGTATTCCCATATTTTAGATGTGATGCGCCCTTCATTAGCCCTCAAAACCTAGTGCTATTTACATTCCCCCGATGGCAGAAGCACCTAGAGACAAATTTCGAAGTGAACCTTTTGATTTTAAGCTGTGTTAGGACATTTCCCATATTCACACGTCTCCGAAATTATTGTCATGTTTGCAATCACTATGTTCTTATTGTAACCAAACCATTATAAATTTATAATTGGACTTTTGACTAGAACTGAAAAAAGTTTTTTTTTTGGCCCTTTTATATCTCTTTGAAGCAAATTGGAGTGAATAATTCTGCATAGACATATTACGATCCGATTTTCACACCTACCCGCAATATGATGAGCTGTGCTTCTTTTGCTTCTTTTCTGACGTGAAAGAAGCAATTATTCAATTGGAATATAGTCTTTGGGGAAAATCTACTGAAATTAAGATGTCTGCCCACGAGGGAATAACCAGATGAATTTGGGTTGGTGGTCCAACATTAGTTAGTTTATTTTGTAATTTCACCATTCCAGAGCAGAGGAATGTGGAAGGCCAGTTTATGGCTTTGTACTTTGTAGCATATAATTAAGATTGGCCCATACTCGGGTTACCAGCTTCGTTGCTTTTTCAAAGATAATGGAGTGAAAGCGATGAGGAATCTTCAACAATAAAATTGGCAGTACAATGACAAAGAAAATCACCTCCCAGTACGGCTGTATGGCATTTTATTTGGTGCCACTTCTACCTATCTATCTATAATATATTAAAAGCTGAACCATGGTACGTGATATTGATAATTTGACATCGCCACAATTTGCCATATTATCACATTAGGATTATAGCCTATTTGCCTTTTTTAAGTCTCGAGAGCCCTACCAAAAGTAAAACATGTCTTTTAGGAGTCTCTTTCTTTTCTTTCTCATTAATAATCTAATAATTTTCTCTTCTCAATTTTTAAGTGGTTTTATGAGACCTACTGCCATTTTAATTTATTGACACCAACGATTACATGACTATTAAGATATATCCATAAATATACAACTAATTGAATACTAATTATTATATTCATGACCACTACTTATCAACTAATCTTAACAACTTTTAAACCAAAAAAAAAAAAGGTGAATACTAATATGACATCAAAGGGATGAGGTTCAATTGAATATCAAACATTTATTTATAATATATTATTTCTAATACCCAAATTATGTCTTATTGAAATATTGACATATAAGATAATCTAAAATATGACACATAAGCTTATTATACAAGTTATCATCTCATCCCTATCTCACATTCCACATCCCATCATTTGAATTAGCATCTATATAAACATAATAGAGCACAACCCACATTCCTCATTTATTTTTTTTTCTAAAATACATAGCGTACTATATTTCTTTTAATATAACTATTACAAAATTCTAATGACTATAAATTTGTTGCAAAAGTCTTTAGGTGTCCGTTCATGAACTTCATTACTTACTTGTAAATTGAATTTGGTTTCTAATTATATATTAATATTTTATTCACACCTTAAGTACTATAAAAGACATTCAACCGTCAAATTAACACATCATAAAAATTATTCATTGTCTTAAAACTAACATAACAGTAAAATAAAACTGTAAATTTATTTAAAAATTAATTACCACTCATCACTGTCTATTGTCCACACTTGTATATAAGAATAATGTAAAAAAAAAAAAATCAACACCCATGAGACTCAAAAACAATATCTTATTCTCTAAGCTTCTCCACAATTTACCCTTGACATTTCCTAGGAAAGGTTTTCCACAAAAAAAATAAATATGTAACACTAGCTTCTTCAAAATCTCAATACAACTTCTTCAAAGTCTTCACAGCAGGAAATCAAGAAGAGTTAATTCTCTTAAAGATTATATTTTTGGATGGACAAGTAATTACTTTATGATATTTTAAATAAAGTAGTTCTTATTATATTAATAATTAAAAAAGTAATTAAAATATTACTATTTGATTTCTTAATTTTCCATGAGCACTCAATAAATCATGAAATGGTCATGAATTTATGTTACATGTTTTTTTATACGCACTATACATGATTTTCATTCTTTACACTCTATTTTGGCATATAAATTCATTCAACACGTTTAAACAGTTTCAAATAATAGTATGTTCATATTACGATTCTCAAATATTAAAAATCGACATATAACTTTCTCTGAACTTGTTGTGTCTCCTTGTCTTAGTCTAATATTAGTATGGGTAGCTAATAGAAATTAAAAAATAAATATAAACTGAAAATTATTTTAAACAAAATAACTCTTATTATTTTTATAATAAGAAAATTAATTAAAATATTACTATTTGATTTGTTAATTTTCTATTCAACTAAAAAAAATAGCTTAATATGTATTCCTTCAACTAAATGCTTATCCTTCAAATTTTTTTAATAAATATAACAAAAAAACAACTAATTTTTTTTTGAAGTATCAAAAGAAAATGTTCCAAACAAACACCACCTGCAAATAAAACAAATGAAAAAGATCACAAAAGTGCAAAAAAAGAAACGAATGCCAACAACAGTGAACACAAAGATATAGTTAAAAAAAAAGAAGCTTGTTTCAATATCAAACATATATATAGTTTCACTGTTTTAAAAAAAATCATATATCTTTATTTCACTCTGCTATCACCTTATAAAGTTTCACTGCACCATCACCTTATTATGAATAAATAACATTTTTCTTCCATTGTATACTTATTATGCTTTATAATAATCAGATACCATATACTAATTTATTTCTATACTAAACTAATAATATCATACATCTCTCATCTCTAAAAGAAAAAATACAATTTCATTAACAAAACTATAAAACATATATAGGATAAATAAACAATCCACGTAACTAGTTTCATTAACCAATCTGGATGGCCGACACTGGTGATTTTAAAAACAAAATAAAGTTATCTATCCTTGTGGTATGTGTAACTTAGTGCGTTACGTTGTGATAATTTCTAAGAAAGAAGACAAAAATTTCTAGTATTTTGACATTCTATATAGTATAAATTATACTAATATCCTGAGATTAGGTGATATTACATATAATATCTCTCTATTTATCATGCTTACATTGAGCTCTCTACAGAGATACTTAGGCTTGGTTTGGTATTACTGTAGTTTTTTAAAAACTGCTGAGCTCTCTTAGCTCTCTAAAAGCTGCTCTAAAAAAGTGATAGTAATATTATTTGGTAAAATAATATAAAATTGCTCTCAATAAGTAGAGGCCACAAAATTAGTGTTTGGTAGAATTACTCTTAATATTTAAAATGACTACAATAGTTATAAATACTAAAGAGAATAATTTATATTTTTAATATTATTAAATAGAATAAGGTTATATTAGTCTTTTAAATTTTAGAGAGCATAAACCAATTCCAAAAAATACCTCATGAGAACTCCTGAGAGCACCCCCTAACTTTCAAAAGTCAGGAGCAAAGCCACCCCAACTTTTCGATTTACCAAACAGAAAAAGTTGGTTTATACTTTTTATAAACAAGAGCACCTCTTCAAAGAGCACTATCAAACTAGGCTTTAGTATCATGTTTTAAGGGGTGTTCAGTATTATATTTCACAAAATATAAGAGATCCGGTATAGCATCATTTAAATCTTAGAGAAAATTAGTGTATATTTTTACCAATCATCAAATTTGTGTGTAATATTGCCTAATTTTAGAGAAAATCAGTATAATTTACTCTTCTCGACCTACTTACTTTATTTCTCATCAGTGTCGGCGAGGAAGATTCTTTGCTGCTAAATTTTGGGAGTTAGGACAACGAGAAGGTGGTTATTTGTGCCACAAGTCCTGCTGTGATCTATCTACCCAGATGAAAGGAGATATGATTATATTGTCATGTATTTTATCATGCTATTTTCCTAATTCCTATACATACGGGATATTTAATTCAATGAATCTGATTGGAAGTCTCTGAATATTCAAATTCAATGAGCTTAATAGAAGGAGTACATACGAAAGGAAAAGAAAGTGAGATAAGAAAAGGGGAAATATATATATTTATAAGACTACAATATAGAAGGGACTAGGGTAGTAACAAGAAGTAGCGCTGTTAAGAAGTCAACACTGAACAGTGCCGCTAATTAATAGCCCATTTGATTATCAAAATAACAAGCATGAGAGCATCTTTCAACTTTCAATTATCAAACAAATGAACATGTCCCCTTTGCTTTCATCCTTCTTTTATGAGTTCCAAACATACATGAATTGTAAAGCAACAAAGATTGAAAGAGACAAGACACAAAACACATATCCTACTTCTTGGGTGCAAGCCTAGACTTGATTTTCTCAACCTCCTTGGTACCAACCTGGAATGCCTTGGTCAATACATTGTCCGGAACCGGTGGTGTGGCAGCAAACAAGGTGAGAGGAATGGACTGTGTTCCAGGCAGTTGGCTATTGAAGGCTGCAATCACTACAGCAGGCTCTTTCGCATTGTTCTTTTGGAAGTGAACCAAGCCTTTTGGGAACACAAATATCTCACCCTTGTTGATGGTCTTTGATATGAGCACATTGGCTGTGGTTATGAACCCCACATCTAGTTGCCCTTCAAGCACAAACACAACCTCGGTGGCACGTGGGTGTGTGTGGGGTGGGTTGAGGCCACCTGGGGCATAGTCAATGCGTGACAAAGAGACACCAAGTGTGTTGAGTCCTGGGACTTTCTCAACGTTGGCTCCAGTCACTAGGGAACCAAACGTGTTGTTTGTGGCACCTGGTTTGGCTAGTATGTCTGAGAAGAAATCGGATGCATTTACCTTGGAAGCGTCTTTGCAGGTGAATCCATTGACTTTAACCGCTGTTTTCCATCACACAGCATTTCAAGAATATCAGAATTATTGAAAGGAAAATAAAAATCACACATACTAATTATCATTGAATTATATAACAATGAAAAAGTTTAAGACATTATACTTTCCTTTTGCCAATGATGTTCCAAAAATATGCAATGATTTCTGAGATTCGTTTTATGTTTACTTTAATTAAAAAATGAAGTATATATCTGGCGTTAGCAGATGCAGGTAAAGTACAAAAAAATCTTAATCATATACATAAGTGGGAATACTGTACTATGAAATAACATGATTAAAAGATTAGAGTCAGGAAAAAGCAAAATTAAAGTGGTTGGTAGGCCTAAAGAGTGAGTTGGAGTTAACGTGAATGAAATAAAACCAAAGGAGAGAAATAAAACATAGCCAAAGAAAAAGAACCAAATCTAATTATTAAGAGGAAAAGTATGGTAAAAAGGGAACTTCTTTTCCAGCTTACTCGTGCATCCTCTTCTGCTCTATACAATACAAGTATCAAAGGAGAAAAGAGATATAGAGTAATTAAAAGTAGTACCGGCTGTAAGGTCGGCAACACAGATGTCTTGAAGAGGATCAGGATCTGATGCAGTGGTGGTGGCTAACACCAAAGCAAGAGTCACCAGTAGCAGCGAGCCAAGGAGCTTCATAGTTAGCTAGAATATGATATGTGTGTGACAAAGCAGGCAGTCAAAGTGACTATAGAAAGCTAAGAAGCAGCAGCCGACGATTTTTGAAGCCAATGAGTAGACAAAATGGAGATGAAAAGAAGAAAAGTATATATTGGCTTAAATTCTTTGGACAAGTTGGAACTAAGTGATGGGGTCTTGGGTATTTATAACAAGATGTCAGACAGAGAGAAGAAGACTTAGAAGGGAGACAAAAAAGATATCATTAGTTGAATAAAATGTTTTAAGTGTGTGAATTTAAAGCATGCAGCATGCCAGCTCTTAAAGAAAAGGAAAATCATTCGGGTCATCCCAAACCCAAGGTAAAAGGCCTTTGTTTTTATTTGGGCCCTTTTAGTATACGCTATGACCCCGTCTTGCGTTGCGTCCCTTGCGCGTCCAGCACATTTCACCTCCCCTGACCCACATGGGTGTCTCTCATTAATTCATTTACAACAATATATAGCAGTATCAACTCGTTTATTGGTGTACCAACTTTGCAATTGCATCTAGATCAGTTTGTATCCAAGCCATAGTTTTCATGACGCTTCCTTTATATTAAATACTTATGACTATTCCTCGTCTCAATTGTAGTTCGTGTCTTATGGCTTTTTATTTCATTTTCACTTCTTTATGTAGTTGTCTTTGTTTTGTGTGGACGATGGTGATATTCCATCAAACGAAACGTTGAGTTTAGATAGCTTCTTATTTTAAGAAAAAATAAAATGATTTCATGAACAATTGGCACTCAAGTCGTTGTATAAATTAAAAGCTTATCCAAAATACAAAGAATCTTAGGACGTCTAAAGCACAAAGAGTCGATGAACAGGCTAAAATGCTGTGCCTCCTTTGCCTATGACAAAGACTATTGGTGGTGACTTGGCCGCCCAATGATCCCTTGCATAATGGATGGGTATTTTACCTTGGGTTTGGGATGACCCGAATTAAAAGGGTCATTGCTTATACTAAAACCCTTTTAATCTATTCTTCCCAAGTTAAATAAGAGGCTTGGCCAGCCAGTGATCTCTTGCATGGAAAGAAAAGATTGGTACACGTTAGGCGTCGTGGGGACGTAGCAATACTTGAATATCAATCTGCTAAGGGAAGACAAGGCAGAGACACACCAAATTCAAACCTGCTCCTCTAATTATAAAACTATAATGTCTCTTCCCTCACTTTCAATTCCTGTTTTCACTCATTGGCTTGCTTAATTTCGTTTCCGCAACGCTGTTAATGGTCAAGCTTTGTTTAGGGTCACCATGCTAATTATTAATCAAATTCACCAACATTGTAGCTATGAGGAAATTTGCAAAATTATCAAGCTTCACCTTGTAAAAAAAGCATGCTCTTAGTTCTAAGTACCCTACATCCCTACCCTCTAGTTCAAACGCAAATAAACAATCGTCTTAAGTTTATAGAAACTTCTACATTTTGGGGCTGGTAAATAACAACGCGACATTAGTATTATATTATTCTTTACCTTATCTATTTAATTGCTTAGGCCTTTAATTAAACGTAATTCAATAATCCTGTACATGTGAACCTTGCGTCATTGCTTTCCTCATAAGGTGTTAGCAACGATGACCACGTCAAATTGTGATATTTGCGGAATTGCAAAATCTTAATTTAAGCCACGAGAAAATTTTACTTTTCCGTCCTGTCAATATTCATGTTAATGACATTATGATCTTAATATTGCCTCTTTCTTCAACTGTAATTGAAACATGATCTTGTATTCTCTCAATTTTTCACTTATGGATATGGATGATGGATCTCTTAAATTTTAGAGGAAGAGAAAATGTGATAATTTTGTAGTACATAACCTAATATCCATATAAAAAAATTCACAAGTTTTGTTTGTAATTTTTTTCGTGTCTATATCTCGTTGAAATTTACAATAGGAGAATGTGAATCAATATATCATAAGAACTGTTAAAAATAAAATAAAATAAAATGCAATAATTGCCTGCATCCTCCCCGGCTTGATAAGAACTCCCCTTTTTTTTTTTTTCTTTTTTAAATTCAACTGATTACAAAGATGGTCGTGACAATAACATACAAGCTTGTTTTATTAATGATTGGAACGTTCATGACTTTTTGGTTGACATTATTACATTCACAGTCGTCAATCGACATCAATAATGCAATTTTTTCAAAAATAATTACTTTGTTGTCAGTAACTATCTAGGTACTTTAGCATTAGAGTAATGATCGGTGAATGCACAAAATCGCGACTTATACGGGATGTATACGAAAAAAATTAGGAAGACAATAAAAATACTTAGATGATAGGTTCCGCATAATTCTAAAACTTAGTAATATCACATTATTTGCGTTGGTAAATTTATGGATAAAAAAATAACAATAATTATATGAGATCAATTATTTAAATATTTTTTATTATTTTTCTCACCCTTTTTTGATATATATGCCATATGCATCACAATTTTGTATATTCACCAACCATTATTCTTAGGGCAAAGACACCTGCATCATGATTGGTACTTTCTATTTTGTCATAGTGGGCTAGTGGCATCATTCTTTACTCGTTTTCTAGATTCTTTCTTCTTTTTCAGATTTTGGACCTAGTGCTGACTACATTTACATTGTTTTTTTGTTTCATGGTACTTACTGTTCAGAGAAATTTAGATCAACTCTACTTAACGATAACGAACCCATACTTTTTTGTTAAAAACCAAACCCAAATTTCTATTTGGGTAAGGTTGAGTTACTACAACTTTGGACTCCATAATCCAGCCCAGCCCATCTTCTGCTAAATTATATAGGATTAATGGAAGAGTGTACTGCACGAGAGGCATAGCTCAGACAGCAGAGTGATGTCGGGTCTGAAACAGTGCACTCGGTAGTTCCGAGGTAGGGATGTCAACGGGCGGGGGCGGGGATAGGCCCCGTCCCCGCCTCGCGTAAATACCCGCCCGCCCCGCCTCATATCCGCTACAGTGCTGTGGATATCCACGATACCAAGTTAAAATATTAAAAATTTTAAAAATTTAAATTAGATATAAAAATTATAATATTCTAAAACACTTAAAATAACCATAAATAATAATCTAATTTAACAATTCAAATTCTAACAATTTAGTATACTTAAAATTAAAATAAACACATAAAATAAATAAAAAATAAGTACAATAATTTAATTCTACAATCTAAATTCTAATAACTTAAAATGCTTAAAATAAAAATAAACACATAATAGTAATCTAATCATTAGTCTAATATATAATAAGTATAAATAAATCTAACTTATAAATTTAGACTTTACTCTAATCAATTTAAATAACAATAATATTAGTTTAACTAAATTAATAATTTAAGGATAAAATAATAATTTCATGGCGAGACCATGAGTATGGATATAGTGATCCCCGCTTGCCTCGCTTAACATGCGAAAGATTTAAAATCCCCGCCCCCATTACCCAAGGGGGCAAAATCTTCCCCATACTCGCCTTTCATGTATTACTTACAGATCCATGGCATTTGATTTTTGACATCCCTATTCTGAGGACTATACTTAAAAGAAAAAAAAAACAAAGTAGACGACTATCGAGATTTCCTATGACTCTTTCAAATAATATTCCTTATATTAATTGAGGTCAAGTCTATCAATAAAGGGGTTAATTCACTGCAATGTGCCAAATTGTAGTTCAAATTTTAATTGAAAAAGTCATGTATATTCAAGTGCCCCATAGTATTTTAACAAAATTACATCTAATGGGAGAATATATATATGAAAATAAATAAATAAATAAAATTTTATATATACGAAATTACAAGAAAAAGTATTTTGGTGGGCATTCATGTTTTATTTTCTTTTTGATAGTTATATTTGAAACTTTATCATTAATGTATGGTTATTTAGGGTGCATTTGTTTCGGTTTTTTTAAAAAAATAATTTTAAAATTTAAATTTTATATATAGTTAAAAAATTGAAAATTAATTTGTTTAGAAACTACTTTTTTAGTTTATAAAAAAAGAGCTGAAAATAATTTTTTTAATTCTAATTATTTTTTAAAAATTATCTAAACATACAAAAAGTGATTTTTTAAATAAAAAATAATTTTTGGCCCAAAAAATCACAACCAAACACATCCCTAATATCTAATTTTTCATTATTTATCCACAACAATTTTAGTATAAACTATTTTGTCTAGAAATGTCCAAAAAACCACAAGAAAGTTGCTTACCCAAAATCCTATATCATTAACCCAAAAAAATAAAAACAAGGAAGAGAAACCAGACCGGACCAACCGGTCGGATCGGTCCAACCAGGAACCGGACCCAGGCCGATCCAATCTTCATCACAAAATCAATTATGGTCAAAATCAGTAAACTGGTGTGAACTGGACCGGTCAAACTGGTTGACCTTTTTTTTAATATATTTTATAAAAATATTATTATTTCTTTTATTAAAAAAATGCTCAATCAAAATAAAAATTCATTTTTTTCAAATCTTGATTTTTTTAGTATACTTATTTATTATATACTCTTAAGTTAATTTAAAAATAAAAAATAAAAAATAAAAAATAATTATTATATTATCTGTGAGTACTTTCCAAAAAAAAATATAAGTGAAAATTAAAATAAATAAATTTTATACTTAAGATATTTGATAAAATACCTCATAATAAATATTATTTTACATTAATTATGTTATTATTAATAATTTAATATACTTTTTTACTTTTTAATTAATCATATGTATATATTTATATATATAAATAATTAAACATATATAGTGTATTATGTCCCAGTTGAACCCCCAGTTAAATCTCTGAACCTTTGAACCCCTATTTTGACCGATTCGATGTCCGATCTTATTTTCTTAACATTAAATAAAAATAAAAAAAACCTACCAATGCTGAAGTGAGTTAACTCACACGATCCGTTTTGTAACCTGCATAAATTGGGCTGAGTTGGGCTAATAAATAATTGGTCCAAGTTATTTTTGGCCCGAACTGCCACAATACATCGAAATTAGCTTGGGCATAAATAATTATACAAGAACATGTCCAATTTTAGATTTTAGGCAGCAATTAGAGATTCTATGCTGATTACAATAACACGATGCCTAAAGTTAAGGTCCAGTGAAGACCTACACCGGTGAGAGTTATTATATTTGCTCCTATGGCTTGTGGGAAAAAATTGTCTACATAGCTGAAGATTAGTAGTTAGAGCAAGTTCTCTTTCCACTTGCCATCATTGTAAGAGTTTAAATTAGCACGTTTCTACAATATATTTTGTCACTTTCAGCAAAATTTCTCTTAATCATTGATCCACTAGCACAAGCACTACCAAAGGAAAAAAACATTCTGCCATAAACTCACAGCTACACGAAAAAGCAATTGTATGCCATAGGCACAAGAAACAACGAATTAACAATAATAGAACTGCTAAGGTTGATAACAACTGGTACACGGTGTATGTTTAGAAGGAGCAATTAGTGGGAAAAGGGATAGCAGATAACAATGGGAGTTTAAAAGAAAGTAGAGGGACAACCAGAAGCCCAGCAGATATTGAGAGAACTCAATCACTCAATCACTTTGGAAAAGCACTAACAATTTTGTGGGGAAAGTGATAAGAACGGGTGTTATTGAAAAAAGCATATGGCATGGAAGGTGGGGTTAATATATATATATATATATATATATATATATATATATATATATATATATATATATAGCTTTATGTAAAAGAACATTTATGAATTGGTAAGGACCATGACACAATGTTATGTCTCTGAGATAGAGAAGCATCAACAGCCTCTATGGAAGTCTAGTCATTCACAGAAATCCACCCACACGCAAAGGGCATTTAACTTCTCTTAACAGTGGCTATTTGATTAGTACCCACCCGTGCAACAAATTGCACTGTTTCTTTTGTTTACGGCTGCAGTTGATGTGCAACAAGAAAATCCATTGCATTATAGATAGTAATTTATCTTCCATCAAATGTGTAAACTTGAAAGCGACCTCAACTCATTTATTTAGTAGCTCAGTTAATAATTCATAGAACTCAGAGAAGTAATTTTGATATTTTCCTAGAATGTAATAAACATGGTTTGAAATATATTATCCTGTACAATTGTGCATTTTCTTTTTTGACTTGAAGCAACTTGAACGCAGATGTTGATAGGCTCATTTATTGTGATATATTTGTTTCTGAGGTACATAGCTAGATTGAGAAAACTACCACGCGTGATAGCTTGTACATGTACTGCACGACAAGGCAGCTGCATTCAAGCTAGGATTTTACCGTCCATTACTTGAAAGGTTGAAGGGATGGCACCAAAACATCTTTGCCTCACAAACCAATCAAACAGGATGGATGGAACACACAAAAGGTGTTTTCAGCTGACAGTGATTCTCAAACAAGAAAAGATTTAGCATGATTGAGATGCTAGAAGTTAGACTGCTATTTTGAAAGAGACAGTTCATATGAAATGGATTCTATCAGTAGAATGAGATCACAAGGCAAAAGCAAAAGGCAAAGCTCTGAGTTTCTGTAGATATCCATGACATGAGGGGGAAATTGACATTCATGGACTTTTATCAAGCAATGGAGCTCTAAAGGGCACCGAGGACAACACATGAGCTGTACCATGTGACCCATAGTTTGAACTTTGAATATTTGACCAATGATTTTCGGTTTTTTATACATTTTTTTTACGACCCTGGGGAATGGAAGGTTCAGCTTTGGCGAAATGGATAATCTTAATGTGTTGCCTTCTTAGGCATGGAAAATCTTGGGCTACAGCCTGTATGTGGTTTTTTTTCCATAGCAAGGTAAATATAGTATACTTTTCCTTCTGACAAAGCTGCATAACCAGCGACAGGTTTCAACCTTAGTCCTCTCTTTAAAGTATCAAGAGAGTTAATAATCTAATCTTTCACACGAGGTTGCTGACAACTTTAACTAGGCAAGAAGAAGAGTTCACACTGACACACTCTACTTCTACGAATAACCAACTACGAGAGGTCTTCAATTGGGCCTATCAAGGTTGTTCTTATAGACATAATTAAGAGCAAAATGATAGGAATCCACGTGATGTATGTATAATGCAGCTTTAAAGTTCATAAATAGTTGATGACTTTGGTATGTGATATGACCACCTAATCACATGATGCTATGTATGAAGCAGGGAAAAGTCAAGCCAATTTCTGTATTTCTTTTCAATTTGACCCGTGACCTCTATTGAAAGCCTCCGGTTTAGGAAGTTGATTCAAAGCTAGCAATGGATTGTTCAGCGAAGACAAGCATATATGTTGAGTGAAGTGGGGCATCCATGTTGGATTGATTAAGATAATTGATTGATTTAGCATCCATAATTAGCACCCTTAAACCACTTGTTCCTTCATATACGTGATTCTCTGTCAATAATACAACTCAAAGTTTTTTATTTCTGCTTTGAATTTGAAAATGCCAAACTGGTGAGCTAAGAGGCCTTGAAAAAGGAGAGACAGAGAGCATGATAATTAGCATGGAGGACATTAACTGTAGGATAGGGGCTATCAATATAAGGCCATGGAAATCATAAACTAGGCCCTCGTGTATTTTTGAGCTCAAAGTTGCTCCCTTTACCGTCCTTGTCTGAACTACAGCTTTTCTCAGAAGCTTCCCTTTTTGGGCTATATGTTCACCAACACCATTTCCTCTGAACAACCCATTCTTGTCTAAAACTCTCATATCTCAGGATGGTAAGCCCACTCATTCAATTCAACACTGCTTCTCGATCTTTTTATCTTCTTTCCTTGTACATAGTTGATGAGTTTCAAATCTGTTCATGCAGGCAGACCAAGAGGAAAAAGAAGAACAGAAGCTCCTCACCGAATGGAAGAGAAGAAAAGGTGGATTCAGCGCTTCCATGTTTATCTTCGGTAAGCAAAATAAAATTAAAAAAAAAAAAAAACAAAGGAACTCTCTATTTGTTCTGTGCTTTGCTAGTGAACTGTATTAAGCCTTTTCTTGCTACTCTTATTCTTCCTTCTTCTTGTAGTCTTGTCAGCATTGGACAACATGGGATTTGTGGCAAACATGGTGAGCTTAGTCCTATACTTTAATGGGGTGATGCACTTCGATCTATCCAGTTCAGCCAACACTCTCACAAACTTCATGGGTTCAACTTTCTTGCTTTCCCTTGTTGGAGGCTTCATCTCAGATACATACTTGAACAGATTCACTACATGCTTGCTTTTTGGATCACTCGAAGTTATGGTGAGTGGTAAACAAATAACATCTTTGAAAAATTCCAGATCCCAATGGCCTTCCCAAATAGGTACATCAACTGGTTCAAAAAGGTTAAGCTTGTGTCTGATTTGTCACCTTTTTTTAGGCTTTGGCAATGCTCACGGTTCAAGCTGGTTCAAGTCATTTACACCCAGATGCATGTGGCAAGTCAAGTTGTGTCAAAGGTGGCATAGCAGTCATGTTCTACACATCACTGTGCTTGTTGGCATTGGGAATGGGAGGAGTCAGAGGATCTATGACTGCATTTGGTGCTGACCAATTTGATGAAAAGGATCCAACTGAAGCAAAAGCGCTTGCAAGCTTTTTCAACTGGCTTCTGCTCAGTTCAACTCTGGGAGCAATTACAGGAGTAACCGGTGTTGTGTGGGTTAGCACCCAAAAAGCTTGGCACTGGGGCTTTTTCATAGTAACCATAGCTGCCTCTATTGGCTTTGTGACCCTTGCTATTGGCAAGCCATTCTACCGCATCAAAATTCCTGGGGATAGCCCCACTTTGAGGATTGTTCAGGTTTTGTATCTCTCTATTTGGCTTTCCTATTTGATAGGCACAACACAATCTATAATGATATTCAGAGAACCCTTTTCCTGTTTTTTGTTAACTACAGGTTATTGTTGTGGCTTTTAAGAACCGAAAGCTGTCACTGCCAGAGTCACATGAAGAACTACATGAAATCAGTGATAAAGATGCCACAGTAGAGAAGATTGCCCACACCAACCAGATGAGGTGACTCTCCATGCTCAAAAAATTCGTACTTAACAACTTGTGCATACACAAATCAAGGCTAATTAATTTTCCAGAAATTATAAGCCAATTAAATAAAAACATGGTCTAGCGAATGTGCATGTTAGGATTCTTTTTCACGTACGTCATAGTAGGTAGTGCCAAGGACATATGGCCCACTACAACCTCTGCACGTTTAGGAGCAGCAGAGATATGGAGAATGATCATGGGAAAGAAAATATCTCTGCCGTGTCTAAACTGCAAAATGCTAGATGAAATTATCCTGTCACAGTGAGGGAAGGTCTTTAAAGTGTTGTACGGTGTGCAATCAATGCTTTTATTTTTATTTTTTTATTTTTCGGGAAATATCATCAAACACAGGGAAAAGTAGTACCTTCTATGGTAATTCGGGATTTACTACTGTTTTACTGAGAGAAAAAGAAAAGCATTTGGGTCATCAGTTCAGCCAGCTCAATGATTTTCGTCTTCGTCTATTTTTGTTTATTTTAATTTGTTGCTAAAATCATAGCCTTCCCATGTACAATAATTGAAAAATAATGGACGCGTGCAACATTGGGGTCGAGACATTCATATTCCCTCTCGATCATTTTCTTTTGAACATACATGCATGTTAAAAAGCGCTGGTTAATTGAATCAGGTTCCTAGACAAAGCGGCCATTCGTCAAGAAAACTTAAAGCCCGAGCCATGGAAAGTGTGCACAGTGACACAAGTTGAAGAAGTCAAGATCCTAACCAGAATGTTGCCCATAGTAGCCAGCACCATAATAATGAACACGTGTTTGGCACAGCTTCAAACATTCTCAGTTCAGCAAGGGAATGTGATGAACCTCAAACTTGGTTCTCTTACAGTGCCTGCACCATCCATTCCTGTTATCCCCCTTGTGTTCATAAGCATCTTGGTCCCCATATATGAACTATTCTTTGTGCCATTCGCACGTAAGATCACTCACCACCCTTCAGGCATTACACAACTTCAAAGGGTTGGTGTGGGGCTCGTACTCTCCGCCATTTCAATGGCAGTAGCTGGGATTGTTGAAGTAAAAAGAAGGGACCAAGGAAGAAAAGACCCTTCAAAGCCCATAAGCCTATTTTGGTTGTCTTTCCAATATGGCATTTTTGGTATTGCAGATATGTTCACCCTTGTAGGACTCTTGGAATTTTTCTACAGGGAAGCACCTGCTGGCATGAAATCATTGTCAACCTCTTTCACGTGGCTATCCATGTCTCTTGGTTACTTTTTGAGTACGGTCTTTGTGAATGTCATAAATGCTGTTACCAAAAGGGTCACTCCTAGTAAACAAGGGTGGTTGCATGGCTTTGACTTAAATCAGAATAATCTGAACTTGTTCTATTGGTTCTTGGCCACCCTTAGCTGCCTTAATTTCTTCAACTACCTTTACTGGGCCTCCAGGTACAAGTACAAATCCGAAGACCCCTGTTCTGGCCCAAATCTGAAGGCTTTGGATGAAATGCCTCTCAGAAGAATGGTTGAGAGAAATCAAGACTGGGAAGCCAAGAGTGATGGAAATGCCCAAGAATGAGGGGACCCTCTAGCAAACTAAAAGAGAATGGAAGTAGGATTATATTGGACTATTCGATGGTTAAGACTGAATAGAATATGCACGAGGTTGCTATTGGAATGGAATATAGGTAGTGTTTGAAAAATCGCTTATGATACATGTGTGCTTGTATGATTGATTGATATTGTTGGCTCTGGCACGATTTGTGTGTCCTCACGTGTCCAGAGGTTAAAGCTTTTTATTTTTTTCCCCTTTTTCATGTAAGTTGATTGACCTGAACTTGTAATTGGCTTTTGAGCGATGTTAATTAGTTAATTAGTTAATACATAAGAATTAGTCAAATAAAGATCCTAAAAGGTAAGTTTCGAAGTAAAGTGCATAAAAGGTTGGATGGAATCATTGGATAAAGAACCTAGAAGGTTTGTGACTAACAACATGCATAAACAGTTGAATGGAATCAATGGATAAAGTGCCTAGACTGTAAGTTTATAACTAACCTCTGTATACGGTTGAATGCAATCAATGGATAGCTGAATTAATAATGAGCAATAACGTCAATGCTACAGTTTGGCGCTGGCTAAACTGCATGAATGATTTAGTAAAAGCAAATTATCAAATTGCTGTCCGGGATATCATGTTGGTTTTCTAACAGTTTTGTTATGTTAGCTAATTTTCTAGTATTAAAGATGAACATAAATTTAGTCTTCTCAATGTATTTTTTATATATAAATTTAATCTTCTAAGTTAAACTTTATTTTAAATTGCAAATAATTAAAGTAATATCTAAGTTTTTGGGAAAATTAACTAGATGATGAATTGTGTGTGTTGAGAGGACCAATTTAAATCCTTATCCTTTTGCTAAAATTAATGAGACAAAATAAGAAGAGTGTGATTTTTCTTTCTCATAGCTAGTTCTTTGTCCCATAACCATAATAATGCAATGTCAGCTCACTCTTTATGGAACCAACGTAAACGAGTCCGAAGATGAAAAAGATTAAAGGGAAATATGTTTCGTCGTGGGGTGGGGTGGAGTGGAGTGGTGTGATGGTCATGGTGGGGCAAAGTTGGTGGTGACTGGCGAGTGACAAGGCGTTTCACCCGAAAGCGGAAAATCTCTTCACATTTGGATTTGGTTTAGGAATGAGACTACGACGTGACCAACCTCGTCGTGTTTCGTTCCCAACCCATTGACGCTACGCTAGAGTCATCACTCTCACAATTCACTCCTCTGTCATGCTGATAGCTTTGCATTGTGTTTTAATCCAAATATATTTGCTCTTTTCGCTAAAGTAATACTAATTGTGTTTCCTCCAGTAATACTAATTCTTTTCCAAGTTACATATTTTTTTCCTACTGGATGAAATTTAAATTAGCTGAAGCGACAACCGTAGTTATAGGTTATGATTTCCTTTTTTTGGGTCATGAAATTTTTTTTTTTTGGGGTCAGGTTTTGGTCTTTTTTTTTTTTTTTGGTTAACATATTTTTTTATTGATAAATAATCAAAGACAATAGCCTAAACACATTAGAGAACTATATATCTGACCAATATGAGTTAAACCTATGATTACAATCCACAAGTTTGCACAACTTTAAATAAACACGTCTGAATTTAAATGGGGCCATGAATTTAAATGGGCGTGGTTGGCAGTGGCACCTATGTGATGCTTGCAAGCTATGACATTATTGTTAACCGGAAAATCTAATTCGGATTGGACCCAAAAGTACCTCGATAAAGTAGAAGACAGTGTGTCCGAACTGATTGGATAGAAACCATAAAAACAGAGCTCCTTACGGCCCTAAACGAATGAAAACCTAAGCCATCATCGACCCACTTTAGAGAGCTCACAAAAAAAAAAGAGAGAGGAAGAGTCCCTCTTTTTGGAGGAAATGAGCCACACAGAAACACGTTACCACCAACAATGCACAACAATAATAATCTATTTATGCTCTTCAATAAAGCAGAACCAAAAAAAAAAAAAAAGAACTCTTCAATAATTATTTTAAAAGTAAATAAATTTCTATGACCTAACAAAATAATAAAAAAAATAGATTTGGATGCGAAAATGTTTGGAAATACTAAAACTTTTGATGTGTTAATATTAGTGTACATCTACTAATTTACTAATAATTAAGATTCAAAACAAAAAAAGGTATGCCATATATTAGCTTCTTATGAATTTTAATTTTTCACCATTTTAGAAAAGATACTATTAAAGGTAATATTTCAACTTTCTATTTTTGTGTAATGGAATATCGATCAATCTTTTGGATTGTGTAATGGAACAAGGTTAATAGTTGAAGAATTGGGAAACAATGTCATTAGAGCAATTGTTGTCATAAACAATAAACTTGGAGAAAATGTTTACATATCTTGGATGAATTTAATATCTTCTAATCTAGGCATGCCTCTAAAGTTTGAAAAAGGACAATTCTTGATCACTCTCTGTTTTGCTATGACCATTAATAAAAGTCAAGGTCAATCTTTGTTATTTGTTGGATTGTTTTACACAAGCCTATCTTCACTCATGGACAATTTTATATGGCTATTTCAAGAGTAAAATCAAAAAAGTGGTTTAAAAATACTAATTTTAGATAACAATAGAAATCCGTACAACATAATCCAAAATATTGTTTACCCAGAGGTGTTTCAAAAGATTTAAATATCAAGTATGAATTTTTTTATATTTTTTTATTTAATTTATTAAATAAAACATTTATTACATTTTGTTATCAAGTTTTTTCAAACTTTATTACTAATATCTATTTTTATTATAATGCAAGATGATATATGAAGATCAAAACTTGAAACAAAGTTCGCATATAAACAATTCTTTGTAATATTTACTTTTAATCACAAACATTATTGCTAATTATTTACTATTTATTTTATAAAAAGTTGTCATCAAATGTTTTTTTTTATTCTATCTGTTTCAATATATCTGTCAAGTTTCAAACATTTTAGTATTTTAGAATATCAATCTATTTCTAATATTAAAGTAGTATTAATTTTTTTTCAATAATACCTTTAATATAATTGTGATGATTAAATAACTATTAATTGCATGTATTTATTTACTTTTATTTTATACAGTGATATTTTCATCTATTTATATAATTTTGTACCATTACCAGAATCAATTTATTATTTTCTTAATTTATGTGTTTTTCTCTTTTTCTTATGTTTATTTTGAAACAAAATAAATATTTATTATATTTCAAAGTATTTTTCCTTATCATCCCCTGCATTGCACGGGTCAAATAACTAGTCTACTAATAATTAAGACTCAAAAAAAAAAAAAAAGTATGCCACATGTTAGGTTCCTATGAATTCTAATTTTTCACTATTTGGAAAAGATACTATTAAAGGTAATATTTCAACTTTTTATTTATTAAATTTATTAAAAAATTAGATAATTTTGTAATTTAATCTATAATAAATATATTACCTTGATTCTCTCATCCAATAAATCTTCTTAAATATTACGCTGCTTAAATATCTCTCCGTCATTTTATTTGAATCCCACAAAAAAATTTTAAATCAATTTAAATAAAATTAAAATCTTATTATTTAATTTACATTTAATACAATATTTGATTCTCTCTTCCACTAATACTTTTTAAATTGGCTATTGAACTCTCTCTCCTTCTATTAAATGGGGCCATGAATTTAAATGGGCGTGGTTGGCAGTGGCACCCATGTGATGCTTGCAAGCTATGACATTATTGTTAACCGAAAAATATAATTCCGATTGGACCCAAAAGTACCTCGATAAAGTAGAAGACAGTGTATCCGAACTGATTGGATAGAAACCATAAAAACAGAGCTCATTACGGCCCTAAACGAATGACAACCTAAGCCATCATCGACCCACTTGAGAGAGCTCACAAAAAAAAAAGATAGGAAGAGACCCTCTTTTTGGAGGAAATGAGCCACACAGAAGCACGTTACAGCCAACAATGCACAACAATAACAATCTATTTATGCTCTTCAATAAAGCAGAACCAAAAAAAAAAAAGAACTCTTCAATAATTATTTTAAAAGTAAATAAATTTCTATAACCTAACAAAATAATTAAAAAAGTAGATTTGGATGCGAAAATGTTTGGAAATACTAAAACTTTTGATGTGTTAATATTAACATAAATCTACTAATCTACTAATAATTAAGACTCAAAACAAAAAAAAAAGGTATGCCACATATTAACTTCTTATGAATTCTAATTTTTCATCATTTTGGAAAAAGATATTACTAAAGGTAATATTTCAACTTTCTATTTTTGTGTAATGGAGCGTCGATCAATCTTTTGGATTGTGTAGTGGAAAAAGGTTAATAGTTATAGAATTGGGAAACAATATCATTAGAGTAATTGTTGTCACAAACAATAAACTTGGAGAAAAGGTTTACATATCTCGAATGAATTTAATACCTTTTGATCCAAGCATGCCTCTAAAGTTTCAAAGAAGACAATTCCTTATCGCTCTTTACTTTGCTATGACCATTAATAAAAGTCAAAGTTAATTTTTGTCATTTGTTGGACTATTTTATATAAGCCTGTTTTCACTCATGGATAATTTTATATGGCTATTTCAAGAGTAAGATCGAAAAGTGGTTTGAAAATACTAATTTTATATGACAATGGGAATCCCTGCAATATAACCCAAAATATTGTTTACTCAAAGGTGTTTCAAAAGATTTAAATGAATTTTTGTTTTATATTTTTTATTTAATTTATTTAATTTTTGTTTTTTATCAAGTATTTTCAAACTTCATTACTAATATCTATTTTTATTATAACGCAAGATGATATATGAAGATCAAAACTTGAAACGAAGTTCGCATATAAACAATTCTTTGTAATATTTACTTTTAATCATAAACATTATTATTAATTATTTACTATTTATTTTATAAAAAGTTGTCATCAAATGTTTTTTTTTATTCTATCTGTTTCAATGTGTCCTTCAAGTTTCAAACATTTTAGTATTTCAGAATATCAATCTATTTCTAATATCAAAGTAGCATTAATTTTTTTTAATAATACCTTTAATTTAATTGTGATGATTAAATAACTATTAATTACATGTATTTATTTACTTTTATTTTATACAGTAATAATTTTATCTATTTATACAATTTTATACTATTACCAAAATTAATTTATTATTTTCTTAATTTAAGTGTTTTCCCTTTTTTTATGGTTATTTTGAAACAAAATAAATATTTATTATATTTCAAAGTATTTTTCCTTATCACGGGTCAAACAACTAGTCTACTAATAATTAAGACTCAAAACAAAAAAAAGTATGCCACATGTTAGGTTCCTATGAATTCTAATTTTTCACTATTTGGAAAAGATACTATTAAAGGTAATATTTCAACTTTTTATTTATTAAATTTATTAAAAAATAAAATAACTTTGTAATTTAATCTATAATAAATATATTACCTTGATTCTCTCCTTCAATAAATTTTCTTAAATAATACGCTGCTTAAATATCTCTTCATCCTTTTATTTAAGCCGCACAAAATTTTTTTAAATCAATTTAAATAAAATTAAAATCTTATTATTTAATTTACATTTAATATAATATTTGATTCTCTCTTCCACTAACACTTTTTAAATTGGCCACTATTGAAATCTCTCTCGTTCTATCATTTCATTTGAACCACACAAAAATTTATTAAATTTCTTTAATGTAATTTCTATTATTATAATATTTTTATTAAATTTCATAATTTCTCTTTTTTATATAGATGCAAAAATACCATTATCTAAAATCACAAATGATATGTTATTAATTACCTAATTCACAAATTTTAAAATTTTGTTTACACTTTGAAAATTGTTTAATATGTAATTGTTTAGAGTATAAAAATGTCAAAGGAAAAAAAAAATCTAATTATTTGGTCTTACTTCTTCAATCTTGTTGAAATCATATTATTTTTTATTTATCATCATATTCTTATAATACTACTTTTTTTCGATGGGATCGTACAATACCAAATATTGATGAATATTAGTTTTAGATTTGTCACATCAACTAGTATAGTTAATGTAATTTTTGAAGGATTAATATCATAACTTACTCTTGAAGAAAGTGAGCAACAAAGTAATTTTAACATTTCTTTAATAACTCTTTTTATATTAGTCTAATATAAATAAAATTTTAATAAAATTGCATAAAATTTTTTACTCTTTTTACGGAATTTTTATTTTAAAATTAAATTGAAATTAAAAAATTACCAAGTGCTCTACAAAATAGCATATTCTTTAAAATTATTTAACTATGAGATTAAAAAAGGGAAAGGGGAGAGGAAGGAAATTAATTTGATTTTTAGTTGTTTAGTCTTTATTAAAATCTATAAGAATTCTTATAAAGTAAATTATAATTTTAATAATGAACTATGAGATTAGTTTCTATATACTAATAATATAAAAAATATTTACACTATTAATTGTTACTTAAAAATTGAAAGTAAATATCTTTATAAATTCATTACACTTTTCATAATGTGTTGTTGTATAAAATGATTTTTTTATTTTTTTTTGAAATTACTTTACTGGATATTGGAGAAAGGGTGGATGACAGTTAATTTTTTTAGTTGTTCTATCCTCACTAAAAAGTGGTAATGTACTATCTTTATAAAATAAATTATATCTTCAATAATGAGTTATAAGAAATACTTCTATAAAATTTCTTCTTTAAAATTATTTTACTATAAGTTCGAAAAAAAGGGGAAGAAAAGCGAAAAGAAATTAATTTTTTATTTTGTTATTTATTCATTACTTAAAAGAGAAAAATCCTTTTAAAATTAATTAAAAAGTAAAAGATACATTACAATATAGAGAGATTGTGATTACAAAGAACTGTAAATAATTTACACTTGTATAATGTACGGGTCAAATATACTAGTAAGAAAAATAAATGTTGAATTAATGTACATCATCAACAAAACATGTACATACAAACTAACTCAAAGAATTCAAATACCATCACCGACAGATTGCCATTGGCCAGAGTTCAAGGCTAAACTGAACTAAAGTCTCTTTGCGTATATTATTCTTGAATTGCTATGTGGGGCTGTAAGCCATTGAGAATAAATTATAATTAAGTTTTGTGCATCTGCATTGTACAGATAACAAAATTTGGTTCATGTAAATAAAGATTATTATGTGTCTTGCACTCTTGCTAGATGCAGGCGAGGGAGAGACCAAGATTTGCTTGCCCCTTCTATCTCGCTGCTGTTTCTGCCTTTTTCCCAGCTTTTGTAGTTCACATGCATCACATCAGCACCTTAATTAGTGCGTGCTCAATTTTTTGTGCATGACAGCAAACTAGCTTGTGGGATAGCTAGCTAGCTGTCTGTGCTCTTCTTGCCAACTACTATTCAAAAATATATGAATCACGCATGTGATTACGGGACATGGAGCTCTCACATGCACCCCGCTATCTTACCCGTTCTTCTTTATTAGCTGTGGTGTGGCAAGGATCATGATTCAGGGCCATCAACTGGGGTTCACCATTAATCTTTGTGTCTACAGCACGTGATCACAGACAACATTATGATTTATAATTTGACCGCCCCGCTACCCTTTGATGTGAAAATAAGGATCAGTCGAGTCATTTTTATACTTTAAGTAGTTCCCCCATTGTAAGTCTCACATTAAGCAAATAAGTAAGTTTAACATGCATGGTAATTAAACTATACAATTCTCCGATGCAATAGATTAATTTTTTGGGTTGAATTCTCTTTATAGACTTGGATTATAACAATTGATATTTTTACTGAGAGTTGAACTATTGGTATTGAAGTCATAAAACTCCCCTATCCAATAGACAAATATTTTGGATTAAGCTCTTTTTATCGTCTTAAATCATAACATGCTCCTCGAATAAGAATATTCCTAAATTATATGAATTAGTTTTCAAATTATAAGTATGAATCAACCAAAAAACAAATTATTAGTTTGAATAAATAGGTATTCACGTTTGTTTTTTCTTTTCAAAAGTTAAAATAGAATTTTTTATTATTGTTCATGATTGACCAGTGGGAGGAATAACCTGTGATCCGAGATACGAAAAAGATGAATGACAAATTCTAGTTAGCAACAGCTTCTGGTTAAAAAGCAATGCCGTCAAGGTGAGATGATAGTGTACCTGTATGACATTCCGACACTCAAGATATGCACCAAAAGATACTATGAGAGTAAAATAATGTGTAACTGAACAATGTGATGTGCATAGAATAAAAATACTCGGGGAAGGTTCAGAGAGAGTAGTAAAAATGATCTCAGATCATAGGTAAACCACCTTATTTCAAGCTGATAACTCTTTATAAAAATAGAAACATATGCGCTTCATTTGAAAGTGAGATAGTTGAATATATCTCAAAGCCCCCGTAACAATTATCTATCTGTGATTTTTTAGTATTAATTAGCTCGCCGCAATTTATAGGTAAAATTTTTTAAAATAAATTGAGTGCTTCGTATCAAATATGTCATTGTCTGTTCAATAATTAAGAGAAGTATATCGAGATGAACAATTTGACAACTTGAGTAATTGACACCCCACATGTGGTTTACTCTTGTCCATGCAAATGGATGGAATAATTAAGAGTGGAGAAGGGTGTTATCTGAGTGAATGTATGTCTAAGTGTAGGCACAAAACAAACTGATAGGCACAAATAGAACTCGGTGGCGTAGATACGGATCAGTTGCGTGTACGGAACGGAAGTTGCTAGCTATGGGTAGAGCGGTGGTGGCTAGAGTCTCACACTCTCACTCATCCTCTTAACCTTAACGTAAGTGTTACACTCAAAAAAGAGGGAAAAAAAACTTCCCTTGGTGTTGGCAATGGACATTGAAAAGAAACGCATATTTGTTCCCGCTGAGCAAAAGTTTGGTACCTAATGCCGAAAAAGAAGAGAAAAACAAATAAAGAATTAAAAGCAATTTGTTCATTTCAAGATTCGACGGAAAAGTGATAAAAACGGATCCATGGTCCATGGAGTGAATTCGAGCTTCAATTCAGGCCGAAGAGAAGATCAATTATTGACGCATTAACAAAAGAACATACAACGACCGCTCTGCACCCCACTTGTTCGGTAGTAATTTTTGCTTTTGTTTGTTCTGCTCTTTGATCCAGCTTCTGAGCCTCTTGTAATTATCGGAAAAAAACGACCACCATAAATGTATTAGACCAAACAGTGCCTCTACCATTTACTTCCCACAATTAAACTACTTGATTTTCTTCTGGGGCACGAAACTATCTGACATATCAATCCCATGAATATGGTGACACCTTGCAATTACTATTTTTTTTTTTGTAATATACTTTTATAGTTTTAGTCTTTCATAAATTTATTTAATTTGCGCAGAATTAACTAATTTTATTTCAATTTAGTATCATTATAAACTTTGTTCATATGATCGCTCAATTAGCTTATATAGCTTTATTAAAATATCAGGAGATCAATTCAAAACTAACTAACAAAGATGCGTAGAAAGCGTCAGTAACACGAATAGTATATATAAGCTGTTGATTTAGCTTTCCCTAGGATCTTAGAACTCTGTCAGATTCCAAACGTGCCCACCGTAATAAAAACCTTATAAAGCCCGGCAAACACTGTTCTGCACATATGTCCCCACTTCATCTTCTTCCATTATTATTTTTTCTCCCTCTCATTACCTCTTAATTATTCTTACTTAATTAGCTCCGCGATTTAAGAGGGGCAAAGCATTTTGGTTAAAATGGCTTTCTTTTGTCGCTAATGACAGATTTTGCTGTGCATTGTTTGCTCCATTAGCCAAGTGTTGTGTTGTTCTGCCACCCAAGTGTGAAGGGTGTTGTTCCTCCTCAGAAGAGAGCATGGCGAAACTTTTCTGGGTTGGCATTACGATAGGACTTGTTTTTAGCAACTGGGTTGATGGGTTTGAGGGATATGAATATCACTTCAATGAAACAGAACTGTCCTTGCTGGAGGCTCATGAAGCATCCTCATCTTTGGTTGGAAGGAATGTTTTGTTCGTAGGACTCACCCTTATTCAAAGTGCTGCTGCTAGAGGAGCAGGTGCAAAGTACAATCTAGTTGCAATCTTCTCACATACTCTTCATTTTATGAGCAAAAGCATATCATACAAATTGAACTGCAGCAGCTTAATTGTCTTCCTTTACAAATATAGAAACCGTGCCTTATTCTTATTTTAATAATGGATTGATTGATTGTTACTTAGAGTGCACTTTATCTAATTGACAATTGGTTTTGTATTTTTCTTTTTTTTTTGTCAGTTTAATTTTTAACTAGTTTTTGTTTGTGAAAATTTTTAGGCTCTCACAATATTTTTTCCCGTTGTCTTTGTATGCATGTATAAAAGTTTTGCATGTTATTTAAAGCAAATCTGTTATTCTCGGCACTGATGTCATTTTATTTGATTATTTTGACCTATTTGTCAATGTCTTCAATTTTTTGAAATCCCTGCCCCTGTCTCGGTGTTACGTTAGCCTTGCGTATGTCAATTAATTGTTGACTAACTAAAACTGTAAACGTCTCCACATAAAGAAACTACCATATGTTTATGGAAAATTTGTCAGAGCCACAGTTTATGTAGCAGTAATTAAAAATTTGTTGCCTTTAATTTAGCTAAATATTTTGACCTTTTGCTCGCTCTGGCAGTCTGCTTGGATGGAACATTACCTGGTTATCATCTACATCGGGGATACGGATCAGGAGCAAATAGCTGGATTATTAATTTAGAGGTTTCACTTGATCTTTCTAATTGTTCTGCTTCACTTTATTTTCTGTAAGAGATCTGTATATCAAACAAAATATCTCCTGCAACTTTAAAGAACACAGTATAAGGTTGATTAGTCTTCCTTTTGGCACCTCAGAAGGATTTATTGTGACTCGTGAGTGTGTTGTTGGAATCCAATTTTTGTGACATGACACGACTGATAAAGTATTCTGAAATAGAAGTTTTCGGATCCCCGAATGTCACTGAGTCCTTTTTAAAACATAATGTGTTGATTAAGTCACTTCCCTGCTGTGCTGTAAAAATTTAGAGTGATGCTCAAGTGAAAATCCCATGGCAGGGAGGTGGATGGTGTAATAATATTAGAACATGTGTTTATCGCAAGAAAACACGGCGCGGATCATCAGCATTCATGGAAAAGGAGATACCTTTTACAGGAATACTAAGCAATAAACCTGAAGCGAATCCAGGTTTCTATTTAATTGAACTACTACATTGACCACTCAAATTCTGCACTTATCTTTTTCGCAATAGCAGTTTTGTTCATGTTATTGTTCTTCACGTTTGCAGATTTTTTCAATTGGAACAGAGTTAAGCTTCGTTATTGTGATGGTGCCTCATTTGCTGGGGATGGTGAAGATAAGGTAGAGTTTGATATCTTGGTGTTCTTGAAATGATATTTCAGTTACTCTTGTTGCAAGAAGATGACATAACTAAAATTGGTTGCTTTACAAATTTAGCATAATGTGTGAACATTTGAGGCCTGTTCACTTCGAGGCTCAAGTAAGTGAACTTGAAGGAGTTTAAATCTGGGAGTGTCAAATCATTGTAGTAAGTAACTATGGTTTACATTTTCAGTAAAAGATATTAACAAATTTTAGAACTGGCTATACGACTTTTTATGCTGTCAGTGCACATTTAATTAGATCTAACAATAAGTACAAGGAGACTCTTTATGCTGTCAGTGCACCTTTAGTTAGATCTAACAATAAGGACAAAGAAAAAGTCCAAGTGGACAGCGACTTCATTGCAACATATAGATTCTGTAATTCTAAGGGTGTAATTGGTTGAGTAGGTGGAAAGTGGATATGTGGAAAATAAAAAACAGGTTGAAAATAAAGGAGAAAATGAAGTACATTTTGTTTTCCACCTTCACATGTTTTTGTTGTTCCAAGTAAATGTGTTGTGATTTTGATTCCAAACTCTCTACTTTCATACTTTCCGTGTACTACACCGCACCAAAGGAGAATACAAGATACCTTTACCTATTTTTTTCCTTCCTAGCCACATTCGTCTGATTTTTTTTTATTTTTTTTTTAATTTGGCTAGCTTCTCTTAAATCTTAGTGAATATGTTTGCAAGACATTGGTTTAAAGGCGGCCTTATTTTCCTTTTGTTTAATTGTCTACTTTCTGTCTTAAATAACTTTGCCAACTTCCTTTTTATAGTTTTCCTAATTTTCACATCCTCTGTTTGTGTTAGATGTAGATACATACATATCTTTTTCGAATAAAAGTTGGTGTTAGAGGATACTCAAAATTGTAAAGCGACAAACTGTATGAGTGAGGGTTGAGAAAGAATAACAGTAACTTCAATTCACTTGACATTCATATGATCAAATGATGGTTATTACATTAGATTTACTTGCATCTATTGACTGCTGAGGTAGAGTGCACAACTGCAATTCAGAGGGCAGCGTATTTGGGCAGCTGCAATGGAAGATTTGATGTCAAAGGGAATGCGTTTTGCCAAGCAGGTTGTACACACATATGCACTCACATACAATGCTACTCTAATAATCTTCCTTCTCTTGTTAAGTAACATGTACAACTAATTTGCTGTAGGCTCTTCTTTCGGGATGCTCTGCTGGTGGCCTGGCTACTATTATACACTGTGATGAATTTCGCGGTCTCTTTCCAAGGACCACCAGAGTGAAGTGTCTAAGTGATGCTGGGTTGTTCCTTGATGCGTAAGTAGTGCACTTCATATTTCACGCTTTCAATGCCACTTCCAACATCATCGTTGGATAGTTTTTCTTAAAGTTATTGTTAATTATTGTCTCCCTTGGAATCATAGGATTGATGTATCTGGCGGGCATACCCTCAGGAATTTATACACTGGCGTCGTAGGATTGCAGGTACCACACTGGTTATGACGAGGCCTATGTATTATAGTGTGAAAGCAAAATGCATTAAGAAAACACATCTTCCTCATGGTCTTTTCAATTGACTTATAGTATGCGGTTCAACAACTTCAGAACCATAAACTAATATGAAATTTATTGTCAATTTAATGCAAACATCATTTTTATGATGCTGTTCTGGTCATGGATCTTTCACATGGTTTTTTGCTGAACCTGTGCAGGAACCCATATTTTTAGCTGTTAAATTCAATTTTGAAAACCATTCTTTAATGACATGGCCATTTGACATGGTTATAAATTTTAAGGCATACCGATAAATATTTGTTAATCATTGCAGGGAGCACAGAAGAATCTGCCACAAATTTGTACTAATCACCTTGACCCCACTTCGGTAACTGTTGATTCTTCTCATGCCAAAATTTAGAAATATCAGTTTCATTTGGAAGAATATGCAGAAAATGGATCTATCATGGTTGCTTGCATTTAATTGAACTATCAGTGGCTGGTTTTTTTTTTTTTTTTTTACCCCCGTTTTCAGTGCTTCTTCCCTCAGAACTTGATTGCCAGTGTCAGAACCCCGCTATTTATTCTTAATGCTGCTTATGATTCATGGCAGGTAAATTATCTGATTTTATCATGAGGTCGTCTTAACTTGCGATGGATCACATTATATGATCTCTGGTAGTAGTGATCGTTAGATTGACTGTTGACAGATTATACTAAACAAATAATTCATTTTCATGCTTGTCATCAGATCCAATCCAGTTTAGCTCCTCCATCAGCAGATCCCCATGGCTATTGGCATGATTGCAGATTAAATCATGCTAAATGTACTAGACCCCAAATCCAATTTCTCCAAGGTGATATGATGTACAAGAATCAACAAGATTGGAGAGATACCTTCAATAAATTATTCAGTTGATTATTAAGACGTTTCACTGTCTCTTTAATACAGGATTCAGGAATCACATGCTGAACGCTATCAAAGACTTCTCAAAATCAAACAAGAATGGATTATTTATTAATTCATGTTTTTCTCACTGCCAAAGTGAGAGGCAGGATACATGGTTTGCTGACAATTCTCCTGTCCTCAGGAACAAGGTGAGCCTTGCACTTTGCTGATATTGTAGTTTCAGTTGAAAATTTAACATGTTGGTATGCGCTTGTTTTCCAAAAGAAAACTCTAGTCATCGAAAAACTCGAAAGAAATAAAAATAGGAGGATGAATATTACATGGAGCTTATAATCAATCACTAAATGCTTTGGCGTTCACTATAGAATCTGGTACTATTTTGTGATTGCTTGCGAATATATAACATTTTTGTGGTCTGTATTTGTAACTTCTTTCTGATAATACTGTTTAATTTAATTTAAAGATATCTAGTAATCTGAGTTTAAGATACTTATGCATGCAGGCAATTGCTGTGGCTGTTGGAGACTGGTATTTCGACCGAGCAGGTGTTAAGGTCATTGATTGTCCTTACCCTTGTGATAATACGTGTCACAATTTGATATTCAGATGAGCTCAATTTCATCTCTCATCAGAATTTCAATCATCTTATTTCATTTTTAGGCATCATCTGACCTGCAATGGAAGATTATGCTATTCAATGTAAGTTATAGAAAACAATAAAGGAAAAAGGTTGCTGACAAATGCAAATCCATTTGTTCCTCAATCAATAGTTTACAAAGTGCGAGAGGTGCAATAGATCATTAGACAGTTTACACTGTTAAGTTAAACTGTGGCTGTCATCAATTCATTTCATCTTTCCCTTCTTAGCTGGAATAAAAAGGATATGAGATTTATACAAAGAGAGAGAGAGAGAGAGAGAAGATAATAGGATACGAGATTATTTGATTAGATCTCTCTCTCTGCTTTGTTGCGGTGCTTCAACGAATGTCATTACAAGTAGTGGATGTATCTCCCTACACTTCCAACTCTCCAAAACCTATTTTATTCAAGTGTTTTAGTACTAGCTCATTATCTAGTGATTTAACGTTTTTTTTTTTTTTTTTGCGCTTAAACAGAATTAAACAAACTATTCAAAGTAAAATTATTTCTCAAAGTAATTTAATCCAGTGAAATCTTTATACTCAATTAATTTACCTGAATCTGTCTAAACTGTAGCTGACTTAGTTGATTGGTCTCTGTGCATGTTTCAATTCTTTTATTTGGGAGTTATATATAGGCAAATATACTTATAAGTGCATGATGAATTCAAGGATATGTCTTTGACCCTAAATTATGAAAAGTTTTTTCTGTAAAGAAATTAAAACTTTAAAGATTAATTGTTATTAGTTAATTTACAAAACCAATGTATGTATCAGAGCAGTATAAATTTAATGATTCAAAGTTTCAAACTCTGGAAAAAAATAAAAATGAAAAATGAGAGGGCCTCTTACTTCTAGTGGTGTCTAAGAAGATTGTCTCCTATTATTGTGTATAAAGAGACGGATGCCTCAGCCAAATACCAAGAATATAGATATTTATATTTATATGACTTTACATTTGATTTTAGGGTAAGTTCAGCCCTGATGGTGTTTATTTTGGGAGAAAAAAAATGTAAAAATAAATTTTAGGCAAGATTATTGGTATAAATGCTTTTAAGTTTTACGCGGTTTATATTTTTTATAAACAAAATAAAATTATATTTGTATATTGATCAAGGGTGTCCATTGGATTAACCCAATCCATAAACTTTAACTTAACCCACAAATACACATTGAGTTGGATTAGAAAATCTTTAACCTATGAGGTATGAGTTGAATTATGGGTTTAAAATTTTTCAACTCGCACAATCCAACCCAATCTAACTTTTTTTTTTAGTTGAATAATCTTAAACTTATGTAAAATATATGCAATGCAATGAATTTTTTCTTGTTGGGTTTGCCCAACCTATCTTTCCTATCTCCTCTTTTGAATGGTCTCAAACTTGTGTAAAACATATATACAATTCAATGAGTTTTTTCTTGTTGGATTTAAAGAATTACTTTGTAGATGGGCCTTTGGTTTGGTGGTTAAGCTGCACATGCAAAAGAGTCTTTGTCTCAAGGGTAGTGAGTTCAACTCTTGGGGTTGAGTCCCCACCCTCTCCCCCTCCCTCCTCCCCCCTCCTTTTCTCCTTCCAAAAATGACCCAAAAAAAGAAGAAAGAATTACTTTTATTGGATTTAAAGAATTATTTCATTAAAAAAAATGCCACGTGCAATGTCAATATTATCATAACTCTTGATATATAAAGCACTATATATTATTTTTACTTCCTTGATTTTAAGCCTTTAAAGGATTGTTTTTGTTTTGACTATGAGGTTTAAAAAAATAACTGCCTACCCAGCCATGCCAACCACACTATTCTTTTTCTAGGACTTTTTTTTTTTAATAAATTTATACATGACTTGTAGTTGTCTTGCTTGTTAAAAAATTTGATATATATATGAATTTAATTTTAATATATTATCAATATAAAAATGTTTTTCACATATATTCAATCATATGTTGCTCCATTAGCAAAAGCATATAACTCAACCGCCCACTACCTTAAAAATCTTACAAATTGATATGATTGGATAGCAGTATAAAACTATTTGATATTGACAATGTATTAAAATTAATCTCTTTTTATATTCGATTATATATTTTAGTATTTTTAATATTTTTTTAAATATATATTGGACCTATGAGATTTTGACACAACCCATCCCACTCATGAGTAGGTTAGATCGAGTTGGTTTGAAAGGAAAAAATTTACTCAACCCAACCCATATTGTTTTAATGAATGGGCTAAGATGAAAAAGTATTTCAAACCCATCCAACCCAATTCACAAATGCCCCTAATTTTGATAAGAAAAACATCCCTAATTTTGATAAGAGAAAAAAAAATATTTAAGGGCTGTTTGAAAAGTATTTTGTAAAATAATTTTCAATTTTTAAAAACAAAAAGCCAAAAAAGCTTGTTTGGTATATTATTTTTTTTTTGTGTTGTTTTTAAAAATTAAAAAATAGAAACTGAGTTTTAAAAATAGAAAGTAGAAAACAAGTTCGAGTTGTTTTGGTTTTTTTTTGTTTTAAAAAATAGTTGAAAATATGGTGGCATTTTTTGTAATTTTGATTTGTCCTCCTTTCGATATTGACACCGAAAATACAAAGATGTGACATAAACCCAATAAAAAGTGTAGGTCCCAGCCGTGGAACATGATGAAAGTATCTAAACAATTGTTTTTGTTTTTTACTCTGTAAAAACTATTTTGTGAGTATTGCTGCTAAACAAAGTTTTTTGTTTCTTGTTTTTAAAAATTGAATTTAAACTTATTTTTTTAAATTGTTTTAGAAAATTAAAAAATAAAAATAATTTCAAACAAGCCTTTCTTGAGGGATTTTTTTTTTCAAGTTATATTAGTAGTAATGGGATTTGAACTTATGATCTTATGCAATCTATCCAAACCTCTTACCGTTAGACCAATTTTAGTGGCTTGAAGAATTTAATTTTGATACACAATTATTGTAAAAAAATTTTATGCAGTCATTCAATCATATATTGTTATATTATTAAAAATATTTGGCTTTTATGATAACTATCTCAAAAATCACAAATATAATAAGATATAATTAATTGACAATATAAAATACTTTATAATGTATCAATACTAATCTCTTCTTTAAATTCATTAGAAAGATGAAATCTTTTAACAAATAGAAAAAGAAAGACAGCTAGCACATTCCCCTGCTAATTTGTCTGTTTTAATGGACATGCCGCTACAAAAATAAATGGGGAGCCGGCTTTTCAAATGACAATGTATATATATTCAAGGATGTATATTAAAATAAGAGTTTAATTTATATATATTGATAATGTAAAAAAAAATTATATTATTAATCAATAAAATTATAAATAAATATTAAATTATACTAAATAATCACCTATTATGATAAGGAATTTATTAGAATTTGATATTTTTTTATATTTCTATTAATTGATAATATAAAATTCTTTTATATTATTAATGCATACAAATTAATCTCTTCAAATAAATGGGAAAAATAACAAGTCAAAAAATAAATGGAAAAAGAAAAAGCTTGAGTTGAAATTGATCAATTATTGTGGCGGCTTCCATTCTTCATTTTTTCCCCCTTTTTTTTAATAAGCTACCCAACCCTTTAATCACGGCTACTTTCCAATCATAATTAGCAAGGATTCAATCCTATTACACATACATACAAGGCCATGTATCCTCCGTAAGTATGGAGATAATATGCACATGATACGCTTCCTATGCAAATCTTTGCCAATATGGGCTAACATTATTCTAACCCTATTTTCTTGGGAAGGAATTACTCTCGCTGAGTCATAGTTTTGCTGCGTTGAACAGCAATATTCTGTTTAGGATCAACCAGGGGGACAAGAAGTCGTCATATTTTTAACGAGTATGTGACCGCATGAAACTTGTGCGTTGCTTCCTAGGTATGTACAATGGCTTACAAATATAGTTGACAGTTGATTGTGCTGTGCGTTAAACTTGTGCCTTTGTAAGTCTTATATGCCTTCACTTTCATAAAACTATGCGTAAATTATCCGTCAACTATGAAGCATGAGTATGTACTTTTGTAAAAAGTACTCATATTTGATATGTTCTTGGTACGGTACGCATTGAATATATCTGGGTATGCTCGGGTATATACTCAACAAAACAAAATTTTTGAAAAAAAAATTGGGTACTGCTTGGGTCGGATTTAAACTAAACTACTTCATTTTGCCATCTTTTATTTTTCTTATTTTCTTATTTTTATTTTTTTTGCGGAAAGACAAACCCTTTCCTTTCTTTCCCGAATTGAACCCCACCCCACCCCACTTCACTTCCAACTTTCCACCAGCCACCACCGATCTACCCCTCAACCGCTCCACTACCGGCGAGTCCTTGCAATGGTGGCACTCCTTGTCTCAGTAGCAGTGCTTCCAAGTCTCAGCGGTGGCCCAGCCAGCAGCTCCAATACTCCTTCTCTCTTATGATAGAGGTATGACTCTTTCTCTCATTTTTGACTATTTCATTTTTTTTTTGTTCTATAAACTGTGCTAGAACTGGTCTGTTGGAATTATTTCTGAAACACAAAATGAGTGATTAAATTTTTTTGGTGTTCTAATTTTTGTTCTTTATAATGAGTGGAATTGTTATTTTCACTGATGATGGAAAAGGAAATGATGAAATTGAGACCATTAGAGTTTGATTGTTAATTATGCTTAAATGATTGTTATGCATTTGTTTTGAACAATATTTTAAGTATTATAGTTTTTTATTTTGTGATGTAATATTGAACAATTTAGATTTATTTTATATTAAAGTTGATGTATTTTCTTATTTATAATATGAAATTTTAGTTTTTATTTTATGAAATTTGTAAAATTTTTATATTTTTAAATATATATATATATATATATATATATATATATATATATATATATATATATATACCCATACTTCAATCTTTACAAAATTTTCATATCTCATACCTGTATCCATGCAACATAGCCTGTCAACCGGCCAAAACAAATCTTCATCAACATCATTAATTATATATTATCAGTTCAATCATTATCATAATCACTTTATTCATCTTTATCACAATCAACAATTTGTTTATTAGTTACTTGTCCTTGCCCTTATATTATAATAGATACAATAACATATATTTTGCTCCTCACACAATTATATGAATGCAAAGAATTCAAAACAAGCAACTTTTCTCAGGTTTGTTAATTAACTGCAATATTAATATATCATGGGAGATCAAATTTGGGATTGCTTAGCCACCACCTATTATCCTCTACCCGGGATTTTTTGTTCTATTCCTGTACACTGGTGATTGTAGGGGCCCGGCATTAATAGGCCCAATAATTTTTTTCACATGCCAGGAGATTCTGATCATACAATCACTATATATTTATTGCCTGCAAATTAATTAACCAATGAATAAGCTCGAAAATTTTTAAATGACTAAGTAAACTTATTGAATATGTCCATGCACATGTATAAGAGTGGTGTGAATACAAGCAAATGGTGTTTGAAAGAAATGAAGGGGATGACTTATGGTACCTATGGCTCTAGACTTCTGTCCTTATTTATGATTAAGCAAATCCTAACTTTTCAAAATATTCGGTTTTCTGCATGATAGGGACGTCTCTGATTAATATGATGTAATAAGTTTACTTGCCTTCCTATTGGTAAGATGGTTTGCAAAATTTGAATCTTTTGTCATGTAATTGGAGAGAATAGTAGAAGGCGTCACTATCCCGGCAGCTGAATGTATTGAAAGTTGAAACACTTGACATAAGCTCCTTTGCTGAAATTCTTAGCTAGGGAGCGGCTACCAAGGCACTCTATCCAACAGTTAAAGACTGTAATCTTTTCCCCCTTAAATTTGACACTAGCGCGTAGGGTGATATGAATTATAATTTTGTATGTATAATCAATAATGTATGTACTAATCGCACCAAAAACAATAATGTATGTAGTAATGAATGTATGTTTGTGCATACTTTCTGTTTTTGGGTTTCCACGCAGCTCCAATCCTCAAGACTACAATTGTTTACTAATTCGAAAGCAGTAATAAGCATAAGGCCCCTGTTATAGTGAAAATTATTTCAAAATCTTTACATAAAGATCAGTTAAAATTAAGTATATGGACTTATAAAAGTATATAGAATCCAATTTTTAAAAAACAACAAAAAAAAGATAATCTTTATGTAAAAATACTTTCTTCATCTTCACCAAAAAAATCCACCTTAAACCCATTTCCATATGTAGGCCACACAAAGTAGGAAAGGAAAAACACTTGTCCTTGGCGGGAGATGCTCCTTCAGAATGCTGTCAAGTTGAAGGATGCTTTCTTTCATTTTCAGTTTTTTTTTTTTTTTTTTGTTTCCCGATCGTTTCCTCTGTCATGTACTATGAAAAGCACCCGAACCCTCTCTTTTTCTATCTCGCTGCCTCCGCATCAGTACGTGTAGATGCCGACTGGGGGACCCATTTTCTAGCGCAAAGGCTCCAGAGGTCCAAGGCCGCGCTAAGGACGTTAATAACGTGTTTGTCTTTTTTTTGGTTAAATTAATTTTAAAATAAAATAATTTATATTTGATAATTTTTTTAAAAATAATTCTAAAAAAATAAAAAAATTTTACTTCTTTTTAAATTAATTCTAGAGATAAAAATTAATTTTTATCTCTTAAAATCAAATAATATAAAAAATTAATAAAATCAATTTTAGAGGACAAAATCAATTATAAACTCACCAAACACTAATCCAAACATGCTATAACGCAAGAATCCTATTGTTACAAGAGAAAAAGAAATGGTTTTATGTAAATCGGAGAAATTGTTGCACTGTTAAGTGAGCTATACTTTTACACAAAGTATTAAAGTTTAAATTTGAATAAAAAAATTATTAAGCGGATCACTTAATTATGATAATATTTTGAGAATTGATCTCATAAATAATGTTTATAGAGAAACTTTAAAATCTTTAAAAAAAAAGGGAAATTATTTTTTTTCCATCAAATTTTTAGGTATCTATGAGACCAGTATATTGACATACGGATAAATTTGAAAATATGAATATATTGAAATAAACTACATATTTATATGACAAAAATACGTATTTGATGTCAAACTTTTTTGGAAATATCAGAACTCTTGTTGCAATTAAAAAATGGCAATCGTTTTTCCTCCCAGTATATATAGTACAAAAGCAACTGTAATCTGTAATGCACATAATATGAAAGTGATAAGAGTTCCGTGAATTATATAAGAAAGTAGCATTATTAATGCAATAATTTATTTAATCGATCCCCTGTATATATGATGAGATTAACTTTAACGTATTAAAGATGTAAAAGAGTTTTATATAATTATTTAATCACATATTTTTATTTTAAAGATTTTTTAGATAATAAATGATTAAGTAAAATATTTTTTGTTGAGATAATAATATATAATTAAATATTTATATAAAATTTTTTGTATTGATAATACATTAAATTTAAATTCATATAAGATATATTATTTCATCACAGTTGTTAGACATAATTTTGAATTTAATTATTATATATTAATAGTATAAAAAAAGTTTATATTATTATTTAATTAAATATTTATATTTATAAAATTTTTAAGATAATAAATAATTAAATTAAATATTTTTATTAATATGATAATATATAATTAAATATTTATATAAAAAAATTTACATTGATAATATATACAAATTAAATGATATAATTTTAGACACTATGAAATATGTGGCTGCAAACACTTAATTATGTTAACATTTTTGCTTTATAAATATACAAAAATCGTTCTTCAAACGGAAAAAAAAAAAAAGGATGGATATCATCTCCGACCAAGGATGATCATCATCATTTTAATTTTCCTTTTTTCTTTTGGCTTCGCTGCGTCCTTGCGATAACGTTAACAGAAGAAAAGCTGTTAACTAATCATGGCCTTTATTGAACTGAACTAGTCGGTGTCTGTGTGGGTGGTTTTTCCCTCTTTATTTGGCTTTTTCACATAAATAAATCAAAAGAAATGATTATATATGGTAATGTCCTGTTTCATCTTTTTTTTCGAAAATGTCCTGATTTCAGTTTGTATGTAAATCGTGTGAGGTTAGAACGATTTACAATTGAACACAAATCGTGCCAACCTAACACGATTTATGGCTAGAAAAGTATCAACCAGAAATCGTGGGAGGGTGTCACGATTTCTGTTTTCCCTATAAAAAGCGAAATCGTGTGAGGACTGTTCATTCGTTCAGAAATCGTGGGAGAGCCATTTGCAAAGAAATCGTGGGAGGTGACGAAGGAGAGAGAAAAAGGGGAATTTTTGCAGAAATGGCGCAAAGTAATTTACGCCGGTTAGATGATGTTTCACATATTTCTGCGTATATGCATGAAAAGGTACTTGTTTACATATCTATATTTTAATTTAGTTATATTCAATATTAATAAAAGAATATTTTTTTTATTTTAGTTTAGATTAATATAAAAAATATTTGGTTAGTTTAGTTTAGGGTTACAATTAGTTCAGATTTGTGAAAAAAAAAATTTAGTTAGCTTAGTTTAGTTTTGGTTAGTTTAGTAAAGTAATCATTTGTTATGTAAAATATTTATATGTTAATCAAAATTTTAGTTTACAGATTAATTTTAATCATTTTTAATTTAATATTATTTTTTTATTGACATTACAAGGAAAATAAATGTAAATTAATTTAAATTTTATAAATTTTAATTAAGATTATTATTTTAAGGTTTAGTTTAATATATTTAAGTTAATTATTGATAATTTTGTTGTTATTATATTATAAAGTTTAATTTTAATATTTATTTGATTTATTATAGTGTTAGTGTTATGAAGTTTAATTTAATTAATATATTTTTAATAAATATAATTTACTACCTTTAGTTTGAGATAATTTAATTTAGGTTTGTTTGAGTCTTTGAATACGAATGATATTATGTTCATACTTTTACAGCCATCTCTAGTGTTGACCGCTAGGCGCCGTCGTATACCTGCGCCACATCCTCTTATGGAGCCATACTTGAGGCAGGCAGGCTTATGGTATGCAGCTCAGGTCCCATATTATGAGTACGATAACGCTGATCGTAGCGTTTGTGGGAGTTAGCTAGCATCGGAGACCCACACGTTTCATCTTCCATACGGAGAGTGCACCATCACATTAGAGGATGTTGCCTATCAATTAGGGCTGCGGGTTGATGGACAGGCAGTTAGCGGATGTACGGGATCGTGGGGCAAATATCATGGCAGAGATATATGGACGATATGCTATGATTTATTTGGCACAGTGCCAAGTTTAGATGAGCGAGATGGATATTTAGTGTTTCTTATCTTGGTTTAGTACCACATTTCATGATTTGCAGGCAGATGCACCTGCGGAGACGGTTATACGTCACACTCGAGCTTATATTATGGTGATGTTTGGGGGTTTTCTGATGGCGGATAAGTCAGGGTCCAGAGTTCATTTGAGGTGGCTGCCACTATTGCACGACTTTGAGTATTTTGGGAGCTTTAGTCAAGTCTGCAGTGCTTGCGACTCTATATCGCAATCTTTGTCGCGCTACCAATATGAGAGTGAGCGATATTTCTGGGTGCTTGGCCCTTTTACAGTCATGGATTTGGTTTAGAATCTTACCATTGAGACCTCCTCCAGCTGAGCTCACTTTTCCACTTGTCATGAGGTATGCTATGAAAAAATAAAATAATTTTATTTTTTTTTACCTTTCATATTTGAATATTGTTAAAATTACTGCTTTAATTTGTTTCAGGTGGAGGGATTATCGTTGCACCTCTGACAACCATAAGAGACGGTCTTGGCATTACTTTGAGACAAATTTTGACGATTTGACTATCACCGGGGTAAGAAGCATTCAATTACCTTACTTACATGTTACTTTTGAATTTGTTACTTTTAAATTGATTGAATTGTTGTTAAACATTGCAGTTTAGGTGGACTCCATACCAAGACCTAGATATAGCCCAGATCACACTAGACTTTATTTTTCGGGATTCCCCACTTTGGCCATCAATCACAGCCTTGATCTGCTTCACTATGATTGAGTTCCAGCAGCCGGACCGTGTTATCCGACAGTTTGGAAGACAGCAGCCTATACCAGTTGAGCCGCTGAACCTTGATAGGGTTCACGGCAAGGATGCTCGTGGGGCAGATCATTGGTGGCCTGACCAGTACAGGGCATATCATGATTTTTGGGATGCACGGGCGAACCAAGTAGTTCGATTTCAGGCCTCTTCCGACGATCGCCCATCAGCTGAGTACATGAGATGGTACTCGAGTGTTGCGCGAAGGTTTTTATGTTCAGATCGAGTCCTTCGTGATCCTCGACGGGCCGAGATGCCTCGAGATGTTCCTGAGCACGTTCCACCAGTGCCTGCTGTGGCCCTTCCAGCTCATGCTCCAGATCGCCGCCGACGGGAGTGCCGTTTACGGGTCAGGACACGCGCTAGCCGTCGCAGAGATGACGACGACGATGATGATGATTATGCAGATCCTTGCCAGTTTGGTGATGATGATGATGATCAGTATCATAGGCACTCTCACTCTTTTGCTAGCGATCCGGATTTGCAGCCCATGCCTGAGTACGGTACATCCAGCCAGGCACATTTGACGGCCACCATGATGGGGGGTTCTAGTTCGCAGACTATGGGGGGTCCTAGTCAGCAGTATATGGCTGGGCCTAGCTCCCAGTTGCTATCCAGTCCTGGTCGCCAGCTTAGTCCCTGTAGGTGCGATGTGTGCTGAGCTTGCGGCTTTCCTAAATGCTTCGACTGGTACACCTACCGAGATGAGACAAAGGCCTCCAGATGTGTATAGGCCATCGTTGGATGGCATTGATCTAAATGTGAACCCATCTACACCAGTGCCTTCTTATCAGGGTTCATATGGATTTGATTTACTTGGCGAGACTCCATCATCAGCATTCACAGTTGATCAGATTGACCAAAGAGGCTCAAGAGGTTCAAAGACAGAGCCTACAGACCAGGAGCAGCAGGGAGAGCTTGATGTAGGGCTGGAGCCAGAGTACGATCATGGGAGGGGTCGGTCTATGCGGGAGATTCGTCCTCGTCAGTGCCACACAGGTTGTCATTTACCGGCCCCACGAGATAGACGAGACTAGATGTCCGTATATGATGTACATAACGTTGACTTGTATATGGATATTTTGTATTTCAAACCCATGTATATAATTATTTTCTACTTATTTAGATTCTAATATTTTGTTTATGCCAGATGAATATTCCACTTATAACATTAGAATATGCTAAAAAGTAACAAACTCTAATTGGATATAGTCTAAGTGCATATTTATATTAAAAAACACACAATCGAAATTACATTATCTAAGCATTTGGAAAATTAACAACAGTCAAATAACAAACCAAAATCAACAATACAAAACTAAAAAAATGCAATACAATAGCTGGAAATTAATTGCCGTCAGTAGGTTGGCTGGAGGATGAAGAAGGCTGAGTAGGGCATCTTCGTCTTGTGTGACCTTCTTGTCTGCATAAGCCACACCGTTTTGGTTGTCCAGATTCGGCAGCATCCATTTCATTACGGATTCTAGTTGAAACTGGACGACCTTTATCTGCTCGTCTTAGTTGTGGATTTGGACGTATTCGAGGTCCACTATAATCAGGCCAATAAGCTGCATTTGCAATAGCTGAGAATTCTATTCTGTATACATTAAATACAGTATGCATGCGATAAACATCATCAACAAAGGAGCCCCAATCAAGATGTGCATATGCACACGCAGCAAGTACGTGGCGACAAGGGTAATGAAGTACCTGAAAATACCCACAATCACACCAACGATCAGAAAGTCTCACTCTATAACTTCCTTGACTGTAATTCCCTATTCGTGCATGCTCCTCCACCACAAAAGACTCATTTGCCCGAGAGAATGCAGAAACAGTCATGGAGCCGATTTCTTGCCTGTTGATTTCAATTGCTCGCAACAAGGCTTGTGAAAACACTTGTCCGCTTGCAAGTTGAGCCTCCGCTGCCTTCCCTTTCTTCACAAACAATGCTGCAAGACGGAAATAGGTAGACTTCACCAAAGCTGTAATTGGAAGATTGCGTGTGCCTTTAAGAACAGCATTAATGCACTCTGACAAATTCGTTGTCATATGCCCAAACCTCCGGCCCTCATCAGCATGTTGTGCCCACTTTTCAATGGGAATTCTGTCTATCCAATCACACATAGCTGGATTCTCATCTCTCAACAAGCCACGATAATAAACATACTCTCGGCGGGTCTTTGAATAGGCCGCATTCATCAGAACTCGCTTTGCATCTTTGCTCTTGAAAGCTAGAGCAAAGTTTGAAACGATGTGCCGTATACAATATGCATGATGGGCTCATGGAGGATGCCACCCACTGTCATCGGCATTTAAAGCAGCTTTGATAGCACCATGCCTATCAGAAATAATGAGAATACCCTCCTGCGGAGTCACATGTTGCCGAAGATTATTCAAGAAGAATGACCATGCTTCTCTTGTCTCCCCCTCAACCACGGTAAATGCAATTGGCAGAATATTAGAGTTACCATCTTGAGCAATTGCCATTAATAGTGTTCCACCATACTTCCCATACAAGTGCGTACCATCAACTGTAATCAGCGGCTTGCAGTATTTAAATGCTTCAATGCAAGGAGCAAATGTCCAGAATAAACGATGAAACATTATACAGCTATGATCAACAAAATTTCCTACATAGTATGGCTGAGTCACCAATTGAATAATTGTACCTGGATTAAATGCCTGCAACCCTTGTAGCCATTTCGGAAGTTCATTGTAAGACTCTTCCCAATCACCGAAAATCTTACCAATGACCTTTTGCTTGGCAAGCCAAACCTTCCTATACGAAGTCTTGAATCCATACTTTGCCTCCACTGACCCTTGCAAAACTTTAATAGAAATTGTTGGATCAGCTTGCACCATGGAGAATATATTGACACATATAACATTAGTATCTAGCTTAGAATGGTCCTGTGAAAGCGATGCAGACAAACACGTGTGTGGTCTATTGTACTTCCGAATTTTCCACACTCCTTTTTTCTGGCGATAAGTCACACGTATGCTCCAACTGCATCCATTTCCAAACTGCTTGCATTTGCCATGATATTTTATATGATCAGATTCTAGGACCTTGTACTCAACTGATCTTCGAATCAGAAAGTTTAACAAAGAAATAATACAAATTTTCCTTATTAGGAAACTGTTGCCCAATTTCCAACTCATTTTCTCCTGCCTCACCCAAAATATCACTACTATCTACCATGCCTCCAATTCCTAAAGCTGGACTCTCATGCATGACTTCTAAATTTAAAGAATCATAATGAGATACATGTGCATATGATTGAGAATGAGAATGCGAACCAAATCGAGATTGGCTGCTCCGTGGTTGGCTTTGAGTCGCAGGCACTGCCTCCCCATCCTCGCCACTATCGCTATCATCTGGTATTACATCTGGCTCATCTTCTTCATCTCCATTATCAACAATAAAGTCATAACCTGCAATAGGACTATGCTGCGAAAGTGGTGCTGCTATCTCCATTGCAAGCTGTGCAAAACTTGGCCCGCCCATCAAATCATCCACATCTTCTACATTAACATTTTGGATCTGCACAGGTCTTTGCGGTGCCATTGCAAATGTAGATGAACGTTCGGCCAGTGACAATGCAACAGATGCTGGATCGGGAGCAGATCCTCCGGAGCTTAAAGCTGAGTCTTGTAAAACAATGAATAGTTCCATAATACGAATCTCTGGAAATTGAGCACGGCAATCAAACATCACTCCGATATCTTCATCACAGTTGATCTCAAGACTCAAGTATCAATCAGATCTTTCCCAACTGCTATGGTAACCTGTACACCATTTGTGTTATATGCTTGTTATTTTGTTGGTGCAACTTCTACAATATTTTGCTCTGCAGCTCCAATAAAGTAATAGAAGGATGAATATTCAGACAAACTGAGTTTGAACTGCAAAATGTTACTCCCTCATTTGTATTTATGATTTCACCATTATGATGAATAAGAATATAAAATTTCTCCATCTATCACTCAAGTTTTGGGGAGAAGACGTTTTCTTCTTGCTGGAAATAATATTGGATGAGTTGAAAATGGCATTGGACGGTGGAAGTTGAGTATATGTGGTGAAGGGATTTGTACGAAAATCGTGTGACTCTCACACGATTTTTATTCGAAAAATGTCACTCCCACGATTTCTGTGGGAAACATTTGAACTGAAATCGTGTCACGCTAACACGATTTCAGTTCAAATGTTTCCCACAGAAATCGTGGGAGGGTGCCACGATTTCTGGTTGATACTTTTGCAGCCATAAATCGTGTTAGGTTGACACGATTTCTGTTCAATTATAAATCGTTTTAGCCTCACACGATTTACATACAAACCCAAATCAGAACATTTTCGTAAAAAAAGATGAAACAGGACATTACCGTATATAATCATTTCTTTTGATTTATTTACGTGAAAAATCCTCTTTCTTTCCGCATACTACAAACAACCAACCGTTCAGTTGGGAATTTAAAACCATCAACAGTTTTTGTTTGATTGCGTACATTACCGAAAGGCCTTTTTTAAAGACGTAAATCAGAGGAAGACACGATAGCATACTTCCTTTGCTATCTTATGTCCTTGTGGGGGGATGGAAGCTGAGCAGTCTGAGCTCAGGTTTGTCCAAAAAGTGAAAGACAGCCTTTCTCCGTTTGAGACAGTGATAGACACCCATTTAAGAAAAATTGTTACCATTAGCTTTGACACAACACAGAAATTAATTAATAACTTCACTGCATTCTCAGTTTAATAGGATCAACCGATCAAGTCACAGATGGACTGTTGAAAATTTATTTTTTTTTGAAAAAGAGAGAGAGAGAGAGAGAGAGAGAGAGAGAGAGAGTAAATCCCGGACATACAATAGATACTAGGATTTTGAAACTATTCACACGCACGCACCATAACTTTAACGGAAACTGTTACAGTGTAAGTACTAAACCCTTACTGAAACTTCAAGGTCATAGATATAAAAATGGAAAAAAAAAAAAAAAGTAAGTCACGAGGTACAGCCGTACAGATCTATAATAACCGAACTACCGAAGATTGTAAGAAGGGAAGATCTGGAACGAGCCTTATTCTGCAGTAACGATCCTGTGTTTGATAAACAAGATGATGACTAGAAGCTTTGATTGAATCAATCACAAATATTATATTGTAACATAATGCTGACTGCTGAGTTTTTTTTTTTTTTTTTTTTTTTTGTGTGTGAGACACATTCACAATATCAAAACAAAATTAAGAGAACAAAAATATAAAATTTACAGCACACACCTGCGGTCAGAGCTCACGATAAATTTCTGACCTAGTTCACATTTCCAATGTCGGCACCTTTCTCTCTTTAGTTGAAGTTTCCACATGTTTAAGTACAGGAGGCTACAGGGTTTGTCCAAAAGCCACCGAAAATCTCTGCAGATCTTTGGTATATATATCTGAGGGCTGAAAAGCTGGTGGGTGGTGGCTATGGTGCCAGGTAGTGCTAGATTCGTCTGTTATGAAGTCTGTTTCTGGTTTCACCTCATCACTGTAGATAGAGGAGTGAGAGTTTTGATGCTGCACTGAACTGTTTCCCAGAAAAAACGGGGTACCGTCGAGATATTCAGACCATTTAATGTCTTCTTGTTCTGCTTGTAAGGGTACATGCGCATCTTTATCAGACTTTGCAGACTCTGCAAGACCCCATGTTATTGTGCTGCTGTCAAGGAAGTTAGTGCTGCTTTGTAATTGGATGCCGCTGCTTCTCCCATTGCTTTTGCTTCCGCTGTTGCTGCTGAAGGTATTGGCTTCCCAGTTCTGAACCCCATCAATGTCACCAGTGGATATGGAAGGGTTATTATTAGACGGGAGGCTAATGGTACGATTTACATGTGTTGTCTGTGTTGGGAAAATTGAACTTGTCACAGAATGGAGCATAGCGGAAGTTATGCTGGAATTCAGCTCTGACATTATTTGGGAAGACGTGGAAGAACTTGGTGTGAAGCAAAGAGAGGTGTTGTTGGGGTTTGCAGTGAGCCCCATGTTTGGTCCATAGTTCAACTGATTGAAAGGGAGATACCCCAGCATATCAGAAGGTCTGCAACTACTCATGGAGGTGACAAACCTATCCAGGAATAGTTCCTGGGTGAGTGGTGTGCTGGTCAAATTGCTGCTGCTACTGTTGCTAGCGTTAACCTTGGAGCTAGAAGAGACTTCAAGAGGGTACCGCTCCATAGGCATAGAAGTTGGCTTTGGTTTGGGTGGCTCAACCTGAAGGCTCACCTCATTGGATCCCACTGAGGCTTTCTGATTGCTCTTGTCTGCTGTTGATGGCTTGTCCTTGTCGTTGTTCTCAACCTCAGAGAGGGGTTGGTGTGTGTTTGGGTCAATGCCTCTTTGCCTAAGCTTCTTCTTGAGGCAAGAATTCCATAGATTCTTTATCTCATTGTCAGTTCTTCCAGGTAACTGAACTGCAATCTGAGACCACCTGATAAAGCAGCAAGCAATGAACGAACACACACACACACACACACACACACACATATAAAAAACCATAGAACAACTAAGAACAACAATTTGAATGGCTTAAAAGCCAAAAGTAGCAACCAGTTAATTGAAAAAAGGCCTTGTGAAATTATAGTTGGCTCCTAAACTTAACTTTATATAACTACCTGTTGCCAAGGACTGCATGGAGTTCGATTATCAAATTCTCTTCCTGCTGTGAGAATGCTCCTCTCTTCAAATCAGGCCTCAGGTAATTTATCCACCTCAATCTGCAGCTCTTCCCACACCTTTGCAAACCTTACATAGCACATACACACATAGACTGTGAGAAGGAAGGTTGAAAATGACTCGTGTCTTGTCCTTTATTGTGCACTACACACTGCAATATTGATTGAGTGATGAAACAATATGATATAGTATTACCTGCTAATTTTGGAACCGAGCTCCAACATCCATGGCCATGTTTGGTGATGTAATTCAAAAGCTTCTCATCTTCCTCTGGAGACCAGAGGCCTTTACGAAGCTTCTGCTTGTAGCAGCAAGAATGCCTTCCCATTTGCACTTCAACCCTCCTTCAATGCTTTGAATTGAAATGTTTTCTGTATAAAGTGGCACAACTCTTGTGAGCTTTGATTTGAATTCTAGGTGCGCGTTAGAGTATAAGAGGCTTTGACGAAAAAAAAATGGCAGCTTATATAGAATAAAATAGAGTGTACAGAAGCAGCCTTAAGAGAAGAGGAGGTTTTACTCAAGAGGGCGATTGGACACTGCCATTTTGAATTTATATCTGACTTTCATGAACTGGCCTCTCTCTCCCTTCCCCCTTTCTTCACGGGACATTCCACATAATCGTTTTGGTCCCACCAGGTGGGTCATCATCTTTCGACGGTCCTGATGCAATTGGTCATGTCCATTGGATGGATAAGATAGGACCAAAGAAGATCATACGGTTTGACTTATATCTGAATGTCCCACCAGCGAGGGAAGGGCATATTTCATTTTTTTTTTTTTTTTAAAAAAAAAAGGTTCTCAACCTCATAAATAAAGCAAATCAAATCTTATTGATTGGTATATGCTAATTTCTGGTGAATAATTGCTGTAAAGCTATAGCTAGGAAGGTTTTCACTTTTCACCGACCTTGTTAGTTGTGTACCATGCTGCTTAATTAGACTAGATGATTCTTATCTCGTGTGTTTGAAACTTCTCTAGTGTGACGAAATATTGTCCCCATGCCCATATGACTAATTAAGAAAGAGGGAGAGGGGCATGGAAACTGTGAATGGAATTTCAAGGATTGGCTAGGCCTAGGCGAAGCCTACTCCAAGATTAGTAATATGAAGTACAAATAAATCCCAAGATTTGAGAGGGGGAAAATTTCTTGTGGAGAAGTAAAGCCTGAGAGTGGCAAGGCGTTCAAACAAAGTATGCTGCATTAAATTGATGATAAGAGAACCTTCTCTAGGTTCTTGTGTTCCCTTTGATGATAATACTACTTGATATTTTGAAAACTCTATGCCCCTTTCCTTTTCTTGACTAGCTTTTCTGCTTGATGCTTTTGGCAGAAAACTGACCTTCTCTTCTTTTTGGCTTTTAGGGATGATTTTTCAAAATCATTATCCTTTGGAAAAGTCTCATCATTTGGGTACACATACAAAATTACGTTTGAAATCTGAGCGAGTTAAGGTCATATTCCTTCCCATAGAAATTGCTGGGAATTCAACCAACTAGCCATATGATTCATCATTTTTGCAATTTGAAAATTACATATCTTTTTAATTAAATGCGGATTTCTTCAATTTCAATGTTATGACTTCATAAGAATTCTGTGTTTGTGAGGAAAGATATTAAAACCGTCGGTTTTTTAGGTTGAGTACTGATACCATAGTTAAGGACAGAAATAAACACCTTACACATGTATGCATATGCGACACTCACAATAATGTAACTATCCCTTGCTTATTGAAGCCAGCAGTTTTCAAGAAAGATTTAGCTTTTTTAAAGTAATAGATTTAGGTGAAAATCGTAATTATTGATGAAAAGATTTTGTCATGCATATTATGTATTTTATCACAGTATTAACAATTGATTTTATTTATTGATGTTTGAAATCTTTCACTTTCCTTCATAAAAGTTAAATTCTATCAAAAATATAATTTTGGATAATCAATCATTGTTTAAGGACGGATTGTACTTGTATTGGACGATTCATGTAAACACATCAACTTTGTTGTGTTACTATACCTGCATAGCATGTCATCCATCCAGTATCATATCGGTATCCATACTTACTGATTATCACATGCATTCCGTCATTCAGATGATCAAACGCTTTTTGCAGCCTGCGACTGATCAATGATATTTGAGCTCTTGTATATATGTATAGGTTCGCTCACAGATATACCCTTACTAGGCATTAGCTAAGGCTAAATAAATAAACAAATAATTAAAGCCTAATCAAGAAGATACACAAGATCCTACTAACCAGTAAGCATGAGAGAAAATGTTGCTAGAACAAAGGAGGTGTGCCGCTTCAAAAATACTACAGAATGGGTGACCAAAAATGATTAGACATTAGTCATCTAGGTGATAGCTATTGCATAGACATACAGCATAAAATAGGCAAATGATTACGAGACAAGGATAAAATAAGATCTTGTTATGGGAAGAAAGAAAGTACTGTTCAACGATTTTGGCTGACGGATCCTTTTCCTCTCTCTAGGGACAAATCACAAAAGCAGCGCTGAGAGATACCACAGGTCCAAAAAGCCCACTGTATTTGTGTCATTCTATGAGCTTTATGACTTTCCTTAGACAAAGTCAACTTTAAATGGCATTCCCTTTAAACTAATTAAGAGATTCGTGTCATCAATGGAGGATTCCTCAATATATGTGTAATAATAATGGGGGGTAGGGGGTTGAATTCTTGCATGTATGAGCGGCAATTCCTTAAGCTTACATAAGCTTTTCACCCTTTCGAGTTTGGCTGCTTGAGGATCCCAAAAAAGATAATAGAATAATGAAATGCCCTCGCCAGTTAGTTATATCAGGAAATAGTTACAGTGCTTGTGCTAGCGAAGAGAAGGACATGATCATCAAGTAGTAAAATAGTCAATTCCAAACCATAAGCTTCAATCATTTCAAAACAGAAAAAGCTTATCAACAACAAGGGTATCAGTATGTCTCTTAAATAATGTAAATTGAAATTACCAAAGTAAAAAAAGTTATGCAATGCACATTGAAATAATATTAAAAGGGTGAGCTAACTTTTTTAGAAAAAAAAAAGGTTCTCTAGTGCAAATAAAAAAAATCTACACCATAAATATGTGAGTTGTATAAAATGAACAAGTGACATATGGAATAATGTATCATACAATTGATCACATATAGTGTATTAGATAATGACCCAATCATAATAAACTTTTTCTTTCTCTCTCCAGCTTCCCTCAATCTCCTTCTACCTCTACGGCCTTGACGGCTAGCCTCCGACGGCCGCATAACCTCCTTCCACTGCGATGGCCGAGTGAAATGTCTCCAACGAATTGTCAACCTCAAATGCAATGTGGCACTACTCTCCATGGGCATCATCAAGCGTGTCGAATACAATCCCAACCATTCCTCCAACATCGCCCTCATTGGCTGGCTCCATGGCTTCCGCTGCTACCATGCTGCCACCGACAAAACTCCCTATCATCACAGTGGTGCATGGAGATCTTTCTCTCACTTTCAAAACTTTTGTTTTATTTTTATTTTCATTTTGTTGTAATTGTAAGTTTGTGTTTTTGGATTATGAGATCTATATATGAGCTCTTTTCTATGTGTTCTTGTATCTAGTGTCCAAAAATGATTTAGATAAGGGAAATCATTTGTTGGGTGTGGATTTGAATTGTTTGGGTAGATCTCGGTGTGTATCTATAGTGGTTATGCTGGCTTGCTTGGATTTTGATTATGAAAGGTCTTGATTTGAATTATCCTTCCTCAACTTTTAGTTATGCAGGTGACTTTTTGGGTTGTAGTGGCGGAAGCTTAGTGACAAGGAAAGATAGGTGGAGTTTGGAGGAAGCTTAGTGTGGCAGGGAAATTGGATGGAGAATGAAGTGAGATTGGTTAGTTGCAAAGAGAAAGGAAAAAATTTATAAAATATCACGTATGATATGATGCATAATACACCATTTCATATGTCACTTGTTCATTTAATATCATAGTTGGAAAAATCGGCTCAAACCGATTTTAGCCAAAAATAATTGTAAATTCAAAAATATCGAGGGTGAGATTCAAACCCTCACCAAGAGAGATGATTGAGCACTCCAATACTACCAGACTATGCAAGTTGTTGTGTTAAGATGTGTTAATAACTATATATACTATATATTTATTTGAATTATATTATATTTTTTATATATTTATTTTATTAAATCCACTTGAACCAGTGATTCAGTAACCCGGTATTTTGATCAAGTCAAACACCGATCTGATTCTAATAACTATATTTAATATAACTCACATATTTATGGTGCATTTTTTTTTATCTGCACTAGAGCAAGCACAAAAAAAATAATTACATATCTTGAAATATAAGTAATTTTAGGGCATTGTACATATTATAAATTAAACTTTTCCATTGTCCTGCGAGATGGCACAAATTGTACAATATTCCCTGCAAGTTATTCATGACACATAAGCAGCCAAACTAGTAATTTGTCTTCAAGTGCTTAATTTTTTCATTGACATGTTCTGAACTCAAAAAGTAGCTTCACCGCTGAATAATAAAAATTTATATATTAGCGATATTAATATTGATATATTTTTCTGTGATAGCCTGTCTCTTTGTTCTGACATTGTGATTCCGTTTCTGTGGCCTAAGCCATGTCCTAATTCGGCCAACATGCAAATTTTAATTAATAAATTAGTCCTCAACGAGAAGATGCTTGTAATCTCCATACCTCATAATGCGCTTGTAAACTTATCTTATATTTCCTATATGAGCTGTTCAGCGAAGTCAAACTCCAAATATTGTAAAATGTTTATACGCTCCGTTACTCTTGCTGCCTCTACACGTCTATAATATATGTCGGCTTCGTTGTCCTTTGGATTTTCACAGCAAAATAATCAACTGGGGTCATTTAATTAGTGACAAAAATGAAGTTGGTCAGCTACATAATTGAACCAATGTTTTCTAGCCGTCTTCTTCTTCCCCGTTTTTTCTTTTTCTTTTCTACCCTGAAACCAAAATTGATGACTTTTTTTTTTTTTGTGGGAATCAATCTCTGACTGCAAATGATTGGAACAAGTGAAACAGCAATATTTTAACATAAAAAAAACTTAAACTTACTTTGTTATGATAAACGTTTAGCCAGTAGAGCCAAATATGCGCTGCCAGGACAGAGGTTAGGGTGGCGCCTTAATTCTTGACAGAATATAGTTGTTAAAGAAACACGCATACATGGAAGGACTGTTTACGGTATCTGTTCCCCCCCCCCCCCCTTCTTTTTATGAGTAAAACTTCGTGTTGCTCCTCAAAAAAGCTGTGGAACATAAATTAAATCATTCAAAAAATTGTGACATTTTATGATATTAATTTAATTTTTAAAAGATTAAAATTTATTTTAAATTAATTTAAAAAATTAAAAATAATTAGATTATCTTAAAATAAATTTTAATCTTTCAATAACTAAATTGATGTTATAAATTTTTTTAGTGCAAATTGATATCCTACCATTCTTTTAAGGATTAATTTAGAGATTTACTCTTTATTTAACTTAGTCACCACCAGGATTAGATTACAAAGTGTCTAACTGTACCTCGAATAAAATTGCTTTCTATGCATAATACCCATGGGAAACCAAAAACTTAGCCTTAGTCACAGAAGGTAAGAGCCAATAGGCGTGTCAAGTTAATTAGAGGCAGACAATGGTTGAGACAAATCTAATCCAAAATCAATTGTACAATTTGCTGTGTGTTTGTCTAATAAGTTGCTGAGCTGGGATTCCTTTGGGAAGGTTGAATTTGTACGCAAATTTTAGTAATCGAAACCTCTGGGCCCCCAATTTGTTCTGCAGTAAAGGAGGACTGCAAGAGAAAAGAATTATGTGGCATTATTCTCTAACGGGAATGTGTGATACTAATCTTGGTAGGCCATACATAAAATTAAGCTTATAATTTAGGTCCAGTGCATAGTGCTAAAAGAGGACTAAAGCCCCATTTTAGAAAAAGAAAAATTGTTCAATTTTTCTTAGAAGTTGTCCAGGAAATCATTGATTACTATAGTTGAAATAAATAGAACAGCAATAATCTTGTCCCTGCTAGGAGCCCTCCTTACATCGACGCGGTCCTAGTAATTTATTCATAGATGCCCTCGTATTGACATATTCAAAGCCATCAAGTCTCAATCCAATTTCATCCCAAACACCTAAGATATATTTTCTTTTTCGTTAAAACCACATGTATCTTTTTATTATAGGCAATCCTATCGGAGCATTTGAGATCCTATATGACTCTCCTAACAATACTTATTCCATATCCAAAACCATTGATTAAGAGAAGGAGCATCTATCACTCTAACCGACCATGTGTTGGTATCTAAGAATAGTTTCTAAATTCGAAAAGTTAAAGACATAGCCACCAAATCCACAGAACAGGTGGAGTTCAATGTTTTCTTGAAATTCAAGAGCAGAAAATTTCGGGCACCAGCCAAAATTCAAGCAGCACATAATAATTGTTAACAACCATAACACTTCAATGGGTATTAACGGGGTTCAGTGATAAAATTTAAGATATCTCTCTGTTCTTCTCATTCCTTATTTACTAGATAAAGCTGAAGTATAATTTGGTTTTACAAATTATCTTCCTTATCGAAAATTTCCTGAAATGGCTGCCAACTTGAGGCATATATTCTGCAAAGCCTATCTTATCATGTGGGAGGCTCCAGTAAATAATAACAGTTGGTACGTACTACAAACAATTGTCATCATTTTAACAATTGTAAAGGATGGCATCCAAGTAAAGCGAAAGGTGTGATTTGAAAAGCTTAAAGGCTTATAACTATGATGTTGATGGGAAATTTGCGAAGTGAAATTCATGAAGAGAAATGTTTCGAAGATCATAATGAGCATTTGAAATAGAGGGAGACACAATCCATTTGCCCTTGAAAAATGAAGATGCCTCTGCATTATCCCTGAAACCAGCTTTTCCTAATCTAATTCTGCAACAGACAACTAATTGACAAGAAAAAGCAATTGTTATAATTCATTATTTAATTATATGAGATCATCTTTCTTTGCCTTAGTGTGATTGCAATAGTTACCAATTTGGAAATATTTGATTAAAATAAGCAGCACGGAACTGTGGAAATAGTTGTAACCACTTTCAAGTTAAGTTTACTTGGAAGATTTTGGTCTCTGTCAAAGTTCCCACCTAAACTACCATTTTGCAAAGGCCAGAGTCTTTCTTAAGGCCCCAGTAAACCCATGTATTATTTATATTATTACAAATTAATCAGCGCAACCATTCTTTCACAACTTTATGAACAAATTTATGATTTATGTAGTTTGTGTGATTAATCCTAAAAATTCAGAATAGACTTTTCCTTGGTTAAGTGATTAGCAATTTCCTATGTGGTTATTGGTAGTACAACTATGATGGAACAGATTACGTGGCCAACCAATTTCCACCTTGAATTGTTGGATAGCTGAATTCACAGAAGCTCAAATCTGAGAAGACCTTAAGTTATGCTGCTAAATCGGTCCATTAAGGTCGGTTGGAAACACAAGCACATGCACATTTCATGTGTTTTAGTTAACACCAACTTAATTATCATTTGTCTTGTCAAAGCAATAAATAATGATGATGACAGAAACTTGAGTGTCCCTTTCATGACGTGGCTTTCCTTATATGGAAGATTAAGATCCAAATAGAATAGTTAAGTTAATCTCTGCAGTTCAATCCCCATTAATCGCCAGGACTAGTTATTTTATATTAAGTGTAGAACATGGAAGCATCCACAAAGTGTTGAGTGAAAGAGGAAGTAACAGCAAAAAGAGGAAATTGACTTCAATAACAAGGCGAAATAATAGTTTTTTAATCGCGTATTAGCCCATCAGAAAAGCTCTAACTCCCATCAATTATCAAAAGCTTTGTCTGGTTGAAATGTTCCTTTGTACCACATCCTTGAATAATTACATTTTTCACTTTTGCTTTGTAGTGGGAAATGATAGTCAACTTTATTGCAACATTTACATCATTACTTTTGATTTTTGGAGAGAGCTTATGCCTCGACATAAATTATTTGAGATTCTAATAGGCATTTGCTACAGGGATTCAGTCTTCTCAATCAATCCGATCTCAGAAACTTGAGTTGAGCTCGGGAAATACTCAACAGATTTTGATTACAGGGGTCTAATCAAACTTAAAAAGAAGAACTTTCGCGAGGACAAGTGCCAGACACCAGACAAACAAATATCAAACTCATCATCCTTGGACCTAGTAGATGGTTACTTTACAATACAACTCAATACACATGAGCCAGCTATAATTTTTATGTCTTCAACATGCCTCTGTACCTTTCTACGCCTAATGTCATCATCTTCTTGTTCAGTTGCTCACATTGCCAGCTTTCAGCTTGACTTCAGATCACAGATTTGTGGTTTCCATAGCCTTGATATATTTCTCCTCATATTACTTGTATAGTTGTACTTGCATTATTAGTTACTACTTATTATGCAGCATGGAATTTCTTAAGTGTGCCTTCTCCGTTGATTCAAATATAATGTTGAGTGCGCTGCAACGATAGATAAATTTTATCTGGAATGTCTAGGGTTTGACATCTAGAATCACGATTTTGGGTAGAACTTTATCTAGCTACTATATTAGATTCGAAATTACATTATTAATTCTTAAGAGATAAAAAAGAAAAACATAATATTGAAGACACAAAAATATATAATGTCAAACTATTATTATTATTATTATTATTATTATTATTATTATTATAGATTTTAATTTTAATATGCGGTTAATATAAAAATATTCTATATAATCATTTAATTATGTATTATCGTATTAATATTATTTGATTCTCACACTTATTATTTTAAAAATCCAACATATTATATAACATGATTATATATCATTGATAGTATATCAAAATTAATCTCATTACTATATATATACATTATAGGCATCATTGAGACCATTAGTTATCGGTAACCCTTTCAACATATTTAAGTATATGATTACTATGTTGCTGGACAAAGATTGAATCTTAAGAACGTAACTAAGCAACAATTCAGCCTCTTTTACTTATTATTATATATATTTTTGTGTCAAGGGAGGCACTACTTGAAAAGCTCACATGATGCGGTACATGGAGGGGAAGGAGAGAGGGAATGAAATAGGAGAAAACGGAATGCATTACGAGAATTCTATTTGTTGAGTTGTCTCGTGGGAAAAGCAACAATTCTTCCTTTTTTTTTTTTTTTAATGTAACCTGTATGGGGAAGCAATTTCTATTGTTAGCCCGAAATAGATCAACATGCTGAAATTCCGTGCCTGTTGACTGTCAAATTAACTAGATATTCAATATTCCTTGTGCTGTACTTCACATACTCAGGAAAATGATCTCACGCTTTTGGTATATGTGATTCTTTTGAAATTAAATAAATCATGGTTATAAGATTTAAATCATGTCATTTTTGTTAATATGATTGGATAATAAATTTTTCTTAATTTTTCTCATCAATAATTATTATTTACAGTTTCAGCTAAAAACTTATTATTTATAACTTACTCTCTAAAATATACAATGCACTTGATCACAATCCCTCTAACATTACTCATTGAATTCACGCCGAAAAAAAACATTGCTCGTTGAATTTCTCTGTTATTGATTTCGTCTCGAGGTAACTTGTTTATTTTATATTTTTTATTTTTGTCAGAAAGTAACGTCTATATGGCTAGTGACTCGTGGACTGCAATGTTTTTTTCTTTTTCTTTTTTACTTTTTTGGGTCAATGTGGGGTGCAAAGTCTGATGCACAACAAGGGATTGGAAATGGTAAGGGCCCAACAGCTGTGAACAGATGTCTGGTCAATGAAGGCCTTCCAAGCCTACAAGTTTAAGCCCATATCCACGCCTTCAACCAAAAAATAAAAGCCCATATCCACTCCCATTAACGAAACAAGTGGAATTTCCTTGGGCTTAGCAGTATGCTTCACTGACAGATGAAAACAGGGTCCATGATTAATGAAAACAGGCTCAGTGAAGATTTGCAAATTTTGACGCGTATGACGAGGGCCAGCCACGACCAAAAAAATGGGTTTTTTTTTGTTGGGGGGGGGGGGGGAGCCTATCGATGACTAAAAAGATGGTCTTATGATGTCTCGCTTCATTGTAAATAGACATTTCCGATCCCAAAAAAAAAAAGAAAAAAAATAGAGAATGAGATGCAGCTCAAGCGACCTTTTTGTAATGATAAAAAAAGGAGTGCCACTTCCTTTGCATTGTATTTGAATGTTTTTTTTTTTTTTTTCATTAATAGAATGGAACATAGCTAGTGGGAATGAGCTGAAAAGGGGAGGAAAGGAGTGAAACTAAGTTACCTTTTCTCTTGTTTGGGATATTGAAAAAAAATAAAACAGAACTTCATTAATCTTGTTTGAAATCATAAAGGAATGAAACATAATAATTTTGCTATTTGAAAGTTATAATTGCTTGGCTTCCTTATTTCACTCTAATTCTCAATTTTGAGGGAAATAGAAAGTGAATCTTTGAGTTAAAAATAAGTTTTTCCTCTCCATTCTTATACATATTTAAACCACGAAACTAAGAAACTTATTCCCTTTTCAATTATTTCCTTCTCATTTGCCTTAGAGCGTTGCTATTTCGAGTTAAATATTTAAATACGAATATCATGAAATGGTAAAATAACCAATCACATGTGATAAAATTGTAAAGTTGGAAAAAGATAAAACACTATCTTTAAATTAAAAACTGCCACGTATGTCTCTACAAAATTCATTTCGTATTATTTAAAATTATTGTTTCTGTTATTACACATAGTATAAATCTTTGTGATTGGAAGTTAATGTGAATTAGGCGAAGGATTTGATCCCCATTTGACCATGCTCCTTTCCTAGCCCCTAAAAGGGCTCGTTAATACCAAAAACAAAGAGTCAAGATTGTTGAATAAAAACAAGAGAGAAGAGACAGTTTTTCACCAAAAACATAAGAGGTGGACACGAAAGAGAGCTGGCAGGTGGCAGCTGTCACTATAGTTGATAATATCGTTTCTCCTTTCTGGCAACTAAAAGAGGTGTAATAAATATGATTAAGGACGAACCAAGAAAATCAGATGATGAAGGTATTTTCCTTTGAGTTGGCCAAAGGTACTAAAATGTTCAATAGAAAACGACATGGATAAGGAGAAACTAGAGAGAAATGACCGTTTTCAATGATGAATGGAAAACAAAATGTTTAGTTACACTATTCAACGCACTTAACTGATGCATTTGTTTCTACTTAATCCTCAATTTTGTATGATATTGCTCAATCTTGATATATACACGTCAACAAATAGTTAATTATCATCATGAAATCACGCACAGAAAGCTCCTCGAAAACACTCAGTAGACAAGAATAAAAGGCTCCCGCAATAATATATTTCCATGTGACATGAGGCAACATCGTTTTCGTTAAAAGCGACCTGCCTCAGTGTAAGTTTGAAAATCAAAAGCAAATTCTAGCATCCTATCGTGGAACATACGCAATCTTCAAATCCTTAATAAGTAGATTGATCTTCTTTTTTTTGTTTAATTCCATATAATTTTAACTGAATTATGCTAATTCTCTTTAACCCTTGTGTATACTAGACTGTACCTACAAATAGCATATTCAACTTTCGGATAACTTCCTACTCAAATCATGACATTAGTGAACTTAACACAACTATTTGTTAAGTATCCTGATATTTGCATATTATACTTGTTCATTTCACTCCTTTTTTGTCAATAGGATTAGTCAAATTCTTGCAGTTGCAATGGTGTGGGTCACGAATAAAAAATCCAGTTTTGTATGAGATCTCGATATTAAAATAAAAAGTTATGGAAATACGAAATAATGAATAAAAATAATTTCTTGCATGTTAATACTAGTAGCTTCTGGACTTATTGGTGGCAATAGTAGGGAATGATGTCATGTAAAGAGTTAGAAATAACAAATTGGTACAACATGACTGAAATCAACATTTTAATTTAAAACAAGTTGATTAAGATAACACTACATGAAGTTTCCTTTTGTCGTTGTCTAAATATGACGGTTAGTATTCACTCTTTCATTTTCATAATTTAGTGCTAAACTTTGAATAGGATTAGAAGTTTAATGATGCAGGGAAATCCTATGAACCACAAGGATATCAAATTTGACACGGGGGCCCTGATATTTTAGACCGTCAAATGGAGGAGTCACTTGGTGTTCCCCCTTGCCACAGCCCACAGTTATACATGATCAACTTTTCAATTTTCTCCTTTTATATTTTGTTTCTAATGGTAAAACTTTAGTGGTAACACAATCCTAATCCTCCTGGATCATTGAGATCATGTTTTTGGAACTCCAAGGCCAAACTTGCTACTAGAAGGTTCACTTTGCTCTTGAATTTCCCATCATGGCTACTGAGACTGTTGCACCTGACCATACTTCTACTGATAAGGTTTGTTACTTTTCCAAGGTTTAGAACTCATATGATCATGAACTTCTTTCAGTAGTTTCTGTGCTCAAATTTTAAGCAGGAGCTGCGTTTATCAAGCTTACATATCTTTTTTTTTCTTTAATGTTTTACTGTAATAAAGCTTTACATATCTTTACTTAATGGCTAACTATGAACAAATTTTGGTGATTATTATCCATTTCTTTTTCTTTTCTTGCAAATCCCGAGATAGAGATATAACTAATCCGAACATGAATAACTAAATGGAGAATAGGATCAATATCTGACCTGAACTGATTCAATAGATATACCTGCTGTAGATAGTTGTGTGAGAAAGATTCCCGTTTTATTAGGAGATAACAGTATAAGGGCATTGTTAATTCGAATTACGCATTCAGCATATGTATGTTCATATTTATGAGAGGAAAAAAAAAAAATTTAGGTTCAACAGATAATGTCTTGGTGCATAATCAAGGTCCAGCAGATAATGTAAAGCTAAAAACGGAGTCAATGATAACTTTCTTCTCACGAGGTTCTTTTGTCTTTTGAGTGTTGCACACGTTAGAATTATGCAGTATAAATGTTTTTCCAGCATTTTAAATTTTTAACAATATTTGTTATCTAGTATATTTTCTGCAAACTTGTAAAAATTTTGAATACAGCACTAGACCAAAGTTTGCCAAAGATTCTCCAGCATGTTTTCCCCTATATTGGAAGTCCACTGGTTTTGCTTCCATAAGCGTTCAATAAATGGTCAAATGCACTCATCTACCTCTCTTCGGTCTAGTATACTCTTGTGCTTCTTACATATTCCGCTAGTTTGAAGCTTCCTAGTTTGATCTTATGTACTCACTGTGGGCCCTCTTGATTTAACTATCATTGTTTTTATGTCTTTACTACTATGTAGCAATTTGAGAAGAAGGTTGAGGAAGAAGCTAATGGACAAGAGAGCGTTTCTTTGCTTAACGAAAATGAAGAGAAACATGACGAGGCTGAAGATGCACAAGGTCGAGCTACCCCTTCCTCCAAGACAAAAGAAGAAGACGAAGGATACGAGAAGAAGGCTGAGCATGCTGTAGTAGTAGAGGCTGAAAAGTCTGAAGATTCTCCAGTATTAGAGGCTTCTGTTAAGGATAATCCGAAACATGACAAGGTTGAGGATGGACACGGTCCAGCTGCCCCTTCCTCCAACACAGAAAGAGATGCGAAGGAGGCTGAGCCTGCTGTTGCAGCTGTAGAAAAGGTTGATGGTTCTCCATCATCAGAGGCGCTTGTTTCTGACAATCTGAAGGAGGAGAAGGAACTGATACCTGATGCACAGACTCTCAGTGTCACTAAACCAGCACCTGAGGCTGCCAAAAGCATGCTAGAAGAGGAGCAGCCAAAGATAGCCGAAATTCCTGAAGTATCGGTTGGAACTGTTGAAAAGTTAGGCGGCACAGCTGAGACTAATCCTCTAACAGAATCAGAAGTAGTGAAAGAAACTGAGTATTTGGAAGCAAGTTCCCAAGAAGTAGACAAGCCTAAACCTGTGGTTACAGAAGTGCAGGGAAAAGCAGAAGAACCAGAAAAGGAATCCCAAGACAGAGTACAAGAGGCTGAGCAACCAAATGCAGTTGTGATTTCTGACCCCTCTGCTGAAATCAATGATAAACAGCATGATGGCATAGAGAAGCCTGAGCCCATTATAACAGAAGTGCAGGAAAAATCAGAAGAATATGGAAAGGAATCCCAGGAAAAAACACAAGAGGTTGAGCAACCAGACACAGTTGCAGTTTCTGACCTCTCAGCTGAAACCAATGAGAAACAGAGTGATACCACAGAGAACTCTGAGCTTGTGGTCACAGAAGTGCGGGAAAAATTACAAGAACCAGAAAAATCACGTGAGGCTGAGAAACCAAACACGGTTGAAGTTTCTGATTCTGACCCCATAGTTGCAACTCCTGAATGCTCAGCTAAAACTAGTGAGAAACTGAGTGATGCCATGGAGGAAAAGACAAGGGAAACAGAATTTGATGCGGAGGTATCAAAAGAGGCTGAAAACTACGAAGCAAGGCCTACAGAATCAGAGAAAGGAGAACCTGTGGTTACTGAAACTACGAAAAACCCGAGTGAACCTGAAAAGCAATCATCAGAAAAAGAGGAAGAGGAGCAGCGGAAAACAGTTATCCTTCAAACAGAATCTGAAAGTGCAGGGAAACCAGGTGACACAGTTGAGGTTCAACGTCCCCAAGAGTCAGATATTGAGGCCGTGAAAGAGACTGGCGACTCAAATGAAATAATCAAGGAGCCAAAATCACTGAAGGAAGAGAATGACAAAGTGGAGGAAACTAGCATCACAGGAAGTAGTGCACAAGTTTCATTGAATGAGGAAGCTCAAGCAGTGACTGAAAATCTAGTGGAATCTTCTCCTGCAGCTGCAGAAAAGGTTGTTCAAGAAGCATGCACCAATGAGGCTGAAGAGATATTAAAAGAACATGCTTCCACTAATCAGGAAGCTGAAACTGAACTTAAGGAAGAGAGAGAGTATTCTGCTCCAATCAGTGTTGAGGAAAAGGTTGCTGCAAATGAAGATAAGAAGCAAGCAGGCGCACCTGAAGATTCCTCAAGAGAGGCAGAGGTGGAAATCAAAGAGGTTGAGGGACAGAATGAGGCAAAAACAGCTACAGCAGAAGCAGGGGACGTGAACACAGAGAATGTGACAGATGAGAGAGCTGTGCTTGATAACGAGAAACGAGGACAACCTGAGATAAAGGTGGATGAAGGAGCAACAGTTGTCACCGAACAAGTTAGAGAAACATTGGCCTCTATAATGGAAGAAAAGGAAGAGGAATCTGTTCAAACTGGTGTGGATAATATGAAGAAAGTGCAAATTGAGGAGCCTGTGAAAAGTGAGGTTCAAACTCCAGAACCACCCACCAAGGAAAGTGATGCAACAAAAACACCCAAGGACATTGCTAGGGAAACTCCAGCCAAGCCAGCTCAAAAGCAATCAAATAACATTTTGTCAAAGGTAAAACAGTCACTGGTGAAAGCAAAGAAAGCCATCATTGGGAAATCTCCAACCACCAAAACTGTCTCCAGTGAAGCCAAATGTGATGTTAAAGTCAAATAAGGGGATGAGCTGAATGAAAAACTTTGTAGAATTTAGTCAGATCAGATGCTTTCCTCTTCTCATTTTCGGACTCGTGATGCATAGCATACATGTCAGTTTCTATGCATTACTATTTTCTTTCGATTTTGTTTGAATGCAAAAGCTCGTGCAGAGTGCAGTTTTACGCACAAGTCTAGGCCATGCTTTAAGCTCTGAAGACTCTAAATTTTGAGTTTTTCTAGTTTGCTTGCTTTGTAATTTGGGTATACTTCCTCTGCTGTTGATTGTTGCTAAAATAGTTATGTTCATTGCTGTTAAAATAGCTAAATCACGGGGGCGATTTTAACTTGGGATAGTGACTAGTACATTATATAACAACCATGATCAAACATTGCCTCATAACATAGTGATTCCCTATCGATTGTTTTTGTGTCCATTTTGTTTCCGGCTAGCATAGCCTTGGCACAACTCAAGAAGATTCCTTTTCATACGGATATTATAATTCATACTAATTAAAAATCACCGTTTTTGATTAGTTGCGTGAGATTCAACTAATAATATTAACAATAGTAAAATGGGCCCCAAGAAAATAAGGACTTGTTAGCTGGTCGAAGGACAGGACAAGCATGGGAAGGAAAGGGGCTTAAACGGGAAATGAATACACGAGAAAACTATAGATAATCATGATCCACCAACAAGCCATTTCGCAGAACTCAGTTCGGCATGCGGGAATAAATGAACAAAACCAACCCTTTACATATACAATTTTTCAGAGAAATTCTTTCACGCTCCTGAGTAATAATACCTTATACTAATATATATATATATATATATATATATATATTCATTAAAGCCAAAGAATCACTATGAAAGATCTGAATAGAACATCAGAATGCATATTGGTACTAAGATATCTGAATTTTTGGGCCGAGCGGATGTACAAGTAAGTGTCAAGTCTCCAAAGATACCGAAATATGTGCAATTTCGTGAGTCCAAAAACTACGATCCCAATGGTGTTATCGTGACGGGTCAACCAATGACACTCAAGTATCCTCTGTGGTCTCTAGATTGAACTTGCGGAGATTAGAAACAATAGTATTTGGACTCGCATTTCCGAGAACATGGATTCTTTCATTGGCCAGAGTCATAACCTGCAAGTACGACTAACAGTAAGTTGTTTCAATATGAAAAATATTAAAAGTTAAATGTCATAATGAATACGTACTTGTGCGCACATGCATATGGTGAGATACTTACTCACAAGATTTATCAGTCACAAGGTTATCTTCTTTGAGGGCATTAACAGCTCCACCGTCATTAGCCTCAGAGGCATGACCACTATTACGTACCAAAGCTGAGTGTTCAATTCCGCGAGCTGTTGCTTCACACTAGCATACCAAAAACAAATACAAACATCAAAAATTGTATGACTTCCAGAAAAATATTGCGCAAACAAGATGTCTTAATTAGAAGTTCAGCAAATTGAAAGAGTGTATACAAGACAAAAGTTAATTCGGAGGAAGGAAGGATCGAAATATGCATATTTATAAACAAATGTTGTCTTCCAAAAACTATTGTCTTCAGGATCAGATCATCTCCTATTACTAATATGAGAGGAACAGGTTATGAGAGAAAAAACACAAACAAAATACTAGCAGGTCTATAGTTGCTTTTTGTGTCTTTTCCTAATCCATTGTCTTCCATGTGATAAGACATTGTCAAGAATTAGTTTCAATACATGTTTTCTCTCCGGAAATCAATAATGCTGATGAAGTTGTTTTGTTCAACTACACTTGCCAGACAACAAACAAAGAAATATTTCCATAAAACCGCAAGAAATCTGTCAGAAAACAGACCTGTGTCGCCGTCTGACTTGTTGAGTTACAGCCATTGGTGTTCTGCACAACTTCTGAGCTCACATTTCGCATTGGATCCTTTAGGCTAGAGGCTGAAGCCGAATTCACAGTTTCCATTAGTCCTGCTGTTCCACAGGCATTTGGTCGTACGGTTGATGAGTTCACAACAGGCTCTCCTGGAAAAGAAAACATGGGAGCACGTGGCATTGTTGGAATTGGTAGTCCCTGACCAGGTAGGCCAAACATTTGAGGATTTGATCTTCCCATCCCATGTAAATTAGCGGGTCCAGACACAGGTGCAACTGGAGGATGACTTCCGTGCATTTGGGGCACCTGCACCATTGGAAATCTAGAAGATCCACCATTAATATCCGGCATACCCATTCCGTAACCCATTCCCAACCCCATTTGCATGCCAACACCCATGGTGGGTGAAAACGAAGCCACATGCGGATGCATGTGCTGCATTCCCGCAGGTAACATCATTGGAGACATATATAAACCAGCTCCCATTGACATAATCTGCATAAAAGGATAGGAAACAATCTCATGCTATAACTGAATCATGTATAATCTGAAAAACTGGAGTGCAAGGGATAAATGGAAAGAAGGAGAAGGGGAGAGAAAAAGTACTTGAACTTGGAGTTGAAGTGCTTTAAGATACTCAATTGCCTCGTCCAGCATTGAAGCTTTGTCCACCTGATACATACAAAGTCAGAAAAACCAAAAATAAATGAGGAAGTGTAAAGAGTTTTTTACATATCAGTAACCATATGGTGGTACCTATTTTTTGAAAAATTAAAAGCTTTTACTGTAAGTGAAAGGCCTTAGTCACTGCAATGCTGCGCGACACTTTCTTATTTACACTGATATATATATATATAGTATTTTAATAGTTTATGTTCAAGGTATCCAACTTCTGCTATTTTTGTGATGAATTTTAGCAAGCGGATCGTGTTCGATATTAAATTGAGGATTGAACCCAGCAAGCAAAGGTGGAGCTTCGGTATTGACATTAAGCTCCAATACTTTGACAAAACCTTCCACATTCTATAATATATCTGATTCAAGTTTAAAAAATCCTTAGTGATAATAAACATTCTATTGTGTTATAAAGTTTCTCTGCTCTAGCAGCAACAGTGAAAAAGAAAAAGTAAACCTTATTGCAATTTGGTATGAGCTCTTGTAATGCACGCATCTTCTCATTGATCCTGTCTCTTCTCCTCTGTATACATAAATCCCAAAAAATCACAAATTATAATCATATAAATCAGAAGCAACAAAACATAAACTTCAGAGGGAAAATTTGTTCTTTACATGCAACATTACACAAATAGCAGATGGTCTTCGCTCACCCTTTCAGATAGATTATGCACTTCAGCTGAACGGCTTCTCTTAGCTCCTCGTGTTGGAGCTGCCTTTTTAACACCCGCTGATACTTCCTCAACATCCTGTAAGTAAAATTTCATTTTTTGGTTAATAGAGGACACTACAAACATAAGTAAGATAATAAGTAAACATGTACGAAAGTGTAGTTCTAGGACATTTACTTCACTGTGGCACGCAGAGTCCTCAGTGTCTCGCCTTTTTCGCTTCAAATTTTGATTTGGGTCGTCTGAACCTCTCTCTGCGCCATTGCCAGAGCAAACAGATGAAGAGGCTACTGCTGGCTCCATATTTTTTTCAACAGCTTCCTGTCCTTTATTGCTACTTGCACAAAGAAGTAGATTGCAAGTTTGATCAATCTTAGACACATCTTCCGCGCGAGCAGGGTCAGACTGCTTTGAAACAGTAGCATTCCCTTCAAGAGATTTTGGCTCCAATTGCTTCAAATCAACCTTAGATGGCTCCATAACCTGCTGCTTGTGCAAGGTGTTTTCCTTTGGACATTCGCCACTAAAACCAACTTTTGTTGATTCAGGAGGATTGCTTGCAGTTGGAGCAGCACCTTTATTCTTGTCCCCACTACTTTCTGATCTTGACGGAGACCAGCCAATGTTCTGAAGATTAGCTTTTACAATAGCAGCTGGTCTTGCAAAATGAGAGAAGTTCATTATGGGGGAACTACTGCTGCACATAATTGGATCTTGCTTATCCAACTTTAAGCTAGAAAAACCACCTGAGGCAGATGGGAAAATCTGAGTGATTTCCCCACAAAATGCATGCTGAGTAGCATTACTAGCATTATTCTCAATTATATCTGACACTCTCGATCTAACAGATGCAAATGATGTTTGACATTGATGTGATGGTGGTTGGTAAAACTGACTGGTGCTAGCTTTGGGTCCAGGGGTCTCAATTTCTCCTCTAGCTGCAGCTGAAGAGCCCTTGGAAAGGAGCCCTTGTTCTGAACTTGAAACATGACGTGCAGAGTTTTTATAAGAGTCCCTAAATACCTGATTAAAATTACTTCTTCTGTCCAATAAAGAAAAATTATTTGAGGGCGGGAGGTCATTCAGGGTGACCCCAGAGAGCTCATGTAAGAAATCAGAACTATATTCATGTGGCAAAGACTCGTCCATTCCATAATTCAACCAAGGCATCACGTCTTCATCTTGACTTAGACCCACTTCACCTGATGGGGCCTGCATTCTAAACTCATTCAATCCACTATCTAAATCCCCAGACTTTCCCATCCTCGTTATATTATTATTGGTAGCATTAGCATATCCTACTACATCCTTATCTTGACCCCTGGCACAGTGAGATGGTAAGCAGTGAGATGCCAAACTCTTACAAGTAGGGCTCTTTCTACCTCTACTAGACTGACCTAGCACTGAAATCTGGCCATTTTCCCAGATCAGCTCCAAGAAATCATTCTCAGGTCTGCATTCAGTTCCACAAAGGCAGGGTTAAATTAAAACTAAAACGGGAATAGCAAAGAAAGGGAAACAACAAACATCAAATCAAATGGGATAAAAGAAAAAGAATGCAATTCAGACACAAATGAAAGATATGAACATGTTACAACAGTGGTTGCTATTGAACTTACGCGGTTGATTGATCAGGTGCACACGTGCTGTTCATCTCCTTAGAATCAAGCTTCCCTTTAGCCATGCGGTACAACTCATGCAGAGGCATGGTGAATAGAGGGATGCAATGTAAGGAACCACTGCTAAGAACTCAGAAACACTTACAATATTGTGGCTTCCGACATAATACTATGTTAACTGGGAACCACCACCTTTGACAACCCAAATAAGGTTTTGAAGGCATGGAAACTTGACGCAAGCCCCACCACACTGAGATGATTATAAAATAGGAGCAGGAAAGAGAGGAACAATGGTAATTTTTACCCAAAAATAAAACCTTTCGTTCAATGGCCAAAGTCCTTATCAGGAAACAAAGCTATAGAATACAAAATTAATAATAGAGGGGATCGGTCAAACAAATTCTTTAATGGCTATATCATCCACAAAACTTGTCAAATAAAGTAAGGACCTTAATAACAATTTAAAAGATTCGATCTTATTATTATAGTATTCAAAACACTAATCAGCGTCAAGTTCTGAATAGTAACAATAACACTATTCATTCATTTCTTGGTTGAGATGAAGGGGAAGGAACGTAAAACTCCAATAACAGCTGAAGTTTCAGAATACCCAGTAACCAGGGCGTAAAATCCTCAAAAGGGTATCAAGAAAGTAACAAAATTTACTAGTCCAAATGAAGGAGCCAGGAACAATGGTAATTTGAGGTGACATATGAATCCGCAGGTGGCCGGCACAGTGGGAGTTGTCGAAACTGAAAAGGAGTTTTGCGAGTGTGCGTGAGTGTGAGTGTAAGTGTAAGTGTGAGTGAGCTCGGAAAAAGAGGAACCCAAAATTTCAGACAGAAACGGACGCAGAAGGCGGCGAAGTAGTTGCAGAGCAAAAAGTGAGCAGTGATCATCACACGCGCAAAGGCCAAAGGGGAACAGACACAGGAGAGAGAGAAACGGAATTGATTCAGGGGTTTTTAACCATGGTTACCCGAGTAACCGTGGTGGTTAAGTTCCCTGCTGTTTTCTACGGCCCTTTCGTCACTTTAGAAAATTTTATGCTGTCATTTTGGTTGAAGAGTTTAATGTTGGGGAGAATTATTTTTAGAAAGATTATTTTTAAAAGAATTAAATTGTGTTTGATTTGGATATGTTAAAAATAAATTTAAGTGAATTTTTTTTATTAATATAATAGAATACAATTATTTTTATTAATATAAAAATAATAATAAAATTTTATCTCAAAAATATTTTGAATTGCTTAAAAATTACTTTTAGTTGCAGTAAAAACAAATCAAATATATTGAGTTATTGCGCAACTTCATTCTCGTTCTATCAAAAGCATTTTTGGAGCCGAAAACTCTAAACCAAACTATTACATTAGCTTCCCTTTAGCTTAAATGGTATTATACACAATATTTTTTTTTATTTGCATAAATATATACTAAATTTTCTAAAATTTAGGTGATACTACACTTGATACCTTTTTATTTTTTGAAATGTAACATTGTGTTCCCGTATAAATGTGACACTTACAACCCCAAAGATACTCAGTGTCATATTTATAGAGGGTATTTAGTGTTATATTTCATAAAAATATAAGGATATCGAGTTTGATATCACCTAAATTTCAAGAGAAATTGATATATATTTATGTAAATCGAAAAATATTATGTGAAATATCACTTAATCTCAAGGGAAGTTAGTGTAATTATTATTTTTTTATAAATTTAATTTTGATACACATAAAAGGATTTTATACAAATATTTAATCATATATTGTCATATCAATAAAAATGTTTAACTTTCATATCTACTATTTCAAAAATTTCGTATATAGTGACATATAATTGAATATTTACATAAGACTCTTTTACACTAATATTAATAATTTTATAATATTATTTATATATAAAAATTAGAGAAAGATACAAAGGTAATTAAGATAAGAGAAAAAGTGATGGACTCAATATTCTTGTATTTTCTCTTTTCATAAATCTACAAATGTGTCTAATTTTTATATATAAATAATATTTCTTATTTTATACCATCTAACGGCCACGGTGGATAAAGGCCCGCACTCCTCTTGAGCGATGAATCACACTATTAAAGGAAAAAATTTTAATAAAATTTTAAACAACCAAACGAAAATTAGTTTTATTTGCAGTTTAAATGAGGTAAACCTATAAGGATAGTTAATTTTAATGCGCTATTAATTATAATATAAATAATTATTTTAAAAGTCACACGTATAAATATATATAATTAATTGATAATGTAATACTTTTTATATTGATGCATATTAAAATCCACCTTTAATTAAAATATAAGTTAATAATATTCTATTATATATGTATTGTACAATATTACGTGTATTTTTTGGATGAAAATATCGTGATCACTTAAAAATTGAGTCATTTTTCATACTCTATGGAACATCTGACTCTCAATACTAAGCATGCAAAAGAGAGAAAAATTGTGAGAGAATATTTAATAGTAAATATGGACTGTGAAGGAATAAATTTTTCTTCCATGAAAATACAATTTTTTTTCTTCGGTTTGTTAAGTTTTTGCCCTAAATGGGTGAGCAGGTTTGCCATAGTGTTAGACCACAATAAGCTGAACAATGTCTGCGTCCCTACTCCGTGTACTTAGAAGAAGGATGTGATCATGTTCATGTACATGTTTCACTCTTATGTATACAATTTACATTATCCTCGCAAAATTTGGTGAAGTTTGGCGCTAAGCGTTTTTCGTGGGTGCGGGGTTTTGCGTATGAGTACTTCTATAATTCAACACAGCAAAATCTGGACAGTGACCCATCTTTGTATGGATAAGCTTAAATAATAATCAAATTTTTGGTTTAAGCTTTACAAAACTGGGGCTTAAGGAATTAACAAAGTCATTGACTTGTGCATCTCAATCTTTATCAACTGAGGAATAGAATGAAAAAGAGCATGGTCTTCCCTTATTGTTAGCAATTTAGCTTTGCAATCATGGCGGCTGTCGTGTCCTTTTCCCGATTGTCTCTCTCTTTTCCCTTTTGTGATGTTTGGATTTGTTATAAGAGGGTTTGAAATGATCATTTAAAAATTAAGTGAAGGATTAAGTACAAGCCTAGAAAAAGGATAACTAATTGCAGTTCTCTTTAAAAATTCCAAGGACCCTCAATCTGGGAGATTGCATACTCCATTATAATTAGTTTTACATGTTGCTTCCTTAATTAAAGGTCACTAGAATGTCGCTAATGCCCTTGGCTTTAGGTAGAGACATTACGTATAACGAAGGCTACTGTTGCCTTTTTCCAACGATGCTATCATTATATATCCCTGACCACCAACTTCTAAAAAATTAGATAGAAAGTTGGACCACCTAAACAAATCAGGGAAGCCTGCCAAAATTTGATCATTAATAGATAACTGAATTAGGGAACAGATTAGATATGGGTCAATGAGATAATCAGCTGAGGTATTGGATGTCTGCCTGTCCTTTAAAAAGAGAGCAGATAACTTTTATTTTATCATTAATATAATTATCAACCTAATATCTTGCACCCAAGCTTTTAAGTAATAGTAATGTTAGACAAACAAAAATCCAAAAGTTTCACTTTTTATTTTATATAAACTACCGAATAACTAAGTTTTACCTCTTTTTCAAACAGTTCAAGACCATACACAGCTTCTTTTATCATCATCATAGGGTTACTTAACATATGTAAGTGATATTTATTAATACAAACAATATTTATGAAGAAAGTATTATCAAAACAATATTTATAGAGAAAGTGAATTAGCAAATAATGTGTAAATACTACCATATACGTAGCTCAGTTGATGGAGACTATGCTAGCTTAACAAAAGATTTTGAGTTTGAATTTCAGATATGTAGTTATATTAAAATTTTGAAGGATAAGCTTTATTAACCAAAGGATTCGAATAGAATTACCTCTAACAAAGGCTTGTGATTTCTAAAAAAAAAAAAAAAAAAAAGCGTAAATACTAACACGCCACGAGTACAGGGTCCCAATTTCAGGAGCCAAGAAAAAGATGCTGCTTTTGCACCAAATCAAAATGGGGCTAGATTGAGACCATCAGAGCACCTGGTGGAGCCCATGAGGGCAGACATGAGAGATGGCAACGTCCACTTGGAGCCATCCTGACCCGGAAAGGGATTTGGCTCCATCCATGTGGACCCACATTTTTTGTGGGGCACCATGCTTTTCTTGAGCCACGTACCACACCACATTGTATGCGGGAGGGATCAGAAAGCTTGGGGCGAGGTCCAACCAGAGAGCAACATCTTTGGAGGCTCTCAAAATTGACCCAACAGAGTGATGATCATCAACAAGAATTGAAACTCTGATCACTCGGCGTGGATTTCACGTGCACGGGTGAAATTCACGTGATCCATTATTTGTTTCCTTTCCAGGTCAGATGTGACTCATTGTTGTGTGGTTGTGTTCCACCGATTGACGTCCCATGATCACAACACTTGTTCAGCCTTCACCGTGGCTTTGGCTAGTAGCGTGTGCTGATTTTTTATATTAAATAAAGGAGATACAATTCTTACGTGTATTATATATAAAAAAATTATTATAATTAAATATAAAAATATAACATAATATAAATATAAATATAAATATAAATATAAATATACGTAAATAATATTACCACTTTGCATATTAAATATTATCACCACATGTTTTTAAGTTATTATGCATATTTTTATATAAAGAGTATTGTTAAGTGAATATATTTTTTATGGGAGACCGTATTAACTCACATCTTATCTATTATTAAATAGGATATAGACTTCATTTGAATTGAGTCCATAACCCCTCCAATAATAGATAAAGTGTGAGTCGATACAGTATCCCATAAAAGATATATTCACCTATCATTACTCTTATATAAAATATAGTTTAATTGATATGTATTGACAGTATAAATCAATTTTATACTGTCAACTAATTAAAATATTAAAAAGTTAAAAATTATGATAAACTTCTCATTATAATAAGTGATTATTTGTATGAATTAATATTTTCTATTATTTTTATTAACTGACTATAAGTATATTTGAATTAAATTCATATAAATAATGTATTCATTTTCTTTTTTCTATCATTATGTCATATTTAAATATATTTTAAAAAATTATTTCTATTTTTCTTAGTAAACATAGATGGATTTTCTAATAAATTGTCTCTTCAGTGTCATGTTTTTTCTCGTACAGTCAAGAAGTCCGTTTATGATGAATTGACTTTTTAATTGCATTTTTCTTTTTTTGTTTACACATATTTCTTAATTGTTATTTATTTATTTTGGTTAAGCTACACATTTTCTTAACATATTAGATATAGGGGTACTTGTTTCGACTTTTTTTTAATAAAAAAATAATTTTTCAATTACCAAAAAAATTCTTTTAATTTTTATTCAAAAATTTAAAATAATTTTTTTATATATTTTGAATGGAAATTTAAATAAATAATTTTTTTAATTTAAAAAAATCACTTTTTTTTTGTCTGTATCAAACACACCCATATTAAGAAGCCTTTTTAATTAAGACTGAGGAAATAGTGAGACTAAACTGCACCTGCTGAAAGATTGAAGTGAAGCTAAGATCATGTCTGTGAAGTCAATAAATCCAAGGCTTTCCTCTTGAAATTGTGCATGTGGTGCTCGAATATTTAACTGTTGTTCTTATTAGTGCAGCATTCAGTGCCAATAATATTTTCCTCGATTTTCATATCTTTGCAACTGACTGACCTTATGTTAGGGAAAGAGGTCAAGAGGAGCTCAAAAAATCGGAGAGATGTAAATTAATGAACTTAACAAAAAATCACAAAGTGAATCGGATACCACATATTGACCTTAAACTTTAAGAAAATAAATTTATAAACCCTCTTAAATATATAATCTTCATTTAATCAAAAACTAACTAATATGAAATTTTATCGCTCACACTTAAAATTCTAACACTTGAATCATCTAATTAGTACCCAGACAAGGGCCGTGTAACCAGTGACAACATGCTACCAATTCAAGACGATACCTTTTCCGTCACCCGGGTAGTGGGAGCAGTTCGGGAAATAAGACTCAAGTCATTTTTGCATTGATAGGTAGGGGGCATGGAGCAAAAAGAACGAAAGTAGCTGGGGGGTTGTTTGTTCTATCGGTACAAGTAGTTTTACACATTTTGAAGGGTCACTCGTTGCTAACCATAAAGACAGTGAATCGAACCAACAGCTAATTGTCTACTCCACTAGAAGGATCTTTCCACTGCAAATAACAAGCATCATGTTGTCCCCCCTTCCCTCTTTTTTTTTTTCTAAAAGAAACATGTTACTGTCTATATAGCAGGGAACAAAAAAATCTGCCCTTAAAAATATAGTTTTTCAATATATTCATTTCATTTATCACATTTTCAGTTGAATTTATATGTTCTCATTTGTTTCAATTTCACTCTACCATACAATTCAAATACTTCAACAATAAAATAAAATAAGAAAATTAAATCAATCTAAATGGCAATGATTCGATTGAAAACACTATATATTTGACCTGTAACAAAAATTAAGTTTTGGCAACCTTTTGTCCCAACCTGCTACAATACAACAGCTGCTTCATTATGTAACATATCATGGGTGCGATTGATATTAGGGAAGTCAAAGGAGAAACATTTCGAGAAAACAATGATATAATAAGGATACATACTATAATAAATGGACAAATATAAATTTACAATTATTGTATAATTTGAATGAACTTGCATTCCACCTGATGTCTACTACTACCAAACAGAAAGGGTAAATACTTTAGTAACCCAAAAAGAGGGTGAATAGTTTTATTCTTTACCCTTAATCAATATTTCTAAAAAATCAAAAGTAAGATTAAATGAGAAGCAATAAATTATTCTATTCTTTCTGTCTTGGATGGTAAGAATCACACATATATTCAATAGAATATATATGACCAAGAACAGAAACAACCATGAAATCTGACGAGGCGCGGAAATTACTAATCTAACAGAGCGCACAGGATAGCCAAGGGCATACCTTGTATGAATATAACCCACCACGACTTTCACTTTGTAGGGAAAATATAAAACCAATTGTTTTCCAGGCGTCTTTCTCGAAGATCCCAAGCAAAAATCTAAGTGATGCAAGTTAGAAACAAATAAATCTCATTGTCATATACATGAGAAATTTTTTAGTAAACAATAAAAGATTGACATATCATTATATTAATTAAAAAAAGTTATGCATGACCCTGTGTGGACAATTATTTTATATTTTAAATAGTGCGCTAAATTTTTATTAATTGAATCTATGAATTGTATATATTAAGTACATACAAGCTACATGAACAATTTTTTTTAAGATATCTCTACTCTTGGGTATTACCACAATCATGGTTGTTAGGAGCGCATTCTTGTACATAGGAATGCACGATCCTACGCTCCTAAAAGCCGTCAGCGTGTTCAATCCTAGTCTTAGGCATAGACTTGAAGGAACGCGGCAAGAGCGCTATGTAAGAGCATATATAGGAGCACAAGGATCGTGCAATCCTATCGAATTGGGCGCTCCCATGGGTCCAAAAAGACCTAGCCCATTTTAGAAAGGAGCCTCCTTCCGCCCTTCGTTTGATCTCTTTATCTCACTCTATGTCTCTGCCATGCTCGAACTCACACACACTCTCTCTCTCTCAAGCGGCGGCCAGTTCTGTCTCTCTCACACGGTCATCAGTCATCGCACCACTTCTGGCTGCCTCATCGCTGCGGCCCTTGCCGCAATCCACATCTGTCTTCGCGTCTTCGATGATCTTTGTTGGTTGGGTGCAGCCGTGCTATGTTGTATGTCTTCGGTGGGTGGGTGGCTTTGTGGCTTGGTCTAGGTGTGGCTACTTCTTTGTGTTTTCTTCTTTTGGGACTTCTATTTGGCGAGTCTGTGTGGGCTTTTAGCTTTTACAGTTCATTATTTGATTTTTTGTGTTGGGAAAAATATATATCATCAAGTGGAGGTGCTAATAAAGGTAATAGGCTCCTGCAAATTCTGAATCTAGGAGTGTTGCTGGGAGTGGAAGTGGAAGTGGAAGTGGAAGTAAACAAATCAATAAGAATGCTCCTGGAAATAAGAGTGATGTGGCCTGGAGTCATGGAACTTGTATTGATGGAAATACAAGAAAAATAAAATGCAATTATTGTGAGAAGATAGTATTTGCGAGTATTTATAGATTGAAGCAACATTTGGCTGGAATGCAAAATAGAAACAAATGTGGGATATTCTAGTTGGCTTGCAACAAAATTTGATCGAAAAAACAAGAGATCTATTGAAGAAGGAGGAGCAACCAACAATGATGGTGATGATTATTCTGTAGGTGAAAAAAGAAAAAGGAAAGAAATGGAGACACTTGGAACTCTTTTCAAAAAAAAGGGATATAAGCACTCAAGGCACTATTAATAGCATATTTAAGAAGAATTTGAGAGAAGAAGCATGCCAAGAAATTGCTTCTTTCTTCTACAACAATGTCATACCTTTTAATTTAGCAAAGAATGAAGAATAAATTAGAATATTTGAAAAGGTTGCTCGACATGATTTAGGATTCAAGCCTTCTTCTTACCATGAATTAAGAGTCAAATACTTGAAGCAAAAAATAGATATCACTATAGAATCATTGAAGGAACATAAAGCTTGCTGGAAGAAAAGCTGATGCACTATTATGACTGATGGTTCCACAAATAACAAAAGGCGAACTATATTGAATTTCTTGGTGAATAGCCCTAAGGGGACTATTTTTTTGAAGTCTATTGATGCTTCTCATATTTCCAAAACTGTTGATAAGATATTTAAGATGATGGATAATGTTGTTGAGAAGGTTGATGAAGACAATGTTGTCCAAGTTATCATGAACAATGCAACTAACTATAAAGCTGCTGGAGAGATGTTGATGGAAAAAAGGAAGAAGCTTTATTGGACACCTTGTGTTGCTCATTGCATTGACTTAATGTTAGAGGATTTTGAAAAGAAGTTAGAGCTTCACAAGGAGACAATTTCTAAGGGAAGAAAAATTACAACTTATATTTATTCAAGAACTCTTCTCATTTCCCTATTGCAACATCACACCAAAGGAAAAAATCTGGTAAAACCAAGCATGACTCATTTTGCTACATCTTGCCTCACTTTGGATTGTCTACATGAGAAGAAGGGTGCACTATTAAGAATGTTTACTTCTAACGAATGGAAATCAAGCAAGTTTGCAAAGATAAAGGATGAGAAGTTTATTGAAAATGTTGTTTTGGATGGGCTATTTTGGAGATATATTGTTCTTTGGTTGAAGGTTGCTTATCCTCTTCTCCATCTGCTTCGTTTAGTGGATTCAGATGAGAAACTAGCCATGGGCCATATCTATGAGGAAATGAATCGGGTTAAAGAAAAAATACAAAAAGCCTTTCAAGGTATCCAGAAGAGGTAAAATACTTAATATTCAAAGTTTAGTTTAAATTAGAATATTTTGGTGTTTGTTTAGTAACTAATCTTAGTTTTCTATTCTTTAGTTATATGCCTCTATGGGAAATCATTGATGAAAGATGGGATGATCAACTCCATAGGCCTTTACATGCTGTAGGCTACTACTTGAATCCTCAGTTGCACTATAGTCTTAGATTTAAGATTGATTATGAAGTCAAAAAAGGACTATATGATTGTTCAGAAAGAATTGTGGGAGACAAGGAGCAAATAACCAAGATTGATGCTCAACTTGAAGATTTCAAGAGTAGATCAAAATTTTTTGGTAGAGAAGTAGCTAATGCTAACCTTAAAACCAAAACTCTAGCACAATGGTGGAATTCTTATGAGGATGAGTATCTAGAGCTCTAAAGATTTGCCATTCGTATGTTGAGCTTGACATGTAATTCATCGAGATGCAAGTGTAACTGGAGTGCATTTGAGATGTTAAATTTTAAATTTATATTTCAATTTTAGAATTAGTTGCCAATTTCTATATGTTGATTGATTTTATATTTGTTTAGGTCCACACAAAGAGGAGAAACAGTTTGAAACAAAAGACAATAAATGATGTAGTGTTTATGATGATTAATTCTAAATTGGCCAAGAAGAACCAATTAGAAAACTTGCTGAGTATAATCTTGATAATTTGGATTTTGATGAAGAATAGATTGTGGAAAATGATGATGAGTTGGAAGGTTTAGAGGATTTGGAAATTCCTGATAATCTTGACTTGCTCCCTCAAGAAGATGGTGGTAAAGTTGGTGGTCCTTCAAATGAATTGGAAATTCCTCCTTTTGATGATGATAATTTTGATGAACTTCTTCCAGGATGACAATGAAGACAGAGAAGATCCTATAGAAGATGATGAATATGCTTTAGATACCATTCTTGTTCTAGTAATTGGGTTGTTGACTTATTTTTAATGTTTTAATTTTAAGCGATGTCGAAAACTTGTGGCTTGATGCGGTTTTTATGCTTTGAATTATGAATTATGACATATAAACTTGATATAGTTATTTGATCTTTAAATTTGCTTTATATATATATATATATATATCTAGTCGGATATTATGATCGCTGATATGATCCTACGTTTTACGCTCCTGTATCCCCCTTCCGTTCCTATGTAGGATCTCGCTTCTGACAACCATGATCGCGATTAAGAAGCCCTCCAAACAATGTTCTTCTCGATGATTTAAACCTTAGTTCTCTTACACAAACCAAATATTGCATCCAAAGGGGGGGAAAAATAAAAAATAAAAATAAAAAAACTCATCATCTCATGATAGAGGATAATGTTAATAAATGGTTGCCTGAATGATAAAGAGGAGAGCGAACCTGGTAATTTATTGTAGTCTTGGACTCTAATAAATTGGACCTAAATACGAAGCATGCTCTATCACTGCTTACTATTTCCGCAGACAATTTGTGTCTGCTTCTTTGCAGTCTGCACATGATTGCCATACCCACCAAAGCATGCACGGATTTTTTAAATGACGAAATCTTAAATCGCTGCATGCACAGGAACACATATAGAAGCAGGGTGTTGTAAAATGTAAACAACCAACCAGCCCATTTTTAACAACACCCAAATCTATGGTGTCATGAATAATTTACAGTGTGTTTGGTTTTACTTTTATAGAATTAATTTTAAATAAATTAATTTTATTGGAATTGATTTGATTAAAATTAATTTTAAGTAAAATAATTTATATTGGGTAGTTCATCAAAAATTAATCTGATAAAAAATAAAAAATTTTCATTTTTTTCAAAATCAATTCTAGAAACAAGAATTGATTTTCACCTTTTCAAATCAAACACTACAAAAAAAACTAACACAATAAATTTTGGCCTCATGAAATCAATTCTGGGAAGCCCAAAAGTGCAACCAAACATGCGCTTAATAATATTCCGGCCATAAAAACAAAACTACAGATATTGTTACTAAACAGATATAATAGTACCATATTTAGTATTAATAATGTTGATAAGACAAATCTAATTCCGTATCTACTGAAAAAGTGAAAATCACCTAATAATGTCTAGGGTAGCAGCACTTACGAAAATTGTAATATATTTCTTTCTGCATAAACGTTGTATTCTTGGGCATAAATATGTGCTCCAAAGAAGAACGAAATCATGCATTAGAGAGGAGAGAAACATCGACAGCCATTATGTTAATAAAATGCTCAAAAATTGTTATTTTTCAATGATACAAAGCGCCCACCTGCACTTAGTTATATTTTCCTGCCCATGATGCTTTGATGTTTGTGATTAAAAGCGAAAAAATAACTCAACTCAAACCAAATGACAGAGTTCAGTCAGGACAACTGGAAAGCATCGAGATGAAGAAGGTACTATGTCATACTATCAACGACCCATAAAAAAAACATTGGATTACAAAATACGCAGAGATTTTCTGAGTTGTCACTATAAAACAGTTAAGAATAGTGGTGGTTAATCAACAGTGACACCACTTGTATGAATTAAATAATCAAACACAACCAAGAATAACAAAATTGTAATTCTGTGGAGACATGTACCTATTGTTGCATATCTTTTCAGCAAATGAAAATCATTCAGCAGAGAGATTCTATATCAGTTCCACTTCTATGTACAGACCGTTATATGCTGTTCTCCAGGTATGACTTGTGACTCATTAAATGCTGCAAACAATCCAAGGAAAAAGCCCATTTTGATTTGCTGGTTACCTAATTCGAGATAGATCTTCAATAAAAAGAGACAAGTTGAGAGTACATAAGATACCATTATACATGTGCTAGTGTAGTCTAGCAATGCAACTCGATCATATGACATAAAAGCAAGTTAGATGAACAAGATAAATCTGGTTTGTTCACGAGAAAAATATAAGAAACAGCATGCTGCATGATTACCTTTACCGAGCCATGCAAGCTGTTTTGTCGCTTAGCATATATAAGGCTCTCCACGGGTTGAAGTACGGTTAAATTGATCCAATGCAAGCCTTTCATATAGGGTGCCTACTACTAACCACCTTACCAGTACATTTTTGGTTCAGAAAATTTCATATTCTCCAAGCTCCAGTGTAAAAATCTCTAGTCTCTAGAAATCAAGCACAATGTTTTTCTTCTTTGGGAGGGGACGGGGGAGCCAGCATTTGGTTGCAAAATTTGCATTCTACAAATTGTCAACTTTATGCAAATATTTGTACGTGAGAATGGTTCCTGATGTTCTACGCTTCCATATTTAATTGTCATTTCTTTCCAGATACCCTTGAAACAACGACACATCTATAAATTCTGCAACAACAAGAATAAACCACAATTGGATTTGAGTTAGAAGAATATAGTAGGACACTGGGAGGAAGTATTCTTAAAGAAATCATGAAAACAGCCTCAAAATAATTAACGTCAGTTAACTTTGTCATATTAAAAGGAGTTTTCCTTACAAATATAAACATTTGAATTAAGAGAGAAAAAATATTTGTTGATCATACATCTCTCCTGGAAAAGGATGGTTGCCACTTGCCAACAACATGCAAAGAACTGCAAAGAATTCGTTATGATTTCAGTATTGTTCTTGACACTAAGTGAAAAGGGAGCACAGTGGCAGCCTCCAAAATTAAGCAGTTGTGTCCATATTGTTACATGTGCTTCAACTTTCAATCACCAATAATCTCTACACGAGCACAAGCCGTTTGTGAATCGGTGAAACCTGTTGATATCTCTTACAATAATCTCTCTCCGAAAAATCTCTGAAGCAAACTTCATAACAGTATGACAATCACCACAAGTCCTCAAATTCTTCTTTATCCTTACTGGAGATCCAGCTGGGAGGACCAGAAGACCAAATGCAAGAGCTAATTTCTCACTGTGACACCACAAACTCTGCTCTTCAGACCCTTCTACATTGTTAGTTGCAAACTGGGTCTCAGCCACATATCCTCTCTTCTTTGCCAATTCCTTCAGCTTCTGCAACATTTCATAAATCTCATCTATCCCTGAATGTGACCTATCATTCACAGTGAATACGAAGGTCTTGTTCTTAACATCAATCCAGCTACACCCAGTCTCTTTCCTTACCCCCTTGATCCCCATCAATCGCCTGACCTCATCAGCTTTTTCCAACATCCCATGTCTTGAATAGATATTAGAAAGAAGCACATAGTTTCCTGGATTATCTGGTTCCAACTTGAAAAGCTTCTCCGCAACCTCCCTGCCCATTTCAACATTGCCATACTTTCCACATGCTCCAAGCAAAGCCCCCCAAACTGATGAGTCAGGCTTGATCAGCATCGATTCAATAAATTTCCATGCTTCAACCAACCGCCCAACACGACCAAGCAGGTCAACCATGCAAGCATAATGTTCAAGCCCGGGCTTAATATTATAGATGTTAGTCATGGAATTGAAGTACTTAAAACCATCTTCAACCTGTCCAGTATGGCTGCAAGCTGCCAGAACGGAAACAAAAGTAATGTATTCTGGCACAATCCCCTCTTTGAGCATGTCCTCAAATAACTCAATTGCTTCATTTGCGCAGCCATGTTGGTGACAAACTGCTATCATAGCTGTCCAACAAACCACATTGCAATCCTCAGTTTCTTCAAAGACCCAATAAGCATCAAACAAGTTCCCACATTTGCCATACATAGTTACCAATGAACTCGAAACACATGCATCTTTCACATGCCCAGTTTTTAATATCTGGCTGTGGATCAAGCTGCCCTGAATCAATGCTGCAATATTCGCACAAGCATGAAGAACTGAGGAGTACGAAGCCTCATCCGGCAACATGCCTTCCCTTTTCATGGCCCTGAAATAGCTACAAGCTTCCTCAAAGTGTTCACTATGTACACATCCTATGATCATCACATTCCAGGTAACAACATCTCTATCTCCATCAGTATAAAACAACTTGTTTGCATCATCAAACAACCCACATTTACAATACATGTCCACCAGCGAGTTCTTCACGTAAACCAAAGCGACCAAACCACGCTTCACAGCACTCCCATGCACCTGCTTCCCAAAATCCGAGTCAACCACGCCAGCACAAGCACTCAACACACTCGAAAAACTCACTTGATCTGGACCAAGTGAGGTCTCGCAGAGAACCTCCCTGAAAAGCCCAATAGCACGATCATACAACTTATTTTTCAAAAACCCAACAATCATAGAGTTCCAAGACACAAGGTTTCTATGCGGCATTTCGTCGAACACCCTCTCTGCCAAAAACATACACCCACACTTAGCGTACATGTCAAGCAACGCGCTAGCCACAAACAAATCAGTGTCAAACCCGTGTTTATAAATCAAAGCGTGCATTTGTTCACCATGGGTAACTACCGTTGTGTCGGCACATGCGGGTAAAACGGCCGAGAAGGTGAATTGGTTAGGGTAAATACCGTTAAACCTCATGCGGTTAAAATAAGAGACGGCCAATGATGGCTTCTTGAAATGTGAGAGTTGGGTGATGAGTGTGGTAAAAGTAACGACGTTCTTTGGGGCTTTGGGAGTTGCGGTGAACAAGAGGAGGGAGTGGTGGATGGACCCACACTTGGCGTACAGAAGGAGCAGGTTGTTGAAGAGGATAGGGTGGGAGGCGTAGTTGGCTGTGATGATTTGTGTGTGGATTTGGGTGGCGTGTTTGAGGTTCTTAAATTGGGTGGCATTGCTAATGTGAGAGTTGAGGTAATCGGGTGAGGAAACTTGATGATGATCATGATGATCATGGAATTGGAATGGAACCCAAGTTGGAATTGGATAGCTTATTCTTCTGCCATGCTTTATTAGCGGGAACCGAAATTTCATAATACTAACCTCAAATGAACAACGCTTCGCTGTTTCTTTGCAAAAGCGGAATGCAAATGCAACGTATCATCGGCACTACCTACGGCAACATTGGGTCAGGCCTTAAAATAAAAATAGGAATTGGACTAATGAGGAATAGCCGTGATGATCTAGCAAAACCAAGGCCCAAGTGGCCAGGTCCACAACGTTGCTCCTTGTGTGGTGGGCACCGCTTCTTGTTTTATATTTATTTAATTAAGTTCTTTTTTCTTTAATTTGTATGCATCGACAGTGTAAAATTATTTTACATTATCATCCAATTACATTCTCTCATTTGCATGACTTTTAGAGTAGTGAGGATAAAAATCATGCATGTTTGCTTATGTGACAGCATATGATTGGATGACAGTATAAAAAAGTTTTACACTGGCAGTACATATAAATTAAACCTTTGTTTTTTTAACCAATGTCCTAGACAATATTTGAGAGTTTTATATATGATGGAAAGGAGTAGCTTATAATAGAATGGAAAAGGGCATGATTGGAGTAGAATAAATTATAGCATCCTCATATTTGGATATTCAACAAATTTAATGAGAAAGTGGAATGAATCAGATTTTGTTTCCTCCTTGATCCCCAATTTGGAAGGTAAAAAAAATGGATAGTTTGATTGGCAAGTCTCTCCATTGTCATTTTACTCCCTCCTTCAAAAATGCTCTCAAACATATTTTTAGCAAAGAAAATTTCTTAGGTGCTCTAAGAATGAAAAAAAGTTTTTGCTATGAATTATTAAATACTTAACACCTCAACCATTATATTAAAAATTTGGTTAAAGTGAAAAAAATGATGTCCCACAAAGCTAAAATGGTAAATATTAAATGGTTTGAAGCAAAAAAAAAAAAAAAAAGATTTACTATTGAAACACTTAAGAATTTTTCTATAAAAAGATAAGTCATTTCCTTCTTTGTTATTCCCATTATCCTCCATCCAAATATAGGCTAAACGTAATAGTTAAGTTTAGAGCAGAAAGTTTTTAAATGAAAATAATTTTTTTTAAGCTTTCAATATATTGAATATATTAAAATTTTCAAAAAAAAATTACTTTTTGGTATATAAATGATAATAAAATTTAAATATATAATCTCACATAAATTATTTAAATTCTTTACCATTAGTTCATACTTTTAGTGACTTAAAATTTTTTTACTTTAAATTCCTTAATCAATGTCGTCAGAGAATTTATTAAAAAAATCCTTTAATTAATTAATTGCCCTTAAGATAAAGAATGAAGGGATCGTTTTACAGCGTGGCATCATGTGAATTGGACGTGTCCGGTGGCTGCATGTGGTGGAACGCTTTCTCACAGGTCATACATTGCTTTTGTAGGACGACTTTATCCGTCTCCATTTTGCATGAGACGAATTAAAATAAAGGATTTAATGTAAATATATAATTATTGTAAAATAATTTTATATAAATATTTAATTATATATTATTATATCAATAAAAGTATTTAATTCAATCACCCATAATCTTAAAAATTTTATAAATATAAATATATGATTAAATGACCGTATAAAACTCTTTTATACTTTCGATACATATTAATTAAATTCTAAAATAAGATGGGAGTGAAGAAAGAGGACTACTAAACTTAATAGAATAAAATTATTGGAAAAGACTTTTTTATTTCTTGTTCTGAATTTCTTTTTCTTAAAAAATTAAAATATATTTGTCATTATTAAGGATTATTGTTAGCTTATTTTAAAAGAAAACACGCCAGTTATTTATAAAAATAAAATTTGGTTTTTACTTAACGTTATCAACTTAGGGTGAGTTGTTCAAAGATAACTGTGAGAAGAAATTTTCATGGATTCTACATTTCTCTTCATACCAAATAGGCAAATACACTATTAAGGTCAACTTCGAATTATATATATATATGTACCATGGACATGTGATGTGAGGTTCCATTGGCCTTAAATGATTTAAGTTAAATCTTAATGATTACTCCATGCGATGCGGGTTGGGCAGTGGATGTGGAGTGTGGAGCGGCGGTGATAAAGAAGAAAAGAAGATGGAGGAGCTGGCGCACGTGATGGGCCGGTTGCTAACATGGAAGGGACGACGGTTAGCTTAACCTGAACTAGAAAAAGAACACCTTTTAGCCTGGCGAATTTTATTTATTTATTTATTTATTAATTAAGTCAGCGAGAGAAAGCCCATGGAGCATTCCTCCGTCGCCGCCGTTGCTTCCTGTTACGCCGGCGGCCGACAAACGTAGATCTTTCGACAGTCTGGTAGCATTGATTCCTCTCTTTTAATTGCTTACGCGTTTTCCCACTGCACTGCACCACCATCTATCTGTTTGGCTTTTTTTTTCTCCCCTTCTTTGTTCAAGGCTTTTTTGAAAAATACGTTTAATTTAAAATATGAATTAAAAATTTAAGAAATGAAATAAATTTAAATAGAATTTCAATAAAATTATTTTAATATTTTTTATAAATCAATAAGAAACATTCATAAAAAATCTAAAAATTATTATAATTTTTTAAAAACAACTTAAACAAAAAAATTCTATAATAGTACTAATTAAAATAAATTATTAAAGATTCAAAAGTGATTGATCATAACAAAAGTAGATTATCATCTTATTCCTCAATAAAAAACAATTATCATTTTATTCGAATTTTACATGTGATGTTAGAGACTTAAGTCTTACAATTGTTATTTTAACTACTACTATTGATCTAAAATTGCATGAACAATTTCTAAAACCAAAAAATAAATTATTAGAAAAAAAAACTATTATATAATTTGATATGAGTTTTAATTTTATAGTTCGATATTTTTATTGACAATATTTAATTAAGGAACAAATTTCAAGAAAAGAAGGTAGGATAAATAAATTAGTTTTCTATTATCTCTTATTATAATTGTGAAATGAATTTAAGGGTTTAAGAATAATTTTTAATATCCAAATTCTAGGTAATATGATACTAAAAAATGGTTGGTCCCAGTAGGAATGAACAATGGCTTCTGGCAAACTTTGCTTGCAATGTTAGTGATTTAAACTATAGAGTCATTGGTTTAAGGAGGGTTTTACCTAACTACTATTTTAATATGAAATTGTGCGATGAATTCTTAAGGCCAAAAAATAAATTCTAGCTAATATGATAAATAAACTTTTGTCAACAAAGACTGATTTACATAATTAGCTTTCTATTTATATTTTATTATAATTTAAAATCAATTTTTGGACTTCATTATTAATGTATCATATGCAAATAATTTTGTAAGCTTTTAATAAATCAAAAAGCATATTCCAATCTTAAACTAAGTCGAACCCTTTATCAACTTAAACTTTAAAATTACCAACAAGAATGTTAAATAGACTTTTATCAATCCACAAAAATGCACGGTTGGGAAGGCCGCTTCTCAATCTCAAATGGGATTAATTAGTCTTATATTTGAAGTTTTTAAACTTGTTTTGAACAAGAGCAAAACACAAATCTACCTGACATACTAGCAATAGCATTTAAATTATAGCAATCGATTTTATTGGTAATGTTTGTTTTTTAAGAATTTATTATAGTTTTTTTCATTAATAAGAACTATTTTACATTTACCTAATTTTGCCTTTTATTTTTTGAGTTGCTAACTAAGAAATTAAATATTATCTTTGAATTTAATTAATTATACTATTTTTAAATGGAATATAAATTTATAAACTTCTTTTTATTTATATAGTATACATAATATTTTTATACTATTTTATATGTACATTGCACATAACGTGTAACTTGTGAATATTGCACATGACTTGTATGCGAATCGTGGGGTGCTTAATATAACGTCAATTATTGACATATAACTTAGACATGCATTGCAAGTTATGCATAGTGCACTAGTTTGATCTAAGTAATATAACATCTTGAAAAGAGAATCGAATTTGTAGAATTATACCGAGGGTACTTTTAAATTGTTTCATCAATGTCTTATTTGTAATTTTAAATTTACATTTTATTATTATTCTATTACAAATACAATTTTTAAAAACTCATTTCATATAATTATCAAGTATCATTTTGACTTCTACAACAAAGATTGTATTTTTATCTTAATATATAATTAATATGCTTTTATTATATTTTATATTATTTAAAGAAATTATTATATTAAACTCATGTTACTATATTTTAAAATATGACGATATTATTCTTAAATAAAAATTTTGATATTTTATTATTATTATTATTATTTCGTACATATTACAGATGTGAAATTAGCATCTAAAATAAAAGCGTGTTTTTTTTCAAAAAAAAAAATTGAGGGAATAAAAGCGCGTAACGTTAACGAGCTTTTAAGTATTAGATATTAATGCTTGGAGCATTTTTGGCCGGTGGCCAGATGCCTAAGGTCCTATGAGTCTGAGACACGAAAAACAAACAGGAAAATGATGTAGCTGGGTTGGTTTTATGTTGGACCTTGTAACAAGGGTCCAGTCATGGTCACTGTCTTTGTTCTCCCTGGATTGGAAAAGTTTCTAGTTACAAATGATTTTTTGTTTTATCAATCTAAGGGTAAAACAACAATGATCATGAATGGACCTTTATTTCAAGGTCCAGCATAACGGACCTCTACATCTCACGTGGCAGTATTAGTTCTTCCTCACTTCTCGCGCGGTCTTAATCGTATGACCCAAACCTGAGCTGTCCACTAATTCGAACGTCGAAGAATCCCTTGCAAAATACACAACGCAAATGATCCATTTTGTTTTCAAGTTTTTTCTTCTTAAATAAAATTTGTCCATTATTATTCGACACATTTTCACAAAATATTACGAAATTTACTTTCAAATAATATAGCATATATTTTCATCTAATAATTATTTTTTATTAAACAAGTCAAATGGTAAAATGAATACAAATATCATTTTTGCTTGAACAAATGTTGCACACCACCCCACTTACATTCGCATAATTAGTAAGTTACCTCGAAGTATGAAAAAAGAGTTTTATCCCATAATAATATGATATAACCCAAATCAAGCTATCGAGTTAAAAATTTCTGAATGTCGATGGCTTAAAAAGAGTATACTTAATATTCAGTTTATCAATGTACATGTCATAAATTCAGATTAAATATTAATTTTATATCTTTGTTCTCACAATTGTTTCCCATGCAAAGGTGCCACGTGGTTACTAGTCGATGCGTTCCATACTTTCTTGTCTTCTACTTCAATCTATTCATTGCCCTATAAATATGCAACCTCGACGTTAACAGCTATAGCAGTATCAAATTCGTAATCGTAAAGCTCCTTCTGCACAATTTATCAGCAGTTGCAACTTTGAAAGAAGTAAGAGAAAATGGCGGACGAGAGCACAGCCACCTGCATAGACATCCTCCTCGCCATCCTCCTCCCTCCTCTTGGGGTCTTCCTCAAGTATGGCTGCAAGGTACGTTTATTGTGTTTTAATTTGTTATTCAAGTGATTCTCTTCCTTCTTGTCATTTATTTCCTTGTTCGGTTAGTTCTGTACTTTGTAATTCATATTTGGTTGGTGGCCTCTGTGTAATTATGCAGGTGGAATTCTGGATCTGTTTGGTGCTCACCATCTTTGGATATATCCCTGGAATTATTTACGCTGTCTATGCTATCACCAAGTGATGAGCTTTGGTAATTTGCACTTTTTCTCCTGTTCTGTATTTTTTTTTTTTGGTTCTATTTGTTCGATTTTTTTTAATAAAAAAATCTCTTGAAATCGGTCTATTGTTTTTAATTGTAAATGATATTCGATATGTTTAAGATCAAAAGTGCATGGTGTTATTCTATATTTATAGATGACATCATTTTTATACATTATTATTCATTAATCATTTTATACCGATTTCATTTGACACAAGAAATTAGCTTTATCGGTACAGAAATTGTAGTCATGTATTACTTCACTTTTAGACGGAATTTTGATATAGGTTGGATTGGGATTCGGGAGGGGGCTTGATCTTGGATTTTTCTCAAGGCCTCTCTGTAATATAAATTTGTGGGTAATTAAGTAGTTGTGACTAGTAAGCAGCTTGCTATTACAGGCCACAGGGGAGTTATTTGTTTTGTGATTTAGCTCTTATTTTTGAGCATTCTTAATCCGCCCAACCCTTGCCAAATAATGATCATTCAGTTTATGAGGGGAAAAACACACACACAGAATCTCATGGAGGGGGAATATGATTTTCTATAAGCTTCATTATTTGTAAAGAGAAGGAATGTGAAAAGAAGGCAGCATGTGGGTCTCACACGCACTAATTTGATGCTATCTTCTTGCTAAATAATTGTGATTAGGTGATACTTGGCACTTTGCTTTGCCGTACTTTTTATTCTGTCAAAATCCTTTTTAACATCAAGGAGGTGGGACATTTTACTTACTATGAAAATGGTTTGTTGACAGGTGCGCATTGAATAGTTGTCAAGGGCGTTCATGTCTTTCAAGTCAGATATTGGTGTTCGTTTGTAGCCGTTCGATCTTTGATGGACAAAAGTGATTCTTTTTTCTTTTTTTTTTCCTGTTTTATTCTCAGTGTCAGTATTCCTTTTTAGTGTTGTGTTAATTACTTGCCTATTTTGTGTTATGTGACAACCAATGTGTGGGACTTGTGGTCTCTTGATATGATAGCCGAATTGAAGGCTAATACTCCGTCAGTGTCAATAATCTTGTTTATGTGTCCTAGACCTTAATATATTCATTTTATGTCAAATGTCCTATTACTTATTAATTACTTTCAAATTAATAAATTCTTTTTATTCAATTATTCTGATTATATCCCCTTTTTATTTTTAAGAGCTTTTTGTTAAGCAATGAGAATACAAGGTTCTCTATGGCTTCGTGCATTATGGGCACAAGGTAGTTGTGGTTATCCCACTTATTCTTACACAACAATTGACGACATCGATCCATATCCTACGGATTCTTGCTTATCTTTATTAGCGAACTTGCCAATAGTATAGTCGGATAGAATTAACAACCGGGGTTAATTGGACCATGCAAAGAAACAAAATGGCTAACCATGAATTGAAGCTAGCCAGGCTATTGCCGCTGGGCTATGAAAATTAAAAGGGGCTCACTTAGTTGGAGTTTGAGTGCTCAGAATAAGTACAAATAACACTATTTTTTTTGTTTTTGGTCATGCATGCCCCGCTACCATTGCCCATGGATCAGTGTCGGCCACCGCTATAAAACTATACAAGGTCTACTACCTCTGATTTGTCACCTACTAGTGTTACCGCCAAAGACGTTCACAAGGTGGGCCATAACAATGTTAATAATGTAATAGCACCACGGATTTTAGTTTCCTTTATCTGTCTTTTCTTGGAAAGAACTAGAGATGCCTTTGTTCAATCAGCAATACTCGATCCCGAAGATTTGAACGTGCAGAATGCATAACAAATTTCAGCACGGTCAAAATTTTACGATTAGGTATGCACACGAAACACCTGCCATCAAACTGAGAACGGAGTTAGGTACTTGCGTATCAAACTGAGATTTCCATATTTTATTAGAAAGTAAATTAATTTCATAAAATAATCGTGAAAGCCCTCACACGTTAATAATGTTTGAGAGACTTGTACAAATCGACCACCAACAGAAGAGCATCATTCTTTTTTTTTTTTTTTTTTTTTTAAAAAAAAGCTAGCACTGTCAGACAATATATTAATTTGTAAAACATCGACAACATGGAAGCATAGTTTCCATACATCTGGCACGTAAGATATCAGCATACTGCATACTCAATAATAGGTCAGAAACTAGAAGAAGGTGCATTATTGGTGATGACAATATTGAGCTTGTCTAAACTCTTTATTTACATAATTCTTTTGCGGTTACAAAATCTGGGACCAGATAGATTTCTCCAATCGCGGAACCATGCAGGACGTGTCTTAGGAAGTTTCATTGACTGCATCAAAAAATTAACACTTACAAAAGATATGCGCATGTGGTTACTTACATTGCATGCATCCCAAAATGCAAGAATTAGATAAATAATCTAAGAATAGTTACTGATACAAATATCAACTGAGCCTTGCAAACGCCATTTGATCATTTAGGCATTTGATCAGTGCAACCTTGTTGCATAGAAAATGACAGATAATTAACAAATTGCGACAACTAGTCTTTGAGTTTGGGGAACCCTGTGTTGATCTTGGTCACCGCTAATTGTATAGCATGATTAACTGTAACTGATATTTAGAGGTGCAATATGTAACTGATTTGCACCCACAAAATCTAAAACTACCGCTGTAATCTCACTATCTCGGTCTCAACCCAGTCATAGAGAAACAGGGTGATTCCCAGCCTCACGTGCTTGGACTCAATAAACGAAACGCTATGTTTAGAAACATGAACATTCCAGCGTATGAACAAAGCTTGAAAACTAGAGCCACATGACGTTGATTTTAGTTGAGTAAAGCCAATGTTGTAGTAGCTGTTTAATACAAATATGTTATCTGAAGATTGCCTAGACCCCATATTAGGTCCACACAAATTACTGCAGTTTTTTGCCTCTCTCTTTTATTTTATTTTATTTTATTTTTTGGGGGGTTCAGAAATTACTGTAGTTCATACAAGCAGCCATGTGAAGATTGGATTCAAGCCACAAGCGAAATCACGAGCATTTAGACCACAAGTTGGGCTTTATATTTGGATTGGATTTGGCACCTAACTGGGCTGCAAAAGATTTTTAGGCTTTGATTTGATTGGATTAGACCTCTATACCATAAAAGATTGCTGGGCCGCAAAATATTCTTCAACTATTGATACATCGTTAATATTTTTAGTATTGGGCTTGAATGATATGGGCTTGGCATTAGAGGATGACATTTGCAGTGTTAACTTCATTATATAATTATTAGACTTAATTAGATTATTGATTAACTAAAATGCTAACGTTCTAATTTTTACTTTGTTTAATTGACAGTATTTCACCAAAATAAAAATAGAAATAATTAAAAGCAATTGACAGTAGATATAATAAGAAGTGACAATAGACACTTCTAAAATTTTAAAGATAAATATAATTGATAAAGTAATAACTTTGTATTAATTATTTCATTAAAGATTAAAATTTAATAATAAATGTAATAATTTATTTTCCATTTATAATAACTTTTATGCACTTTGTAACTTTTCACTAACTAAAGTATTAATTTTTTTAAATGCTATTTATTTTTATTTGCCTTTATTAATAAAATACAAAAACTAAAGACATGTTAGTGATGGTAAATTTGCTAGTGTATAATAACTTTAATAGTATCAACATTTGGTTTGTTCAGGTGATTTAATACTTGTTTCTCTTTAATAAAGTTTTGACTTTGAGTTTTATAAATGTATTTTAATACTTGTTTCAACAATTTAAATGTTGCACCTTACCTTCTAAAGTGCAACTTACACTTTGAAGGAGCCAAATCCAGGCTTTTTGGCCTGGGGGACTGTTGTCTTCAATGTTTTTTTTTCCCCCCTTTTTTCTAATATGAACTTGAAAGCTTACTATAAATATAAAAGTCTCAGATTTTATATCCTCCAAAAATGGTAGTGTATTAAGATTGGACATTTGTATTGAGCAACCTTTTCTATGGTACACAGATTCCACTACTATCTATGGATAGGTGTGATAACTCTTTATAAGGCCCATACTCTAGAGAGGTAATATGCCTAGTTGCTTCCCTGTTGTTTTCATTACGATCGGTGCTATGACTAGGCAGAAGGTGAAACTTCAATACATCTCCAATGAGTCGGCGAGGAAAGCGACACTCAAGAAAAGGAAGAAGGGCATCATGAAGAAGGTGAAGGAACTAGCCATCCTCTGTGGGATTGAGACATGTGCTATAATTTTCAACCCCTTTGATTCTCAGCCCGAGGTTTGGCCAAACCCACAAGGAGCTCAGCAAGTGATTGAGAGGTATCAGAATGCAACCGTGGCTGTGACTGATGAAAGCAGGAATGTGAACCAAAAGAGTTTCATGATGCAGAGGATTGCCAGAGCCAATGAGCAGTTGCAAAAGCTGTGCAAGGAGAACCATGAGAAGGAGTTGACCCTCGCTATGTTCCAAGTTCTGGAAGGGAAAAGTCTGCCAGAAAACCTGACAATTGCAGATCTACATTATATCAAATCTCTGATCGTGTTCAATATGAAGGAAATTGAAAGGAAGATGTCTGCGCTTCCCTGATGATATAAGTTGTTTACATAATAATAATAATAATAAAGCTGTGTTTAGAGGCATAGCATAATCTATGAAAAACTAAGAAATTTGAAATCTAAAATTATTATAATATCAGTGTTTCTACCTAGTGATCAGAGGCAAGCATACTCAATTCCATACATTGTGGTGCTCGAAAGTAATAAATGCCATATTAGAATATTGGATTTAGAATTAAAGAACCGCCGTGCCATAAAATTGAAGTTGGGTTAAAAGTTAAAACTATAGCTCAAATATTTGTTTATATACCGAATCCAATCTTTATGTCAATGCTTGGATATATTCGTTAGACACTAACAATTATTTGGGTAAAATTTTATTGATTAGGGGAAAAAAAAAAGCTAGAAGAGAGGAAATTAATTGTAGTTTAATGTGGAGTTGGGTAAAGAAATTTGAAACAATTGAATTTAATTAAATTTATTTAGTTGTGTAAAAACATTTTCAACTAACCTAAACCAAATCAATTTTACGGAAATTGAGTTGGTTTAATTCGATTTATCGGGCTAAACTAAAAAATATAAGTGTTTATTCTCATAATAATTGATAGTAGGGCGAAGTTAAGACATAACATATTAGATAATAGTTGAGAGAATAAGTATCTCAAATGAATGAGCAAAGTAAAGAGTAGAGTTACTTAACTACTAAAGTTCAAACATACAATTTTGAAATATTTCAAAATTTTAAAAAATATAATTAATTAGATAATCAACTTAAGTGATCACGTATCAATTAAACAATTTTGAATCCAAGAACTAACACAAATAATTAATTTGAATCAAATTTAACTTTAAATGACATAAGTATCTGCACTAATTTGAATAAATTTAGTTTGTTTTATTTGATCTGTTAAATACTCTTAAAAATAGCCACTCCATTAAAACTTTAAAAATTAAGATACTTTTGATTTGGGGTTCAAAGAAGGTGAACTAAGAAAAAAAAATTATAAAAAATATGCCTAGATAAAGTTCCATAAAACAGATCAGGTGTTTATTAAAGTGCATATATATATATATATATATATATATATATATATATATATATATAAGGAAATAGTTCAACCCAAGATGGTCCTAAGCCAATTTTCTTCCTTTTCTTGCTCAGAGTTGGGTATGAATAAAAACCTATTTAAAAATACACTAAAACTACATAGATCCATAGATTAATTTTACTTTTTTCAAATTACAGTTTCATATAAAAAATATAAACAAGAGCATCCTTTCTTTTTGTTGATAAAAATTTCAAATAAGGATTAAAAAAACTTTCGGTTTAACATACTTGAAAGGCCCAAATTTAAAGTCCAACAAAGGAGAAAATTTCCGAAGATCTATGTTTCAATTTGACCCAGTAAACTTACCTGTTTTATTTGTACGCTCCACATTCGTTTTTTTTTTTTTTTTTTTGGGTACGCTCCACGTTGCTTTTTCGTCCCAGGTCATTCGGCAATTTATGTTTGAGCTTCTTCATTGTGGATTTGACTTTCCATGGTGTGGGAAATAAAGAGTAAAATGCATAAACTTAATTATTGTTTAAAAATTAATAATTTATTATCTTACAAGATATAAACACTAATATAATATATTATACATCTATAATAATCTATGCTGTTAATTTTCCAAATAATAATTAAAATCACGCACTTTTTATTTTTTAAAGTGCACCCTACAATTTAGTAGAGCTAAATTCTTTATAAAATTCTTGATAATATGTTTATTTCATTTATCTTCATTCCTGATTTCATAAATGAGTGGATTGATACAATTTGTACCTTTTTGTATTTTGTTCATTAAGTGTTTCGGTTTTTCTTGATTTATATTTTAATTTTAATACACTATTAATATAAAAATTTGTTTATATGGTTATTTAATTACATATTATCACATTTCTCTATAAAAAAAATACATATTATCATATTAAGAAAAAAAGATTTTAACTCTTATATGTGTACAGGATCAAACAAACACTTAATTACATATAGAGTGCTAAAAACACTACAAATAAATACGTACACACATATAAAGAACTATAAACGCTAACACATGAATAGGTATTTCTTTGTATAGTTGCACAAATTTATTCGAAATAGATATTTATTGACGCATCTAAATATTCATTTATTAATTTAAGATGTAAAAAATTTTACATAAATAGTAATATATTATTACAAAAAATGTTTGTATCTTACAAACAACTTTAAACAGTTGAATGAACAAAATAAAAATAAAAACAAAATGCGATAGCTATTGCTAATTAAACTATACGCCGCTAGTTATTATAATAAGTTTTGTAGTGAATATAATTTTTTAAATTATATTCACTACAAAACTTATTATAATAACTAGCGGCGTATAGTTTAAAAAATTATGAAATATTCTTAAAAGTTTAGTAAAATACCTAAATTATTTATAAAATTAATTCTCGTTCTATAAATAAAAAAAGTTCAAGTATTCTATAAGTCTCTATAATTTTATTTAATTTTTAATTACGTTCCTATAATTTAAAAAATTTATAATTAGTTCCTTAGAATAAATAAAAATTTATAATCAGGTCTCTATTTATATTCTCAATTATAAAAATGTGATATTTACCAAAATATTCCATAAATATTCTTTATTCGTCTCCCTCATTCTGACCTCCAAACATAGAACTCGGAAGAAGTTAACGTAACTGAATGGAACTTGGAACTCGGGAGGTAATAAATTAATACTTATTCTCACCTCCTAACAGAGAACTTAGAAGAAGTTAACGGAAGTAAATGTAACTTGGAATTTGGAGATAATAAATTAATACTCATTCTCACCTTCTAGCACAGAACTTGAAAGAAATTAATGGAAGTGAATGTATCTCAAAACTTAGAACTCGGGTAATTAGGACCTTTTAAACTTCTGGGTCCAATTTCCAAATTCTGAGTTTCGTGACTAGTGTATAGGGATAATGCACCATAAAAAATACCTTACACTATCTAATATTTTTATAATGGTGATTAATTTCGAGATCTTACTTACAAATTTTTATTTAGTATAAGAATTTTATTACAAATTTTGAAATGACTTAATTAAAAATTAAGTGAAACTATAGAGAGATGCTATGGGAAGCTTTGAAGTGGAAAAAGAGTTTTCAAACATGGAAAACCAATATGCTACGCGACAAATGAGAACCATCAAAAGGAAACTCCTCTGGTATCTTAGGAAAGTTCAGTATAGAACCTTACTTATATACTTGGTCGCCATTCCGTCATGTAATACAAAAGGTGTTCAACTGTCGAGAGATGCCTTTACCTTTTAGCCTGGCATCACTAATTGATTTGATTTTGTTTTTTCTGTTTTATGTTAAGAATCCAAAAAGAAAGAAGGAAACCATTAGTGAGAAAGGTAAAGAGCACAATTAGTCCAAAAGCAAGAAAAAAGTGGACAAGACAAGGGAAGAATCTCATGAAAACCTCCGGTTAGTACGATAGATTTTTTTTTTTTTTTGGTGCACATTCTGTGATGTTTACTTATCTTTGTTAACGTGGGAGGATACATGGAAGATGGAACATGTCGTGCCCTCAAGATTTAGAGGCGATGCAAGGGACGCAAAGAGAGAGAGCCTTAAACACCACATAGCTAAAGGTGTGGTTAATCATAGCAAAAGGAGATTCTAATTAATGGCCTACCCATTGTTAATCATAATCTCAAGTAATATAACACGGATAAGTGGGGTTAAATTAATTGAGTAAATAGTTAATTGTATCTTTTTGAAGAGATTATTCCATTTAATGGTTAATACAACAGTGATTAAATGTAAGATTTTTAAGTTGATCCAATTATTCTATTCAATGTTTGAGCCAATTCTCAACAACTATATGATCTTATGTCGATGGCTTTTCGTTAATGTTTTTTATTTACCGTTACTAGAACGCGTTTCATTATCCAACAATATTGTCTCATATTTTCTGGATGTGGAGTGACGAAGTGGAACATTATTTCATTAGCATTTAGGTATATTTACCTTCACTTGCAAACATGAATTACCAAAACTCAGAACAAGCAGGTATAATATTAGGAAGGAATAAAGTGGCTTGAAAAGGAAAGTAAGGAAAGAAAGTGGCTTTTAAGGAACTCAAACCATAAAGCATGGGTGATAGGTACGTTGGGATATTGTGCATTGAAAAAACACAACCCCTCCTTGTGGAAACATGAAGGATTCCTCGGGCTGGAATCACTTACTTCTTCCGTAAGATCAGTTTTTCTGTAGAAAAACTTGTAGGGTATACACATAAGGGAAGATTCTATTGTGCCCTTTGTAATGTTCAGGTGCCGTTTACATGACTTCTCATTATAAGTTAACTTGCTTTTGAAAAAAGATCACATAATTGAGTTTTAACTCCACAACTATTTTCAATTGGAAATTAGCCACTTAGATAAGATTTACACCAACCACCCTAAATGCAAGATAACTTGATAAAAAAACAACTTGATCTTACCAACTCCGTAACCGAGAAAAAAGAAATCCCATTGAATGAAGGAGAATTAATCATCCATATCTTCACACCAGCCACCTTTGATTTTTGATAAAGTTGTTATCTCTCTGCATATTTGTCATTTCTCTCCAAACCGATTCCCTCGAAGCTTCTATTGCCCGAATTAACTAGTGTTAGTTGATAGGTTAATAAGTGGTTAAGTGTTAGTTAGTTGACAGCTATCTATTACTAGTCAGTTGGAATTTCATTTCATTTCTAGTTCATTTGCCTTTCATTTCGTGTTAATTTATCTTAAGAAACACTTGTATATAAAGCTTGTACAGTGTATTGTTGACTAAGAATAACAATTCAAATTTACAAAGCCTTCTCGTCTCTCTGTTTTTGGCCCTTCTTTGTGAGGAACTATTGCCACTTCACATGGTATCAGAGCCTCTCAGGGCTTTGCTGCTGCGCAATTTTTCTCTTGGTTGTGCGACTTTGGATTGTGGCTTCAAATCTTCCACTTCTTGTTCACTTGCTTCAGATTCTTGCAATGTTCATGTTGGATCTTAAGGCATTCTACATCGCGTTTTGGATCTGGTTTGGTTTGGTCCGTGCTTTAGATCTTGAGGCATTTTGCATTATGTTTTGCAGCTTGTTCGGTTTGATCCTTACTTCAGATACGAGCTCAAGAGGGCAAATTGGACATTCCAACATTAAAGGGCAAGATGGAAATTTTAACATATCTGTGGGACCTATCACAAGGGTAAGAGCAAAGATGCTGAAAGAAAGCTTTCGGAACTTAGCCAAGTCATTTATGGAAGAGATGCATTAAGAATGGGCTAAGAAAGAGAAGACAAAGTTAAATGGGCCACTTAGTGAAAGCAGGCAGCCCAAAACTCTAATTGTGGCACAATGGAATTAAAATGTATTATGTCCACAATTGGGCCAAGTTTTATTTAATTAACTTTGTTAGCTTTTATTTAGAAGACATTTAGTTATTTTGAGGTGTTTTATTCAGCCCAATTGTTTGTTTAGTAAGTTGGGCCTTTTGCTAGTAGGCTTATGTTTAATTTAACCTAATGTAAGAGGTATAAATATCTCATAAACAAGTGCAGCAACAGTTTTCTGATTAATGAAATTTTATTTTCTGGTTTCTTCTAAGAAACTCTCAAGTGTGTGCAAGTGAGGAGTGATCATCTTTATTTATTGTATCAAGAAACTAAATAGGCTATTACAAAGGCAAATTCTCTTGTGATATTTGTTCAGTTTTATCTTTCCTTATCCCAATTATCTACGTTTTTAAGAACGGGTTTCTTAGGGGTTTAGTAGGAAGGATGTTTATCCTATTGCTTGTCTCCTATCAAAGTGTGTGTTTGCAGTTTCGGGATCGTTATATCCTTGGGGTTCCGCATCATTTGGTATCAGAGCAGGCTGTAGATAAACACCCTCCCTACTAAACCCATAAGAAACCCGTTCTTAGAAACGTAGATAATTGGGATAAAGAAAGATGAAATTGAATAAATATCACAAGAGAATTTACCTTTGTAATAGCCTATTCAGTTTCTTGATGCAACAAGTAAAGATGATCACTCTTCACTTACACACACTTGAGAGTTTTTTAGAAGAAACCAGAAAATGAAATTTCATTAATCAGAAAACTGCTACTACACTTGTTTATGAGGTATTTATACCTCTTATATTAGGTTAAATTAAACCTAAGTCCACTAGCAAAAGGCCCAACTTACTAAACAAACAATTGGGCCAAATAAAATACCTCAAAATAACTAAATGTCTTCTAAATAAAAGCTAACAAAGTTAATTAAATAAAACTTGGCCCAATTATGGACATAATACATTTTAATTCCATTGTGCCACAATTAGAGTTTTGGGCTGCCCGCTTTCACTAGGTGGCCCATTTAGCTTTGTCTTCTCTTTCTTAACTCATTCTTGATGCATCTCTTCCACAAATAACTTGGCTAGGTTCCCAAAGCTTTCTTTTAGCATCTTTACTCTTGCCCTTGTGATAGGTCCCACAGGTATGTTGAAATTTCCATCTTGCCCTTTAGTGCTGGAATGTCCAATTTGCCCTCCTGAGCTCATATCATTTGGTGTTTGATCTGAATCTTTGTTATAAGGTTTACTCCAGAATCTCATTTTTCATCTGGTAATATTTTCTTATGGATTAAATCTGATTATGATCTTGATTTGATGGCAAATCAACTACCAAATGTTGTCACTAATCCTTTTAGTCTGTATTATTTGCATCCTGGTGAGGCATCGGGTGTACCTTTAACCTCCATTCTTCTGACTGGAAAGAATTATTCCTCTTGGTCTCGAGTCATGCGAATGGCATCGAAGGCCAAAATTAAGTTGCACTTCATTGATGGTAGAATTATGAAGCCTGAAGAAGATGATCTGCTTTTCTTAGCATGGAATCGATGTAATAATGTACTCGTTTCTTGGATTACTTTGTCTTCAGTCCTGAAATCATGGAAGGTGTTACTTCACTAGAAATTGCTTATGATTTGTGGCATAAATTGATGAATAGGTATAAATAAGGTGATTTGTATAGGATTGCTGAATTACAGGAAGATTTGTTTGCATTAAAGCAGGGTGACATGTCCATCACAGCATATTACACCATATTAAAAGGGATTTGGGAGGAATTGTAGGTCTTTTGGTCAATTCCACCATGTCCTTGTAATCCACCTCCTTGTATTTGTTGATTAGGAACTATTCGCACTTACAAATACAATAATTGTGTCATCCGATTCCTCAGAGGCCTCAATGACCAGTATAGTGACGTTCAATCTAATATCATGCTCATGGACCCTATGCCTAATGTAAGCAGGGTCCTATCTCCACTGCTGCAGCAAAAGAGGCAGTTTAATGTCCAAATGTTAGAATCGAATGTGTTACTCAATGTTTCAGACGAAGGTAATTCTAGTAACTTTGTGGGAGCAGCAGGTAGAGGCAAGGGCCGAGGAAGAGGAATGCGAAGTGGAGGTAGATCGCTGTATGGCAAGGGGTAGTCAAGTAAAGTTTGTTCTTACTGTGGCAAAACTAGCCACCTTGTGGACACATGCTACAAAAAGCATGGTTACCCACTTGGAGTGCAACTGTAAATAATTGCATTGTTGAAAAAGATTTTGATAACAACAAAAAGTTTGGTTTCTCTAAAGGAGGAGAAGTGTGAAGAGTCTAGGTCCTTGTTTACTCTAGAATAGCAAAAGGCTATTATGGCTTTGATCCAACAGGTTTTCAATTCACAGCACAACAAAAACCAAATTCATACTAATACCAATATTCCCAACCAAAATTCAAGTATATCACATACACTACATTCTTCTAATCCCAAATCCCAAATCTGGATTCTTGACACAAGAGCAACAGATCATGTCTGTAAGTCCCTGTCAGCTTTCCAGACACATAGAAAAATTAAGCCTATTCCCATAAAATTGCTAGATGGTAGTATAGTTACTGCCACCATATCAGGAACTGTAGCCTTTTCTTCATCTTTTTACCTAACAAATGTGCTTTATATTCCCAAGTTTACTTTTAATCTCATTTCAATCTCAAAACTAACTAGTTTCTTACTTTGTAAATTGATTTTCTCTAACTCAAAATATGAGATACAGCACATACCTTCACTGAAGATGATTGGTGCAGCTAAACTCCTAGGAGGGCTATATCCAGTGAAGTGTCAAGTGCTTGGAGTGGAGGCTTCCAAGTTTGCTCATGTGATTTGTAGTAGTTCAGGTTCTAGCTTGTGGCACTTAAGTTTAGGTCATGCCTTGTGTGATTGGATTTCTTTGTTAAGAAATAAATACCCTTACATTTCTTGTACACATGATAATACACCATGTAATTCGTGCCATTTAGCCAAACATAAATGATTATCTTTTCCACTTAGTGTAACTAAATCTTTGAATGCATTTGATTTGATTCATGTTGACATTTGGGGACCCTGTCTTTTCGTTCTGCCTCAGGACATAGATATTTCCTTACCATCGTTGATGATCACACTCGATTTACTTGGCTTTTCTTTATGAAATCCAAATCTAGAACTGCTACTTTACTTAAACAGTTCATCATTTTGGTTGAAAACCATTTTACCAAAACATTAAAAGTTGCTAGGATAGATAATGGATTGGAATTTAAAATTGATTCATTTTATGCCTCAAAAGGAATTGAACATCAAAACACATGTGTTGAAATACCCCAACAAAATGGGGTGGTTGAGTGCAAACACCAACATCTTTTAGGAGTTGCTAGAGCACTCATGTTTCAATCTAACACTACTAAAATTTGACGGAAATGCGACCGATTTTACGACTGATTTTTTCGATCATAAAAAAAGTCTTTTGCGATGGATTTTGCGACCGATTTGAGTAAAATGGGAACAAATTCACACTAAAAAAAATCGGTCGCAAATTTTAGATTTGTGATCGATTTTACGACATTTTTGTAAATGGAAGCCAAAAAAAAAAAGTTTGAAAAAATTCGGCCCCAAAATCGGTCACAAAACTAAATTTTGCGACCGATGTGTAAGGTCAACGATAGAGTATATATGAAGGCAAAATCGGTCGCAAAATCAGTCGCAAAACATGAAATTTGTGATCGATTTTTCAATGTAGAGGATATATGTGTGAAGGTAAAATCGGTCGCAAATTTCAAATTTTGCGACTGAATTTGCGACCTATTTTTCAATGTAATACGATTTACGTGTGAAGGCAAAATCGGTCGCAAAACATGAAATTTGCGACAGATTTTGCGACTAATTTTTCAATGTAGAGGATTTATGTGTGAATGCAAAATCGATGGCAAATTTCAAGTTTTGTGATTGAATTTGCGACCGATTTTTCAATGTATATGATTTACGTGTGATGGCAAAATCGGTCGTAAAATCGATCGCAAATTTCAAGTTTTGCGACTAAATTTACGACCGATTTTTCAATGTATATAATTTACGTGTGAAGGTAAAATTAGTTGCAAAACATGAAATTGCGACCGATTTTTCAATGTAGAGGACATATATGTGATGGCAAAATTGGTCGTAAATTTCAAGTTTTGCGACTAAATTTGCGACCGATTTTTCAATGTAATATGATTTACGTGTAAAGACAAAATTGGTCGCAAAACATGAAATTTGCGACCGTTTTTTCAATGCAGAGGATTTATGTGTGAAGGCAAAATTGGTCGCTAAATCGGTCGCAAATTCCGACGTCTTTAAAATCAAAATCCCCAAATTAGAACCATTTTTCTTCCTTTCCCTTTTCTTCTTCCTTCTTCTTCCCAAACCGCTCCCCTTCCCCTATCTCTCTACCATCTCCACCACTCCACCCCCTTCTTCTTCCTTCTTCCTTCTTCTTCCTTACCCTCTCCCCTTCCCCCACCTCTATCTACCATCTCCACCACTCCACTCTTGCCACCGCTGCTACCATTGTCCACCCACCATCATCGCTGCTGTCCATCCACGCCACCACTGCTCTTCCATCCTGGTTATCTTCCATCCTTTCCTTAGTTCCTCTTTTTTTTTGTTGGTAGATATGTTCTTTTTGAAAATAATGGTAATTTTGATGTTGCTGGTTGATTATATTGGTTGGTTGAGGTTGTTGGTTGATATTTTGATGCTATTGGTTGAGTTTGAGTTTATATTGTTATTCTTTTTTTTCTTTTTTCTTAAATTTTTAGATCTATTTTTTTAAAAATAATGGTAGTTTTGGTGTTGTTGGTTGATTATATTGGTTGGTTGAGGTTGTTGGTTGATATTTTCATGTTATTGGTTGAGTTTGAGTTTATATTGTTGTTCTTTTTTCTTTTTTCTTAAATTTTCAAATCTATTTTTTTAAAAATAATGGTAGTTTTGGTGTTGTTAATTGATTACATTGATTGGTTGAGGTTGTGAAATTGATTTTTTTTTATGTTATTAGTAGTTTGGTGTTGTTGGTTGATTATATTGGTTATGTTGTTGGCAGTTTGATTATATTGATATAAAATTAATCTATAGTAAACAAATGTAAGATTAATGATTATTAAATATTTACTTAATTTGTTGAAGATTAAATGGATAGACTTGAAGATAATATAGAGATCGTAGAAGATTCAATTGAGCAAGTTAAAGACTCAATTGATTTTGTGAAAGACTCAATAGTTGAAGATTCTATAGATGAAATTGAAGACTCAGTATAAATAGTTGAAGATTCGATGAAGAAGGTTGAAGATATAACAAAAGTTGATGATGACTCAATAAAAGTTGAAGACTCTATGGAAAGAATTGAAGAACCATGGAAACGAAAACTAGTTAGAAGTATGCTAAAAATTTATCTTCCAAAGTTTTGTTGAGAAGAACCTTATAGTTTGGTCTACAATGCATGTTATTGTAGTTTTATATTGTAGTAGTTTATATATATTGTGTTTAGGATATATGTAATTGACAGTGATGTGTATGTTGGATAATTTATATTTCTTATTATCTGTAGTTTGGATTATATATTGTTACTTAAATTTTTATTCGTATGTTCTAAACTTTAGATACTAACTCTTAGTTATATATAATGTTAACTAATTTTGCTTATGGATTACTGAATGCTATTTTCTAGGTTGTTGTAAAATTCAAGTGTATCAAATTTGGATTTGATAAGATTCTGATTTTTTATTTTTTTCTGTTTTAAAATTTGCGACTGATTTTGTAACCGTTTATATTTGCGACTGAAAAATCAGTCACAAATTCTGAATTTATCAAATGAAAATTGGTCTCAAAATTCGGAATTTGTAACCGAAAAATCGGTTGCACAAAAGTCAATAAGTGACCAAATTAAGCATATCATAAAAATTTGGTCGCAAATATATTTGCCACCTACCTAAATGCGACCGACAAAATCGGTCGCAAAATCGATCGCAAACCCTCTTTGCGACCGATTTGTCTCATTTTGCGATCAAAAAATCAGTCGCAATTAGACAATTTTCTAGTAGTGTAATCTACCACGATGTCTATGGAATTATGCTATTTCACATGCTGCACACTTAATCAACAGAATTCCTACACCTTTTTTGCATAATCTCAATCCATATGAAGCATTATTTTATTCACATTCTGATTTGTCTCAGTTACAAGTGTTTGGATGCATTGCATATGCATCTACCATTGCTTCACATAGAAAGAAACTGGATCCTAGGGCTAGAAAGTGCATGTTTCTTGGATTTCATTCTAGTACAAAGGGTTTCCTGCTGTTTGACTTGTCCACAAGGCAGATTTTTATATCTCGAGATGTAGTTTTTCATGAAAATAATTTTCCTTATGCCAATGAGGCACATCTGCCTAAGGACAGTCAAACACATATCCACCTTCACTCTAACCGCAGTAACCCCACAATTTCTTACACACATTTGTTTGAGGATCCTTTCCTCAACATGGCCATTCCTCATGACAAAATCCCACATATACATCATCAACCCATCACTTCCACCACACATGATCCACTTGAGGATCCACCTTCATCCATGCTACATCCATTGACTCATATATAGAGGGTGCCACACCTAGACCCCAACCGAGACAATCCCAAAGGACTCGGAAAGCTCCAGCTTTCTTGCAAGACTATCACTGCAACCTGCTATCCTCGGATCAGCCACCCTCATCCAAGTGCAATCTTTCTTTCATATTCTTCTCTTTCTCCTACACATCAGTCCTTTTCCTTTGCCATTTCTTCCATGTCCAAGCTTACCTCATATGCTGATGCTGTGACAGATGCCAATTGGAAAAGAGCCATTGATGTTAAGTTAGCTAATTTGGAAGAAAACAATACCTAGTCGCTTACCACTCTTCCACCTGGCAAGAAGCCTATTGGATGCAAGTGGATCTTCAAAATAAAATACAAGCCGGATGGTATTGTGGAAAGACACAAGGCTAGGCTTGTGGCAAAGGGGTACACGCAGACTAATGGTATTGATTACTTGGAAACATTTAGTCCGGTAGTCAAGCTCACTACTGTCAGAGTTCTTTTGTCTTTGGCAGCTGCAAAGGGCCGATACTTGCACCAATTATATGTAAATACTGCCTTTGTACATGGGGATCTATATGAAGATGTCTACATGAAGTTACCTCCTGGTTTGACTTGTTCTGACCCCACTTTAGTCTGTAAACTTCAGAAATCTTTATATGGGCTCAAACAAGCAAGCCAACAGTGGAACATTAAGCTTACCTCTGTTTTGCTGGAGTCAGGTTACAAACAGTCCATGGCAGATTACTCCCTATTTGTTAGAGTTTTTGGTTCCTCTTTTACAGCAATCTTGGTCTACATTGATGATTTAAACTTGGCTGGAAATGACTTACCAGAAATTGACAGGATGAAGGCCCTTTTAGATGCCAAATTTAAGATCAAGGACTTGGGTAATATGAAGTTATTCTTAGGAATGGAAGTTGCCCGATCCAAGCTTGGCATAACACTATAGCAGCGAAAATATACTCTAGACTTGCTAACTGACACTGGTTTATTAGCTGCCCATCCACTCAGCACTCCAATGGACTATTCTATGAAGTTGTCCAAAGATTCTGGCGTCCCTTATGAAGATGTTTCTGCCTATCGAAGACTTGTAGGGAGAATATTGTACCTCACCCATCCCCGACCTGATATATCATTTGTGGTAGGACAATTACGTCAGTTTCTTGACTCACCCACTGACTTGTTCTACCATGTTGCATTGAGGGTATTGAAATATCTCAAGGGTGCACCAGCTGTTGGTCTATTTTTTTTTAGCAAATTCTGATTTGAAGCTGAAAGGATATGCAGACTTGGATTGGGGCACATGTCCTGACACTAGGCGCTCCATGTCTGGCTCTTGCTTCTTCCTCGGTTCTTCATTGATTTCTTGGAAAAGCAAGAAGCAACCCACCATCTCCAAGTCTTCATTCGAGGCCAAGTACCGCTTCTTGGCGCATGCCACATGTGAGGCTCAATGGTTGTTATATTTGTTACAGGATCTTCAGATTAGTAATGCTAGTCTTGCCATCATATTTTGCGACAATTAGTCAGCCCTTCATATAGCAAATAATCCTGTGTTTCATGAAAGGATGAAACACATAGAGATTGATTGTCACATTGTCAGGGAAAAACTGCAAGCCAAGGTCATTCACTTGTTACCAATTTCATCTCAAGAGCAATTGGCAGATTTCTACACTAAACTACTTGCCCCTAGACCTTTCCATCAGTTACGTATCAAGCTAGGCATAATTGATATTCATGCTCCAGCTTGACGGGGGTGTTGCCCGAATTAACTAGTGTTAGTTGATAGGTTAATAGGTGGTTAAGTTTTAGTTAGTTGACAACTGTCTATTATTAGTCAGTTGAAATTTCATTTCATTTCTAGTTCATTTGCCTTACATTTCATGTTAATTCATCTTGAGAAACACTAGTATACAAAGTTTGTATAGTGTGTTGTTGACTAAGAATAACAATTCAGATTTACGAAGCCTTCTTGTCTCTCTGTTTTTGGCCCTTCTTCGTGAGGAATTGGTGCCATTTCACAGCTTCCTATCGTACATGCACTTTAAATGAGTGAGAAGTTTCTATGTTCTCTTCATAAAGCTTAGTCACTGAGCCTTTTGCTTCTGCTCACTAAGAAAGAAGAGGACTTTGAAGAATTTTCATTTTGAATGCTTTTATTACTAGCTGATGTTTTATAGTGCCATTGGAGGTACATAGTTTAAATATTGTAGGTGTAATTCTATCCTAAAAATCAACTCAAAGGAAAAAGAATATTGTCCATACTATTATAAAGGTTACGTTAGCTATTTATGAAGCACGAAGTTAGCCAGATTGCATATTTATGGCCCAACATATATAAAGCAAGGATAGGACCACACCACCAAGAGCATGCTAGAGTTGTCCTCTCAACGTTAAATACAATTGCTCTTAGGGTTCTTTGGAAAAAGAGTAATACTGTTGCATACGAAGACGCTTTGTACGAAATTATACAAACAGTTTGTTTTACCACTACCTCTCCTTTGATTTCTGTATTTACTAATTGTACATCAAATCAAATTAAAGCATTTTCAACTATTTAAACACAAGGTGCAAGAGGTAAGCATCGTACTTACTACTATTGCTATGTTTTGATTAGATTTTACCTGACGCGAATGCGCTTTGAATCAAAGTGGCCTGTGGGATCTTTTCTCTAAACATTACTTGGGAAGCCATATTCTAGCGGTAGTGGTGCAAAATAAACCAGCTATATGTTGTTTGTCCGTGTTTGGAATACTATATAATTATATAAAGTTGAAGAAATTATTTAACATATATAAAATGATTTGTTAATCGTGTGAAAAATTGATAAATTTACAAATCATCAAAATTCATACAGGATCACTTTGTGTGATACCAAGCTAAGGACAATAGTTAAGCAGGAATACAACGGAATGGGAAAACTAAGCAGTTTTCTTGAGAAAAATTCTTGTGTGCTCTAAATCATGCCATTGCACTTGTTCTAATACGTTAATTACATGTCATATCATTTTTTATTTACTCAACGATCTATTTGTGTAGCTCATTTTTATATTTTTAATTATCACAAAGCTGATATAATATGCAATTAATGAATTAAAGTAAGAATAATGAGATACTTCCACATTAGAATTTCTTTATACTTGGTGATGAGAATGAGTAACAAAACAAAGGATTTAATTTATATACGCTATTATTGTAATCAAGTTTTATATAAGGATTTGATTATGTATTATCATTTCAATAAAAATATTTAATTCAATTATCTATTACTTTAAAAGTCTTACAAATACAAATATTTGATTGAATGAGAATGTAAAACTCTTTTATACTGTCAATTCATAGTAATTAAACTCCAAAACTAATTGTTTAACTAATACGAATATTTATATAACATTGTCATGCCACTACAAAGTAGAAGCACTGTCTTATGTATAATAAATCCAGGGAAATAAACAAATAGAGTGATATATATGCGTGGTTTCATCCTCTGTCGTGACCGCAGCAGGATCAAGTTGATGGTTCGCAACAGATACGACTCCTACGGTAAGCAATGAATCTTTCTGGCCACTCTTACATTATTTGCACACTTAATTTATGGCCAAGGAATCTTTCTGCCTATCAATTTCCTTTAGATTAAACCATACCACTATAGACTTGTATCTTCTGCGTCTCATTCATTTATCAAGCATGTAATTTTGCAATGATGATGGTTTGATGTATAAGTAACAGAAATGGTTAGATTATCTCATTCGAACACATGAACGATGTTTTCTTCGTTGACTCTCTTCCGGTGAATTCTGGTTTTTCGTTTCGTATTTAACATTTTCACACATGGTCTAATGTAACACTTGGTTCATATTTGAATTTCCCCAGTTAGTCAGGTTTGAAACCTATTCCCTCCTAGCAAAACCTTGCACTAATTTAAGTTTTATCTAACAGCATAGTGTAGCAGTGTTTTCTGTTAACTAAATTAGCTGGCACAATTGTGAGTATAGAGCATTTTTTATAGGCACAAAGTCAGAATAATGTAATTATAATTTTTTTTTTGGGGTAAAAATCATAATGGTTGTTAGATAAAATATACTGATGAAGCTCACTTTTTTATTAAAAAAGTATTAATTATACCACATTATTTTAATACTTAATTTATGGCAAAATATTCTTATCCTGCTATCAATTTTCTTTAGGTTAAACCCTTTATCATTTTAACCATTGGAGACTCTTGCGCATCTCTGTCATTCATTTGGCGTATAAATTTGCAATGATGATGGTTTGATGTATAAGTACCAGAAATTAATGATTAGATTATCTCGTTCCGAACATGAATGATGTTTTCTTCCTTGACTCTTCCCGTAAATTCTGTTTTTTTTCTTGGGAGGGGGGTAGTTTTTACGTTTATCTACTTCGTGGAAGGTCTCTGGCTCCATTTGCATGTAATTTTCCGGTTTTTCCAGGATGATTCTTTGGATAAAAATGATAAAAAAAAATAATATTAACTAGTAAGGAAGGAATAAAGGGGTGGTCAAAAAGAAGGGAGAACAAAGGACTTCGGAAACTCAAGCACAATACTGGTTGACAAGAAACATGTACAACGTACGGAAATGGCTGCTTCTTAAAGAAACCACAAACACACTGTGTGGAATTCCAACAGCTGGCATTCACTTAAGTCTTCAGAGAACCCTTTTTTATATAGTTTATAAACACCTAAATTAACATGCGCTAATTATAATTTAAATAAATGCATATTTTAATACCATAAGTATTAAATATAATATTAATTAAGCATATAAAGTAATATATCGATTTGAGATTTATATAGTTGATTTCAAATACTTATTTAAATTATAATAATTATATACCATTTTAAAGTGTGCTCATGAGTTTTGATTTTGAAAAAAAATGAAAGGTATTTAAAAAATAAAATAAATTTATAATTATTCTTTAAATTTATTTTTTTTTCTCCAAAATAAAATTTACAAACACATCTTTCAAAGTGTCTAAAACTCTTTGTACAGATAATGTAACTATTCTTCGTTGTTCGCCAGTATTGTCCTTCCTATGCACTGAAGAACTCCTTTAAGTCACTAAAATGCAGAGTTGTGCATTGTTTGAACGATCAAGCCAGTCTTACTTTTGTTTCGGGGCATCACTTTGCTTGGAAAAGGCATAAACAAAAAGATCATGCCGAGTCATGAAAACAGTGAAGCGCCTTGTCTCTCTGATTCTCGTTATTGAAATCTTCAAGTAAACTGAGCAACTTAAACAATGGATTCTTTCTCTGATTAACCTGCCATGTTCTTTACATTGGAAGAAATTTTAACACTTGAAAGTCGATATTCTCATGTGTTATGGCATTTGTAAACTCAGAGCAACTCTTGACTCATACTAGCAGCGAGCGCAAACAGATGAAAACAATGATGTAATGTATAATTTGTTGAAAGCAGAAGGTGAGAACAGAGAAACTTTTGAAATCACAAAGTTATTCATGTTGGCATTATTTATTGCGGTTCACAAAGTATAATCAATACGTAGGTACAATAAAGTTACAATGAAATAAAAAATAAAAAACCATATTACAAAAAATTTACTCCTGGACTTGAGCTTGGCAGTGGACTTCAGACTCAGAAATGCGCTTCTTGTATTGGGCAATGAAAGCTGTAGCTTTCATGTCAATCACAGGATCAGCTACACCCCAGCGCCCTCTATCTTCATCACTAGGCCACACTTTGGTTCCTGGCTTTGGGCCTTCTTCATAATAACCAGTGTAGTTGCCTCCCCCTCTATGCCTGTTGTTAGTCTTGAAAATGTTGAAAACAGACATGAAAGAGGAAGACTTCCTTTGCCTGTTGTTGCCTCCCATGGCTTGTTGGATATGAAAGACACTAGTGTGTGTTGTGTAGTGCCTCTTTTTGTTGATGAGAATACTACTAGCCTCAGTGACTAGCAAGGAGGGAGGAACTTGAAGGAGGTGTAGTGTGTCTTGGGTTACAACTTGCTGGCTAGGTGGCTCAATTTATAGTACTAGGCCAGCTTTGTTAAATTGAGACAAGGGTGGAGAATCTGATTCAATCAAACAAGTGAAACCATGCAATGACCAATATCCATGGTCCAAATAAAATGACATGGAGCAGTAAACAGTGTTCCAACTTTTGGAAAAGGCACATTTTCTGTGGTCCGCTGGCTCCTAGCTTGACTTGAGCAGTCATAGGATTGGTGTTGGTTCTGTTTGCCCTTCGGTGGTGCACAATTGTTGGGCTCCCATTTGCCCCTGAATTTTCACCTTATTGTTGTCACCGTTTTCTTTCTTTGTAAGAAACATTTTATTGGATCGGCATGACTTTGTGTACATGACTACATGTTCTACTACGCTAAGACCTACCAAATTTCCTCATTCACTTATTGGGACAATCAAAGTTATCCATTCTATCTTGATCATATTAACAGAGACTAACCTATAAATTTTACACCTACAAATTACGGTATCTAGATGGATCTTTCAATATGTAAGATTTCACTCCTTTGATTATGACCTCAGAAGCACAATTCCACAGCTAGACATGGGACCGTATAATTGTTATGAGTAGCCTTTGACAATGCTCACAAGCTAAGTTTGAGCATTTGATGCTCACAAAACTTGGAATTTTTTTTCATACATTTGTTTATTGAGAAATTATGTGTTAAAATCTTGGAATTTTAGTTTAATGTTGAAATTTTCTATTAATTAAGCGTACAGACAAAATCATTGGTGAGCATGATGCTCCAAATTTCTGAGTATTTTAAAAAGCTTCCATTGTTATGGGGAAAAAATATTACAACTCTACAAGAACTTGCTTGTATTGCACAAATGACATATTACCTGTTCAAAGTGGCAGTGCCAAAATAAATGAACAGTGGAAAAAGTTTGTTTAATGTCTGTTACCTGCTTACATTAATATAAATATGCGATAACAAATATATAACTTTAGCATCCAGAATAAGAGTAATTGGTTATTAAGTAAGTGAAGAAAGAAGAAAGGTAGTCAAAAAATGCTTTATTGTTTGGTAATGATTCATGCACAACACCAAAGCGTAAGGTTTAGGTGTTTCTCAAATTTTTTATAACAAATGGAGATTTCTGTTTAGGTGCTTTTAAGCAAAGTTGATTCTTCTTAGCTATTCTCTTCAACGTAGAAAGTACTCAGTGGCTTTAAGCCTTTAAACGGATGGAGACCAGCTAAGAGAGAAAGTTCACGCTAATGCACACACCAAATTGACGAAACCGCCATTACAAGTTTCAAAATACATAGAACTAATCCCAAAATATCTGAGAGCAAATTGCTGTGGCAAGGACATGAACTTTCTCTCTTCGATCATTGCCTTATTGCCTGCAAGCTGTCAAGTACTCAAGTTTATGGTACAGAATCTGCAGCATATCTCAATTAAAATATTGTAAGGGCCTAAGTTTGGCACACCCAACTTGTACTTTCTAGACACGGTCCCCAATTATATTCCCTCTTTGCATTTGAACTGCTATTTTAAGTCATTGTGATGATGCTTCCTTGCTGTAATCACATTGAAGCTTGAAGAAGAATAATGAGAGTTCTGTGTTTAATACTCTAATTGCAAGATTTGGATGGTTCTAAAACAATCGCACTAAATGAGTTTAATTTTTACCCGTGAAATTTTATTATTGTTTAATTATAGATTATCATATCATTAAATAGTTTAACTTTTTAAATTGTAATCGTGTTAATTTTTTTAAATAAATAATATGTCGATATAAAAGTAGATTATAGTATTAAAGTAACAGATAAATTAATATCAAAATAGTCTCCGTAAATGGGCACAAAGCTGTAGTAATTTTGGAAAACAAGTGTCACTGAATTGACTTTGGTGGAATCTATATACATAGAATGAAGAATAAGGTACCCGTACGGCTATGTTTCTTACGTAGCCAATTATGAAAGCCGGATTCTGTGAAAGCTATCTGTCTCATAAGTGAGACTCTCCCTCTTGTAAGATGGTAACATCTTTGTAATATTCTGAGAAGATTAACTTCCCACCATCAAGAAAAACTTCCCACCGTCAAAAAAAAAACTTCCCACCATCGAGAAGCTGCAACAAAATTCTGCCTTCTTCTTTCCTAGGTTTTTCCACACAAATGCTAGTATGCAAAGAAAAAACGAACGGGAACCTCATTTTACACACCGATGCTCTGAGCAAGCATATAAACGTGATATGCTATGCATTAATTCTGTGCTATTTGTACTGGTTTTCAGCCTGATCAACGAGAATTTTCCATAAAGCAATGTAGAACTAAAGGACACTTCTTTGTCAAATAATTGCTTTTGATGAAAACGTTTCAAGACCTATCAATTACCAGAAAAAGCTGCAATAGGAATGATCTTTTGGTTTGGATAAAGGAGTTTTTCGATATTGTATAATTTATTCTCTTCCTTTTCTAATTCCCTAACTTAAATATCTAATGTCAAATATGTACCTATTTTGTGATGATTTAACTTCCAAATATTCGCATCTTTGAGGAAAAGCTAGGTAATTATCTTAAAGGATCATCTATGTGTTTTTAAATGTTTCGTTAAGTACTAACTTTTTACAAAGATGATTGCGGCTTATTCTTTTTGCGTTTTAATTTTCCTGGTCTCCATAAGAAGGTGCAAGTACGTAGAAGAAAAGGGAAAGGATATCAACCGGGTGCTTGTTACTAGTAGTAATCAACTATAGAGTTGTCCCTTAGGCAGGCTCATACAACCTTGGATCTAGGCTCGCTAAATATATTATTAAGATACGGTATTGATCTGATTTTTTTGCTTTCCCAATTGACTAATGTGTCACCGAAGCAATGCCTTCAGAATGCTGCCAAATGAGGAATCTGAAAAATATGCATGCCCACCGGAAGATTGTGAGCATGGTTGGATAGCAAGTCCTCCACCCTATTGCCCAAGTGCTGCATCTGGAATATCCTAACACACAATAATATTTCATATTTCATTAAAAAGAGATGGGTGCCGTTACTCACATATTCCATTTATTGATTTAACTTTAATGCAGGTTTTCAGTTTCACACGGATGAAAACTTAACATAAAAATATTATTATAGAATTTAATTTAAATACACTGACAGTGTAAAATAGTTTTACACTGTCAACCAATAGAAATGGTGGAAAATACCAACTCATCCAAATAACTACCCATTATAATGAGGGACCCACCATGAATTCTCACTTTCCTCTATTTCTATTGGTTGACAGTGTAAAACTATTTTATACTGTCAGTGCATACCAATTAAACTCATTATTATATTCTTATAATATAATTACTTTTTATTTTTTACATTAGTTAGTGTATAATTATACTTTAAATCATTTTTTTATGAATATATAATTATAAGTATTACATTTGATTGTATTATGGTTTGATCACAATTCTGTGGTTAAATTATTGAATTTTTGAAAATTGCTTACTTCTCTTTTAGAGTGTGTTTGGTATAAGAATAAAAAAATAGATAAAAATTTTGGATTAGATTTATGAGTAAATTCTTGAAATTTTTACCTTTATTTTTACTCCACACCTACATATTTTTAGTGGTAATTCTAGCACCGATTTTTATCTTGTTGATAAAAATTTCAAATAATAATAGGAAGTTAGTTTTTGGTCTAAGATAGTTGCAAGGCCCAATTTTAAAATCCAAAAAATAAGCAGATAATTTTCTAGGGTCCATATTTCCATTTGACCCACTAAGGTCACGCGTTTTATTTCTACGCTCCACAATCCAGAATCCACGTCCTTTTCCCATTCTCATTTTTAGCAATTTATGAGCATGTTTACATTTAAATTGATTTCTCTAAAGTATCAAACATATTTAGAGAGTAAATCATATAATCTCAAATTTGATGACAGAAATCAATGATTCAAATGTCATAAGGTATAAATACTAGAAGGATAAATCGTACGTGAGTGATGATCAATGCCATTTATTTTTTTTATCAATAGTTGAGATTATGTCATTTATGAATTTTATCCTCAAAAATACACTTCACACTTTAATAGGGTTAAATTCCATGTGGCTCACTCGATAATGTGCTTATATATATATATATATATATATATATATATATATATATTCAGTTTTTGCGTAATATCTTTTAATTTTGATATATTGTTAATACAATATTTTTTTTACATAATCATCCAATAATATATTACAATATCAACAAAAATTTAAAGCTCTTATAATCAATAATTCAAAACACATATACAATAGCATATAATTAGTTAATAATATAAAATATGTTACACTATGTATAAATCAAATGAGTTGAATTGAAGTATTATAATACCAAATCTTTAAGAGACTCAAGTATATATAATTAATCTTTCGAGGATTAAAATGTCAAAACACAAATTTTTTAGAGACAAAACTGATGTTTTACTCAAAAAGAGATCTAACAAGAGAGACTAGAATTTTGGGAGCATCAACGACATTGATCAAGCAACCTTATTCTCCAATAGAGTGTTAATTGACCTTAACTATAGGGACAAGCAGACAAGCAGAGACTTCTAGAGGAGGACTGCACCAAGACTTTATGGGATCTTGTTGAGCAGCTCCAAGTTTTGCCATGACAATTGCACTCAAGTTAGCTTCACGAAGAGTATGGACAATCTTCACTGTCCATCTCCTGCCTAGCAACTCTGTAATGTTCAAAGGGAGAGCATGAGGGTTGCCAAACCCAACAATCAGAACATCGACCCCTGGAAGGAATATCGTACTGGCTATACTAACCTAGTGCTTTCTAATGCTTGAAATACAAATCTAATTATTTTCTAAGCGCTTTTATTTTTTGGGCCGTGCTTAGCTAGGTTATTTGTCTCATTTGTTGGTCAGATTTATTTGTCCCACTTAATTAACTTGAATTGTGAAATCCCTAGCAAAAACAAGTCTCAAGAGGTCCAAAAAAAAATTCACCACAGAAAACTAACAAAGAAAAAAGCCAGCCCAAAATAATAAAGCCCATAATACAATACTCACAACAAAAACAAATCAAAAAGAGAGGGAGCCAGCCCACAAAGCCCACTGATAGACCCAAAGCAGGGCTGATTTGTTGCCGTAAAAAAAAGAACAAAAAGCATGGTGATTTTTAATTAATTAACTAAAAATAGTGCTAATCAGTAGAAAAGTTGAAAACCTCGACGGCAGAGAGCGACGAAGAGGAGGGTGTTTGCGCGGCCGCTGTGCGGAGGTCTGTGGTGGGGAAGTAGTTTGTTTGGTGACTGGGGAACATCGGCGGCTGTCTGCCTTTGCTTCTTGCTGCCCGTCCGGTCCGGCCCATTACCCCTTCTATTCATGTCACATATATATACGCACGTACTTGGTCGAAGCCGACATGTTTTATTTGTTTCATTGATTTCCTTTATGAGCTTCACCTTCCTTTCTCCTTTTTTCTGCATTTTTTGATGCCCTCCAGCTTGATGAATATTGTCTCCTTGTCTTGTTTTCAGGTTGCAGCTTACATGGGGGATGTTGCATCTTTACAAGAATACTCTTGTGTTAAGAGTTTTGGTACAGTGCAAGACCACATTTCTCTTGCCACTCTCCGTTTTGCTTTCATTGTCTATTTGTTTAGTACTCGATCGGGAGCTCAAAGGGGTTATGAAGCCTGGACTAAAACATTGGCTTTCATTATATTTTGTTCTGATTTTTTTTTTATATAATTAATAATAGGAGTGATATGTACGACAGATAATAATTAACTTAATTATTGTTATGTTTGTTACTCTCGGCAGGGGAGTTAGTTTGTTACCTGCACACAGTGCATGTATCATATATAATAATTAACTTAATTAATTTGTTATGTTTGTTACTCTCCATAGAGGAGTTATTTAGTTTGTTCTCTGTACACAGTCCATGTATGTAAGCCTGGGTGCTTCAGTAATGAGATAAATTAACTCCCCTACGAAGAGTAACAAACATAACAAATTAAGTTAATTATTATCTATAATAATATGTAGCAAAAGATAAATAAATTAATAAAAGGAGAGACAAAAGAAGAAATTAAAAAAAATAAGAAAAGACCTAAAAAAAATGTAAAGAAGTGGCTACAAGAAAAGATATATGTTATTTAATTAACGAGATTGGCAAAGTAATTTGAAGATAATTTATTAGAAACTATGCAATGTAAGTAAGAAAATGACGATAATATTTTTTTTTTAAAAAAAGCCATTTTATTTGCACAACTTTTTTTAACTTAATAAAAAATTGGGTGCTGACAATAGTTATGAGTGTGGAGAGTGTGGAAAGTGGTTATTCTAAATGACAAAAAGAGGTTATTTTATCTTCAAATGAGAATACAGCATTGACAAAGTTTTAATTGAAAAAGGACCACTAAACCTTGTCTCTCATCCATTAAGGCTGAATGATTTGATTCTTGAGAGGGTGACTAATATACCCATAGCCAAGAAGCATGGGAGGATTTTACAAAATTTCCAAGATCGATGCAAATAAGATGAAGAATGTGACTTTAAACTTAAAGTTGCAAATTTAAAGCTTTGCACGGGAAGATTTTTTTGTTTTTTTGGGAATTATAGTTAAATGATGTTAGCCAGTTTTAAATGAAGAGTACAGAGAAATATTTACCTTCATTTGCGAACATGAACTGCCAAAGCTCAGAACAAGATGCTATAATGAAGGAATAAAAATAAGGAAGAAAGTTGTAATTTTAAAGAACATAAACGGTTAAACCACAAAGCATCAGGATAGAAACATGTAAGTTATTGTGCCTTTTAGAGCCCTTAACCCCTCCTCGTGGAAAGGATTGGTCGAGCTAGAATCACTTAATTCTTCCATAAGATCAGTTTTTCATTAGAAGAACTTATAGGATATACAAACAACAATCCTATATTTTCTACTGTGTTGTTCGCAGCCTGTTTTTAGAATACTTTAATAATTAATTATAGAGTTGAAGAAATTATTTAACATAAAACGATTTGTAAATCCCATAAAAATTGATAGATTTATAAATCATCAAAACTGAATATAAAGAGATAATAGATCTAGACCCACTATTTTATGTACAATAAATCCAGAGAAACACACAAATACTGTTATATATGTAAGGTCCTTTGGTGAGCAATGAAAGCCTAAGCTTTCTTGCAACTACGCACAACCTAGAAGCACTATTTTATATATAATAATATAATCTGATAAATATACAAGTATCATGATATTTTTTGCAACTAGAAGTACTCTTTTGTGTATAATAGAAACTAACAAATATATAAATATATATACCATGATATATGTTAGAGAATATAGAATTTGTTAATTTTTTATAGATTATTAATTAAAATTTGTTAGGAGATTATGATAGTTAATTACTTTATCCTCATTATATAAGTTATATTATAATTTTATTGTATCAACTTTTCCCATTTTTTTATCAATATATAATTTTTTATTTCTCTTTCAATTTTCCTTCTTCTCTGCTCTGCCATGTCTTATGCCATTACCGCAGCCAGACTGAGCTTTAATTAGCCGATGGTTCGAACCACATACGTCTCTTAACGCGAGCAATGTAAGCCTCAGCTTCCGTGTCAATACTGGCCTTTGCAACCCTCAAGGACCTTCATCTTCATCACTAGGCCATTTCTGCGGTGCATCAGATGCATGTCCTCCTTCGGCCTTCTTAGATTTGAAGAGGTTGAAAACAGACATGAAGCTGAAAGAAGACTTCCTCTGCCTCTTGTTACCTGCCATCACTCTTCTTGGATAATGACAACGCTACCTTAAAAAAGTTTTAGGCTAACAATGACCACACAGTATACTACACTACCTTGATGATAGTACGTACGCTCAATTTATAGTAGAGTTCCATGCTCTTCTTGTAACACTGGTTAGTGAACGGCGAGTAACTCTGAATATATCCTTTCTTGGGGTGAAAATGAAGAATAAACATGGTATGAACGTGAACGTTCCGGCCGTTTGGATGGTACAAATCTTTGACCAAAGGCACATTTCTATGCACGATTGTTGTTTCTGCTTTTGCACTTTCTTTTCTTTTGGATTAATTAAAGCTTTTGTACTTTCTTTTCCTGCGAAGATTCACGTTATTATTGTTAGCACTTGCACTTAAGCAAATAAATTTTGTGCACTCTATGATGCCAATAATCGACTTACCTGAGATCTATATTTCTTCCCATGTGGAATCAATTCTTTTAGGCTATTTGTAAATTTTAACTTAATAACTAGACTTGCACATTTTCACACACAACCTAATCTATTTGGTTGGTCTTATGTAATACATGGTGCATATTTGAATTTCGTCACTTAATTTCGAAACCCTAATCCCAACCTAGTAAACATTTGCAGTTATTTTGTGTTCACAGAAGCTCTACCGAACAGGCTGGTGTTTTGTGTTAATTAATTAGCTGGCGCACTTGTGACGGAGTATAAAGCATCTTTAGTTTTTAGCTTATACCCTTCATCATTTGTACTATTGGGACTTTCATTATCCGCGTCTTTTTCATTTATCAGGCAATGATGGTGGTTTTTTATTGTATAATTGACAGAAATGTTAAGACCAAATGGTTCGCTCTCTCATGCCTCTTTGTGATGAGAATCCCCAATCCCCACCCCGAAACATTGGGTCGGTACTTTTGTTCAGTCCGAGAAAAGGCTTATGATTGGTAAATGGAAGGTTCCCTTGGTCGATTCCATTTCATGCAATATTATGCAACAGAAAAATTGTCATTGCTTTTGCAACGAATGGCATGATGTGAACCTTTAGTGGACAGGCCAAGTTTTTCATAGAATATATGAAGGTGTATTCACCATGAAGTGGTGAGTTGGGCAAATAAGAGATAACAAGTGGATAATGGGGCCAAATGTTAGTCAAAGGCGATTAAGCACCTTCACCAGGATTAGTGAAGCTGTGTGTTTTGGGGGAGCCAAATAGTGACACGCACCATATTGGATATCAATGAGACAGATAATGCAAAAACATAGCAATCAATTAGTGATACGCACACTTTATGAACGACTATGGTCCTCATCAGTTTTTATCCTCTTCTCCTACACACCCTCGCTGATCAATGACAGTGCCCAACCTTTTCTAGTTCTACCTAATTTGTTAACACCTAACCTAGTGACCACCTACCACCTAGCTATCCTATCCTTCCCAAAAGCTTCACTGCCAGTCACCCTTCTCTGCTATTGTCACTCAGCCTCCTTCAAACTAAGATCCACATTCTACCGACAGTAACTGGACACGGCAGTGACACCCACCCAAATCCACTTAACCATGAAGCGGCAGATAGGACGAAGTGACATTTTGGCGTGGTTGGATCACGGTGGACTGAGGTTGGCTGGCATGCAACGATGGTTCATGGTGGTCGGCCATCACGTCTTCAGCAATGGAGGCTCTGTGGTTCGTGGTGGATTGTGCGAAACGCTCGAGGGCCTTTCCCCCATAGCGACCTCGACAGTTATTTCCAGTTGCAGCACTTCTCTAAGGTGCTCAAGTGTGACTTTTGAGATATAACAATGAGCCGATGAAAACAAAAATGATAGGTTTCTAATACCCAACACAAGTGAAAATTTTTTTAAAAAATGACAAAAAAATAAAAAAATTAATATAAAAAATAAAGCTTTATTTAGCTTCAAAGGAAGCATTGTCAACCAATACAAAAGAGCAACAAAATACCCTTTTCAAGGAAAAATAAGAGCAACAAGACCCACAATCCAAATTAAGAAAAGAACTAAAAAAACACCAATATATCGGTTTCCTTTCAGCCCAAGTTTCAATTTTTCCTTCAAAATTTCAATGCCTTTGATTATGACGATGGGAAGAGGGGCACACGACCTTCACCCTACACCAACAGTGACCACCTTCAAAGATGAATGTTGTTCTTGCGGATCTCGGCTGCACTTGCTATTCCTGGACTGGGAAGGTGGCTGGAATCGTAGTTACCACCTTCAACGACGATTCTTCCTCAGATGATTTCTGGGGTTTTTGTGTTTTTGAATTATTGGTGTAATAGATTATCAAAATGTTGCGCATCAATAACGAGTTAACACAAAACACACAGCTTCACTAATCTTGGTGAAAGTGCTTAATGACCTTTGACTAACATCTGTCCCATCGTCCACTTAATTCCTTTCTATTTGACCAACTCAGTACTTCATAGTGAAGTAACTTAAGTGTGCTTCACCAGAGCAAGCACCATATATGAGATCTTGCAAACAAGAAAAGAGCTCATGGTAGTGCTGGTACTTTTGCCGGGGGTAAGATCACTAGTTATAGAAACTTTGAATACCCTTTTAGCTTGAGTGTGGAGTCCTACAAGATGGTCATAAAAAAAAGCTAGTCATAACACAATCTGATCCACAAAGGACAATATCCACTTTCTAGGGTTTAGGTTGAACATTTTAAATGCTTCCTACCTCTGAAGTACTAGCTTCTTTTGGTTGATTTCTTCTTATTTCCTCACTTATTAATCTTTATTTTTCATATGATACGAACTAGGACTGCTTTATATTGACAAAAGTTTTATTTTGTGTGGTCCTTTTTCATCCAATCCTAACTTTAGTAAAAATGCATGTACCTGTGTTATAAAGCCCTTGAAGGCCAAAATTTGTTAATGATGAGCTAGTGAGAAAAATGAAACGTTACAATGAATGCTAAGGAAAGTTGGCTTCCTTTTTCTTTCACCCGGGCATGGGTGTAACGAGTGCCTTTGTTTGGAATGGGATTTATAATCAACTACAATTTGTGTTAGATCAAATGCTAGATCTCCCTCGGTCTTGGCAAGCACAAGATCACCGCCGAAGCATCCACAAAAGGCAACCACTAACTTTTCCTCTCAAGGTCAAAAGTGTGCTCAGTGCTGGTTCCGTAATATAAGTGTGTATTTAGATTAGAATTTACAAAATTGTTTTTGAGCGAACTTGATTTTACTTAGAAGTGAGTTGAGATTAACGTGATTTATATTCGATAATATTTATCCCAAAAGTGATTTGGGTATGATAGATGTTTAGAAAATATTGATAAAAATCAATTTCCCATATATAATTACCAAAAAGATGTGCATATACTCCTTCTATTGCAAAATAACTATCAAAAAATAAAAGGTACACAATCAAGAAAATTAATAAATTGATTTTGATAATGGTACAAAATTGTATCAGTCGGTGAAATTATCCCTATCTAAACCAAAAGTAAGCAAATGCATATAACTAATAGTTATTTATTCATCACAATTAGATGAAGGGCATTATTGGAAAAAAATGTAACACTGATATTCGAAATGGACAAATATTCTAAAATCCTAAATATCAATATAACAAATAAGGATTGCAAAAAGCTTTTCGATTTAACATACTTGAAATGCCCAAATTCAAAGTCCACTACTATTAGAAAATTGGTTAGTTACGACTGATTTTTCAGTCATAAAATGGGATAAATCAATTGCAAAAGTTGTTTACGACTGATTTTGTTTGTTGCATATATGTTGGTTGCAAAAACATTTCGGGATGATTTAGGGCAACCTTATTTGATTGCTTATTAACTATTTTGCGATCAATATTTCAATCACAAAATTTGAAAGTTTACGATCGATTTTGCAATGGCAAAATTTGAGAATTTACAATCGATTTTTCAATCGCAAAGATTTGCGACCAATTTCTTGGTAGTAACAATTTGCAACCGATTTTTTGATTACAAATTTTAAACTATAAATCATTCATATATTTTTAGGTCGGAAATTAGAATCAGATAAATCAGTCACAAAATTAGTCGCAAAGTAGTAAATTCAATTTCTTAATCAGTTGCAAACTCGATCGCAAACTTTGATCAGTCACAAAATAGTAAACAGAAAAAATATAAAATATGAATTCTATAGAATTCAAATTTCATAACTTGATATTAGCAACAGACCACAAGACAATATCAACATTTCTAGTAGCTAATAATGAAGTAATGCATCTTTTTATCTAAATAATATTCAACAAAAACAAGTTATTCAGCATAAACAATATAGTCGGTACTACTAACAACTACATATATTCTAAATGCAATACACATAAACTACCACAATATAAAACCATAACAACGTACACTGTAAACTACAAGGTTCTTTTTAATATGCTTCTAACTAGTTCTCATTTCTATATTTCTTCAATTCTTTCTATTGGATCTTCAATTTTCATTGATTTTTTATCAACTTCTATTGTATTTTCAACCTTTACCATTGAATCTTCAACAATTTCTATTAAATCTTCTACCAACTCTATTAAGTCTTCAACTTGCTTGATTGAGTTTTTTACGACCTCTATGTTATCTTTAGTCTATCCATTTAGTCTTCAGCAAATTAAGGAGATATTCAATAATAGTCAATTTTACATTCATTTATAGTATAGATCAACATTACAAAAACTCAATAGCACAATAATTAAATATAGCTAAGTAAATCTAAATTTTTGTTCTCAATTACACTATTCTATGCAAGAATAATAATATTAACTAGTACATTATTCCATGACAAATTATATTATACCAAAAAATAAACTAATTTCCTTGGTTCACCAAAACTAAGTAAAAATAAAATAAACTAATCCAAGCCTTATTTCACGGAAACTAAATCAAAAACAAAATGACAAAATGATAACAATAAAGCCACATAATCAATGGCTTGTATCACTAACATTAAACAAAAAATAAAATTACAAAATCTTTCCACTAGATTTACTTCTCAAGCAACAACAATACCAACAAAACAAATTAATAACATCAACCACTCTTAGCAACACACTTTCACAATCAACCAATAATATTAAAAAATCAATTTCAACAACCTCAATCAGTTTAACAACATCAACAAACTAACATAATTAACTAACAACACCAACACTCACATTATTTACATAAAAAATAGATCTATTTTTTTTTTTAAAAAAAGGAACAACAACATAAACTCAAAATCAACCAATAATATCAAAAAATCAATTTTATGACCCCAACTAACTAACAATACCAAAACTACCATTAATTGAAAAAACATATCAATTTTTTTTAAAAAAGAACAACAACATAAACTAAAACTAAACCGATAACATCAAACAATCAATTTCTCAACCTCAACCAACCAACGTAATTAACCAACAATATCAAAACTACCATTATTAAAAAAAATGGATCTGAATTTTTTTTTTTAAAAGAACAACAACATAAACTCAAACTCAACCAATAACAACAAAAAATCAATTTCAAAACCTCAACCAACAAATTTAATCAACCAACAACACAAAAATTACCATTATTTAAAAAAAATAGATACGTAAATAACAAAAAAAAGAGGAACCAAGAAAAAGCATGCAAGAGAACTAGGATGGTGGAGAACCTCCCTTTGCAGTGGCGGCAACAGCAGCACCACAGTTGGAAGCAAGGCACAACGACAATGGTAGCAGTGGTGTGGTGGGGATAGTAAAGAGAGGTGGGAGAAGGGGAGGAAGAAGGAGGGTGAAAGGGTATAAGAATGTTTTTGATTTGGGGATTAGGAATTTAAAGAGTTAACTTATTTGCAATCGATTTTTTAACTGCAAAATTAGTCTCAAATAACTCAAATTCAAATTTTAATTATGCAACTGATTTAGTTTTGAATTTGTTTTGTATGTTAAAAAATCGATCGCAAATTCAAAATTTGCAATTTTGTAACTGATTTTGTAAAGCATAATATTTCCTCCGAGTTGAGAATCGGTCGCAAAATCAGTTGCAAATCTTGGAATTTGCGATCGATTTTTCAGTGTAGAGAAAATATGTGTAAATATGACACTATAGAGGAAACATGCGTAAATATGAACTTGGTCGCAAATTCCAAGATTTGTGATTAATTTTGCGACAAATTTTACCTTCATACATATTTCCTTTTTATTTAAAAAATCGATCGCAAATCTTGAAATTTCCAACCGATTTTGTCTTTACACATAAATTTCAAGATTTGCAAATGATTTTGCCTTTACACATATTTCCTTTTAATTGAAAAAAAGATCGCAAATCTTTGAATTTGCGATCGATTTTACGATTGATTTTTTTCTCCAATAAAATCGCATTGACCTCTCAAATATGGTAACAAAATTAAAATTTGCGACCAATCTTATTACTCAAAAAATTTTTCGTTACATTAAGAAATCGGCTGGAGATTTTAATTTTACGACTGATTTATTTCTCTAAAATTTGGTCCATATTACTTGCATTGGTCGCAAAATTGATTACAAACTTTTTTTTGTGTGACTGAAAAGTTTCGATTGTAAAATCAGCCACAATTCCGATAATTTTTAGTAGTGCAATAAATAAGGAGATTATTTTTGAAGATCCATATTTCAATTTGACCCAATAAGCTTACCTATTTTATTTGTACGCTCCTCATCCTTTTTCCATCCTCGATCTTTTAGCAATTTATGTTTGGCTTTTCTGTGGTGTGGGATATAAAGAGTAAAATGCATGAACTTAATGAGTTTAATTGGTATACACTAACAATGTAAAATAGTTTTATACTATCAATTAATAGAAATAGAGGACTTTTCATTATTTCTATTAGCTGACAGTGTAAAACTATTTTACACTGTCAATGTATTTAAATTAAATTCAAACTTAATTATTGTTTAAAAAATTAATAATTTATTATCTTACAAGATATACACACTAATATAATATATTGTACGTCTATAATAATCTATGCCGTTAATTTTCTAAATAATAATTAAAATCATGCACTTTTTATTTTTTAAAGTGTACACTACACTTTAGTAGAGTTAAATTCTTTATAAAATTTTTGATAATATGTTTATTTCATTTATCTTCTTTTCTCATTTCATAAACTGGTGGATTGACACAATTTGTACCTTTTTATATTTTGATCATTAAGTATTTTAGTTTTTCTTGATTTATATTTTAATTTAATACATTATTAGTATAAAAATTTGTTTATATGGTCATTTAATTACATATTATCTCATTTTTCTGTTAAAAAAAATACATATTATCATATTAAGAAAAAAGTTTTTAACTCTTATAATTATTAATTCAAAAATCATATATATATATATATAATAGCATGTAATTAATTTATATATATATATATATATATATATATATATATATATATATATATATATATATATATGGTTTAATTGGGATGCACTGACAGTGTAAAATTATTTTACACTGTCAGTCAATAGAAATGTTAGAAAGTAAGAAATCATGGTAGTTCCGTCATTATAATGGGTGGTTATTTATATGAGTTGACACTTTTTAATATTTCTATTGATTGACAGTGTAAAATTATTTTACACTATTTGTGTGTGTGTGTGTGTGTGCGTGTGTGTGAGTGTGTGTGTACAGGATCAAACACTTAATCACATATAAAGCGCTACAAACACGACAAATAAATACCTACACACATATAAACAACTATAAATAATAATACATGAATAGGTGTTTGTTGACGCATCTAAATATTCATTTATTAATTTAAGATGTAAAATTTTTTACATAAATAGTAATATATTATTACAAAAAATGTATGTATCTTACAAACAACTTTAAACAGTTGAATAAAACAAAATAAAAACAAAATGCGATAGCTATTGCTACTTAAAATATACACCGCTAGTTATTATAATAAATTTTGTAGTGAATATAATTTTTTTTTACAAAATTATGAGATATTCTTACAAGTAAAATATCTAAATCATTTATAAAATTAATTGTCATTCTATAATTAAAAAATAAAGGAACTATTGGAAGCGTTGAAGTGGAAAAAGAGTATTCAAGGATGTAAAACCAATATGCTACGCGACACGAGAACCATCAAAAGGAAACTCCTCTGGTATCTTAGGAAAGTTCAGTGTAGAACCTTTACTTATATACTTGGTCGCCATTCCATCATGTAATACAAAAGGTGTTCAACTGTCCAGAGATGTCTTTACGTTTTAGCCTGGCATCACTAATTGATTTGATTTTGTTTTTTCTGCTATATGTTAAGAATCCAAAAAGAAAGAAGGAAACCATTAGTGAGAAAGGTGAAGAACACAACTAGTCCAAAAACAAGAAAAAGGGGACAAGACGAGGGAAGAATCTGACGAAAACCTCTAGTTAGTACACGGGATTTTTATTTTTTTATTTTTTTTACACATTTCGTGATGTTTACTTATCTTTGTTAACATGGGAGGATACATGGAAGATGAAACATGTTGTGCACTCAAGATTTAGAGGCGATGCAAGGGACGTAAAGATAGAGCCTTAAAAACCACACACCTAAAGTGTGGTCAGTCATAGCAAAAGGAGATTCTAATTAATGGCCTACCCTTTGTTAATCGTACTCTCAAGTAATATAACACGGAGAAGTGGGGTTAAATTAATTGAATAAACAGTTAGTTGCATAATTTTTCTGGTTAAAATTTATAAAGCGAAGAGATTATTCTATTTAATGATTAATACAACAGTGATTAGATGTAAGATTTTTAAGTTGATCCAATTATTCTATTCAATGTTTGAGCCAATTCTTCGCAACTATACATGATCTTATGTCAATGCCTTTTCGTTAATGTTTTTTATTAACCGTTACTAGAACGCGTTTCAGTATCCAACAATATTGTATCATAGTTTCTGAATGTGGATTGATGAAGTGGAACATTATTTCATTAGCATTTAGGTATATTTACCTTCACTTGCAAACATGAATTACCAAAGCTCAGAGCAAGCTGGCATAATATAAGGAAGGAATAAAGATGGCCTGAAAAGGAAAGAAAAGAAAGAAAGTGGCTTTTAAGGAACTCAAACCATAAAGCATGGGAGATAGAAACACGTTGGGATATTGTACATTGAAAAAACACAACCCCTCCTCGTGGCAACATGAAGGATTCCTCGAGCTGGAATCACTTAATTCTTCAATAAGATCAGTTTTTCTGTAGAAAAACTTGTAGGGTATACAAATAAGGGAAGATTCTATGATGCCCTTTGTAATGTTCAGTTGCCGTTTACATGACTTCTCATTATAAGCTAACTTGCTTTTGAAGAAAGATCACATAATTAAGGTTTAACTCCGTGACTATTTTAAATTGGAAATTAGCCACTTAGATAAAATTTACACCAACCACCCTAAATGCAAAATAACCTGATAAAAAACAACTTGATCTTACCAACTCCGTAACCGAAAAAAATGAAATCCCATTGAATGAAGGAGAACATGGCAGCAACAATCTCTGCTTAGTGTAACGTTCAACTTCCCCATACGAGGTGGTCTTTCACGCTTATTGAACCTGGATGCGAGATTTTCTATCCTCCTTCATAAAGGAAAAAATTCTTCCTCCACTTTGTTTTATAACCATTTATTTAAATTTTTTATTACATATTTTCTTTCTTCTCTTAATTATTTTGTGGCTCATATACACATGGAAGAAGAAAAAACATTTCCTCGATGATATATATAAGAATTTTTCCCTAGACATAGCCTCTTCCTCCGTGATGCTTATGTTGCATGCCACTATTGGATGAGAGGAAACCCGTGGCGTGCGGCTTCCGTATGGTTCACGGCCAAGTTAGACAAGGCTCCGTTTAGTTATACTTTTGGAGGGCTCAAAAGATTTTTTATTAAAATAAAAATAAAAATATATAATAACTAATGTATTTAGATGTATAAAGACATTTTTTTATATAGACGTGTTATATGGATGTAGAATTGGGACGCAGTCACCCGACACACAACCAATCAAGGGTCAAAAATATTTTCAATTTTTCTTTTAAATTTTTTTTATTGTAATCCTTAGCATCCCATCATGATGTGTCGGTTTGTGCGTCAATTTATTACGTTCAAATAACTTTTCTATTTTTTATAAGGCCTTTTGAAATTCTAAAAGGATTTTTGAGAAAGAAGTATTGTTGAGGTTACTTTTCATTCTAAAAGAAGTCTTTTGAAAAAGAATTTTACTATTACTCTCACATTAACAACCAAAAGTAATTTTACTTTATCCTATCCAAACAAAAATTATTTTTTTAAAAGTAATTCTTCTAAAATATCTTCTTTTAAAATACATTCTCCCAAAAGTTACATCAAACAGATTGTGTTTGAGCAGGAGATAATAACGGTGTCACATTTCTTTGCTTTTTCATTTTTTTAAGGAAATAATTTTTATGTACTATGTTAAAAAAGAACTTTATACTATCAATTAATAGAATTATAAAAGAAAAAGTGTTAAATTAGGGTGAACAACTATCCACTAGGATAATTATCTATCATAATTCATTATTTTCTTATAATTTTATTGATTAATAATATAAAGTTTTTCAAATAATCTTTTTATACTACTAATACATAAAAGTTAAACTCTTTTTAATTTTTTTGTTATAAATATTTTTTAATAAATATTTCTTTCTTTACTTTTTTAGATTTTTGTATGATTGAGAAAACATTACACAAGCGGTAGTATTGTAAATTGTTAGATATCGCTTACTTTTAAATTAGTAATTATTATAATAAGTATCTTTTGTTTTTTTTTGATATATTGATGACAATGAAATTTTGAACCTAGGATCTCATGCAAATTACCTAAACCTCTTGCTACTAGACCAATTCTAATCACTTTTATCGTTTCTTTGTTAATTACCTACATTTGAAATTTCTGTTTTAATTTGAGCATTTCATTTTCTTTTTAAATTTTGTTCTGGCCTTTTTTTTATTTTTTATTTTTTATTTTGTAGATGTTATTAGTGAATACATTTCTATCATTGATAAGGAGATGGATTTACATTGTAGAAACAAGATTATGACCATTAATATGCAAGATATAAAGTAAGCAATTATTTTAAACGCTGACAATTTGATTTTCAAAGCACATATTATTCAAGTGTCCTTTTCAAAATATATGATGATATAATTATTTTTTTGTGATTGACCAAGAATTAAGATCAATTGCACTCTTTGAAATAAATTCAGTGAGATAATGATGAATTATTTGGAGACCCTATTGATGATCGCATTGTTATTGTTTTACAATGGTCAAAATTAAACACTACACTAATAAAAATGGTAACACTACATATATTTATTTTGGTTATTCCAATCAACATAATATTCCTCATAAGAATTTTAAACTTCTTTGTAATTTTGTTGTTTTTATAGGTGTTACATTAATGAACATTCAAAATTCAATGTAATCTTTTAAATTATTCATTAATGTGGACATTCCTTAAGTTGAAAATTAAGAACAGGTAGATATTGTGAATTGGTTTGCATTGTCTTATGTTCACCACAAATAACTTAAACATGTTCATGCTTATATATATATATATATATATATATATATATATAGTCTTACTGTTGTGGGAGATTCATCGTCGATTAGAATCACTGCACAATTTTCACTAGCTAGAAGTTCTTCTAAGGATGAGTGACTAATATTAGAAGACAGGGAAACTCTGAAACAACTCAAAAAGAATAACAAGGTTTAGTTCAATTACTTTTGATTGATATAAGATAATTCTTTTATTTATATTTATTATTTATATTTTTTCTTCTCTTTGACATAGAAATGTAGTTGTGTTGTGCTTGCTAGAATAAACAAGATTTGCACTACAAATGGATGGTGTTATCCTAGTTATTCTCATTGTGACAAGATGTTTGATAATGATAAGCTTGATCAAGGATGCTTATACTGCAATGTGAAAGGGACTACTGCAATTCCCTCATAATATAATATTTTTTTAAATGTTTCTAGTGCATTTATGAATAAATAATATCTATATATTGTGTAATATGATTCTTTATTGTGCTTTAATGAAACATATACAAGATTGAAACTTCTGTTGTTGATAGCTTTGTATTTGTAGTTAGCTTTGGATTTGTAGTTTTTGTTATATTTGATCGTGAAGCTAAGCAATTTCTTCGGAAGAGTGCTAGCGATTAGTCGAAGAGCTTATTAGAGTAATATGTTGGGAATAGAGTTTTCATATTATTCTAACCATTTTGATACCTTTTTAAGTTTTTTTTTATCTATCTATTTTAATGTGTTAATAGGGTGGTGAACATGATTTAAGAGTTGTTCAAAAGATTTAGTTCTAAAGAGTTAAACATTCCTTTTTTTCCATTTAGTCTAGTTTTGTTTTCCCCCTTTTTTGGGAGCTAAAAGTTGTTATGAAGATTGGGTCAAACATTGGGCTTTCATTATATTTTGTTCTAATTTTATACTTTTATCTTTTTTGTATAATTTAATTCTGTATAAGTAACAAAAGGAGAGACAAAAGAAGCAAAAAAAAAATATAAGGGAAAAAAATAAAGCATATAAAGAAGTGGCTAGAAGAAAAGATGATATGGTATTAAATCTACGAGATTGTTGAATTAAATTTGAACATAATTTAGAAATTATCAATGTAAGTGAAAAAAAAAATGATAAGATAAAATTAAATCTATTTTCACAGTTTTTTTAACTTAATCAAAAATTGGGTGCCGACAAGGCCCATGAGTCTTGATTTAATTGTATTAAATAGTTGCTTGGATACCAAGATGTTTGAGAGAATGTGAAGAGTGGTTATTCGAAACCATAAAAGTAGGCTATTTAATCTCCAAATGAGAATGAAGCATCCACAAAGTTTTTTTTTTTTTTTTTTTAAGTAATAATTAGTCTTCGCTCTCATCTATTTTGGGATTATTGCTCAATGGCGTTAGTCAATGTTAAGCAAATGAAGAAGCATAGAGAAATATTTACCTTCATTCGCGAACATGACTACCAAAACTCAGAACAAGCTGCCATAATATAAGGAAGGAATAAAGATGGGTCGAAAAGAAAAGCAAAGAAAGAAAGTTGCATTTTAAGGAACTTAAACGGTTAAAAGCATCACTATAGAAACATGTGAAACGTGTGATATTGTGCCTTCAAAAGAACACAACCCTTCTTCGTGGAAACATGAAGGATTCGTCGAGCTAGAATCACTTAACTCTTCCATAAGATCAGCTTTTCTGTAGACGAACTTATAGGGCATACAAAAATCAGTCCTATATTTACTACTCTATATCTCGTTCGCAGCCCGTGTTTGGAATACCTCAATTATAGAGTTGAAAAAATTATTTTAACATAAATCGATTTGTAAATCTTATAAAAATTGATAAATTTATAAATCATCAAAATTGAATACAGAGAAATAATAAAATCTAGAACCACTCTTTTATGTATAATAAATCCACAGAAATATACAAATCGTGTGATATACATATGTACGGTTTCATCTTATGCCTTTACCGCAGCAGGATCGAGCTGATGGCTCGAAACGCGTACGTCTTTCATGGTGTGCATGAAAAGCGCAAGTTTTCTTGCCACTACAGCCTTGAATCACTTATTTTTATGTATAATAGGACCTGAGAAATATACAAATATATCCCTTGATATACATATGCTTTCATCTTATGAGATCACCGCAGCCAGAACAATCAAGCTTTAGCCGACGGTTCGTAACACGCACGTCTCTTACCGTCAGCAATGAAATCCTCAGCCTTCTTGTTAATATCGAGCCCTGCAAACCCCCAGAGACTTTCATCGCTACGACGCACTTTTGGCGGTGCATCATCAAACGCATCACCTTGCCCTCCTTTGGCCTCCTTAGGTTTGAAGCGATACTTGAAAACAGATATGAAGCTGAAACAAGACTTCCCCTGCCTCTTGTTACCTGCCATTACTCTTCTTGGCTGATGACAACGCTACCTCTTTTTTTCTTTGGCTAACAATGTTCACTAGACTGCATTAACTTGGCGATAATGGTTACTGAAATGGCACTAATTTATAGGAGAGGAGGCTCTTATTGTAACACTAGTTATTGAGTGGCTAATAACACTGAAGAACATATGCTGCGGCCTTTTAGTTTTGTGCTTGACCAAAACAATGCATGATTGATGGCTCTGCTTGAGCATGTGCACAGCAACTTGTCACGAAATTTTTTTCGTGCAAAAGGTACGAACAGATGCAAGTGATGGTTGTTATATATTAATTTATTGAAAATAAATCAAGAAATTTTGTCTTTTTCTGGAACTAATGGTATGGTGTGTGAGCCTTCAGTGGACAGGGGCTAAGTTTTTACAGAATATACTTGTAGCTTGAATAGGAGAATCCCAAGATGGGAATCAAAGAGGCTAGTCGTAACACTATCCCATCCAAAAAGGACAATATTCACTTCAATCCGGGCCAGGATCAGGGAAGTGACAAGGGTTCAAAGTTGAAGTTAGCGAATTGTTGTAGTAACCTGTAGCTGGAGGAAAACCTCTCCCCACGGGAACCACAAGTGTAGTGGCTTAACTTCATGACACAAGTGACCCATTATTTAAGTATAAGTATACATAATACATGTATTATTTTTTCTACCTAGCCTAGCGCAAGACTATCCTACACAATATTTCACACAATTATTCAAATCAACTACAATTTGCATAAATCAAAATAAAAAGCAAAGTGAATGTCCAACAGCAGTAGTCCAATGCTATAATCTCCTTCGATCTTGGCGATTAAAGAGGTTCCTTCAACGTGGCAACGTACATAATTATCCACAAAAGTCAAAGACCTACTGGACCCCAAAAAAATTCTGGCATACTCTTTGTGGAAGAGTTTTTCTTTCCCCATAATGAATTACCACCTCTGAAAGCTTGTATGGAACTCATTTGTTGGTACAAAGTTTAGAGAATTTGTGGTGAAAGAACCCATGAAAGAAGAATTTTCTTCTTCCTCCACTCGAATCCTCTCAAAAGTGTGCTTGTGGGCTCTCCCTCACCAAATATCTGACAGGTTTATGGTCTTTCTCTGTGTTTGTGTCCTGACTTTTTTCTTTGAATTCAACCCCGCTGTCAATTGGCAAGCAAAAGAACGATGAAAGAAAACACGCGATAATAAACTTACTACGTAAAAATCACATGGACATTAACTAACGTGTCACCCAAGCAATGCCTTCAGAATGCTACCAAATGAGGAATCTGAAAAAGATTTAAAAGATTGTGAGCATGACTGGGAAGCCAGCCCACCCCTCGATTTACACGAGTGCTGCTTGTGGAGTAACCTAACATTCGAATAATATTTCATAAAAAAGAGATGGGAGCTGTTATTCACATATGCCGTTAATTGATTCAGGTTCAGTGCCAAGTTGAACGGTACAATTGTACAGTTGTACATGTAGAGCATGTACACAAGAACTCTTCTCTTAACGTGTGTTTAGTTGGGAGTGAAAATAAGGAAAAACTTTTTATGGATAATCTTCATGTTACACCCTAACTATATTACACATGGAGCTCTTTTCCTCTATTTTTACCTGTTAATCAAACATATCCTTAATGCTACAATTTCCTTTGATTTTGGCAAAGCATAAAAGAAAAGTTCACTTTAATTTGTCTTTGGGTTTGTATTTTCATATCTCTATGCTTGATTAATAGAAATGATATTCATATGCTCTTCCAAATATGTTTAAAGGGACATTATAAGGTGTCTCTTAAACATTATTTAAGCATGAGTTTTAATTTTTCTTTTAATTAATATTTAAGAGATATCTTAAAGTGTTTTTTGAAATATATCTAAAAAAATAGTACAAATAACATTACTTCTTGGTTAATTTCTATTTAATACTTGATATTCTTTATTGATCCTACTTACCCTGGTTAAAATTTAGAAATCATGGTCAATTAACATACAAATGCTCAAGACCTTTTAGGTTATTGACCGTTTATCCAATTATCCTCATAGAGTTTTATCAACGGCCATACGAGACATGAAAAATTATAGTACTATTGTGGTATATAAAATATAAAACTAATCATATATGAAATTATTTTTAGTACTAACGAAAATGTAGTAACCGGACAATATATCAAACACAATAACTATATTAATAAAACAGTTAAATAAAAAATAATATGTCGAATTGAGAATAGAAAGTTATTAATCTTGATGAAGATAAATTTAAGCATAAATAGAAAGAATATATATGACAATATTAAACTCAGTGTCGTATGTAAATATGAAGAGACTAAGCACAATATGCAAATGACCTAAAACATTCAAAATTCAATGCGTTAAGGTAAACTTGTAGCATAAGTTTAAAGATCTTGTTAAAAAAAGAAAGATCTTATAAAATTTCTCATACCTTATTTATTTGAGCCATTAAATTTATAGTATTTTTATTTATTAAAAAGTAAATAATATTTCTTATTGAAACTTAATGTATTTAATGTAATAGATATAATTGTAAGATAAAAATCTATAATAAGAATGTTGTATGATCAAAACAAATAATTTACAAAAAAATTGAAGTATTTATATATTTTTTTATATTAGAGTTCAAAAAATTATTTTTATAAGATTAAAAAATATAAGTATAATATATTAATTTTAATCTAATATAAATTTGCAGTAATTATATGGTAGGTAAATCATTACTCGTATGTAATATACATGGTGATCCCATGCAATATATAAATTTGATATCATCTTATTGAAATATAAAAATTATTAAGAAAGTCATTATATAGCTTTTTTTTTTGTGATACGAGCATTATTAAATATATCTTAATTTAAAAATAAAATTATTATGATATTTAAAACATATATAAATAAAATTTATTAATTTATATATAATTTAAATGGTTAAAAATTATCAAATGTATGAATCATTACCTTGCAATTTAGATATTTGTATCTCTCGTATAATATATGTTTGGCATCAACCATTCGATATATCAATATTAGCAAGAAAATTGTTATATAGCTTCATCATACGACTAATATTATCTTAAATATATAAGATTTTTTAATATAAACTTGTAGCTAAACTTGTAAAGATCTCATTTACTTTTTCTTTTTCTTTTTCGAGCCATTAAATCTATGGTATTTTTATTGATCAAAGTGTAAACAACATTCCTTATTAAGGCTTGAAGTTTCTAATCTAATAAATATAGTTGAGATATAGATATAGAATTCAGTGTTGTAAGAGTTTAAAAAAAAAATTACTAATAACTTAATTTTTTAATAATTTCTTTTCAAAATAAAAAAATATTTATCATGAGATTATACATATAAGTATTTCATAAAAAATAAATATATTTATTATTTAAATTTGTTAAATTGATAATAGTCAGTTGTATTACTTATTTATAAATAAGCAAAATCAGTTTTATGGATTTATTAAGTAAATTATATTATAAATCAGTTTTAGATATGACATTATGGGTTTTTTGTTCATTGACTACTAAAAAAATAATCAGCCAAATAATTTTAGTAATATACCTTTTATGATTTTCAAATCGTAATCAGAATTACAATAGAAACCAAAGCCAAAATTAATATAATAATAGAAAGAGGTGTGGGAGAGCTTCCTAGAGAAGCGTCCTTTTTCAGACATTTGAATTCTATTGAAACAATCGATTAATATCTGATAATATCTATCAATATATGTCAACAGATTTCTTTACATTATGAATCGATTCCTATTGATTCTTGAAAACTTAAATTTCAAATCAGCACCAAAAAAGAGAAAGAGACTATATTTTGAATTTGTAAGAGTAAGTAATAATAGATAATAGATAATAATTTATAATTCATAATAATTAAAATATAAAGCTATGAAATTTGGGTGAGAAAGGCAAGTCATATATTCCCTTATTATATAAACCCTATATATATATATATATATAATAAAATTCATATAATTTCTTTCCTATAGGTCTATATGCGATTATCTATACTTGGCAAACACCAAAATAAAATATAGTAGATTTTATATCACCCGCCGATGAAATGGAAAATCAGCAGCTGAGCTAGTGTTTTGTTAATCTATATTACTTATAAAATAAAATAAATTATAAGAAAACGTTTATAGGTATCAAAATATGATGAATTTTATCTGTTTCCATTTTAAAATTTCTAATTGAGGAAATAAATTGAATGCATTTGCAATTAAAAAACTTAATATTTTAAAAAGTTTAATTAAAATAATTCTCAATTTATTAGAAATAAATATCAAACAAATATATTATTCTAATATACAAATTTTCACATCTTTATTTTGATAGTCATTTTATGTTTCTCTCCCTTTGAACCTGATGTTAATTGGAAGGTTGACTAAAAATTTAGTTTAACATTAACCTAAAGTGAAAAAAAATAGCCATTGACAAGTAACTTTATTTATTTATTTTAAAATATAACTGTAATTTCAACTCTTGAAGAAATGCTGATAAATAAGATCTACGAATTACATAATAGAATTAGAATTATGTATTAAAATTGTAGTGTTTAATTGTTTATATTTTAGCATTTTTTATTAAAATAATTACTTTTTAAATTTATCATTTGATTTATGTATAAATGAAATTCTTGAACGGTGAAATTATTTATTGAATTTATGTTACTATTTATTTTCTTTCACATTACACTTGTGTTGAATCCAATAAGTCATAATAACATAATATTTTATAATTTATTTTATTTGTTTCATGCAGAAATTTTTAATATTTATATTTTAATAACTCAATGAAATTGACATTAATAATAACATTAATTTAAAAATATTTTTTAATTTGTGCATCGCACGAGTACAAGCCACTAGTTCGATAAAACCCATAAGGATGTGGCTAAATGGTTAGCACTCAAGCACACTTATGGGAGGGAGGGTCGGTATTCTTTCATACGTTAATATTGTTACTCATAAATTTTATTTCTTTAAAAAAATTAGTATGTGATCATCCTTTCATAAGGAAATAGTATATAATTATGCATAAAGATTTAGAATTGAAGATAGTGTGAAAGTTCTCTCTTTTTTTTTTTTTTTTGGTTCGAGAAAGAAAATTTTATTTGTGAAGATGAAGAAATCTAACCACATTTACATATTAAAAAAAGAAAGTATTAGATCCAAATCTAACAAGAAACAAATATATTCTCTATGTTAAGCTAATCAATGGTATATAATTTTGCTCCTTGTAGTGAAAGCTATCTATGTTTATGTATCTTTTACATTGGACACCAAAAGCAATACAAAAGACACAAATCTTAAGCAATAAAAAGAAAAAAAGGTGGTGCTCCCACCAAAGAAAAAAGATAGCAGTCCCTCTCAATAACATTCAGATAAAGAGAGACAAAAAAAAGAAAGAAGAGAGAAAATAAATATTAGAGCCGACTACTACCTTTTACCTTTTTTTTTCACAATGATACAGTGTGAAAGCTCTCCTTTAATTAGAAATAATGAGACCGAATCAAAAAAAATAATTAGAAATAATGAGATGATTAATTTTTATGGAAATTCTAAACTACAATTTATAGGTTTCCTTTTATTTTCCAATTTCAGCTACAGGCTTCTTTTGTTTCTTTTTTTTTTCGGTCATACTATTCCCTTGTCGTTTTTGGTCTACAACTATAGGCTTTTTCCACTGATTGCAAGATTGCCTTCGACATTTTTGCAGAAAGTCAGTTGGCCCAAACAAGAAAAAGATTCCCACGTACATCAACCCAAAATTAACAAATCCAATCCAATAATTATGGTCCATCCTTATCGCCTTTTTTCCCCCCTTCTCTCTCTCCTTTTTTTTTTTAAAAAAAAATTTTGGGGTCATTTCCTTCTTTTATAGCAAAAATAAATTATTCTTTCTTATTCGTTCTGCTCTGTTCATTTTCCTGATCTCATCTCAATATCTCATGCTGAAGACTATGCGTTGAAAACCAACGAGGACGAGGTCCAAGCAGCGTATTTTACCCAGAACTTGAGTTCTCAAGGTATTGTCTTTCTCAGACTATTATTATTATGCCCTAATTTGCGTTTCTCACGGTAGAATGTTCTAAGCTAGGGTTTTCCGAATCTGATTCAGGTTTTTTTTTTCTCCAACGATTTTCTTTGTTGGGTTTTGGTTAAATTTCAAAAGGGCTGTGAAAGATCCTATCTTTTCGAAGTGGGTGGGTTAGTTTGAATTCTTTGTAATTGGACTTCGTGCACGTATGTATTGTATTGGCCTTGTTTCCATTGGCGATTCTGATTACTGAGTAGATGACCCATAACTTGTGTTTTCAGATGTCCTAATACTAGTGTTGTGAATAAGTTTAGTTGCCGTGTGCCCTCTGTTTGATAAGTCTTCATCATAGAGTATTTTATCATCATGGCGTTATTCATGTGCAGTTGACCCTGTATCAATCAATATATTTACATCTTATGCTTGTCTCTTGTGACTTCGGTAGATACAAAATGGACTATCGATGGACCAATGGTAGACAGGACACTGGTGGCCGCGACAGAAGGCAATATAAAAGGGAGCAGGTAATAGATATATTTGTTTTCCAATTAAGTGGATTCCCTTTTTTTTTTTCTGCTTTTCTGAGGAAGCTGTTGAGTTGTATATATCTTTCATTAGTTAGAGGTTAGAGCATTTAAAAAATTTAACATTCTGTAAAATGTTGATGTCAACTGGCCTCTGTTTAAGACATTGTGAAATATGCACAATTATTGTTGCAATCCCATTTCCATATGTGTTGAGATGAATTGCTTTTTGCAGGCATATCAAGACTCCCTTATTGAGGATTTGTCAGAGGATTTTCGTTTGCCAATCAACCACAGGCCAACAGAAAATGTTGATCTGGATAATGTAGAACAAGCATCCCTGGACACACAGTTAACATCATCTAATATTGGCTTCAAGCTTCTCCAAAAGATGGGATGGAAAGGAAAAGGTCTTGGGAAGGATGAGCAAGGTTTGTATTGTATTATCATATTCTTCAATAGTTATCAGTTTGTTCCTCTCTTCAATGAACTTCATCAAAATGCATTTAGCCATTGTTTTGGTTTCTTTTATGCTGCATAAATTGCCTTGACTCCTTCAGTATCAACCCTTACCCCTCTGTGCTGCCCTCTTTTATACGTCACAAGTGTTGTTTCAACCAGATTTTACTTCACTTCTGCTTTCTTGCTTTCTTTCTCCTTCATTCCTAAGGAGCAGGGAGAATGGAGGAGAAACTATTTCACATGGTTTTTATCTCATTGTGATGCTGATGAGCTGACAAGATTTTTTTGCTACTCACTTATTGCTGTGATATCTAATACCTAATGAACATTTAAAACTTAGACTGTAAAGCTTGTTGTTTTATGTCCATAGGGCTGGCACCTTCCATAGATCAGCATGTAGTTGTTTGTCATAGACAATTGCAATCATTATTGTAGTTTTCTGTTTCCTTTTTCCAGCATTTTTATTGATTTTATATTTGTATACAATAAGGATAGTTCTATATTTGACCTTTAGAACCCTATTTAATGCTCTGCAAAGTATTAGCACAATCTTTTTTCAGAGAAGAATTTTTGTTTCTTGTGTGTACTGCTTGATTAATTAATTTATTGGATTACCGGTATGTAATATAGTGCTTTACTCTCATTGTAACTGGTCATTTTGGCAACTAATTCAATTTTCTCCTTCCTTTCTTTCAATATTAATTTTATATGTTCCTAATTGTGGGATGCTTTTGCTAAAAGTGATTTGGTTTTGGAGTTGTCCTTGACTTTAAATTCTTTATCTAGGTTTTTCATATTGTCCTTCTGGAATTTTGTGCAGGAATCATTGAGCCAATAAAATCTGGGATTAGAGATCCAAGATTGGGGGTTGGCAAACAAGAAGAAGATGATTTTTTCACCGCAGAAGAAAATATCCAGCGAAAAAAACTTGATGTTGAGTTGGAGGAGACAGAGGAACATATGAGGAAGCGGGAGGTATGCTTTATAACTCCTTAGTAATTGCTCATAGTTCGAAAACCATGTAGTAGTATTGAGGTTGATGTTTACATTTTCTCAAACCTGCACCTAGTAGCAGAAGGCAGCATATAGCATATATGCATGTCTTTTGACCGGATTGGTATGTCATAAGGAACCATCAACTTTGGAAGGTCTTGAGAATTTCCTGCAGTTTTTATTACCTGGTGGCTTCTTCTGCCTGCTTCGTGCACATTATGAAAATTCAGGTGTTAGCAGAACGTGAACAAAAAATTCAAACTGAGGTGAAAGAGATCCGAAAGGTGTTCTATTGTGAGCTCTGCAACAAGCAATACAAATTGGCAATGGAATTTGAAGCACACCTGAGCTCTTATGATCACAATCACAGAAAGGTAGGCAATTTAACTAAGACTAACTTAGTTCCCATTTTGATTCAGTTTTATTTATCTCCTAATGCTAATTCCTTTATGTGAATACAGCGTTTCAAGCAAATGAAGGAAATGCATGGTAGTAGTAGTCGAGATGATAGGCAAAAGCGAGAACAGCAGCGTCAAGAGAGAGAAATGGCTAAGTTTGCTCAAATGTATCCTTTTTCTTTTGTAAAACTAATGTTATAGTTTTGACTGCCTTCTTCCCATGTCATCCCGGACCTTAATTTTGAATTCCTTAATGTCTATCAGGGCTGATGCACAAAAGCAACAACAACTTCAACTGCAACAAGAGTCTGGATCAGCACCAGTTACGTCTGAATCTAGAACTGCTACTGCACTTACAGATCAGGAGCAGCGGAATACTTTGAAGTTCGGGTTTTCTTCTAAAAGCACTGCTTCCAAGGTATGCAGTCCTTCTATCAAGGGTTTGTAAAGAAGTCAGTCCTTGACCTCATGTTACTTGGGAATATGCTTACAGCTTTCATGGACTTCCATCATTGAGTACTTGATGATTTGTTCAAATTCAAGTTTTAACAGTTTCAGCCCTGAGTATCTAATGTAGTGTTTGCATTCTTGCAAAGTACAGGTTTGTGCCTAGAATATATGTATGCTAACACCATTATTTCTTTTTCCCAAATCTTGCAGGCCTCGGTTAGTGTCAAGAAGCAAAATGTTCCAAAGAAGCAAAATGTTCCTATTTCCTCAATTTTTGGTAATGATTCCGATGAAGATTAGTGGAACCTTGAACCTTCAACTCTGAATCAGCTTGACACTACCATATATCCTGCACGGATTTGGTTTGTTATGAGATTTTTTATTTGGAATTTGTCACCATTGTCAGTTTAAGGGGGTAAAAAAATTCTTGGGATTCTATGTTGATTTGGAAAGTTGGGTAAAAACAATATGCTCCGGAAACGAATATTATTGATGTGACAGTATTGTGCGTGCAAGGATATTGTTTACGTGAGTGGGTAGATGATAGTTGCCTCTATTGGTATGTGAATCACATTGATATATGAACCACGGCGCCTGGCCCTTGGCTTACGACATTACATGTATGGTTTCAAATATATTATAGGGTCGGTTTACGCTTTGTACCTAAATAATTTTTAATATTTAGTCATTGAAAGATTAACTATATATATTTTAGCCTTTCGAAAAAAAAAAATGCGTTGTGACGTATTAGTCCTTATTGTTTGATAATTTGGCTTTTATTATATATATTATTGAAACAGTATTTGAATTAATTTTAAGTTAGATATATTATAACATGTAATGGATAGAAGTTAATGAAATAACAATATGTTTTAATTTTAAAGGTCAAAGTGTTGGCAATTTTATTTGAGAGATTAATGTGTTAAATCTTGATTTTTTTAAGGGATCAAAGGATATATTATTTGTATATTATATATTATATATAAGAATAGGGTACCACATTAGAGTATCCTGATAGAATAATAATAATGAAAAATTGTCAGATTTTTTTTAACATCAATTTAATTTTTAAATCTACATTTAAGGTGCAAGAGAAAGAAGAGAAAAAAAAAAGATGTTTAAAAAGTAGTTATAAGTTTATTGTATATTATTTATATTCTCTTTTCTTCTTTTCCTCTCAAATGAAAGTCATTATATCCTTAGATATTAATTTAATCGGTAAATGAATACTTATTTTATATTATAAAGAACAATATAAAGAATTGTTAAAATTTTTCAAAAAAAAAAATTAAAACCTAATTAGTTTAAGTGATTTAATAGTTGTTTCCAGCAAGCAAGTCTTAGATTTAAGTTTTATAGATAAATTTTTTTTGTAAAAACTTTATCTCTATAATAAATTGAGCCAAATTAATTGAAAATCAATGAATTCTAATTACTGATAGTTTACGCTAAAAAAATTGCTTTGAAAGACATCCACCAAAAAGTTCCTTTAGAAGACTAGATGTTTCAATATTTTACAAGGAATAATTTGGAACATTTACTATAATAATAATAATAATGATAACAAGGGTATAATCTGCTGATCAACACAATGAAATCAAGATTCTTTAATGTAACAGCACAGGTAATACTTCCAGGTGGATATTTTCACGTATTATCCTACATGCGTAGATAAATACATTTGTGAATCCATAAAGCGAACCTGAGGTACAGTGGTTTTTAGTTACAGCAGCTAATTTACAACACACAAACAAGATTATTACAATACTATTAAAGATAATCACCCAGAAGTCTCGTTAGACAGCTTCAGCAAAACCAACTTGGAGATTCCCGTAGTCAAAGACAGTGTGATAGACCCTCATGAAAACATCGCCAAGAATCCTGTAAGCAGAAAGTAGTATCACAAAATGGGACAAAGCTCAGAACATTTAATGTAGTTCGCTTCATACATCGTTCTGTACCATGCAAGTTTATGCATACATGATTTTAAATTGATAATAATTTATAATAAAAAGTTAATATACCAGAGTGGACCCCGTGGAGGAGGAACATCAAGAGCAATAAATCCACTAAGGCAGACCTCTGTAATGCCTTCTCCAGTTCTCAAAATATACTGAAAGTACAAAAAGCAGTTTTAGAATCAAGACAGCAGACTCGTGTTAGCTTTAATCTATAGATAATAACAGCATAATTTGTAGTTTAATCTGCTCTTCATTTGATGTGTACACATCTCTTGGAATGATGTTATTATTGTTAGTTTTTCTTGAATTTTAGTTCCACACTATTACTATAAGACAAAATATTCCATAAATATGTAGGGACTTCCTTTCGGCCTTTCCCAATGTTCTTTTGAAACTAGCAGTAGATTTCTGGTAGTTTAATCATCTACTGCAGGCACAATGTAATTCAATTCACCGAAAGCTCAAACCCTAACCTGCTCTGGTGTAAGGACGAAAGGTTTATCTCCAAGAGTGAAGGTAATGTTTGGCATCCGAGAAAGACTATTGCAGCTTATCACTGACTCGCCAGATGGGCTTGGCAGGCTCTCGCAAAGCTGCCAATGATCAAAACACACGCTCAATACATGTTTACACCATACAAATGTAAACTACAACTTCAGCCTGTGATTTAAGGTGCTTACTTGATTCACATAGTTGAATACTCTGTCCTTTGTTTTCTTTTGTTTTAGTTGATTCTGGATCCAAATCACAAGCATCTGACAAGAAGAACACAAAGGAGTATCTCTAGCTGACAACTCACTCTGTTCCTTTTCGGTCACCATCTCGATCCCAATGCTGCACAGTAATAGAATTCAAGTATTTTTAGAGGCCTGTTTCAGCCAAAATATTGCAAAGCAAGCGAATGAGGTCAGAACCAAAAATCTCCCAGTGGCAAATAATAATAATAATAATAATCAACTAGTAATTGCAAAGGAGGTTCCTTGACAACTATTTTTGCAGAAAACTTTCTTTCTTTCTCTCTCCCTTTTTTTTCTTTTTTTCTTTTTTTTTTTTTGCAAATTTGCTAATCCTTGGAATTGATACTCCTGACTTTATGACCATTGCAATCTGAAAGAACTATCAAGCATCCATCCAATATCATTAAAGCATTATCTAATTGATGTGCAACAAAACAAATATGGTGGGGGAAAAAAAAGGGAGCAGAAAAGAACACTGATATAAAAGACTTATCAGATAAAGAACTTCAGACCTCTTAGATTGATCCCTTTCAGCAGAGCATAACCCAACTTGTGAACATATGTCTGCAGGTTGTACCTGCAGATCCAGATAAACCTCATTTAGGTCCAAAGAGCGGATATGCAATTGGAAAAATGTCAGGGGCCGCAAATCATGTTCAATACAAAATGTTCATAGAAAAGGCAGGAAACATACCCCTGATACTAAGAGATCCCATATCATCTCTCCATATTGAGACACTACCTCCTTGCATTCTACACTCATAACTCCTTCAGCTCCAATAGCATGGTTGATTTCAGCCACAACATGCTAAAATCAATCAACAGTCACCAAAAATTACAAATGAAAATCTATATGGAAAAAACTTAGAAAGATGCAAGCACATACAGTTGGACCAGCAAGCAAAGATGTTCCTGAATCCACAATAGCAGCGCAGCCGCCCTCACAAACACCTAAAATAACATTGATATATTTCAGAATTAGATGCACTTTGGAATAGAAAGAGAACTTTAAGGAACAATAAATTTACCCGTTGAAACACCTCCAATATAAAAATCTCCCATTTCAATCTGAAAAAGAAAATTTTCACGTAAAAATTTCTCCGGTTTAAATTATTACATATTAAAAAGGAATTCCTGGCTAAACTAAATTTTGTTGTGCTAACCTGCCAGTAACCTTTTGAAGTAACTGGAACATAAGTGTGTTCTCCTTTGAAGTGCTTGGGGTCAACACCACCAAAAACTAGTTCACCACCCTTTTTTGCCTTTGGATCCCCATTGAGCCAGAAAGAGAACACCTTCTCACTTACAAGATTTTGCTCCACCATCTTGTACCTGGTGTTATATAATGAACCAGTAAATTAAAGGCACAGAAAATATTCACAATGCTTACTCTAACATGGAAATTGGAGACAGATAAAATAACAAAAGACAGGTAGAGATATACCATAGTGGCACAGCTTTTTGGACTGAGATCTCCTGAAACCCAAGCCCAAGTATACCGTCAAACTTTGCTGACAGAAAGGTAAGACTTCCTTCTCGGGTAGCCTCAATGAAATCCTGCAGTTTATAATAGTGATATTTGTAAACATTGCTATAAAACTGAACATCTATGTTGACACAGAAGCTCAATTTAAGTACAAACCTGATGCTTGACAACAACATTACCAACTTTAACATTATCTTGACTGAAGAAACCAGATATTGATCCAGTTCCATAGGTTATTTTACATGACGTTCCTGAGTAAAAAGTTGACAGGAGTAATTAAACTGATATTAAATGGTATCCATATCCTATCGTATCAAGTAATTCAGTGCTTTCATCTATCAAAGTATTGCCGCTATAATGAACATGAATACTGAGAAGATAGCATTACCATTTTTGGCATATGTTTTAGATTTCTTTGGCTTGTACCAATTATGGGTATAGCAGGCAAGCTGCAAGAGAACATTAGTCAATAGGATACAATTGTATGTTACAGGGTTGTGAAGACACAAAAGTTAAGCAAAACTCACAGAAAAATAGCACTTTGATGATGGAACCCAAAGGTTGGAACTACCGGTATCAAATATGACAGTAAAGGGCTGTGGGGGTGTGCCAATTCCAATCTCACCAAAATATTGAGCATCCATATAATTCTTCAAAGGTACTATATCTTCACCATTTGACCCAACAACATGCTGCTTATGTGCACCCATCATTGGTCTTCCTGACAATAGGCCTTCTCTTGCCCTTTTAGCAGCATTAATACTTTGAAGATCAAGAGGTCTCTTGTTCAAACCAACTCTCAGAAGTCCACATGAGAAAGAAGGAAGGATGGAGCATGTTAAAGCCAATAAACAGAAAACCACTGCCGAATGCTTGTGCCCCATAGTCAGGGAAAATCTGTTGGAAAAAAAGGTAATCTGCAAATAAGTTGAGCTGAATACAGTCCTAATTTTACACAGGAGGTAATCAACCATGTAACAAGGAAGCAAATGGACAGTTAGGACACTAAGTCCTTTTAGTCTATTTTCTACACTACCAGAGTACCAGTGTCATAGATAATTAAAAATATAATCAGATAAACAAAAAGAAAATATTATACAACTGTTCTCTGCGGATATTCAATTGTTCAAGCAACAATTAAAGGCAAAAATTAGTTTTTTCTTTTTTCAAATATAGAAAGAAAATAAAAAAGCATTCACGCTAACATATACCTTTTTCAATACTGGTCAACGAGGTAGAAAAGAAATGCTATTGCTAAGATCGTCATCAGAGAGCTTATAACCAACGCTATTTTCAGTTGATTTATTTCTTAGTCGTCTAAACAAGTCATTTCTATGCTTGCTTAACCAAAATATAAAGTGTATGAAAAACCAAAGAAAAAAAAAAAAATTCAGACAGAATCAGTTCACTCTACTGAGGTTACAATTTCACACAGATCCGGAAGACCCATGTACGAATAGTATATAGCTATATTAAAATGAAAAAGAAAAGAAAGAAAAAGAGAAACGAGAGCCAAAATATAGATAAAACACGTTTACACAGATAACTGAGGATAAAGCAATTACAGCACAGTTCAAATCAGTGGAAATCTGAAGGGAAAGAGGGAAAAAAAAAAAAAAAAACAGATAATAGTGGAGAGAAATCAAGTGGGTGAACTCACAGTGTTTCAAGATCAAACAAAGTCAAACTCGAGTAGAAATTAGAAGGAAAGATGTGAGCGGATATAGGTTGAAGCTCACTAACTATGATGATCAAATGATTAAAATCATAAGAAAAATCAAACCTTTGTTGGGTTGAAGTTACAACAGAGGTGGTGTTGGTCGTACCAAGGACCCAAAGCTGAAATGGAGAGAGAACGCAGCTGGACGCAATAATGTACGTACACCCGAAAGCTGGAAGGTCGCCTGCTATATACTAACAATGGATGTTCATCATTTGAATAGAATATTGTTTTGTCTAATGTCTACTTAGCACCCACACCCATATTAATAAATCATTAAATAAAATATAAATTATTGCAATAAAAAAAGCTCCACGCTTCTTACCTTGTATGCAACAACGATAATGTTTATATATCATTTTATTTTATTATATTGTATTTTAAAATAAGAAAAAAATATATATATCCTAAAAAGAATCGAATCAAAATCATCCTGAAGCCATATGATATAACATCATATAATTTAATGAAATACAAAATAATTATTTAATAGAATGTTAACAGTAAAATTATTATTTTTTAACATTTAATCAAGATATTGTTATAATTATAAATATGAGACTAACTATTTAAAATACTATTATTACTAGTAAATGTAAATCCTCTAAATAATTATCTTTTCCAGCTCTGTTACCCAAAAAAAAAAAAATTATCTTTTCCAGCTCTAGCTTCATTTTTTTTTCCTTCAATGACGGTACTACCTTTGACTTACTTTATTTATTTGCTTATTTGGTACTTATTTATTTATTTGTTTATCTGGCACTTATGCGGTAAAATGCTAGATTGGTTAGTCCTACATTGTAGTCATTATTTGATTCATCGTTTTTGAAGTATAAAGCGACATTAATTATAAAATTTAAGGGACAACAATGACTGGATACATTACGTTTACAATTTTCCATCTCATGATAACCATTTTGAATGGGGTAATACTGGAGTTCCTTTATTTGCAAGTCGTTGTGGTGTCTCATTCCGCAGCACCAATAAAAAGAATACGGAGATAATAACTTCTTAAATGTCCATAAGGTTGAGAAAAGACATTTTAAAAACTCATTTCATAACAGCTACGCAACCGAAGTTTTCTATATTTTTAATTTTAAAAAATTTCAGTTTCGGTTGCTTGTTATATATGCCAAGCCTCGAACCAAAATTATTTGAGGGCAGATGAAGTCATGAAAATATTCCTCTATGTGGAGAAGCTGAAGTCATGAAAATTATTTGAGGTTTCGGCAGCTGAGATGGCAACTAGCCCGATAAGGATATACAATATGGACACATGCAGCAAATTCAGAATATTTTTGTTGAAATTTTAGTAATCAATGTTAGTTTTAATTTTTACCGATTACTATAGTTTGTTCGAGACAAAAGTTGAAATTTTATTGAAATTATTTTTTTATTTTTAATTTTTTTTCAAATTTAGAAAATTTGCATTAATGTATTCTTATGCAGTAAATAAAATTATAGTTTTATTGAAAAATAATATTACATTCTTATGAACTTTATTTAATGAGTACTCTAAAAACCCTTTTTAAAAACATTAAAAATAACAGAAAAGAATATAATACATTAGAAGTATTAATTTTTTTTATGGAAAGTATTCATTTTTTTTTTGTTTTTTTTTGTTAATTTTTAAACAAGTGCACGCACTTGCTAGTCTTATTTTTATCACATCTGAAGTTTTCATTAGCTCAAAGCGGTTAAGAATGTATTTGGTTTAACTTATTTTTTTTATAAGAAAGATAAATTTTTAGTTAAAAATTATTTTTATAGAAGTTATTTATTTTAGTTTTTATTTAAAAAATAAAAAAAATTATTTTTAATTTTTAAATAAAAATTAAAATAAATAATTTATGTAAAAATAATTTTTTAATAATTAAAAAATCAATTTTTATCCAAAAAAATAAATCGAAACAAACACACCTTAAACTTTTACTATAATTTTCTTAGGGATGCTTTCACACGTGGAAGCAATACTAATTTACTAAATTCGAATCCCTATCCCATCGTGCGTAAGGAAATTACCTGGTAGTTTCGTAGTATAGTTCAATGGTATGGTTTTGTTTTACTTTTTATTCCTTTGGCTTAAAATTATGTGTTCTTTCGTAAGTGTGATTCAAAATTAAGCGACAATTTGGCTCAAAGTTGTCGACGGAATAAAATAAAACAAAATTTTAAGTTATTGAAGGTTTAACATTTTTTTAATAATGTATATTCTAATTCAATATATATATACCAACAAAGTATTTACCGTATTTTAAAAGATTAATTTCTCATTTATTAGATAAAGGAATATTCTGAAAAAAATTTATATTCTAATTCATAGCACACATTAATAAAAGAATTTAATAAAACCTGTATTTTATTTTCTTAGCGAGCTTTTGGTTTTCGTTCCGCTAACACAATCCATAATAACTCAAGCCCAAAAACATTGCTTCCCTAACCCGCATTATTCTGCTTAATTTCAGTTTGTTTATTGCTTTCTCCTTTGCATTATCAACCACTTTATAGGTCTGATAATTGCCGTTTGTGACATGCCATCCAAACTGTTCGAGGAAATGCCAAGTGCAACATTGAGATAGAAAACTCGCACAACTATGTCACATGCACATGTATTTTCGGAAAAATCCTAGTGACACATTTTGATGTGTTAAAATTTGAGTGTGTGTGTGTGTGTGAAAAATAAGGTTGAGCCGAACTGCAATCAAACGGTGAAAAGGATGGATGTGTGAAATGATATGTGTGTAGCATTGATGATATTTACAGCGCGGTTGGGGCGTTTCTTTGGCTTTTCTGATGGTGAGCTCATTAGTTCTAATGCAAAGCCTTGTTCGAGGGGCTAATGAGACGAAAACCGTGTTTCTTTACTGATGGTAGAGGATTAACATTTTGGATCCTCTGCCGACTGCACACTATATGGTTTGTTATATACCTTTTGGCATTGGCTCTATGTTGTCCTACATGTATGTATGTCAGCTGCAATTATTGAAAGTTCAGTTATACTCTTATATTTTTTTTAACCCCTGCCTGCTTATGCCTCTACCATTTGGCCTATTTTATTTATTCTTTGCACTTGTTCATGTCACTGTTAATGTCTCTTGTTAGTATATATTGACGAATTTTAAGCCTTTGCAGTTCTGCTTATTCTTTTGGCCTTGTTTTAACTATTCAAACCTAATGATGTCACTTAATCGCCGATCACACGATGCTGCTATTGATGATTGAAGTAAATAAGTTTGTGAGTTTTTTGTTTCTTGTTACTTTTTTATGAAAAGAGTTTTCCTGTTTCTTTTATAATATTCTGTTCACCAAATTGCCAAGTGAAATTATGATGTGTGGCATGATAAAAAAATGAAATAAAATAAAAAATCGAAAGTGGGAATAAGTGGAGTGTGAAGCTGATAATCATATCAATTGTCAGCTGGAAGTCCGATGACATTATAACTAAAGGTTGAATTTTTTAATAACTTGCTCACATCATGTTAGACTCGAGCACATGAATTGGGCTATCCTTATTCGGCCTCCTCTTCATTTTCAGGGCTGTCGTCGTTTGCTCGGTTCTCATGTGAGAGTTGGGCTCGTGAGCCTAAGGCTCGTATCGCGTGCGCTATCAACCAAAGTTGCGGGCAAAACGCAGAAGCGCTTGTCTGCGTAGGTCAGGGTCGCCAGTTCGACCCAGGGGGCAGAGCCCCTTCCAACCCCCTTCCCCTGTGTGCGTGAGTATGACCAAATAAAAAAAGATTGCTGGCAAAACTATTAATAGGATAAAAGGCTATAAATAAGACAATCCCAGTATACGGGGTGATGTAAGTAGCTCATTTTAATAGGAGAATGATGGAGCCCGTACATCAAGCTTATTTTATTGGATTGAGCAGAAATTGAGGAGTGCGAATCACCAGTCAATATTAAGTATTGATTTGCCCGTAACATGTAATTTTCAAATAAAAAATGTCGAAAATAAATTGTAATTCTAAATAAAATATTGATAAGTGTATATAATTATAATTTAAGTATGAAATTTATAATTTCTTTTTCCATTTGTATCTTTTAATTGTTCTCCTATAGAGTAATAATGTTCATGTATAATTTTTAAATATTTATCTTTTATTACTAAACATGTGATGAATTTAAAAAATAAAATTCAGGTATATAGATACATGTCATCGGTAATTCTAAATTCTAAGGTGGTACTTTGCGCATTAAAACTTTATTGCTGCCTGTATAACACCTCTCGCCATCCCAGCCAGCAGAGCATGGCAAATGTAAAGATGAATAAGGGAAAGCATTATTGCCGTCTAGAGTGCTTAGTGGAACCAAACATCTGGATTGTGGAACTTGGGAAGAATCTACTATACATACTAAATTTGCATAATTTATCCACTATTGTACGGTGAATCGAAGAATCTAAATGGAAGATTGATTGGGTTTCTAGAATAATGATATACAAGTCAACATGAAACAAATGAATATTTTCACCAACAAACCAAACTTTTCACTTCTTTAAGCTTTTATTTGTTCAATTTGGCGTGAACTCAACAGCAAGAGTTTTGGGAAAACATAGAGCCGAGGATTCAAGCCTAAAGTTTCTTGCCGTGTTGAACCATCTTCCAACATTCTTTGCCAGTTCAGTTCCACGTAGATAATCACATGTTATAGTATGGATGAGAACGAACGAAGTAAGCAAAGAAACCGAACAAAACTCGCGCGAACCACGTGAGTGGGGAGACGGTGAGAGAGAGAGAGAGAGAGCGGGACTGAGTAAAGAGCGACGGTAAGTTTGTTTTTATTTGGTTTCATAGGATTATAATTAGGAACTGTTGAGGTAACCCCACTTGTCCCTATTCTCCCTAATCTCGTGTTACTCCCTCATCACTTCCCTATCTCCACGCTCCACGCAACATTGCACCGCACCACAACACAATACAGCACATTGTACTCTCTCTCTCTCTCTCTCTCTCTCTCATGGTGTTCCTGTTCTGTTGTGAGTTCTCATCAACATCTTCATCACTCACCTCTCCAAAACCCTACCCTCTCTACTCCTCCAATGGCCTCCATCGACAACCACACCCACCACCTCAACGGTGACTCCATTTCCCACGCACCCAATAAAAAGCCTAAGCTCTCATCATCTTCATCTTCCTCTTCCTTCATCACTCGGTCGGAGATTGAATCGGAGTTCTCCCACCACGACCCCTCCGTCGCCCGCATCAACAACGGCAGCTTCGGCAGCTGCCCAGCCTCCGTCATCGCCGCCCAGCAACGCTGGCAGCTCAACTACCTGCGCCAACCCGATCACTTCTACTTCAACGAGCTCACAAAGGGCATCCTCCAATCGCGTACCATAATCAAGGACCTCGTCAACGCCAACCACGTCGACGAGATCTCCATCGTCGACAACGCCACCACCGCCGCCGCCATCGTCCTCCAGCACACCGCCTGGGCCTTCCATGAAGGAAGGTTCCAGAAGGGCGACGTCGTACTCATGCTCCATTACGCCTACGGCGCCGTCAAGAAGTCCATGGAGGCTTACGTCACGCGCGCCGGAGGTACCGTCATCGAAGTTCCCCTCCCTTTCCCGGTCACTTCCAGTGACGAAATTGTCACTGAATTTAGGAAGGCTTTGGAGAGAGGAAAGAGTGATGGAAAAAGGGTTAGGTTAGCTGTTATTGATCATGTTACTTCCATGCCGTGTGTGGTGATTCCGGTGAAGGAATTGGTTAAGATTTGCAGGGAGGAAGGGGTTGACCAGGTTTTTGTTGATGCTGCTCATTCCATTGGGTGTGTTGATGTTGATATGGAGGAGATTGGTGCTGATTTTTATACCAGCAATTTGCATAAGTGGTTCTTTTGCCCTCCTTCAATTGCATTCTTGTATAGCAGGAAGACCCCTAAGGGTGGTGGTTCTGATTTGCACCATCCTGTGGTGTCTCATGAGTATGGCAATGGGTTGGCTGTTGAGAGTGCTTGGATTGGGACCAGGGACTATAGTGCCCAGTTGGTGGTTCCTGCGGTTTTGGAATTCGTTAATAGGTTCGAAGGGGGAATTGAAGGGATCAAGAAGAGGAACCATGATGCTGTTGTGGAGATGGGGCAGATGCTGGCCGAGGCGTGGGGGACTCACCTTGGGAGTCCTCCGGATATGTGTGGGAGCATGATTATGGTGGGTTTGCCTCCTTGTTTGGGGATTGCCAGTGATGCTGATGCTCTCAGGTTGAGGGTGCCTTTGAGGGAAGATTTTGGGGTTGAAGTCCCCATATATTATCGGCCACCTAGAGATGGGGAAGTTGGGTGTGTAACCGGATATGCCCGGATTTCTTATCAAGTCTACAACAAAGTTGATGACTATTACAGGTTCAGGGATGCTGTTAACCAACTTGTGCGTGATGGGTTTACTTGTGCCCTTCTTTCAGGCTGAAGAGGTGTGCTCTGCTCTACTTTAAACAATACATCAATTTTGTAATAAATGTTTGCAAATATGAAGTTTGCATTGGATATATGACTTTCATGAGGCTGGAGATTGTGCCGTAATGTGATGGCATACCGGCATGTTCATTGAAAATTTCATTATGAATACAAATGTTTGACGACAGCAGATGATGAAATCCACTTGGGTTTGACTTGTCTGAAAGTTTTTGTTTTTGCAATATTGCAGCATAAGAGCCGATGCTCCGTTATGCATATGTTTGAACACTGCTGCTAAAGCACTAGTAAACATCATATATTCACACTATTTTCCATCAATAATTGGAAATTTGCAAGACTTTAATGTGCAGTTGCTGTTCTATCTCATCAGAAATTGTGTACATAGATTACTAAAATTGAATACCTTATAATGTTTGAATCTTCAATATTTTTAACCATATTCCCTAATTTGACGGACTTTTCTATGTCATTCTTCAACATCTGCATCATAGATTAGCCGTGCTTGCTTCCTCTCAAAGAAAAAGAGACAAATTTTGTATGCATTTTGAAGGGCAACAAACTATTAATCTTGGCTGATGATACTTAGTGTCTTTTTCTTTGCAAAATGATAAGGTTTACCGTAGATATTTTCTGCTCTACACCTGTCTCTTATTTTTTGTTTTTGTTTTTCTTTTTTATTAAGGGGGGGGGGGGGTTGTCAAAGTACACCTGTCTATTGAAACTGATTCTTAAAGTAAAATGCTTGTCCTGGGAACAAGTATGATCAACATAAGGTACATTAATACTTCCTTCATAAATGGCGAAGCATTAATGAAAAAAGTTGCTACTCTATGTTTTCATATGTATAATTAGAGAAAAGAGCAAGGAGTTCATTCTTGGTACCACTAGTACACCATGTAGTAGAGGTTTTGGTAAGGAAGCAAATTCTTTTAAAACTGTTTTAAGAGTTCATGCAATCTTCGTGTTTATCCAGACAACACCATTTAGTTATTTTAATTATTTTATTCTTATTCTTCTACTTGTGTTTATCTTTTGTTTTCATTCTTATTTAGAACGATATTCTGTTTATTTGCAGCTAGCCAAGACGTGTCAAAGTCGTCTTTCTGATGAGTGATGAATAAAAGCAATGGTTCTGCGGTTGCTTGCAAGCTGGACTGGTTGTGATGGTTTTGGTACCATGGACCCCAGGTTTTGTAGAGAAACTGCAGAAATTGTTCATCTTAGCTTTGCTGAGTAGAATTCCTTGGCAATTAACTTCGATGTTGAGGTCTATGGAATTATCCTTGTAAATATAATCGTGATTCTCTGACGGTTTAATGCTTTTAACCTTTAACCTTAATTGTGCCAATTGAGGATAAAACTTATTGAGTTCCATGCCAAATTTTACCATAAGCCTACAAAAAAGTTAATAACTTGCCCTAAGCCGGATTGATATGCACCATTTTTTTTTTTTGGGTACAGAAGAAATAAACTTGATATACACTTTACTTCTTTTAAATATAATTGTTTCATATATATATATATATATATCATTTTATTTTATTTAACTACATTATTTTTTAACTAAATATATGTGAAAATAAGAAATTTTATTGAGTTATAAATTTAAACCAGCTAATTCATTGAACCTAAAATGGTATTAAAACTTTCTATACCAGGGGTTTGATCCCCACCCTCACCCTCCATCTCCCCCTTCAGGGCGAAAAAAACAAAAATAATATTTATGCAAGGATTCTGTGGTATAAGGAGTGTAATTTTGGTCCTTGTTTCTCAATTTTTTTTAATGGTAATGCCTTGTTTCTCAATTTGTTTTAAGGACATTTATATTCTGATTTCCACGAGGAAAAATTCCACAAATTGGAACCTAAATAAGGTAAGAGAGGTGTTACACAGCTAAAATATTTCTGTCAGATTCTTTTTTTTTTTTATGACAAAAAAAAGTTAGACAAAACATGATAATAAACCCGACCGATATTGCAAAAGAATTTAAAAATCGTTAGAGCTTATGTGAAAGTTTGATGGTCACCAAACAAGTCTTATTTTGTTTCTAGTCCATATTAGAGATATTCATGGTTTGATTTAGATAAGATTTTTTTCCTTTTTTGATATGATTGATTTAGATAAGATTTGAGACAATCCTAATTGATTCAAACAATAAGAGTTATTAATTGGGTTTGAATTAGTTTGTGTTCTGTTTAAAAAATTAAATCAATTAAAATTGATTTAAATTAGTTTGAATTGATTCAATTGTCTTTCTTAACTAATATTTCCGTAAAAGACAAAATAATAACTTTGAAATTGACTAATCGAAAGAGTTTATTACTTTATATAAAACCTTATAATTTTGAAGTATACATTAATTATAAAAAGATTTATTTAATAATATTTGACACTAGCAATCTAAGTATATAATAATTTTTTTGAAAAAAAATATATATATAGAGTCAATTATTGAATAAATTAAAAAGAATTGATAATTAGATGTCTAATGAGTGTCTTTTTTATTGAGAATAGAAATATACAAAGAGAATCAGTAAATAATTGAGTTCCTAGTAATAGGGTTTAGATATCTGTTATTTTATCGAGAAATGTATGAAGAGAGTCAATTTTATTTTGGATTTAAAATTTGTAAATGTTCAAAAAAGTGAAAAAAAATAAAAAAAAATAAATTTTATTTGTATGCACTATTATTGTAAAAAATTTTTACACAAATATTTAATCATATACTGCCACATCAATAAAGATATTTGACTCACCACTCGCTAACATAAAAATTTTAGATAAAACCCCCAAATCAATCTCTATTAAATTTTACGTCGGACAAATTCGTCTCTATAGAGCAATTTAAAACGTCGGACATGTTAATCTCTCTTTAAAGTTTGCATCATCAAACTTAATGAAGATTGCTACAATGTCCGTTAACTACACTATCTCACCCCAAAACGATGCCGTTTTAAACCCCACCAAAGGCCAATCAACCAACATGGAGATCAACGAGTCCCAAGTTTTCTGAGTTTCATCATCGATTTCCATCCTCTCATCTCCCTTTAACCAATTGAAGACCAAATCACCAACATAGAGATTGACGATTTTAGAGTTTTGAGTTCCATTATTGATTCCTGCCCTCTCATTCGCTTTCAACCTATCAAAGACCAAGTCGACCAACATGGAGATCGGCGATTTCCGAGTTCCGAGTTTTCCGACGAAACTGCCATGTAGTTAATGGATACGTGGACATTTACATTAAGTTTGACAATGCAAACTTCACAGAAGAACTAACATGTCCGATATTTTAAATTGGCATGGATCATTCAGTGAATTTTTCTTCAACAGGAACAAATTTGTCCAACGCAAAATTTAATAGTGTCTGATTTGGGATTATGTCAAAATTGTATAAATACAAGTATTTGATTAAATGATGGTATAAAATTCTTTTATACCGTCAATATATAGCCATTAAACTCATAAAAAATTACATTCTAATATTTCATTTTGAGCAATTTAATATATTTTTGAAATAATGCTACTTTTTAAAAAATAATTTATTTATTTTTTGGTTCTATGTATTCTTTTTCTAAATTGTTGTATCCAAACACGCCCCTAAATTATCTTAGGACGAAGAGACAAATTTGACCCAATAGCCCAATCACGTAACCGGATCAAAATTAGGGGTCCCTTCCGAAACCGTCACCGAGTCCCACCCTCCACTCCCACACCCACTCACTCCCTCTCTTCCCCTCTTCTCTTCCCTTCCCCTCCCTTCCCTTCTCTTCTGCAAACCCTAACCCTAAGACATGAACCTCCCAGCCCCAACCACCACCTCCACCTGCAGCAACTGCAGCCTCAGCAGCCGGTGGCTCTTCCACCACGTCAACCTCCGGGGCACCGAGCGCCGCCTCTGCACCTCCTGCGTCCTCCGCCTACACCCATCCTCCTTCTGTCCCTCCTGCTTCGAGTTCTTCGGCCACTCCCTCTCCGCCACCTCCTCCGCCTCCCCCCACCGCTTCCTCTCCTGCGTCAAGTGCTCCTCCCTCACCCACCTCCGCTGCCTCCCCTCCCCACACCCTTCCCCTTCCACCTTCCTCTGCCCCCCTTGCTCCGCCCCTTCACCTTCCACCTTCTCCTTCTTCGAAATTGACCATTCTGCCCCTCACCGCCTCGACGCTTCTCTCGCCCCCGTCCTCCTCTGCGCCGCCAAGATCGCCAACGCATCCATCGCCAGGGCCCTATCCGCCGCAGTCACCAAGGCCGATCGCTCCGTCCGGGAGTCCGCCGCCGCCAAGAAGAAGGCCAAGGAGGCACTCGACCATCTCAACGCCGTGGAAACGGCCAAGCGCGCCACCGTCGAGGGCTCGCTGGAGGTTTCGGGGTCTAGGAATTTGGGGATTCACAAGGTTATCAACCCCGTGAATGCGAATGGATTGTCTGATAAGAAGAACGGTTTCAGAGGGAATAATGGGACTGCAACTGCAACGAGTGATGATGCGAAATTGGAGCGTGTACAGAACAGCCATGGTGGTAGATAGTCGATTGATCATGTTGGTTAGAATTAATTGGGGATGAGTTCCGTTTGTGAATGAATGATTTGAATTGAATTATGAATGGTACTAGTTTATTAACCATAAAAAGATGAAAAAAGAAAAAGAAAAGGTTGGTTATTTTTGCTGACTATTTTGTAGTTAGAGGCGGGATTTTGAGTGGGAACATAATTGACTTTGTGTAAAGCCTTCCATTCCACGCGTTTGTGATTATGTAATTCTATTGGATTGGAGATTGCCCTGCTGGCTGCTGTAATTATGCTATGCTCATTGTGTTATTTGGAGGATCCATCACATTCATATTTCACTCCATTATTATTTTCTCTTCGTCGTTCTTTTATAACCTTGACCTGAACGGCATGAATTTTACAGTTAACAACTTGGAACTGAATATAGTTATAATTTGGACCATTCAATTTAATCTCAGTGGACGCAAGGAAGCTACCGAGGTTGAGTATTCTATCTGGCAACAATGAGTAGCCAAAAAGAATGCACCTGAGTGGATGTAGCTTTTCCATGAAGTAAGGAAATAATTTACTCGACTTTGTACATATTACGGGCGTAAGCGAAATCTATATTTTTCTCTCGCAACCAACTTTATGGTAATATCAGTCTATTCCTGGAAAACGAACCATTGGTCTGCTTGTATAAACTGACCAGCTGTCTAGCCCCGCAACTGCCTCTGATAATATTTTCCGTAGCTATACCATACCAACTGAGCCTCGTCTCAGAGATCAGTTCCTGGCCCCTATGCCTTACATTTGCACCATCCTTTTGGACGTATCGCATATTCTTCTTTAATCTTTTATATGAGGCTGCGGCTGCCCAAGTGGTAGCTGCAACACTATTGTTTACCCCGTGTGCTGTGATAGTGCCGTTTTGGATCACAAACCCACCTTCTCTCATTCTCACCTAACCTGGATTGAGCACTCACATCATTCTTCTTTAAAATCGAATCAGAATAATCTAGAGCATTTACAATGATTTATGGAGTAAAGATAATATAGACTCTTGGATTCACTGTGAATCCAAATCTATATTATATCTCAATCAATTTAAAATTATAAATATATAAATATTAAGAAATCAATAGTTAAGATATAATATAGACTCGAGTTCATGGTGAACCCGAGTCTATATTATCATTTCTCTGATTTATGAGCTGAATTACAGTAGCAGTCTTCCTTGATGATGATGTTCCTCATGTTACTATGAATCTCACACCCCAGGTAGGATTGGCGTTGGGCTACTGCAATCGAGCTGCTTTTATATTTTGCAGTTGAAGATGAAGAATGCTGCACGGTCAGACAGGAGGACGAGTGCTGGTGGTGCTCCTGAAATATACGCCCGAAAAGAAAGTAACACTAGTTAGAAGCATATATATATATTATTAATGTTGAGAAGCGCACCGAAAGTAGCTGCCTCAAAGGAGGTTGTAACTATCTTGAGGTCTCTTTTGTTGATTCCACGGTATGCACAGGTCTATCGCCATATATGAGCACTTGTTCTCCATCCCTAGAAAACAGGAACGACCACTCGCTCCTCATATTTACCTTCTTTTATACATAAACAAGAAAAAGATACAACTTTGTATCATTTACAATTTTCAGCTCACTCAGCTATTATACTAAAGAATGGAATTTGTAATCAACAAAAAGAAACACTGCAATACTTAAAATATATACATGATAATGTTATGGACTTAAAAAGTGCAGTATCAATGCTACGATAATATGAAGAATATTATAAAAATGTTAGTTTTATTTATGTATTTTATTTATAGTTATAATACATCCACTACACTGTCTTTTTACATAGATTTCCAGGCAAGTTTTATTCCTCTCCGTGCAAATCGTTCCTTTCCCAATCAAAATGTGAAAATTTCTGAGGATGTCTTCCCAAAATGTACCAAGAACGGTCAACAGCACCATGCCCATAAATGATTTGTAGCCCTTTAAATTGTCCAAAGAATTGGAGATTGCTAGTCTTGTTGGCTTTTTGCTTTAATTTCCAAAGAAAAGTTACCATAACACTGAAGTTGACTTGCCAATACGCTAGCTTTGTACTCTTCTCTCTCCTTCAGCTAATATACCGAAACCATGAGAAAAGCTTAAGGCAAAACCTTTGCCAAGTAAAGCAGCAGTGAACTACAATGCCAGAAACCATGAAAAATTATTCTCCACTAAATAGCAGTTGATAGATTTGTTTACTAGTCATGGATCAGTGAGATGAATAGGTTCCTGCAAATCGACAGACCAAGAAAACTTCAATTCATGAAACATGTGTTCTTATCTATGTTAATGAAAAGAAAGAATCTAAAGTCTAAACCCTCTCCACTGCAAAACATGTAACAGAATAACCTCTATGACTGTCTTTTAAGATCATTTTTATTGCATTGCATAAAAAGAAAGAAAGATGCTCACAGACAAAGCATCTTATCAACAATGTCAAAAATGGTAATACATCATGTAATTTAAGTTTAATCCAAATTATACAAGTCATTTGATCATGTAAGTCTTACCAAGTAGACCATCACAGATAAATTTGACTAGAGCTGACATCTGAGCAGCGGCATTCTTAAAAGAATTGTCTGAGACAATGTTTACAATTGCTGCAAGACTGGGTGCAGAATAGTGAATAGACAATCCTTGATGGACAGAGCAGCACCCATTAGGGAACCGACATGATAAGCAATCATGATTCTTCACACGGAATGCTGCTGTTTCGTGTCTCTCCAAGCCCTTCTGCAAGTATATTGCTAACAGAATCTTGAGTGGTCGAGTTATCAAACAACAATGTATCCTGATCCCATCCTTCTCCAGCATTAGATCCAATCAATAATTTATGAGTGGTAGCATCAGGCAGCCAACCCTTTTCTAACATCAAATCCAGCAACCTACGGGCCTCATGTTTCTTACCCTCTTTCCACAGGCCAGTTATCAATAATCCATACATTGCTGAATTCAAAATGTCATATTCAAAAAGAAGTTTGCTGATTGCACTAGAAATCATACGTAACTGAGAATGATTGGCTATGAATGATAGTTGATCAAATAGTCTATTAGGATCAGGTATCAGACCTTCATTTATCATCATATTAAAAAACAAAACACATTCCTTTACTTGATTCTGTTTACTCATGCTATGAATGAGGATGCAATACGTTTCCACATCAGGATTGCAGCCCTCAGTGAACATTCGTGAAAGGACCACTACCAGGTCTTTTGCCTTCCCTGATTTAGACAACTCATGCATGATTGTATTGTGTGTGGCAATACAGCAAGAAGTACCACAGCAATAAGCCAACTGCCACAGTTTTATAGCTTTGTTGAGCTCGCCTTTGTCACATACACATTTAATCAACTTATAGAAGGAGAAAGGATGAAGAGAACATCTCTTCGATGACATGTAGTAAAACACTTCAATAGCCTCTTGAGAATTTTTTATGTCAGAGAGGCCGGCAACTAGTTCGGAATAAGATGTAAAATCCAAAAGCCAGCATCTGGCACAAATTTGAAGAAATAGTTCCATTGCATCTTCACACTTGCCCAATCTACAGTTGCCAACTACAAGAGCAGAATATGTCTCATGGTCAAGATGAACTGTTAACTTGATCATTCTTCCAAGAAGTTCAATTGCTTTCCTGATCTCTTCATTTTCGCAAAGCCACCTGATGAGAATGTTCCAAGAATGACAATCAGCTATTTTCCTCTCACACATTGCCTCTAGCAGGAAATTTGCGTCCAGAATTTTACCAGCACTGCAGCAACCTTCAAGCAATGCATTGTAAGGAGCAGTTTCAAGGACTTGTTTATCTTCTAGGAATATTATAGACTCACTTATTTTCCCTAACTCACAAAAGCAGTTAACCAGATCAACAAAAACATTATCAGTTGGTGGTATGTCACTTTCTATCATCTCATTTATTAGGCATATAGCAGAATCTAACTGGAGATTTTTACATAAACACCCCACTAGAACCCCATAAATGAAAGAATCTGGCATAATATCAGAAGCTTTCATCATTTTAAACAACCTTACTCCCATATCTACTTTATTTTCCCTGCACAAAAGAGGTATGGAACAGGTATAAAAACTCATATCCACCCGATGTTCGATTTCAATGATTTTCCCTATAACAGAAATAGCCTCATCCACTCGATTTTTCACAATGAGACCCCTCACAAGAATCTCAAATGTCTTACTATTTGGACTGCATCCTTTATTGCTCATCCTCCTAAATTGATTCAAGGCCAATTCAACCTGATTGTTCATGAACAATGCCTCCAACAAGTAATTCAAAGTGTGGACTGTGGGCAATATTCCTGCCTTCACCATCTCTTTATAAACAAACAAGGCGTTTCGAAAATCTCCACTTTCTTCCACAAGGGCACCCAGCAAAACATCAAAAACTTCAACTGGGGGCTTATAAGCACCCAAATTCATGTTCATGAAAACTGACATGGCTTCATTAATCCTACAATGCTTCACAAAAATGTGAATCAATGCTACAAGAGCTTCTTCAGCACCAGGGCATCTATCCTTCAACATGCTTTGACAAAAAACCCCCATCTCCATAATATTCCCTGCCATGCCCAGCTTCAAAATGATCTGAAAATATGTATTGGAGCTGTGGCGGAAACTCTTTTGCATAGAAGCCCATTTGAATATCTTCACTGCTGAACCTAAATCACTAGTACGGTCCAAAACCCGGGTCAAGTTCTCGGGTACAAGTTTAGTCCTCAAAAAGTTGATATTTTGATGAAATTCAGATGAATCATTGGGCTTTGTAATGCTTTCGGAAACATCTTCAACACGACTAGCGCATGGGATAGAAGAAACGGAAGCACTAAGAGAAACCCATCTGCGGATTCGACTAGAATATGCTAAAGATTGGAGCTTTAATGCCATAGAGCTAATCATGAATTAATTTCCCACTGATTACGTGAAGAAAGAAGAACTGAGAAATGCAGAGAGAGAGAAAAAGATGGGAAGACTGAAATCTGACCTGAGACTGAGAAGCACGTCGTCAAGAAGGGATGAACAAGGAAGGAACACTGAATTGAACATACGCTATGGAGTTTCGACCGTCCAATTGAAGGTTTTCATCCTGTAATAGATGTAATCAAGGGGGCATCTGCCTTTTTTTTTTTTCTTTTGGTTTTTTCTTGTCTAGAAATCTGCTTAGTGACAAATTCGGTTTAATAGGTGCAATTTAAATTCAGTTTCCAACATTCAAATGACCGGGCTTATGCCCTTCTTTGGTCTAAATTTTAGTTGATTTGACTTTTTTTTAACTTTTTTTTTTTGGTACATGACGTATTTTTAGCTTTAATTGAATTGGTGTAAAATATTTAATTTTTTTCTAAAAAAATTGCTCTAATAGTTTTGAATCGGAAGATAATAACAAAAATAATGTTTAGTATGAATCAATTTTTTGTACTCGTGTGACAGACAGCGTTATTAGTATTAGTTCTACTCTTAACTCCACCATACTACCGTAATTTTTGCCAAAAGACCGATTTGATAGGTTACAACTCTCTTTGTAGAGATTTGCACCAATGCTATCGAGCTAAATAAGATTGCTCAAATAATAATTAGATAGAGTGGATTCTATAGAACTCCTCCTCCAACTCAAAGGGTTTCACACCCTTCCTAAGTAGTCTAATACAAAATTGTCATTTATTTAATTTAATCTACTTAAGCAGTTAGTTATCAATAGTTTTAATTTTATATTTTTCTCCACATTAGTTTTGTTTGGTTACTAATATGCCCCAATTTTACTATCCCAAATCCTTATTCGAAATAGTTGATAATTTATTTTACTCTAATTTTTCATGTATCACTCTCATATTATAGAAACCTAAAAAGTAAACACAACCTTTCATCCTTTTATCGAAGCCAGCAAATCTGTGGCCGCCCCTACTACTGTGACTCCAACGAGCACCCCATCGACGACGTCGTTGACCTACCCTCGGGATGTTGTCCACCATGTAATGACGTAGTCTACCACAACCAACCCCTATTTCGAACAGAGAAGCACCTCGCCTCTCACCAAGTGCTAGCGAACATCTTCCTCTTCCACTCGCGCCACTAGCTATAGTGGGAATAGTGTGTTGTTGACCCCTTTCTACCACCGCCAACAGGAAAATTTAAGCAAAGCCTTCAATATAAAATCTTTAACATATCACATAGTGGCTGAAACTCCAAGACTAGGAGCAACAAATAATGGTGTTAGTTCATTTGGGTTACTGAATTCTGATGGGATTAATCATGTGGATGTGAGGCCATCTAATCAAGTGTTTGGAGCAGCACAGCCCCAACAACCTGTAGTGAACTAATGAACCAAACCGTCCAAATAATTTGAACCAGAATGCACATTAGAACTTGAACTCATGCACCTCTATTAGTTTTCAAATCCAGTGAATGATGGAGGGGTGGCAGAAGCAGAATGATGGTCCTGGTTGGTGGTAGAAGAAGGGATGACGTTGCACTATTCTGGCTATCACCGGCGATGTAGGTGGAAGAGGAAGATGCTCGTGGCACCAGGTATGAGGGGCTGGGCATTTTTTCTGTTCGAAACAGGGGCTAGGTGGTAGTAGATGGCGTCGTTACATGTGGATGATGTCACGGTGGTGAGGGCAACCACAGACTTGCTGGGTTTCAATTGAAGGAGGAAATGCTCTGTTTATTTTTTAGGTTTCATAATATGAGAGTGATACATGAGAAATCAGAATTAGATAAGTTATCACCATTTGGAATAAGGATTGGGGATAATAAAGATTGGGGCAAATTAGTAACCAAACAAAACTAGTGTAGGGAAAAATATAAAATTAAAAATATTGACAATTAAGTGCTTAGGTGGGTTAAATTGAACAAATAACAACTTTGGATTCGGCCACCTAGGAAGGTTGTTAAACCCCTTCATTTGGAAAAGGTTCCATAGAATCTACCTTAGATAAAATTGTTTTCAAATGACAAAATCAAGTATACATATATATATAGACCCTATTGCCTTAAAAAAAGATGGTACATATGTACATCCCTATTTTAAATAAAAAAACTTGTTATTTGAACATAATAAATGCCATACATACATTCAGAGATAAAAAAGTTGAGACTATCTTATGTATTTTCTTTGATTGTTCTTTATACAACTCTTGTCAATGTTTTTCTATAAATGTCGATATAATTGTTTTCTTTTAAAAAAAGGAGTAATATTGAAAATACTTTTTTCATTGAATAATTAACTTTATTGGAATGATAAAGTATACCCACTTTTAAAATCTAACTAATTTTAAAAATGGTATGGATTATACAACCATACTTAATTATATTATATTTACCACAAAATTAAATGCAACTTGACTCTTTTGTATTTGTAGAACTAATTTTGGATGAAATTAATTTTGTTAGAATTGATTAGATTAAAATTAAGAATGACAAAAAGATCTATCAAAATAGGTATCTGTGGAATTATCTACAAAAAGGACCAGGATGGGGAGAGATTTGATTCCCATGAAGATGGGAGGAAAATCCCCATTTAATAAATTCAACAAGGGTGGGGGATGAGATCCTTGTCCCATGAATACTTACTAAATCCTTATTAATATGAATTTTTTATATACAACCAAAAAAATCTAAGTTATTCTCCCCTCAATAAAATTTGGATATTTGTGTCTTTGCGATTTTAGATATTTTTAACTGTCTTTTTATAAATATGCATCATATACTTTATTTCTAATTTGGATTATATTATGTCAATGGATTATATATGGATATTTATAAATATTTTATTCATATTTAAGAATTTTATTTAGATTTTTTTTCCTTTTTTGGACTTTTTTAAAAATTTTTGTATAAATCCACGGATATTCATGGGGATTTGACTCCCTGCAGGAACAGGGAATGGGAATTGGGATGAAGGTCAGGGGGCATATCCCTGCCTCCATGGATATCCATTATCATCCCTAATTAAAATTAATTTTGAGGTAAAAAGATAATATGTTTGATAGTTTGATCTAAAAGGTGATTTTGTCGAAAGTAACAAATATTCACTTCTACCTAGAATTGATTCTGAAGTCTAAAGGGGTGTTTAACAAACTAAAAAAATCAGATAACTAGGTACAATAGAGCTAGGTTTTTAATAAATACTGTTTGGTAACTACCTAAATATTTTAAAACTAGTTTTTATCTGAACTAATTTGAACTTAAAACTAATTCGTTAAAAAATCAATTTTAAATTAGTTTTATTTCAACCCAAATTTTTCTACTTTGATTTTATATTTTTTGACTACTTGTCAACTGTCCTCCTCCACTATTGTCCACCACTGTTCACTACCACAGTCCACCATCATCCGTTGCTGACTACCTCCGGCCTCGTCTGCCACTATTTGCTATCGTTGACAGCCACTAGTTGCCACCATCCGTCGCTGCCGGTAGCCACTGTCAATCGTTGCCAGTCGCCACCATCCATTGTCGCCTTCGGCTGCCACCGTCCATCATCATCGGTCACCACCATTCATCTTCGCCACTAGCCACCACTGTCAGCCGTCACCATCCCACTGCAGCCATCATCATCTGTCGCTGGCAACCACCACCACCTACTACGGTCTACCACCACCCATATACTTTATTTCTAATTTGGATTATATTATGTCAATGGATTATATATGGATATTTATAAATATTTTATTCATATTTAAGAATTTTATTTAGATTTTTTTTTCCTTTTTTGGATTTTTTTAATTTTTTTTTGTATAAATCCACGAATACCTATGGGGATTTGACTCCCTGCAGGAATAGGGAATGGGGATTAGGATGAAGGTCAGGGGGCATATCTCTGTCGCCATGAGTATCTGTTGTCATCCCTAATTAAAATTGATTTTGAGGTAAAAAGATAATATGTTTGATAGTTTGATCTAAAAGATGATTTTGTCGAAAGTAACAAATATTATTCACTTCTACCTAGAATTGATTCTAAAGTTTAAGGGGGTGTTTGACAAACTAAAAAAATCGGATAACTAGGTACAATAAAGCTTGGTTTCCAATAAATGTTGTTTGGTAACTACTTAAATATTTTAAAATTAGTTTTTATCTGAACTAATTTGAACTTAGAACTAGTTTATAAAAAAATTAATTTTAAATTAATTTTATTTCATCCTAAATTTTTCTACTTTCATTTTATATCTTTTGACTACTTGTTAAGTATCATCCACTGTTCACTACCACAGTCCATCATCATCCACTGCTGACTACCGTCGACCCTGTCTGCCACCATTTGCTATCGTTGACAGCCACCAGTTGCCACCATCCGTTGCTACCGGTACCCACCGTCCGTCATCGCCAGCTGCCACCATCCGTTGTCGCCTTCGGCTGCCACCATTTGTTATTATCGGTCACCACCATTCGTCTTTGCCACTAGCCACCACTGTCGGCCACCACCATCCCAATACAGCTGCCATTGTCTGTCGCCAGCGACCATCACCACCTACCACAATCTGCCACCACCCATCACCCCCAACTACCACTATCTGTCGTAGCCGACCATTACCATCTGCCGCCATTTGCTAGATTAGTTTATTTAATGACACAATCAAAAAGAAAAGGGTATACAAGAAAAATAAGAACACATGTTAAAATTAATTTTTTTTAATTTATGAAACCAAACAACATCTAATTAAAAACTAGTTTATTTGTATACCAATTAATATTATCGATTCTATTTTGTACCATGTTAACTTAATTTTTAATATTACTATTGGCTTACTTAAACCAAACAAGTTGAAAAAAAAAATCAAAATTGATTCTAGTATCGATTTTTTATTATCAATATGATAATTGAGTGTGTTATATATGTTAATATAGGATTATAGTCAAAATTACGCGAATATGGAATCAGGAAAAATCGCCAGTGGTGGTTTTTGCTACATATAGCATGCATGGGAGCAGTGGCATGTAGAGGACGGATTCAGAGGCATGGGAGTCAGAAGACTCTGAAAAGCTGCTGCACAGAGACGGACAACAATTGGACGTGTGGACGACCCCCCAAAAATCGCCAAGACCACCATGGGAATCAATTCTAAAAAAGTTGTTGCAAGTTGTTGGAATCCCAAAAACTGCCAATGGCATTTTTTTGGCAAGGAATCTCTGCAACAACAGGTTGTGTTGTTCTCCATGTGTGTGCATGCAGCCCGTGTATCTATATATATATGTGAAAAGCGGTTTTGAGGGAGTTTTAAAAATGAAAGAAAGAAAGACAGAAAGGAAGGAAGAAGAAGAGAGAGTTCTATGAGTGAGTGAGGGAGTTTGACAAAAAAAAATTCTTTTTATAGAAAGAAAAAGGAAAATATTAGAAAATAAAAAATGGTTCATGATTCAACTATGAATCCACACAAACATATTTCAGAAGAGATTCATGATCAAAATGTAAGTATTATTTTTTTAAAATATTTTTTTATTTTGTCTGTGAAACAAACATTACTATTGATGATGTATTTATTTTTTTATTGTGTTGTTAAAAGATTATTGTTATGTGTTCTGTTCTATTATTCTTAATTATTAGTTTTATGGATTAGCCTTTTAAATATTATTGCTAGCTATTATGTATTTCATATTTTTTTAATCAAACGCTTCTTCTTTTTTTTATGATATAGCAATCAAATACTTTTTAGAATATTAAAGTTAATATAACATAATATTTAAAAGAAAAATTGGATAATAATATTTAAATTTTATGAAATAATTTGCCAAAAGTTATAATTAAAGCGATCAATTTGTATTTCACGGTTGGGTTTTTTATTTTTATTTTTATTTATTTTTATTTTTACTTAGAAAAGGTTAGTGTTATTTGATAATGGAAACTTAATTATATGAGATTTAATATTTTGATTTTGAAAAAGTCGTACTATTTTTAAATGATGTTAAATATAAATTTAAAAGATATTTTTATCGGTGAATTTTTAAAATAGATTTTAAATTTCTTGTTTATTCTAATTATTGAAAAAAAAAGATATGTCCTTATACTAAAATTTAATTTTTTTTTACATTTTTAAACTAATAATAAAAATAAAATATCATATTACATGTTTTTATTAATCTCTGTTTATTTACTATTTGTAACAGAGGATGAGGCTATTGGGCCCTCATCACTTACACATGATACTGCCTAGGGCCGAAATATGTGAGCATTTACAACAGGTTGGTATTGATCGTGTTGCACAAATTTGTCAAATGCAAATAAATGGCCCCATTATTAAAGCACTTGTTGAATGGTGGAAGCCGGAGACACATACATTTCATCTTCCTTGTGGGGAATGCACAGTTACTTTAGAAGATGTAGCTATTTTACTCAGACTTTGTATCGATGTTGGTCATTGGATCTACTAATCCCAGCACCATAACCCTCCAAAATATGTGTGATGAGCTACTTGGTGGCCGACCTAATCGATATGATATTGATGGATCTGAAATAAAATTAACGTGACTCACACAGTATCTTGGTTCACTTCCTATTGATTCTGACATTGTAAAAGCATAACATATTCGTGGATATATATTATCTTTGCTGGGGCACATTCTAATGCTAACCAAGAACAATTCAGTAATCCATGGAAAATTTCTACAACTATTGGTGAATTTAAATGAAATTGGGCTTTATAGTTAGGGTTCAGCAAGCTTAGCTTTTCTTTAAAGAGGGCTAGATCGGGCTACATGTAATGATACCAAAGAAATTGCTGGTTGCATGATATTGCTGCAAGTGTGGGCGTGGAATCGGCTCCCATGGTTGGCTCCAATACTCGTCAAACCGATGGCTTTTCCTCTTGTTGTCAAGTAATTTACATTTAAATAAATTATTAGTCCGTTGTAATCAAAATTGGCTCTAATTAATATAACCTTTCATAGACGGAGACAAATACGATATCCATATAATACTCCGTTTAAATATCTTGGGAGCATTAGATCAGATGGAAGTTCATCAGATTTACATTAATATTCCATAATATCTCTTGTAATATCACATATAATATTATTTATAAATCTGATTTATTTTTTAATAATGCAGTTTATGTGGCAACCATATGGGGATGACGCTATTACTGCACATATTCCAGATGATGTCAAAGGCGAGCGGATATTGTGGTCAACTGTTAGCCCATTGATCTGCTTTGAAGTATTAGAGTGGCACGCAACTAATCGAGTAATGCGTCAGTTTGGATTTGCTCAATATATTCCTCTCTTGCCCTAAAGTTTAGAGGGAGTCCACACCAAAGATTTACGAGGAATAAGAGAAACAAAGAATTGGAGAGCCTTGCATGATGACTGGGTTAATTTATAGGACCACCGATACCATCGTATATTACAGGGAATTCTTATTCACAATTATAATCCTTCTCCTGAGTATTGGGAATGGTATACACAATATGCGATCAACTAGTCTTGGTTGTCCCCGTAGATGCAGCAGCTAGCCCCCCCAGCAACAACAGCTCCTTATAGAGCGACCCCTTCCTCAATAGCAACAATTCCTTATGGAGTCGCCTCCTCCTCAACAGCAGCAGTTTCCTATGAAGCCACCACCCTCCCAACACCACAATTATCCCATGCATCAATATCCTGAGCAGCAATTTCCTACACCTTCAACACAACTGAATAAAGGGTTGTATTAGTCTCCATAGGGGAAGCAATGACGTCCATTTCAATGGGATCAACAAACCCTACAACAACAGCCAGCACAAATGTCCGTAGATGCATCAAATATTCATCGTGCTTCAAGAAGTATAGACTCACCAGGGAGAAGGTCTGTTGACTGCAGCAGTGACAGTGGAATATCTCCTAGGTTATTGTGCACTTACGATTTTGTCATTGATGATGCTCAATCTACCCAACGAGCAACAACCCCTTATGACTTTGACTTGAATAAAGAGGCATCCGTGGAAAAGGTGCGCATAGATTAGGTGCCCATACAAGAGATGGGAATATATCAGGCACCCATAGAGGAGGATATGTACCGACCAGAGATGGTAACACCTAATTATGGGATTATATCTTAGCCAATATTCTCATCGAGTGATCAATATTCAGTGCCACTGATGCAGTATGAGATGCGACAACAAACTATGGAAGACACATCTACATTTGCCCATGTGATGAATCTCAAAGTTATCGGAGATGAGGCTGAACAAGATAAGCATGCTGTAGATCAGGGTGCAGGAGATGATGGTGGTAGAAGAGGAAGACCAAGGGGACTCATTTCTCGCCTTTTACGTCCATTTCCTTATTCCCCTGTTAATTTACGCCCCCAGAAATCAATAAGAAAAAAGGGAAATGAAAAGGAAAAGGAAAATAGTGTTCTTTAATATAATTAGATAGAAATTTGTTTAACTAAAGTGTTGTAATATAAATGTTGTTCATCATTTTCCATGTTTATATATAAATAATATCTTATTGGTATTCTTACCCTTATTTTTATATCTCTTATTGTTATTCTTTCTCTTATTTTTATCTCACTTGGTTAATTTTATTTCTAATTTAAGAAAACTAAAATGCATTACTTATTTTAAAGACATTCAAAATAGCGGCCATTGAATTTAATCAAGCAAAGTCTAAATTCCATAAGGTTAAGTAAAGTTTTAGTTTAAGTAAAGTGATATGATAACTAAATTCAGTAATATACAAAACAATAACAATAATAATAACAATGACAATCTAATCATCACCACTCAACACTATGAACTAGACCCAAGAGCATTCGGACATCGACTGCGACTATGTCCCTCTCCTCGGCAAAGACTGCACCGTTGTGGTCCTCTCATCTCGCACATATCCATCTCATTAAGGAAACGGGTTGATTTAGGACGACCTTTTATTGTGCGCTTTAAGGCGGGGTTAGGACGAAGTCTTGGGCCTCTATTCTGGCGCCGCGTGCTTTCATTCCCGACAACTCCAAACTCTATCTTATAAACTTTGCATATTTCATTGATCCTATAGACATCATTGACATGAGATCGCCAATCAACGTTCTGGCTAGAGCAACAAGCAATTACGTGATGACACAGATATTGATTTGTCTGGAAGTCACCGCAGTCACGATACCTTTGCCTCAAATCAACTCTATAATCTTGGCTGCTGAATAGCTCTTGAACATGGAAAGCCTCATTTTGCCTATCAAATCGACTAACACGGAGGTTTCTGGATGCTTGCTCATTTGATTGAAGTCGAGTCGTCACAGTTTTAGAGAAAATATGTCCAACATTTTTTTGCGCATGTGCCTTGCTATCTTTCCGTGCAAATAATTCAGCCAACCGAAAGTAAGTTGCTCGAACCAGTGCGGTGATAAGAAGATTGCGAGCCCCCTTTAGCACAGAGTTCATGCACTCGATTAGATTCATGGTCATGTGACCCCACCGATGCCCACTATCATATGCTTGAACCCACTTTTCGCATGGAATTTCGTTAAGCCAGTTTGTATATACCTCTCCACACTCCTGCATCCGTTTGTAATGAATATTAAATTCACGCTCCGTCCTTGAATACCCTGAAAAATATAGCATGGTTGATATATTATATCTGAAAATTGCATTCACAAATTCACAAGCTCAAACAAAATATAAATTACCCATGCAGACGATGAGTTTGTGCAAGTAAGGTGTCTTGAATCTCCGCAAGAAATTGGTAGCGATGTGCCTAACACAATGCATGTGGAATGCTCTCGGAGGTTCCCATTGACCATTGCTTCGCCTTATTGCTGCATGAATTGACTCGTGGCGATCAGAAATAATGCCAACTCCATCTCGGGTCACTACATGCTTGCGCAAATTATCTAGGAAAAAATGTCATGCATCTGCAGTCTCGCCCTCGACAATAACAAAAGCAATTGGCAATATATTCTGAATGTCATCTTGTGCAACTACCACTAAAAGAGCTCCTTTGTATTTCCCATATAAATGTGTCCTATCAACTTGCACAAGTAGTTTGCAGTGTCTGAATGCTCTAATGCAGGGACCAAAACTCCAAAACACCTGGCATAATATTTGCACATCTGGAACTAGCTCATCTTCGTGATAGGCCTCTACAACATCCACCTGAACAACAGATCCTCGAACAGCATCACACATTGCTACACACCATTGCGGCAAAGCTTGAAACGAGGCTTCCCATTAACCGAATATTTTTTCAATTGCTTTTTGCTTTGCCATCCATGCTTTTCGGTTTGTTGTTGTATATCCGTACTGAGACCGAATCTCTGCAATCACAGATTTTATCTTAAAAAAAGAGTCAAATTCTACCATGGGTTTGATACATTCTGCAATTGTATCCGAATCTAATTTTGTGTGATCCTATGAAATCCTTGTCCTAGTGCAAGTGTGTGAGCCATTGTATTTTCTAATTTTTCAATAATATTTATTTATCCTGAACTGGCTTTAACAAGCCATCCACGGTCTATGTCATAGCGTATGCATTTATGGCAAATGTCATTTGTTCTGAATCATACACTTTGTAATCCACTCTTTTTGATATACTATAGCGCCTAATTGCCCGTATAATAGTTTCTCTATCACTAAATTGTATTCCAATACATAATTCTCCATCTGCAATATGGTTACCTATGACATGAAACATGAAGATAGAATAATAAATATTACAAAATTAAAATGGCAACAAAATTAAATATATAACAATTAATCAAGAAAATATGTTAATAGGAAAATAATGATTAAGATAAAAAATAATGATTATGATGAAATGTTAGTGACTACATGCCCAAGTTCGCATACTCTAGAAACTCAGGTGCTTACATAGCTTCAAAATTTAAATCACGCATAAATGATGGCTCTCCAAATGGATGCTGACTAGCCACCACTATGTTTGATATGTGCAACTGCTCGTCATTTACATCATCATCCACATTATCATCTGCACTATCATTTCCACTTCCATATTGGTCTTCAAAGTCTTCATCATCACTTTCACTGATGTTTTGTTCCCATTTTATCTCTCTTTCTGCAACTGTGTTTGGCTCAGCTTCTTCCTCTTCATCATCAGCTTGATGATAAAGGGCAACAGCAACTTCTTTGAAATTAATGTGCAACTCAGCAAGAGAAATTTGTGCTTGATTTTGCTGATATATTTGAAACATTTGTTGAAGGTCACATTATCGCTTATTGGAATTGCTTGGTATTGCATGAAACCGTCAAAAATCGAGATTGGACACCTATATGTTATTTTCTTCATTATTTTTGGAGTCTTGGCTTCTATGTATTGGCAAAGCCCACTCTGTAGATCTGCAAATAACATAGTATATGAAATACAGAAATATGTTGATTTCTCGCATATAAATGTCACATCTTCACTCGTGTTTGTAAGAATATCACCATTAAAATATACTGCTATATTTGCACTCATTCTATGCTACTCTCTACTCTCCACTCTCCACTTTTTTGCCTTCAATTTGTAGCAAAAACCTTTGCGGGTTACAACAAGCATGAGCCAAGTTATATATACTAGAGGTTTCTAAAAACCACCAATGACGTTTTTTGATAGTCAAAAACCACCAATAACATTTTTTAGATAACAAAATAAAAAATTTCAAGGTGCCAAAACCCACCACCGGCAGTTTTTAGTATCCAATAATTTTCAAGTTTCAAAAATCGCCGGTGGCGATTTTTGCCGGTTTACCTTATCCCCAAAAATAATCCCAAAATCCAATATTCATATATATTATACTTGTAAAAGCCATATATATATATATATAAAAAAAAAAAAAAGACCCTCTAGTATCTCACAATTGATTCTAAAGGGGAAGAAAATAATAATAAAGAAACGTGTTGTTTAGCAACTCCTCTTCAACCTTGGATAAGTATTTAAACAAAGGAAAGTTACAAGTCAATGAACTATATCAAGAAGTCCCTTCTCTAGTCCTCGTATCCGAGGAGTTGTTAGTTTTAGGTTAGGAATCCGGTCCGTGTTTACCTAAAAGCCAACTTAAAATTAGTAACCAAAATTAAAATGATTCAGGCATTATTTGTTTTTAATTTTAATTAAATTTGCTAATAACGTATACCTACTTCTGGAAAGAAATTTTAGGTATATTTATTAAAAAAAATCCTATTGATTATGCACTTAGAATCAATTATATTCCACAAAAACAAATAAAATTGTACTTCTAGGAAAATTAATTCGACAACTTAAAAACATGAAAATTAATTTTGCAAAAATGCCTAAAACGTGTTGAAACACACTTATAATTGATTTTAGGTTGTTAGAATTGATTTCGAACACTTTGTTAGAATCTAAAACAAAAGGCATTAAAAGTGAATTTATAATATGAAGTTCATACATGTGTGGGTGCGTTAGAAGTGATTTCGAACACTTTAGAATCCAAAACAAAAGCCATTAAAAGTAAATTGATATAATGAGGTTTAGAATAGAAATACTAATTTTTCATTATCATGAAAAACCTCTGATATAAAGATTGAATGTGAAATTACCTTCTATTTTATCACACCAGGTGCAGCATAACAGCTGGTTTAATACTTCCATAAAGTCTGAAATTAAAATTACAAGAACAACTTTTCTTACAACTTTATACATGTGTGGGTGCGTTAGAAGTGATTTCGAACACTTTAGAATCTAAACCAAAAGCCATTAAAAGTAAATTGATATAATGAGGTTTAGAATAGAAATACTAATTTTTCATTATCATGAAAAATCTCTGATATAAAGATTGAATGTGAAATTACCTTCTATTTTATCACACCAGGTGCAGCATAAGAGCTGGCTTAATACTTCCATAAAGTCTGAAATTAAAATTACAAGAAACGACTTTTCCTACAACTTTATAAATGTGTGCGCGCGCGCGCGCGTTAGAAGTGATTTCGAACACTTTAGAATCTAAAACAAAAGGCATTAAAAGTAAATTTATATAATGAGTTTCAGAATAGAAAATCTAATTTTTCATTATCATGAAAATCCTCTAATATAAAGATTGAATGTGAAATTACCTTCTATTTTATCACACCAGATGCAGCATAAGAGCTGGTTTAATATTTCCATAAAATCTGAAATGAAAATTTCAAGAATCGACTTTTCATAAAACTTCATACATGTGTGTGTGAGATTATTGAATACAAATCTTAAATAAATCCGTGCAGTACTACTAAGGATTACGTGTAATAATAGTAACCAAAAAAGTAATCCGCGTACACTAGTCAAGTTCTAACTGAGCTCAAACATGTAAATCAAGCATGAAATTCTCAAAATTCATTTATTCAACCGAGCCATATCAAGCTTGTAAACGAAAACGACTAATTTGAACAGCTCCAAACAACTGTGATTCATTTACAGCTGAGGGGGTCGAAGTAAACAAAAATTGGTATAACTCAACGAGTGCCAAATATTCCAAAGAAGAAAATTTAATCAGAGCAGACAAATCAAACGCTATTCCAGTTGTGAGAATATCTACCACAATCATTTTCCAAACCAGAAACAAATGCATAGAGTATTATCATTAAACAATCCTTATGATACAATGCAAATATTTAAATACTCCACAACGTTAATTAGCAATATTTATACATGCAGTTGCTAACATCGAAAGGCAATAGAAATCAGCAAGACCAGAGACCAACTCCCGATTGAATTACCGAATTCTGCAGTTCGAGCCAGATATCCAAAAGCTAATTCCAGATAAATATAAAATATAACAGCTCTGCAGGCACCATCAGCAGCAAGAGAAGCAATCGAATGCACTAACATTGGGTTTCATAATCTTTGGATCATGTCTAAACTCCATAACGTAATTTGTTCTTAGTCAATTCCACCATAAACATACCTTGTAATTGTGTTGAGATAGTTAATCATGAGCTTCATGCACGAAGAATGCAGTCTTCTTTAGTTTTGTGCAATCTCCAGTGTTCTCAAGTCCAGTAGTTAAACATCCTGTAACATTTCGGAAGATATAGCCATCAATATACAAAAAGGCAATAGGACAGTTTATGGACTAGCATTGCAAAATCGCCCATGGAAAAATCGACTTGGTAGACCACTTCTCAGGTCATAAACGAACAGCATAGAGGATGGTTACATAACTCGTCCGAAGGTCCATTTACTTCCAGAAAAACACATATCTGGTCAATATCCTGGACACTATCTACAATATCAATCAAAGGATCAAAGGAGTTCAGTCCAATAAGCCAGTCTCCAAGCAAATTTGTAGGAAGATGAAAAGATGACCATAAGCTCAAGAACAGGAGAAGGCATACTAATTCCTGAATAAACCGACAATGATTAACAGGCCTTAGAAGCAACCTCAGCATCCACAACAAAATCCTCTGTTTGGTATGTTTCAACTATTGTCCAAATGTAGCTTTCATTTTTTGTCTCAAGCTGAGGCTTTACCGATAACCATAATCACTCAAAGTACTTATAAAGTTCACCATAACCAAGGAAGAAGAGGTTTATTTGGATAAGTCCTAGTCCAACTGGCTCGTAATATATTCAGTAGCTCTTATTAGTTTTTCTCTGGGTGCCCTTCCATTACCAATACTGGGGTGTACTTATGTGCTAGCTAGGACCCCTGAATCAGGGTTTGTCTCAGGAAGTGTAATATTAAGTGGTTGCCAACCAGATTGATGATGCACAATCCATTTTTTATGAGTAATCAACATGTTCAATATCTGAAGGACATCACCCAAAGCAAGTTCCTTAAAGCACATATTCTTTATGACGATACCTGCTTCATACCTAGAGAAAGACAGTAGACACATGTAAGAAGATTGAGACAACTTTTAAGAAGTGAAAATAAATTAAATCAGAATATTCTTACTTGCACTGAGTACCCATTATTGCTGATCTTCCTGAAGAAGTTGTTAGAAACTTTTGAATTTCGTCCCAAGTTTCCTTTGAGTGCAGCTTAGGATTACCGCCTATAGGATTTACACACTTCCAAAGTTTATCATTTTTACCGACATACAGCTGCAAAGCACCTAAATTCTGTTTCACCACCATCTGCTGCTCAATAGCACTCTCCAAAGCCTTCTTAACATCAGTGTTGCGGTGCCTGGGATCTCCATATCGGATGCAATCAGTTATATTTGCCTCAGTTGGCATAATCTTTTCATTTTTAAGTGAATTCAAGGCAAGTAAAACAACCCCTATAAGGCCTTGGACATATTCAGAAGGTTTAGGGCACCCTGGAGATCCCCACATACCATTACCAGGATGGTTATTATTACCCATTGCAGTCAATGGGGTAGGTTGATACTCTGGACCATGTGGATAGCCCTGGTGTAAATGTTGTGAGTTACTGCTACGTACCATATGTCCATTTTGTTCATCAATTGATGTTACAGGAAGTGGAGCATTACTGTTATGATTCTGCTTAGACTCTCCACTGCGTTGCTTAATGGGACGTGGATTATGAACATTATTGGGATATCCAGAAATGTTCAGATTACCAATATCAGGCACATTTGGAAGTGGTCCTGCAGGGAAGCTGGGACCACCATTCCTAGGTGGCACTGGTGAAGCTGCAAAAGTATGGGAATTTGGAGAATAAGAATTACTTGGTGGGAAAGGAGGTTGCAATGGAAAACTGTTTGGTCTTAAAGGCTGTGAATAAGGATTTTGATGGTTGGCCTGTAGATTACCATTATTGGTCCATAACTGATCAGTATTGCCACGAAGAAAATTTGTAGCAGGTCCACTTGGAGGAACATTTGGATTAAAGTTGCCAGGTCGATAAGAGTTTATATTATTACGATTATCATGCCCAACTGGCGGTGGATTCATGGCTTTGGGTCCATTCGGTTGACCCGAGTTTCTCCAATTAGTTTTGCCCTGATATCTAGAGTCAAATCCCCTTCCTCCATTTGTAAACTTCGGATTTCCTACCTGAACTTCGGCATAGGAATCGACCTGCGGCGGTGTCTGGGCGACACTAGTGACTGGAATTTGTAAGGCGTCGGAACTTGTTACAAGGCTACCATTACCAAGTTGTTGTGATTCACCATTAGTTAGAGGAGGTCCTCCAGCTAAAAGACTAGTCCAAAGCCATACACTCTTAGCAGCTGCAACTAGGGGTGCAGATGCTTTCTGAGGTTGCGCAAGAAGAATATTATATCTTCTCATCCGCAGTTGATGGAGAGCATTAGAGAAGTCTCTATCACCAGAAATTAATAAATAATTAGCAGGTGCAGGATTGTCCACTGCCCAGAACAGCATGTCAACAAGAATCTTCTTGTCGCTGGCATCTTTTACACCTACAAGCACAACAGGAAATCGTCAGTTAAAACATAATCGAAATTTCACTCAAGTTCCACATAATCTGCAAGGCAATAAATTCATGGTAGCTTAGGCCCAGAATGCCTGTGACACTGACACATTGACAAGGTTCATGCGAGGAAAACCAACGATCGATCAATTTTTTTTGGCAATTCCTCAAGAGAATCAGATTGTCATGATGACCTTCCCTAACAACCCTTCAATTCCCATCCCATCATGGTAAGGATAAATTCTAAAGTACTCTGATAGTAATATTTTCAAAGGCTAAGACTTTATTGACGACGCATTAAAAATATTTTAAATTTATTCCGACGGCCTGTACAGTTATGCAATTCAAGACTCAGTTAGCCCTCTCAGAGTACATAAGAACTTCTCCATAGTAGGATGAAGAAATCTTCAACTCGTTAAACAGAGGGAATCGGTCAAACAAAAAGCTGAACTAATAATAAGAAGGAAACAGACCCAAATCACGCAAGATTCAATTCCGATCAGACAAGATAAACCATTAAATTCCAATTGCAACATGCAAAACTCCGATCAGAATCAGGGATTAGAAAAGACGAAAACAAACCAATAATAATAACAATAATAATAACAAATAACAAGCTAGAGCATGGTCAAATAATTGGGTGTAAAGATACGAACCAGCAGGGACATGGTTGAGGGAGATTCCAGTGCTGGAAAGGGCGTGCTGTACAGAAGCGGGGATGCGAGTGGTGTCGCCGTAGGCGGAGACGGAGACGGGGCCGCAGTAGTTCATGCGGACGAGTGCAGAGCTGATATTCTGAGCGATGGCGTGGGGATCGCAGCCTTTCGGAACATGGCAGTTCTCGATGTCCCACCACACCGATGTCTTGGCCGTCGAGTACTGCGCCTCCGCGTTCGGCGTCGCTCCTCCACCTCCGCCCATCTGATCTGATCTCAACCCTCCGATCTCGAAACGAATCGAACAACTAAATTATTCAATCTAACTACCAACACTTCTTTCTGCTACCACGCTGAAGATGACTTTGTTGCTTGCGATGGCGGAAGGAACGAGTGAGTTACGCGAAGAGACAGAGGGGACACAAAGAAAGGGTTAGCTTTAACTGAGCCAGAGACCTGAGACTCTTTCGGTTTATATGGCTATCTTTTTTTGTGGAATATCGAGAGAGAGAGTGAGAGTGAGAGAGAGAGCGGTGGTGTGTTTTGACTGGTTTGCCCCTTTGCTGAGGAAAGTGAGTGGTGACGTTCCTTTCCTCAACGGAGGGTGCTTGCTATTGTGCACCGGGGGACGCACTGCGCAATGTGGACTGGTTGCCAATGCCTTGTGGAGTCCATTCTCCACTCTCAAGTCACTGTCAGCCAATCAGTCTTCGGGTCGGGTAATTTTTTCGCTGACGATTTCTTTTTCTTTCTCTCTTTTTTTTTTTTTTTTGGTTTTTATTAAAGACTTTCTTTTGCCTTGTTAGATGGGGTTACGGGTGGGTGGTTGGGTGGGTGGGTGGAAGCTGGGGGAATTGAATTCTATGACGTGGAATGATGATCAAATGCCATTTTTTGTGCCTGGGTTAATGAATATTTCTTTTTCGTAACAATTAAGTTATAAAACTGTTAGCGTACGAGGTCACGGTCACGGACTTGTGGGGGGAAAGGTCAGATTCCTTTCTTGTTCTAATGTTCTTTACTTTCCTTCGTAGAATTTACTTGATTATACGGGATTTGCCTTGTGCTTTGGGTCGTATTCCAACTACTTACAAAGTCAATAAAAATATGTAGTGGTTTTAAATTATAAAATTAATTTTAGTCTTATTACACCAAAAATATAGATCATCCAAATATTATGATGTCATCATATTTTGAAGTTTTTAAATATAATTCAAATCAAATATTGATTAAAAATTTGAAAATCAATTAAAATTCAAATAAATTGGTTTAGATTATATTTTAATTTTAAGGTATTGTTTAAAATTTACTAGATTATAGTTAGAGATATTCAAATTCAATCAAACTCAATTAAAATCATCAAATGAATTAAAAAAATTTAAAAATGGATCAAATCGGCAAAAATTTACATTGTATTGATTCTTATTTTCTAAAAACTGTTTAGATTGGATTGAATTTTAAATTTAATTTTCAAAATCGATCGAATTTAATTCAAAATAAATAGTATTATATCATATAATTTGTATTATTTAACTGAGTTTAATTAATATACATTACTGTCAATCAATAAAAATAGAGAACAGTAAAAAATTATGGTGGGTCCTTCATTATAATGGGTGGTTACTTCTATGAGTTTGTACTTTTTACTATTTCTATTGACTAATAATGTAAAATTATTTTACACTATCAATTCATTTAAATTAAATTCTATTTAATTTATATTTTTATTTATAATAATTTTGATTTAGTACGTATTCTTCTTACCTCACCTAATTTTTTTAATATGTTCATTTTATTAACTTAAGTTACATTTAAATTATAATATTGATCAAACTGATCCAATATAAACCAATAAAAATTGTATTGAATTGAATTGGATTATAATTTAAATTATACCAACCAATTCAAATTGTTATAAATTTTATTATTTGAATTAGTTTAATTTTCTACTCAAAATCGATCAAAACCAAACTGTGAAAACATTTATTTGCAACTAATTTGACTCAAGTCGGGTTGCATAGGATAAAACTCTCTCAATATTATTTTTTTTATCCACAATACTCAAATCTAATATCTTTCTTAATAAAAATAAGTATCAAATTAGTTGAACTAATTAAATATTTTTACGTAATAATAGGATAAGTTTTAATGATTATTTTGTATCTTCAAAGGATTGATTTAAAAAAATTATTTGAAATTTTATATAATAAAACAAGATGCTAATCTTTTGATAATTAATTAAAAAAATAACCCACTTATTCAATACAATTTGCCTTTATTCGGAGGGGTTTGCATGTCAAATAACTATTTGGCAATTTAAGATGGGTTTTTTTTATTGATTTAAAATAAAAAAATTTGTTATTTTTGGATATATGTCGTCTCAATTTTTTTTATGAAAATATCCTTTTTTTTTTATAATAGTGAATTCGATTGAGGCTGGATCGAATTCATTATTGTTCAATTTTTTCTCGGATAAACAGAATTCAATCCAGCCTGAATCAAATTGAACACTATTCAAATGAATTCAATTTAACCTTGATTGAATTCAAGGTGAACACAAATTTTCAGGTGAAATTTATGATGGAACCCAAACTTTTGGGTGCATGAGGGACCTAATGTGGTTAAATAACAAAAAAGTATGATTAATTATCATACAAATATAGTTAATTGCCACACAAGATATGGCAAAATGCCAGATTTATGACGGACTGAGGTCCATCCTAAAATATGCAACTATTAGACCTTACTCTTTATTAAAACTGTAAAGAAATAGATGAAGATGACATCCGGATCAGTCATTAGAGGCTTAAGAGCAGCAATATTTAATATTTAAAAAAAATCTATATTTATTGTTCCTATATATGCGGTTGTTAGTGTATATATATTCTCTCATTATATCTAAAGATAATATTTTTTAATACTTATATTACACCATCACTATTTACTCAAAAGAAAAAAATATAAACCTGTGATATTTCTTAATTAATCATCATTATAATAAACTAACCAAACTTAATGATAATTAATTAAGAAATATCACTGATTTATATGTATATTTTTTAGGTAAATAGTGATGAATTCGATTAGTGCAATATAAGTATAAAAAAAATTGTCTTTAGATATAACAAAAGAATATATATATATACCCACAGTCGCATACATAAGAACAATAAGTATAAATTTTTTTAATATTAAATATTATGGCTCTTAAGCCTCTAACAACTAATCCAAGTGTCATTCTCATATATTTCTTTATAATTTTAATAGAGAGTAAGGTTTAATAGTTGTCATATTTTAGGATGGATTCCGGTCCATCGTGGATCCGATATTTTGCCATATCTTGTATGGTAATTAGCTATATTTATATGATAATTAATTATTTTTTTGGTCATTTAATCACATTAGGTCTATCATGCACCCAAAAATTTAGATTCTACCATAAATTCCACCTAAAACTTTGTATTCTCCTTGAATTTGATTAAGGTTAAATTGAATTCAATACTATTCACTTAAATAGTGTTAAATTCTACTCACTCTAGATCTATTTCTGTTCATCTGAAAAAAAATTGAACAGTAATGAATTCAATCTAGCTTAATCGAATTCACTATTATAAAAAAAAAGACATTTTCATAAAAATATTGAAATGACGTATATTCAAAAATAATAATTTTTTATTTTAAATCAGTAAAAAAACCCAATTTAAGACTGCCAAGTTTTTTTTCTCAAAAATTGACAGATTTGGTTTTTCTATCTTGTTTTGCAACTATTTCTTTGAAAAAAACAGTGCGAAAATATAAATTCTCACATATAGATTTACGAATAATGTAAAATATAATACAATAAATTAAAAGTAAAAGTAAATTATTTAATATTTAAAAACTTTAAAGTCATTTTGCATCTTTATTTAATAGTTAAGATATATTACTGAAAAATAATTAATATCATTTAAAGTCCTTATTTTTAATCCTAACCCTAGGAACATTAGTGAAGAAAGCCCTAATTTTTAAATCTTTTATGTACAAAAATATAAATTTCAAAAAAATAAGAATTTAATTTAGGTATACTGATTTTATATTATTATTCAATTAAAATTTTTTATTTATAAGATCATTCAAGTAGTAAGTAATTATATTAAAAAAATTTATATTATCAATATATTTAAATTAAATAAAAAAATTATAAAAATGTCAGCATTTAATGAATTGAGGAAAAGTCTTTATTTACATAAAGTCCATTTGACTTGTCAGGGTTCTCGAGTTGACCAATTTCAGAGGCTGCAAGAGGAAGCCAGTCAGTCCTGCCCGGGCCCGAGTTAAACGCCTCAAATTCCGGAGACAAAGCAATAATTCATAGGCCGGTGCAGTTTTACCATGGACCAGTCATGTTTTGGTCCATCAATTTTCAGCCATTGGATTAAAAATAAATAATCATTCAGATTAATTATAAATAATTTATAAGATAATTTACTAAATCTTTAAAATTACAAAACTTTCCCTTATCCCATAAGTACCAAAATTTCAGAGCTCCACCGAAACACCTTATCTCCGATGCAGCTGCGGCCACCACCGCAATGCTTTCGCCGCCCACCTCTCCAGCATCCAATGAACTCACATTGGTTGTCGTTGCATCTTCGACGACCCTCTTTGCGCCATGGTGACGTGGTCACACACAAGAGAATGCAACAAGAAAAAGCAAATAATGGTGCAGAACATAATATGTTTGCATGAGGATTAACTGTGGCTAGATCGATTAAGTTTTCTTATATTGTTATTTGATATACATTGCATTGTTTATTATTTTCTGCTCACGACTAGCTAAATCCTTGTATATATAAGAATAAGACAAGGAAATAACTCATCAATATCTTTGTAGTAAGATCCATCAATCTATCGAGGATGTGTGTTTATGAAGGGTTGGGATCCTCTCATGTTAAACGTTAATATGACACTGCCATATTTGATAAATCTCAACCACACATTATTATTAAAAGCAAATCAATAATTATAATTGTGACTCATCATCATTTAGCTATTTGGGTAAAGAGTTTAATGAAGCCGTTATATGAAAAAAGTTTCTCATAAAATAACTTGTATAAAAATAAATTATGAATAAATTATTTTGTGTTTGTATATACAATCATAAAAGTGTTTATTTTAATTTATAGTACATATTTTTAGAAAATTATGTAAAATAAATTTTTGAGAAATTAAATATTTTAACTTCCCAAAAAGAATTGAAAGTGACTTTTTGGAAAATCATAAATTATATAGCAATTTGATTCAAATAAGTATAAAATAATTTTTGACCACTCAAAAATTAAAAAAAAAATCATAAATCAGCTATTTGAACGCCCTTTTAGAACAAAACTCACAGTTTTATTTAACTCAAATTACCCCTCTTCTCTCTTTTTCTCTGATATTGACTTCTTGTTTTCTCTTTTTTTTGCTCTTATTTATGGTTGCCAAGCGAATCAATCAACAAATAAAATTAGAGAGGAAAAATGGTTTTCAATTCCCATTTTTCTTGTATCCACTTTACACACTCTTTATCCAATTTATTTTTCTTTTTTCCTGTTTCACTCACTCTTTCTCTTTGGTGTGCTATAAACCACAAAATGATGGCCTCTTCAGGCATACAGTTCCATCCCCTTAGTTGTATTTTAGATGCATTGTTAACCTTGGTAGAAATGTGAATGTGAATATGAAACCCATTTTAAAGAGAGCATTATCAAATCACAATGAAGAAGGTCTATTCACTCACTGCATTGCTCTTATCCATCATTCTATTCTATTTTTTAAAATAAAAAAATCTATACTAAAAAATCATTTTTGTCCCACCTCTCTTATCTATTGTTCTTACTCATTGTTAAAAAAAAAAAAATCTTGTTGTGCCCTATCACATCCCAATGGTACAGAGCAAAAGCAAAAAATGGAGAATAAAGAACATTTTTTTTTTCTGTGGTTTGGCTTTTACAATATGTTTAGATTTGTGATTTCGAGTGGAGTGGAATAGAAGCCCATTGTATTCCCTTGGATTCTATTATTTGAATTGATAAATTTATAATAAAATGAAGGGGTCAGTGAGGAAATAGTTTCCATCTTATTTAATTAAAATCTCCATTTTTGTTCCTCCTAATTTGGAGGATTTGGGTGGCATCCCATTTTATCCAAATAAGAGAATGGAATGATTATTCCACTTCACTCCATTTCATTCAACTCTTTTGAGCTTTATTCCACTCCACTCCACTCTTTTATGGTGGGTTTTATTGTGATTGATGATGCGTCATAATTATACTAGTTGATTTGCTTTTAATAATAATGTGTGACTGGGATTTATTAAACCTGAGAATGTCATGTTAATTTTAACATGGAAGGATCCCAAATTGTTTCGTAAGGAAAATGATTTTTGGCACAAAGGATTATAGTACAAGATCAGTGATGAAGATAATGGACTTTTCTCATTAGTTGTCAACTCGTGATTTCCGCCCCATTTCTTAGCATTCATGCTCTTTAACAAGCCACGTTCCAATTCATATTTTTCATCGACTAATTGAACTAGGAACTAGTTAGGTATCCAGTTCGATTATGCCTAAAAAATCACAAGCCAAAAAAAAAAGGCATTGAACTAATTGAAATAGATAAATCGGCAAAATCGAATTAGTTTTACTGGTTGGTCGATTTTTTATTTTTTTAAAAATAAATATAAATATAAAATCATTATTTGATCATTAATAGCAAAGTTAATTACTTCATCATGGTGAAAGATGATCAACAATACACCTTGGTTGGCCAAACTAAGAATTATTACACTTCTTACTCTTTTTAAAAGTGTTGCAGGTGATAAGTATAAAGAAATATGATATATGAGTACTATTTATAGAAGTTTCAATAGCAAAAAACTATTATTCTAAGCAATGTAAGGCTTTTGAGTATTTTATAAAAACTTTAAGAATAAAAAGCTCAAAGTCTTAGTAATTTGGGACTTAATACTATATTTGTATTGGTTATATTAATGATTTAATATAGTATTTTTGCTTTCTAAAACTATTTTTATCATGTTTAAATTTTATATTACTCTTTATTTTAATTGCTTAATAATTTTTATTTATTTCATATATATATTACACCCCAATTGAACCAATAAATTACCAATATCTTATCCAATTTAATACACAGCTTGATTTGCAGAACCTTGCCTTTCATATAAGAACTCTTCATGCCATACAGCATTGTTGGTTTCTTAATTTACACACAATATAAAATAGAGATGGCAAAAGGTCAACTTGCTCGGGCCAACCCGTCCTGTCTATGGGATAGCTTAACAGCGAGCATAGGTTGACCACCCCTTTTTTTTTTAAATGATAAAGTTATCAATCCACCTTTTTTGGTGGTGGGTTAGTTGATCAATCTATCTAAAAATAAAAAAATAATAAAAAGTATATAAATTAGCATATTGAAAGGTCAATCTACCTAAAAGTGGGAAAAAAAAAATGGCAGGTTAAACAAGTTAACCCACGTGTTAGCTTATTAACCTACCTAACTCAACTTTAAAATGGATAAAATATGTTAGTTAAGCAAGTCAATATGCTTAATTTGCCTTAAAAAATTAAAAATTAAAAACAAACGACTTAATGAGATAATTTGCCCTACTTCATCATAACTATAGGATATTGTAGGACAGGTTATTTGACCGAATTAACAAAATAGGTGGCAAAATGTAATCCAATCTGTCATTTTTGATACGGTAAACAAGTTAACTAATCTAGTTTGACATATTTTACCATATAAGAAGATATTCATATCGCTATAGTGTTAGCAATCAGGTTAGGGATTGAGGAGATAAATAAATATTAAAAAAATAAGGAATTGAACATTGGAGATTTTATCTTGAGTAAGAATTAATGTGTTTAGATAAATTTTTTATAAATGTGATTTAAGATATTACTCAGAGTTATTTTGGGGTTTTGGAAAGTAATGTCTTTAAGTTATTAGTTAAGGAACCAAGAATAAAAAAATATTTAATTAAAAGATTTTTTTAAGTCTTCAATATATTAGATACATTGAAAACTTGCAAAATTATTTATTTTTAATTTCTTAACTAGTACTCATATGGTAATGGATGACAAAACACTTATTTTTTATAATTGATTATTTGAAACAATCCCAAAATAAGCAAAAACTACATTATTTTTTAATTATTGTTTTTTAAGATTCTTATCTACCCGTTCTACAAATATTTAAGAAAATTTTTTTATTACGAAAATAATTTGCTCTTAAGCGAAAAGCCTATACAAACGGACCCTAATGTCTTTGAGGAATAATAACTATCACATAATTGAATGAGTTAAAATTAACGTGGTACAAGATTTTTTTTTTTTTTTTAGGTGTGGTACAAAAATGGTTGTTACTTTGAATTTAACATGTTCTTTTATTATTATTATTATTATTATTATTATTATTATTATAGGGACAAAACTAAATATCATTGAGATAAATCACCTTCAAAAGCACCAACAAAGGTGTTGGCATAGTACTAGAGGCATACTATAATTTTATGGAGGATCCTGGTTCGATTTCTGGAGAATACGCTAATTGGGAAGGCAGGTCTAACTATGTCTGAAAGGGATTAGCCTCCTTCCCTAATAATAAGAAAAGGATACCCTCGATAAACCAAAACTCACCTTCAAAAACAAACTTCAAATTAGTTAAAAGAGTATATATGGAAATATTGCAAATAATCATCAAATCCTATATAATTGCAATCAATAGAGTTAAAATTCACTTAACTCTCATTTCAATATACCAATTTTTGGATTAGGATATTTTTATATTTGTTTTGAATATGATCATATTATATTAAAAAAGAGATAAATATAAATACTTTAAATAAGTGAAGCCCCCTTAAAATTTGTAGGTTTAATTTATAGTGTTTGTGTCTATCTCATAGTATCCCTTTCTTAATATGACATAGTCATATTCAAGATAAACATAAGAGGGTCCAAATCCATTATTTTTTATTAATTAAATATGTCTAGTTAATAATTTATGGTAGGTGCTTTACCTTAATCAACATTAGCTTAGATAATTACAATTATCATATGTTAGTGCTTAATCTCAATCTTGTAATAACGATTCTTTGTCACTTTATTACTTATTTGATGATACGCACAATTGGATATTTGTTGCATACTCATATATATAAGTAATTAGATCTATACTTATTATTTGTATTTTTATTAAGATTTTTAAGTAAGTTTACTATTGGAAAGAAAATTTGAATTCAAGTTGGTGTTTGCCTAAAGAAAAATAGTTGATATAAAATAATTGGCCTGAATGAAAACAAACTAAGATAAATTTGATTCGGTTTAGCATGTGTTTGGACACACCTCTTTTTTTTGTCAACTTGTAATTTTAAGTTCCCTTAGCTTAAACAATTTTTTTAAAACAATAATTATTTTTTAAAATTAATTAGTTATCGAACATGGCTTTAGATGTCTATATTTAAACACTTCAATTGGATTAATTTGTAATAATAAAAATCAAATTAAATTTGTAAGAGTCAATAAGAGTGGATAGTAGTAGTAACCTTCATTTTTAAAATTTTAATGCAAGCTTAAACAAGAGATTGTAAGCCATTAGGTGTTGTCCAGTGACGAGAGATTTGGATAGTATACATATGGTTAGAAATTCGAATCTTATTGTTACAAAATATACCAAAAAAAAAAGCAAGAGATTTTTTTTTTGGTAAAAAAAATTCACTAATATTATGCTTCCAACAATAGATTTAAAATTAGTTATATCAATAGGTCAAAGATTAAAAATATGTATGGGTAGTTTGCATAAGGTCGTATGTTTAAACCTTAGTGTTATTAATGTAGCTTAAAAAAAAATGCTAATATTGATACAGCATGGGAAAAAAGTTAATTTTGATCGCCTTACTAAACTAAGGACGAGTTCGTTGTATTTTAATTTTTTAAATTCTATAATGTAGTTTGTTTTTTAAATTTTATGTTCTTCAACTTATGAAAAAGCAAAAATTATTTTTAATTAGGTTAAAATATATTTTTGATCATGTACGTGTCATTGATTTTAAATTTAATTCTTATACAAAAAAGGTTTTTAAATCAATTTCACACATATAATTGTTTATAAATAAGTCCCTATTGTCAACAATAGTGTAATTTTGTGAATCTTATATGGTTAACAAAGTACGATATGACTATTTCATTTATTTAGTTGGCTATTATGTGGCAATTGCTTAACAATAGAACACATATTGAGGATAGATTATTCTGTATTAACCACATTGAATTCATCATGGAATAATAAATCTAGTTATCCTAAGAGATTTTTTTACAAACAATTACATTTATAAGGACTGGTTTAAATTCTTTTTACGTAAGGATTGAATTCAAAATAATACCAAATATAGGGACCAAAATTATATTTTTACCTTTTAGAAAATTATTTATCTTTATAAAAAATTTTATATATCTTTTAATTTAAAAAATGTTTTTTGAAAAATCAAATAGACAAGTCTTTAAACATTAATAATCTAAAAATCATTAAACACAAAGACAATATATCAAGACTTCATGTAAACTTTACCTGTAATATCAAGCTCATAAATGCTAAAATTATTATTTTAACAATAACTTTACTTAGTTACAAATGTTTTTAAAATTAGTTGGATATAAATTTATTTTTTCAATTAATTTAAAAGATTAATTTTGATGCACTGTTAGTATAAAATAATTTTACACTATCATCTAATTATATACTTCTATTTATAAGATTTTTAAAATAGTGGATGATTAAGTCAAATATTTTTATTAATGTGATAATATATAATTAAATATCTATATAATTTTTTTATACTAATAATAAATTAAAATTAAATTCCTAATCTAATTTAAATTGACTTAGTTTATTATGAAAGTTGAACTATTTTGGTATTAATTTTGTCTATTTATTAGAATTGAATTTAAGATATTATTTAAAGAGAATAAATGTAGAATTATTTCAATTAATCAAATTTTAATCCTTAGATACTATTCTTAATTCAAAAATTAGTCCCAATAAATCGATAAGACAAAACATTTTAATTCAAAAATTGGTCCCCATATAGTGATGTAAGAAAAAACAAAAGAGGCTAGTAACACCTAAAACATTTGAAGACCATCCTATATCCACGTGTAATACAATCGAAATTTTGGATTTGCCGCGCTTTAGCTCTTCGGGTGAACAACATGGAATCCTGGCGGCGGCTTCGGCTTTTGTCACGTAGGCGAACCGAAAAGTTGGAATGACCTTGTTTTGGTTGCGAGCTAACCTCTGCCCTTCGTTCAACAATTAGAAAATTCCAAGAGGATGTTTGATATAAGATAATTTATCTTAATTGTTGATAATATTAGGTTAAATTATTTAGTTTTATAAGATTATTTTGTTTGATTGTATTATATTGTTGGTAATTCAAATTTTTATGATAATTTATATTATTTTTCAAATAGTAATCTACGTTATTTTTATAAGATGTGTTTATCTAGATTATCACCTAAGTGCTAAATTTTCGAAAAAAAAAATTAAACAAAAATGGCTGAACATAAATAACCTCCTATTCGATCCCTTTAAAATTTGAACACCCAGATTTATTTCGCTCAAAAACAAAGAAAATATATACTTTTTCCTGAAAAGGGGATCAGCTTCTCTCATACTGAACGTTGCATTTTTTTTTTTTTTTTTGCCAAAACAAAAGTGGCTTAATGCAATTTATGTATTTATAAAATTTTTAAATAAATAGTTTAACCATTTAATATTATAAATAAATATATTTAATTATATTAATATCTAAAAAAATTTATAATTATTATTATAATAAAATTATTATTATTATTATTACAATAATAATAATTATTAGTATTATTATTGTTATATCTATACCATTATATAAAAAAAATTTGTTTTTATAACCGTTTTTTGTCGATCCTAATTGTAATGAAATTCTTTTAAAGTCCGGATTAATCTATTTTCTATTAATTATATTAAAATTTGTTTTTGCGTCAATAAATCAAAACACTTCCCGAATCTTATAGCCTTCCCCCATCATCATCGACTTGGCCTTCTTACATAGGTTGGCTTCACTCTCCTCGTTCTTTGCTATATCATCGCACATTCCACGTTTTCAATGGGGAACTTCTTATAACTACTATTTTTGTTTTAGCATATAACAAAACATGCCAAAATCTATCGTGCAAATCAAAAGAATTTTTTTATCCACATTATTATCCACTCTCAGAATTTTCTTTTTATCTATTTCTTTTTATTTATTTATTTATTTATTTATTATCTGTTGTGAATCAATCTTTTGAGCAAAGCACTCGTGTTCGTCCCTCTGCAGGTACATCTTGCTTTCTCATTTGATTTGGATTATATATTTCTTTGTCATTCGCGATGCCACGTGATGAATGCGGCATTGCTGTTGTGGCTTTGTAAAGGTTAGTGTCCAAGAGGATGGTGTATTTACTGCCAAAATGTCTTGCTGTCACGCTGCTAAACTAATTGATCTGCCAATATCTTCATTCTAGAAACTAGGATCCTCCATCACCATTTATTCTTCGTCATAAGCCACTCTTCACTCTCAGGTCTCTCTCTGTCATTCTTTTCTTTTTCTTTTTAATTGTTGTTTCCATTATATTATTGTTGGTTTTTATAATCTATTCTTTTAGTTCAGGTGATTATACTCAACTTTAAATGCTTTAAATGGGTCCTTAGTCGTGGAATCACAAGAAAGCATAGGTGTGAATTTTAATTGATGCAATGCCTTGTTAATATTGTATGAGTTTTATATATCTTCCTCTGTAAAATCTAAATTAATAAAGGGAACGTGGTGGATTTCATGATCCAGGGTTTCATGAATGTAATTGCATATATATAGATTATATGCTTTCATTTTTCCCCTCTCAATTTAGGCGTCAAGTAGCATTATGTTCTATTTCGCTTTTTCAACTTGAGTTTGTAGTTAATTGGAACTTGGAATGGATGGATCTTCGACATGCAAAATCACATTCAGTTTATAGTTTGTAATTTACATAATACACCTAACCATTTCACATTAGTACTATATATACATATATATAGAAGCTGAAGTGAAAATAAGTTTATAAAATGGCCAAGCGGTAATGGAAGAAGCAAGGTGTTGGTGGGTATGGGCGTATGTTCACAGAGAACGATCTTAATAGTATAGAACTGTATTAATAAATGAAGGCATTGTTCCATCCCCCCCCCCAGGGAAAACAAAAAAAGATAAAAACACGCACGCACACACACAAAAACAACAGAAACGAAAAAAAAAAAAATTGAACATATTGGTAGATCAATAATTATACATACACGATGATACAATGCAACACTTGAAATTTAATTTTACAAATTCTTATATATTTTTAGAATAGAAAAATTGGTATTCTATTTTGGTTTAAATTTTATATTTCAATTATTACATTGAAAATATTTGTTGTTCCTCTTAATATTCCTTTTAAAGATTGACGTAGATTAATTAACGATTTCATTACTATTTATTTTAAACATGTGAAATGAATGTAAATTTATTTTTATAAAGTTAAATAAGAATTGATAAGGATTCTTATAAGTTAAAAATTGATTTTACTATAAACTCTTGTTTAATATATAAATATGTAAATAGTAACTTATAAACTACGAATAATCAAATTAATACTTAAAAAATAAAAAAAATTTAGATTTAAATTTATATAGCAGATTATAATTAAATCATGCCTATTATGATGCTCGTTATGATAATAATAATAATAATAATAATAATAATTACTATTATTATTTCTTTTTGTTTGGAGAGTATTTTAATAAAAAATAAATATTATTTAATAATTTATTTGATATGCCAGATATAGGTAATATAACTTATTAATTAAATTATTTATGTATATCAAATATTATATTATAATATTATCAATAATTTAAGAGGTGGCAATTGCTTTAAGCAATAATCTGTACTATAATTCGAACCTAGCCGTCGGCCATGCGTACGACATGTCGCGTAACTCACTCAGGCATAAGACAAGCAAACAATCAAAATTAAAAAAGAAAAATCATTAAGATAATAAAATAAGAAGAATGTTTTTTCTTAATAGACTTATAGTGTATTAATAATTATAGTTTAAACAAATATAAATTTAAATTGATATATATATATATATATTGAAGACAATCATTTTTAAGTTTGATAGGATTAATTAGATGATAAAACTCTTTCTTCCAAATTTTAATGAAAGTCAGTATCCAAAATTAGAATTCAATATTTTCAATTAAGTTAGAATAACCCTATCAGCTAATCTATGCAATTGTTGGTAACTATAAAAATATTAAACCCAGTATTAACTAAGAACAATCTAAAATAATATGTTATAATAATAAGTAAAATTCACCTTTATTTTAATTACTATTATCAAATTTGGATCTGGGTGTACAAATTACTGTATTTTACTAATGTAACTGTAAAATAATGCTGAAAGTCAAGGCCTCTGCCTATGCTTATGCTTCTCATTCTGATTGCAGCATACAACATTCCGAACGCATCCGCTTCGGAATAAATGAAAACGCACGTCTCGGGTGCGTTGCTTTGCATCCATTCGCCATAGCTTAGAGTAGCACTACAGAGACAGAGAGACAAAGGAAAGAGCTTCAGCTGAACCATACACAGGATCCAAACGCAGCAGTGATGCTGCGACGCAAGATGGCTTCTTGCTCTCTGCTCACAAAATCGTATGCTATCTCTCTTTTTCTAATTTTCCAATTATCTTATCGAGTTTTTTTTTTTTTTTGTTGGTGTTTTTGGGGAGAGCCATGTTTTGTTGTTTCGCGGATCAGTTCTTGGCATATCTGAGAATTGGAGCTTAATCTGCTGGAGTCATGCGGAACTGAGTTAGCTGTCAGGAGATGGGTATCTCAAAATTTGCTTAAAGTTTCAACTTTTGGGATTCACAGTTCAAACTCTTTTGAAACTTGATACCTACCTCCGATTCCCTCTCTCTCTCTCTCTCTCTCTCTCGACATTTTCCAGTGGAATTATTTTTGGTTGGATGTTGACAGATCATAGATAGACCCACGGATATCTATCACTTATGGTGGAGGTTGATTGCTGGTTCCCTTGCTGCCATAAATAAATAAATTGGACGAAATTTCCTTCCACTCAATTTGTTTTAAGTCATCCAATAAAAATCTATGACTATGAGAGAAGATTTATTTGAATTTGTCTTGTCTTCAAGATTAGTCCCATGTAAACACATACACTTATACGATTGACCGGAATCACAGCCACGTAGTATTCCTGTCTTCAATAACCTTTTATCCTGAGTTACCTTATTATGTGTCACTTTTGTTCGTCATTTTTTTTATATCCTTGGATACAATTCATATAAAATTAAATGCCATGTATACGTGCAGGAGTGAAGTATAATAGCTTTTATGGTTTCACTTTGGGGACCATATAAGCTGCTGTCTTGGTAGGAATTGATTTGGTGTAAATACAGAAGGGCACCATTGGATTGAAAATTTGCAATTGCCATGTCAATTTTGGAGAAACCATCTTCAACAATATCATCATCTTCATCATCATCATCATCATCTATGCCATTATCTTCCATAGCAGGTCGAGATGTTGATCCATTGTTAAAAGATTTAAATGAGAAAAAACAGAGCTTTAGGCGTAACGTGGTGTCATTGGCGGCAGAGTTGAAAGAGGTTCGTGGCCGCCTTGCATCACAGGAGCAATCATATGCTAAAGAAACCCTAACCAGACAGGTCCAATATTTCCTCTGCTTACTTCTGTGTGATTTCACATTTTTTTTTTTAAATTAATAACACTAATACAGCCTTTTTTTATTCTTTCTTTTGGCCACACTATCATTACGGCCTTGATATCAACGATTTCTACTTTCTGTGTATGTGGGGTCGGGGAAAAGAAAATTCATTAGTTTAAAATTTTTAATTGAGCAATTTTTTTTTATCGATTTTGATTTTTCACAGGAAGCGGAGTTAAAAGCCAAGACCATGGGGGTGGAAATTGGTATAATGCAGAAGAAACTGGAAGAAAGAAATCAGCAGCTCCAGGCTTCAGCCTCTTCTGCTGCAAAGGTTTGAATTATGCTTACTAGTTATATGCTATTGTTTATTTTAAAAGTTTTCCTTGATATGCTGAGTATGTCTTTGGGTTTTATTGTATGTATTTTTCATTTTTTCTTTTTTTCATAAAAAACACATAAGAGTGCCTTTGGATTGGATTTTCTGAAGAAAAAAACACTTGTTTTTATTAGGATATCTTTTCTTTTCCTCATTAAAAACAATACACGATGCTCATCTTTTAAGATATCTTTTACTTGTCCAGTTGTCGTCTTTGATTTTAGTGGCTCCCATAGTTTAAAAAGGGTGATTAGGTGCTTTGACATATTATTGTTTTGCTCCCTTTTAACTTGTATTGTTCTTCAGCTTTGTCTGTGAACACTTTTTCTATCTGGAGACACTGGACTAAACACTAATTATTAGCTTATTAACATTATTACTGAAAGCAATACTTTCAGTATGGAATAATCCGCCATTGCGTGTCCAAGTTGGAAAATCAATGATATAAATAATGGTCATACAATGAGTATTAAAGGCCGTACCAGTTGGTTTTAACTATGAGGAGTTCCAATCCCTATGTTCAAGTGAATTTTCCAGTGCTGGAGGATTGCTGTATTTTATGTCTTTAGTGATTTGACATATACTAATAACTAAGTAAAGACAAGGGCGATAAGTAGTGGTTCTACAGAACAAGAACTTGTCTGTGTCTGCGGAATACTTGACATAGGTGCTGCCAAAGTCCAAGTTTCAAATTTTGTTCACTATAGAAGTCACTGTTTTACTTCGTTGGGTTAAACAGAAAACTGTTGCTAAGGTGTACAAGTTAGAAGTGGCGCCTCTTAAATGGGAAATAAGCGGTTGCTTGTATAGGCACTAGAACTGCTTGGAATTAGGAATTCCTTGCAAATTTGTTAAATCCGAATGTGTTTCATATGTGTTAATTTCATTCAATATTTTACTGACAACTTTAGATTTTTTATATGATGGTAAGGAACAGATTTAAGTATAGTGGGTGGATGAGAAAATTGTTGTCCTCCATCCACTGATATATTAACGAGAGGCATGAATGCATTTAGCTATTTATTGCTAGCTACCTTACATAAATGGAAACTGGGATACGGAATGAAATATATCTACCCAAGCGAGATAGTGCATTATACATTTTGGCCGCGACTTGAGTGAGCCTTTAGGTATAATTACTTCTTTAGCCAATCAAGGATTCAGGGTAACGATTTTATTAACACTAAATGCTTTCGGTGCATGATGAATGCCTGTGTTAGATGAACATCACATCCTATGTAACAATGATTGTTAATGCAGGCATACTCCAAATTATTGTTGGAGTATTAATTTTGTTTTAAAAGACAACTAACCTTTTAATGTGTTGTACTCGTGTAAGAATACATAGAGGATCTAAGTGAAGATCTGAATAGTTTGCAATAATGTCCTCATGTAGAAACAGAAAATATGAAATCCGATTTTATTTAGGTCGGCATTTATCTGAGTTTCATTGACTAATGAGCATATTTTTTAAATCTTGAATTCTTGATGCAGCATCTGAAGGATTTGGATGATCTTAGAACACAGCTTTCAGCAGCTAGAGCAAGGGCTGATACAAGTGCTGCATCAGCTCAATCAGCACAGTTCCAATGTTCTCAACTTCTAAAAGAATTAAATGAGAAAAACAGTTCACTAAGAGAGCATGAGGATTGTGTCACTAGGCTGGCAGAGCAACTACATAGTCTACAGAAAGATCTTCTGGCAAGGGAATCATCACAAAAGCAATTGAAGGATGATGTTCTGAGAATTGAGCATGATATAATGGAGGCTCTTGCAAAAGCTGAGGTGTCTCCTAAGAATTTTGACAAGATGAATAAGCTTCTTCTTGTTAAGGATGAAGAAATAGCAAAACTGAAGGATGAAATTAAGATTATGTCTGCCCATTCGAAACTCAAGACAATGGAATTAGAGTCACAGGTAGCACCATCTTTGTTTGTCTGTGTAATTTACTCATTCATTTATTCAGTGCTTTCTTTAGTTTTTGAGGTCAGTAGCTTATGTATTTAATGGCATTTATGAGTTTTCAAATACAGTTGGAGAAACAGCGGCATACTGATCAGGAGCTAAAGAAGAGGGTATTGAAGTTGGAATTCTGTCTGCAGGAAGCTCGTTCTCAGACGAGGAAGCTCCAAAGGGTAAATTTAGTCTTTTCTCTTTAATATTTTTCATTTAATATATTCTTAGTGGTCTTGATGTTTATAAGGAGACAATTTAGATAGACGAAGTCAATCAAAAATTGATACATTACTATTGTTCATTAAGGGCATATACATATTTAATTTATATCAAGTGCTTTTCATTTATTTAATAAACAAGAATGATATGTGAATTCTTTTATTGATTTAATGTACTCAACTTTATGTATACTAGTCCTCGCCAAAAAACTTTATGTAGTCTAACGATGAATTTCCTCCTGTTGTTAATGGTGCTGCTTTTGCTTTATTTCGTTAACCAATTGCCCCGACTGCTTTTGGGTCAGACTGTGCATTAAACTGTGAAACACGATTAACAACGAGGTTTGGTATTCATTTACTACTGGGCCCTTATTTATGACTTTTCATGGGTATCCCTGATTGGTTTACTGTCCTCCTGCCATGCTACCATTTACTTCTACGATCTAACAACCCCTACATAGGCAACTGATTAATTATAGTGAGATAATATGTTCCCTTGTATGCATAATAAATACATAGGCTTAAAAACTACTTAATGTCCGTCCTTCCTAGTCAAATCTTATGTTTCATTTAATGGATTTGTTAAAAGCAGATGGGAGAGCGACGGGACAAAGATATTAAAGAACTGAGAGATCAATTAGCAGGGGCAAAACAACAACAAAGTGGAGATGTGGCTGCAGAAAAGCAAAATAATTTCTGGGAAACTTCTGTATTCAAAATCATGGTCTCCGTGTCCATGCTAATCTTGGTGGTATTTTCAAAGCGGTGAAACCATTCCGGTATCTAGTAATTCTTTTGTATAGAGAGAAACTAGTTCCTTCAAGTTTGTGCAAGCATAGACAAGTGGTACAAGTCATTTTTTGTTTTGTAGTAATGCACTTTTGGAGATCATCAGGATCAAAAAGCATTTTTGTTGTGCTATGTAAAGTTACATTGCAATATCTGCGCACATTTAGTAAAAGCCAGTTTTTTGCGCTACTGTTGCTGTGAGCGGGAGGACCTGTATGTTAGCTGAGGTTAATTTGTCGAGTTCACCACAGCAGAGTCATATTTTGTTCTTTAGCCTATTTTTGGAGGAATTCTTTTGTTTGTTCCCTAGAGGAAGAATTTCAGGACCATTTTCCCCTTTTTTGTGGGTTTCATTAAACGTGTAGGTCCCGTTAGTAACTTAATGATACAAACGTCTTCTAGCGGAAAGTGTTTTCATATTTGTCGAAAAGAAAAAGGAAGATAAATGGAGTGTTTTGGAAAACCAGCTTTATAAAAAGGCGGAGAAATCCTAGTGTGATTGTCAGAAGCTCTTATTGATGAATGGTATTTAAGAAAATATGTTTGAATACAATTTTTTGCTCGACTCACTCAAGAAGTGAGTTATTAGACAAAAATGTATGGTATATTGCCCAAAAATGGAACAAACAAATTTTTTATGAGAATATGTCACCCAATAAGTTTAATTTTTGTAAAGAATAATGTTATTTGAATATATATTTGGAACGCATTTTCGGCACGTTATCGACCTTTTTTTTTATTACTAATTTTTGGAATTAAAGTTATCAATTTTTTGGTTGAATTACTAACTAGTTGCAACTTACGAATATTAACATTTTTTTCAGTTACTAACTTTTAAAATTAAAGTTACCAACTTATTCGACTGAATTACCAACCAATTGCATGCAAAATGTCTTGTACTGTTATGCTGTAACTGGTCAGTAATTCAGTTAAATAAATTGATAATTTTAATTTAAAAAATTGATAACTGAAAAAAAAAATTCATAATACGTCAAATATGTCCATTTGAATGCGTTAAAATAACACAACTCTTTTGTAATTGTAAGTATAAATATCAGTACTCATATTATTTTGAGAGATTTTCAACATTTAATTGTTATTTTTCCTTTCATTCTCCCCCCCCCCTCTCTTTCCCTTCCCCCCCCCCCTCTCTCTCTCTTTCTCTCTCTCTCTCTCTCTCATTTAATTCATTTCTTTCATTGTCCTCCATACATATATTCAAAATTTCAAATACATTTACCGTAAGGATTCGGGGCTAAAGTCTTAGGCGGACCCGTTTCACGCACATTTCTATGTACAATCATGAAATGCCTGTCATCCACTTGAGAATGCCCGTTATGCGCGTATGATCCTGCTCGCAAGTCTCCAGCTCTGCTTTGGATATTCGAAAAATCGATCACATGCATCGGTTACAAAGTCAAGGCGTTTGATAAAGTTGGTTGATGGCTCTGTTCTCTCCTCATTTCCTTCGATAAACTCAGTGAAACGTTAAGTGACATCCAATGCAATAAGATAAGATAAAAAGTGCCCATTCGAAAGAAGGAAAGGCGTGCTTTTTTAAAATGGAAAACGAGAAAACTCCTTGCTAAATCGCATTCATACCGACTTAATGAGGATGACGGTGTAAAGTCATAGCAGCATAATGGACTCTCTGCTGGAGTTAACGCATTAGTGACTAGTTCCTCGAAAGTGCACAGTATATTCAATTATTCAAGCCCTTTGAGATGATTATCTTCAGTGCATGCTTTAGCCTTCACACTTTATCAATACCATAATTGTACCTTTATATTATGATCATTATATGAACCGTGACACATTTTTATTCATCTAAATCTCGACAGGCCCACACAATAGTCTCTTCCAAGACATGAAATCGTTCCCTTGACCATCCACGATTCATCTGAACTTTAACCTATCAAAGTGAATAATTTTTGCGAAACAACAATGCCTCATTTATATGCAAATGAATTTCCAAAACAACTCTAACCAATGCGCACTGAAATTACATAAAGTCGCGAACTAGTGTAACACCTGACCATAACCTGTTGTACAGCCTAGAAGCCAGAAGCGGTGTTACTTCCACAGTTGAAATTCCCTCATCTTCAACATACCTTATCCTATTCTTTCACCTAAGCTAAAGCTTAACATATCCATGAACGTATTTGTCTTTCTGCACCTACACATGTACATCCCTTGTAATATCACAACTCTAACGTTGAGCGAGAGCGTTGAGCTTCTCCTATGTAGAAAACTTGTCTCTCTCTAGCATTGAGCTTCTCCTATGTAGAAAACTTGTCTCTCTCTATTAGTTCATACTGAGTCTTCCAGTGACCAATGATATAACCAGAACCATGCAGCCAAGAAAAGGTCTCAGACCAGCTGAATGTGAGGTATCTACATCAGGAGGAGAGCTTTGGGACCCAAAAGCTGAAGGTGGGGTACCAGAGCTGCAAAAGATGGTATTATACAGGACCATGATTAGTATCTTCAAGGCTTAATGGTACCAAAGAATTCTTGCAGCAATGAAAACCTTGTCATTTCACTTACCCGGATGTACCTGCTGCTGAAGATGATGGATAAATGCAAGAACCAGTGCCTAGTCACAAATCAAAATTGGTTCATTAAATATGGTCTTCAATTTTGTGAAGCATAATATAAAAAAAATTGATATTAAACTATTAAGATCTTACTCGGATTGGTGGTGACTATAGTGGCAGCCCCTCCAAAGTCACAGCTTGTTGGTGCTGGATTCTTCTGGTAGTAGCTGTTGAAAGCAAAAGAAGCATGGTTTTGTAAGGAATTTGGACTGTAACAACTCCCACCCTGTTGTATCTGTGAACAGTCTACACCGCTCATTCCACAAGCATAGTCTAGTGCTGATTGAAGAGCAGTTTCTGAAACTCCACTCTTTGCCACACACCAGCTCTGACCCTGAGTGGCTGGAGCAGTTGTGCTTGCAGGAGGAGGCTGAGGGTTTGTGACAGGAACACTTCCTGATGGAGGTGGTGGATAAGAAGCCGCAGGGTTAGTGACAGGTACAGGTGAATTGGCTGGATTTGTGGGGGTGAAGGGAGCAGGTGGTGTGGAAGAGGGTACTGTTATAGGGGATGCAGTTGGATTGGTGGGTGAAACTGTGACAGGATTGGAGGAAGGAACTGTGATGATGGCTGGTGTATCTGGAGGTGTGATGACTGGTGTAGGTGAGTTGTTTGTCTGATCAAGAGTTCTTCTGATATGAACTTTGCTTAGTTTTTCTCTTTGGGACAAAGGAAATATTTCTTCCTCTTCCCTTTTGAGCTCCTTCTGGGCTAAACCCTCATCAGTTGTGCGCATTTCCGCATATAATGCAACAATTCTTTTTGTGATCTGAGATCTTGCTTCAAGATATTTGGATACCCCCTCACTAAATTGAGCTAATTCCTTTGAACTGGGAATAACCCCGCTCTTGATTGTCAGAACCATGGGAACATCTTTGTAGGGAAGAATGGAAGCAGCAAAGGTGGCTCGTTTAATAACATGCTGAACAAAGTGATCCCCCATGCTTAACTCCCCATCAATGCTGTCTTCTATCATGATAAAGGAATTTATCTCCTTTATAAACCGAAGAATCCTATGAAGATCATTTTCATATGATGGATTCAACCTCTCCAAGAATGAAAGTGGAAATGCTACTGAGATTTTTACCTCCCTATTTATTTGAAGATTGCTTAAAACCGAATGAAATGATCTGAGAGTAGATAGCAGTAAAGGTAACTCATTTTGGCCTAAGCACTCTCTGCCACAACTAACAATGATGCTTCTGATGTCTAATTGTGGAAGAAAGCTTACTAGATGAGCCTTTAGCCATGAAACTCCAGATGATTTTGAAGTAATAAAATCTTCAACAAGGCTTCTATTTAAGAAGAAATCAACTGGCACATCGGAGTTGGTCAGAGTCTTCAAACTCTTATGATCTGTTACAAAAAACCGGATCCTAGATTGGGAGATCTTGTTTTCCTGGAGGAATGTGGGTCCAACAGATGTTGGAGATGCAGTGTCTTCTCTTTCAAAATAAGAAAACCCCACTAGTGTCTCTGCAAAGAGTAGAAAAACAAGATTAGATTCTGAAAAAACTCCGATTTGTTTTTCACTTGGGCTGCCTCTACTGATTTAGATACATGCACAAAGTGGGGTAGTCCAAAGAAAACTAAAGACAACAACTTGAACATCACTTGTGGGATGAAAAAGATAGATCCTAGTAACTGTTGCAGATTCAGAAACAAAGGGAAACCAAGTAGAAACGGTTAATTTGGGACTTGTAATTGGAGAATATTCACCAGAAGAAAAATAATTCACTTAGTGATACCAGCATCAGTTACTTACCCGAACAGCAGATAATGAGAAAAGAAAGGAACAAGAGGCACCCAGAAGCTTCCTTGGCCATTTTTAAAAGAGTGCAACTAGAATGTAGATGTTGGTGTTTTAGTGTGATTCATGCAGAGGCACTGCTTTTAAAAACATGGCATAGAAGAGGAGTGAAAGCACCTAGGGCCGGGGAAGGTGTAGAAGACAAAGCCATAAAAAGGCGAGAGGAGGAGTGAAAAGAAGGGAAAAAAGTTTCAACAAAAGAAAGCGACCAGCTTGCAAAGATAAATTATAAAGAAAAGAAAAGATGTTACTTTGTCACTAAGGATGAGGTTAGAAATGGCTTGGTCTGATAACACTTGACGGTACGAAGAAGAACAAGAACCAACATGCTTTTATTGGTTCTTCATCTTTCCCAAAGCCCTTAAGTTCGGTATCGATCTACCTCTGGCTTTTTTATTATTTTAAAATAAAAAAAATTATTTATGTATATATGTTTTTTAAATACTATTTTTCAAAGTATCTTCTTTATTTGGATTACGGTGAAATCGATTCAAATTACATTGATTTTATAATAGGCCAAATTTGATAGTGGAGAGTACAAAATTGCATGGAAATCAATTCAACTTGAATATAATTTAATACTATTTAAACCCTAACCGTAAATTACTGTCGTATTTAAACCCAACTTTGAATCCTACTCAACCACTCTTTTGTGCGGGTTTTGGGAGAGAGTTTTGAGAAAAAGTGTGTGAAAAAATGACTGATAGTCAAATATTAGCGCATCATAGTAGTAAAATTACAAATACAGATGAAGGTGTAAATCTTTATAGTCAAAATTCTTAATTTATGGTTGTTCATCCATCTATTAATTTATTGGAGTTGCAGAACAAAATTCTGCAAAAAATAGACCAACAAAATAACAAGCAAATCACGCAAATGTTTTATTGGGTGCCTATGGCGATTGGAACAGATGTGCTCCGCCACAAAAGTTGGAAGTTGGGTAGTGATGATGATGTTGGACTCATGTTCACTTTCCACATTCAATTTCCAAAGATTCGCATCATTGTAGTTGTTCATCATTCTAGAAAAGTCACACTTGAGCTTTGGTGGATTTGCTCTCAATCTACACATGTTCTTGTGTAATAGTCAATGCATTCTCCAACTTTTATTAGGTGAGTCCGGTGTAGAACAAAAATGTTCAAAACAAAAATGCAAATGATTTGATAGGTGGTCCAACTTCCACCAGCTTGCAATGCAGATTGCGGAGCCGCTCTGACGCGTTGGTCATATTGCAGGTTATGATTTTATTATTGATGACAGAAATGATGAAAGGAGTCGATTGAAGTATCATTTGATAGTGACAATGGCTTGGATGGAGTGGCAGAGCCTATTACCAAAGCCAACCATCTAGGATCCAATCTCAGTTCCAATCTCAATCAAGCGAGCATGTTGGTCATTATTCATCTTTGAATCTGGAAGCGATGCATACGAGAACTTTTCTGGGGTTCAGCATTGTAGATAGGGGTGAAATTCCAACATTGACAAGAAAGAATGAATTGCTAGTGGGGCAACAGTTTCATGACAAGGAAGCTCTATTATTTGCGATTAAAAAGTACAGCATCCGGTTGAGTACAAGGTATTGGAGTCATACCATATAAAATATCATGGCAATCGTAAGTACTTTGGAAATTGGTGTAATTGGAGCATATGCGTGACATATCGGCGGAAAAAGAACTGTGAGAAATTCAGAAGCATAATGGACCATATACGTATATGTTTGCATTGCTTTTGCAAGATTACCCCCAGCTAAACAATAATATTACTGTGGCACTATATTTCCCATGGTGTAAACTGATTCAACTATTTTGATTAAAGTGTTGCAGGGAGCAGTGGAGAATAGGTTTGACTTTACCACATCATATAAGAAAGTATGACTCACCAAGCAAAAGACTATTTCTCATATTTTTAGCAATTGGGAAGAGTCATATAATGAGTTTCTGAGATGGTTGCAAGGTCGTCAAACATTTATGTTAGGTACAATGAGCTTCCAAGATGGGTTTCCATCAATACACAACTCCAACTGTAATGCAATATCCTGGAGTGTGATGGTGTACTCTGCATACGGCAGATGCAATATGTGTATCTTTTGATGACAACACTCAACAAAAGCATTAATCAACACACGATCATACTTAAAATGGGCCATCTGCAATGTATGCCACAACACGCATCGTGCAAGTACAGCTTGATCAATGGATGCAACTCGGGTACCCTGTAACGCTTGCTACGTAAGACTTGAGGCCGCTATATAACATGAATGCACAAATATAAGTATAATAATAAAGTACAATAATGAGCTAAGTTACTAATTAAGTACAGTAATATATTCTAAACTAATTTAATGGTAACTCAAATATCTAAACTTATTTAATTACAAAAATAAAGTAATCACTAAATTACAGAAAATAAACTAAACCCTAAACTATTATCAACAAAAATATAAATATATGATATTTTTTAATTAATTACTATTACAATAAATTAATCAAATTAAGTTACTACTTAAGTATACTAACTTAACATGCCCTAAACTAATTTAACAGTAGCTCAAATATCTAAACATTTTTCACTACAAAAATAAAATAGACACTAAAATAATAAAATTAACTAATAAATAAATTAAATTAATAAAGATAAATACATGTAATTTTTCTTAATTAATTATCATTATGATAAATTTACTAAATTAAATTATTAATAAAATATACTACCTAAGTTAACCTATCTTATATTAAATTAATAAAATAATTTACTAACTCCATTAATAATTAAATAAATAAAATTAAAATATAAAATAATAATAAAAGATAAATTAAAATTTGAAATTACTTGTGTGTTAAGATTTACGGAGATATATCCAAGCGCATCAAGTCGATATAAATTTTTACTTTTCATTCGTCTTTCTCTCTCTATCAATCAAACCTTTTTCTATTACTCTTTAGCCTCTCTTTACTTTTTTTAACTCTCTAAAACTCTAAACTTCGCACAATCGATCTAATATGAATTGTTTCATATGAACCGATTTCATATTTATAAAGAGAGGGGAATTGTGTTAAATTCGATCTAAGTTGAATCGATTTTCATGCATTTGTCACTTTTAGGTGTGAAATTTTACCCAATAATAAAATTGATCCAACTTGAATTGATTTCACTATAATTAAAAATATATATTTAAAAAAGAATCTTTAAAAGATATATATACATATACAATATTTTTTATTTAAAAACAGTAAAAAAACCGCTGCCTCTTCCCGATTGACAAAATTTATCTTGTGCAATATTTACAAATATGGGGACAACACATGTTAAGCCCAGACAACCTTCGAATAATGTTAATAAACTTTAGTCTTTTTTTAAAAATAATGTTAAGAAACTTTAGTTCAATTTAGATTATGCACATCTTGTGCTTATACACTGATGAGCAAAGGTAATGGAAGGCCAATGTGATTGGTTCGTGCTGCTGGATTCCTGAGTCAGTCATGAATTGGCTGATGTACCAACCGCATCTTCCAAGGCTGTGGTTGTTAAATAAATTCAGCTTTGAATATGTTAGGCCGAGAATAATACTAATAATTTGAAAGACTTGACCTCTGCAATGAAAAAAATAATGACATTTTTTAATTGTGAAATTTGTAATTTATGGAAAATTTGCCCTTTTTTTTATTGTGACAGGAATAGGAGGGAAACAACTGGCCAGAAAGAAATGACTTTACTTAGAGTATCCACCAAGGATCTAAAGTTGGGTGGATTGTGTTGAAGATTTGATGATTTATATAAAAACCAGTCATCTTTGCTCAGCAGAAACCATTACTAATAGTTAACAAATTGACATGCAACAAAAGCAAAAGAAATTCATTGAGGAAATTGAAGAAGTCATTTGGTGAAGCAGGAAAAATTTTATTTCAGCTATTGGCTGTTTGCTCAAAGCTTGTGCTATGCAAGCGTCATATGCAATAGTGCAAAAATATTTAGAAATGGCAAAGCTCTAAGATTAAGAGGTTTTGTCTAGTTTTCGGAACCAAAATTTGGGCAAAAAATTGTAACCAAACATGTACAATATGTGGCCAATGTAAGTGAGTGGGCAACCCATGTGGAATATCTATTCTGCCTTCTCTCCTGTCAACTTATTCAAAATCAAAGTACCGTCTGACTAGATCTCAAGCCGAAAGCAAAGCAAAATAGTCGAAAGGATCCCTTACAAATCTCAAAACCACATGACAAGGTAGAAGAGTAGGGACAAAGACAATTTGTCCGCAAGGGAATAGGTTAATGACTTAATATTATTAATAATAAAGTTCTTTAATGTGCCTTCCAAAAAATAAATGGATGGACGTGGGAGTGCGTTTATTTTTTCCACTTTAATCAATCTATAAATATTATAGTACGAATAAAGTCGTAAAACAATGAGCTAATCTTTCTCTGGATAATGCAATGAAAAAGTCCAGTCTGTTATTAAGTGATGATTGCGGATTTTCAGTGATACCAACATAAGTTGTACCACGAATGAGCAAACATGTACTGCGAGACTCAGCATAGCAGGTGTAACGCACTGATCATACGAATTATTACAGCTCATTTATTATTGCCGAGGAAGCAATGTTTATACCATTAAATTTTCTGCTTTTTTTTTATTATCAAGAAATTGTACCGTCACAAAATGTTCCTATTAGATATGTTTCCTTTTTTTAATCGGTATAAGAGCAACTTTATAATGGGACTCATTTTTCATTTTATACCTTACTTTCATTTGAAAATAAACTATTAAATTTGTGATTGAAAAGACATTTGTAAACAGCTAATGTTTTTAGACAGAATTATTTTGAATTTATTAAAACATTATATAAATTCACAACATACCAAAGAGAAGAGTAGTGTTTTTTATGGGCTTGGTAATAATCACTATTGAGATGGCGTACCAAGAAGAACCAAAGGAGGGGGAAATGGTTAAATGATAACAAACTCTAATTTTGTGCAGTAGCTGAAAATTTTTCTTTCATTAATTTACTTGAAGTTCAAAATTTCCCAGTCGCTTAACTATTGGCCTTCTAACCATAACTTTTTTATCCTCTGGACAAGGTGAAAGGAATATCAACATATTATCAAAGCAGAAAATTTGTTCTAAAGTTACTGCAACCTCCTAACTAACATCATCAGGAAGCTCCGATACAGCAGCAATACAATCCTTAAATAATTTGTTTTTCGGTGGATTGTCGAATGACTAGATTCTACGTGAAGAAGGAAACAGCAAAAAGAACTTATCAACAACCTGCTAAAAACTTTAAAGTTATCAATGATTAAGTGAAGAAATAAGAAAGCATATTTCTATGAAGATCTTTTGAAATATATCTGTCAACCACCAAATATCTACTTTCTTATACCATTTTATACTAAAAAGTCAAATAATTCTTATGCTTCATATATTTTAAGATTATTACTCCACATTACTGAAACATCCTAAGAACACTTCTTTGGAAATAAGAATACTTTGTACACAAAAAATTCATTGTATTGAAAATTTTATTAAAATGATATGAAAAATGATAATAACAATAAATACGTATGTTTTATTTTATTGAAAAACAATATCACAAACACCTAAAAATTTAAGATCATTCCAACTCTAAATAGGTGGGTGGCCTTCAACACTTAAGATCAATCATTCGGTCTACCTTATCATTTGTAATAACATTTCATCTGCATTGTTGTATAACTTACAGCTTTGAAGCCATATATTTTGTTACATCATATATCCATCTATATATTTATAGTTTCACTTGGCAAAATCAAAATTCGCCCTGTGAGCATTACCTCTTTTTTTCATCTGCTGTATGCATCACTTGCATTGTTCAACGAACAAGTCACCGAAAAAGGGATCAAGAATAGCTTCCTTGGCCGAATTATACTTCTCTAGACGTTTCTTCAGGGAGCGTAGATCTCTCTCATCCTTTGAAGTACGTTCCTACAATAACAATGATTCATTGTATGCTACCTTTTCAACCATTTGCTGATTTACCAGAAATAAGTTCAGCTATTCCCATTGATATTTTTCAATAATTTTAGGACGACAGAGTTTGTGACTACCTAAAACTACGATGCACTTCAGCTGAACCAAATTAGCATTGCATCGTATATTAAAGAAAAGGACTTTCTCATTATTAATTGGAACCACATTGAAAACGAATAAAGCACGATGGCAAAACATCAAAGTATAGAGAGTAAGAATTAAAAAGTTATATCTAAAACTGAAAAAGAAATTCTACGAGAATCCGAATCCACAAACGGAAAATATGCAAAACACACGCTTGCTAAAAAATAGAGAGAAGACTTACAAATGATTTCTTCAAGAGGAGTATGTCTACCAAGTAGACCAACCACAATACATTTGTTCTAGGAAAACTGTGAATTTGCAATAACAAAGTGTTAGTGTACACGAAATGAAAAAAAATGTGGAACATTAGAACTTCTATGTCAATACTAATGTCAAGAGTATCCCAAAATAACACCAAATCAAATTATTGTATCGGCGAATTACACTTTGATCGATTGAATGTCACGTAAAGTTTTTTGCTGACAGTCATATTTCCTTATAGGTGGAATGCCAAAGAAGGGTTAATAGATTTATAGTCTAAAGGAAGACTAAAGAGAAGATAATCCTAGAACTAGAGCATGCATCACATTTGCACAATGCACACTTTTGCCCAAAGTTCTACAAAGATGTATTTTACTCACCAACACTCCTTTTAAGACCCCACTTATACATGAACCCACAGGGCAAGCTTTAACTCTCATCCGTCAGTGGTTATTCACATCAGACATGGGACCAAAGTCACCAAACTAAATACTCCCTCTCCTTTCTCCTTGGTTTCTTTCAGGACTACAGAACAGTTCACGTGCTTCACTGTAAATATCTCTCTCTCATTCTCTTTCACACTCACATGGATACTGCACGCGCACACACAAAATATGACACTTAATGCATGTTTAGTAACAGCTTAATTTTGGGAAACAGTAGTTTTTTTTTCTCCAAATGCTATCTCAGGAAACTTTTGATTATAAGCTATTTTGAACCTAAAATAAACTTACCCAAACACACCTTAAGTTCTCATTTTTCTCGTAGAGTTAAAAGTTGCTTTGATAAATATAAAGTATGAGAATATTACCTTCCTTCCCACCAATCTTCTGTTACCTCCCTCATCCTCCGATATGTTTCCGACTGCATTTGATACTCAATCATTTGTGCAATTGCATGGAACTAATGGAACTTATGACTCTTAACAAAAATTCTTTACCTGTTTGTCTCCTTTTGGACCTTTAAAGAGGTCAGGATCTGAGGAAAGATCTAAGTACAGTATTCTATCACCTGTATGCATAGGACATAGTTAATCATAGTGAGCAACAAATTCAAGATCCACTGACATATTAAAGGCAAAACTTCCAGTGTTCACCTGTGTTTATTCTCGACAAAGTGAAGTCAATAATTGATATTAACAATCCATACGTTTTAACAAATATATTCCCGCCATCAAGAGTGAACTGCAACGTTACAGAATCACTTCTACTGACAAGTATATTTCCCCTGAGCAGAAGGATAATCGTAAATCAGTACACATACTAAAGTGATGATTGCATAAACAAAGTCACTGCATGAAGACCCCACCAGTGAAGATCCCGATGTTCAAATTCATATGCAGACTCCGCCACAGCAAGCCCTGCTGCAACCTGTATTTAATGATGCAATTAGCCTTCTAAGAATTAATCCTTCATCGAGCTGAAAGCACTCAGCATATACAACCAGTAACATGTAAAGCGTACCTGAACCAGTAAAGTCCTTGCCTCTTCATAATTGAGAAGTACAAAACTTTCAAGATCTTTGCCACCATGTTCTTGAACAAAGACCACGTAACACTAAATGTAACAATATGTTAGTTTATTGAGCATGTAACCATTAAATGTAACTACTCTTGTTTGTGACAGATTGACACACTGCAAATTTATGTAGAAAATATAGTTAACTAGTAACCAAATAGCATATCCCCACGTATCTATTATTTTTACTCCTTCTTTTTCACAAAAAGTCAGTATCTGTGAAACATGAGAAGAGGCTAGTAGCTTCAAAACCCATCATTCATTCATTCTACGTTTGCAGAAATATATCACTGTAAGTAACACTGTAAATACAAATTAGAAATTAACAGAAGTCCAGCACCGACAAAGTCAAAAACAGGTAACCTGTTTCTCTGGAAAATCTTTTGGGTGATCATTCTCTGAACCATGCTTATCATCCCAATCTTCCCATGCTTGAATAAGTGCCTCGTCATAAGGACCTTGGCATACTTTAAATCTATCACAGAAAACAGACCATAAATGGATGAGATACTCGTACTTATCCAAAAGAAGCAGAAGTTTGTCTTCTGTGGGTTTTAGAAATTATAATTACTTTAAGCTGGCCCTGATAGCTGACCCTGCCAATCATGTGTGTTTCTACTTTCTACTATGCCACAATGGCCAAAAAGTACTAACCCAAAGGTGGTCGACATAAACAATTTAGTTGAGTGGCAAGATTGGTAAATTAATAAGCCAGAAAAAACCAGTTTTAATCAAAAAGCTGTTTTATCTTCAAAAATGTTTTTAAGCAGCTACTGAAAATTATTAAAGTCAGATACTCACTCTATTGATTCTATGAATGTTCTGCATAAATTATAAGAGTCTCCATCATTTCCTCTCAATTGATTAAGAGTTTTGCAAAGAAGCACCTCCTCGAGCAATTCTTCGGACCTCTATAATACAAAAAAGCCATATAGCATTAACATAATACTACTAATTTATCCATGAACACAGTATCTCCGCCAGTTTTAATATAAAAACCGGTAATCATCAAAATGTTCATAAAATATTCTGATTGCAGCAAGGCAAAACATAGTTACATTAGAAAAATAACTCCCGGAAACAACCATAGCTGTGATTACCTTTTGCACTTCCCCATTTACCCTGACGTCTCCATCAAAAGGAACTATCTTGCAGACATAGTTCCCAACCTTGAAAGCTTCTCCAAACGTTCCTTCACCAACTTTCACAACAGTTTCTGAATCGCTGGAAAAAGAAAAGTGTTCTTGCTATCAACATGACGACATAGAAACATACTCAAAGAAATCCAATGGGATGGGAGTCATAATGTCAGTGCTGCATTACTCGTTACAGCAAAGGCACTTATGATCACGAATCAAAATGACTGAAGTAGTTCTTGTATACTAGATGTGAGGTGCTTTTACTTGATTTCTGTGAAATCGAGTTTTGAGATCAGTAGACACAAAAAATTTAGTTCTCAGCCTCACGCAATGACCCGACATCATTCCTAAACTCTATGTACTATCAGGAAAAAAAAAAAAAAAAACAAATTGAGATTTATAACACAGGCCCCGTGGCCCTTGTGACCTATAGAGGAAAAAAAAATTTCCAGTTTGACAGCTAATATGTGATTAGAAAAATCTAATGTATAAAAAGTAAAGGAAAACGTTCAAATCAATAATTAAGTCATAACAACATTTACTTCTTATTATAAGAAAATAAGAAACAAATCATTACCTAGATAACACATCTCGCAACATGGAAGGCGCAGACTGTCCACAAATCGCTAACAAAGCAGAGAATGGACTAATATGGCCAACATCTGCCGAAGATGAAGTTGATGCCAGGGAGAGTTTCTTAACACCAGCTTCTATATACTCACAGTCTTCATCGTTTTGAGCTAACGTCATCTTGTCATCCATTTCCAAATCGCGGTCACTCTGAGCAGGACTCTCATCAATAAACCCTCTATTGCCTCCAGTTTTGATGTTATTATCCAATTGTGAATTCTTTGCCTCGGTTCTCTCCAATGTTCTCAAGCTTGCAGAATTGAAACCAACATCATGAATGGCTCCCGAACCGGCGGCTGGAGTGTCTAGTATCTTAGAGAGCGTGCTAGACGGACCGCAGCTGGGGTTTAGTCTTCTAGAGTACAACCATTTTTCTAACCTGGAGCATACAGCTGGTAATGGAGCCTCTTCCGTTATAGTCCATGTGCCAACCTTCTTGGGCGAGGGACTCTCCTCCAACAACTCAAAAGCATCAACCTCTTGAAAGTACAATCTCTCCTTTTCGAAATTCGGGGGTTGCACAAACTTCCCCTATACATACCAAATATACAGATGACTACAAGATAACAATACTTTGCGTATCATCTGATTCTATTAAATTATTGTTCAAAACTATAATAACTTCATAATTCCCAAATTTCTAAAAATAAATAAATAAATAATTTAGAAGATCAATGGGAAAAGAAAGATACTTTTGGAAGAGCAGGTTTGCCTTTTCTTTTGTCGTGCTTCTGCAACTGAGGCTGGTAAACCATACAAGCACCAACGGCTATACTTGTCCTCCCTCTATTAACAAAGAATCAGATGATGAAACCACAAACATTAATTTGAAAGCAACAAAATATAAAATTTCAGAAATTAAGTTTCGCGAATGCAGAAGAGGGAACCTGCCTGGTGGAAAGGGAACGGTTCCAACTGACTCGCTTGTTGGGGTCGGCCAGACTCACCCGGTTCGGACGCGGGCGAGTTGGATCGGTTTGCTTTCTGTGAAAATCGAAAACGAGATCAGTTTCCAGCAAAAATTATAATAAAAAAACGAAAGAAAAAAAAGGTGGAAAGATGGAATTACAAGTTGGCGTCGCTTTGGTTGTTGTTGTTGCGGGGCTTTCTTCTCCGGTAAACGACGTCGATTTGCTGGTGGTGTTGGGATTCAGTTTCGGAGGCGAGGATTTCGGACCAGAGATGAAGGGAAGTTGAATTTGAAGTGCAGTGAGAGTGAGGGAGTTGCTGTGTGTTTTCAGCAGCACCTGCTGCTATGGAATTGGAACCCATCGTATTACTGAAGCTGTTGCTCATTGCTTCTCACTTCAATCAATGGCTCGCATCAAGCAGTTCATCAATCATTCAGTTGTAGTGTGCAGAGACGGACAGACACCCAGTTTGAAAACACTGCCCGGCGGGAACCGAACTGGAGCCTTTGGGAAGAAACAAAAACCTGCACTGCGTCTCCGGCTTTTTTTTACTAATTTAGCCCAGCCTTTTTTTCTTGGAATAAGGCCCATTGTATTAACCCCGAAAGACAAATTTAATGTTGGACTGGGCTTATTAAGGACGGTTACCGTATCCAGCCCAATGAAGCTGCCTACTTCTTACTTCCAAGCCCCCTTATTTTTTTTAGACAAAAAAAATAGCTATTTTCATAAATCTTTTTTTTTTTAATGCTTTCCTAGATCTCATTTAACAAGATTCTTATTATTATGTTATTAAAAAAAATCATAAATACCATCTCCTAGTAAATTGCAAAGTACAATTATTTATTAGGATTTTTGGTATAATGATAGACAATAAAATTTGAATCTATAACTACATATGTCTCTCACTATTAGCCCACTATTAGTGGTTTAAGAATTAGTTATATATGTAATTAGAAAGAAAAAAAAAAGGAACTTAAAGCTTGATGCTAAATATATTTATTTATAATTGCTAAATAAAAAAAACATAATCAGGAAACGATATCCCTTGTCTCAATTCCCATTAGTTTTGAAAGTGGAAAAACCAAAAAATAATAATAATAATAATACTCACATTTCTGTACCTCCCCCACCTACAGTCGGCGTCTAGGAATTGCATTTCATTAATTTGTATTGGGAAATCCGGATTAGTGGGTTGTTAGTTACGTGAATCATGACAAATATGCATCATTCCATTGGGACAATAAGATACAATCACCTACCAAAGATATATAGCTGGTACCTTGGATAATGCTGCGTTAACCCCCCAATGCCTTCGCTTAACTAGAGGCCCATGAGCTTCCGCGTGGAATTGACATGCTTGGCTTGGCTGTCTGCGGAATAATTTGCTGGTACACAAGAGCCAAAATAGCCGATTTATGCATCATATCAATCCAAGCCATGAAGCTTCCTAAGTGGAGCAATTCAGACCATTCAAGCCCAATCCTTATGGCGTAGATGATTCATGTGATTTGTTTACACACGCGATAAAGCACACAAAATTGTGGAATCTCAGATATATAATGCTTTCCGCCTACAGTCCGTTCCAAAATCAGTTGCTGGTCTTGCCAGTATTATACTATATGATTTTGGCTTATGACTAATTGTATTCATAATTTACTTTCTATATGAACTTTATATTTCAAATCAAATTTGTTAGGGTCTCCTTTTCAATTGAAAGCAATAAGTAGACCACCCAACCTACATTTCCTTCCTTAGTTGATCACACAGTTCTTGTTATGATCATTTTAACTTTCTTGCGGCTATGCTCTCAAAGGGTTTTTGACGGTTTCAAGCTTGTCACAACGTTCCCCAGTTTAATTCATCTCCCAGAAATTTCAATTTGTGAGTGGATAATAACTATATAGTGTATACATTAAAGGTAATAACAGCAAATTCTTTTCTTAAAGAAAATGAACAGCAAAATTTATTATTACCAAGTACTTAATGCCAAAATTATTTCCAAACGGTAGTCCAGGTGAAATTGATATATTGAGGGGGGATTAATAATTTTTATTTTATAGTTATGAATATTAGACACTCTAACCTGTTCTTAAGGGTATATTCGGATTGGTAATAAAGGATGAACTTGAATGGAATGAGACGAATGTACTTCAGTTCTATTATTTGAATTTCCAAATTAATGAAGAAATCATGATTTTATAATGAGACAACCTAAAATTGAAAAAAAGAAGAAAAAAAAAGTTGATAGTTTGATGGATTATTTTTATTTTTTGGCAATAAATATTTAAACACTTAATGGATTATTGAGAGTTCAGTTTGGAGTTTGATTCTTTAAAGTGATAAATTGAGGGAGTTATTCATCTTTATATCATATGATAAGATCTACATACTACATAAGTTATTAACCTAAGAGTGAATATCCTCTCACTTTTTCACTTTATATGGATACTCACTTTAAAGGATTCTAATCTATTTATAATTTTGTTATTTGAATTTTTTAAATAATGGTGGAAAAGAATCATATTATGAAATTAACTCAATTTAATTTCATGTTATATTATTTAATGTTTAACGTTTTAAATATTACCTTAAAAAATAAGATGACATGCATGTAAAGCCATCATATTAATTATTAAGCATATTAAATGTTCAAGTCTAAAATTATTTAAGAATTTCTTCCAAATTTCTATTCTCATTGGGCCTACTTCAAGGGCTGTGCATGCCTGGGGTAGGGCCCATGTAGCCGAATTTAATGCATTAGTAAAATATGAAATTAGCCCTATCACGCCCTTAATTTATGACCATCTTGTGCTCAATTAACCTTTCACCGATGCCTAGCTAGTCTATTCACCTAAGCAGATAACACAAATGATCTCTCTAATTGCCTTCCTATTTTGATGCCGAAATCAAAGGTATAACTGTTCTTTGCATCTTCTAACGTCTCATTCACGGGATCATAAAATTTTTATTTCACATTCCTCGAAAGAGCAAAGTCATTGATTCCATGTGATTCAACACGCATGATTACATTATCATAACTTTAGTTTATGTCGTTCGCACACAACAAACAAAAACGTTAGTTCATTATAGCTTTGAAGTTTGGGTAGAAGCATTGGTTCGGTTGATAGTGTTAAGTAATCCGTCGTTATATGATATGCTTCCATTATAGAAAAATAAATGTCTAAATAGTTATTATAAAAGATTATTGTAATATTAATTCGATTATCATTTAATTATTGAGTTTAATTGGTATGCACTGACAGTGTAAAATTGTTTTACACTGTCAACTAATAGAAATAGGGGAAAGTGAAAATTCATGGTGGGTCCCTCATTATAATGGGTGGTTATTTGAATGAGTTGGCACTTTCCACCATTTCTATTGGTTGACAGTGTAAAACTATTTTACACTGTCAGTGCATTTAAATTAAATTCTTAATTATTAAAGAACTTGTATCTAATTAAGATTTGGTGTATATCTTATATTAAAATATGACATGCTAGAGGGCAAGTTTGGATGACAGGAAATTTTGGTCGCAGGTTTGGTAAGAACCCTGGGTAGAGGCAAATGAAATCAATGAACAAAGTATATATTTTTTCTACTTGCAATTCAGGCCAAGTTATAGTTATTTGGCCATTTGGATTGAGGTGGGGGAGGGAAGATTGTGCAGTTACAAGATTAATGGCTGACCTAAAAAGGTGTCGCACTGCACTCATGAAATATATCTAGTTAGTGCCAAACTTTAGAGTGTATAGGACCTTCTATTTCTTTCTTTACTTTTTTTGGTGGTTGGTGTCTGTAATAGATTTAAGCTTTTATCCCATACGGTGTCGATCGATATTGGCTTATCAAACTCCTCTTTTTCTTTTCAACCTCCGATGGCGTTGGCATTGACATGAGACTGAATTTTTGAACAAATCAAATAGTAAATCACTTTTTCCCGCAAATGGGTGTGTTGTGTCAAGCGTGCTCTTCTTGCATGTAAAGCAAACCTAGCTTGCTATTTTTATTTTTATTATTTTAGCTAAGGCATCCTATAAAGGAATATTATATTAGACTTATTCTTGACTTCACCAATAATTATCTTTCTTATAATTCAAATTTTGATCTTTATCTAAAAATGTAACTTGCTTTGACACCAAAATGAATTCTTACATTAGCTATGTGACTAAGATGTGTTTGGTGGGCGAGTTGCTTCCCTTGACCACATAATGAGTTTGGACTGTAGCTGCTTCGCGTGAAAGAATTTAAGACCTTCCTCCGCCTTTCAACCAATATCTAGATTCACTCACAAGGAGCTGAAACAGAATTGAAACATTTCGGTGCCACCTTTTTAATTTATGCCACCCTAAACCCTATATATATATATTTCCACCTACCAATACCAAGGTTTCATGTAACCACTTTCTACGCGTTGGATTAGGCCAGACATTTGATCAGACAGTCAGGTTATCTTCGTTGGTCGTTTTATGCACAGAAATAATGTCTATTGTCTTCATGTAGTGGAACGGCTTCTTCGGTCAAGGGCCCCCCTTTAGCCTAACTTGGAAGCACATCATTATTAAATTGAACTTTGGCCATTCGTCAATGTATCTGCCCTAAAAAGAGAAAGCATGAACTCCCTCCTCGCGGGCATAATTAATAATTGCAAATTTCTTCTTCAATACCTCCTTAGAAAAAACTACATGAAAAAACTGTGGAATGGGGATAGTGCGAATTTTCTTCTAAAGCAAGACTGCTATTATAATCCCTCCGGTTGATTAGAGTTTATAGGCCTAATTAATAACATCAATCAATAGAATAAGTAAATGTCCTTGAACTATGCTTGTAGGGCAATCCATTTGACTTGAAAACAATTAATTTGGTTTAACTTATCCAAAAATGGTGGTCCAGGAAACATTTATGTAAGGAACTGGGATTAGGTGCTGGAGGTGGGAAAGATTAATAATACCAAACTGCCAGCATTGGCTTCTTTTATCTCGCTTTACATGTATATGATTTGCAAGAACATGAGATATACAATTGCTCCTTTCTCTCCTTTTCCACTACTTTCAAATTTTGAAAAGTGAGTGAAGCATGAATCGTCAGATATATAATATTTTTTATTTTGGGATAAGTCAGATAAAGGCCCAGCACAGAATCAGTGGGGCAAGAAAAGAAAGAAATGACAAAAGCTAAAAGCACCCAGCGTGTATTTTGGCATCTTTTTTTTTTTTGGTCGTTTGTGAGAATACGACTTAAAATTCAGTAATTTGACACATGATAGTCTGACGGGTTTGGTCCGGGAGGGAAACATTGTTAAATGAATGAAACTAAGAATATTAATTATATATTAAACAAGTGACTTACGTCTCTGTTGAGGCTTAATACATAGGATTCTAACTAGAAAATATTTGTAGGACGCATCTTTTGCGATACAGTACGAGATACATATAGAAAAAGTTAGCAAAACGATAAAAATATTTGAATGATGGGTCTCAAATAATCATTGTTACTTTTGTTTAATTTTTTTTATTCAAAAATTTACTAACATTTTTTAATAATATACTAATAAATTTTGTATTTTATATATAAAATTTACCTGTATAAACAGTATAATGCAAAACTTATCAGTGTAAATAGTGCAAAAAATATTGAGCAAAAATAATAATGATTATAAGGAATTCATTATCTAAGTATTTTTGTTGTTTTTCTCACTTTTTAACATACGTCGCGTAAGTATCCTCTATTTGTACGTCACCCTATCAGTTCGCTTCTAACTATTATGTGCCGAGTTACTATATTTTAAATCATAAATAGTTTTATGCACTTGATTAATTTTTGGAATGGGTTATATATATGCATTTTTAGCTAATTGTAAATGTACAATAAACCAGTTTAACATGTGACTATACATAAATTGCGTGAAAATATATTACCTACTGATAAATTTTAATGCAGTGAGGGTATTTTCCAATTAAAACTGTCTCGTTACATCGAAAAAAAGAGCTAACTTTCTCATTACCTGAGATTAATTATCAGCTTTTCTGTTAATTCACTTCGAGAGTATTAAATAATATAAAATTTTTAAGTTTTATACAATATTAAAAGAATTGTTACTTACCTTTGTAAATAAAAATTTCAAATGCAATTTAGTGGTCCGTGAACTATCTTGATGCTTACAGTCGTGACATATACTTGACATATGCGAAGATTTTACAAAAATATTTATAAAAAATTAAGGGAAGAAGGAAAGCATGCCACAGAAAATAGAAAATATAAAATATAATTGTATATGTAACAAAATAATTGTGAAATAAAACATCGTTTCATTATGCCAATAATTAGTTTTCAATTTTTGAGTGAAACTATATCTGTCTGTTTACTCTTTAATGATCACAGTAAAATTCCTTCTTGCTTAAAACGTCAAAACAAAACTAGCCAGTGCTTAGGTAATGGTTTGGCGCCGAATATAAGCATGTTAATAATAGCTTGCCTCTACTTCAAAATGAATATACAATAATGAACTGGATATAGTCGGCAAATAATTTGATGATGATTATTATTGTTACTATAATTATTATGAAAATATTATTATACAGTAATGAGTGATCAGACCAGTTAATTATGACATACTAATCACACAAAAGTATAATACATGAAATATTTAGACAACATTGGGCAGTGGGCTTAGAGTAAAGCTTGATATACGGATATGTGAATAAAAGTGATGTATTTTAAATATTTTTCATGGTTTTAAGCCATCAACAGTAGAGTAAGAGTAATGTGATGAAAAAATTCTTAATTCTTCCATAGAATTTTTTTTCCTATACTTTATTTCTCTTATTTACCATTAATTTTTTTCTTTTTTTTTTCTCTCTTTTATACTTTTCAAAATAAAAAACTAAGGGTGTGTTTGGATTGTAAAAATATTTCCTATTTTTATTTTTTTTATTTTTTGAAAAGGATTTTTATTTTCAGATTTTAGGAATTTAGGAAATATATTTGGTTTATAAAAGTAAATTATATTTTCAAAAAGTGAAAACAATGAAAATATATTTGGCTTGTCTGTTTTTAAAATATATTTTCAAAATCAAATTTTAGATAATAAAATTATATTTATTATTAAATGATAAGAATTATATATATTTGATTTGTATATTTTGTTCATCTATTAAAACTTCAACTGCAGACTTATAATGACAAAATATGTTCGGAATATATTTAATTTGTGAGTAAATTATAGTCACACTAAAAAGAGATATAATTGAACAAAATAACTCGTATTATCTATAATTACAGTTTTTATTATACTTCAACTTATTAATTAGCTAAAAAATACAAAAAAAAAATAAAAGAGAAAGATATCACCCTACAACAAAGTATAAAAAGTGATAGTCATCAATCATCTACAATAATTATCCCACATTTGAACAGTAATTATCCTCCTAATTTATGTCATTTGAGTTGTTTTAGTAGCATTAATATTAACACCCTCTTAATCTATACTTAAACTTTGTCCAAGATGACAATATGAAAATTTTCTTTATATGATTACGAAGAGTAAAAAAGAACGATATGTTTTTAATTTAATTATGTTTTTCATTAAATCTTAAATGCAAGATGACAATATAAAAAATTTCTTCATACGATTATAAATAGTAAAAAGGAATGATCTAATAACCAGTTTTTAATTACTCTTTAGATTAATTTTCTACACAATCAGACTGAGTTTTTAATACTTGATAGCAATCGCAATTTATTAATTTAAATACGTACTACAACAACTAGATGGTAAGAGAAGGTATAGCTCAGTGACAATTTCTCTCATAGTGTACAAACGACTTTGAATTTTTACTGAAGCTTTAAATAGGTGGCGTGAAGTATTGAAAGAGGAAAAAAATAAGAAGAGTTTTTGCCAGCAAATTCAAACACAATGCACTGGAGTGAAAAAGGACAATATTTGCTCTGATTTACCATCGTGTCACCGCGTTTTCAGTTGAAAATATTTTCAATAAATGTATATAAAATATTGAAAACGTATACAAAATTTTGAAAATGTGAAAATAACATTTTCAAAATCATGAAGATTTTTGAAAATATTTTCATGAAATATTTTTAACAAAATTTAACCAAACATATTTTTATAACCATTTTTTATTTTCACTGAAAATGAAAATAAGAAATACGCAGGCCAAACGGCCCCTAAGATTATTTCATGAAGCAAGAAATTTTTACTGAAAATGTAGGAGTGTCTCAATGAAATGATTGTCTTGCAGTGCACTTGGAAGACAGTAAACAAACAGCTCAGCCCACCTTCAAATTTAAAAAAGTGGGTAAGAAAGCAGTTAAATACGGTAAGTAATAAACAAGCCACAGTTTATTTTTTTCAAGGATTAAAATTATGAATTATGAATATTATATAAAGACAGTCATAAACAGAGACTTCCTTATAACAATCTTAAAACTACAGTATTTTTCAGAACTATTCCGATAAGAACATTTCTGTAATAGGTGAAAGGCAATAATAAAAGCATAATTGTGATAGCAAGTAATTTTAACTCTTTGAATAAAAGAGTTTAAATTTTAGATAAATAAATTTTATAAAAAAGTTATTGTTCTTAAAATCAGAAATACATTAATCTTCAACAGTAAAACTGTTTGGCTCGATAATATTTTGTATGAAAACACACGAATACACATAAAATGATTTTATTGAAGAAGAAATATAAATCAAAAGTAGAAAAAGGGAGAGATTGCTAAAAAACCAGGAGGAGTGGCACATAATAATATCAGTACAAATGTCAGAATTTTGTTTCGTGCCATAAATAATTATTCATCTTTAGAAATAATTTAAATAAGTTAAATCTCTAAAAATATTCCGTGATTTAAAAGAGACAATGGGTATAAAAGACCAACAAAAAGGGCAAAAAGAAAAGACCAAAAAAGAGTGAGATTAATTGGGGATAATGAGTCACATTCATATGAGATGGAGGAAAATCCCAAGACGACATTGTTACCTTAGTAGAGTTCCCTTGCTTGTGTTTTCCTGTGTTAATTGTTACCCTTTATATGCATGAGTAATGTTGTTTTCACATAATCTACCAATAATATTATTTTAACATAATTTATCTCATATTTCGAGCGATTTATTATTAAATGGGTGTTGCCCTCGTCATTTAAACTGAGTCCTCCACGGTGGTGGATAAATGATAAATTAACCCATAATACGAAGAGGCCTCTGTAAAGATAATATTTCAAAACAAATAAATGCGATGGAAGGCATCTATTCTAAGACCCTATCACCTACCAGTGATAACTCCATCCCTTCCTCTCTATCATAGCCACACCACACCATACCACACCACACCATCACTCGCATTTCCATCTTACTCCCTCTGCCACCACCTTTCTTTGTGTTTTTTGTTCCTTCAGACAGCTCCATCTCATCTTAGATTTACGCACACATTTTCCACACCCCAACAACACCCCACATACGATTTTTCGCCCTCCACCTATATAGTTGCTTTTGCTGACAACTCACTAGATTCGGGGTTCCTTTTCCCTCTTGTGTGTTTTTGGTTGCCTTTACTCAAAGATCTGAACTTTTGAGTTGTTCCACCGTTTGAAGCAGTTAACTTGTGATGGGGCGGTCTCTGAGATCTGGGGTTTGAGGTTGTCCTTCTGAATGTGTACATAAGGTATGAGTAAGACTGTGAATGGTTTATTGGGTGTTGGGAATTCTGAATTCATTTTGCTTCATGGTTCTTTTGAGTTAATTTTAATAATTTTAATCTCATGTTTGTGTTTCCTGGTACTCTTTCTTTCCAATCTGTTGAATATCACATTGCCTTGAATGCTAATGCACAAATGTTTGATGAAATGTACAGTTATATAATTTATTGCTTATATCTCTGTATTAGGTACCAAGGCTTGCTAAGAGATGGGTGGTAATCTTAATGCTGACTTATCCAAGAAAACTCCCATTTTTGGCCTTAAGGTTTGGGAAATAGTTGGAATTGTGGTTGGATTGTCTATTGTTATCATCCTCTCATTGCTCTCACTTTGCCTTACCTCAAGGAAGAAATCTAGAAAAGCTAGGGATAAGATTCCTGTTAGTCAGATACCAACTGTCTCAAAGGAAATTAAGGAAGTGCGGGTTGAGCAAGTATCAACAAATGGATTTGCTCCCCGTGAGGGAATACTTCTTACCATTCATGACAAATCCAGTGACAAAGAATCAGACAAAGTGATGGTTCATTTAGGTGTGGGGAAGATGAAGAATGGGGATAGCAGCAGTCAATCAGGCTCATTTCATCACATAGAGAAAGATGGAGGTGGGTCACTGTCAGGAGAAGAAGGTAGCTCTGGCACGGTTGCAGTGCACAAGCACTCTTCTTCTTACCCTATAACAGCTCCTTCACCTCTGACTGGTCTCCCAGAGTTCTCTCATTTGGGCTGGGGTCACTGGTTTACCTTGAGGGATCTTGAACTTGCTACAAATCGTTTTTCCAAAGACAATGTCATTGGTGAAGGTGGTTATGGAGTTGTTTATCGGGGACAGTTGATCAATGGGACTCCAGTGGCAGTTAAAAAGATACTCAACAACATGTGAGTTCCAACACAATGTCCAGGCTACTTGCCTTTTTTGTTTTGTTACTATTTCCCTCAATTCTGCTGAAACTTAACTCCTAAGGTTTTTCTAGCAGTGGTCAAGCTGAGAAAGAATTTAGAGTAGAAGTTGAAGCTATTGGACATGTTCGACACAAAAACTTGGTTCGGCTTTTGGGGTACTGCATTGAGGGGACTCACAGGTACCTCATGTATCATCTCAAATATCCACCTAGATAAACAAGCAATTGTAGTTAGGAAGAATATGACTTATGTGTTCATTCACCTGGTTGTGAGTTCAATCTTGCGTTTGCTGAACATATAAGATGGTATATTTTCAGGATGTTGGTCTATGAGTATGTCAATAATGGAAACTTGGAGCAATGGCTTCATGGAGCTATGCGTCACCATGGATATCTTACCTGGGAAGCGCGTATCAAGATTCTCCTTGGCACGGCCAAAGCGTGAGTCTCTGCATCTATGCTTCTTCTGGCTTTCTTAGTCCTCATTTAAAGCAATATGCTTGTTTCAGGCTTGCATATTTGCATGAAGCAATTGAGCCAAAGGTGGTACACCGAGATATCAAGTCAAGCAATATATTAATTGACGATGATTTCAATGCCAAGGTTTCTGATTTTGGCCTGGCGAAGTTATTGGGTGCTGGAAAGAGTCATGTCACAACACGAGTTATGGGAACCTTTGGGTCAGTACCCGTGCTTTCCCATTTAATGCAATGAAACTTTCCGGTGCTCAGTATTGATAAACTTTCTGAAGAAAAAATTTGTTTTTATATTCTTTTTTGGTCTAAATGTTTCACAGGTATGTGGCTCCTGAATATGCAAATACTGGCCTTCTAAATGAAAAGAGTGATGTTTATAGCTTTGGTGTTTTGCTACTGGAAGCAATTACTGGAAGAGATCCAGTTGACTATGGACGTCCAACACATGAGGTGAATAACTTACTTTTATCTTGGGCACTAAATCCAGCTTGATGTATGCGTGTTTGTTTTCTCCATTGTGTTTGATCCATAGAGAATGGTGATAATAAAGAAGATGAACAGTTGTGTTGTATATCTGCTGCTAATCATAGATATACAACGCTTCTGCCCTTTGTCTGCCAACTTGAGGATAAATGTTGCCTAAATTCTTTTAGCTAGATGCTTAAACAGGCCTATTAATATGAAAAATATAGCCACCATACTTTTTTGGGTTGTCTGGTCCATGCTGACAGCTGAATGACTGATCTATGATCTCTAATTATTTTCTTCAATAGTAAAAGGAAAGCAAATCATTGGGACATTGTGATTAAAAATTAATTGATTGCCTGTTAAAACAGAAATAGGAGTTAATCTTCACTTCTTCTTTGACCCCCTATACAAACAGTAAACACTAATGGCACCAACATTCTTGACAACTGTTACTAACTATTGTGTTTGCAATTTTGCATGTTCTTTAATTGTCTCTACTATTACTGCTGTTATTATTACTTAGAGGAACCCTCCTACAAAGCAAAATCTATTACATTGCCCCTTTAACCTTATCCAATGCTTGAAATGCTCCAACATGATACACTGTTGGCCTCCTCATAATTTTGGATATAATTTGAAGAAGTTCATTATCCCATCCAGTTTAACTAAACAATACATGTAGTCTGGCTTGGCACCTGCAATAATTATATGAGGATTAGTTTGTTTGGATGGTTGTAGATATCCCTCTTTAGGACCTTTTGCTCGATTATTAACAAGAGTATCTCTTGTGTGCTCTTAGTTACTTAGTTCTGCATAGCAACTTCTGATCGGGAATTTTGACTGGCAATTACCATGAAACTGCAATGGTTTTCAGGTGAATCTGGTTGATTGGCTGAAGATGATGGTTGGAAACAGGCGATCAGAAGAAGTAGTGGATCTGAACATTGAGGTGAAGCCACCAACCAGAGCTTTAAAACGGGCTCTCTTAACTGCTTTAAGATGCTTGGATCCAGATTCTGAGAAAAGGCCCAAGATGAGCCAAGTTGTACGTATGCTGGAGTCAGAGGAATACCCTTTACCAAGAGAGGTACGTTTTTCCCACTTTGTCTTGTTATCTACTAGTTGTTATTGCTGCCCTCTACACTACTTCCATGAATATACCCATTCTTGTTTTGCTTTGTCTTGTTTCCTTTCTTGTTGTTGGGTAATAAATAGTAAAACTCATCAAAAACTTTGTGTTTATTCATCATAAAATGTTGTCACAAAAGTATAATAGATCGATAAAGTAGTTACTAGTTATATCATCCTCCAGCAAGTTGATGACAACTCCTTTCTTTCTAACCCATTTCCAGTGCCTTTTCTTTCTCCTCCTTTTAAAATAAATTTGATGTCGTACATTGTCCCGACGATGTTCAGGACCGAAGGCACAGAAGAAATCGAGGGGGAAGTGCAGAAATTGATTCCCAGAAAGAATATTCCGACACAGACAGGAGTGAGATTCAAGGTTCCAGATAAGAGAGCAGAAAGAGTTAACAGCAGACATTGCTCAAAGACAAGGTTCTTTACGAGGATCAGTGGGTTGTTACTGGGATGTATAAAGTGGTAGGCTATTTTTTCCTTTGCAAGATTTTTTAACCTTTTAGATCCTTGGACTTGCCTTCCTATGGTGGGCATTTCACAGGGGTTGGCACAACTGGAGATATATTTATTTTGATTTTTTCCCTTATGCTTTGGTTTATGGTCTCCTTTTGTTTGTAGAAGGATAGATATTGTTTTTGTATGAAGGTGGGTTGTACTGCTAAGATAAGAACCCAAAATATTGGGGCGTGTACATAAATGGGTTTCTTTCCAATATTTGTTCCACAAATCTGTTTGGCTTGCCACTGGGGAAAGTAAAAAGAGCAGTTTATCTTGAAAAAAAAAAAAAAAAGAAGGAAATATCAGTTTGTGATTTTGAGAAATCCCCTTATTAGACTTTGAGCTCTAAACCATGTCTTAGAAGGGATCTTTTGGCTCGTTGGTTACTAAAATTTCTCCAAGTTGAATGTAGATTACGCATATGAATAATATGAATAATTAATATATAAAATGGACCCAGTATAGAGGTGCCCGTGTTCATTATCCAACTGTGCCCCAAGGATGATTATATGTGAGAAATAAAAAAAAAAAAAAAGAAAACAAAAAGATTTTAACTTAGTCTCACCCTTACATTATCATTTGGAGTTAATAATTACGCATCCAACTAATGAGTATTCCAACGTTAAAGTTGTGTTAAAATCTAAAAAGGTCATATATTAAAAATGTTTAGAACTAGAAAAGAAGATACGAAATTAACGCTTTGATTGATTTAAATAATTTGATATTTATTTTTAAATAAAACTTGGAATTTGAATTTAGTAATTGAAAAAAATTTAATATTAAAAGAGTTTTATTGTTAAAGAATACTAGTTAAGTTCGAGCAGCCCCATTGTTCCGAAGTGAACCGGCTGTGTCTTGAGTGATAAACCTCACTGTTGTGGCAATTCCTCAATACCCACCCGTCATGGCTCCTATTTGCATTTTCGTCAAGCATATTTCAACTGAATTAGCCTGGCATGCGTTCTTTTTGAACATGAATGACGAAGTTCCAGACAAGGGTCCCCAGTGTATCAGTGTTAATTCTGTTTTTCTTTGGCTGATACTCCTATGATATTTTATTTTATTTTTGTCCGAATGATGATTTGTACAAGCAATTTTCATAACCAATATTTCCTTTTTTAGTCGGTATTTCTTAGGGATAACCGACAGTAGTACCGTCAGTAGTGAGGCAAAATTGAGTTCCATGCTAGCTGATTCAAGAATCAAGAGACCCAAGTTTTCCAACCCGGTGATGTCTCTGACTCTGAACCGACAAGCCAAGGGAACTGTTAATGAACTAGGGGGGTAATCAAGAATCAATATTCTGCCGTCCCACCGAGATCAGGTACTCTGAACAACAGATAACATATAAAGAACATAAACTAATATTTCACTCTCAAACATAATATTTTAACAGCTCTTGGTTTCTACTAAATACTCGGCTCAATCCAAATATAAGTAGGGAAGAAATAACAACCAGTGGAGATGCTTTGACTATAGTGAAGGGAGAAGGTGAAACAAGACCCCAAAAGAAAAGACAGAAAAACAAAACTAGGATCTTTCGCATCAAACCAGCCAGAGAACAAACATGTAATCACTTTCTTGGCAAACAACCTTATTCTTGGGGCTTGTCCCAATTGAGAGGCTTCACCACCTCCCAGGTGAAATCAGGGTCATCCCTTCCAAAATGACCATAAGCAGCAGTCTTCAAGAACCTGCCATTTCCACCCCTCTTAAGGTCCAAATTAATGGAAATCATTCCAGGCCTGAAGTCAAAATTCTCCTTCACAATCTTCAGAATCTCCTTGTCTGGAATCTTTCCTGTCCCATAAGTGTCAATAAACACAGACAGTGGCTCAGGAACACCAATTGCATATGAAATTTGCACAATGCACCTTCTGGCAAGTCCACTGGCCACAATACTCTTTGCAGCCTGTCTAGCAATATAGGCTCCACTCCTGTCTACCTTGGTAGGGTCCTTCCCGGAGAAAGCACCACCACCATGTGCTCCCCAACCACCATAGGTGTCGACGATGATTTTGCGGCCGGTGAGGCCAGCATCACCATGAGGGCCACCGATGACAAAACGGCCGGATGGGTTGAGATGGAAAATGGTCTTCTCATCCAAGTACTTCTCAGGTATAACAGGCTTAATAACATGCTCCTTGAGATCAGCAGCAATCTCATCATTGGTAACGGTCTCATCATGCTGTGTGGAAATAAGAACAGTGTGGACACGAACTGGGACCATTGCACCATTGTCATTATAGTATTCCACAGTGACTTGTGTCTTTCCATCAGGTCTCAACCAAGTGCAGGTCCCATTCTTGCGCACTTCAGTGAGGCGAGCACCAAGCTTGGTTGCAAGGACATGGCTGAGAGGCATAAACTCAGGTGTTTCATCTGTGGCAAAGCCAAACATGTGACCTTGATCACCAGCACCTATCTCCTCAGGTCGCTTGGTGAGATGACCATGGACTCCTTGGGCAATATCAGGGCTTTGTTGCTCCAGGTAGACCAATACCTTGCAATTGTCAGCATCAAGGCCAACATCATTGGACACAAAACCGATGGAATGGCACGTGTTGCGGACAATCTTCTCATAGTCTACATTAGCTTTTGTGGTGATCTCTCCAAACACCATGACCAAGTTAGTCTTGGTGCAGGTCTCACAAGCAACCTTGCTTTCTGGATCTTGCTCCAGGCAGGCATCAAGCACTGCATCAGAAATCTGGTCACAAAGCTTGTCAGGATGACCCTCATTCACCGACTCAGAAGTGAACAAGAAGGTATCCATTCTCCCAAGTCCCAAGCTACAAGAGACAAAAGACGGATTAAAAATATAACAACAATTTCTTGTAAGACACAAAAACAATGGATTAAACATACAACACATGCTTCATGCTAAATGGCCCACAATTGCTGAGTTGTTAAACTTGAATGGATCAGAGCACAACTTTTTTCTTGTTCGGGAGCATCTAAGAATTTCTCCATAAAAAGCAGGGATGTCATATTCAAACTTTGAATAAAGGGCACTGAACTGAACAGATTATGATACAAGCTTGTTCGGTGTATAATTGGGTAAGCATGCTCAAGGGACAAGATTTAGCTGCCACATGCTACCGGGGAATAGAAGTAAAAGTAAAAGTAAAGTTACACTAGCGGAAGAATATTGAGATGTCGATTAAAAGAAGAGTAAAGGAACCCATGTCATATATATCAAAAGCATAAAGACGTATTCTTCACATTCAAGAAATACAAAAGGTATTTTAATTATAAAAAAGACAAAAAAGAGATAGAAAACAAAATACTCGTAACGTACGGTAGGGAGCACCCAAAAACGCTGGAACACGGACTCTTGAAGGATGTTTAACTTGCTAACAATTTTTCAACTTCACAACGCCGGAGAATGACCCAATTATTCATTTAAGCATAAAGATACTCGATTACCAGTTCAAGTTGCAAGAATAATCCAACATAAGCATACAACCAGAGCCAAATCACAACAAAAACAACTATAAAATTGGCCCGTTTGTTTGATTTCTCCCAGGAGCAAAAAAAAAAAAAAAGAGGTAAGAAAAATAGGCCGCAATCAGAATTTCATATGTCAAATAACTAAGGTGGATAACAATTCAAGCAAAAGCCAATTTCATTTCAACCAGCACAATTTTATCAAATTGATGAAGAAAAAAAAATTCCCACCCAGTTTCATAACAAAGCATCCAAGCATGAAATGAAATAACTTGGGTAGAGATTCAGCAGTCATACAAAAAAGGTGGACACAAAAATTATAGATGACAGCATGAGTAGTGACAGACATAAAAACACAGACCAACCTTAACTAGAAGGAACCTTTCACTCGAGTCCAGAGGGGTCTCAAATCCACTCCACTCTACAACTCCTTCTCGGCTTACCCGAATTGTATGCAGAGCATTCAGCTTGGCCACTCGGCATTTATAGGCACATCGGATGCTGATGCCGTGTGAACGGAATGAATTTTTATGTTGTTTTCAGGAATAATTGTTTTATATGATATTTTAGATATATTTGATGTATAAATTAAATATTTGAAAATATTTGATAAAGTTTGAAAAATATTCTTGATAGAGGTAGGGTAGCAGCTAGTGACTTTGGAGGGTGATTTTTTTATATATGGTATTTTGAGTGGTTTATTGGAAATATACGATATTTTTGATAAAATTTGAAAATTATGAAATTTTGGAAGGAATTCTATTTATTGTGAGACAGATTTCATTATTTTTAATTAAAAAAATTGAAATTTGGTATGCTTTCAACTGAATCTTATTATTTTAATATAAATAAGGAGAGAAAAAAATAGATTTGACTTACTATCAATCAGATTCTATTATTTTAATAAAATGGAGAAAAAAAAAGAAGAGACATAAGAGAGAGAAAAAAAAAAGAAAGAGAGAAGAAAAGAAGAAAAAAGAGAGAGAAAAATTATAAAAAATAAAAATATCATATTTTTTATTTTATTAAAAATATTATATTTATCAATTTTTTTTACAAAAAATTTTATATAAAAAATAATTATCTGACTTTGGATGATAACAATGATATTTTGATCATTTTATTATAATAAATACCCTCTTTCTATAAAAATATTAAACTTTTATAGAAATAATAATATTTTTAAGATAATTTTTTTTAATAATACAATATTCTTAAAAATATTACTTCAAACTTCACACCAAAATATATGCCCCCATATCGAACTCAATGTCTATGTTGTAACTCTTCCCTGTCCCACATGCCACGAGAAAGTTTTGACATTAGTCTTGAAATTCCTACTCTGTTACTTATTAATTAATGAAAGATTAATTTTGATATATTAATAATATAAAATTTTTTATATAATTAATTATTTATTTTTTATTTATATAATTATTCAAATAATAGATATAAAATTTAATTATATTTATTAATATAATAAAATATAATTAAATGATAATATAAAAATATTTTATATGGGCATCCAAATTAATTAATTAATTATTTTTTTCACTGTTTTAGCTTCTTCTTTTTTTGAGTTGGTGCGCATAAAGATTTCTTCAATTGTAAAAAAAATAATAATGCACATGAAAAGTAATGATGTCGCATATAATTTTGATATATCCAAAGAGTAAATTTCAAATTTTTTTGGATTAAATTAATGTCAAATTTAAAATATTAGGATTAAAAATGATATTTACTCAACTTTTTTATACTGTCTTCTAATTAATTAGATTCTTCCATAAACATGATTTTTGAAGTAATAGCTATAAAAGTCAAACTTAGTTATTATTATAGCAATATATGGTTGGATAACAGTATAAAATTTTTTTATATTATCAGTATATCAAAATTAAATTTTATTTATATTTATATAAATTTAATTTTGCAATATTATTAGTGTGAAAAATTTTATAAAGATATTCAATTATATACTATCACATTAACAAAAATATTAACTCAATCACATACTATTTTAAAAATTTTATAAATAAAAATATGTTACCAGATAAGAATACTAAATTTCTTTACACTAACAATATATAAAAAATAATCTCTATTTATATTATTTTATATTTGTATTATTTAATTATAATTTAATTTATCCTTTGTCTTTTGTCTTGTACACTAATATTTTAATGTTATCATATAAATAAATGATATAAATCTTTAAAAATAACATAACATCTAGTTTGTTTATATAAAAAAAAAGATTAATTTTAATACTTGATAATTTTATATTATTATTAATCAAATAAAAATTTTTAATATAATAGTTAGTTGAATTAAAGATTTTTATTAATATAATTATATATAATTAAATATTTGTATAATTTATTTTTTACACTAATAATATATTTAAATTAAATCTTATAAAAAAGGGGAAAAAAATTGAAGAGGCACCGGTGGGCTGTGACTAATTTTGACGTGCAAGTTCCAAACTTAAGGGCTTGCTAAATTGGACCGCTGGATGAAATATAATGGACGGTTGGTATTGAATGGAGTGGTTGGGGAGAACGATGGCCGTTTACCAACCCTTATGTGATTGATGGCTTATTATATGCGCTGAAAGTGTAATTTGTCGTCTAATAGAAATAGAGATGGTAAGAAATTATGACAAATTTTTTATTATAATAAGTAATTATTTATATAAATTAATATTTTTTATTATTTTTATTGATTAATAATATAAAATTATTTTATACTGTCAATATATTTAAATTAAATTCTTACTTAAATATTATGAGAAATGAACATAGCATAAAAAAAGAAAAAAAAATATTTTGGCAATGAAAATGAAAATGATGAACAGGTGTGGCTTGGTAAGAAATGTTTTTCATTTCAGTTTGTATTATGTTTTTAATCAAGAGTTCTGTTATGTAATATAACTTGCGTTAAATAAATAGATAGAATATAGATTCAATTTAAGTGAAGTTCATACCCTATTTAATAGTGAATAGAGTATGAGTTAACATAATATATAAGAAAAATTATATTCATACAATAATTTTTTAATCAAATAGAAATATAATTCACCAACAAAAAATAATAAGAATAAAATTTAAATTATCCTGAGTTATCAAATATACTTTTGATTGCCTCATGTTGAGATGCTGATTGTGTTTTTATAATTTAAATTAAATTAAATTAAAAAATATGTGTTTAAATGAAAAAATTAATAGGGAAGCTGAAATTTAAAAAAAATAAATAAATATTATTTATTATGAAATAAGACTTCTTTAATCATATTTTTCCGTATGACATAATTGCTGCAACCGCATGTGGCATGCATTTGACGAGTTTAGGTGAGTTGGTGCATGAGCGACAAGCGCAAGTGAGGGAGAAAGTCGGTGAGATTAGCTTTAATTTTTATTTTTTGTTTTCGATAAAAGGGTGAGATTAGCTTTCATTGGACGGGCAAAACTAGCCATCTATATCCTAAATATAATAATCATTTAAATCGGAAAATAATTAAACTTTGTCAATTTTTTTATTTCTTAAATTTATAAATGATTTTTTTGACGAAATATGTAATTAGTCAGGGAAAAACTGCATCGTAACAGTCAACAATTTTTTAAAATTTATCGAAAGTCTCTAGCGTTGAGTTAGTTTAAGTAATTTAATATTAACTTTTTAAGTTTAAATTTTGTAAATAAAAAAATTAATACTAAAATATTTTTTTTAATAATATATCAATCCAAACTCAACTTAAAGTCTACAACTCTAAATATTATAATTTAGGCATATATATATATAGTAATTGGAGCTAAGACGTACATATCAACAATAATAGGTGACAAAATTAATGTGAGTGAGAGATTTTATATAAAATTATTATTATATTATAATATATAAAATATAAAAAAATATTTATATTAGGTTGTATAAGATAAAAAAGTAATTTAATATAAATATATATTTTTTCTTTTTACTTTTTTCTCTAATTAAGTAAGAGAATTTTTTTTATTTTTTTTTCCATTTTCTCTTCATTAAAGTAATAAGAAAGAAAATTAATTTTTCTCTTTATTTTTTTATTTTATCTATTTTATTTCTTTCTATTTTTTCCTATTTTCTTTTATTATCCAAACAAAGGGTAAATCTTAGCCATTGAATAATTTATGATTTTAAAAAAAATGAAATATACTCAATTGAAAATTGTGATTTTTTTTTAATGTAGTCGTGTATATAATGATTGAACATATATATAAAAGCTTTTTTATAATTCATTTTTTTTTTTTTGTCTTTGGGGTGAATATATTTACTCCAAATTATGGGAGTCGAACTTTACCTCTACCATTCACAATATGTGGTATCTCCATTAAGGCAGATGACTCATCCATTAAGTTATACCTTTTTAGAGTAAATTATACTGACTTCTTTTAGGGTAATATGATATTACATATAGTATCTCTTGATTTTTAAAATATATATTAATATTCTCTGAGGTATAGATAATTTTATATATGATACTATTGTTTTTTGTAAAACGTAATGCTAAATATTTTTATAAATATGACACTGATCTCTCCTAAAAAGAGGTCAAGTATAAAAAATTAAAGAATACTGTGTATACAATTATCTAATTTTAGAAAAGATCAGTATAATTTATCTTTATTTTAATGATATAGTGTTTTCTATCTTGGGTTTTGACCTATTGTTGTAGCCAAAAAATAAATAAATAAATAAAACTTTGTAACTTTTTTATAAGGTCGTATAATATGATAAATTTTAAAGTGAAGAGGGCTCGTCTTAGACATATAAATTAATATTTTATAGGTGTAAAGTTATATAGATCGTATTACATTTTTTTTATTAATATAATTTTGGACATACTAAAATCTAAGTTACCAACTTATGAAAGTTAAAACTTTCTACTTAAATATTTACCAATAATATTGTTCGTCATCCTATTAAATAATGAAATTAACTTTGATATATTGTTGGTGTAAAATATTTTATATTATCAATTAATTAGATATTATTAGATATGTGATTTTTTAGGTTATTATTACTAAAATTAAATACTTTTGATGATATATATAATAATATATAATTAAATAATTATACAAAAATATTTTATACAAATATCATATCAAAATTAAATCTTTAAATAATTAATTTTTTTGTTCATTTTTTTTAATCAAGACTCTCCTTTAAATAATTAAGTTTTTTGCTTTTGGTTGGGAAGGAGGGGCGGGGGGTGTTGGGATTGGAGGACAAGGATAGGTGGTTCCAAGCATCAAACCCGGTGTAGCTCATCGAGGCCCCACATATGTTAACCACTGAGCCCTGAGCCTCAGCTACCTTTAAATAATTAAGTTTAGCACCTGTTCAAATCAAGATAAAAAAGAATAATGAACCATGTTGGAAATAAGCCCATTCCAGGCCAATGGCCCAACGCCAGACATCAGATAACCGAGTCATTAATTGACGAAGACATTTCATTCGGCTCACGTTGTGTGGGATGACGCCCCGCCACGCCGAGTTGCAAATTGCAATGGTATGCATAGCTTTTGTGTAACGTCTACTTTTATAATTGATGGTAAAGATTTATATATTATTGTGTTTTGCGAAATTTTTGTACAAAATTTTCATATGGAAAGATTTATTCTCATCTAGAAGTCTTATACATCATATGAAAGAGAGTGATTGAGTAAGGAATAAAGTGAAATAAATCATGTCATTCTCCTATTTAAATATTCATAAGATTAAGGATGTGTTTGTTTGTACTTTTTTAAGTAAAAAAATCACTTTTTTTTATTAAAAAAATTAGTTTTCATATATTTAGATAAATTTTAAAAAATAATTGGATAATAAAAAAAATCAATTTTAAGCTTTTTTGGAAAAGTTGAAAAGAATAGTTTATGAAAAAAAATCAATTTTCTATTTTTTCTATTATATATAAAATTTAAGTTTCAAAATCACTTTTTTCAAAATCCGAAATAAACATACCCTAAGTTATTCTCTTTCTTAATATTTATTCTCAATTCAAACATAGCTTAAAAGTCAACATTAGTGATCAACCGAAAAAATCGTTAGATTTTGAGGGATTAGATGGAAATACCATGATATTTTAGAGACTAAAAAGGGAAATTATTTTATTTTCCATGAAAAATATTTATATTTATATTTATATTTATATTTATATTTATATTTGTAAGATTTCAATTGTTACAAGCTAAAATATATATATATATATATATATATATATATATATATATATATATATATATATATATATATATTGGAAAATAAGAATGTCATTTTATTAATGATATTTTTTTCTTGGGTAAGATAAAAGGATCACACCACCCTAAGAAATAAGGGTGTTCGTTGTTTGATTTAGTTCGATTTTGGGAAAAAACTATCAGATCGAATTAATAAATTTTATTTTGCTTTGGTTTGGTTTAATTATAATTGAGAAATTGATCTAAACCAAACCAATTTAAATCGGTTTGGATTGGTTCGATTTTTGATTTTTTAATAAAATATTTTATAAAGTATAAAAAATAAATTTTATTTTGAGTAAATTAAAAGAATTAATAAATTATTATAAATCTAAAATATTGAGTTAAGATATAATAAAAATACTTGAATAATTCTAGTATTAAAATATTATAGAATATATATATATATATATTAGTAAAAGTATAGATATGGATAAGTAATATATGATATATAATATATCTCATATACATATATAATTATTAATATGTAATATATTATCGGTTTGGTTCGATTTTAAAAATTAAAATCGAAAACCGAAAATCGAACCAAACTGAATTGATCGATTTTTATAAAATCAGAATCAATTAAAACAATTTATTTTGATTTTAATCAATTTTTGATTTTAATTTAGTTTGAATCGATTTTGACCATGTTTACTAAGAAATGAGCATGCTGCTCGTATAGGGTAAATAACCTAATTCTGCAGGAGGTTTCTTTAAAACATGACAACCCATACACAAAGAAAAAGAGAAATTTGCTAGCCAATTCACAACTTGATTTGCCTTTTTAAATGTGTGAGAGACTTGAACTTGCTAATTCCATTCATGATGAGTTGGTTTGTATAATTTTTCAAAGAAAAAAGTTGGAGTGCGTTTGGTTTACCCATTTTCCATTTTTATTTTCAATGAAAATAAAAAACAAATATGAAAACAAAAAACAAATATAAAAACATGTTTGGTTTAATCTTAAAGAAAATATTTTTATGAAAATATTTTGATAAGAAGCAAAATTGGGAAATATTGATTTCACCTTTTCAGTATTTTCTTTCTAATTTATTGAAAATGTTTTCATTCCAAAGCATAGTGACATAAACGTAAATAATTTTTTTTTTTTTTACTTAAGTGGACCACGTATGAACCTGAGCATCACATCTTTTTTAAAATAAATAATAATAATATTGATTCAGATTTATCATGAACCCAAAATTATATTACATCTTAATTATTAAAAATATATTTTAAAATTATAAATATACAAATATTAAAAAATCAATAATTAAGATATAATATAAATTTGGATTCACATAATTTCTCTTTCAAAATGCCACCGCAATAATCGCTCACATTTGCTCGCATGATCAAAAGCCGTGGGGCCTTCCAATTCCGTCTGCATTAAATGCCAAAAACAATTCTTTAATATGAACGGGCAAAGAATTGTACCAAAAAAAGGGGCATATAATAAAGATTAATCATAAAATATTGTTAATATGTAAAATTTTATATTATTAATTAATAATATTTTATTTTTGTATGTATTTTAAAATAATTGCAATAAGAATTAAATATTTTTATTTATATATTAATATATTATTGAATGAATCTATAATTGGATATTGTTAATATGTATTGAAGTTAAATTTATATATATCATTTTATATTTATGTATGTTTAAAATAAAATTATTGAAATTAAAATAAAAATGTATTTAAAATAGAACTAGTGAAAAATTTAATTTAATTTAAATATATTTTTATTGTTAAAAATCTAATCATTTATTGATGCATCATTAAAAGTACTTCACTCTCATAATAATTACTTTTAAAATCATATATATAATAAAATAAAATATATTTTTTATTATAAATAAACTAAAGATAAGATATTTGATGCATATTAATGAAATAATCTTGATTACAAATAGATTATAAATAGACAAAGTTTAAGAGGAAACCATAAATATATCTAGAGAAGACACATACATATATGTCCCTTTTTATTATGATTATAATTTACTCAAATAAAATATATTCCCAAACAAATTTTGCAATTAGAAGTAATTTTATCAAAAGTGCCATATTTTATAGAATTATTTATTATTTTAATAAATATTTTTGATAGATAAACCAAATATGCAAACCATATGTAATAATAAATATAATTTTATTATTTTAAACCTAGTTTTGAAAATAGATAAATCAAATATATTTTTGCTATTTTCTTATTTGAAAATTGAATCTACTTTTACAAGTCAAACGCATTTTTTAATACTAAAAAATCTGAAAATAAAATTATTTTAAAAATTAAAAATAAAAAATATTTTTGTAAACCAACCTACCCTTACTATTTCCTAATTGTATAAGTAAATTAAAGGCAGCATGTAAATTTAATGTTATTAAATGATCTCATAGATAATAAACATTCATGAACAATAGGGAGAAAAAAATGTCACAGTGACTCTGCATGACAAATCAGCTGAGGCACATCATAGTACTAATTTTGCGGCTTTTTCACATAAATAAATCAAAAGAAATGATTATATACAGTAATGTCCTGTTTCATCTCTTTTTTCGAAAATGTCATGATTTGGGTTTGTATGTAAATCGTGTGAAGCTAGAACGATTTACAATTGAACAAAAATCGTGCCAACCTAACACAATTTATGGCTGGAAAAGTATCAACCAGAAATCGTGGCACCCTCCCACGATTTTTGTGGGAAACATTTGAACTGAAATCGTGCCAGGGTGACACGATTTCAGTTCAAATGGTTCCCACAGAAATCATGGGAGGGTGCCACGATTTTTGTTTTCCCTATAAAAGCGAAATCGTGTGAGGACTATTCATTCGTTCAGAAATCGTGGGAGAGTCATTTGCAAAGAAATCGTGGGAGGTGAGCGAAGGAGAGAGAAAAAGGGGAATTTCTGCAGAAATGACACAAAGTAATTTACACCGATTAGATGAAGTTTCACATATTTCTGCGCATCTGCATGAAAAGGTACTTGTTTACATATCTATATTTTAATTTAGTTATATTCAATATTAATAAAAGAATATTTTTTATTTTAGTTTAGATCAGTATAAAAAATATTTGGTTAGTTTAGTTTAGGGTTACAATTAGTTTAGATTTGTGAAAAAAAAAATTAGTTAGCTTAGTTTAGTTTTGGTTAGTTTAGTAAAATAATCATTTGTTATGTAAAATATTTATATGTTAATCAAAACTTTAGTTTACAGATTAATTTTAATCATTTTTTGTTTAATATTATTTTTTTTATTGACATTACAAGGAAAATAAATGTAAGTTAATTTAAATTTTATAAATTTTAATTAAGATTATTATTTTAAGGTTTAGTTTAATATATTTAAGTTAATTATTGATAATTTTGTTGTTATTATATTATAAAGTTTAATTTTAATATTTATTTGATTTATTATAGTGTTAGTGTTATAAAGTTTAATTTAATTAATATATTTCTAATAAATATAATTTACTACCTTTAGTTTGAGATAATTTAATTTAGGTTTGTTTGAGTCTTTGAATACGAATGATATTATGTTCATACTTTTACAGCCATCACGAGTGTTGACCGCTAGGCGCCGCCGCATACCTGCGCCACATCCTCTTATAGAGCCATACTTGAGGCAGGTAGGCTTATGGTATGCAGCTTAGATCCCATATTATGAGTACGATAACGTGCTGATCAGCGTATTTGTGGAGCATTGGCGACCGGAGACCCACACGTTCCATCTTCCATACGGAAAGTGCACCATCACATTAGAGGATGTTGCCTATCAGTTAGGGCTGCGGGTTGATGGATAGGCAGTTAGCGGATATACGGGATCGTGGGGCAAATATCATGGCAGAGATATATGGACGATATGCTATGATTTATTTGGCACAGTGCCAAGTTTAGATGAGCGAGATGGATATTCAGTGTTTCTGTCTTGGCTTAGTACCACATTTCGTGATTTGCAGGCAGATGCACCTGCGGAGATGGTTATACGTCACACTCGAGCTTATATTATGATGATGTTTGGGGGTTTTCTGATGGCAGATAAGTCAGGGTCCAGAGTTCATTTGAGGTGGCTGCCACTATTGCACGACTTTGAGTATTTTGGGAGCTTTAGCTGGGGGTCTGCAGTGCTTGCGACTCTATATCGCAATCTTTGTCGCGCTACCAATATGAGAGTGAGCGATATTTCTGGGTGCTTGGCCCTTTTACAGTCATAGATTTGGTTCAGAATCTTACCATTGAGACTTCCTCCAGCTGAGCTCACTTTTCCACTTGCTACGAGGTACAGTTATGAAAAAATAAAATAATTTTATTTTTTTTTACCTTTCATATTTGAATATTGTTAAGATTATTGCTTTAATTTGTTTCAGGTGGAGGGATTATCGTTGCACCTCTGACAACCACAAGAGATGGATGCTGGCATTACGGAGACAGCTTGACGATTTGACTATCACCGGGGTAAGAAGCATTCAGTTACCTTACTTACATGTTACTTTTGAATTTGTTACTTTTAGATTGATTGAATTATTGTTAAACATTGCAGTTTAGGTGGACTCCGTACCAAGACCTAGATGTAGCCCAGATCACACCAGACTTTATTTTCCGGGATTCCCCACTTTGGCCATCAGTCACAGCCTTGATCTGCTTCACTATGATTGAGTTCCAACAAATTGGACCGTGTTATCCGACGCTTGGAGGACAAAGACCTATACCAGTTGAGCCGCTGAACCTTGATAGGGTTCACGGCAAGGATGCTCGTGGGGCAGATCATTGGTGGCCTGACCAGTACAGGGCATATCATGATTTTTGGGATGCACGGGCGAACTAAGTAGTTCGATTTCAGGCCTCTTCCGACGATCGCCCATCAGTTGAGTACATGAGATGGTACTCGAGTGTTGCGCGAAGGTTTTTATGTTCAGATCGAGTCCTTCGTGATCCTCGACGAGCCGAGATGCCTCGAGATGTTCCTGAGCACGTTCCACCAGTGCCTGCTGTGGCCCTTCCAGCTCATGCTCCAGATCGCCGCCGACGGGAGCGTCGTTTACGCGTTGGGACACGCGCTAGACGTCGCAGAGATGACGACGACGATGATGATGATTATGCAGATCCTTACCAGTTTGGTGATGATGATGATGATCAGTATCATAGGCACTATCACTCTTTTGCTAGCGATCCGGATTTGCAGCCCATGCCTGAGTACGGTACATCCAGCCAGGCACATTTGACGGCCACCATGATGGGGGGTTCTAGTTCGCAAAATATGGGGGGTCCTAGTCAGCAGTATATGGCTGGGCCTAGCTCCCACTTGCTATCCAGTCCTGGCCAGCAGTTTAGTCCCGGTGTAGGTGCGATGTGTGCTGAGCTTGAGGTTTTCTTAAATGCTTCGACGGGTACACCTACTCGAGATGAGACAGTGCCTCCAGATGTGTATAGGCCATCGTTGGATGGCATTGATCTAAATGTGAACCCATCTACACCAGTGCTTTCTTATCAGGGTTCATATGGATTTGATTTACTTGGCGAGACTCCGTCATCAGTATTCACAGTTGATCAGATTGACTAGCAGGCTCAGCAGGTTCAGCACAGAGAGCCGGCGTAGGACCAGGAGTTGCAGGGAGAGCTTGATGTAGGGCTGGAGCCGGAGTATGATCATGGAAGGGGTCGGCCTATGCGGGAGATTCGTCCTCGTCAGTGCCACACAGGTTGTCATTTACCGGCCCCATGACGAGATAGACGAGACTAGATGTCCGTATATGATGTACATAACGTTGACTTGCATATGGATATTTTGTATTTCAAACCCATGTATATAATTATTTTCTACTTATTTAGATTCTAATATTTTGTTTATGCCAGATGAATATTCCACTTATATATAGAATATGCTAAAAAGTAACAAACTCTAATTGGATATAGTCTAAGTGCATATTTATATTAAAAAACACACAATTGAAATTACATTATCTAAGCATTTGGAAAATTAACAACAATCGAATAACAAACCAAAATCAACAATACAAAACTAAAAAAATAATATACAATAACTGGAAATTAATTGTCGTCAGTAAGTTGGCTGGAGGATGAAGAAGGCTGAGTAGGGCATCTTCGTCTTGTGTGACCTTCTTGTCTGCACAAGCCACACCGTTTTGGTTGTCCGGATTCGACAGCATCCATTTCATTACGGATTCTAGTTGAAACTGGACGACCTTTATCTGCTCGTCTTAGTTGTGGATTTGGACGTATTCGAGGTCCATTGTAATCAGGCCAATAAACTGCATTTGCAATAGCTGAGAATTCCATTCTGTATACATTAAATACAGTATGCATGCGATAAACATCATCAACAAAGGAACCCCAATCAAGATGTGCATATGCACACGCAACAAGTACATGGCGACAAGGGTAATGAAGTGCCTGAAAATACCCACAATCACACCAACGATCAGAAAGTCTCACTCTATAACTTCCTTGACTGTAATTCCCTATTCGTGCATGCTCCTCCACCACAAAAGACTCATTTGCCCGAGAGAATGCAGAAACAGTCATGGAGCCGATTTCTTGCCTGTTGATTTCAATTGCTCGCAACAAGGCTTATGAAAACACTTGTCCGCTTGCAAGTTGAGCCTCCGCTGCCTTCCCTTTCTTCACAAACAATGCTGCAAGATGGAAATAGGTAGACTTCACCAAAGCTGTAATTGGAAGATTGCGTGTGCCTTTAAGAACAACATTAATGCACTATGACAAATTCGTTGTCATATGCCTAAACCTCCGGCCCTCATCAGCATGTTGTGCCCACTTTTCAATGGGAATTCTGTCTATCAAATCACACATAGCTGGATTCTCATCTCTCAACAAGCCACGATAATAAACATACTCTCGGCGGGTCTTTGAATAGGCCGCATTCATCAGAGCTCACTTTGCATCTTTGCTCTTGAAAGCTAGAGCAAAGTTTGAAACGATGTGCCGTATACAATATGCATAATGGGCTCGTGGAGGATGCCACCCACTGTCATCGGCATTTAAAGTAGCTTTGATAGCACCATGCCTATCAGAATAATGAAAATACCCTCCTGCGGAGTCACATGTTGCCGAAGATTATTCAAGAAGAATGACCATGCTTCTCTTGTCTCCCCCTCAACCGCGGTAAATGCAATTGGCAGAATATTAGAGTTACCATCTTGAGCAATTGCCATTAATAGTGTTCCACCATACTTCCCATACAAGTGCGTACCATCAACTGTAATTAGCGGCTTGCAGTATTTAAATGCTTCAATGCAAGGAGCAAATGTCCAGAATAAACGATGAAACATTATACAGCTATGATCAACAAAATTTCCTACATAGTATGGCTGAGTCACCAATTGAATAATTGTACCTGGATTAAATGCCTGCAACCCTTGTAGCCATTTCGGAAGTTCATTATAAGACTCTTCCCAATCACCGAAAATCTTACCAATGACCTTTTGCTTGGTGAGCCAAACCTTCCTATACGAAGTCTTGAATCTATACTTTGCCTCCACTGACCCTTGCAAAACTTTAATAAAAATTGTTGGATCAGCTTGCACCATGGAGAATATATTGGCACATATAACATTAGTATCTAACTTAGAATGGTCCTGTGAAAGCGATGCAGACAAACACGTGTGTGGTCCATTGTACTTCCGAATTTCCCACATTCCTTTTTTCTGGCGATAAGTCACACGTATGCTCCAACTGCATCCATTTCCAAACTGCTTGCATTTGCCATGATATTTTATATGATCAGATTCTAGGACCTTGTACTCAACTGATCTTCGAATACTGTAAAGTTTAACAGCAAATAATACAGCCTCCTTATTAGAAAACTGTTGCCCAATTTCCAACTCATTTTCTCCTGCTTCACCCAAAATATTACTACTATCTACCATGCCTCCAATTCCTAAATCTGGACTCTCATGCATGACTTCTAAATTTAAAGAATCATAATGAGATACATGTGCATATGATTAAGAATGAAAATGCGAACCAAATCGAGATTGGCTGCTCCGTGGTTGGCTCTGAGTCGCAGGCACTGCCTCCCCATCCTTGCCACTATCGCTATCATCTGGTATTACATTTGGCTCATCTTCTTCATCTCCATTATCAACAATAAAGTCATAACCTGTAATAGGACTATGTTGCAAAAGTGGTGCTGCTATCTCCATTGCAAGCTGTGCAAAACTTGGCTCGCCCATCAAATCATCCACATCTTCTACATTAACATTTTGGATCTGCACAGGTCTTTGCGGTGCCATTGCAAATGTAGGTGAACGTTCGGCCAGTGACAATGCAACAGATGCTGGATCGGGAGCAGATCCTTCGGAGCTTAAAGCTGAGTCTTGTAAAATAATGAATAGTTTCATAATACGAATATCTGGAAATTGAGCACGGCAATCAAACATCACTCCGATATCTTCATCACAGTTGATCTCAAGACTGTTGTACTGAATCAGATCTTTCCCAATTGCTATAGGTAACCTGTACACCATTTGTGTTATATGCTTGTTATTTTGTTGGCGCAACTTCTGCAATATTTTGCTCTGCAGCTCCAATAAAGTAATAGAATGATGAATATTCAGACAAACTGAGTTTGAACTGCAAAATGTTACTCCCTCATTTGTATTTATGATTTCACCATTATGATTAATAAGAATGTAAAATTTCTCCATCTATCACTCAAATTTTGGGGAGAAGACGTTTTCTTCTTGCTGGAAATAATATTGGATGAGTTGAAAATGGCATTGGACGGTGGAAGTTGAGTATATGTGGTGAAGGGATTTATACGAAAATCGTGTGACTCTCACACGATTTACATAGATAAACCAGAAATCGTGGCACCCTCCCACGATTTCTGTGGAAACCATTTGAACTGAAATTGTGTCACCCTGGCACGATTTCAGTTCAAATGTTTCCCACAGAAATCGTGGGAGGGTGCCACGATTTCTGGTTGATACTTTTCCAGTCATAAATCGTGTTAGGTTGGCACGATTTCTGTTTAATTGTAAATCGTTCTAACCTCACACGATTTACATACAAATCCAAATCAGGGCATTTTCGAAAAAAAAGATAAAACAAGACATTACCGTATATAATCATTTCTTTTGATTTATTTATGTGAAAAATCCCTAATTTTGCTGGCATAGTGTTGGAGTCCACATCACTTCCAGATCGCGGTGATACTATGGTGGGTAGAGTCCATTGTTTAATATATTTTGTGATTTTTCACAAAATAACTCGCTAAATGGTAACACGAGATTTATTTTGCTAGAGTTGTTGTCATGTTTGAAACTTCAGGAGATGAAGAGCCACAAATTTTTTTTTCTTTGATAAGAGCAACAACTGTTGTTGGGGCGATTCTTTGGTGCACATTGTGAAAAATCTGCATTGTGCAGATGGCATTTTTTTTTTTTTTTACATATATTTTAAATGACAAACAATGTTAATGTGCACGTTGCCTACAAGATCAAGATCGAGAGTTCGACTCTCACTTTTTCCTTTTCTTTTCAATTTTTCATTTTTAATAGCACATATTGTGATGCACCAACCTAAATATAATGCATCATCTCTTTTTTCTCCTCTCTCTCTGTCTCTGCGTCCCTTTCATGCTCCCCCTCTTTTTTTAAGGTACAAACCCCACCTCCCTTTTTTTTTGGTCATGTTCATCAAGGCTCGCAAATAGAGATTTGCAATTCACAAAGCCAAGAAACAAAACCCCCCAAAACACCTAATTTGCTTGTAACATTAAAAAGAACCATAAGTCACCAACCTAGATCATCATCTAAGGACATCCACCATCGTATCCACCTCCATACCCTTGCCTCTTCCACCACCATACCCCCTGCTTCCATCTCCATATCCGTCGCCTCCTTCGTGGCGGCTCCCTTGGCCGCTGGAGCCAGCGAGGCCGATGATATCCTTGCCACCATCGTCAGGGGTTATAAACCTGAAACCCTTTTGGTCATTGAACCACTTCCCCTTTCCACTAGCCCTCGTTCCTATTCTTACTCTCTCTCACACACACACAAATCCCCCCTCTCCTTCTATTGCATGCTGGAAAACAAATTTTATCTTAGCCGAAACTTGCAATGCTCGAAGAACTTATTGCTCATTTCACCAACTGATTTCTTCTCCCTTTTTTCTATGCTACGATATGATAGGATTTTAATATCAATAACACCATCATCTTCTTCAATCTTTCCTGAAAGAGAATAATATTAGACTAAGATATGACATTCAAAATATGGTGCTAAGGTTAAGACTGTTGATCAGCAGTGGTCACGGGAGAGCACAAAGAGGCTAAAAAAAAAAAATTAAAAGAAAGTGGAAAAACTGAGGGTCCAACTCTTGATCTCAAACTTGTAAGGCAAGCACGTCAACCAAACAAGCTACAGTGTTTTGATTTTGGTCTCTCTCTTTTCCATTATTAGCTATGTGATTTTTGTTGTTTAAACAATGTGTTAAATAATGATATCTATGAGAACCAATAAAAAAATTTTAAAATATTTATATGAATCAAAAATAAATTTTTTAATATTTATAAGGACTAAATATATATTCTAAACTATTTACAAAGACCAAAATGTAAAACAATAGAGACACAAAACAAAAAAAAAAAGGAAATAAAAAGAATGATCAAAATCAAAGCAAAAATATTAGAAAGACTAAAATCACAATAATTTATATTTATAGGGGAGTGGGGAGCCACTTACTACAAAAGTAAGTTTTGATATACTTACACCAATAAATAATTTTTTTATAGATATTAAATTTATCAATTCAATCATTGAATTGAAACTTTCTATTAAGTAGATCAAATGAACAAAATTTCACAAAATTTAAAAATGATTTGATGCTTCATCATACAACTTTATTTTGACGTATAATATAGTTTTAAAAATACAAGTAAATATCTATTACTAGATTATATACATATTGATATCCAAATTTTTTGAAATTTGGTAAGCTTGATCTTTAAGATAATATCACATGATTCAATGGCTGAATTTATAAAATTCAATGTTTATAAGAAATTATTCAATGGAATAAGTGTATAAGACTTACTCTTAGAATAAATAGGTCAGGGATTAAAAATATATTTAAATCTATATTTATTTAAAAGCTCAAAATTATAGTTTTACAAAAAGATCTTTTTTATTATTTAGTATTTTATTTTATTTTTCAAAAAATCATTTAAACATGCTATATATATATATATATATATATATATATATATATATATATATATATATATATATATATATATATATATATATATATATATATATCAAAGGTCTTATTGTTACTAGAACATCCAAACGAACCGAAAATATTGTAGTGTATGCCACAACTGAAAATTCTACTTGTATTGAAAAATGTGATATTTTTGGATATATTTTGTGAGGCGTCACAGACTTCAAACCAAAAAATTTGGATAATATCAACATCAAATGTGGTTATCATGATCTGACATGATATTCAAAGAACAATTTTATGGATTTAAGCATTATATATTAATATGCAACTAAAGAGTAAAATTTATGGATAAGAATTAAAACTAAAGAATGTTTTATAGTATATAATTCTAGAATTGTTAGTTTATAGTTTAATTATACGGTCAATTAATTATATATAGCTGTGTCAATTGTAAAACTTGACTCTATAACTATTTTTAGAACTACACAAAAGATAAAATATAATTGATTAAATATTTTAATTTATATATATTGATAATATAAAATAATTATATATTATTATTCAATAAAAATATAAAAATGTGCTATATTATTATCAATGGTTGCATAAATTTAAATTAAAAAAAATGTTACATATTTTTTTTTTTATTGGATAATAATATAAAATTATTTTATATTGTCAATACATAGAAATTAAATATATGGAGTGACGCTATAAAGTATTTTATATTAATAGCATATTAAAATTAATTTTTTATACAAAAATATTATTATATTATGCATAAAATATAAGTTATGTTAAAAATTTATAATTTATTATATATTTTTAAAAATTGTACATTTTAAAATAGGTTGAATCATGAATACCGTACTTCCGTAGGTGGTGAGGGAACTAGTTTCCACCTTGCAGTTGACTTGAAATTGGAAGCAATGTTTATTGTTTAGCATTAAAAAATGAGATTAACTAAAGCAGTCCAAGTTAGAATGACGTTGAATAACATATAAGATGCCGTGAGCGTGGATCGAACACGCGACCTTCAGATCTTCAGTCTGACGCTCTCCCAACTGAGCTATCCCCGCAATGGATGGTGGGTGCCACGGTTTACTATGACACCTTCCTAAAGGACAAAAAGCCACACTGCCGATATGTGAGATTGTGAATATGATGAAATTAGGAGGTCCCTCCTCAAGTCGCAGGTCTCGTTGTGTCAACTCTGCCACGCACCAAATTTGATGGACTATTTGTTGAAATAGAGGAAGTAGCTGAGGATTAGGCAAAAATAAATGATACCGATTATTTTCTACAAGCAAATTAATACAGTAAAATTTATTATCAGAGGTACTATTACTCATATAGTCATATACAAAATATACAGCAATAGTTTATTCTCCCCTTACAAAATTATGGTCAGATGATTATACTATTCATACTGTATTTAATTTTACTTTTATAGAATTAATTTTTTTAGAATTGATTTAGTTAAAATTGATTCTAAGATAAAATAATTTATATTTAATAATTTGATCCAAAAAATAATTTATATTTAGATAATATTGATTAAAATTACTTTTAAATATATAATTTACAAAAATATATCAAAAATCAATTATAATGAAATTGAAAAATAATTTTTTTTCACTTCTATCTAAATTTAATTTTGAGACTATAATTAATTTTAAATATGAGAAATCAAATAACAGTAAAAATAGACAAAATCAATCTTCACCTTCCAAAATCGATTATAACATTACTCAACCTACGTCCGAACATGCACTTAACCACTTACTCATCACTGTTGGCAGTTGACACTCACTCGTCGCACTCAACAAGTTTTGTGATTATTTACTCTCCCTTCCCCATGTCATGTGTTATGTATAATATTTAAGCTAAATAGATCACTACTCTTTTTTAATCGTAATTTAATTACAAAAAGATATCTTATGGCACAGGAATTTGACTGCATGAATTTCCTAAATTATATAAAGCAGCATAAAAATTTAACCTTTATGCATGTGTAAAAATTTATACGTAGGTCTCTTAATTTTGGTAAGTCCAACAAATCGAGTTGTTAGATTTTAAACTACAGGATAATTTGTTCACAATTGATCCATTATTAAGAATTTTTTGGCAGTTTAATATCACGTTTTAAGAGGAAAAAAAAAATGCTATTTTACATGCCTATCTCAATTTTTTTTTTCTTTTATTATTGTTAATTTGCTTGGACCTCTTATTTTTTGTTTTTTTAATCATGATGTGTTGTAGCTGCTCGCCTGCTCCTCTCTTTTTAGGGAGTAGCTAAATGATACGCTGTTTACAGACCCAATAGGGGAAGTCAGTGATTTAGCGCACCTCCCAGATGAGCATTTGTTCAACATACGCTCATCTTTAGAGAATGCAAATGGAAATTCATTGTCAAGCCAACATGCATGCCAAAAATCGGGTTATATTTCACCGCATTATGAACAAAGAGAAGATAAAGAAGTATAAACAAGGCAACAAACAAGCATAAGAGCAAGAAAACGAGCATTAACCTGAAGAAGTAGTAGAAGCATTAGCAGAAGATATTTTATTAAATTTATCTACAAACAGAATACCTTAACAGCAAGGTCCCGTAGCTCAGTTGGTTAGAGCGTTGGTCTTATGAGCCAAAGGTCGCGGGTTCGAGCCCCGCCGGGACCAATTTTTTTTTTTCAGCATAATTGATACTGAGTTCTGTTTAAAGGTTTGCTAAATGGTACCTTCGTGCAAACATTTATTAATTGGTAGTAAGTTTTATTTAGAGGGTTGCTAATTGGTAGAAAATCAAAGTTATTAAAGGGAGCATGGAATTAATGAAATTCATACCAGAAAGCATTTCTGCTTTATTTATTGGTACAGAAAGAAACTTGAACTGGTTATGTCTGAATTGTTCCATTGTCATTGTTTTGATAGCTTTGGTGGCACCTTCCGGCCCTCGAACCTATCTTGATACGCTTTTCAAATTTCAAGTGTTAAATGGGCGGTATGCATAACTTATATCATATATTTCTCTCCTATCTTGTCTTTCCAGATATGTCAATGAAACAGTGACCATTATACGGTACAATAACACAATAATTGGTCTAATTTTAACGAGAATAGAATTTCTGCTAAGGAAAGAAAGAAGTAAAAAGGGGCTAACTTTCTTGTTAAGACATTTCTTTTTTATATATAAATTTTATTGTCTTAATACTCTCTATTTCAGTATTTCTCCATATTTAACTAAGGACTAGACATAATCTGTGCTAGTGATCGAAACAAACCATGGAATAACGTAGCTCGAGGACAGAATAAGATCAGACAAAATTAATGGTTACAATCTGTTAGGTCGTAAATTCAGCTGTAAAATACGAAATAAAAATGCATACAATCTTGCGCATATCTGTCCATGATATCAGCACAAGATTTACAAAAAGAGAATCAAAACATGGGATTAATACTTTGTAGGAAACGTCACAAACTAAAATTACATTTTTCACAAATTACTTTCGGGGATTTTATAATGTTTGTGATCAAAATATAACAATAAAATCACATGAGAAGGAAAGATAAGAAAAGAACAATTTCAGGCTTGCAACACATATCCTCTTCCCTTCAATCTTATTCATTCTTGCCTGATACAGACTTTTATTCATCAAAATACCACCAAATTAGTTTCAGGATTGAAACATATGATAGTGGTGACAAAACGTATACTGCTTTATGCTTCAGACATGATGCAATCAATAGCCTGTTTGCAGATGCCGGTCATTGTGGCCTCTGGTCCATAAACCTGAAAACAAATTTTTACCACAATCACACAACAAAAGACAAAAAGGAATTTTGCATTTCATTCGCACTATCATATAATATATTTCAAAATTCTTAAGAAAATGGAATCTCTATGCTAGACTCCAATGTCGACACTCCACATGTTCTGCTTTGAAATTCTCGAGGTTTAATGCCAAATCCTTAAGGTTAAGAACTATAAGTTACAAGCTTTCTCAATAATTCACACATTTTACGAGTATAGTGAGACTACATACCAAAAATTATTTAGCAGTCAGACATGGGTCCTGGATATTTTTAATGCAGGATTTATAGAAAGATTGTTGCATTCTCACCTGAATTGGTACTCCGAGGTCCTCCCCCAATGCACGCATCTTCGCCAAACCAGTCTGATAATTAGGACCACCTCTTCTGACATAAATGTGCATTCTTGCAGCTTTAAGCTTTGCGTCCTGAAGAGCCACAGGGGAACCAATTCATAACTGTAAAATAACAACTTGAAGAGGAATAAGGACACACATACCAGTAACATACCTTCTCTTTCAGGGCTTGAATAATCCCACTAAATGTGGCAGCAACATCGGTGAAGTTTGCAATGCCACCTCCAATAAGAAGGGCTCTCTTACGGCCATCAGGCTCTGCCGTAGCACACTGCAAGACAGTCAAGAGCACAACTTTTACAAATGATGTTATCAATGGAGCCACTAGACAAATTCGTGAAACTTAAGCCACAAGAAAAGGAAAATGAATTGGTTATGATGTTTACATCAATTATGACTCTTGCATACTGCAACACCTCCTCCTCATTTGGAGCTCCACTATACTCAGCATAGTTGCCGAGCTCTGATGCATAACCTAAATCTCCAACCTAGTAAATAAACAGTAGATTAGTCACCAAAATAACTAGTAAGAGCCAACCTCTTAACAATCACTGTTTTCAAACTTTCAGCCAAAATTGAGATAAATCCATAAAAACATGGCAACTTACAGTATCAGCATAAATAACGCTTGCACCGCCTCCAGCTACCATTGTCCAGATGCGTCCTTTTGGGTTCAATACAGTAAATTTCAAAGATGCACTTGTCTGCAATAAGAAAAAGAATATAATTTAGCAATTTCTACATGTTCCCTTTGTAACTATTAAAACAGGGAAGTAGACTCTTACAAAAATAAGCAACTGTAACAATAAGAGCAGTATAAGGTGTAAGGTATTAAGGTTACAGGTAACTAATTCCAGAGCTTAGTTCTAATTATCTGGCTACAACTTACTTTGGCAAAGATTTATCATAGGTCAGGAGAACTACATTCCAAATTTTATCAGAACGACGACGGAAAATACTTGAATGTCTGATAACATTTTTCAAAATTTTAAGGCTTTTCGATGCTCTCACTAAGCAAAAGTGCCATATATGTTACATAGTTCTGGAGATGTTCCAAATATCACCATTAGCAGAAGAAATGTTAGTAACGTCCACGTAAAATAAACTGGCAAGAGAGGTCGGTGAGTACTGTTTAAGTATGTTATGGTCAAATGTCCTGCAGATCAACCACTGGGATAAGCTTTTTGCAGCAAAAAGAAAAACCACTTATGAACAAGCTAAAAACTTTAGATTCTGAAAAAAGCACAAAAAGCTTGTTTTCAGCAAATTATAAAAGCATGAAGAGGCCATTCACTTAAGCAACTGTCTTTCTGAAGTAGTGATCTGCAAAGTGAGCCCTGTTGTCAAGTCATCTTCCTTTAAAATCCAGAGGAGGCTTGTGCAAGGATTTCTAGATGCCACCAAAGATTCTTCTTGTGATGCTGAAGCTTAAAAATTAAGAAACCCTCATTCCCTCTCACATAAAAATTGCCTACACTAATATGATAGTGACTATGCAGATAAAATCAAAATACCTTCTCATCCAAGGAATGAATGAAGCTCTCTGTAGGGCTCAGAACTCTTCCAAAAGGCAATGGAAACTCTATATTACCCCACCTGAATGCATAACAAAATATATATTGGATAACAGCCAGTTATATAAAATTAAATGCTCAATTTGCTTGACTTCAAAATATTCAGAACATCAATATCAAAGGATTATACTTATTGAAGTTCTTGAATGCAGCAGTGTCATCCAATTCCCCTCTCATATCCAGTGGATATGGCTTCTCATTCACCAGTGTAAATGGATTCATCTCTAGAAAACTGAAGTCCAAGTCTAAGGAGAATAGGGGAGAAAAATGGTTAGACTAAGACAGCTGGACCTGAAAATTGTGTGTACAAGAAAAGCCATGATAATTGGCATTATTAATGAGCAAAGTAACATGCAAATGAACCATCTCTCCTATAAAAGGGACTCTTTAGTATTTGTTCCCATTGATTGTACTAGGGAAAAAAGGCAGCTCATATTCACAACTCGCTTTTAACTAGCCCAGCACAATTTGGCAAGTTAAGATAAATGATTTAAAATCGCATATTAAAGTTCTTTTCTAGGAGCATTTTCGAACTCCACATTCCATAGTTCATAGTATGCTTCAGGTTCCCAAACAATTTGAGAATTCAACAGTTTTTCTAGCTTGTAAATGGCATACCTTGAAAGACAGCGAACACACCCATTATGAAATTGCCAATTGTCCCCCGAATCTGAGAATTAAAGGCTGAATAAGCATTTGCTAGATACACAAGCCTAAAAAATAAAAAGAGCTAATAGAAAAAACAAGAAACATTGAACATAAAACATGCATTATCCTAAAAACGCAGGAGTGTGAAATCTCACAAGTCTGAATAAAGATAGGAAATAGAAGAATGTGTAGCAGCAAAAGGCATTAAATGCATCCATATTATGCAGTCATATAGAGTATCACATGTTCGCGACATGCACAATATAAATTTATTTACATTTGGTCAGATATACAGTTAGTGCCAGAGCAAATCTCAAGTTCTAACAAATAATTTTTAATTCTCTGGATGGTCAACATGATACAGATTCCCACGCAAAGACACGAAACCGATACAAACATCAGAGAAGTGAGGAAAAAAATACTCACCTCCAAAGGAAGTGTAGCAATCAACGGCGCACATGCCTCTAGAGTCATAGGCTTCTCGGTTGGAAGGAATATAGTTTTAACCTATATATGATAGTTATCAACCATATATGTCAGCTGATGAGGGTTGCATTTGCAGAACGGAAGCAAAAATTATCGCAACAAAACAAACAGTGGCACAGCAAATTAAGCAGCAACACAATTTTAATTACAGATGAGATTATGTTACCTTATCCCAATTCTCTTCAATTTCTATGCCCCCACGTTCAGAGAAGCTGATGGTAGAGCCAAGCCTTTCGGAGACAATGGAGAGGTAGTACTCTTGGTCATGAGGAACAAACGGTTCAACAATGAATGTAGTTATAGGTGCCTTGCAACCACCCATCTCAACCTACAATAAGGAATATCCAATCCAATCCAATCCAATACCAATACACAGTTGAGGTGGAAGATGAATTGAAATCAAACAAACAAACAAGGAAGGAACGAATAAAAGAATGAAGACAATTTTTGTTTGAGCAGTGGCAGTGAGTGACCTCAACGCCGAGGCGTGCTTTGACAAATTCGGCTACTTGAGCAATATCTAGATTGAGAGCGACGAAGCCACTCTTTCCACGCTTGCCGAACAGCATGTCAGGCTTCACGACCAATTTGGCCGACGAAAGCCACGGGTGTTGGTTTGTCAACTCTGTGAAGTCTGTTGATTCAGTCACCTACGCACACAAACAATATAATGGCGAATAACAAAATCCATGGATAAGGGAGGGTGGTAGAGGCAGAGAAAGAGAGAGAGAGAGAGAGAGAGGATATTCGACCTGAGCTGAGAGGATGTCAAGGTCAATGGAAGCGAGTCGTTTGAGGTGCTCCTTGAGGAGCCTCTTGGACTGGTACTCCCTGATCTTCTTCCTCGCCATTACGATATCACAATTCAGTGTTCAGGATGAAGACGTTAGAATTAATGGATGGGAGGAAGGAAGGATGTGTAATTGGTTTATGAAGCTTGGAGTTGAGACAGGTGAGGTAGGGACGCAGCTAGTCTAATTAGCCATGAGATGGTCGTTGGAACAACGGGAGGGGGTGGGTGAGGGCGAATGTTGAACGCTGATGGATCGATGCTATTATGCTGGCCTTGGTAGCTCTGTGTTATGCTACTGCCACTAGCTTTGTTTAGTTGAGTGTCAATTAAGAAAAGCATCACAATGCGCCCTTTGTTCCTTTTGCGTTGCGTTCAATGATCATCATTGAGAGGGTTGGTGAGTGACTCGGGTAGGCGATTTATTAATATTCTTTTTTCTTTTAAAATAGAAAGATTTTGTATCCAGAATTAAACGCCCAACATAACAAAAGTCGATAGTGCTTCTTCTTTTTGGAGTATTATCCTATTATTTTTTTTAACAAAAGCCAAGAGGAGAGAGAAATAGGAGTTAAACACGAGTTTTCTAAAATATGTTAAGAATAATTATTAGATTGTAGGTTTAACTGTGTAATAATACTTCTCAGATTCAGATAGATAGCTAGAATTTAACATCACGCATGTTTAATTTTTTATATTAAATTGTTAATACGATTGCGAAATGCGAACTGTCTCACATGGATCATATTTTTGGTTGGTCTTCGAAGTTCAATTCGACCACCAAATGTTTGACAACAACCCAAAAGCCTATTTTTAAAATGGGCTTCTTATGCAGTCCAAGGTTAACTGTCGTACGGCCCAACTTAAGATGGGCTTAGAAGCCCAAATGTGACCCTTACATGCCAAATAAGAAGCGGTGCTGGGTCGGGTTGCCGAAATGAAAAAATAAAAAGAAAAAGCAATAGAAAAAGTAGGAGGAGAAGGAACGGTGAATTGGCGGTGTGGTGGCTGTGGGAAGCTGTCATGGTCGCACTCGCATCATACTCACTCGCAGAGAGAGAGAGAGAGAGAGAGAAAGAGAGGGTGAAGAAGAATTGAATATTGAATTATTGAATTCCACACGCCTCTGCCTCTCTGCATCTCCGATCCGAATCGGGAACTCGGTGAGTGTCCCTCTCTTCCCTGTCGCGATCTCGATTTCCCACTGCTTCTGTCTTTTTCGTCGATCTCTCACAGTTTACAATAGTCTGCAACAAACTGTGATCACTGATCACTCTTCTCAAATCCAATTCACCTGTTACGTTGCGCTTATTTTCCTCATACATACTAACTAGTATTCTTTCAACCCTAACGAATCTCTCTGCATTTCAATCATCATCTACCTTCAAATTAATTTCTCCTCTATTCTCATTCTTATTGCTATTTTCAATCTATTTCTTACCGGTAATTCACGTAGTGTAGACTAGGTGAAGCGATTCCAATCATGTGAATTTTTTTTTTTTTTTTTTGTAACAACTTGTGTTGATTTGAATTGAGTTGTGGGCTCTGAATTGTAATGCATTTGGTTGCTTCTCTTTATCAAGCATTTTATATATCGAGTTGCATTTTTTCTGTGACAGGGTTGGTGATGGAACAAAGGGTATAATTGAATTAGAAGACAAGTGATTGGATTGGATTGGATTAGATTGTTGTGTTATCTATGGGGACTGAAAATCCCGGTCGTCCGAGCTTCCCTGCAAGGCCTGCTTCTTCACCTTTTGCTGCTGCTCCACAGACTGTCACACCTTTCTCGGCGACCGGTCCTGTGGCTGGATCAGAGCCTCCTCCTTTCCGACCTACTCCTCCACCTCCTCCTCCCCAGGCCTCCACGCCATTTTCATCATCTGGACCTCCAGTTAGACCAGGGGTTCCCAGTTTTAAGCCTGCTCCACCAGGCAGGTTCAATGACCCATCAGTGCCTCCTCCTCCAACGACCGGTGTCCCACCAGCTGGTGGAGCTTTCCAGCGTTTTCCACCGCCGCAGTTTTCCTCAACAACTCAAGCCCCTCCACAGCTGCGTGCTTCACCCATGGGCCAGCCATCAATCCAGCATTCCGGAGGTCAAGTGCCGTCTTTTCCAGCACCAACTCAGCCACAGACTCCTTTTGTTCAAATGGGGTCTCCACCAATGAGTGCCACTTCTGCGCCTTTGGGCTCAAATGTTCCTCCTCCCACATATCAACCGTCTTTTCCCGGATATGCCCGTATGCAGCCTGGCATTGAAATGCAAGCTCCACCTGTGCATTCCTCTCTCCCTTCTAATCAAGGAAATTATGGAGCTGTCCCACCTGCAGCATCTTCGCCCTTTCTACCTCAGCAAGGAGGCTATGCCCCATCGCCCCCAGTTGCTGCTCTGCCAGGTATGCAGCCAATGCAGCAGCCAGGATTTGGGCCTCCTATTGGTGCCATTCAGGGCTTGACAGAAGACTTCAGTTCGCTTGCAATGCAAACTCGTCCTGGAACAATGGATCCATTATTTGATGCTAAAGAACTTCCTAGGCCATTGGACGGTGATGTGGAGCCAAAGAATTTGGCTGACGTATATCCTATGAATTGCAATCCCAGATATCTGAGACTCACAACCAATGCAGTTCCTAGCTCCCAATCCTTAGCTTCAAGGTGGCATTTGCCTCTTGGAGCAGTTGTATGTCCGCTTGCAGAACCTCCTGATGGGGTTAGTGCCTCTGTACCCTCTTTGATGAGCAGTAACATACTGGTCACTTGTTATTCTTCTTTGTTCATCACTGTTCTTTGTTTTCAGGAAGAGTTGCCTGTAGTTAATTTTGCTCCTGCTAGTGTTGTACGCTGTAGAAGATGCCGCACATATGTGAATCCATATATGACATTTACAGAAGCTGGAAGAAAGTTCCGCTGCAACGTATGCACGTTGCTTAATGATGGTACTTTTTACTTCCATAGCCTCTTCATTTGGTTTACTACCTCTTCATTTACTTTACTAATTAAAAGTCATAAAAGAAGGAATGGAAGGAATGAAGTCTCTGTTTGGGTGATATGAAATATGTTATTCGAAAATTACCAAAATCTCAGACCAATATATTGTCATGAGAAAAGATTTTCTTAGGGGGGCACTTGTTTCAAGGTTTGAAATTACAACTTGGAATTCTAAAAAACCAAATGTTATACCTAGGAATGTCATTCTTAGGTATTCTAAAAAACTTGTTAGTTTAGCATTAAAAATTCCTAGGATTCTTTTTTGAGATTCCTGGGAATAAATTAAAAACTTATTTGGTTTATAACACATATTCCTAGGAATATATGTGATAATTCTCAAAATACCCCTAACATAGTTAATTGAAGATAATGTGGGGTGGGAAATAGGATAATTGAGAGATATTTTAGTATTTTTATTCATCAGTTTTCATTCCCATGTCATGAGAATCTTTCATTCTCAGCTCCTGTCATGGGAATAAAATTCTATTAAAATATGGAAATATAACATTCCTGGGAATGATAGATACCTGAGAATAGTATTATAAAGCTTATAACAAATATGAAAATATATCATTCCCAAATAGTTATTCTTGGAAATAAGTTGATGAACCTTGAAATGAACGCCCTCTTAGTGACTTTGAAAATTCATAAATTCTGTATTGTTTGCATTCTATTTGATGTCCAAGGGGCACTTGATAAAAGAAAGCATATACTTGTCATGTTTATGTTTATAAGGTGTATTGTAGTGTCATTTTCATGGTTGCCAAACTTGCTTTCAGACTTTTTCCAACTTGGTATGTCCATGTTAGTTGTGCAATATGTATATTGTTATCATGATACATGGACCATAACTGAGCTATAACATGAAACCAGACAGGTAATCTGCACACATAATTAAGAGATTCTGTGATGAAAGTTACTTGTTTGCATCAAATATATCTTGTATATTGTAATTGGTGGAATATTATCTGTCTTAATGATGTTAATATATTGAGTCTTATGTACAGTTCCTAGCGAATATTATGCGCAATTAGATGCCACTGGCAAAAGAGTAGATTTCAATCAACGGCCTGAGCTTACAAAGGGTACTGTAGAATTTGTTGCCCCTGCTGAGTATATGGTGCGGCCTCCTATGCCCCCAGTATATTTCTTCCTCATCGATGTTTCCATATCTGCTGTTAGAAGTGGCATGATTGAGGTGAGCACTTCACTTCTAGCAAAATGCATGGCTTGTAGTGCATTATAAATACTAACCAGCTAAGAGAGTTTTGACAGATGATTGTTTTTAAAGTAAAACCTCAAATTGGTCCTTGAAAGATTTGTAAAACATCAATTTGGTTATCGAAAAAGCTGTGATATCAATGTGGTTCTCGAAAAAATTAAGACATCAATTTGGTCCTCGAAAGATTAATACTCATTTCAAGTTAGATCAAAAGATTAAAAAAGTTCGGACTAACTTGACATAAATTTTAATCTTTCAAAGACCAAATTGATGTCACAAATCTTTTAATGATCAAATTGATGTTCCACAACTTTTTCAAGGACCAATTTGATATTGCAAATTTTTCGAGGACCAAATTGATGTCCCACAACTCTTTCAAGGACCAATACTTGGTTTTACCTTTTTTTTTTTTCCCTTTCTTTTTAACCATACTGTTGTGCTATATATGACCTATTCTTTTGTGTGAGTTAAAGAGTTGGGACCCTACTATATAGATGCATTTATAAATTTTAGTTTCAGCTACCCTAAACAAAAGAGTTGTGCTATAATATATTTTGTTATAGATTAGGTTATTCATATAAGTGTTCTGCTCACCAAAAAGTGTGTTAATGCGGTTTTAATTTTCAGCAAACTCTAGACACCATATCTTTTAGATGATGTTAAGAGTTCGATTTTTCCTTTTTGGAGTAATTTATTGATAACTGGAACTCACAATAATTGCTGGAGCTTATTTGTTATGTGTATCTGAGGGTTGTAAGTTTGCCTTCTCAGTTCTCATGTTAATATATTATGCTTTATGAGCATGTTTGGGTAATTTATATAGAATTAGTTTTGTGTACAATGAACTCTGAAAGAATTACTTTTAGAAGAATGAGTTTTATGTTGGGAATGTTCTCCAAAAGTAAGTTTGGTAGAGCAAGTTTTATTTGGATATTGCAATGACAATGTTGTTCAATTATAGCCAATGGTCAATTGGTTAAAATGAAATTTGCCCAGTAGTAACATCTATTTATTGGCAAACATTTTTCTCAGCAACTTTGGGTTGCAGAATGCATTTTGCATTTTGCTTTTGGGGTAACCGAACAACCACTTTGTTCCATAATCACTTTCAACATTGAAAAAAAAAAAAAGTTTCAGCTTCAGACTGCATTTTGGAGGTGTTAGCCAAATGTGCATGTGATCCTGATAGTCAATGTTATTGTTCTTAATGCAGGTTGTCGCCGAAACAATCAAGTCATGCTTAGATGAGCTGCCTGGCTTTCCACGAACACAGATAGGGTTTGCAACTTTTGACAGCACTATACATTTTTATAATATGAAGGTTTGCAATACCATTAGCATTACCATTGCTAATATATCGTCATATCATATCCACCTTAACTGGCCAAAATTTATACTAATTATTCTGTGTGTTATGCTTTTGCAGTCATCCCTGACTCAGCCACAGATGTTGGTAGTCTCAGATCTGGACGACATATTTGTTCCACTGCCAGATGATCTTCTAGTTAACTTATCTGAATCAAGAAGTGTGGTTGAAACCTTCCTAGATAGTTTACCATCCATGTTCCAGGACAATGTTAATGTGGAATCAGCTTTTGGTCCTGCTCTCAAGGCTGCGTTTATGGTTATGGTGTGTTAGTCCCTTTTCAAGATTCAACGTGAATCTCATTATCATTTCTATGATATTTGTTTTTGTTTCCCCCCCGTAAGTAGTGAACTTAATGCATTGGATACAATATACTATTATTGATTGGAAATAAGTTACACTTCATTTGAGAGATTAATTTTCATGGTAGAGTCCCCAAAATTGGCACATTTTAAGATTTAATTTCTTGCTTGATTCCAAATGGGGCCTTAGAGTATTGCTGGGCCCACTAAACTACCAGAAAATCACTTAACAAAACAGACAAACCATAGAGAAGCAAGTTACATGCAGAATGGTGGGACCTTTGGTTAGCTAAACTTAAGGCTATGTTTGGAAGGATGGCAAAGGATAGAATGACATAAAATGGAATGGCCAAACTTAAGTAAATTGTGTTTGGGAGTAACTCAAGAGGGGGAGTGGAATGGCAAGGGAGGGACAAGGTGTCCTTTCCTTGCCACTCAAAGCCCCCATCTTTTGTCCCTCCAATTTTTTTTTTTGTGGTGTTTTTTTTTTTTTTTTGTTGGGGGGGGGGGGGGTCAAGGAAAGAATGATACACATTTCCTTTCCTTTCTTTCATTAAACTTTTTGAACAATCAAACAAGAGAGTAGCATGCTCTGTTCCACTTTACTCCTTGCCTTTTCGTTCTATTCCATTATTAGCCATTCCCTTTCATCCTCTATAAAACTCTCAAACATAGCCTAAGGAAACACCATCTACTTGGAATTTGTTGACTTTCAGTACATGTTTTCCTGTGTATTTAACAATTTTATTTATATACATTATTTTGTATACATTATATTCACATTTCCTTTCCTTTCTTTCATTAAACTTTTTGAACAACCAAACAAGAGAGTAGCATGTTCTATTCCACTTTACTCTTTGCCTTTTCATTCTATTCCATTATTAGCCATTCCCTTTCATCCTCTATAAAACTCTCAAACAGAGCCTAAGGAAACACCATCTACTTGGAATTTGTTGACTTTCAGTACATGTTTTCCTGTTTATTTAATAATTTTATTTTATATACATTATTTTGTAGTGATCTTTTCATACCTCTCTGTGCAGAGTCAACTTGGAGGGAAATTGTTAATTTTTCAAAACACACTCCCATCTCTTGGTGTTGGGCGTTTGAAATTACGTGGAGATGATTCTCGTGTTTATGGGACAGACAAAGAACATGGGTTGAGATTGCCAGAAGATCCATTTTATAAGCAAATGGCTGCTGAGTTTTCTAAGTACCAAATCTCAGCAAACGTGTATGCATTCAGTGATAAGTACACCGACATAGCCTCCTTGGGTAAATTTTCACAATTTCTTCTAACTTTATCATGCCATACTCTTAAAGAAGTTCTGAACCTGATGCTTTGAATTAGAAGACTTTAATTTCACATATCTGATGATTCTTTGTTGACAACTTGACATAGTGTTGTTTCACGATGGCTTGCTGTCATTATTTCATGGGCTTTAACTAAGCTTGTTTTAACTAACATAGTGTTGTTTCACGATGGCTTGCTGTCATTATTTCATGGGCTTTAACTAAGCTTGTTTTAACTAAGCGTGTTAAAATTTGCTTTGATCTCATGTTAATTTTAAAATGCTTTTGCGGTATTGCAACCTGGCAGATTAAGTCTTTGTTGTACCTTATATTGATCAGACATGGTCTGCACTCTGCGATTGTGAGTAGTTAGTTCATCCCTTCATTTTGACCACTGAATTTATTTAAAATGCTTAATTGGAGTTAGCAGATTATGCATGGATGCATTGTTATTGTCTGTAAACAATGTATGCACCTTTTGTTTCCCTGTAATTGTTGGATTAGATTCACTCAGCATAAGTGGTCTTCTAAGCACGTATTCTTGCATGCTAATGATCTTATATGTGATGAAGTGAATTATGTATTTATATCTCATTCTCTGTCTAGGAACTCTGGCAAAGTATACTGCTGGTCAAGTGTATTACTATCCAGCTTTCCAATCAGCCATTCATGGGGAGAAATTGAGACATGAGTTAAGTAGAGACCTTACCAGAGAAACTGCATGGGAAGCTGTAATGCGTATTAGATGTGCAAAAGGTCTTTGCATTCATTATGTCTTGAAAATCCTTGCCTTTCATGTCTTCTTATGTGTATCCGCTGTGTCATGCAACATGAACTCACAATTGCTGATAATTGTCTTGTGTTCATAGGTGTTCGCTTCACAACTTATCATGGAAACTTTATGTTAAGGTCCACTGATTTGTTAGCACTTCCAGCTGTAGATTGTGATAAAGCCTTCGCCATGCAGCTGTCTCTTGAGGAGACATTATTGACAACTCAGACAATGTATTTCCAAGTTGCATTGCTGTATCCTTCAATAATTCATGAACATAATTTGTTGTTAATTATAGCTTTTAACCATTGGAATATTGTTCAGTTATTTGCCCCTCCCCCAGGAAATGATTATCTCTATTTGAAATGCTGTCTATAAAAATTCAGATGTATTTTTGAAGAGTTTGCACATTCTTTTCTTTCCTTTGCACATGAAACTATAAAAAACATAATTAACCATATGTTCATTCTTTTTTTCCCCCCTTTTGTAGGTCAGTTGCTTTTTTTTGGTTTCATTATTTCTCCTCCACTGTTTAACATTTATGTGGATGTCTGTTTGCTTGATATTCAGTTAAGTTTGTTAAGTCAATGATAATTAGAATATAAAATTTTTAAAAGATGGCTTGCATCCCTAACAACAAAATAGATATACAGCATCTTGTGGAGAAAGGCGCATCAGAGTACACACAATGGCAATTCCAGTAGTCACAGAATTGGGAGAGATGTATCGCCTTGCTGATACTGGTGCAATTGTATCCCTGTTTAGTAGGCTTGGTAGGGTAAACAAGACTTCTGTTCTAGTGACATCATATGCGATTATGGATCATAGTTGCTAACACTTCCTTCTTATTTGCAGCAATTGAGAAAACGTTATCCCAAAAACTAGAAGATGCACGGAGTGCTGTGCAACTAAGAATTGTGAAAGCCCTCAAGGAATATCGAAATCTTTATGCTGTGCAACATCGCTTGGCAAACAGAATGATATATCCTGAGTCTTTAAAATTCCTAACATTGTATGGATTAGCTCTTTGTAGATCAATGGCTCTTCGTGGAGGGTATGGTGATGTTCCACTGGATGAACGATGTGCAGCAGGACACACAATGATGATTCTACCAATAAAAATACTGTTGAAACTTCTCTATCCTTGTTTAATTCGACTCGATGAATATCTCCTGAAGGTATACATTATTTCCTTCCAAAAGTTGCCGACAAAATGGCTAAGTTGCCCTATTCTTGAATTATTTCTAAGTGTGTGGTTTCCAGGCATCTGTACAGGCTGATGACCTGAAAAATATTGAGAGAAGGTTACCCTTAACGGTGGAGAGCTTGGATTCTAGGGGCCTTTATATATATGATGATGGCTTCCGGTTCATTATATGGTTTGGCAAGGTGATTTCCCCTGATATTGCTAAAAATTTACTTGGGGCAGACTTTGCAGCAGAATTATCAAAGGTATTGAATATTCCTTATGTACAAAAAATAAGTTCATAATATGTGTTTTTTAAGGTAGAGGAGGAGAGGGCTAGCGACAATAAGGTTTTATTATAGGAGGTTGTCAGTTTGAGCAGCTTCATCTTCTTCTCTCTCCTCCCCCCCCCCCCTCTTCTTTTCTTCTTTCCCCTAGTTTAAATCTGCCTTGGTTGCTTTTTAATTCTTAATTAGAACAACTCATTGTATGGTTTTTCTCTCTCTCTCTCTCTCTCTCTCTTCGTCATATGTGTGTGTGTACAATTATTGAATTATAAATAATTATCACATTAATCTTGGTTGCCAATTTTTTAGTTGATATATATTGGTATTTGATTTGGAAAGTATATTGTATGTTCGAATTCATCTATACCAAGTTTATAATATTGACTCTGATTTTCATTTGTGATGGTCCCTAACCCATTGAATAAAGTGATCAATCCTTAGTATCAGAATTTAGTAGAGTAGATATGTCTGTGACTTATCCCTCCTCTAGTTAAACAAAATTTGTAATCCATCTGGTGCTCTGTGTACCTTGTTTTCCCCCTCTTCCCCAATAGGCTACTCTCAGTGAGCATGATAATGAAATGTCAAGGAGGCTGATGAGGGTGCTTGAGAAATTGAGAAATACTGATCGTGCATATTACCAGTTGTGCCATCTTGTGAGACAAGGTGAACAGCCCAGAGAAGGATTCCTTCTTCTTACAAACCTTGTTGAGGATCAAATGGGTGGTAATAATGGATATGCTGATTGGATGCTACAGATATCACGACAAGTGCAGCAATCATAATATATAGGTACTGATTGTAATCTTTTATTTGGAAGTTTTAGTTATATCTGGAGGGTTTTACAAGGGCACGTTGCATTTACCTTTCAAATATCTTATTGCATCTTTGACTAGCAAAATACGTATCGTGTATGTAGCTGTTGTCCTTGAAGTTTGAGTGAAACTTCCCTTATGTTTTATTCACTGTAAGGAGGGGTGGGTTTGTGTGTGTTTTGTCTGAAATTTCTACATTTAAGTGATTTGAACACAATCACGTGTACTTTACACACTGATCCCAGAGCTTCCCTCTCTATATAAGCAGGGATTTTGTCAGGTTTGTTATCTGTCTCATAAGTGAGGACCATTTCTTTCTACATTGGGAATAATCTAGCCTTTCGGGTGCATCGTGAGGCGTGGATTCTTGACTTGGCTAATTGGTCGTGACTCGTGAGAAGGGTGCTTTAGACTTTTGGTTCATCCTGGGATGTATTGATTAGGTGAACTCTACAATAGTGATTAAATTCAAACGTGCTTTCCTGTCTTGATATAGAGGGAAAATAACATCATCTTCCTTATTTTTCCTTGTGAGATAAGTTGTCATTTTCTGTCTTATATTTCCTTTTTGTTGTCATCTTACGGTTTTGATTCATTCATTGTAGAAAAAGAAATTAGACAGAGTGAATAGATGGCATGTGAAATCAGTCTGCAAAATCTTGAATTTTGTTTGGCGACAATCATTATTTATTCTGATATTAAAAGATTGGAACCTTCTTATTCCTAATTGCGGCTGCACGTTTTTGTAGTCTACTTTCGTTCCTAGCCCCTTCTCCCGTCTCTTCTTCCTGAGCGGGGATGTGCTTGTTGGTGTAAATGTGGAAGGCCAAATTGGTTATGGAACAATTGATCAATACCTAAGTTGCATTGCTTAACCCTTTGATAATAACTGCAGGACGCGGAGTCACCTGGTCCATCTTCTCTTCTTTTAGGTCAAACTGATCCAAAAATATTTGTATATATAGTATGTTTGATTTAGTTTAGTAAAGTATCAAATGTGATTTGGATAAATGAAAGAGTTTAATTTTAATACACCATAATGTATGAGATTCTTATATAGTCAATTTATCATATTTTTTTATTTATATGATCATTCAAAAAGTGAGTAAAAGATTTAATTATATTTATTAATATAATAAAATATAATTGGATGATACTGGGAATGTATCAAAATTGAATTCTAAAAATAATCTCGTGATTTTTGTGCAGCTTTTGATTTTGAAGTGACAGGCCAAATTTTAAATATAACGCATTGGTGAATGGTGATATCATTTAGGTTTATTTTAGTAGTGTTCTTTAGTTTATCATAAATATAAGTTAATTTTTTTTTTGGTAAATAAAAAAAATTTGGGTGTTTTTAAAAATTAAGGGAGCTTTCGAGAGCTCTCATAGGATGTTTGTTAGAGTTAAGTTGTATTTTTTAAAATTTAAAAGATTAATATAATTTTATTTTTAAAAATAAAAATTATTTTTTTTAGTATTTATATCTATTATAGTTATTTTAAATTTTAAAAGCGGTTATATTAAATACTATTTTTGTAATTTTGATTTATTGAGAGTAATTTTTATATTAATTGTTATAGCTTTTTTAAAGTAGTTTTTAGAGAATTTAAAGAGCTCAGTAGTTTTCAAAAAATTGGAATAATATTAAATCAAGTCTTAAGAGAACTGATAGGGGGACATATAAATAGTGAATATATATACGATGCATATTGAAAAGTGAGAAAATAACAAAAATGATTGTATGATGGATCTCATATAATCATTGTTATTTTTATTTAATTTTTTTTAGATGTAATATACACAAATTTTACTAGCGTGTGTATTGTTTACGTTGGTAAGTTTTATAAAAAAAATTCTCGCATGTTTTTTTTAAAAAAATTACTAGCATGTGCACTGTTTATGCTGGTAAGTTTCGTAAAAATAAAAAAAAAATTTACCAACATTTTTTAATAATACACTGATAAATTTTACATAAATGTTGATAAGTTTTGCATATGAAAAATTTACCAACATTTTTCAACAATACGCTGGTAAATTTTGTATAAACGCTGGCAAATTTTTCATAAAAAAATACTTATCAATATTTTTTAGCAGTATGTTAGTAAGTTGGATTAAAAAAAATTAAATAAAAATAACAATAATTATATAAAACCTATTATTTAAATATTTTTATCATTTTATTCGTTTTTTTTATATATATCCCATATTACGCGTCCCAACATTTTTCAAGTCTTAATTAGTTACTTGTCCCGCCTTTTTTTTCTCCACGGTCAAAACTTGTGTTGCCTTGTAACCGGCCGACTGAACATTGGGCCAATCAAATTGACTAAGCAGCAGAACGCAGGCTATCACAGGCTCATGTTCTGGCAGAACCAATGTATTAGAAAGTGTCAGACTGAAGACCGTAGAAAGTATTGCAGTTTGAACTGGCCGAGAGCTCGAGTCTTGACTCAAGTTTCATTGGTTAAATTGAGTAAATTAATGGCTCCCTCGAGGTTAATCTGAATGGCATAAGTAGTAGTGATTGGAGAGCGATGTAGCCTGTGAGTGTTTGGGGGCCAATTTTTTAAGACGTTAGGCAGTAGTGAAGCTTTCATATTTTCTCTTTCAATTTATTTTTCGTGTAAATATTTTCTCTTTCACTTAAAACTAGAATAATATTTGGTGAACGCATAAATAGTACAGTGCATACAGAAAAAGTGAGAAAAACGATAAAAATGGTTGAATAATAAGTTTATATCATCCTTGTTATTTTTATTTTTTTATTTAGAAATTTACCAACACATACAATATAAGCCCTAGTAAATTTTTTTCCTTTTACAAAACTTATCGGCACTTCCGCTGTTTGCATTAGTAAATTCTTTTTTTTTTACAAAACTTATTAGTATAAATAGTGCAATATTGGTAAGTTTTTGGATAAAAAATAATTGAATAATAATAATAATAATAATAATAATGTGGAACCCATCATCAAAGTATTTTTATCATTTTTCCCACTTTTCAATATGTATCCCAATGTTTGTGCATCCCTATCACTACTTTTAAAACTATAATATCGGCAAATGAAATTATTTCTAATGAGAAACGGCTGGATTGGATGGGGTGGTAGTTGCTAAGATCGGGTTCATTGCAGGTTTTGCTCAATAATTACAAGAATATACATGTGGCAACGTGAAGTGGATATCCTTAATTAATTAAAAAACCATATTATACATTAATACTATTGTAATCGAATCTTTGTAATTCGCTTAAGTTATAGAATATTAATGTAACACAAATCATAAAATTTATAAATCTATAGCAGAATTTTTTTAAACTTTAAGATTATTTTTCGATTATTATTATTATTATTATTTGCATTGATTGATATCAATTTCTTTCTTTCACATCAGTCCACTACATTTACAAAACTTATTAATCTTAACTGCCAGCCCAATGTTCGAACTTAAGTAACGTAGCAAGTTAGCAACACATTTCATTCAGATAAAGAACAACATATTTTATAATGGAAAATTTTACTTTTGATCCTCTAATCATGTGCTAATTAATTATTAAATCAGTTTAACTTTTGATGTAATCGTTACAATAATTAAATTCTTTTTTTATCAAAATAATTAAATTCTGTTTTTTAACAATAGTATAATTTATTTAATACTGTAATGATACCTTTTTTTTTTTTTTATAGATTACTGTAAATACAATATCGAAATTATGTAAGTGGTATTTGGCCGACTTTTTTGGATGATTGGCTAGCTCAATCTTGTAGCGGCAAAAGCTATGATATCACTTTTTAAGTTCTAACATCATGGACGCAGTTGCAACCTGCGAGCGGACCATAACAGGTTTATCGGTATTTAGTTCTTACTGGATATCCTTTTTGCGACGATCAAGTTCTATAGTAAAAATAATTGTATATTTCATATTAAAAAGTGAATAATTTTGAAAAATCTTCGAGTAAAAGTTTGCGTGTTAGCACGTTACATGTGCTTCTTTTTGGAGCTGGAGTTATCGTATGTGATAATCATAAAAGTTTAATTCAAAAAAACAAATCATAAATAATTTATTCATTAAACAGCGCACTTTAAACTGCCCAAAAAAAAAAAAAAAAAAAAACTTATGCCTGACTATCAGCTTTTGTTTTTACCCCCGAAATAAACGAGGGCTAGGACAAGGGGGGAAAAAACAACAAATAAAGTCAGTTGGAAGTTTGAACAGTCAAAAAGGGTAGCAATACTTCTTACAGAGATTTTACTTTTCTATTTTTGTCTACCTGTAAATGTATATATATATATTTTAAAAATTATATTATAATTAAAAATTTAATTTAAATATACTGATAATATAAAATTATTTTATATTATCAATCAATAGAAATAATAAAAAATTTCAACTCATCTAAATAATTATCCATTATAATAAGGAATCTATCATAATTTCTTACTTTTTTTTATTTTTATTGTTTGATAATATAAAATAATTTTATATTATTAGTGCATACCAACTAAACTCTATAATTAATTATATGTTATTATATATTAGGTATTTGAGATAGTAAATGTGAAACTCAAACTTACTAATATGACAACAGATAATTGAATATTAAATTTTTTCTATTAAAATTGTATAAAATAATTTGGATTTAATTTATATACACTGATTGATAGTGTAAAATAATTTTATACTATTGTATAATTATATTTTCCTATTTGTATAACTTTTAGATTAGTAGGGGTGAAGATTATATATATTTATTTATGTAATAATATATAATTGAATGATAATATAAAAAAATTTTATACTGTCAAAATATATAAACTAAATCCAAATAATTTTACATAATTAATAAATATAATTTAAAAAATACAAAATTATGATAACTATTTATTATAATTTATCATTTTTCTTGAATTTTATTAATTTATAATGTAAATATATTTGAGTAATATTATTTTTATATAAAATTTATGGGACACTATATCAATATATATATCAGCATAATATCTCATAAATATTATATATAAGTAATATTTTTCAACATATTTTTCATTATATAAAAATTAATCGCTTATACATTTTCATATAGCCCATTTTACACCACGTTGTACCAAAATTAAATTAATTAAAAAAAAGAAATAAATAAATTGAACAGTGCTCATCTTTGACTGTCACCAGCGCATTATAGTACACCACACAAAAAAGCAGGAACACTACTGCTCACACAATCCCATAAAGAAAGAAAGAAAGAAAAGAACGAACGAACGAACGAAGGAACTTGTCATCTTCACGGATCTAACCGTCTCACTGTCACCCTGATCCTCCCTCAGTTACAACACAACCCTCCTTCCCTTCAATCTTCATTTCCTTACATCATATAATATGCTTCCCAAGGTATCGTAGATTCTCTTCCTTTCTGAGAATCCTTCTAAGTTTTCTTTTTTCGCTTTTATGCCATTTGTTTTCCCCAATTTCATTTTCGATCCTCTCATGTATATAACTGCTGTTTGTGCTATTTATCTAAGTTTAAGTTGTAGTTCTTCTGTTAATTTAGTTTTGTGCACTCGGATCGGGGTTTCTACTTCGCGTTCGATTGTGCTATTAGGATCTTCTGGTTTATTGTTTAGGGATTTTTTTTTTGTACAATTTTTTTTTTTGTTTTGGTGATGCAAAGATGAGTTTTCCGTTGGATTGGTGATGTTCTATGGGTGGATCTCTTATATACATTCAGCATTTTCAGCAAATGGATATATATTGGCAAAAGAAGAAATAAATTAACAAAATTGCATTTATTACTTTCACGTGTATCTTTGTTGAACTTATGTTTTCTGTGCGTAGAAGGTGCTACTTTCCTGTTTTGGCTTCAGTTTCCATGATTATGTGTTTCAATTTTATTTCCCAAAAAAAAAAAAAAAATCTAATTTTTGTTGCTGTTGATTCCAGCAGATAAATGAGTGAGATTTGAGCTGTTAAAATAGCAAGGAAGTGAGGAAGCTTGGTGGTGGAAGAAAATGGCGTCTGTTGGTGTGGCACCAACATCAGGCTTGAGAGAATCTGGTGGTGGTGTTGACAGATTGCCGGAAGAAATGAACGATATGAAAATTAGGGATGATAAAGTATGTCACCCACTGTGTCAATTTCTTAACCGAATTTCTTTTTTTTTTTTTCTTTTTTCCTTTTTTCCCCCCTTTTTGTGTTGTTTGATTTAAAGTTTCAGACTTTAGTTGCTTACAGCTTATTTCACCTTGTAGGAAATGGAAGCTACAGTCGTTGATGGGAATGGAACGGAGACAGGACATATCATTGTAACTACCATTGGGGGTAGAAATGGTCAACCGAAGCAGGTATAACTTCTCCCTGCTTTTTCTTCCACTGACATATGTGCTGTGCTGTGGAATTGTTTAAATATTTTAACTGATAACTACTTTATTGTCTCACTTGCTGTGCTGACATCTTGGTGCTTAGGGCTTGGTTGTTTTAAATTTTTCGCAATGGAAAAGGAAGAATTTGACTTCTTAAAGCACTTCTGGTAGAAGCAACTCTACTTCTACTCAAAGTGCTTCGGGAAGTCAAATTCTTCCTTTTCCGTTGGAAAGCATTAATGCTTTTGTTTGGCATTGTTATTTTTGTAAATGTTTTTCCCCCCTTGTCTTTTACAGCTGCTGTGATTGCAAATATTGACATTTGAAATGAGATTTAATTTATCATATTTGTCCTTCAACTTAAAAAAAAAAACCCTCAAGATTTGGGAATTATGCCAGCTGTACTGCCTGCTGACTTGAATCTTTATACAGTGAGTAGCAAAACTGTTTGCTGTCTTCAACATGTTTTGTTTGTGCCTTGTCATTGGTAAATACCCTCTCTGATATGATAGGATATGGTTATATCATATAGTAGGATTTTATCTTCATCTACATATTTGCTTTAACCATATTTAGTAAATTAATTTTTCCCTTTTTAAGATATTTATTGCTTTTGAATAATTGAACTTCTTTCTTAACATTTCAGACTATAAGCTATATGGCAGAGCGGGTTGTCGGGCATGGATCATTTGGAGTTGTCTTCCAGGTACGGATTTGTATCCTGTGTACTGGATGATGTATTAGTTTATCCTTTCAAACATAATGACATATGTACCTTTGATGCTGATTTTTTGTATGATTGCAGGCTAAATGCTTGGAGACTGGTGAAACTGTGGCTATCAAAAAGGTTCTTCAAGACAAGAGGTATAAGAACAGGGAGCTTCAGACAATGCGTCTTCTTGATCACCCAAATGTTGTCTCTTTGAAGCATTGTTTCTTTTCAACCACTGAAAAGGATGAACTATACCTTAATTTGGTACTTGAGTATGTCCCTGAAACAGTTCATCGTGTGATCAAACATTACCACAAGTTGAACCAAAGAATGCCACTCATATATGTGAAACTCTATACATACCAGGTATTATTAATCATGACAGTCTGGTTTTGTCATGATCCTTTTGCAAGTTGTATTTGGAAGAATGGCTGTGCTAATGTTTTGGATTATTTTCTGGTACTTTGATAATTGCTCAAGTTCTGGAGTATGCACTGATTAATCTTAAAGCATACAGTTTTGGTACAAGTGGTGTTAATCCTCATATTATTCACTTTACTATGAGTTGCTGCTGTGACCGATGGGTTCCAGTTGCTTAAAGTTTGGTCACTAGTTGTAAACAACAGTCTGCTCATTTAATTCTATTTTGAGTTGGGCGTGGATTTTTTATTTTGCTATTATGAAAGCAAAGTTGCATTGGTTGTATGTAGGTATATATGCTGTGTTGTCCTTCCTGTATTCAGCTCTCTTCTTGCTGAAGTTGTAACAATTTTCTTATTATATTGCAGATCTTTAGGGCACTGTCTTATATTCATCGTTGCATTGGAGTCTGCCACCGGGATATCAAGCCTCAAAATCTATTAGTATGTATTTTATTTTTCATATCCTCATTGATCATATTTTCCCCACTTTGTATTTCAGTTCTCATGTTTCATATTTATGGTTGTGTTTGGTGTGGCGAAAAAATGGGTTATTTCTATTTCAGACTCTGTAGACCCAGGACTGCTAGAAAATACTAACTGAGCTTTTCTATGCAGGTCAATCCACATACCCATCAGGTTAAATTATGCGACTTCGGAAGTGCAAAAGTCTTGGTATGTTCTATATGTTTGTGTGTGTGCGTGTGTGTGCGTGTGCGTGTGCGTGTGTATGTATTTATCCTTTCTTCCTTTAACCATTCCTCTTAGAACTTCATGGTTGAGTCAGGAGTTTATCTTTATCTTGTTTGGTCTGACCTTTGACAGGTAAAAGGTGAACCAAATATATCATACATATGTTCTAGATATTATAGAGCACCTGAGCTTATATTTGGAGCAACTGAATATACCACAGCTATAGACATTTGGTCTGTTGGTTGTGTATTGGCTGAGCTTCTGCTCGGACAGGTTGGTGACTTGGTGTCAGTTGATGGGAGCTGTTTTTATTTTGCAAGTTGGCATGTATAATAATGAAATCCCCACCCCCTACCCCTGCTTTTCTCTGCAGCCTTTGTTCCCTGGTGAGAGTGGAGTTGATCAGCTTGTTGAGATCATCAAGGTAATCTTTCTAATTAATGTATTTGTTATTGTTGCTATGTTTTCCTAATTTGCATTGAATCCTTCTTTGAAATTGGTATACTTGGATGCTTCTATTAACTTAATTGGAAGTTGTAGCATCATAATGCAATGGATAATGAGTTGTCACCAAGGTAGTAGCTAGAATCGAGATCTTATGTAGAATTGGAAGGGGGATACAAAATCGTTACATGGATCGTAAGATTATATCAAAATACATAATGACATTTATATGAATGCATATGTCACATAACATAACATAAATGAGCAAATAAGTCACAATCAACATAATTAAACTTCAACCATATATGCATAAAGTCACAACTCACAACTTAGAATTCAAAGATAGCATAGCTACAAGCCTACAAGTCCATAATTCATAACTCATAATGCAAAAGATTCCCCCCACCACCAGCAGCACTTGAAGACATTTTTTTTAGCCTCAAATGATAACCTAATTAAAAGACCAATGAGCAACAGCAACAGAATAGAGAAATAAGGAAAAAAATAAAAATAAAAGGCAACAATGTACTGCCTGAAAAATAAATAGGACGAAAACTTGAGAAAGAAAGAGAAACACCACCTTCACGGCTTTACGGTACAGAAATGGTGGTGGTTGGCCATGGAGTGAGCATGGAGAAGAGAGAGCTTTGTGAGACTAAGAGAATAGAGCAGGGTTCGAGAGAGGGAAGGACCAGAGGCTCGAGAGAGAGGAATAGAGCTTCAACGGACACTTGAGAGGGAGAGATCGATGGTAGAGAGATGGAGACATGGAGAGCGGTTTGCTTCAAAGAGGAAGAGGGTGAGAATCGCGATAATAAGGAAGGGTCTTACCTAGGGTTCTATCGTAGGTTAAGGTTTGATGGTAGGTTGGGTCATTTGTTGAAACGGGTTGGAGACCTACTCGATCTTGGACACCTGCAGCACAATAAAAAATTGACGATCCCACCGCGCCCACGATTTTGTGTGGCGATCCCACGGCAAGTCCATGGAAGCGACACAACTGGTGGAATCAGGATAAGCAGAAGGAAGCAAGCACGTAAAATCATGCAATTTCACGATATAAATCGCGATCCTAGCTATCTTGGTTGTCACTAATTCACTGATCAGTTTGATGAGTAGCCTTGCTAATTTTACAGTGTCAGCATCTTTAACATGTAAACTCTCCATTTTTTGTTGTTTTGATAGGTTCTAGGCACTCCAACAAGGGAAGAGATTAAGTGCATGAACCCTAACTATACAGAATTCAAATTCCCACAGATTAAAGCACATCCATGGCACAAGGTATATTTATAGCATTTTCATATTATAATTTAGCTCATCATACTAATATATTTAGTAACTCCTCTTGTTTAGCACACAACGCTAATATAAATTTGTTTATTTGCTCCTACTAGATCTTTCATAAGCGCATGCCTCCAGAAGCTGTTGATTTAGTATCAAGACTACTACAATACTCTCCTAACCTGCGGTGCACAGCTGTGAGTTATATGATTTCTTAGCAGGCCTTTCTAATTTTGACATTAGTGTCTTATCATGTAATGGTTCTGGAACTATGTTTGCAGTTTGATAGTTTCTAATCTAATTATTCCATGTCATCCTCCTAAGTTTTATATAATTTGTTTTTATTTTCACTTGTCCGGTGCAGATAGATGCCCTGACCCATCCTTTCTTTGATGAACTTCGTGACCCAAACACTCGCTTGCCAAATGGTCGTTTCCTTCCACCATTATTCAATTTCAAATCTCATGGTATGATAATATTTTGAACTAAGCTATTGTTTTTATGCCTGTTTTTGCCACCAATAGTTCTGGCTGATCGTTTGGATTTATTGCTGCCTGTGTACCAGAACTGAAGGGGGTCCCAGTTGAGGTTTTGGTGAAATTGATTCCAGAGCATGCGAGGAAGCAATGCCCGTTTTTTGGCTTGTGAGATTGTAAATTGTAACAAAACTGCAACTGCCGTTCACATATGAATGCTCCGTGTTTCCTCTATTTGTGATATGAAATTTATTCCTTTGTCTATCTTGGTTGTATTTCGGTGCCTTGTAAAAACAGAATTAGAGATGTATGGTACTCAATATTACCCAATCCTGGATGGGTATTCAGAAGAACAGTGTTTCCTGTATAACAGCAGATCGTAACATCGAATAGAAGACAAAGTGTCATGTTATATCCGTATTGAAATTTGTGGATACAATGATGGGTGGTTGGCTGATCTAGTTATGTTCTGCGTGGTGGTTGGTAGTTTGTGTCTGCATCTGTGTCGGTAATCTATAGCGATGACATTCTCTGTAAAGACATTTTATGCTCAGTGTTTTTTTTTTTTTTTTTTTCAAACGACCAAAATAAGAAAACAGTGAAGAGTTTTAGTCTGTACTAATATGGAAGGATAATTTAGGAAGACCACTTGATTAATGTTACATTTTTTTTAAAAAAATTTCTAAATGTGTTATGCTATTAATTAAACTATCTCACTTTAGTATGTTGTACTGATTCTAGTGCAATCAGACTTCAATATATAGCACTTAACCTGAATTTCAATAACACATTGGATGTACTCAATGCTAATTGCAATTCAAAGAAAGGAGTTATTTTCTTCTGTTATTTAATTGTTCAGGTTTGTGGTATAACACGATGGTATTGTGTGATTTAAGTAGCCTACCTCACCTAATAGGAAAAAAGTTTAGTTATTATTAATGTATTAAATTGCCCATTTTTATGGCGGATAATGCTGGAGTTCGCTGCCTAAGATCTTAGTTATTTTTCACTTTTTCTCTTTTCTCTGATGGGGGGTAAAAAAATTGCACATCTTGTAATGAAGGCTTTGGACTCTCTAAATGTGCTTGACTGTTGAGAATGCTTTGTTACACTACTTCAAGTTCAAGCCACCGCAACTTCGAATATAAGCAGATTATTTACCACTCCTATATTTTTCACCCTAAAAATCTACATATTATCCCTCCAGAATTCTGCCAGTCTTTTTCAATATTTTACCGGCAGCGATGTCAATAATTTAGAACATTATTTGTAAGCCCAGTTTAGGTAAGAAAAATAGGGTGGGCACCACATGGGGTCAGCAGAATCAGCCCAAAAAGAGAACCACAAATGAAAAAGGAAAGGTAACTGTAGTGTGGTGTTGGTATTGAGTTTTCTTGCACATGAGACAGCTGTTAGGTGTCTGCGTTTAGCCGTCCCCGTATAATTGCTCAGTCTAATTAAGTCTAGTGAGTTGACCATTTCACAAAGATGTAGTGCATCACATCTTAGCATGCAATGGTTTATTTCTGTCCTTATAAAACATTTGGTGTGCCCACAACTTTTTTGACTTTAGTTTCTACCAATATCCTGAGATTTAAGAGTAAGTGAGGATAACAGGAAGAGCAACAAAACACCAATATGTCACGCCTTGTTGTATCTTTTCCTTTCGACCTTCCCTCCTTCCTTGGTGAGTCTCCTTTCTTTTGGTCATAATTTCCGCACTTGTTGTGGACTCAACATGCTGAATCAGAGTCCCACTCTATTCTCCAAATGGAACTCGTTAGTTGTGTGTCATTATTATAATGTCAGACTCAAACCCGTCAGCAAGAAAAACGGCTTCCACAAAGCTCGCCTATGGCTGGCTAGTTTAGAAGTGTCTTCACCCCACACTATTCTGCAGCATCCTCTGCTCAACACTTGTGATATCTCTAGCAAGTCACAATTCACAATAGCGATCAAAGTGGTCACACAATTTACTGCTTCGCCCTACTTTCTCATTTGTTGCACTAGAGTTGATTAGTATCATATTGGCCCACTCACTATGTGTAGCCAACGATAGTGACCTCATGTCAAAATCCAAGTCGAGTTCTATGAATGATCGAACATAGTGTTAGTTCGGTTTGTATGCCTAGCAAAGAGCTAGCGGTGCTTTAAAATTTCATATACAGTGCACTATAAATACCCGAATATATGCCATGCCGTTTGCCAACTTAGCTATTTAGAATTAAGCTTAACTAAACATGATATTCTTGCGTTGTATATCTCAATTTTTCTTAATATTAATCACATGTTTGTTCTTCCTCCCAATTTATGGCAGACTTCACAGCCATACAAGCGGGAAGCAGTGGCTTCCAATATCCCTTATTTCATTACCACCTTCTCCAGCACCTGAGACTGTTAGCCAAAGTGCCGAAAGACCTCTTGTTTTCAACGTAAGATCTTTTGGTGCAGTTGGGGATGGTATCACTGATGATACACAAGCATTTAGGTTGGCTTGGGATACAGCATGTCAAGCCCAAGGATCGCTGACTCTTCTTGTTCCAAATGGTCATGTCTTCATGATACAATCTACGATATTCACAGGGCCTTGTAAATCTGAACTCACTTTTAAGGTAATGTCACTATGCCGTAAAACCAAATAAATCTTACGTGTAATACTATGTTACCATTCATATTTGGTTAAATTTTGATAGTTTTTCTTCATACTACTTTTATGTTGGATATGTACAATAGGTTGATGGTACTATTTTGGCGCCGGACGGACCTGATTCATGGCCGAAGAATAGCAGCAAGAACCAATGGCTGGTTTTCTATAGAATCAATGGATTGACAATGAAGGGAGGTGGTCTTATTGATGGTAGAGGAGAGAAATGGTGGGATCTCCCGTGCAAGCCTCACAAAGTAAACACTTTTCTCATGTTTTACTTTTTGAGGTGTGATATTTGTACACGAAAGAGAAATTATTAGGTGTTGAGTGCCAAATAGTATTATATTCTAACCGCTTATAAAGTGATATTTCAGCTTCAAGTGGTAGTTAGTGGCGGATCTCTCTACTACATGAATATAAAATATCACTCTATAGGTGATCTTATGGATATGTCAAGAGTGGATATACAAAGAGATATCTCTACTCACATGATATTAAGAATACTTAAAAAAAATTTCTTTTCAATTTTTTTCATTTATTTCTCAACTCCACTCACATAGTGGGTCAAAGATGTCCAACATAAATGTACAAATAACATTTTTCTTACCTTTTTTTTATGCCACTCCTGCTGGTGTTCTATTACTCATTTTTAGATTTAACAGGGAATTAATGGAACAACACGGCCAGCTGGTCCATGTGCTAGTCCAATGGTAAGTCGCATAAATAGTTGAATATTGTTTAGTTCGGAAATTTTTTTAAGTTCACATAATTTGAAAAGTTGTCATTGAATTTTGAGTACTTCCAATGCAGGCCATCAGGTTCTTCATGAACTCCAATTTGAGAGTGGAAGGACTAAAAATCAAGAACAGTCCTAAATTCCATTTTCGATTTGATGATTGCCAAAATGTCCACATAGAAAAGCTTATCATAAAATCCCCTGCTCTGAGTCCCAACACTGATGGGATTCACATTGAGAACACAAATAATGTCAGCATTTACAGTTCAATCATTTCCAATGGTAGTTCATGAAATTATCTTTTAGCATGCATTTTTCTCTACAAATTCAACAAGCTCTGTTATGCCCTCCGTTTATCATCCTTCCTAGCACTGCATGCAGGCGATGACTGTGTGTCCATTGGAGCCGGTTGTTACAATGTGGACATCAGGAATATAAAGTGTGGTCCAAGTCATGGAATTAGGTAAATTTCACTAGTGAATGCTGGTTACATTAAGGGTTACAAGCATGAACAAAAATTAATGTCTTGTAGCGTTACTCACAATCTAAATACTTCTAAATCCTCCAAACAAATGCTTTTCATAATCCTCCTAACTGCCAAATAAAGAAAGTATTAATGCTAAGGCATTTAGCAACAATAAAATAATCTTATAAGGTGGAGCCCTTGACTTTAACGAATGATCAACTGTTGATTACTACATTTATCAAGTTGTCATCTTGTTTTGTTGCAGCATTGGCAGCCTAGGGAATTACAATTCGCGAGCTTGTGTGTGGAACATTACAGTCACTGACTCAATTATTAAGCACTCTGATAATGGGGTTCGGATTAAAACATGGCAGGGTGGAAGAGGATCAGTGTCAAAGGTAACCTTCAACAACATTCACATGGACACTGTCCGTAACCCAATCATCATAGACCAATACTATTGCCCCCCTACGAGTTGCCACAACCAGAGCTCAGCGGTTTCGGTTTCCAATGTTTCATACTCAAACATAAGAGGTACTTATGATGTAAGAAGCATGCCTATGCGTTTTGCTTGCAGTGATGCTGTTCCATGCACAAACCTTACGCTATCTGAAGTGGAACTGCGTCCTGCACAAGGCCACGTTGTGGCCAACCCATTTTGCTGGAACGCTTATGGAACAGTGCTGACACTCACAACCCCACCAGTATTATGCCTTCTAGAGGGAAATCCATTAACATTGCCTCAAAATGATGTTGTTAGGTGTTAGAAAAAAATGATTAAGCAAAGGATATTATGTGACCAGATAAAACATGGCACTTTTAACCGTGTCAAAACAAAAACTAGATATAGCAAGGATTGCCATGGATAATTAACACATATAATAGCTTATTCCTGCAGTTTTAGTTAAATTTCTGTTGGTGGAAGGTTTAACTTATTTTGTTTTTGCTATTATTCAAGGGCCATCCTACAATACACTGTGCTTATTATGGCGCATCACGCACCTGTTTGAGTTTAATAACTATGATGCTAGGTGTGGGAGAGAGAGTCTGAAATGAGGCTTACTACTATGCATCAACATTAATTGGTGCATAGATGCATCAAATAATTTTGCTATACATCTGCAAGGTGCGTGATACACCATAAATAAGCAAAGTGCATTGTAGACAGACCCATTATTCAAACATGTTCAATTTTCATTAAAAGGAGCGGAGCATTCTATCCTAACAAAATCTCTTGAATTATGCAAATAAATTATAAAAATAATTGTTAGTCTTTTGGTCATTTAGGCTATGTTTGTTACGTTGGAGTTTACAGGAAACGGGAGCAGAAAAATATTAATTATTATTTTTTAATTTAATTCTTACATTAATTATACTTATTAAGTAAATACAAAATATAAATAATATTATAATTTTAATATAAAATAAATTTATAAAATTAACTTATCTTTTATTATTGTTAAAATAATTTATTACTCTTCTTAATTGTATATAAAATAGATATTGTGCATGACATCGAATGCTCGTAGGGATGAGGAATGAGGCCATAAACCCACTATCGAACCAACCATTTAAAAAAAAAAAAAAAAAGAAGGTTCCAAAACATGTGGCTACCTGTGAATGAGATTTGACAAACTGTCAACTCTTGTACCATAATTAAGATTTCCTTCTCTAGTAATGGGTTTTAAAATGGCTTGGCATGATGCTTCGATTAACTTAATGGGGTTTGATCCAATAACTCCGATGTTGGAATAATATGATAGGAGATTTAAGTTGGAGGTTAGAAGCAAAAAGAGACCAGAAGTTGAATCTATCAATTAATTACCCACTTGAATAATAAGCTGAAAATTTAGTCACCTGTTCTGTCCTAGTTTCTTCTTCAAACTTTGTTACTATTATAATGGAAAGTAGTGAGAGACCCCATAAGCTTCTTTCTGGCTGTGAATTTTTCTAATTATCCCACCTTAAAAGTGCGTGGTATAGTTGTAGGTGCTCCACTAAGATTTTCTTTCAGTTAAGCAATGATATCAACCATTAACAACCGGGTATTAACTGCACCCACTAAATTGGAATTTGGAAGAGAAAGCTCTCTTTATATCTTGTTTTTCTAGAATGCTATACTCCTTTTACAAGTTGCATTATTTTCCTTTTGGTGCGTGACTGCGTGCAACTATGTTGAAGTGGTTCCAATCGCATTGAAAGTTCATCATGGTCACGATGCCTTGATGTGTACATTTCGAGTCAAGCTACGAAGAATTGGTCAATTGGAGATGCAGAGATGTGAAAAATTAACAGACACAATATTTCACAAATTAAATACTAAATACTGAATAATTTGTGTTGTCTTGATCAGTCTATGACTTAATTTGCGCGTCCACGTACAATACCCCTAAATCTCTATGTAATAGTTCTTTCAATTAAGTATCTCGTCTACACAATTTAACGCCTTCAGCAAACAGCAAATTGAGTCTTCTATGGATGTAATTCAATTTATGCTAAATTTAATTCCTCTATTGCAATTTTTTTTTTTTTTGGGTGAATTCTACTAGTTATTAAGTGCGAGTTATAACATCAACATTTGATAAGGATATTAATAGTTCAGATCGATAAAACAATTACATATAGGGAAACTCTATATGGTTATTTTGATTAGTGATATCTTGTTTAGGTCTTTTTTTGACCTCATCATTCTAGTTAGTTGGTTATGATTAATGAGCAAAGAACGATCCCGCCAAATAAAAGAACTATGTTACGAATCCGTAAAGCACGAAAGAGTAAAATTAAGAAATCAATAGAAAGATAATGGAAATTAATGGAATAAAAAAAATACTTCCTTTATTTGAACATATACAGAAATTTAGATATCCAAATTGATATATTTAATTTAGATAAATATAGTTTTAATTATATAAATATTAAATTGATATATTGCCTTCACTATTAGTGTAAATTCATTTTTATTTAACATCATATTTAATGCTTATATAACTTAAATCTATCATGATTAAATTATAATCATCAATTTGGGTGTCTATATATTCACTATATATATAAAAAAAAAAAAAATCCCACATCAATCGTGAGTCTTTTGTACGGTAAAATTCGGAACAAATATCATTTTCCAACTATTTTCTGGAGGACTTCAGCCTGTGAATTAAGGAATGCAGAGCCTTTACCGAAACCCTTGAGCTAATTAAGTCTACTAAACAATGATACATAGAGACCTTCTAAAGGAACCAAGAGGGGGTGTGAATTGGTTCAATAACAGAAACTTGAAAATTAAAATAGAATTAAATCTTTGAACAGTTAAATGCAATAGTACATAAAGTAAAAAAGATAAGAGAAAAGAAAATAATATAAGCTATTTTTATATTGGTTCAACCACAATGTATGACCTACATCCAGTCCCCAATTACTTGAGATTTTTCTTCACTGTCAAATTTTTGCTTACAAGGATTTGATAAACCTTACTCTACCTAATTCTCTAATAGAATATATGGTGATTTGTTTTTTACAAGAACACCACTAAACCTCCCCCTATCTCAACCAAAGTAAGGTAATTATACAAGGTACGAATGCTCTTATAGTTGAGCTACAATGGATTTCAAAGATTCTCAAAAGAAGATGAGTAAGTTAAGGTGCAAAGCCTACGAACTATGATAAACAAAATATAGAGTAAAGGAGTTCTCTTAATTTTCTTAATGGAGATTCATACTTTCTTCTTCATTCTTCAAAGCTTTATATGGATGATGACCCATTGACGTCTACTAGCCGTTAGAGAAGATTTGGGCTTCAGTTTGGCTCAAAAGATTTGTCCAATCAATTTTCGTATGTAGTCGCTGGTTCCTAATTCATAGTTGCTAGTATAATTGTTGTTTCTCTCAGACTTTAAAATTAAGCTTGATTCTTGCTATATGACCATTGGAATCTTAATTGCACTCCCTAAAATTGATTTTTTTGAGTAATAATCAGATCAAATAATCTCTATAAATCAATCATATTTTATAAAGATTTTAGAGTTAAGAATGGAGCAATTTCAATATAATAAAAAAGGAAATAATTAAATATGATATTTTCCTTTAACAAGAATACAATCAATCATCATATTTAAACAAATTAATAAGATACTCATCATCAAAACAGTAAACCCAACATTCTACCCCTTTTTGATGATGACCCAATTATGAAATATTATAAACAATTTGAGCATGATTGGAAGATTTAGAAAACAAGCAACTATCAAGTCATATATCCTATATTCAATAATAATCAGAGTTGACAGCATTATCATAATTAGATATATTTAAAGAAATTAAAGATTAAAAGTCTAAAAAAGGCTTCCGCTTAATTAATGAGTTCTTTAATTTTTTTGAGGACTTATTATGCTCCCCCTCAATCCATGACTCCATTCTTGATCTTTGACAAGTCGTTGTATTCTCCTTTAATCCATGCGTCTCTTCTTGTTGCTATGCTTATTCTTAATCCATGAAGAGCTTGCTCTTAAATAAATTCCTTTGTAGGTTGTTGTATTCCCCTTTAATCCATGAGTCTCTTATTGTTGTTATGCTCCCCCTTAATCCATGAAGAGCTTGCTCTTAAATAAATTCCTTTAAGGTCATGCTCCAATTTGGTTAACCTATCCTTTCTCCCTCTTCAGCATCAAAAAGGTCAAGTGCAATATACCACTAATTCATAATAACATGATCATGATAATATACAAAATTATATAAGGTGGAGACCATATCAATTTTTAAATATTCACTTAAAAAAAATACATCTCATCATCAAAACTTTTTCTTTGAGAATATCTTTTTGAAAACATTAACGCCAATAGACAAGACACATTCAGTCCAAAGAAAAAAGATCCATATTAAGAACATTGTGCCAATAGAATAAGCAAATCCACTAGAACAATTACCCAAATGCTGAGAACAAGGATGTGGCAATTTTAAACCATTTAAGCATCATATACTCATAGCTAGAGTCCCAAAAAATAGATGCATCAATCTTCAAATTTTTCTAGCAACTCATATCAATAACTAGAATATGTTTATAATAAAAGAAGAAAAAAATAGATTAAAAACCAATGAAAGGCTTCCAAATCACAACTCAGACAACATTTCAAACGAATTTCAAATTGTAAGAAGGCATGTCTGAAGTTTCACCAAGTTTCTAATTCTCAGACCATATCACAAAGGTTCAATAAGAAAGAATAGGCAAATCAAAATAAGGATTTCTGTTGTGAACCACCACTTATGTTAGGACATATAGGTATCTAAAAAAATAGACCAAGAAAAGTTATTCTAAAACTGTCAAATAAAAACTGATAGCATATTAAAGAACTAGACAGTAACGTTTCAATATCTAATATACTCATGTCAAAGATAACCAAGATACTTAGGACAAATTCAGATCACAAAATTTCGATAAATATCCATATCAGGCTAACAATCACAAACCCAAGAATGAGGCCGTGATAGGATTGAAGCTTAGGAGTTAATGAACATATGGAGCAACATGAAACCCGTCGACGAAGAAGACATTTGTGATGGTGATAGGCTGGTCTGAGGTTGTTGCGGTGGCTAGGATGAATGCCTATAAGGGCCACGACAATGGAGCAAACACGGTTGTATGCCGTGGGTGTGGGTGGCGCAGACTGTCGCACACTGTTCGTGAAGTTTCTGGAGGCGTCGATGCTACTGTTGCTCGCCTGAGAAGGAAACCCACCATTGGTGCAAAGTTGCCGTGGTTCTTCACCGATGAGAGGCGCGGTGGTGGTCTGTTGGAGAAGAGCACGTGGCAGTGGCTGAGAGGTATGTTTCCTATCTGAAAATTTTTGGGGTTAGGTTTTGAATGAGAAAGAAATGAGAGCAGAAAGAGAGGCAGACTTGAGAGAGCAATGAGTGAGGGAGACCTACAAGAGTCACCCTACTTCCCCTTTTCCTTTTTTTTTAAATTAAAATATAGAAAGACAGAGTTGCCCTTAATTATTGGAGATTAGAACCGTGAGGCATCATATAAAAATCAGAGAAGAGTAGCAACTATATACAGCAACTACAAAGTAGTTGTTGGTTTACCCAGTGAAAAGGAACAACTATATACATGAAAACTGCATATATAGCACTTCATAGAGTCTTAGATATGGTTCCAATTAGTAGGTATTTGCACAAATATCACAAAAATTAATTATTTCATATAGTTTAACACATAAAACAGGAATTAATAAATTATGCATAAAAAGCACATAATTTCGTAAGATAAGTTTATATTAATTTTACCAACTCCAAAACTTATCCTTTTTTTAATTGTCTCTAATGTGATATTTCTTCCTTGTTGAGCTTGTGTAAGATGAAATTGACTAGCTCCTTTTATGTAAGCATCCAACTATTAAGGAGCCAATTTCTTTGACACCTACAAAATAGATTTTCCTTTTGGTACCCAAATTCTTTTGAGTCCTTGGGGGTTAGAACTTAGAGATAATTCCTTAATAGTCTTAGGAACCCATATCATATTAGAACCATTTTTCTTAATAGCACATGTATGTCATATGTGTCCCTTTTGTCTACAATAATTACATGTCATATAAGGGGTTCTAAAAGCACTTGATTTCACAAAAAAGTTCTTATAGTATTTTTGCCTTTCAGATTGATTAAAACCAAGCTAACTTTATCAAGTGAGCATTTTTGTGATCCCAAAAGAGTATCCAAATTCTCTTTTCCTTTCACAAATTTTGCAAAGTCTTTAGTTAGTTCATCAATCTTTTCTTTGAAAGAGACATTCTCATGAACCAATTTTTGCTCATTTTCTTTTGAAGTACTTTCTAACTTTGAAAGATCAACTTCCTTTCTCAATTCATCAATTTCAACTAAAGCATCATCATATTTGGATTTTAGAGCAAAATATAATTTAGACAACTTCATAGAATCATTAAGTAATTGTTGAAAATCCTCATATAACTCATCATGCAAAGTGTCAAGATTGCTTACCTCATCATCTTCTTCCTCACTTTTTGCCATGAAACACATGTTAAATATCTCCTCCTTTTCTTCTTCTTCACTTTCCGATGAGGATTCATCACTATTATTCCAAGTGGAGTGTGCAATCATAACTTTCTTCTTCTTTTTGAATTTTTGTTTTCTCTTTGACCTATATTTTTTCTTGTTGAGCTCATAGAGTCTTTTGGTTAAGAAGGCTATCTCTTCATCTCTACTCATCTTCTTCCTCTTGGTTGGAGCTTATAGTGGCTTTTAATGCAACTCCTTTCTTGTTCCTATTTTCATTATGCAATTTGTTAAGAAAAGTAGTTTCATAAGTAATGAGGTTACCTCTTAAGTCATCACAGGATATGGAGTTGAGGTCACATCCTTCTTGGATTGCAGCCACTTTTGATTGCCATTCTTTGGTGGGGCTTCGTAGAATTTTTCTTACCAATTCCCTGTCATTCCCAAAAGCATCAAGTGTGTTGACAATGTTTGAGAACCTCTCAAACATCTCATCAATGTTTTCCTCCTCTTTCATAGTGAATAATTCATACTCATGTACTAGCATATCAATTTTTGCCTCTTTTACTTGCCTAGTACCTTCATAGGTGACTTCCAATTTGTCCCATATTTGTTTGGCAGTTTGGTACCTTGAGATTTTTCTAAAGTCATCCAGGTTCATGGCACAATAGAAGATATTCTTTGCTTTTACATTTTGCTCCATCTTCTTTATGTCTTGATCATTGAATTCCTCTTCTAATTTCTCCACCTCTTTGCCATCAACTACTTTCTTTAGAATGCTTGGTCCAATCTTGATCACGAGCCAAAGCTTGTAGTTTACAGATTGAATGAATATCTTCATCCGCTCTTTCTAATAGGTGTAGTTGCTCCCATCAAAATATGGTGGCCTTATGATAGATTGTCTTTCAATGATGGTTGAGTTCATCAAATGTCTCGCCATTGAACCTACAAAGATCGTCTTCTCAAGCGGTTAAGCCTTAAAGAGAATTAGGCTCAGATACCAAATGAAGGAACCAAGAGGGGGGTGAATTGGTTCAATAATAGAAATTTGAAAATTAAAATAGAATTAAAGCTTTGAGCAGTTAAACACAATAGTGCATAAAGTAAAAAAAGATAAGAAAAGAGAAAATAACACAAGCTATTTTTATACTGGTTCAGCCACAACGTGTGACCTACATCCAGTCCCAATTACTTGGGATTTTTCTTCACTTTCAAATTTTTGCTTACAAGAATTTGATAAACCTTCCTTTACTCAATTCCCTAGTAGAGTATATGGTGGTTTGCTTCTTACAAGGACACCACTAAACCTCCCCCTATCTCAACCAAAGTAGGGTAATTACACAAGGTATGAATGCTCTTATAGTTGAGCTACAATGGGTTGCAAAGACTCTCAAAAGAAGCTAAGCAAGTTAAGGTGTAAAGCCTATGAACTATGATAGACAAAATATAGAGTAAAGGAATTCTCTCAATTTTCTTGGTGGAGGTTCATACTTTCTTCTTCATTCTTCAAAGCTTTATATAGATGATGAATCATTGACGTCTACTAGCCGTTAGAGAAGATTTTGACTTCTGTTTGGTTCAAAGGATATGTCCAATTAATTTTCGCATATAGTCGCTGGTTCGTGATTCATAGTTGTTGATATAATTACTGTTTCTCTCAGACTTCAAAATTAAGCTTGATTCTTGCTATATGACCGTTGGAATCTTAATTGCACTCCCTAAAATTGATTTTTTTGAGTAATAATCAGATCAAATAATCTCTATAAATCAATCATATTTTATAAATATTTTAAACATTAAGAATGGAGTAATTTCAACATGATAAAAAAGGAAATAATTAAAGATGATATTTTCCTTTAACAAGAATACAATCAATCATCATATTTAAATAAATTAATAAAATACTCATCATCAAACCAGTAAACCTAACACCTTCCAAAACCTGGAGCAAAAGCACAAAAGAAACCCTCTTACCCAAAAAGAAAATACATATGGAAACGCTTACTTTATTCATTATATTTATCGCTTTTTCTTTTGGTAGTTATTTACTTGTTACTGGCACTAAAGGCGCATCAAACGAAGAGAACTTTTTGTATTCTCGTACTTCATTTAATTTATTAATTGCATGACAATCAGTTTTGAGATGGTTAAAAACAGAACCTTGGGCAAAAGTCAAAGTGAACAAATCTGCACCGGAAAGATAGATTGCTTTCTTTTATTACAAGTGTGCAGTTCCTGAAGACTAATTTGGACTATTGCGGCGCTGGTCGGCCTTCAGCCACTAATACTATCATGATGTTAGATACTTGACCATTATACAGTATCCATCATCACCAAGTTGTGATCTCTTTGAAAATGTATGCAGTGTACAAGTTCATTTTATTTGCCCAGCAAGATGGTATGACTGCATAAGTGGCCACATATATAATATTCCATTCTCATACCATTAGGTATTCATCTTGATTAGCTAGAAGCAAACTAAGTCAAACATGACAATTCTTCGGGTTTTGCTCATTTTAACATGTTCATGGTTACACCCAAATCCAATCCATGGCAGACTTGATAGTTGTGCAAACGAGAAGAAGTTGCATCCAATATCCAATGATTCATTTCCGCATTCTCCCTCAGATTATAAGCCTTGTGTTGTTAATGTAAAGGGTTTTGGCGCGGTTGGAGATGGTGTATCTGACGATACAAAAGCATTCAAGTTGGCTTGGGAGGCAGCTTGCCAAGCCCCACAATCTGCAACTCTTCTTGCTCCAAAGGGATTTATCTTCATGGTACAGCCTACCACATTCACAGGACCTTGTATATCTAGTCCCGCTTTTCAGGTAACGTATATCACAACACATAGTAATTAATGCATATGTTAACCTTTATTAATATATATTCATTTAATTAAGTTAGCCTTAATTCCTTTTCGTTTTCGTTTGCTCATTTTTTTTTGTTAATTTCGTTGTGAATGCATGACAAAAGATTGATGGTACCATTGTGCCACCCGGTGGACCTAAATCATGGCCAAGAGACAGCGGCAAAAGATGGTTAGTTTTCTACAAAATCAACGGATTGATACTTCAGGGGGGTGGTCTTATTGATGGGAAGGGAGAAAAATGGTGGGACCTCTGTCCTAAACATCACAAAGTAAGCACTTTCCCTACGTCTTTTTAATTTGTCGAAATTTCGAATGACCACCCTTGCCAGTCTATTTTACTTATCATTCTACATTGGACAGGAAGCAAATGCAAAAACATATTCAGGTTCATCATGTGATAATCGCCCAGTTGTAAGTCATAGATAGCAGGAAACTACCTATTTTTACTGAAAATTATGAGTGCTTGAATAACTGGAACTTCCGTCCTTGAGTTTTTGTATGCAGGCTCTCAGATTCATAATGAGCTCTAATTTGACTGTCCAAGGAATTAAAATCAACAACAGCCCTGAATTCCATTTAAGGTTTGATAACTGTACAAACGTCCTTATAGACACGCTTAACATAAACTCACCTGCTCTCAGTCGCAACACTGATGGAATTCACATTGAGAACACAGATAATGTCATAATATACAATTCACTCATCTCCAGTGGTAATCCTAATTCTACCAGTAGTGTTTTTCTTTTGGCTGTTATCTCAGTGGTTAATGATATACCATCTTCCCTTGGCCTGTTAATGCTCTACAAATTCGTGCAGGTGATGATTGCGTATCAATTGGAACTGGTTCTACTAATGTTTACATAAAGAATATAACTTGCGGTCCAAGTCATGGGATAAGGTACGTACATTTGGCTAGTGAAACAAAATACTATAATTTATGTACGAGAAAAATAATACAAATTGAATAACACTACACGGTTAATTAGAGAACAAAATAATTAGAATGTCAATAAAAAAAAGGATAATTATTGAATATAACAAAGTGATAGGAATAATCTAAGAATCAACAAAGCCTAACAAATTATTCCAACAAAAATATTATGGTATTTGCTCTCTAGCATTTTGGCTATTAATTAGAAGCACAATATATACAAGGTCAGTTTAATCAATCTATCAGCTATGATCAACAAATATCCTTGGTTTCTGGTCTGTGCAGCATTGGCAGCCTTGGGAGTCACAATTCTCGAGCATGTGTTTCGAATATAACAGTTACAGACTCATTCATCAGGCACTCGGATAATGGAGTTCGGATAAAGACATGGCCCGGTGGAAAAGGAGCTGTGCTCAACGTAACCTTCAACAATATTCAGATGGACACGGTGCGCAACCCAGTAATCATAGACCAATACTACTGCCTCTCGAAGTCAAAGTCAAAGGAGTGCTCCAACCAGAGCTCTGCAATTCTTATAAGCAATGTTGTGTACTCCAACATAAAGGGCACTTATGATGTTAGAAGCCCCGCAATGACTTTTGCTTGCAGTGACTCAGTTCCATGCACCAACCTCACACTCTCTGAAGTGGATCTGCGTCCTGCAAGTGCAGAGGGAAGAAGAAAGATCACTTTAGACACCCCAATTTGCTGGAATGCCTATGGAACCTTGAAGACACCTACTGTCCCACCAGTTGTTTGCCTTAAGAAGGGAAATCCGGATGTAACTGCAAATGACGATGTTGCCATGTGTTTGGCCGGATGAAGGATATTTTGGATATTTTCGTTTTATAGTTGAGCTAGATATCAACCTTTTTTAAGTGTTAGGAGAAACTGTGAGTCAATACTAAATATGGCTAGAAACATATATATAAATAATGTTTCCATATATATATATATATATATATATATATATATATATATATATATATATATATATATATATATATATATATAGGGTCTTTTTTTTTCATATGGCTTTTATAAACATAATATACATGAATATGAGATTTTGAGGTGATTTTCGGGGATATGGGAAAGTAGGAAAAACCACCACTGGCGGTTTTTGAAGTGGACAATTATTGGATACTAAAAACCGCCAATGGCAACTTTTGGCACCATCAAATTTTTTATTTTACCAGTAAAAAAATCCCATTTGCGATTTTTGACCCTCAAAAAATGCCAATGGCAGTTTTTAAAACCTCTAGTATGTATAACTTGGCTCATGCTCATTGTAACCCGCGAAAGTTTTTGCTACAAATCGAAGGCAAAAAAGTGGAGAATGGAGAGTAGAGAGTAGCATAGAATAAGTGCAAATATAGTAGCATATTTTAATGGCGATATTCTTACAAACATGAGTGAAGGTGTGACATCTATATGCGAGAAGCCAGCATATTTACGAATCTAGAGAGTGGCCTTTGTCAATACATAGAAGTTGAGACTCCGAAAGCAGTGGAGAAAATAACATATAGGTGTCCAATCTCGATTTTTGGCAGTTTTATGCAATACCAAGCAATTCCAATAAGCGATGATGGTGACTTCAACAAATGTTTCAGATATATCAGCAACATCAAGCACAAATTTCTATTACTGAGTTGTTTGTTAATTTTAAAGAAGCTGCTGTTGCCCTTTATCATCAAGCTGACGATGATGAGGAAGAAGCTAAGCCAAACACAGTTGTAGAAAAAAAGATAGAATGGGAACAAAATATCAGTGAAAGTGATGACGAAGACTTTGAAGACCAATATGGAAGTGAAGATGATAGTGCAGATGATAATGTGGATGATGATGCAAATGACGAGCAGTTGCATATATCAAACACAATAGTGGCTAGTCAGCATCCGTTTGGAGAGCATGCGTTCATGCGTGATTTAAATCTTGAAGCTATGCAAGCTCCTGAGTTTCCAGAGTATGCGAACTTGGGCATATAGTCACTGACTTTTCATCATAATCATTATTTTTCATCTTAATCGTTATTTTCCTATTAACATATTCACTTGATTAATTGTTATATATTTAATTTTGTTGCCATTTTAATTTTCATCATTTCTTCATGTTCCATGTCATACGTAACCTTGCTACAGAAGGAGAATTATGTATTGGAATGCAATTTAGTGATAGAGAAATTGTTATACGGGTAATTAGGCACTATAGTATATCAAAAGGAGTAGATTACAAAGTGTATGAGTTAGAACCAACGATATTTTATTATAAATGCATATGCTATGGCATAGACTGTGGATGGCTTGTTAGAGCCAGTTTCAGGAGGAATAAGTATTATTGGGAAATTAGAAAGTACAATGGTCCACACACTTGCACTAGGGCAAGGATTTCGCAGGATCACACAAAATTAGATTCAGATACAATTGCAGAATGTATCAAGCCTATGGTAGAATCTAACCCTTCTTTTGAGATAAAATCTATGATTGCAGAGATTCAGTCTCAGTATGGATACACAACAACATACCGAAAAGCATGGATGGCAAAGCAAAAAGCTATTGAAAAAATATTCGGTCAATGGGAAGTCTCGTTTCAAGGTTTGTCGCAATGGTATGTAGCAATATGTGATGCTGTTCGAGGATCTATTGTTCAGGTGGATGCTATAGAGGCCTATCGCAAAGATGAGCTAGTTCCGGACGTGCGAATATTATGCCGGGTGTTTTGGAGTTTTGGTCCCTACATTAGAGCATTCAGACACTACAAACCACTTGTGCAAGTTGATGGGACACATTTGTATGGGAAATACAAAAGAGCTCTATTAGTGCAATTGCATAAGATGGCAATCAGAATATATTACCAATTGCTTTTGCTATTGTCGAGGGCGAGACTGTAGATACATAGTATTTTTTCCTAGATAATTTGCGCAAGTATGTAGTGACCCGAGATGGAGTTGACATTATTTCTGATCGCCATGAGTCAATTAATGCAGTAATAAGGCGAAGCAATAGTCAATAGGAACCTTCGAGAGCATTCCATATGTATTGTGTTAGTTACATCGCTGTCAATTTCTTGCAGAAATTCAAGGCATCTTACTTGTACAAACTCGTCGTCTGCATAGGTAATTTGTATTTTGTTTAAACTTGTGAATTTGTGAATGCAATTTTCAGATATAATATATTAACTGTGCTATGTTTTCTAGGGTATTCGAGGACAAAGTGTGAATTTAATATTCATTACGAACGGATGTGGAAACATGGAGAGGTATATGCAGACTAGCTTAATGAAATTCCATGCAAAAAATGGGTTCAAGCATATGATGGTGGGCATCGGTAGAGTCACATGACCACGAATCTAGTCGAGTGCGTGAACTCTATGCTTAAGGGGGCTCGCAATCTTCCCATCACCGCGTTGATTCGAGCAACTTACCTTCAGTTGGCTGAGTTATTTGCACGAAAAGGTAGCGAGGCACATGCGCAAAAAAATGCTGGATATATTTTCTCCGAAACTATGACGACTCGAATTCAATCAAATGAGCAGGCATCTAGAAACCTCTGTGTCAGTCGATTTGATAGGCAAAATGAGACTTTCCATGTTCAAGAGTTATCCAACAGCCAAGATTATAGAGTTGATTTGAGGCAAAGGTATTGTGGCTGCGGTGACTTCCAGACATATCGATATCTGTGTCGTCACATAATTGCTTGTTGCTTTAGCCAGAACGTTGACTGGCGATCTTATGTCAATGATGTCTATAAGATCATTGAAATATGCAAAGTCTACAAGAAGGAGTTTGGAGTTGTCGGGAACGAAAGCATATGGCGTCAGTATAGAGGCCCAAGACTTTGTCCTAGCCCTTCCTTAAAGCGCACAATAAAAGGTCATCCCAAATCAACACGTTTCCTTAATGAGATGGATATGCATGAGATGAGAGGACCACGACGGTGCAGTCTTTGCCAAGGAGAGGGGCATAGTCACAGTTGATGTCCAAACGCTCCTGAGTCTGGTTTATAATGTTGAGTGATGATTATTAGATTATTGTTGTTTTTTATTATGTGATGACTAAATTGTTATTGTTGTATGTGGATGTAGTTATAATTAGATTGTCATTGTTATTATTATTGTTATCGTTTTGTATATTACTGAATTGAGCTATCATATCACTTTACTTAAACTAAAACTTTACTTAACCTTACGGAATTTAGACTTTGCTTGATTAAACTCAATGGCGACTATTTCAAATGTCTTTAAAATAAGTAATACATTTTAGTTTTCTTAAATTAGAAATAAAATTAACCAAGTGAGATAAAAATAAGGGAAAGAATAACAATAAGAGATACAAAAAACAAGGGTAAGAATACCAATAAGATATTATTTATACATAAACATGGAAAATGATGAACAACATTTATATTACAACACTTTGGTTAAACAAATTTCTACCTATTTATATCAAAGAACACTATTTTCCTTTCCCTTTCCCTTTCCCTTTTTTCTTATCGATTTCTAGGGGGTAAATTTAACAGGGGAATAAGTAAATGGACGTAAAAGGCAAGAAACGAGTCCCCTTGGTTTTCCTCTTTTACCACCATCATCTCCTGCATCCTGATCTCCAACATGCTCATCTTATGCAACCTCATCTCCTACAACTTGAAGATTCATCGTATGGGCAGATATAGATGTGTCTTCCATAGTTTGTTGTGGCATTTCACACTGCATCAGTGGCACCGAACATTGATCACCCGACAAGAATATTGTCTGAGATGTAATCCTATAATCAGGTTTTACCATCTCTAGTCGGTACACATCTTCCTCTATGGGCACTTGATGTATTCCCATCTCCCTACCGACACCTGATCTATGCGCACCTCATCCATGGATGCCTCTTCATTCAAGTCAAAGTCACAAGGAGTTGTTGCTCGTTTGGTAGATTGAGCATCATCAATAACAAAATCATAGGTGCACAAAAACCCACGATATTCCACTACCACTACTGCAATCAACAGACGTTCTCCCCCGCGAGTCCCTACTCTTGACCCATGATGAATGTTTGATGCATCTACGGACATTCGTGCTGGTTGCTATTGCGAGGTTTGTTGATTCCATTGAAATGGACGCCACTGCTCCCCTGTGGAGACCAATACAACTCCTCATTCAGTTGTACCGAAGGTGCAAGAAATTGCTGCTCAGGATATTAGTGCATGGGATAATGGTGGTGCTGGGAGGGTGGCAGCTTCATAGGGAACTGCTGCTGTTGAGGAGGGCACGGCTCCATAGGGAACTGCTGCTGTTGAGGAGGGGCGGCTCCATAGGGAGCTGTTGTTGCTTAGGGGCTGGCTGCTGCATCTGCAAGGACAACCAAAACCAGTGGATTGCATATTATATATACCATTTCCAATACTCAAGAGAAGGATTATAATTGTCAATGAAAATTCCTTGTAATATACGATGATATCGGTGGTCCCACAAAGTAACCTAGTCATCATGCAATGCTCTCTAATTCTTTGGTTCTCTTATTACCCATAAGTCTTTGTTGTGGAACCCCTCTAAACTTTGGGGTGGGAGAGGAATATGCTAAGCAAATCCAAACTGATGCATTACTTGGTCAGCTGCGTGTCATTCTAATACCTCAAAGCAGATCAATGGGCTAACAGTTGACCACAAAAGCCACTCGCCTCTGACATCATCTGGAATATGTGCATTAATAGCGTTGTCCCCATATGGTTGCCACATAAACTGTATTATCAAAAATAAATCAAATTTATAAATAGTATTATATGTGATACTACAAGAGATACTGTGGTAGATTAATGCAAACCTGATGAACTCCCATTTTTTCTAATGTCAATCTGATATTCCCAAGATCTTTAAACGGAGTATTATGTGGATACTGTATTCATGTCCATCTGTGAAAGGTTATATTAATTAGAGTAAATTTTGATTACAACAGACAAATAATTTGTTTAAATGTAAATTAGAGGAAAAGCCATTGGTTCGGCCGGTATTGGAGCCAACCATAGGAGCCGATTCCACTCCCACACTTGCAGCAATATCATGCAACCGACAATTTCTTTTGCATCACTACGTGTAGCCCGATCTAGCCCTCTATAAAGAAAAGCTAGGCTTGCTGAACCCCAGCTATAAAGCCCAATTTCATTTAAATTCACCAACAGTTGTAAGAATTTTCCATGGATTACTGAATTGCTCTTGGTCAGCATTAGAATATGCCCCAACAGAGATAATATATATCCAAAAATATGTTGTGCTCTTGTGATATCAGAATCAAGAGCAAGTGAACCAAGATGCTATATGAGCCATGTTAATTTTATTTCAGATCTATCAATATCATATCGACCAGGTCGCCCACCAAATAGCTCATCACACATATTTTGGAGGGCTATGGTTTGGGATTAGCAGATCCAATGACCGGTAGACCATCGATACGGAGTCCAAGTAAAATAGTTACATCTTCTAAAGTAATTGTGCATTCCCCACAATGAAGATGAAATGTGTGTGTCTCCGACCTCCACCGTTCAACAAGTGCATTAATAATAGGGCCATTCATTTGCACTTGACAAATCTGCACAACACGATCAATACCAACTTGTTGTAAATGCTCACGTATCTCGGCCCTAGGCGGCATCATGCGTAAGTGATGAGAGCGCAATAGCCTCATCCTCTGTTACAAAGAGTAAATAAACAGAGATTAATAAAGCATGTAATATGATATTTTATTTTTATTATTAGAATAAACAAGAACTTAAAATTTTTTTTTAAAAATTCATCAATAAAAATATCTTTTAAATTTATAAATAAATGCTGTTGTACATTTATAAATAGTATGACTTTTTCAAAATCAAAATGTTAAAAATAAAAATAAATAAAAATAAAAAACCCAACTATGAAATACAAATTGCTCGCTTTAATTAGTAACTTTTGGCAAATTATTTCATAAAATTTAAATATTATTATCCAATTCTTCTTTTAAATATTATGTTACATTAACTTTAATATTCTAAGAAGTATTTGATTGCTACGCCATTAAAAAAAAAAAACGAAGCATTTGATTAAAAAAATACGAAATACATAATTAGCAATAATATTTAAAAGATTAATCCATAAAACTAATAATTATGAGCAACAGAACAGAACACATAGTAATAATCTTTTAATAACTTAATAAAAAATAGTTAATAATCAATAATAAAGTTTTACAGACAAAATAAAAAAATATTTTAAAAAAATAATACTTATATTTTGATCACGAATCTCTTCTAAAATATGCTTGTATGGATTCATAGTTGAATCTTGAACCATTTTTTATTTTATGATATTTTTCTTTTTCTTCTATAAATTTTTTTTTTGTCAAACTGCATCACTTGCTCGTCTCTCTTCTTTCTTTCCTCTTTGATTTTCAAAATTCTCCCCCGAAATCGCTGAGACACACACACACACACACACACACACACACACACATATATATATATAGGGGCTGCATGCACACACGGGGGACAACACAATGGGTTGTTGCAAAGATTCCTTGCCAAAAAAACGCCAATGGCGGTTTTTGGGGTGATTCCAACAACTGCAGCAGTTTTGCAGAGTTGACTCCCATGGTGGTCAAAGGATGGCGGTTTTTGGGGGCCAAGCCACGCATCTGAAGTCGTCCCTCTCATCTATTTCTGCAATAGATTTTATGGCTTTTTCTGATTCCCATGTCTTCACTGACATACTGTTCCCATGCACGTTAGAAGGAACAAAAACCGTCATTGTCAATTTTTTCTAACTCCATATTCCCGTAATTTTGTCTGTAATCCTATACTAACACATATAACACACCCAATTATCATATTGATGGCTCTTTGTCTATATATGATCACGCTCACTCGTAAGAGATTTTTGCCCTTGCGTAGCATTTTACTCAGTTTGGTATATCAAGAGTGATTTTTGTTTTAGATATTGTATAAGATGATTTTTTCATATGATTAAGATCATTTAATTAACTACCGGACTTGCGTTTAAATGTACAAATCATTTGTTAGCAAGCGATTTATAATTTTATTGTAAATTCTTAATAAAATTGAAATGAGAAAAAAACTTCCCTTGCCTTAAACCCTTGTACAAATAAATAAATAAATAAAATCAAACTAGATCGATTCCGTCAGTGTGTAAGACGCCTTTTTGTTTATCATCTCAATTCCTATAGGCTTGCTTTCACGATTTTTTTTCCCCAAAAAATACGTGATTCCAAAAAATAAATTGCCAGGAATTTTTTAAAAAGCTCATTTGCTAATTTTTTAATTGACAGAACTGGTAAAATTAAAATAACTAAATAATTTTGACAAAAAAAACCCTGAAAAATCTATTTTCATATTTTTCATACAATAAAAAATAGCTTATCAGGAAAAACTTTAAAAAATCATGTCATGAAAACCTTTTTTTTTTTTTTTCAGAAACTTAAACAAACGTAACCTTTTGAAAGCCTCGTCAAAAAAAAAATAAAATAAAATTTTCTTCCCTTTATTTGTTGGGATTCGCTAAATCATGATTTATCCCTTGGACATCATGCTCAATAACTTCCACATGGGGGAGGACAGATAGTGATACTAATGATAAAAATCAAACTATGAATTGATTTATCAGGCCACTTTAATGGCTTCAGCAATATATTGAGCATCCAACTGAGACATTTATTGAGTATCAAAGAGAATGAACATTTATTCACAAGGTGAACCCTGAAGATGTCAAACTGTCTTCACAATGTGCAGGAACCTTCAATCAGAAAAACATTCACCGATGAATGCAAATGCCTCTGCTACATATATGTGCCATTTTCATTAATGCGTTTTCCATTTAAATACAATATTTTTATTATAAATATTTCATTCAAGATTCAAGATACATTCATCCACTTTCACAAGCATGCCAACACCAGAACAATCATACCAGCTCCCAATTTTGAGGGTCATGACTGGATGACACTAACATATAGAAGCAAATACCTCTAACAAGGAGGCAGCGAATTGCATTTGAGTATCTTCATTTATTGTCACGAAGAGTGGCACGTGCACAAAAAGGGATTTGATCCCATTCTGCTCGGCAAAACGAAGGGAATGATAATAAACGTAATTGCACACAAACCTGCCTGCGTCATCTGACATCATAACATCATATCCCTTCTTTGCCAAGGCCTTGGTGATCTCCACAACAGGAAGTGAAGTCTGCAAAGAGTTAGGACAAAAAATCATGAACAGTTGAAAATGGGGAAGAATTCTCATGCCTAAATTCTCAATAGTAAGCAGAACCATGTCTCATAAAGTGATTTGCTTCGTGGTGTCTATGCATACAAATTGCTTTCTACATGTGTATGCCTCCATCAAGAGGCACAGCCTGATAAAACAAAATTCCTCTATAACTCCTTACTTTCAAGTTTCGACAAAATGAAGAGCTAAAAAGCTCTAAAATGTTCAATATCCTTTGGCCCCGTAAAACATTGGGAAGCCTTCTAAATGATTCTGAGAATAGCACAAGGGAATTGACTATGGCATAAGCCGTAAGCTGAAACTTCAGTGCCGTCAGAACAAAGACAAGCATCTTAAATTACTTAAAAATGCTCTTCTATGGGAAAACAGCAAACATTATTATAGTAGGACTTTAGTTCAGGAATTGAGTATAGTGAAAAATAAGTGTTCCATTTTACCTCACGTGTTCGTGAAATTTCACCATCTGAAGGAACAATGGGGACTTTCTGCGACATACAAATTATGGAAATTTCAGTGAATGAGAACATGCCCCTTGGACATCAGTTATGAAAGATTTGTTGATTAAGGCAAGTTTCAAATGAATCCACTACTCCAATCTAACCTGGGGCTTCCATCCCATTTCATCAGGGCAACGGAAATTAGCCTCATTGACAGCTTGGTTCTCTATAGCAAACCTTGTTGCACCACTGTTAACCCCAAAATGCAGCTGAATAAACACAAATTAGAAACAGCCAGAATGTAACATGCAGAGCAGGAGAAATGCAAATACAATCAAATAACTGATGATTTCACATAGCTGACCCCAACCAAGGCAAACAAACCTCAGCCCACTGGCTACCCTTTTATAATTCAGATCCTCAACCTTTCATTGTTGTCCTTTTTAATTCATCCTTTGAATTAAGTTCTAGAAGTACTAAAGAAAGTCCAATATAAGTTTTGTTCCACTCTATGCAAAAACTTTTAGAGTAACTTGAGTTCAGAGTTCAGTGAACTTAAATCACAGTTAATTCCCTATGATCTTTACATTCGGACATGGATGCAGACACTTTAAATATTAAGACACTAGCAAATGCATGAATCAGTTCTTAAGGCATCACACCCTAAGAATTACTACAGGCAAAATTACTTATTTTAACTGATTAGAGCAGGACAAGGTTCGTGTACTGTTACAGCAGACTTTAATTAGTACATACAAGCGCAAGGAATAGGACAGTCCTGTATTGAGCTGTCTACCATGTTAGATTATTTTGTTCCTGTCTTCTTTGGTCATATTTATTTCTCTATGCAACATTTTCTATTTCTTTTATTTATTTGGAAGATAATTCAGCAAGAACAACATAATACATCCAGGTTCAACAGGAAATTAATGGAGAGGTATCTGGTTAGATAAATCATCAATATGTAAGGATGAACATACATAATTAAGACATAAACTTTGAAGCTATATCACAATAATATGGGCAACTTACCCAAATAATTCTGTTGGAATTTGAAGATTCAGAGTCCTTGGCAGTAAGAGCAGATTGCAATCTCTGGTACAGCGGAACAAGTGCTCCTTGACCTGCAGTCTCCAGAATGCTGCAGCTCCCAATAACTAAACCTTTTGGCAAACCCTTCTTCTTCATATACTCTGTCAAATTATTGACAATTGTTTCTGTTGGATTCTCTGAAACCCCATGGAACTTCTTAAATCCTGTAACATGAACTGTTATTGGTGCTGGAGGACCTTCAGACCCCATTTGCCAATGATAGTAAAGCTGGTAATATTTAGAGCTTCAACTTGAAACTATTTTCCAAATACCTACATTAGATGATGAGCAATTTTGAGTAAAGGGGGGCAGAAAAATAAAATAAGAACTATTTCCTGTGTGGTGAATCTTATCCAAAGAAATTATATCATCTCCTTTGAAAAGATGATGGAAACTCAATCATGAAGGAAAACATCGATCAAACTTCGGTTCAACAGATAGTTTTAGACATCATTATCATTGTAGATGAACTGCATAAATTACAAGAAAATAAGTCTGCTTTGGAAAAATTTCATGGCTTTACATGAAAATCAGATTAGAGGTAGTCAAAGGAAAAAGTGGCAGTGCAACCATCTCATAAAAGAACCCAAACAAAATTGGCAGAAAGAAAGCCAGATGCACAAGAATTGGCGTCTTAGCGTAATCTCACAAATCCAAGATTCCAGTAACAATAGCACATAAACCAGTTTCAAGACTCAATAGTGATGCAACCAAGGGTAATCGGAGCACAAACCGATTATTGCTGAATTATTATGGTATAACCCAGAACCACCTTAAACCCAATAACCCCAATTAAAATTAAAATTAACACACCCAAATTATCAAAGACCCAGAAATTAGAAATATAACCTCGACCCAGAAAACAAAACAATTATAATTAAGCATGTGTTTTGATAATTGAGGAACCAGAGAATAAATAAATAAAACGTAACTTTGATTGAGAGAGAGGGTGTTTCCCACTTACCATGAATTAGAATAATCTTCAATGTTAGAGAGGACACACCGACCAGTCTTATCTACTCAAAGCTGAATTATTAGCTGGCGAAGATTCCGATTAGATTTCGAAGAAGGAGAGCGAAGCACAAGAAAATGCAAAGTTATTTAGAAATATAAATACCCAAAATAATACGACTATGGAGGTGGGTGAGGGCGTCACTGTCACCTTCAATAAGAAAGGTTGCATATCAACAATTCCTTATTGCATTATTAAAAAGTGGGCATGTGGGTGGGTGACCTTATAATAATGTTGCAGAATCAACCTTTTTATTCAATAATAATTCTTGCTTCATCGCTCTTTGCCTTCCACGTTGTTTGGGGAATCATTATAATTTGTAATTAGTCTGACTTAATTTTAATTAAATTGATACAATTTAAAATTCAATTCACACTTTGTGTCAAAAACTTATTATGATAAATATGATTTAAATTAATCTCCATAATCCACATTAACTGAATTTATTTTATTTGAGTACCGCTAGATTTTTGCAAATTGTGTTTCAAATTTTAATCGATTCTATTTTGTAACTTTTCAAATAAAAAACTTATTTACAAACAAAAAATAAATTTCTAAAATTATGATTCTAATTAAGGTTGCATTAATTTTCACTTTTGAAAAAGGTGATTATAAAATTTAAAATTTATATATAATTAAAAAATTAAAAATTAATTTTTTTTAGGAGCTATTCTTTTTAATTTTTTTAAAAAAAATTAAAAAAAATTCTTTTAAATTTTTTAAAATTGAAAACAAATTTCTTTTAAATTTTTATTATTTTTTAAAAATTTTATTCAAATATATAAAAATTAATTTTTCACCAAAAAAGATCTTAAATAAACACATGCTAAATTTCCAAGCTCCAACAATCTATTCCAGCATTAATAGATGGGAAAAAAAAAATGAAGAAAGAAAGCAATTAAGGATTCCTTTCTTTCTTTTTTGCTTGCTTGCTTCATAAACATTTCGGAGGTTCCATCATCGCACAATTAAGAATAACTTTACTTTTAATTATTCTTTGAATTGGAAACCAAATCCTTTTCTTTTTTCTTTTTTATCGGAGAGTAACATATAATGTAGTATCCCAACATTATGAAATCAAGTGCTTGATACATCTTTTCGTAATGTATACATTGATACGGCATTATTATGTTTTGGAATAATGTTATTCACATAAAAAAATTTAGTACTTATCTTTGTGTACATGTTACATTTGTAATATGTTCATAGGTTTTGAGATCGGCTTTCCTGGACTATTCGAAGATAAGATTGAAATGAAATTGAAATATCATTCAGTGTTTTAGATAGAAAATTTGTGATGAGTTTATTTGTACTAATATATTTTTAAAAACAAATTTTATACAAATTATTGTATTACACTCTAACAAATATAAACATTAAATTGATGTATTTTAAAATCAAAATTCTCCAAAGTGCATGTTATTTTTTAAAACCATGAGTTATTCTCATAAATTCTACCCATTTGAACTGTTTACGAAATTCATTTTTATTTAATAACAAAAACAATAACTTTTGTATAATTTAAAACTGGCGTATTTATTTTAAATATCATAGTTACTAATTACTTCAATTAATCTTTTATAAATGCAAAATATTTCTTGTGATAAAATTGATTGTGGATTATTATTATTATTATTATTTTGGCACGTAACATAATGTTAAATTACTTACTTTGAGGATGTCTTTAATTATTTTAAACAAAAAGTTTTACGATTTTTTTAAAATAAAAAATTATAACAATCACTAAGCATGAATAGCTAAAAATTATTAATAATTTTCAGGAAAATACCATATTGAAATTATCATTGCGGCAAAGAAGGAATATAAGTATCGTGTCAGTAGCTTTCCAAGTAAAAGTTAGACAAATGTAAAAGAGAATGACAGGATTAATCCTTGCAAATATTCACTCTTTCAGCTTTTTTATCCCTCACCTTTATTCGATCTTTCAAGCTCTATTAGAGAACTTCACTAGGGCCTTTGCACCACGATCACAAAATAAAACTTGGGTTTATATGTATATAAAGATAAGAATTGAAAACACTATTTGTCATTGTAATAATTAATGATTTAACATATGGCAGTAGGTGACTACTTTTTCAAAACAAAATATGTGATTTGTTTTATTTTTAAACGCAAGAAGAAAAACATCAATATCATGTCACGTTGAATTGATTAGAAAATAAATTCGTTTTCTTAATAACAATTACAAAATAAATTCTCAAATTCTCTGTTATTTATAATGTTTTTCGCTATATCACGTAAAAGATTTTCTTATCTGTGCCGCTAAGGCTGGTAGCTGAAAGCTGCTATTATTAATGATAATTAATTTATTAATAAAAGGATTGATAATTGCGTTCCATGACAGCTGCTAGCACGTCACCTCCGCGCATGTCTGATAGTAATGAAAACGAGCCAGCGAAACATACAAAGTTACGGGCTTCTAAAAGTTTCTGTTGAAATTTGGGCCAAGAGCCCGAGATCGATGTGCTGGCCCAATGAGCCCAGTTTTGCTTAAGGAGAGTCACTCTCCTGCATCTGGAACCACTGCAACTGTGTTCCATGTCATTACCTCAGACTTGTAATGTTCGATGTCCGAAAAATTTAGTTTAGTCCAGGCAGAGGCAGAGAGATCACAAAAGGAGCAGGAATGTCGTTGGCTTTTTCTTCAACCTCGGTACCGTTCTCTGAATCTTCATTCTCGGGAGCAATCCAAATCCACCTTTGCTCAAATCGTCGCCGAATCTCGGTCAGTTTAGTAGCCATGCCGTTAAGTCATGAGCTTCTTCTTCTTTTTTCTTTTTTTCCCTTTGAAATATTGGATAAAAATTCTTGCCAGAAAAGCACTACTAGTTGAATTGGACATTGAAATTCTCAGAATATTATTTATTATGATTATTAGTTTGTGTGAAAATAGTAATACTGGTAAAGTAAGCGTGGAAAGTGGAATGAATTTGTAGTTGTTGTTGCTGCTGCAGGGTGGACCAAACAGCTTCCATTCGGTAACAGGTGGTGGTCATCTTGTACTGAATGTTGGAAGTGGCAGCTTGTGCCGGAGATTTCGTGGTTTGAAACTGTGGATACTGGAGAGGCTCAACTTTCAACCAACAAAGTTGTCTAAGAGGTCAACGAGTCAAGATAGGAATCACTTCAAGAATAATCTGGAGACAGATTTTCCAGATGAAAAGGGATCACTTTCTCATTCATCCTCAATTCTTCATGCTCCTGATGGTCAGTTACGTTCTGATTTTACCAATCTGGACTTCTCTTCTTGTTTAGGCTTCACATGCAATATTCTAAAAACTTCCAAAGGCGTCACTTTCTGACATATTAATTTTGCGCTGGTTATAATTTTTCTGACAGATAAGGCCACTTCCATGGAGTCTCCATCTTTGCTACAAACAAGTTCATACAGCACTCCCATGGATGATAGTAGAGCGCCCTCACTTTGCATTGCCGTCGTAGGAGCCACTGGTGAGCTGGCAAGAAGGAAGATTTTTCCAGCTTTATTTGCTCTCTACTACAGTGGCTTTCTTCCTAAGGTACAACAGCTATTGTTGGATTTTTTTTTTTTTTCCTTTCTTTTTCCACTTAAGAATTATCCCTTACATGCATTTCAGAAACCTCACTACATATGTTGATACTTTAATAAAAATGACCTAAACTTACATTGGACAAAATCATCCTCCTAACCAGCATTTTACTTAAAGTAATTTGTAGCTTTGTTCTTTCTGCCCTCAAATTTCATTGTTGTGAACATGATATTCCAAGTAATCATCAAGTTGTGAACATATGAAGAGTCATGCCACTTCTCAGTGAATCTTTATCATTTTAAAATATTAAAGTTGGGTTGTTGTGTCTGCAGAATGTAGGAATTTTTGGGTATTCAAGGAAGAATATGACTGATGAGGACCTGCGATCCTGTATAGCCTCATCATTAACATGCCGAGTTGATCATCAGTATGATTTCCTTGTCGCTTCCCAAATTATTACATTCTATGTCCTTTTTCCTTATAAAATCTTTAGCATTGGATCTCACATATGGCAACTTGGGAAATTGCATTCTCTGTCATGATTTGTGAAAATTTACTCAACCTGTAGCAGATAAACTCTCCTGGAATTTGATTTTTGCATGTAAACATTTAGTTGCTACCCAACTCCAACATTGCAATTAAATTGGTTGTTTAATTTAGGACCGAAAGTTGTTCATCTTTCTGGCTTGAGAATGAAAGATAATGTCAAATTCCGTTCATCTTTGTCTTGTGCTTACTGCTTGGTCAATAGTATATGGTATGCTAGCCTTGCTGTTAATGTGAAATACAAAAACTTTCAGAGAGAATTGTGGGGAGAAAATGGATGCTTTCCTTAGTAGAACATACTATATTAATGGACACTATGACAACAAACATGGGATGTCCATGCTGAATGCTAGAATGGAGCAGATTGAGGTAACTTTGAACAAATGTCACTGGTATATATGAAAGTTCTACTCCTCTCAAATGGGTTCCAATAAACTTTGTTTTATAAGCTGTATGCCCTTTGATATTTGATTCTATTACAGCTTATTATCTACCTCAGGGAGGATCCAAAGCCAACAGGATATTCTACCTTTCTGTGCCTCAAGAAGCACTTTTGGATGTTGCATCATGCCTTGCCAGCAGTGCTCAGACCCAAAGGGGATGGAATCGCATAATAATTGAGAAGCCATTTGGCTTCGACGCACTTTCTTCCCATAGGCTGACAAAATCTCTTCTTTTGAAGTATGAGGAAAAGCAAATATACAGGTGTTTGTATTCTCCCTGCCTCTTCTCAACTCTCAACCACTAGGTCATGCGCATACAGAAATATTGCTACCTAAATTGATGATTCATGTCTGTTTTCAGGATTGACCATCTTCTAGGAAGGAATCTCATAGAAAATCTCACAGTCTTAAGATTTGCAAATCTAGTCTTTGAGCCACTCTGGAGCCGTACTTACATACATAATATACAGGTCAGTCCCCTTGTTCAATCTGATTATTAGCATACCTTAATTTCTAGATTTTAATGAAAATCCACATGTCTCTTCTGCAATATAATATTTCTAATCAAATTATTTAATTCAATTAATGTAGGTCATTTTATCGGAGGACTTGGCAGTGCAGCCAGGAAGGTGATCATAGTGGTTGTATTGCCATTTGAGTAAATAAGATCAATGTGTCATGATTTACTGAATATCAATAAAGAACTTATTCCTCCACAAGTAGTTTTTTATGATATGGCATCAGCTTAGTCCGTTATTACCCATGCAGGTATTTTAGTGGCTATGGGATTATCCGTGATATTGTTCACAGTCATGTGCTCCAAACAATTGCGCTGCTTGCCATGGAACCACCAATAAGCCTTGATGGAGAAGATATTCGAAATGAAAAGGTACACTTTTAGATTACAAACTCTATGACATACCTTGGTGCATTAGTAACCAGTTGCTTTTCAGGTCAAGGTTCTTAGGTCGATTCGCAAATTGGAGCCTAGGGATGTCATTCTTGGCCAGTATAAAGCAAGTAGCAGAGACAAAGTTGATGTATGCGTAAATGGTCTGACACCTACTTATTTTGCTGCTGCATTGTACATTGATAATGCACGATGGGATGGCGTGCCATTTTTGGTTAAAACAGGCTTCGGACTCATCAAACACCAGTAAAATTCCTTATCTTTTGCATCAATTTTATTTAGATATATATTTTATGTACTTGATAGATATTTAAATTCCAAGGCATGACTATATCTGTGCCAATTTCTTATTATCACAGTGAGTTTAGGTTCTTCTAGCCAGGATGCATATTGAGCTTGTGACAATTATGAAATTTCCAACATTTATTCTGAAATACAAGCAGAAAAAGAGGGAGAAGGATTGTAGTAAGATATTTTGTTATTAGTCAGTATGGGAGATTTAACTTTTCCACTAAGCGCAAATATTGGAGATCTTAGAGCTGCTTATGGATGTGTTTTTGAATGGGAAAATTCCTTTACAACTATAATTTATGGGCTTCTATAGCATAGGACTGAAAATTTAGTGGTTCTATGTCATTTGCTCACCCAGGTCAGATATTATCATGCAGAATGGAAATACGGATTCAATTTCGTCGTGTTCCAGGAAATGTTTACCATGAGTGCATCGGGCATAACATTGACCGTGCCACAAATGAGCTCATTCTTCGTGATGTTCCTGATGAAGCTATTCTGGTGAAAGTTAACAATAAGGTTCCAGGATTGGGGTTACAATTGGACTCGTCAGAATTAAATTTGCTTTACAAGGACAAGTAAGCATAAAATGTTAAATTATTTGTTTGCTTGCGTCACTCTTTGACTATGACCAAATGATACTAGCCATGCTATTATAACAATATCATTCATTTACCTATTGTTTGTTACGTTAATGTTATTAGGTACAACATGGAGGTGCCGGATTCATACGAGCATCTTCTGCTTGATGTCGTTGATGGGGATAACCATCTTTTTATGAGAAGCGATGAGCTGGCAGCTGCATGGAACATCATAAATCCAATTCTGAATGAGATGGACAAGGACAATATGTCACTGGAGCTTTATGAGTTGGGGGGTCGTGGTCCAGTTGGAGCATACTACCTGTGGGCTAAGCACGGTGTTCGTTGGGTAGAGGACTAGCACTTCCCTTCTTGTTTCTTTTCTCCCCATAACTCCTTATTGTGTTTTTGTTATTTTAATTTTTACTTGCCTCCTAAGGACTACCAAAGCCTTTGTATCAAGTTATTTTCAAGGAAACTTTAACAGGTAACTAGCGTCATTATTTCCTTTTATTGACAATGACGTATAATTAGTCTTGTAATCAATTGAGGTAGAGAAGTTTTTAGCTGACCTTGGGAGGAGAAAGGAAGAAAAAGAGATCAAAGGGGCACAAAACAACGTTTTTTTTTTTTTTAATAATTTTATTTTAAAAAAAAATGGTATTAGATGTCTCCTCTTCATTTTATAAAGCTTTCAAAGAGAAGGTTTAGCTAAAACTTTCCCTTATCCTCCTTCTTTATTAAATGAAAAATGTTAGTCTATGTCTCTTGCATTTTCTTAAGTGTGTTAAAATTTGAATTTAGGTGTGTTAAAACTGAGATGAGTTTAACTGTAATTAAATGATAGAAGACGTACAAAAGTGAGATGATGTAAGCCTAGATGTATGTGTAGCATTGTTATTAAACGCATTTTTGTTAAACATACGCTGACCCCTCATACTTCCATCTACTTAAGAAGACAGGTGGAATTCGTTTATGATTTATCCTCGTGTGCGTAGTGGGTGGGTCATGTTGCTGGCCGCCTGCAGCATTCCAATGGAAACACGCAGGGTAATCAAGTCTATCAAATGCTATGGCAAATGATGTTAGCTTCCCAATCAAAGAGAAGGAAACCAGAAAGAAAAAAAAGAAAAAGAAAAAGAAGGGAATAGTCATAATTAAAAAAACAAAAAAAAAAAGAAGGGAATAGTCATAATTAAAAAAACAAAGGGTAAATTATATTGAATTATTGATCTCTTTTTAAGGATAGGAGATATTATATAATACTCCCTAATTTGTTAGACTTATGCTAACACCCTTTACAAGAGTGTCATGTTTACAGTCATACCCATTGTTAAATTTTATAAAATATAAAGATATTGCATGAAATATCATTTAATTTGATAAAAGATTAGCATATATTTCTATAAATTGAGAGGTGTTATATGTATTGTCAGCCGAACTTAGGACAAATTAGTGTAATTTACTCTTTAAAAAAAAAAAAGAAAACTGAACTTATATTAATCAAGCATTGAGAATGTCCGTGGCGTAGTTCTAACTCGAAGTATTTCCTCACATCTATTATGTTTCCCGGGAAACGAGAAGAGGAGATGCAACATGGACCATCCTCGCTTCCAATCCACTAAAGGGACCACAGGCACAGCACTGCAGTCAAGAATACAAGATGAGGTTGCTTTGCATAGATCCAATCCTACATCTGGACGCGCACAAATCCGATTCCATTCCCCCAACTAAAGTATAGTGGGACTCTCTCTATTTGATTTGCTTATCTAATCGGTTTTTTGCTCGTATAATTATGATTCGGTTTGATTTGTGGATAAAAGTTATTAAGTCAGGAGACTTAATTTAATTTTAAAATTGAGACATAAATTTTTATGTAAAGAAAAAGTGTAGTGGTTTTGTTGTACTTTATATCACCGTTCCCATCTATCATTCAAAAGCACTTATAATTAAACCATTGTTTTTTTTTTAAAATTTTAATTAAAACAACGTGGAGATTGGCTTGGTTTACTCGCACTTAGACTTGAGTTGGTCCACTAACGCAATAAATAGATAAATCAACGAAAATTTGTTCTTTGCTTTTTCCTAAAATCCAAGTTGCTTCGACTACATCTACTCAAGTCACTAGAGTCCAAACTGCGAACATTATTAAATAAATATCTTGTTTGACGTACACATTATATGTTATATATGTTAATAATTACATGAACTGATTTCAATCTGATGATGATATCGTGTTATTCGGGTTAAGACACATCCAATTAATTATGTTTTATTTTCCCTGATATTTGTTTATTATGTGGTCCATGTCTCCACCTCCATATATGGGTGAACTGCCAATTAGTTCTCCCTTCACTGAATCCATTTCCCCGCAAGATGCCGCATCATTTGTCACGAAGCAGCCATGACACATAATATGGGTGGAAATATGACGTTACGGGATGACGCAAGGTGTATCAATATTATATTCTCAACGCTTTCAAACAACAAAAATGCTACATAATACGAAAACTTCCGGCACGAAGCATTTCAGCCTAGATTTTATTTTTACCTTTTACTTTTTTATTTTTTATTTATTAAAATATTTAATAACCACCACACGCTGTTTCTTCGTGTGTTTTCAACGAAAAAAATTTCGTAACATGTAGCAGCGCTCAGCAAACAATGCATTTTTTTGGCACCGACTTACCATCCTACCCTCACTTCCGTTACTCAATTTTCAGCCTCGTGGGCATTATTGTCAATCCGTTAATCCGACTTGTCAACACAATCACGCGGTCTTGACCTCTTTTACTGGTCAATTAACACGCTTTCAGAATTCTTTGAATTCTGTACCCAATAATTCGCACGGTTCATTTGTTGAATGTAGCAAGTTTTATATTAGTCGGCTCCGAACTACATAGCTTGTTGAAGCCAATTTTTTCAATTCTTCTTTATGGTGAATTCCCTTCACTTTCGCCCTCTCTTTTGTAGGTCATTCATTCAGATGCCAATCATGATGTAGGGTTGAACTCAAAAGAAAAAGAAGTTAACGGAGACAAGGGAATCATTAGTACTGTTATACTGTTTTCTCTAGTTGCGTTTTTGGTGAGCACATCTTCTCTCGTTTTTACAATATATATAGGAGTTAGCTCCTTAGTTTCAGCAAGTGTGTTAAGGCTTTAAGAAACTAATTTAGCAGCATGGAAGGAGAAAGAAGGAAGAGAAAATTGGAGAGTGAAGAAGAAAATGAGGAGCAGAAGATGGACAAGTTCTTTGCCTTGATAAAGAGCACAAAGGATGTACGCGATCTCCTGTTTAATAAGGAGAAAGCAGATAAGAAGGTTGATGAGGAAGGTCTGAAGGGAAAGGCTACTTGGACGCCAACGTTTCAACCAGAAGATTTCATTGATTATGGAGAATTCGGGAGGAGTAATATTTCAACTCCACATGCAGATGCAGGTCCTTCGGAGAAAGAGGAAGAGAAAGTGAAAGAGGTGATCATGGAGAAAGAACATTTGCAAGAAGTACCACCAGTAGCAGCGGCACCGGCTCCAGAATTAAATGAAGAGAAAGAGAAAGCAGGTGATCATTTAGACTTGAATCTTTCTTTATGATAAATACCATATGAATATGATAGATTGGCTACGATTTGCTGACCTAATTGTCTATTTAATATCCAGTGTTCATTGCTACTTCATGATCAACCATAGAGTTGTTCATACATTGCCAAAGTGCCATCAAGCTTTTGTAAATTCTGGTTACAGATTTTTCTTGTTCTTATTAATGCTCAGTCTGGTTGTGCGTGTTTACAAGCATTATTTGGGTAAGAAGATTTGTTCTTACCCTGAATTGTGCGTAGGTTTTGTTAATACATGAAAATTAAAATTTTAAATACTCAAAAGTTTTATTTTTATTGAATATAAAATTAATAATATGGGTTAAAATCAAGTTATACTGATATAATTTTAAGTATAGTTATACTGCTTAATAACCTTCTATAGGATATATATTTTATTAATTCAACTATTAAATCACAAATACTTATCATAACGATTATTTATACCAAATTTTATCAAAACTGAATATCAATAATAGTGTAATCAAATAACTTTTATTTGTGTATATTTTAAACATATATGTTACGTTAATTTTATATATATAAAATATATATCAAAAGATTCTATATTAACACAAAATTTTATAGAAATAATCTATAAAATATGAACTTTTAATCCAACAATAGGTTAGAATTGTTAACCTCCATACTTTCATAGAGGTTAGTAATATCTATATTTTATGTTGAATATAAAATTCACTCATTTCTTTCTTTAATCAATTTATACTTATAGGCAATTTTATAATTTTATCTTACTTATATTAATTATTATTCTAACTTTTCTCTCACCAAATTAATATTTACTCTCCGCTATCTCTCTCTCCATTAGTACTATTCTTTTTTTTTTAATTTTTCTCTTACTTAAATATTATATAATTATAAATTCATAGAATATCATTTTATGTTAGATAAATATATTTTAATTAAATCAATACAATATTTTTGTAATATATGCATAATTACTTCTTTGTATCTTTCTTTAATCGGCTTGATTTTATGTTGTTTAATGTAGTTTTCTTATTTTCTATATTTATTATTTTTTGCGATAATATTTTTTTAACAATTAATAATCGAACGAGTGATTTTTTTTTTTTTTGGTCCTTATCGAATAAATGATTTTTGATTTATTAAATTTTATGATTTTAAAAGTCATGTGTCATAGCATGAATTATTTGAGTTGGGATTTGATTGTTTAAAAAATTTATAAAATTTTTTTTTATTGAATTAATGCTAAATATATTTATCCAAAATCATAATAATATTATATGATTTTGTTAATATCACTTATCTATTATTTATTGAAAAGTTGTTCATAATTGAAAGGTGATAAAAAAAAAATAGAGAAGGGAGTGGACTTTAAAGAAAAATATGATGTGGAAGTCAACAATTCCTTATATATATATATATATATATATATATATATATATATATTCTTAATAAGTTCTGTAACCAGTAAAATTCATTATTTTAAACTTTTTAGAGGAGGGTGCCATACAATTATCTCCAGAAGAATTTAGTCTTAATTATTATAAAAACAGTATTTAAACTTCGATGTCTCAGACATACACATTGAGAATGTCATTATTATTATTATTATTATTATTACAGATTAATTTTAATATATTAACTGTATCAAAGAGTTTTATACTGTCATTCAATTATATTATTTTATTATAAGACTTTTAAAATAACAAGTAATTGAATTAAATATTTTTATTGATGTAGTAATACATAATAAGTTATCTATGTAAATTTTTTTTACATCTTTCATTATTATTATTATTATTATTTTGGTTCACCCGATATTTACTAGACAAAATGAAAATACAACTTCCATGATTCACCAGCATATATATATATATATATATATAACACTAACGTTGGATTATTACCGGTTCACACCGAGTTTGACACTCAAGCGAAAGATTCGATTGTAGAATTAAACTGGTTTATCGCTCCAACTGGCCAGGCTAACTGATTCAATCCCTCAAGGGACAAGCGCCACATATATTGCCTACGAGACACGTTTTAAAGGTTATATATATATATTAGTCAGTGCCCAATAGCTGCTTACATATCTTCATCAAATAAAAGATTAAATTCTCAAAGTAATATTAGGTATATAAATCTTCTGGATTAGAGGGTGGGAGGGGAATAAAATCACTTGCTATATTTTTTTTTTTTAATGATATCAACTTTTTTTTTTGGCTCAAATGACGAATTATTAAAAGTTAAATATAAAAATTAATTGAGGATAATTAGCTCCGGCCCCATTAGAAAATGAGTCCTTCCTGAAACGTGCATGGCTGGCCCTTTGCCCGTACCACATGTGGCTGGCGCTTGCAATAAATAATAATATTATTTACATATAATATTTATGAAATATTATGTCAATATACTCTTAGAGTATATTTGGAATATTAAAAAAAATGAAAATAATTTGATTTAAAAATCAAATCTTGTGTTTGGATGTTTTAAAAATAAGAAATAAAATGATTTCTAATTTCTATGGGATTTAACTTTTTGTATTTGAAATCGTTTCAAAATTGAAAAAATTTGATGAGAATTGATTTAATTTTAAAATTTAAGTATAAATCAAATCAAATCAAACCAATTTCATTTTTAGTTATTCCAAATACAATCTAATATAGTATAAACATAAAAATTGATTTCTAAATCAATTCAAATCCTATTTTTACATAATCATTTGAAATATAAAATTTAATTTAAAAATCAAATGAATTTCAAAATTTAATCATTCCAAACACTATCTTATCTACCCTTAGATAGAATATGATACTCAAATCAAGTGGAATTCACACATCTAATAATGAATGAAAGTATGTCGACATAGTGTCTTACAAATATTATGAGTAAATAATATTTCTCTACAATAAATGATTGAGTAATGATAACTCGATATGGGCATGAACATAGGCCTACAAAGTACAAATCACATGGGGTGTGTAGATCCAGGACTCATACTTTGGAGTGTTGCAGTTATAGTTATCTTTTGGATCGAATAATTGTACTTATAGTAATAATAGATTGACAATCTTTACTTGTAGATGTTGGCTAGAATTTTTACTTAGACAACGAATCTTTTTTTATAATATATGGTTATCTTTGAAGGCTTTGGAGATCTAATATATATTACAAATTGGGCTACTAGTATACAGACTTAGTTATCATTACGTTTAACAAATTAGATGTTGCCTTATCTAGCTCCTTAACTTTGAAAAATTATGACTGTTATATTTTGTTTCTATACTGCCAAAAAATTATGGTTTTATGATGTTTGAGATAAATCTAAAATTTAACGTGTTTACCTTTACATTCATGGATATTTGTGGTATGATGTAATTGCATTTATGTTATGAGGTTTCTACTAAGGTTATATAGTTTTTATTAGTTAATTTTTTAGGTTTAGTTGTGTCAATAGATTCGGATATATTGTACCCTAAACTTTGTCTTTATTTATTAACCAATGAAACTTTTTTGATTAAGAAAAAAAAAACCTACATACCACGCAGGCCTCGGGAGAAGCAAGTTTGATGGGATTATATTAAAATTTAATTTTAACACTATATTAATATAATTTGTTTTATATAATTATTTTATATTCAATCATATATTCAGTCGGCTGACAGAAGAAAGTTAAGAGAGTCGCGCGAGATATATATGCAATTTATTTTCGGCGCCATCTACAGTATTTTAGCAGGTTCGGGAGCATAGTGCTTCTTGTAATTTGACGGTGAGATTGTGAGGTGTATTGATACACTAATTATCTATAATATATTATAATAATATCTAATTTTAAGAAAATTTAAAAATATAATTATATTATTTTTAATATATTAATTGTATAAAATTATACTAGCATTATAAAATAATTTTATATTATTAGTGTAATAAAAAAAATTTATCAGTATAATTTTACTTTGATAGTGTAAGTTTACACTGCTATTATAAAATTATTTTATATTTTTAATATAATTTTACATTATTAGTGTATAAAAATTAATTTCTAAAAATTATAAAAATTTTATTAATATAATTTTATTCTGTCAGTATAATTTTATACTATATATCAGTATAATATTACATTGATAATGTAAAATTTTTTTATATTAGCAGTATAATTTTATACTATCAATGTATAAAAATTAATTTATAAAATATATTTAATTATATTTTTTATTTTTTTAAATTAATATATTACTACAATATATTATAGATGATTAATATATCGATACACCTCACAAATCATTATCGTCTGATGCGCTACAGTCACAACGTACACTAAGCACCTTAAACTGCGAAGCGCATTGCAAACGACGCCTTTATTTTGAGCCATTAGATTTAAGTAAATTAGCGGTAAGGATCATATGTAAATCCCACTCTTATTATAATCACTTTAAAGGTCATAAAAAATATAATTGATTAACAATAAAAAAATTTATATTAATAATATATTAAATTTAATCTCTTCCTTTAACTCCTTTAATAAGTCTGGTAAGTAAGAGAAATAGGTATAATTCATCAGTGCTATCTATGATGTTCTTCGTCGGTCAAGGAGCATGGTGTATATTACAATTTGATGGTGAGATTGTGAAGTGCATCGATGCACCAATCACGTATAATGCATTATAGTAATATCTAATTTTAAGATAATTTAAAAATATAATTAAACATATTTTAAAAATTAATTATCATACACTAATAGTGTAAAATTATATTGTTAGTAAAAAATAATTTTATTCTATTAATATAATCAAAAAAATTTATTAATATAATTTTATATTATCAATTTATAAAAATTAATTTCTAAAAATAATAAAAATTTTATCGATATAATTTTATATTATCTACCAGTGTAATGTTATATTGAAAATATAAAATTATTTTATATTATTAATATAATTTTATATTATTAATATATAAAAATTAATTTTTAAAATATATTTAATTATATTTTAAAACTTTTTTAAAATTAATATCTTACTACAATATATTATAAATGATTAATATATCAATACACCTTATAAATCATTATCATCCGATGTATCACAATCCAATGTATCACAATCACAATATGCATTAAGCACCTTGAATTGCGGAGCGCATTATAGACTGCGCCTAAATTATCAATCATCTTTCGAGTTGGAAGTAAATCACTATATATATATATATATGAAATCCATTTTTTCACTTCATGTCATTACCACGTGATCAATAAATTATGATTTCCCATGTATTATTCATTATCATGGCATGGCCAAAAAGGCATCCATCAGTGCCCCATCAATAGTCACATCATATTATTGGCAAATACAAAGCAATGCCTGGTGGAACAGTTTTACATCCCAATAATCACATCACATTATTGGCAAATTCAAAACAATGCCTGGCAAAATGGAACAGTTTTACAGCCCAATTCGAGGCCCTAATTTTAGAGCTTTCAGCGTGGACCTGACTCCCGATCTAGGCAACGACAAACTTTCTTGGAGAACTACAAGAGATGGCAACACAGCAATTGATGGAAGAACTGTTGATTCACTGTGTGGTTTGCACACACTCGACACCCATAAACATGATGATCAGCGATGGCAGAAGAAGTCAAAAGGTGTACGTGGTGTGGAATAAGCTGTGGAAAGTATCCTAGAAGCTATCAATGTATTTGCAGCCTCAGTATGATGGATTCCATCCCAGCTAACATACTTAGATCCTTCATTACAAACCTGATAGCCAGGTTGACCACATGTCACCCTCACGTCAAAATTGTAAGGAGGCCCTCCATACCCGCAGCATACCATCAACGGGTTTGAGAAACCTAATCAATAATGCATTTTCAGACATCACCACAACCATCATAATAATAATAGTTAACCATGTTATCTAGAAGAAAATGCAATAACTTGGACTATTTTCCAGTTAGCTCAATATGGTGAAATATGACAGTTATGTCATTATAGTCTATGGAGTGAAAGTGAGGAAAGCTTGATTCCGTTTAGCATCATAATTGTGAGTCAAATAATAATCGAATCTTGGCTTACCATATTTGGTGGCATTTGTGATGAGGTCATACTTAATGGCATAAATATCGACATAGACTATAGTAGCATCCTTCAATTCAGTTCTTAGTGTCTGACTCAAATGATTCAGCGCGTCGTTAAACAATCTTGCAGCAGAGTTATAACTAGAAAGACATCCAAATGAATCCAGATCCTTCTTCTGAGCCAGTGCAAGTAATTTAGGAAGGCAGCCCAAGGGCCCGGTATTGTGAACCCAAAACTTCCTGGCACCTTCATTATTCAAACTCTGCATACAGACATATAAACCAGGCATCGTGCCCAAGGACAAATAAGTCAAAGAAAGAAATAACACTGCGAACTAATTTCTTATCTTTCGTATCTATAATCCATCAAATTCTGACAACAATTTCAAAGCACACAATTATAAACAGAAAGAAACATTTCCTGATGCAAGAACATGCTCAATAGTAAATTCAAAAAGAAAGGAGAAATTATATTTTTAGTCCTAAAGGATGAGCAAGAGGATTGGGATCACTGTTATGGTCACACTTACACACTAATTAAAAAAGAAATCAGTCAATTTCATAGATAATAAGCAAGTTTACTCAACAATTTTAAAGAGCACTAGACTTAACCTTAACAGCATTCTCAATTTCAGTGATAACTGCTGGGATCCTCTTGATCACTTGCGCATATGACAGATTTTTGGAAAATGAATCAGCAATGTCGTTTTGCCCAATATCAATCAAGTAGAGCGCATCCCGGAAGCCTTCATCATTGATCAAATTTCTTGCACCTGTAAGTTTGTAGTGCAATCAGTCCATTCTTAAATTCAAACTTCATACATGAATGGTTTTACAAGCATGACATTCACTCCAATCAGACAGCAATAATATGATACCTCAAGTTGATATAAAAGCATAAATGAATCAGTCTTAATTCTGACCATGAAGAAACTCATTTTAATACATTAATTGGGGTTCAAACCCGATGAGATATTGATGTCAAAACAAAGCTCCCTCAATAATAGGCGTATACGAAGTTTCAGTCCTTTTTATACTATTGACCATTTTTTTCTTGATCACGTTGCCGCTCCAATGATCAGAAACAAATAGGGTGTCTAAGTCACACTAGATACCCAGCTTACATTCACGAAAGTCAATATGAACACATATTCGAGAGATAAATACGACAGATTAACCTTTACTGAGTAATGAGCTGGCATACTAGTCAGAGGAAAAGAGATAGCAATCAAGTATTTAAAACAAGGACCACAAAGACAGTTCAAATAATTTATTTTATCTGTTTTCTTTTTTTTTCCTAATTTCATGAAATAAATTAGTGAAGGGAATGTACCTGCAGCAACAAGTTCAAGGGTACGAGTTTTGAAATGCCGGAACTGCATGACTTGTATATTTAAAGAGAAAGGAACATACTTGGGCAGAGTAGAGGACCCTACCACTGCAAAGTTTGCTCCATTTGAGAATGTGGATCCAGACAATGCGTCCAGGTATGGGTTCAAAAATCTAATGTTCAAACTTTGGCCTGCAAACGTTAGAAAGAAAAATCTTGTAGATTAAAGGATGTTTAAATATACACTATATCCCCCATCATCTCACTTTTCACCGGCAATATTATTTTATAACAAATTGTACGCTAATGCTTTCGTGTAGCTTCGCTATTATCCCAGTATCTCCCTATAATAACTAAGATATTAGCACAAAATTATTGAAAATAAAAATCTAATATTTTTCATGAACACAATGAGAGTATACTTGTAAGAAACATTCTACAAGTGAGCAATCTCCCAACCATAACCTGTGCGAGACAACGTTGTTAATGCAAAGTAGTGTTGTTGTGTTGACCTTCCCAACCGTAACGCATTATAAAAGTAAATATGAAAAACAAATTAAAAGTGCGTTTGTTTTATTTTTTAAAAAGTGATTATGAAATTAAAATTTTTTATATAATTAAAAAATTATTTTTTTAAGAATTTATCTAAATATATCAAAAATAATTTTTTTAATAAATATTTTTTTTTTTGACAAAATAATCTTTCCAAACGCACCCTTAAGGGATAAGGAAAATTAATTGCGTGTCCGAAGGTGATGGGCTCGGACACAGGAGTCAAGATCTCAGAAACTAGTGGGCCCTACTTTAGACCACTAATAAGTAATAAAACAAAGAGCTATGTTGTTTAAGTGAAAATCATAATTCATTACTTAAGTTAAAGGCAGAGTCGCTCTAAATCGGTAAAATACTTTTCATATTTTTAATTGCTACTTTTACATGAAATTTCAGTTCATGATCTAAAATATTGAAATGCAATCTTCATACTACAGGAATTTAAAAATATCATAATTCATAGGCTACATATAATTCTAACATATAATCTAATTTTCATTTACATTCTTTTATCTTCCAGATAATTACAGTAGTAAGTAATAAAATAAAGAATTATGTTATTTGAAAGTAAAATTTCCCGGTTTTCGTGCAGATACCTCCTATAGAAGTCAAGAAACTACACGTTCAAATAACAATTTTTCTAAAACAAAATTGGCCGTCAGATCCACATCCAACATCCAAGATCGACCCAATCATATCTCCTTGTTTGGAGATTGCAGAAACAGGAATCGAACCGCTATCCCATTCCCAGCAAACCCGTAGAAAGCGGAGACGGATTCGCACGACACACACTAACAGTGTCGTCGTTCATGTCAACTATATTTCACTCTCCAAACTCCAAAGCGAATCCAACAATGGAGGAAAGGTTTATTATTACGATCTATTTTGGTACTAATACGCATGCTTCAGCTTATGGTGTTACTAGCTGTCTCTCATTTACATGAATATAAAATAATAATGTAAATAAAGTTAAGCTTGGTAAAAAGAAAATAAGAGGAGAAGAAAATAAGTAATTAGTCATGGATATGGTGTGAAGTGTGAGGGGGCACTCTTACAGAGGAAATCGATGACGAGGCGACCATCGGACAAGCGACCAGTGGATCTGTGGAAGAAAGTGCGGCCATTGGGGAGATTGATGGGGAAACCGAGTCCGGAGGCGAGTCCACCCGTGTCCGAGTTGGAATCGCCAAACACGAATATCGCTGCAGGCTTATCGCACTCAGCCACGGCCACAGCTGAAGAATAGAGCAACAATAGTAGTGACAGCCATGAGAATGAGAATGCAACACCTCGATTGCGATTGGGATTGGGATTGGGATTGGGACTGCGATTGTGAGAGTGACCGCCACAACCAGAAGCCATAGTGATAGTGTTATGTTGTCGGTTACGATGGATAGGACACAACTAGGGAGTATCTATTTCTACTCCTCCTACTTGCTACTTGTCCCCTTTCACGCCCATCCTATCATCTTTAATTCACCCTAGTAACTAATAACTAGCAATTTTTTCCTATATAAATATAAGTAGTATTTCAAAACAAAATCATAATGTTGCTTTTAGGCGATTGCACCATTGCTAAACCAATTATTACAATTTTATACCGTTATCTTTAATTGGATTTCGTTTTAGGTGTCCTTAATCTGTCTTTTTAACTGAGTTAACCTACGTGTTCAGAGACGTTCTTTGCAGTAAAAAAATTGTCGGCTTGGAATTGGAGATGAGCCTTTTTCAAACAAAAAGGTGAACCCAGCCCAAAATTCCCTTTGGGGGCGTGGGCCACACAAGTCTTCCCATGATCCATGGCTACGTAATTTTTAGATACCATCACACACACTTAATTGACCCCAAAAAAGATTAAAAAAAAAAAATCAAAGAGCACACGGACTTCGGAGCCACAATAATAATAATGATAATAATAATAATAATAATAAAATCAATCGTGCGGACTACTTTAAACGCGTACCATATAGTTGTAAGACAATAACATAAAATTAATAGAAAATTATTGTTCAATAATTATTATTCGTCCACCTAATCAATTTGGTTGCTTGCTTGTTGATAAAGATCATGCATCAATCAATTGTTTCTTTTCTTCTTTGGGAAACACTATATCGTTCATTCTCAAGTTATGTCATACAACGTAACTGGGTTCTTAAATTTTATAATTTAATACGTCTACTTTAAAATGATTCATTTTATGTTATGAAAAACGTGATTTTAAAATTATATAATTTATCTAAATTAAGGAAAAATTCTTTTTATATAACAAATTATCAAAATAAGTATGAAGTGATTTAAAATTTTATTTGTTGGAAGGTAAAACAAATAGTCGTGTGTCCACACTATAAAACAAACAAAAAGCTTTGTGAACCAAAAAAGAATTTTAGCTAAATTTCAAAAAAACGAGATTATTTTCTTTTATATTAAAACAGAGATTACTTATAAAATTTGCTTTCATTCTAAATTTTCATAACATGGCTAGTTACTTACCATTTATAGAATAAATACAATTACCTATATATACTTATATAAACATTATTTTAAAAGTACTGTTAATTAATTATATATTATTTTTTATATAATTTTAAAAATAACTATTATAAGAATTGCATATTTTTATAGTGTGATAATATAAAATTAAAGAAGAGTGAAAATGATATTGATAATATATTAAAATTAAATTATATTTTATTTATATAATAATCTAATAACAACTGGTTTTACATTATTTTTGAAACATTCGTTAGTTGACTTCTATGACACACATGACACCTCAGATGAAGGATGAAGTATAGTTCATTTAATATTTTTTTCTATATATATATGAAACTTTGAAAATTGCATTTATCTTTTTCTCTCTGTTCTTTTGTTACTCCCTATAAAGAGCCCCTATTAATTATATCTATGTGGAATATGAACAAAATTAGCCAATATATACTTATTATTTTCCGTTTCTACAACATATGAGGATTCACGACTTGGCAGAGGCAGAAGGGCTGCATGACTATTCTTGCAGACTGGCTGTTCTGCCTTTCCTCTGCATCCCATTGTATGGCTAATCCCACATATCAGTATTTATTTCACCTTCTTTATCGATCCCGCCTTTTTTATTTAAATGAAATTAATCTGTTATTCCACTTATTGGCTATTGTAGCCCTTGATCTGACACCTCATTATTACTTCTACTCTACCATACTAATAAATCATTAATCCTACCCTTCCGAAACAACATTGTTTTTTTTCAAATTAAGGTGATTGTTACTTTCAGAAATGCTTTTGTCTAATACTGCTTACCTTTCAATCAAACACAATAATATTAGGAAACTCTCTTGTTAAATGGAAGATAAATGTATAATATTCTTAAATTCTTAAATATCCTCACCTGTTGTACTCTATCTACACGTCTTGGTTTCCTTTCTTATGACTATGTTACTTGGCCGCATTACTTCTTCCTGAAAATGAAACCCCGACATTTGTTTGGATCATAAGCGGAAAGATAGCGTTACGTGTAAATTAAGTCCCCGGATTAATGCCGTAATAAATGAATACATGCCAGATGCATATCTGAATTAGCAGCATTTAACTCTAGTGACAAATTTGGTGTGACGAAAAAGTATTGGCGATGACTCTAAGCCATATATATAGAAAAATCATGAGATATAGAGATGATAGAAGCAATGCCTACATTCGTAATCAGATAGCATTATCGAAACGTATATTCAGAATTAGAAACAAACCTCTCGTGAGGGAAAGTGGAGGTGATAGAGAGATGCAGTAGTAAATTTTTACAAAGAAAGAAACCTACATTTTGAAAATGTGCGTAGTTTAACTTCAAAGCCTGGCTATATGAAAATGACCCTATATGAATACAAAAGACCTACTCAGCAGATCAGTGTTAACGATTAACTGTGACTGGGAAAATTTATTTCACTGGCATTAGATCCTTTTCCCAAGACAGGTAAGTGGGTTCATAAATCCTTAATTAATCAATCGGGCCTTGAAGATTGAAACAATAGGTTGCTGAAACTGAAAGTGAAACTTCCTTCAGTCACTCTCAATTCTAATTTGAAAACACTACTTAATTTAAGGAAGAGAAGCATTAAGGTGCATGCAATGCGTTAACGTGGAACAAACCCAGGGTGGGTTGGGAATGCAAGGACCTACAATGAGAATCGTGATGGGTCCCCTTTATTTATCATTTTTTGCTGGCATGCACATCACTGAATATTAACAAATTTAGTTGCTTCAAGACTCTTAACGCAGCCAACTCCGCGCATAACCCCAAAGGTCCTGCAAGAAATCGATTCCAACTCTTTCTTTTCTTTTAAAAAATTAGCAAAAATCGTTGCCGCCGTTTCCTTTACTCTTATTTCGCGCACGATGTCATTCACTTTTTAGCTGTTTTCCTCGCTCTCTCTCTTCCTTATATATACGTCTCTTTCTCCCTTGCTTTTCCATCCTCTGCCTAGTTACACTTCCTATTATCTAAATATCTCTCTCCAAAGTTCTAAGGCAGAGGGAGTGAATAAGAAACTTTTGAGAGAGAATTATGGCGAGTGGTCTTCTTCCATTGTTCTCAATGATTCTTGTGCAGTTGGCCTATGCAGGGATGAGTATCACCTCAAAGCTTGCTATACAAGCTGGCATGAACCCTCTTATCCTCGTTGCTTATCGCCAAATCTTTGCGACTATAGCCATTGCTCCCTTCACTTATTGGCTGGAATGGTAATATATATGCACACCAAAACTTATATAAACTCCGTGAATATAGATTAACTTATTGTCATGTTATGATCTTATTATTTGATATATTATATATAGCATGCATGAATAAATAAATGTTCATATTCAAAATCAAGTAACACATGCATATTCTACTTATGTGGTGCCTCTTTTATATTTACATGCTGACATGGATGCGGCATCTAATTGCTAAGTTTGCACCGTTTCTGACGAATGGATTTTCTATTGTACATTACACAAGAAGGAAAATTGTTTTTCAAAAAAAAGGAAAAAGTTAAATTTTTAAGTGTTTTAGGTTCCGTAGATTCTATAACTCTAAAATATTTTATCATGGTTAATGGAATTGGACCAAAAAAAAAAAAAAAAAGAATGGGACTTCTTGCTTGCTGAGAATTGAGAATCTATAGATAAAGATCATGGAGAACGAGAAGATCACAAAAAGGTTACTAACAATCTTTTTGTTTCACTCGAAGCTTAATGAAAAACACTTTGTTTTCACTCTTTGGCCACAACATTTGTATAGACAACAAAAACAAAGAACGCTTATGCATGCATGCTTGACACGTTACGAATCTAAGGTAGTGTTACGTGCCAATAACTTTCTACTTTTCAGATTAGTGGTGCTACACGTATGACAGGTTTCTAAAATCATACAGAGTCACGTACAAACTACAAAGGGTTGTAGTTGTAGTAATGCGTGATTTGGATTTAACGCTCATTTATTTTCGTCTTGTATACACTTTTGCAAGAAAAAGTTCGATGGAAACCGTCAGGTTCCTTCTAGCGTTAGGTTTATGATTTATTTAGAGCCGAAAGCCTATTTGATTTTGCAATTTAATTTTGGACGATTTTGATTTTATTAAGATTAAATTATTTAAAATAATTTTAAAATAAAATAATTTATATTTGATACTTTTATCTAAAAAATAATTTCAACAAAATTAAGTAAACTAACCGCAAAAATAACTCAAAATTACTTCTAGTAAAAATCAATTTTAGAATCGCAATTGCTTGAAAAAGAATAAATGCCAAACCAAAAAAGTTTATAAAATAAACAAACTCGATTTTATAATTGCAAAAGTTACTCAAATACAGAACTCCATCAGTTGCTATTATTAGTTTCGATTCTCTGTAATTTCGTCTTTGCTTTTCTTTTCCTACATTACCAAAAGAATACATAACTAAAAACACTATACCAGGGTGAAGGGAAACAAGGAAGAAAACCCTTTACCATGATCAGAGATTGCATCCTATATATCAGATATTTTGTTATTTGGGTCAAGTTTCAATTAAAAGTTAAACTTTGGTTATTAATGTTACGGACCATTTACAACAATGTCAAACGAGGAGAGAAAACGGTTATATGAAAGAAGGAAAAAAAAAAAAAGGCACACACTTTTTTTTCACTTTCATGTTTTCTGGCGTGTTTCACGAATAAAAAACCGTAATTTTAACATTTTGTAATCATTGTTTGTTTCCTTCCATAGGAAAACGGTTCCCAGGATGACAAAACGCGTTATGATCCAGATAGTGTTATCTTCCATAACAGGGTAAGCTTTGGGGTTTTCTGCCCCCTGAATACGCTTTGTTTTTCTTATTTGGCTAGCGTGTTCAGCTTCAAATTATTAGGAAACGACGCATTATAAGATGAGAAGTAGGTGATAAGAATAGTGGGAAGATTCTTTGAAATTCAGCTACTTAGAGTTATGATTCTTCCCTTATTTAATGTATAAGTTATTGATATTTCTTCATGTGTGTAAAATTAGCATTTTGATCACACACTTAAGCGTGAATGCAGAATAACAGGAAACCAGGTTCTGTTCTTCGTGGGGCTAAAATATTCAACCGCTACGATTGCGTGTGCACTGACCAATTTGCTCCCAGCCTTTACATTCGTCCTTGCAGTCATCTTCAGGTTGGCATTAAATAAATTGGACCTATTATTTATTTCCACATAATAACATCACTTTGCATCTATACGCCTTCTAAATAATTATAATAATAATGGCCAAAAAAATTGTTCTTGATTTATTTAATTATTTTTTAATTGTTATATCTGTAGACAAGAGAATGTGAGAATCAAGAATAAGGCCGGGCTAGCAAAGGTGTTAGGGACAGTTTTGTGTGTGGGAGGAGCCCTGCTTTTATCATTTTACCACGGCAAAACAGTTGGTTTAGGCGAATCAAGCATTCACTGGAGCTATGCTGACAAAATTGAAGGAACAGGCTCCTCCGGCAAAACAAACATGCTTCTAGGCCCTTTTCTCTTGGTGGTTAGTGCCCTTGTTTGGGCAGTATGGTTCATAATTCAAGTAAGAATCATGATAAGTGATTTTAGTTACTAACTTACTAGCTACATTAATTGTCATTGCTCTGGCTCTCTATATTATAAGGGTTTGATGTATAAACTTGTTTTGGCATTTCAGGCAGACATGAGCAGGAATTTTCCAGCTCCTTATACGAGCACCAACTACATGTGTTTCTTGGCAAGCATTCAGTGTGTGGTCCTCGCCTTGTGTTTTGAACACAGGGCCTCAGCTTGGTCACTTCACGATTCTATGAGACTTGCCTCTTCTCTTTATGCGGTACTTTTGCTTCTTCTACTGCTTTGGTTGACATTTTAGTTCACTATCCTACAATGCATATTACTATGCTTACCTTACCAAACCATTAAATTATTTTTTCTCACGAATGGATTCTATAGTGGTAATTAATTATATGGTAATGATGGTTTCAGGGAGTGGTTTGCACTGGTCTAGCGTATTGCCTGATTTCGTGGACCATTGAGAGGAAAGGACCTCTTTATGTGTCTGTATTTAGCCCATTGCAGCTGGTCATCACTGCTGTTGCAAGCTGGGCGTTGCTTCGGGAGAAATTATACATTGGAACGTATGAAATTAATTATACGCACTTTACCTACTCATCTCATCTATAACCAGCTACTAAATTCTATGAATTGCCTTTGTTCGATTAATATAAATCAATAATCCCATGCATATTTTATTTGGTTTAGTGTGATAGGGTCAGTGCTGATAGTTGGCGGGCTCTATTCTGTTCTGTGGGGAAAGAACAAAGAGATGAATGAGATTGAAGAAGAGGTTATAGAAGAGACATTGAGCTACAACGAGAGGGATGCAAAGAACGATGTGGAATTACAATCGTACATGCCATCCAATGGTAATCATCATGTTGTTGTCAATGTCGCTTAAGAAGGGGAGGAGGAAAAGAGGCAGCAGGCACAGGATTCACTGCAGGATGCTACCAAAGGCTCAAGGCGTTTCAATTATTTGTTCTTTTCTTTTCTTTTTAATTTTTTTGTCCTCGCAAATTTCCTGGTGACATATGAAATATGAGGCCGTTTTCTGGTGCTGTGTGCTAATCTTGTGTCAAATTTGAAATTGATTCGTATCAAGCTTGAATTTGAAATTCCTTTGGTGTTTCATATTTGTTAGAAATGTTCGATTATAACTTTGTACCCCCCGCTCCCTTTTTCTTTTTTTTTTATTCCCTTTTTTTCTCTATCTAATGAACAATATATTTATTTGATACGATCGTCTATCAAATTAGCAAATATAGGTTATAGGATTATATTAGTCAGTAAAAAAACTAAAAAAGGTAAAAATGAAACTAAAATATATTATTAAGAAAAACTTATTGGAAAGATGTAAAATTTGAATTTAATTTTAATATATTATTAATATAAAAAAAATATTTACAGTCATCTGTGTATTATCATATATTATACTGTATATCAAAATTGTGTTCAATGATTTGTAACTTGTATATCCACATCCAACTCAACTCAAACAGCTATATCTAATACATTGTAGAATAATTCTCATCTAGATATTGTTTTAGAAATTTTCAGACATTTTTCGGAGGTATTTTTAACTTGATATGAATAGTGAATAAAGGTTTTCTTATTTGACTCGAAAGAGACATGTGTATTTTGTTTTATTTGGGTCCAAGGTGTTTTGGGCAACAAAAATCTCTCAAGATCTTAGGCTTCTTGTTGTCCCTTTCTACATCCATAAGCTCTAACCCAATATGGCCGAACAATTCTTGCGTCAAAATGGGCCAAATTAACTTTAGAAGATTGGATTAGTAAGGCATGGGCCATAAATTTATGCAAGTAATAACAATAGTGTAATGCAACAAAAAGTGTAAATTTTAATTATAAAGTATTTTAAACTTGACGACCAAAAACAAAAAGGTAGTTTAAAATTGATTTAACGGTAGACAGTACGGTCTACGACTACAAGTACGCTTGGTCATTGCTCCTTCAAGATCTACCCCCCTCTCTCTCTCTCTCTCTCTCTCTCTCTCTCTGTGTAAGCTGCAACTCATATCAACACTCATGTTAGGAATACTGCCTGCTTTTGCTATCTACTCATTCTCTTTTTGTGCTTTAGATTTAATTGACGATTTTTATTCCAGTTATGGTTCCTTCATTTGAAGCATTCCCTTTCTTGTACTCATCATCAAATTAGCATTTTTATGATCTTCATCTTCCCCATTCGCTTTGTTATACTGAATAACAAGTCGACAATCTCATGTCAAGAGCATTTTTGGTTTATAAGGATGTTCTCCTTGTATACGCTTGTGCAATACTCTGTAGCAGTATGAGTTACTTTCTATTTTCCTGCTTCTGAATCTATCAGTAGGACAATGCTTTTATGATATCCTGTTAATTAATCTATGAGATTTAATCAATGAAGGAATGTGCTGCCATGTATATGACGATTTTTGGCCAAGAAAGAGATGCGCATTCTCATGGTAGGTCTTGATGCTGCTGGCAAGACTACCATATTGTACAAGCTCAAGCTGGGAGAGATTGTCACAACCATTCCCACAATTGGCATGCTCCTTTCTAATTTATGATATCTTTTGCATAATTACCTTTTTGCTTTTGTTCTAACGATTTTATTCCCTAAAATTTTTTAACTTTGAATTCCTTATAATATTGTTTCTTCACCATCCAAGTTATATCGCTTAAGTTTTGCTTGTAAATGTTTGCCAATTGATGATATTAATATTTGCTGTTGTACGGATTTAATGTGGAGAGACTGGAATATAAGAAACATCAGCTTCACTGTTTGGGATGTGGGTGGCCAAGACAAGGCCTGTGGCTTGTATAATCTATAGTTTTCCTGCGAGATATATTAAAACTATGGGAAGAACATCATATTAAATAATATTATATTTAATTAGACAGTCAATCATAAAATATTAACTAATTTATCTTTCATAATTTATTTCAGATATCCTTTCTATAGTTTTTTCTTCTTGAAATGTGTTTGTTTGTCGGCAATGTGCTTATGGACTGTCATGTGCTAATTGGATGTTTCCTCATTAGCACATGACCAATACATAAGCGACAAGTTGGATCCATCTTTTCTCTTTCAAGTTTTTCCTCCAACAATGTGAGGAAAGGCCATCCCTGTTGTGGCTTACATTTTAGATGTTAAGCGAAGAATGCCTTGGATATAAGTATTCATGAAGATTGCTTCTTACCTGTTTAGAGTTGCATTTTCTTATGGACATTCCTGTTTTAAGTAGTCTCTATCCATGTATGTGTTTTTATTTATGCATTTCCATGCCTGCCTTTCACTTTTGGCACCTTCTATTGCTCTCAAAGCATTCAGCTAATGTGCGTTATGTGCTTTAGAATCATATCGACACCATTTTTAAATTCATGAGCTAGCTAAAATTTTGCTGTATTTCCCATCTACTTCACAATTCTTAAGAATATGGTTGCTATGGCTTTTACACCCAGTATATATTTAAGGTCTATTCGGTTGACTTCTAATCTTGTTGTGTCAACCATGTTAATTCTTGCATGCTAGATAGATTTTAACTTTTCTCCATTAATGCTCTATAGTATGGGGCAACCATAGATACGTCCTTTATGGAGACACTACTTCCAAAACACGCAGGGGCTTATCTTTGTTGTGGATAGCAATAATGTGGACCGTGTTGCTGAGGCTAGAGATGAGCTCCATTAGAAGACACTCAGTGCTTTGTGTGTCTCACGAATTTAGTGTGGATTGCAGCAATGATTGAAAGAAGATTGAAAAGGGATTTCAAATCAATCATGCAATCTGTCTATTCTGAAATTGGCTTAGAATGAAGCATCTTGTTGTAAGCATCGTTATTGGTCATCTTCTAGCAATAGCCTTTCGTCACTGCCAACTTATTAGCAATCATGTTAGTAGTGTGAATGGTTTGGCGTTCAAGCCAATCAACAATTTTCAATCATGTTTGGTTTGTCTCATGAATTTCCAATTCTCACGAAAACCATGTCTGAAGCCCGGTTGCAACAGATACTTCTCTCCTAATATCTGTAGTATGGCGTTGACAGTTCTTTGTATCTAATTGGATTGAGTTTTCCCTTTATGAAATCCACTTGTGAATTGTGATGCTGAGAGAAATCAAAGAACGAAAATACCTTCGAATGAATATACCAGCTTTGTTAAATCCGAAGAGTAGGCAACCATGGCGAAAATTGTGTTGGAGGGAGACATCTCGGACGATAGGAGAAAGAAACTAAAAGAGTGAAGTGGCCCATGCAGGTCTCGAACCTGCGACCTTCGCGTTATTAGCACGACGCTCTAACCAACTGAGCTAATGGGCCATCGATGGTAGGGTCTTATAAATTTAAAGTAAGCAAACCACAGAACCATTCGTTGTTGTGCATCTTATGAGGATACCAAAATAATAATATTTTTTAACTAATGCATACTCTTCACATGAATCCATGAAAGTTTTAACTTTAAGCTTTATTCTTAAACGATGAATTAAAAAAAAGTAAATTTTAGTTACGTAACTATTAGTTAATATTTAAAAATAAAAGATAATAACCAATTTTACCTTAATTTTCCATGATAAGTAACGTAGCAATACTAAATTTGAACACGTCCGTATTAACTTATATTTTTTACTTTTTGATTAAAAATTTGTTAAAGATATTGCTTTTACAATTTTGGAGGATAAAATATTTATAGTTACTCTCCCACTCAATAAATATGTTTCCCCAAAATTGAAGTTGTATCATTATCTTTATAGGAGATTAAACTATTTATCACTCATTCAACAATATGTTAGTATTTATATTTTGGCTTAAATATATTTTTTTATTTTTATAAATATTATGAATTTTAATTTTGGTCCTTGTAAATTCTTTGTTTGTTTAGGTCCAAAAATTTTAAAAAATATTTGGTTTTATTCCCTAATTTCATTTTTTATGTAGGTCCAAGCATTTCAAAAAATATTTGATTTTAATTTCCGAAAAATTATATTAATTTGATTTTAGGGACTACGGAACTTAAACCAAATTATCATAATTTTTTAGGGACTTAAAATAAACATATTACTTTGGTATAAGAATAAAAAATTAAACAAAATAATGGTAAGAACTTAAATCAAATATTTTTAGAAATATTTAAATCTAAACTAAAATTTATTTTTTATAGGGACTAAAACTAGAATTCACAAAGTTTTTAAGGATTAAAAATACATTTAAGTCTTATGTTTTTTATTTTATATCTTTGAAAGAAAATGCATTCATAATAATGTATAAGATGAATAATATTTGATATAATTTAATTTATATACACTGTTAATGTAAAAAAAAATTTACATAGACATTTATAAAAAATTACTATATTACCATATTAGTAAAAATATTTGACTTAATCAATCATTATCATAAAAATCTTATAAATTAATTTCTATTTGATATCACAATTATCCTCCAAAAATTATATTGTGACTTGTTGAGTTACTATTGATGTAAATATTCTTAATTGTTACGTGATGGATTCGTTAGTCCCACCCTAGTTTGGGACTAACGTTAGTCCTTTTATTTGTAACCGTTAAATGCATTGTAAATAAAATCTAACGGCTATTGTTTTTGTCCGTGCCATTTTAAAGTAAATTTGTTTACGAGTGTCTGTATTGTTAATTTTTGAACATCTATCCCTTATTTTTTTTCCATCGGAGCAGGGCAAAGTACACTGCCGGCAATAATGGGTTTGATGTAACCACCCACCCTCGCCCTCCTCGCTCGTGGCATGGAGCTTTATTTTGTGTAATTGTTTTGTTGGCATTTTTAGATTGCTCTGTTCCAACAGTGTTCACTCTTGTCCTCTTTAGTGGTGGTCTTCATTTACTCCTTTAGGTTGTAACAACCCCTTTGAAGCAAGGAGCTCCATTGAAGAATTTCACAGGCTTTGCAAGTCTTTCTTCATCAAATCACAGCCTTTTTCCTCTTTTCAAACATTTTCTTCTTCACTCTCTTCTTCATTCTCTTATTCCTCTTCACCCAATTCAATTCAAACACAGCAGAAATAATAACAACACAGTAACAACCCTCACCATGCAGATGCTGCCACCACCACACAATCTAAAAGAAGATGAATTGAGCTTCTTTTTCTTTGAACGATTGAAAGGGAATCAAATAACCCAGAAAGAAATAAAAAAAAAATATTGAATTTAGGCTTAAAAATCATATCTTTCAGCATGTATCATATCTTTTAGCATGTTTGATTGTTTGGTAGCTACTTTGTTATGGAAAATATCCAAGGTTAGCCTTAGATTTTTTCCAACTTGCCTTTTAGTATAACTTAAGGGAAAAAATGGTAAAGTTTTGAGACATAACAAAGCTTTATTTTTTTGTGTATGGGATATTACAGACATAGCAGCTCAAAAAGATGCTTGGATAGGAAAAAAGTGGAGAGGAACAAATCCGATCCAACAATTTTCATTGTTATGGGGCTAGCAAATTACAAATATGGGGTTAATAGATGATTTCTTTCAAGGTATGAACTGTGAGGGTGTTTTGCAACAGCCACTTGAGATTGCTTTGTTGACTCTTGTAGTGGTGGTTTCTATTTACTCCTTTAAGATTAAAGTATAAAGATTAAATTATATCACCACACAAATTACTCGGATAAAGAAGGGAAATCTGGAAAAGATATAGTTTGTAAATAAAAAAATTGAGACTTTTTTTTGCAATACCATTGAACAGCTTTCGGGGGTTAATTTCGAATTTTTTCATATGAGACTATTGTTACTCCATAAGTTGAAGGGACCGACGAATCCTTCACCTAATTGTTATAGTGAAGATTTCTGGTAGAGTGGAACATAACTAGTCTGATTATAATGTCGTGCAACAAAAAGCAGACACCGAGCCAGTTACGGAAGATTTTGAGAAGATCCATAAAATTAATGGTTTGCATATTACTTTCATATTATTTTGAGAGACAAAATGGCACATTATTGCGTGGCAAAATTTGGAGGGCCGAGAGGAATAAATGATTGCATATTCGATTCTAATATGCTAAAGAAATTTGTTTCCTCTCACCCCATTAAATGCTCGGACTTGTGCACTGCATTATTTATCCAAATAACAGACATAAAAATAAGAAAAACTTTAATTTATTCCTTTAACGTCAAGTCATTTATACTTTGATTTTCGAACTTGATATACGTTTCAATTGATCCATAACTTCGCGAGTCATTTGTACTTTTAACTTTGAGAAAAAAAAACATTCAGAGCAATATTACAAGCTGGAAAAAATTGTCAATTTTTAAATAAATAATAAAGATGGTCATTAACTAAAATAAAGTAAAATAATTCATTCACTCATTTAAAGATCAACAGCATGTGAAATTATTTTGGCGAAAATTTATAAGTACTTAATATTTTCCAAATATTTAAACCTTATGCATTTAAATTGATTCATTAATTATTAAAAGTGTACGACGTTAGCTTCGCATTAAGCTTCCGTCTAAATTGATCCATGAATTATTAAATGTCTGCAACGTAAGCCCCCATTAAACTTCCATCTAAAATCCAATGAACAGAGGTGATTAGTTTTCGTTCTTAGTAATCTTTTTCCTTCAAAACATTATACGAAATTACTTTATTCATTTATCTCTCAATACTTCATTTTACGCAAAAAACTTTTGTTTGTCAATATTTTTATTATTTAGCTATAATTAAGTTAATTTTATTTCTACACGTACAGATTTTAATTTTATTCGATAAAAACACGAGAGAAACATTTTGAAAAATAGCGTGTTTTTAATATTTCTCTAATATTATATGTTAGCTTGTATTTTTTTTAATTGTATTCTAATATCATTCAGTTCTTTTTAATTTAAATTAAAAAGAGAAAGAAGATAAAGAAGAAAGGAAAGAATCAATCAAGAGAAAAAAAGAACAAGCAAATTAATAAAATCAGATACTGTTAATAAATAAAAATATCCATTTACAAATAATTCATGGATATTCACAGCACCATAATGGCTAACAGCGAAAAAAAGGAAACGGACTCATAAAATCTTCTTATGGTATACGTGACTCCCTATAAGGGAAGGTCATCAAAAACCATACAGACCCAAAAAATGAAAAAGTAAGGACAAATCTATGTACGTTGTCAGACACAAAGGTTGCAACAAGCATATTTAGGCAGCGGATGGGGCTGGCACAAACTTCACACCAGGAGCCTCCAAAAGCGCTGCAGCGAAGCGATCCACGTTGACAAGGTTGTTATAATCCAATGTCTCATCCTCGTATATGTCCCACCATTTCTTCACCAGCATCTTGATATCTTCTCTATCCATGTTCTGCTCCTTTCCGGTGTACCTCCAAGGCTTAGACCCCTAGTGTAACATAATTTTAACAATAACATTCAGTAACCTTAGCAAAATTTGAGCACTGAAAATGAAACGGTATTTGATGAATTTATGTGTAGAAAAGCTTTGTTAGAAATATATAGCACACTCACAGCAGCACAATAGTGAACAACTTGAACTTTGTCAAGTTCCACGTTCTCGGGGTGACGCCACAACATGGCTAGCACAAGGTTGTACACATTAGGTATGGGCTTGTATTTGTCCTTGAAGTACATGTTCAGAAAGTCCTGCAAAATCATATTTAGAATTACTCTTAATTTCGTAATTGCACACTTTTTTAAAGAGATAAGATAACTATGCATATAAAGCATGCCATCAATTGAGTATACCTGCTCAGCAAAGGAAGTGGGCTTGGTTACTTTCAATGTTTCGAGGAGGTCACGGTATGTGACCAAATCAGGCTCATAAACAAACATCCCAGCATTGAAATAGAGAGGAGGCTTGGGACCAAAATCAGAGGGCCATTGAACCTTGTCAGGGCACTGTTGGCAGTAGCCAATCTGATACTGAGGGGTGTGGCTCCATGTCTTCTCGCAGAAACAGTCCATCACAGCATAGAAATAATTATCAGGCAGATCGAACAGGTGGTCAATGTTCTCAAAAACCTGGATGTCCCCATCAAGGTAGATCATCTTGCTGTACTCCACGAACTACAAAATTTTCAATCACAACAAAACAAACGCACATTAAAATCTTCTATACTTAATTTAAAATATAAAAATAATCAAGCATACACTAATCTTTTACTATTGTAAAAATAAAAAAAATGATATTTAGTTAGAGGTGTTACAAAGGAGTATATATTTCTAAACGGGGTGTTTCATTTCTACAAGGTATTATCATAAAACGGTTTCCATCGTACCAGACAGTCCACTAAAGCTAAACGACACAAAAACCATGCGAGATTACGGAACTCCACCAAAATAAAGAGATAAGACATGCAACAGTAAAATTAAAAAAATAAAAAACGTGTACCTCCCAAATGCGTAGCTTGGAGTAATTGATGACGTAATAGGCCATAGCAAACTGGGTCTGGTTCTCAGGTGGGTACACGGGTTCAATCTCTCTGACAATACAACCTTGTGATTTAAGGATCTTACGGTGTTCCTCAGGAACATCGGGTAAGACTGCAACCACCAGAGGGTATATGGTCTTGGTCTTCCTCAACCCTTTGGCCAAACCCACAACACCCTTGATGTAGTCACCGTTTCCTGCAAGGAAAGTCACGAAGGCACGGTCTGCAACCTTGGGTTGTTCAGCCATAGCATTGGTAGTGACAGTGGTGATATCAGGGGCCATGATCTCGGTGAAAAGAGAATAGAAGGTGTAAGAAAGCAAAAAAAAGTTTTGAGAGAATGAGAAAAAGATTTCAAAGACTTTAGAGAGTACTAAATTAAGGAAGAGATGTTGGGATTGCTGTGGGGAAATGGTGTAGGCTGGGGCAGCTTATATAGAACTCAAGGCTTCTGAGGAGGGTATTTTTGTCAATAGCTGATCCAATGGTTAGATAGATGATCTTGGGATTCAACGGTGCTAGACAGCCTTTCATTAAATAATTTTTTATCCGGCCTTTTAATTTATTAAATAATTAAAGATTTACTTATTTTACATTATTATCATTTCAATCAATGTTTAACACGGGAGGATTTTCAACTTATTGAATGTTAGAATCACTTGTAATAAGTCTTAACAGAAAATAATTAATTATATAACGTAGTATAATAAAAGTTTGAAAAAGATAACTAGAATGATATAATAAAATAATAATAGTATGGTTCTCTAATTTCTTATCGACAGGCTATATATATATTCATTATAGCATAAAATAATAGGAAAATATTTTTATATTGCTATTTAAGAAAGGTGGTTGGTCTGCACCATAAAGATATGTGCTATGTCAACTAAATATAGAACATGTGGAAGGATTTACCATACAACCCGATACATCCTATATATTTTCCCCTCTTTCTCCCTCTTCATCCTTCCTTCCCCGTTTGTCTCCAGAACACCGATCTGTGGATTGGAGTATCGCCGCCAACCACTATCGCGACTCAGGGTTGCGACCACCTCACCTCCTCGCTATCATAAAAGTGATGGGTTGGACACGGCTGACTGTGGCACTACTCGAGGGGGTTGCGATGGGGTGCTAGGTGGAGGGCGATGGAGGGTGCTGCGATGTCAGGGGCTGTGAAGTGGAGGGGGGCGGCCATGATTGCAGTGGCAAGGTCGGCGACTAGTGGTGGTGAGCTCGCCTACGATGGCTAGGTCGATTACTGGGTGGGTTCGCCTACAGTGGCGAGGTTGACTATTGTGTGAGCTTGCTTGCGATGGCAAGGTCGACTGGTAGTGGTGGTGAACTTGCCTGTGTTGGGAAGTAGAGGTTGAAGATGATTTAAGGGAAAAGAGGAAAATATAAGGATATATCATATGTAATGAGTTGTATGATACACTATATTACACATCACCTAATCATTTAATGGAGCTCATATTTTCATGGTGCTGCACTAGAGAATCGGCCTTCAAGAAATTCTTTCAATATCTTTATTTTTTATAATATTAATATATAAGCTTAATTGTTATATAGTGATAGTGTAAAAAAAAATTTATACTATCATCTAATAAGATATTTATATTTGTAAAACTTTTAAAGTAGTGAATGATTGACTCAAAGATTTTATTGATGTGGCAATATATAATTGAATATTTGTGTAAAAAATTTTTACGCTGATGGCATATATATTTAGTAATTAGTAATTAATATTTTAGCTACATATATTTGTCCCGTATGAACTGTAAATATAAAGATTATACATTTTAAATGAATGTAATATGTCATTAAAAATTCATTATAAATATTAAACATACTAATATTCTCTTTTATAAAATAATACACAAAAGTCTTCCACAATTTAAAGTGTACATTCCAACATTGTTTCAATACATTTTTTATGATGTAATTCATATATTCTTTTGGTAGCGACCAAAACTTGAAATTTACTTTGTTGACAAAGCTGAAGTAGACAGATGAAGCCTGAAATCCAGACATCTTGTTAGTGTTAAGCATTTCTTCCCGAGCAAGCGACCAGAGACCATATACCATAACAACCTTATGATTTGACTGTGGAATGTGTTATTTAACAACTAATATAATTTTATACATGTATAATTTTTATTTATTTATAACTAATCTCATATTATTTTTACACTTATGTATTCTAATTTTATTATATAAAAACATGTGAGTGACGCATCTCTACAAATAATGTGTTTATAATATCTTTTTAATTTTATATATGTTTCTTACTTTTATTAGTTAGTAGCATTCAGTTTCTCTTATTGTTTTTCTCTTTTGTTTCGTTAATATTAATTGTCCGCATGAGGTATGCGAAAATTGTTAAAATAGAAATTATATGTAGATAACATTTCTATAATACTAAGATCAAGAATGTTAGCTGCTGGTTAGAAAAAAATGTTACACGTGGTGCAGTTTCAATGCAATGATTATTCGTATTTTCAGTTGTATTGCCATAAATTAAAAATCTTTTGAGGCTAGTATGGTCTAGACATTTATGAAATTTGCGGACGATGTGCATAAATTGCAGTACCTTCCATATATATGTTTTTCAACACTAAATTAACCTATCTAGGTAATCTTTTACTTCTTCAACGACAAGTTTAAATTTACAATGTACATAAAGAATGAGTTTGTGAGTCGCACACGTCAAAAAAAAAAAAAAAAAAACAAACTGTGAGTCGTTAAAGCAGGTATGTAATACTAATTTTCTGGTTAACTGCCACCGCCCAAGCAATAAGAGAAGATTAGAAGAATCATCACCGCCCGGGCCCTACCCCTTCGTAATTAATGGATCAATTTTTGTGGTTGTGACTTATGATCGATCCCCTTTCCCACGAAAGTCACCCCATGGTGAGGCACGTCGACCCTTACTAGACACATGGCCTTCAGCCAAACGGGTTGTTACGTTTCACGCTGGCAACAATGTCTCATGTTAAGTGGGTCCACAACTAGAGTGGGACCAACCCTTCTAGGTCGCCACGTCGACGCTTATTCCCCGTGGCGACTAATGTTCAATTGGGCTCGGTTCTTTTTTATTTGTGTTTGGCTTTTCATAGTAAAATTTATTATGATTTTAAAATTATTTTTAAATAATTTTTTTCATCTTTTAATTTTATCAAAATTAATTTTAGATAATTTTTTATAAATCATATATTTAAAAATAATTTTATTAGAATTTTTTAAATATAAATTACTTTTTAGTTAAATTATTAAATATAAATTATTTTATCTTAAAATTAATTATAATCAAATTAATTTAAATATAAAATTTAATTTAAATATGTTACCAATATAAAAAATTTTATATAAATATTTAATTATATATTATTATATTAATAAAATTTTTTAATATAATTATTTATTACCTAAATGATCATATAAATAAAAAAATTTAATTAAATAATAGTATAAAATTTTTTTATATTATTAATATATCTAAATTAAATATTTAAATATATTTAAAATTATTTTTTTAAAAATAGAACTAAATATATATTAAATTACCTCACTTTCATTTTTCTTTTTATTTTTTTAAATAATTGTGGGGTCCATAAAATCCATTGCGTGCCTAGCGCGTAGAGTCGCCCAATGTTATGGGAAATGTGTCGGCAAAAACTTAAAGAGCGGCCATGACACCCCCACGTGGCGATTTTGCGTTACCTCTTGGACCAACTGTGGCTCGGCGCATGAACGTTATTTTCAGCTTCGGTTACTTGGTCCAAAAGCAAGACCAGTTCTAGTTTAATAAAGTCATCATCGTACACTAGCGGGCACAAAACAGGATAATGAAGTGCAATATATGACGTTAATTTTATCCAGTGAATTTTCTTGAGGATAATTTTAGTGAACTTTTCCGACTGACAAAACTGGGAGATGTCGGTGGTTTACGCCATAAATGATAAGTTTACTATTCTTCCATTGTGTGTCAGCTTGTAAAGTTACGTTTGAGTATAGGCGCCATCTACAGTACGTTGGTTGAGCAAGGAGCATAACACTTCTTATAATATTATGGTAAAGATTGTAATATTCAATAATATATCAATTATTTATGATATATTATAATAATATATAATTTTAAAAAAATTTAAATATATAATTAAATATATTTTAAAAATTAATTATTATATATCAATAATATAAAATTATAGTATAAAATAATTTTATATTATTAATCAATAAAATTTTAAAAAAATTTTATTATTGTAATTTTATACTGTTCAAATTTTATACTATTAATGTAAAATTATAATAATAGAATTTTTTTAAAATTTTATTGATTGATAGTATAAAATTATTTTATATTATCAATATATAATAATTAATTTTTAAAATATATTTAATTATATTTTTAAATTTTTTAAAATTAATATATTATTACAATATATCATAAATAATTAATCCATTGATATATCTCACATATCTAAACTATCAATACGTTACAGTGTGAAAAGATGCACTATACCTTTGATTGCAAAGCGTATTGAATTTGAAGCCTTGAGTATATTCCATTGTCTGCCTTATTTAAAATATAATTTGCTCTTCCTCCTCCAATCAGACCTTGAAGCTTGAAACAATAAACTGTTGAGCTTGAAGCTTGAAACAATAAACTGTTGAAAGTGAAACATCCTTCAATCGCTCTCAATTTTAATTTGAAATACTACTTAATTTAAGGATGAGAAGCATTGAGGAGCATGCAATGTGCTAACGTGGAACAAGTCCATGGTGGTTGGGAAAGCAAGGACCCATAAATACGGAGAGAATTGTGATGTGATGGGTCCTTTTATTTATTATTTTTTGAGAAACGTTATTTGAATTTGCGGATAGCGACCCATATGCACAGAAGCAGCAGAAATTGAGAAGACGTGATCAAAAGAGGGATTTAAGGTATACAACAATACAATTGGTCCATGGTGAATTAGTAGAAATAAAAACTAAATTCAAAATAGAAAACCAAATATCCACCCGCAAAACCCCCGCTCTCTAAAACTCTCCTCCCACGGCAACACAACTCGTTCCCCCTCCCCCTCTGGGAACCCAAATTTTTGCTCTAACTCTCTTTCCATAACAAAGAGTCACCATCTATGCTCTCACCAAATCATTGCCGAGCAACACCTACCACTGTTGTCGTCAACCACAATGTCGAGGCTAACGCCATCATCGCCACTACCTCCAAGCTTGATCGCTCCCTCCTTAGCCCCAACAATATCGTCTTCGCCCTAAACCTTAACTCTGTGGTCATCAACATCGCCAACTCCCACCTTGATCTCACTCACAAGATCTTCTTAATGGTGTGTCACAGATCCTGCTAGTCCATCGACACTTCCGTCTCTGGTGGCGACATTAGCGCCAGGCAAGACAAACTCACCATCTTCACTATCAGAGAACACGACATGGTGGAGTCACTAGAGCCTATGTTTGCAATCCATGCCGGTAATGAAAGCTGACATGGATGCCTTATGGTGTAAGATTCAACGAGAAAGGTATAACAATTTTTTGCTCCATTTGTATTGATTTTCTCATCTGATTTGTTCTTTTTTCCTGTTCATTTATGTTGTTGTTGTGTTATTAGCATTCTTTATCTGTATTCACACTCTTTTAAATTTTAAATGGATGTGTAAATTACAATTTGTGTTTCTGAAACATGGTATTTTTATTTGGTCATTCAATTTCTTGAAACCAATTTTTTCACATAGGTACTCTTCATCTTTTGATTTGTCTGGGTTATTGGAACACTTGAAGGATGAAGGTTATGCTCTTGATAAAATGTGAATTCTTTATTGGTCAAGATAAAAAGAGCGAAATATCTTATTTTGTATTGTGGCTGTAAATGAGTTCTGATACTAAGTTGATTGAATTGATATCCATGTTATATTTGGATGAGAAAGATCCACCAAATAAGATATGTGTCTGTGACTTCAATCTTGTTAAATGAATTTTGTGGTCATGCTAACTTATGCTTACTCCACCTTACATTTTACCAAGTAACAATTTTACTTGTGTCTTTGTAGAACAAAGTTAATGGAGATTCTCTTGAAGATGATAAAAGAAAGCAATTTAATATAATTGAATAGGTGTCTGAGATTAATCCTATAAAGTGTCTTTCCCTTTCATTTATTTATTATTTTAGCTTGAAGATAGATAATTCAACTATTAATGCTCCTCTATACTGGTGACTATTGCATGCTAGTGTTCTCTAGTAATGCTCATTAGGCATATTTTATCTTCTAATCTTTGGGTGTTTGCTGTTGCATTTGTTGCTTGTTCAGTTACGTGAACTTGGTCAAAACTATGGGGTTATTCCTTATTTTTTAAACTATTTCCTCTCTGAAAAGTTACCTTTTCTAAACTAGAAATTGACATGGCTTATGGCATATTGAAATATGATGCCAAGACATGTTGAGATTTTCTTGACACCCTATGATGAATAAGTTATTCTCCCCCCAATCCCATCATGCTTTTCCCCCCAATTTTCTTATGAAAAGGTTTTTTGTGCATTGATTTAGCTATGAGTTTTCGACTTATTCATGAGCATGTCATGCCCTTGTAATAGATACACATGCCTGTGCAACTTGTACGTGTGATGTAGCATATTTCTTGTTTCTTTGTGTATTGGAGATTACAACCAGACTTTTATCTGTTTTGTAATTATTGCTGGATGTTTTCCTATAGTCACTCCTTTAACAAATTGCCATATGTAAGATTCTCAGAGGGCATTCTATTTATTTGTAGTCCATCTTTTGTAATTTGTGATTTGCTCTAAATTTGCAGGCTGATGGCAACTCAGACATATTTAAGATATGATATCCGCCCCTAGAGATACATTTTTGCAAGCTGTGTTTCCTATACTTCATATTTTTTGGGGGTTATAAGGAGCATGTGCTCATTTGTGCTTTTTTTTAATTCAACGCTAACTTGTGGAGGGTAACTTTTTTATTGAAACAGAAATAGATTAAAAACATGGATATTAAATTTGAGCATTTGACATATTTTTCCTGCATTTAATTCCTAGTGGCTTGCAAATATATCATATCTAGCAATAGAATAGACTCCAAGTTCTCTATTTTTCTGGTTTTGTTTCTTTTTTCTTTTTATTTTTGAATATATTTGATATTTTACAAAATCTTCTAAATTCTGTTATTTGGGATTTTTTTTTTCTGTTTAAATCAATTATTGTTCTTTTGAATCACTGCCATTATGCACTATGTTGGTTTTTTCTTTTCAAAAAAACAAAAATAGTTATAATAGAAAAATACCTATTAGATATAAATTGAGCCCTTTTGTGTCTTTCTTGTATCAATTCTTAATTAAATCTGATTATACAATCCGAGTGTTTATTACCCTTTACTTGCTTTTCAACATTGAAAAACTGTAATTCCTGCATGGTTTTAGCTTATTCTTTGCCTCAAGACTCTTACGATCGAGAGGCACTTTCCTTCTTCTTTTTTTATCTTTGATGAATACATAGATACATTTGGCAAGGCAGGTTCCAAGAAGTATATAAAGTTCCCTCTATGAAAGCATTTATTGAATAAACATTAGTACAGAAGAAGGGTAATGGCTAATTGAACAATCTACAAAACAGTCTAAACCACAGATTAAGACTATCCTACTGAAGCTACATAGAAAGATGGTTTTTTTTTTCTGCATCATGAATTTGGTGCTTATTGTTTCAAGGTTTGAACATAATGTGTTCATCCTTTTTCCTTGCACTTCCTTAACTTAAAGTATATTTGAAAATTGATCTCCAACCTTTCATGCTTTTCCTCCCCCTCTTGACCCCTTTGTCATTTACAGTGATCCTACATGAACCTCCATTAGTTAAAACTCCATCCCTAACCAAACCCCCAGCAACACCATGTGCCATGAAATTCCCACCACCTCTTGCACTTACCCGACTTGAATTATATCTACTAGAATTTTTGAGACTATCGCAGGTAAAGTTTGTTGGTGTGCCTTATGGACTATGCTTTTAACAGTTGCAAAATCTATGGAATCAAGCATATATTGATGGAAATGTTATCACCAACTTTGAAGAATTATATCTTCACTTTTGGATGATTTGTTTGTCATCATTGTATTCAAATTTACCTTGTCACTAGCTATGAATATGCAAACAACTATATATGGCTAATGCATTATTTTATAAAGATCAATAAAATTTTAGTAATGCAAAATCTAGCATAATATGTTTGTTACTGAATAAAAATTATGATAATTGACTTTGCAGCAGAAGATTTGGAATTCTACATGTTTGGAGCATGTGTTGGAAAATTTCAATAGTTGTTTAGAAGATGTTACTACAAACCAGCAGGAAGCCACTGGTTTTCAGGTGAAGAATGCAATGTTCTCCCCTCGTGAAGTAGAGAAAGGACTATGGCCAAAGACTATTCTCTTTCTGGTTATGCTAGACTGACTGCTGTCTTTTCATCAGTAAGGATGAGATATTATGGATCACAAAATTGTAGCTAGCTACTTTATAACAGTATAGATATTTACTAGATTTTCTTCTTCTTTCTTATAGTTTGTGGAAGTATAATGTATAGTCCACAAAAAAATATTTCTCTTCAATATGTCCTATATATCCTTGTTTTGAGTCAAAGTAGTGCATATCTGTAATCAAATTCAATTTTGGTAAGTCCTAACCAGATTTTTTTTCTAGCAATTAGGGAACATTGTAAAGATATTTTTGCAATGCAAGAAATAGATTTATATGCCTACAAGAGTTAGTAATCTGGCTCAAAATGTTGGCAACTAGTTTAAAATGTCAGTAATTTTTCAGGTTTTGAAAATTTTGAAAGTAGTAGGATTTTGAACTAAATTTGAGAGAACTCTTTTGCATTAATATTTGCTTAAGTGAACCTAAATACAAGATGGAACTCATGCAATTTTCCTGTGATTATACATTGATAGAAAGGGGCCTAAACACAACATGGAATGAGAGTTAAAATGCCTAAGAGAGATCTTTTTTTTTATACATGGTTGGTATCATGGCCCAAAAAGCTAGTAACTTCTTAGGTCAGGAGAACTTTGGAAGTATTAGGAAGTGGAATAAATTTGTACTATCGCACAAATTAAGAGGACTCCCTGTCATTATAGATTAATAAAAGCAGCCTAAACACATAGTGAAAGTAGAGGTGGAATGACAAAGAAGCACAATTTTTTTCCTGCACTAAGTTGGTAATTTGGGCCCAAAAATTGGTAATTTCAGCTCAAAAGGTTAGTAACTTTATGAGAAAACTGGTAACCTTTTAGATCTTTGAAAATTTGGAAGTACTAGTGTTCTCAACTAAGTTTGGGTTATCAAACAACTTAATAGGACTTTATGTGATTATAGATTGATAAAGGAAGCCTGAATACACCATGGAAATAAAGGTGTAAGGACTAAGAAGCATACAGTTTTTTCCTGCACTAGGTTGATAACTTAGGCCCAAAAGCTGGTAATTTCAATTCAAAAAGCTAATAACTCCTTTAAAAAGCTGGTAACTTCCCAGGTCCTTGGAATTCTTGGCAGCATTGGGCTTCTAGAACAAATTTTAGTCACCAATCAAGTTAAGAGGAGTCCTTGTGATCATAAATTGATAAAGGGAGTTTACACACAATATGAAAAGAGAGTTGCAATGCCTAAGAGAGACATCCATTATATTTCTGCACTTGGTTAGTAACAACTCCTTCAAAGCTGATAACTTCTCATGTCACGAGAACTTTGCTATGATTTGGTTCATGGAATAAATTTGTGTTATCGCATAAGTTAAGAGCTTCCTTGTGATTATAGATTGCTAAAGGGAGCCTAAAGATAACATGGAAAGAGAGTTGCAAAAATGAGCGAGATCTCTTTTTTTTTTCTGTACTTGGTTGGTAACAAGGCTTAAAAAGCTGGTAACTTCAGTTCAATAAGCTCCTGTACACTAGACAAGAGACTTTCCATTGCTGCCCACTTGGATTGTAATCTTGTCATTAATGTTGGTAATTTTAGTTAAAGTGTTGGGAACTCATTAAGAACATTGGTAACTTGTTAAGTTTTCAAAATTCAAAAGGTGTTAGGATTTTTCAACTAATTTCGTGTTACGGAACAAGTTAAAAGAACTTCATGGCACTGTAAATTGATGAAGTAAGCTTAAATATATAATGTTATTAGTGATACAATGGCTAAGTAGCTTCAAATATTTCTACACTTGATTGGTAACTTAGTATCAAAAGCTAGTAACTTTAGTTTAAAAAGTTGGCAAATTTTCAAAAATGCTAGTAATTTTTTAGGTTTTTGGTGATTTTGAAAGTATTTGGGTTCCTAAGTAAATTTGTATTAGGGACAAGTTAATAAGACTTTTTGGCACTATAAACTGAACAAGCTAGTATTACTAATTTCATATTGTATTTAAGCTCATTTTATCAATTTATAATGCTAAGGAGACCTTTTAACTTGTTCCTTACCACAAATTTACTCAAGAATCCTAATATTTTTAAGTTACTAAAAACTTGAAAAGTTACTAGCTTTCTGAAGAAGTTACCAGTTTTTTGAACTAAAGTTACCAGTATTTGAGCCCTAGTTATCAACTAAGTGCAGGAAAAAAAAGTATACTTCTTAGGCATTGCACCTTTATTTCCATGTTGTGTTCAAGCCCCCTTTATCAATCTATAATCATCGAGAGTCCTTCAAACTTGTTCGATCATACAAATTTACCCAAGAACCCCGATACCCCCTAAATTCCCACGACTTGAAAAATTATTAGCTTTTGAGCTCAAATTATCAACTAAGTGCAGGGAAAAAAATATGCTTCTTAGCATCGCACCTCTATTTTCATGCTATGTTCAGGCTCTTTTTATCAATCTACAATCATGGGGAGTCTTTTAAACTTATTCGATTACACAAATTTATTTGAGAACCCCAATACTTTATAAATTCCCATAACTTGAAAAGTTATTAGCTTTTGAGCTCAAGTTACCAACCAAGTACAGTAAAAAAAAAAAAGTATGCTTCTTAGCATTGCACCACTATTTTTATGATATGTTTAGGCTCCCTTTATCAATCTATGAACATAGGGAGTCATTTTACTTGTTCAGTTATATAAATTTATTTGAGAATTTCATTACTTTCTAAATTCCCATAACTTGAAAAGTTACCAGTTTTTTTGAGAAGTTACTAGCATTTTGACATGAAATTACTAGCTTTTGATCCCAAAACCAACCAAGTGCAAACCAAAAAAGTATGCTTCTTAGACATTGCATCTTTATTTCCATGCTGTGTTTAAGCTCACTTTGTCAATTTATAATTATAGGGAGTCCTTTAAGCTTGTTTGGTCACACAAATTTATCCAAGAACCCCAATATTTCCTAAATTTTCATGATCTAAAAAGTTTTCAGCTTTCTCTAAAAGTTACCGGCTACTTAAACTGAAGTTACCAACTTTTGAGTCCAAGTTATCAATCCAATACAAGACAAAAAGTATGCTTCTTAAGAGTATTTTCTTTTTCACGTTTAGAGAAATACACCTTTAATAATTTAATCCTTGGATAATTATTTTAAACTTTGCAATGAGATTTCTCAATTAAAAACAACTTCAAACATAAGTTGATTGATTGCCAATTTACTTCCATCAACATTTTGTCATATCTCTCCTCTTCTTTTAACCTTACATGGCTAAACAGATAAATTTCTGTCTCAATCCAAAATCATGATTTTCTTTTGAATAGACACCTCAAGATTGAATCATTGATATCATCGATGTTCAAGTTTGTGGATGTGATTCTTAATTGGACCTCTATTTTTCTTTTTATGTTCCATTTTATAGCATAATCCTTTGACTCCAACCCCCCAAACCAAACAAATAGCATCTGTATGGCAATTGCATTGCTTTAGACCTAACCCACATATGGTAGTTTAACAAAGTGCTTTTCTACATGTGCATATATCATATGTTTATCTGTATTTTAAAAAACGAAAAAACACGTATTGTAGTTTTACTAAGTGCTTTTCTATATGTGCACAATCGCATGTTTATCTGTACAAAAAATTAGATGAAATTTTATATACTGATAATATAAAATAATTTTATATTATTAATTAATAAAATTAAAAAAATACTAAAATATAATAAATAATTACCTACCATAATTTGTCATATTCTTGTAATTCTATTAGTTGATAGTATAAATTACACTATCAATACATAAAAATTAAACTCATAAAAAAATTAAGTGTGAGTATTATGATTTGTTTTATAATCATATCTGAGTAGTCAAAGACCATTGTTTCGTTCCTTGCTTTACTTTTCGTGGTGTTGTGCATGTATGTCATGGTAGGGCTGCTCCCTCCAACAGCAGAGTAATTGGTTAAGAACAGGGCTTAAATGGAGGGATCCTCTGGCACATCTTTCACTACAGACACATCTAGGGTGTGTTTGATTCAGTTTTTTTAAAAAAATTATAAAATTTAAATTTTATATATACTTAAAAAAGATAAAAATTAATTTTTTTCATAAACTATTTTTTTTTAGCTTCTACAATAAAAATTGATTTTTTTGGAATTCTAATTATTTTAAAAAAATTATTCAAACATACCAGTGGTGATTTTTTTAGTGAAAAAGTGATTTTTTCACCCAAATAATCACAAATAAATGCACCCTTAACCTAGCTACCCTAACAAAATCTTCATAGGAGAGGCAAATAGAAGTGCTTAAAAATGGCCACAAATTCTGGTACTTAATAACAAAGTAAAAAACTAACCACATTAAATACACAAGTGCAAATTCTGCTGACGTTTGATTGCTTTATATAGACATGAAGGTCCATTTGCAGTACAACATACTCATGAATCTTATAATAAAACACACATAACAACCAAACTGATGATAAGCTAAAGAACAAAGTCACAAGCACTACACGATGATGTATTTTCTCAAAAATAATAATAATAATAAATAGCACTAAACTAACAAATTAAAGGGCTAATGATTCATGAACTCTATTAATTAATCAACCAAAAGATGGAGTTTTAATCCCCCAAACCCCAAATTTGCAAATCATTTGCATATTATGAATTAACATTGGATACGTAGTACATTATATATTATTAAATAAAGACTTAAGCTTTCAATTATTTGGTCTCTATATCTGCTGTAAAAGCACTGACAATTGAACAAGCCTTTTGGAAATCTAAGATAACCCTTATTCTGACTGCAGAGGTGGGCAGCTACATCTCAGAGTTCGGATTCCTAATCACCTTTTCTGCGGTAATCAGCTCCAGGTTCACTCTCTTTGTACCGGTTCTTAATTGATTCCTCAACCTTAGATTTGCCTATAGTAGCCTCTTCAGCACCATCATATGCCTTATCAACAGTTTGGCTTGCCACCCTTTACCGGGCAACCTTGGCCTTCTCCTCAGCAACTCTCCGGAATTCTTCAGCAGTGGAAGGTGCTCTCTCTTCCATCAACGGCCATAGTTTCCCTTGTCTGCTTGCCCATAGTTCTGTTATGCACGGTTCATTCAATGAACAAGAAAAAAAAATTAAAGTATTTTCTTGATCACTGTGAACAGTTTCACTGTTTCGAGTTATGAAATACAATTAAACAGTGTCATTACTCTTGTAGCAAACCCATTCAAGTATAGATTTCACTTAAGTTCAACTAGCAACAAAATTTACTTTCTTGGTGGGGTTTGATCAATTCCTCATTTCATAATTTCCACTTCCAAAAGCAGGATCATGCAGAAAGCCTTCCATTAAATACATGTAATGTATCCTACTCCTCAAACATCTTCCAAATCTAGCACTTAATTTCAATCAAGACAGCTTGAATCTCAAAGCAATCAAAATCACACATTTGTTTTCTCCAGTTGAACCTTTCTACTCTCATTCGTACACAAGAAAAAAGTATAACAGCAAGTACTTTGCTTGCACAAAATTACTAGTTTTACAGAAAAGAAGCAAATACTCATAGAATTTGGTACACAAATAAAAAAGAAAATAATTTAAAAGTAAAAACAAACACTAAGAGACAAAATGATATAATTGAGGGTGCCTTAATGGGGTCGTAAAAATTTGGGGGGCTTGGCCAAGGAAGATCGTGAACAAGCATGAAGAAGAGTGAGGAATTGGCTACCAGCCATGTTGCTTCACTGCTTCTATGAGGAGGCAAAGGTTTGTTTGACAGAGACAAGGCTATAAAAAATATTGCAGTTTGGAAAGTAGGGACGTGTCTATAGGAGAAAGCTAAAGATAGGCACATAGTGTTGGTGAAATGAGCCACTTCATGCAACCCAAAAGGACAAAGCTTGCTGCCTCCAGGTTATGTTTACTCTGTGCATTGTCTACTTTGCTTCTCACTTCTTAATAAATACTAACAAAACAAATGATTGCTTGAGTTTTAAGAATAACTATTTTATTTACAATGACACTGCAACAAGATTGACGTCAAAGGCACATAACTTATTAGGTGGATCTTTCTCACCCAAATATGACATAGATATCATTTCAATCAACTTGGTATCAGAACTCATTTACAACCACAATACAGAATACGATATTTCGCTCTTTTTATCAATTTAATTAAGTCCCCCTTTTGATCACGTCTTTTCAGTTTCTGCTGCTGCTGTGTGTATGTTACATTCGAATACCATTTCTCTTATTTTTTGGTGCCATGCACATCACTGAATATTAACAAATCTGCAACAAATCGATTTCAACTCTTTCTTTTCTTTTGAAAAATTAGGAAAAATCATCGCCACCGTTTCTTTTACTCTTATTTCACGCACGACGTCATTCACTTTTCAGCTGTTTTCCTCGCTCTCGCCCTCCTTATATGTACGTTTCTTTCTCTCTTGCTTTCCATATCATAGTGTTCATTTTCCATCATCTATCTGCCTAGTTACACTCACTAAACATTTCTCTCCAAAGACAGAGGGAGTGAATACGAATCTTTACGGAGAGAATGGCAAGTGGTTTCATACCATTGTTCTCAATGACTCTTGTGCAGTTGGCCTCTGCAGGGATGAGTATTACCGCAAAGCTTGCAATTCAGGCTGGCATGAACCTTCTTATCCTTGTTGCTTATCGCCAAATCTTTGCAACTATAGCCATTGCTCCCTTCACTTATTCGCTGGAATGGTAATATATGTGCATACCCAAACTTATATAAATTCCATGAATATAGATTAACTTATTGTCATGTTATTATCTTATTATTTGGTATATCATAACCATGCATGAATAAATAAATAGTCATATTCAAAATCAAGTAACACATGCATATTCTACTTATCTGAAGCCTCTCTTTTATTTACCTGCATGCGGCATCTAATTGCTATGGATCGTTCTGATTAATGGATTTTCTCTTTGTATATTACACAAGAAGGAAAATTAAAAAGAAAGATTTAGTTAATTTTTTACGTGTTTAGATCCGTGGACTCTTATCACACTAAAATATTTTGTAATATTGGTTAACGGAATTGAAGGGGGGCAAAAAGAATGGGACTTCTTGCTTGCTGCGAAGTGAGCATCTATAGATCAAGATCATGAAGAAGGAGAAGATCCCAAAAAGGTTAACAATCATTTTGTGTAACTTGAAGCTTAATGAAAAACACTTTGTTTTCACTCTTTGGCCTGTTTTCACTCTTTGGCCACAACATTTGTACATATACAACAAAAACAAAGAACGCTGATGGCATGCATGCTAGACACGTTACGAATCTTAGGTAGTGTTACGTGCCAGTAACTTTATACTTTTCAGATGATTGGTGCTAGACGTTTAACAGAGTTTCAAAAATCATATAGAGTCACAAACAAACTACGTAGGGGTGTGGTTGTAGTAATGCGAGATTTGGATCTAACACTCATTTACTTTTGTCTTGTATGTACTTTTGCTAGGAAAAATGAATATATGTAGAGCCGAAAGCTTATTTGGTTTTGCATTTTCAAACTCGATTTGAAGATTTTGATTTTATTTAAATTAATTTTAATTAAAAAATTTAAAGTAAAGTAATTTATATTAATACTTTCAATTATCTAAAAAATAGGTTGACGAGTTTAGTAAACTAATTGCAAAAGCAATTCAAAATATTTCAAAATCAAAATTTCTTTTAAAATAATAAATGTGAAACTAAACAAGTTTATAAAGTAAACAAACTTAATTTTGTAAGTCACTCGAATACAGAACTCCATCAGTTGCTCTTATTAGATTTGGACTCTCAGTAATATTGTATTTGCTTTTCTTTTCCTACGCTACGAAAAAATATACAGAACTAAAAACAGTACAGAGGGGTGAAGGGAAACAAGGAAGAAAGCCCTTTACCATGATGATCAGTGATTGCATCGTATATATCAGATTTTGTTTTTTGGGTTTAGTTTCCATACAAAGCTAACGTTTGTTATTCAGCGAAACATTTACAACGATAATGTCAAATGAGGAGAGACGGTTATATATATATATATATATATATATATATATATATATATATATATATATATATATATATATATATATATATATAACGTCTAATTTAGTACAACTTTTGTCTTGAAATAATTGCTCACTTTTAAATTTTTATTTGTCTATAAATAAGAAATTTAGATAGTACCAATTATTTTTTTAATTAAATCCCTATTAAATAAAGGAGCAAGAGCAAGTGAAAAATGATAATTAAAAAAGAAAGAGAATTAAGTGAGAATAATTTTATAAAATGTACGTAAATTTTTCTAATATTAAGATTTTTTTCATCTATTTTCTTAACTTATGTACACATTTAAAATTGGATAGTTACTTCAAAATGAAGGTGGTAATTGGCAACATTAATCTCATTGTGAAGGTGTACATTTTCTCTCTCTTCATAATTACTAATAAAACAATTGTTTTTCTATCCTTATAACTATTTATCTCTATCTTAATATTTATTTACATCATAAAATTTAATATTTTGTAAAAATAAATATTTTATCTATATTTAATATAAAATAAATTTAATTAATATTAATTTATATAAAATCACAAGTTATGTATGTGAAGTTAATGCAAATGAAAACTTTAATTAACGTTTTCAATCTATTTTAAAAATATAATAAATATGGTATTGTATTATTAGTTTTATAATTTTTAACGATGTAAAAAATAGTTTTATTATTAATTGAAATTAACTAAATAAAATTATTTGGTTAACAAAAATTATTTAAGTAATAATAATTATTAGAAAAAAAAAGTATGTAAAGATTAGTAGGAATTGAAAAAATAAAAGTAACATGATGGTAATTATTAAGAGAAGGTGAACTTACTTTTTCAATTAATGAAGTTGCTAATTATAAAATTCGACATCACTTTTAAGTTAAATAGAAAAGATAAAGTGGATTTTTTAGTCCAACTAAAAGAGTGAAAGATGCTAACATTTATTCCTTTCACCCAAAGGGATGAAGGTTAACATTCCCTATGTGTAGGGATGTCAACGGAGCGGGGTAGAGACGGGGAATAGGCCCCCGTCTCCCGCCCCGTGAGTAAATACCCACCCCCGTCTTCCGTTCCATGTTCGTGCGGATGCCCGTTTTTTACTTATCTGCGGGTTTATGGGTACCTATAGATATCTATGGATACCCATTAAAATATTAAAAATTTAAATTGAATATAAAAATTCTAATATCATAAAATACTTAAAATAACTATAAATAATAATCTAATTTAACAATTCAAATTCTAACAATTTAATATACTTAAAATAAAAAAAATACATAAAATAAACAAAAAATAAGTACAATAATCCAATTCTACAATCTAAATTTTAACAATTTAAAATAAAAATAAATACATAATAGTAGTCCAATCATTAGTCTAATATATAATAAGTACAAATAAATCTAACTTATAAATTTAAATTTTAGTCTAATCAATTTAAATAACAATAATATTAGTTTAACTAAGTTAATAATTTAAGGGTAAAATAGTAATTTCATGGCGGGTATCATGCAGTATGAGATAGTGATCCCGCCTCGCCCGTTTAACATGTGGGTATTTAAAATCTCCGTTCTCATTATCCGCGGAGGCAAAATCTTCTCTCTATACCTGCCCCGTTGCGGGTATCCACGGATGTGGATTTTTTTGACATCCTACCTATGTGTGTGTGCGTTTCACAAATAAAAATTCATAGTTTTTAGCATTGTTGTAATTATTGTTTGTTTCTTTTCATAGGAAAATGGTTCCGAGGATGACAAAGCGCGTTATGATCCAGATAAGATTATCTTCGACAACAGAGTAATCTTTGGGTTTTTTCTAGCCTTACTTATGCTTCATTTCCTTATTTGGCTAGCATGATCAACTTCAACTTCTTAGGTAATTAGGTTTCAAGAATGGTGGGAAGATTTTTTGAAATTAAGCTATTTAGAGCTTAGTTAAAATCCGGCTCGAATAGGTCGATTGGATAGATGAACGGATTAACTAGTCGGTCTAAATTGATTTATGGATTGGGTTTGTCACAAAACTAGTGTGAATCCATTTGATTTGACTGATTTTGGTAAAAATCAGCAACTCAGCCAATTTAATCAAACCAGTGAGTCATGCTTATTTTTAAAAATTTTAACATTTTGATACAATAATAGATGACATTCTAAAGTTATTATTAAACCACTTGGGTTTTGAAGTGAGCGATTTTAATCATTTTATAAGAGAATAATTCGTTTTTGACTTCTCCACTATGCAGTATAGGACTAAAATAGTAGAAGTTATTTTATAACAAATATTTGGCTTCCAATTTCTTTACAATTATATGTAGGACTAAAATATTGCGAAGCAAACCATATACAACCTATTTTCTATATGAGTTTCTAATGCAAGTGATATATCTTTTATTTAATAATTTATGTATTTTTATATATTTATTTAATTATATTTAGCTCAACCATTCAACTAGTAACCCAGTGACTCGGTACTTTAACCGAGTCAAATATCGAGTCAAGTTTTATACCATTAATCTAAACTTTACGACATTTTTGCTTTAGTTAAATGTATAAGCTATAACTTCTAGATTATTTATCAAACAGCTAAGTCATTGAACGGCCAATTTTGTTATTGTTTTTAGAAGAAATAGGATCGATGAAGACCTGTATTGGTATTTACTTTACTAATACTCCCTACATATCAAAATAACTTTTAAATTAGAGTTAAGACACAAGTTAAGAAAAACAATAAATAATCTTGGTAATGGTATAAAATAAATTAAGTGGACGAAATTAACCTCACCTAAAAAACATATTTTCACTAACATCATTATGATACTCTCTTTGCTAGGATTGCATGTGGCCATTTAGTAACAGCAATTAAATTAAAGAAATTATTAAAAAATAATAATGCTATTTTGATATTTTAAATTAAAATATATTCTAAAACTCTAAAATATAAAAAATTTGGCGGTTATTATGAAATGGAGAGAGTATTTCTTAATGTGAAATTAGCATTTTGATCACACTCTAGAGCTTGTATGCAGAATAACAGGAAGCCAGGTTCTGTTCTTCGTCGGGCTAAAATATTCAACCGCTACGATTGCGTCTGCACTGACCAATTTGCTCCCCGCTCTTACATCCTCGTATTCATCTTCAGGTTGGCGGTAAATGAATAATTATTTCCACAAAATAACATCACGCTGCAGCTATAGGCCTCCTAAATAGTAATAATAATGGCCAAAAAGAAAAAGAAAAAATGATTATCTAAGTGCTTGTAAAAGTTATTTATGCTATATCCTTAAGTGATGTGAGATTCTAGCACACCTTTTTCACGCCCAAAATTGGACATATGAAGACCATTTTAGAATTGAGTGTGTCTAACTTAACCCCAAAAGTTAGCTCATGGAAGAAGAATTAACTAAATACTTATAAAAACTATCTATATCATATTCTTAAATAACGTGCGACTCTAACCGGTGGAGCCCTGCTTTTATCATTTTCCCACGGCAAAACGGTTGGTTTAGGCGAATCAAGCATTCACTAAAGCTGTGCTGACAAAATTGAAGGAGCAAGATCCCCCGACAAAACAAACGTCCTGCTAGGCCCTTTAGTGCCCTTGTTTGGGCAGTATGGTTCATAATTCAAGTAAGAATTATGATAAGTGATTTTAGTCACTACTTGCTAACTTACTATATTAATTGTCATTGCTCTGGCTCTTTATATTATAAGAGTTTGGTCATGTATATACTTGTTTTGCCATTTCAGGCAGAGATGAGCAGGAATTTTCCAGCCCCTTATACGAGCACCAACTATATGTGTTTCTTGGCAAGCATTCAGTGTGTGGTCCTTGCCTTGTGCCTTGTGTTTTGAGCACACGGCGTCAGCTTGGCCCACTTCACGATGCTATGAGACTTGCCTCTTATCTTTATGCTGTACTTATGCTGCTTCTACTGCTTTGATTGACATTTAATTCATTATGCTTCAATGCACATTACTATATTTACCTTACCAAAGGATTATTATTATTATTATTATTTAACTTTCTTTAATTATATGGTAATGTTGGTTTCAGGGAGAAATTTGCAGTGGTCTAGCGTATTGCCTCATTTCGTGGACCATTGAGAGGAAAGGACCTCTTTATGTGTCTGTATTTAGCCCATTGCAGCTGGTCGACACTGCTGTTGCAAGCTGGGCATTGCTTCGGGAGAAATTATATGTTGGAACGTATGAAATTATTATATGCATTTTACCTACTCATCTCTTCTATATATAATTAGCTACTAAATTCTATGGATTGCCTCTGATTAATATAAATCAATAATCTCATATATATTTTATTTGGTTTAGTGTGATCGGGTCTGTGCTGATAGTTGGCGGGGTCTAATCTGTTCTGTGGGTAAAGAACAATGAGACTGAGAAAGACGCTATAGAAGAGACAGTGACGTACAACAAGGGGGATGCAAAGGATGATGTGGAATTACAATAGTACGTACATGCCATCTAATGGGAATCATCATGTTGTTGTCAATGTCACTTAAAAAGGGTAGGGGTAAAAGAGGGAGGCAGAAGATTCATTGCAGGATGCTACCAGTGGCTCAAGCATTTCAATTATTTGTTTTCCTCTTTTCCTGCAAATTTCCTTGTGACACCTAAAATTAGGTGCATAATACTCCGATGAACCACTTCTTTTGTGTTTCATGGTGAAGCCCTTACATGGCTGAATAATAGTATTACATGTGTAACTTATGGGATCCACATGAAAGGAGGTTATGTTTGTAATTAAAAGATAAGACAATGTTAATGAGCTTGGCTACCATTAATAATAATATTATTAAAAAATAAAAGGAATATATTGTTCTTTTCAGTTGGAGCCCTATTCTTTCCTCGGGTCATCGTCCCAACCCTCTTTGTTCTAATCTATGACCATCATTTTTTGTCATCTTTTTCAATCATACTATTACGGCAACAGCCACTGCTATTGTCATAGCTAAACTACCAAAGTTATCTCTTATGAGTAAAATCTAAACTAAACCTCTAATTACCAAATCTCAACCTATCGTCAAGAAATCCAAATCACAATAAGAAACATATTCTTCCTGGAATGTATTAAGTTTTCGCAATAGATAAACCACAACAAGCATATCAAGGTCTTATTTGTACATAAAGCTTGAAACTTGACACCAAATTTGAATTGCCCCAACAAGAAAGGTCAAATTTTTACACAAAAATGATACAAATTAAGAAAACATTACAATAAAATTGGCCGTTTATGGTGGATTTTATTGTCGCAAATGAGACAAAATTGGCCACAAAACGCTTATTTGCGGCGGAGCTTGGGCCACCCCATATTCAAGGACTACTAATTGTTTGCGACAACAATTGTCACTACGAATATTAGAGGCGACTTTGTCCCCTTCTAATTTGCAATGGACTTTGCCTTCCTTAATTAGTGGTGGCAATCGGCCAATTCAAGAAAAAAAATAAATCATTAGATTCATACAAATATTATATAAAAAAATAAATTCAATCCAAATATTTTAAGTTCATACAAATAAACAAGATAGATGTTTTAGTAAAATTTTGGAAGCCGTATTTTCAACATAATTCTAACTACATTTAGTTTATCTCAAAGTCATTTGGTTTCATTTTCCTCCATTGAATGTCGAGCAACTTCCAGTAAGTCTTCCACTACTTGTATTTCTTCAAATTCGTCCATTAAATCTTTAATAAAGAAATACACAACAATCATTAATAATATCTAAAATAATAAAATCAATAATATATATTATGAAAAAATTAGAATCGATAAAACAACTTTTAAAAAAAAAAACTAGTGGTAGGGGCGGTGGCTGGTCGACAACGATAGTGGGTAGTCGGTGGTAAAGGCTAGAGGTGATTAGAGAAGTATGGAAAGAAGAAAAAAGATGCACAAAAAAAAAAGACAAAGGAGCAAGAGAGAAAAAGGGAAGAGGAGAAGGAAGGTTGTGGACGAAGGAGGATGAAGGATGGAGAAGAATGAGAGTGGATGTGGGAAGAGGAGGAAATAAGAAGAGAAGGAGAAGAGAATAAGGAGAAAAGAAAGTAAAAGTATGAATGACGTTAATGTTCCTTTGTGCTTCAGATATAATATAAATTTGTTTGCGGCAGATTTTTAAACATTTGGGGCAGTCAAAGTTGCTACAAACTACAAGATCCTTTTTTCCTAATTTTCATTTTTAAAATTATTTGACACAATTAGCTTTTTGAAATAGTGGTGGCCTATGCCGTCGCAAACACTATGACAATTTTTCTTTTGAACATTATTTATGTGATTAGTGGTGACTAATGTCGCCGTAAACATTTTTGAATTAGCGGCGGCTTTTGCTGCCACAAACTGGTTAACATATCTCTTTTTTTTTTTTTGGAAGTATATGTTTTCAATTAGCGGTGGCAATTACACACTACACCATTTTGACAATTAGTGCGGCATAAGCCGCTGCAAACATTATAACAAGTAGCGGAGGCATTTGTTGCTGCAAATACTTACACTAGAGCACTAGAGCTCTAGGATCAACATGTAGCACCAATATTATACCAACTAGCAGGGCTATTTGTCATCGCAATTACTTATATTAGAGTTCCGGTTTCAATATTTAGCGACGACTCAAATTTATGTTGGAAAAAAAAAATCAACATATGCTGCTACAAATGATTTTTTTTTGTCCATGTTTGGCTCGCTTTGAATCCATTTTTTGCTACTAATTCGCTAGAAATTTGTGGTGGATCGCATCCGTCGCAAATTTTTTGGCATCTGATGTAAATTTTCTGCCATTAACAGAGCATTTTCTTGTTGTGAAATCTAATCTTTAATTAAATCTAGATTCCCTAATGAAAACCAAAATCTTCCTTGAAGCTGGTTATGGTGTGTGAATTTTGTGTGAGCATGAAGAAAACAAGTGAGGAGTAGTATTGGCGAGTTTGCTACTGTTGAATGGCTCGGAAGACAGAAGAACAAGGTTGGAATTAACCACCCTTCAACATGAAGCCACTATTGACCACCATCGAAGACAGAACAATTGAAAATTAAATCCTAAATTCCAATTAATATTTTTTATTCTTCAAACCCTAACAGTGAAATTGCTCCCCCAATAGTAAATGAGGCAGCATCAAACTCCGACAGCACCAGCGGTGCCGCCACCAGGAGACTCTTCACTAGCACCAGCTGCGGTATCACCATCGCCACCGGTACCCTACGCCTTCGCATCAGTTCCAGAACACCCTAATCTGGAGTATATGAAACAGCAGAAGCACGCAGAGAAGAACGTCCTTTAGCTTTAGGTACAGGTTCACGTTTTCTCAGTCGACCTTCTGAGCCACAACCCTCAAAAGCGCCATTATCTCCGAAGAGAACGGCAACATTTTTTTTTTTTTGGTTTCAAATTGAAATTAAAAAAGAGCACTTCATTAAGGTGGTTTCTTTTGGGGATCATACTATGGTAGATAGTTAAAAAAATATCCACCCATGTATATGTGAAGCATCCTTCGGAGATTATGCCATGTGGTAAGGTCTAGGATAGACATTATTTTTTGTGTTTCATAGTAGATACTCCTCACACCATTCCTTTCCCCAGTCAGTCACATACACTTTTTCTTCTTCACCCTCCCCTTCTTTGGCATCCATTCCGCACCAGAGGAGTAAGAAGCATTGGTGCCTTCATTCCAATGTAACAAGCACAAAAAAGAAGAAACAAATTAAAAATAAAAATTTAAACTTTATGCTTGAACACAACCCAATAACCCAAAAACAAAGTATACAAATGGGTTTTCCAGATCTAATAGGAGACATGAGAAAAAGAACACAACCCAAAATAATCAATGGTGTCAGTTCCACCTTCACTCACTTTATTGAACAGAGTGACTGAGCAGATAAATTGGGAGAAATAAAAAAAAAAATACGATTTAAAATTCTAAAATTATTAAAGGCAGCTCGTCTCGTAAGTTTTATGAACACAATACCCTACTCACTCTTTGAAGTATGAACCATTCACTGATTCAACACCATAACCAGTAAACTAAACAAAAACAAAAAGAACAATACACAAATGTAGATCAGAGGCAGGCTCCGTTCAGGTAGGATTGAAAACTGATGTCCGTTCGTTTTGGGGCCCGCATTTGCCATTGAGAGGATCCCAGGGCCGGTGTGCTTCTTCACGAAATTCTCGTCCGCATAGTTGGCACCATAGATGGACTTGTCGCGGTGCCGTTGCTAACGATGAAGTTCATGAAGTTGGGGATGATGCAATGGAAGGTGGAGCCCTTGTAGTGGAGGGGTTTGCCATTTTCGTGGGGAACCAAAACACAAAGTCTCCCCCTTCTCGCAGGTGAAGAAGAAGGGGTGCGACTGATGGGAAGAGCAAAGATGTGAGGGGTGTTTACTATGAAACACAAAGTAATAAGGTCCGCCCTAGACCTTGCCGTAATTTGAGGACGAAGACTATGGTGCACTAGATAGAGTCAGGTGCACCACACTCCTGACAATCCAACGGTTGAGATAAAGTAAGATGCACTACAAACTCTTTCTCTTTTCTCTGTTATTGCCCCATCCTCGTCCTGCTTGGAATCGCTCTGACACAACCCCTTGCCACCGGCCAGAAAACCCACCCTCTCTACCTCCACTACACCCTCCTTCACCGCGTTACAGTCAATGAACAAGTCGAAAATGTTAACTCCAATACTGAATCCTCTTAATAATAGACTAAAACAGTGTTGCCGAACAAAGATCTAACATTGAGGGCAAAGGAAAAATAACAGGAGAAAGCTGCTTTTGAACTCATCTCTTTTAGATTTTTCTTATTTATGTTTGGTCTGCACCAAAGGTTGTTAATTATTAAGGTGGGTGGTACCCTCCACAACCAAATGCTACTAGATACATGGCCAAGTAGAATATGTTAACTCCGATTGAGGATGTGGGCACACATGCAGGATGGCCATCATCACAACCAGCTGCCCTGATCAAGAAACATCAAGATGACAGTGAGGACCGAAGACATTGCCAGGCCCTATTAAACAACCTTATCCAATTTGTCATAGATTAGAAAATTTCAGAATGGGCTATCACCGGAGGCCGGGGGCCGGGGCACACTTCACTTACGTGATTAGTTTTGGTTCATAGTAATTTTTTTCCTTCAAAACATTAATACGAAAGTACTTTATTCATTTATCTCTCAATATTTCTTTTTACAAAAAAAAAACCTTTTGTTCCTCAATATTTTTATTTAGCTATAATTAAGTGAATTTTATTTCTACACGTACAAATTTTAATTTTATTCAATAAAAACACAGGAGAGAAACCTTTTGAAAAATACTGTGTTTTTAATATTTCTCTAATATTATATGTTAGCTTGTATTTTTTAATTGTATTCTAATATCATTCAGTTCTTTTAATTTAAATTAAAAAAGGAAAGAAAGTAAAGAAGAAAGGAAAGAATCAATCAAGAGAAGAGACGAACAAGCAAATAATTAATAAAATCAGATACTGTTAATAAATGAAAATATCCATTAATAAATTCATGGATATTCACAGCACCATAATGGCTGACAGCGAAACAAAGGAAACGGACTCATAAAATCTTCTAATTGTATGTGACTCTCTTATGAGGGAAGGTCATCAAATTAAAACCATAAAGACCCAGAAATGAAAAAGTAACGACAGTCTATGTACGTTGTCAGACTCAAAGGTTGTAACAAGCATATTTAGGCAGCGGATGGGGCTGGCACAAACTTTACACCAGGAGCCTCCAAAAGCGCTGCAGTGAAGCGATCCACGTTGACAAGGTTGTTATAATCCAATGTCTCATCCTCGTATATGTCCCACCATTTCTTCACCAGCATCTTGATATCTTCTCTATCCATGTTCTGCTCCTTTCCGGTGTACCTCCAAGGCTTAGACCCCTAGTGTAACATAATTTTAACAATAACAATTAGTAACCTTAGCAAATTTTGAGCACTGATAATGAAACGGTATTTGATGAGTTTATATATAAAAAATCTTTGTTAGAAATATATAGCACACTCACAGCTGCACAGTAGTGAACAACTTGAACTTTGTCAAGTTCAACGTTCTCAGGGTGACGCCACAACATGGCCAGCACAAGGTTGTACACATTAGGTATGGGCTTGTATTTGCCCTTGAAGTACATGTTCAGAAAGTCCTGCAAAATCATATTTATACGCTTAATTTCGTAATTGCACACTTTTTTAAAGAGATAAGATAACTATGCATATAAAGCATGCTATCAATTGAGTATACCTGCTCAGCAAAGGAAGTGGGCTTGGTTACTTTCAGTGTTTCGAGGAGGTCACGGTATGTGACCAAATCAGGCTCATAAACAAACATCCCAGCATTGAAATAGAGAGGAGGCTTGGGACCAAAATCAGAGGGCCATTGAACCTTGTCAGGGCACTGTTGGCAGTAGCCAATCTGATACTGAGGGGTGTGGCTCCATGTCTTCTCGCAGAAACAGTCCATCACAGCATAGAAATAATTATCAGGCAGATCGAACAGGTGGTCAATGTTCTCAAAAACCTGGATGTCCCCATCAAGGTAGATCATCTTGCTGTACTCCACGAACTACAAAATTTTCAATCACAACAAAACAAACGCACATTAGAATCTTCTATACTTAATTTAAAATAAAAAAATAATGAAGCACACACTAATCTTTTACTATTGTAAAAATAAAAAAAAATGATATTTAGTTAAAGGTGTTACAAAGGAGTATATATTACTAAACTGGGTGTTTCATTTCTACAAGGTGTTATCATAAAACGGTTTCCATCGTACCAGACAGTCCACTAAAGCTAAACGACACAAAAACTACGCGAGATTACGGAACTCCTCCAAAATAAACAGATAAGACATGCAATAGTAAAATTAAAAAAATAAAAAACGTGTACCTCCCAAATGCGTAGCTTGGAGTAATTGATGACGTAATAGGCCATAGCAAACTGGGTCTGGTTCTCAGGAGGGTACACCGGTTCAATCTCTTTGACAATGCAACCTTGTGATTTAAGGATCTTACGGTGTTCATCAGGAACATCAGGTAAGACTGCAACCACCAGAGGGTATATGGTCTTGGTCTTCCTCAACCCTTTGGCCAAACCCACAACACCCTTGATGTAGTCACCGTTTCCTGCAAGGAAAGTCACGAAGGCACGGTCTGCAGCCTTGGGTTGTTCAGCCATAGCATTGGTAGTGACAGTGGTGATATCAGGGGCCATGATCTCAGTGAAGAGAGAAGAGAAGGTGTGAGAAAGAAAAAAGAAGTCTTGAGAGAATAAGAAAAAGATTTCAAAGACTTTAGAGAGTACTAAATTAAGGAAGAGATGTTGGGACTGCTGTGGGAAAATGGTGTAGGCTGGGGTGGCTTATATAGAACTCAAGGCTCCTGAGGAGGGTATTTTTGTCAATAGGTGATCCAATGGTTAGAGCGATGGTATTGGAATTCAGCGGTGCTAGATGGCATTAAATAATTTTTTATCAGGCCCTTTAATTTACTAAATAATTAAAGATTTACTTATTTTACATTATCGTTTTAATCAGCCTTTAACACGGGAGAATTTTCAACTTATTGAACGTTAGAATTACTTGTAATATGTCTTCACAAAAAATTAATTAATTATATAATGTACTATAATAAAAGTTTGATAAAGATAGCTAGAACGATATAATAAAATAATAATAGTATGGTTCTCTAATTTCTTATCGACAAGCTGTTCAAGTTCTTATGCTTATATAAATGAAAATATACCATATTTCATTATAGCGTAAAATAAATATAGGAAAATCCTTTGTTATTGCAATTGAAGAAATTTCTTGGATATCTTTATTTTTTAGGATATTAATATATTTAATAATTAGTAATTAATATTTTAGCTGCATATACTTTTCCTTGTATGAAATGTAAATACGGAGGTTGTATATTTTTAATGAACGTAATATGTCATTAAAAATTCATTATAAGTATTAAACATACTAATATTCTCCTTTATAAAATAACACCCAAAAAATCTTCCACAATTTAAAGTGTTTATACCAACATTATTTCAACGCATTTTTTACGACGCAATTAATAACATATTCTTTTGATAGCGACCAAACCTTCAAATTTATTTTGTTGACAAAGCTGAAGTAGACAGATGATGCCTGAAATCCAGACATCTTCTTAGTGTTGAGCTTTTCTTCCCGAGCAAGCGACCAGAGACCATGTACCATATCAACTTATGATTTGACTGTGGAATATGTTATTTAATAAATAATATAATTTTATATACACATGCTTATATCTGTATCATTTTATACATTTATACATTTTATTATTTATTTGTAACTAATCTTATATTATTTTTACACTCATGTATTCTAATTTTATCATATAAAAATATATGAGTGACGCATCTCTAAAAATAATGTGTTTATAGTTTTTTTAAATTTTATATATGTTTCTTACTTGTATTAATTATTAGCATTCAGTTTCTTTTGTTGTTTTTCTCTTTTGTTTCCTGAATATTAATTGTCCGCATGAGGTATGCGAAAATTGTTAAAATAGAAATTATATGTAGATAACATTTCTATAGTACTGTGACGAAGAATGTTAGCTGCTGCTATTTTTAATCAACGGAAAAAAACTCTGGGCAGTTGGAAGAAAGGTTACAGGAGGTGCAGTTTCAATTCAATGATTATTTGCATTTTTAGTTGTATTGCCATAAAATAAAATCTTTTGAGGGCAACATGGTCTAGACATTTTTGAAATTTACCTTTATAAGAATACTCATTTTAAATGATTCAAATCTATATTTTCTATGAGAAACGTTGTTTGTTACGAAGAACTGTCGTATAAAAATTTCGATGAATTACGCGTATAACTCTTATTCGCCACAACTCCCGTGATTTCCAATCTTTTTTACTGAATATGCAATGAAGTTATGCCAATTGTTTTCCTTATTTATTTATGCATCTCGTTTCGTGCTTTTAGCATGTCTCATTTTTTATACACGATTTTCAACACTAAATTAACTCATCTAGGTAATCTTTTACTTCTTCAACTTAAAATTTAAATTTACAATGTAAATAAAGACAGAATTTGTGAGTCGTTAAAAGCAAGTACTATAAAATACTAATCCTTCGGTTAACTGCCACCGCCCAAGCAATCGGAGAAGATTACGAGAATCATCACCGACTGGGCCCTGCCCCTTCGTAATTAATGGATCAATATTTGTTGTTATGACTTCTGAGCCCATTTCCCACGAAAGTCACCCCATGGTGAGGCACGTCGACCGTTACTAGACACATGGCTTTCAGCCAAACGGGCTGTTACGTTTCACGCTAACAACAATGCCTCATGTTAAGTGGGTCCGTGAGTACAGTGGGACCAACTCTTCTAGGTCGTCACGTTGACTCTTATTCCACGTGGCAACTAAATCACCCCACTTTCACTTTTCTTTTTCATTTTTTAATATTGTGGGGTCCACAAAATCCATTGCGTGTCTAGCGCGTAGAATCGCCCAATGTTATGGGACATGTGTCGGCACAACCTTAACTAGAGGCCATGACAGCGCCACATGGCGACTAGTGTTAGATCTTGGACCAACGGTGGCTCGGCGCATGGAAGTTTTTTTTTAATGGTTGGGTTAGTTGGTCCAAAAGCACGACCATTTCAAGTTTAATAAGGTCATCATCGTACATTTACGAGCACAAAATAGGATAATGAAATGCATATCCAGCGAATTTTCTTGAGGATAATGTTTTATGGACTTTTCCGACTGAGCCGACCAACAAAACTTGGAAGTGTCGGTGATTTGGGCTATAAATGATAAGTTTACTATTTTTTCACTGTGAGTCAGTTTGCAAAGTTTGGTTGGACCAACAGAATAACTGAAATCAGGGGGGAAAATGACTATTAATGAATGGTAAAAGAGATCGACTGGTAGAAATATTCCTTTGAGTATATTCCATTGTCTGTTTTGCTTTAAATTTATTTCCTCTTCCGCTTCCTATAATTCCTTCTATTTAAACGGAGAATCTTTCATTAGTAAATAAAGCACTCAATAGTAGAAGTTTCAGGGAATTTTCCTCTTTTATTTCCTAATTCTTTTTTTCTTTGGGCTTTATGGCCCCAGTAATGCCGTTCTGTGATATGGGAGTGATTGAGGGGAATTAAAGCAAGATTTTCTTTGTTCTTTCAATAGCATGGTAACTTTGTTCTTTGTTTTTTTCTTTTTTTTTTTTTCTCCAGGCGCTAGTATGTCAACTTTGTTTTGAACAAGATTTGTAACATGATAATCGAAACAAATTTTACGTATTAAAAAAAGGTTGAAGTAAACTTGTTTTTTAAACTAATTAAATGATAATTTTTACACATCAAATTATTTAGGTTTAGTTTGATATTGTTGTGATTTTTTAAAAGCTGCTGAGCTCTCTCGCCTCTCTAAAAATTGCTCTAAAAAAATTATAGTAGTATTATTTGGTAAAATAATATAAAAATTATTCTTAATAAGTAGAAGTCACAATAGTAGTATTTGGTAAAATTATTCTTAATATCTAAAATGACTATAATGATTATAAATATTAAAGAAAATAATTTCTATTTTTAATGTCATTAAATAGAATAAGGTTATATTAGTCTTTTAAATTTTAGAGAGTAGAAACCAACTCCAAAAAGCAACCATAAGGGTTCCCGAGAGCACCCTTGGCTCTCAAAAGCCAGGAGTAAAAGCACCTCGATTTTTGGGTTTACCAAACAAAAAAAATTGGCTTATTCCTTTTATAAGTCAAAGCACCCTTTCATAGAGCACTACCAAACTAGCTCTTAGTAAATTAAAATCACTTGTTTTTAAACGGTAAGAACAAATTTGTTTTAAAGAATCATTTGAAAAAAAATCAAAATAAGCCAGGATGATACCACTACTTGAAATTTAAAACGTGAAATTAGGAAAAACAATTAGATTGTTTAATTTATCATATATGCATTTATTTTTAATTAGATTCAATACGTACTATTGTGTTAATAATTTTAAAGGAGAGGAAAAACTTTGGTGATTGAATTTTGATGAGAAACACTTGTCCCTTTCTGAGATTTTTTGTTTACTTTTTTGTGTAATTAATTTTTTCAGAATTTTTATTGGATATCCAATGATTTATAGGATTTTTTTTTAGAATTTAATTTAAATACACTGACAGTGTAAAATAGTTTAACACTGTCAACCAATAGAAATGGTAGAAAGGTGCCAACTCATCCAAGTAACTACTCATTATAATGAGAGATCCTCCATGAATTCTCACTTTCCTCTATTTCTATTGGTTGACAGTATAAAACTATTTTACATTGTCAATGCATACTAATTAAACTCTTTTTTTTATAGGAATTTATAAGATTTAACTAATAAAATGTATTTGAACACACTATAATTCTAGATTCATCTAGTTGAGAGACAAGTGAAAAATGAAATATATTTTAGACCAGTGAGAGCCTAATTCTATTTATATGAAAACCCATAAATGGGCCCAAAGGCAGACAGCGGCCCAGCAAAGGTTGCAGTAAAAGACATATGACTGGACTCCTATTGTGTCGATGGCCCAAAAAAAAAATATGTACATATAAGTGATTTGATGCTTATTTCTCTTAAATAAAATATTAAATTTAAGTTTTGTGGATAAAAAAATTAATATTAGAAGAGTTTTACTTTCATATTATACTGACTTAACTCCAGCCAAATTAGGCTTGGTTTGATATTATTGTAGCTTTTTAAGAGCTGTTGAGTTCTTTGGGCCCTCTACAAGTTGCTCTCAAAAAATCGTAATACTACTGTTTAATAAAATAATATGAAAATTTCTCTCAATAAGTAGAATTCACAAAAATAGTATTTGATAAAATTGCTTTTAAAATTTAAAAAGACTATAATGGATATAAATACTAAACAAAATAATTTCTATTTTTAATATCATTAAAAAAGTAAGGTTATATTAGTCTTTTAAATTTTAGAGAATACAAGTCAACTCTAAAAAATATTCTATGAGGGCCCTGAAAGCACGCCTTGATTTTTAAAAGCCAAGAGCAAAAGTAATATAACTTTTTGGTTTACCAAATAGAAAAAATCAAATTATACTTTTTATAAGGCAAAACACCCTCTTAGATAGCACTACTAAACTAGACTTTAATTGGAATTTAATAAATTTTTGATAGCGGTGATTTAGAGAAAAAAAAAATTGAGTGGTTGTTCAAAACAAAAAGGATATTCACCAAGAAAAAAAAAACATTTTACAAGGGAGTAGACCAAAAAAAAAAAATGCGCTTATCATATGAGGAGCTTTGCCCATTTAACGGCTGTAAAATTTCTATTCACCAATCATTATTTGATTTGTCGAAAAAAAAAATCATGACTTGATTTTTAAACAGGATTTAATTTTGATACATTCTTATATAAAATTATTTATATTCAAAAACGTTTGACAATACATCTATTATCTAAGAACTTGAACTATTATATATATATATATATATATATATATATATATATATATATATATATATATATATATATATTGACATGATAAATATAATGACATGATAAATATAATAATCGTGTTAACAAAACTTTAAACTCTTCCAAATATGTTCTCTAACTGGCATAAATTTGCTGAATATGATCCCGTATTTTTTTTTAAAAGTTTTTTTATCCTTAGCATCCCTTTCATAATCCATTAGAGATAATTTTGGTGCAAAATTGCGAAACACTTCGATGCTATTGCATAAGTTTGTGCATTGAAGTATTGAACTCATTCTAGTGAAATCTACCGCGTGTGCAAATGTTAATCCACAACCCATTTTCCATCACCAAAATAAAATGAAAACAAAGCCATTATTTATTAAAGGGAAAAGAAAAAAATGAACGAAAAACTCATGAATATTTCACAACTTTATCTGATGACATTGTAGCATAGCATATGTAAAATACTGAAAATTAAAAACAGTAAATTATACACTAACAAGACTTTTGCCAAGAATTATGTCATCTGTTGAAAAATCAGCCTCTTTCCGATAAGTTCCTCTGCCAAAGTCCAAGTTGTAAGAGTCTGCAAGACCTTCTACAAGGTCAAATTGAGGTTCCCACCCAAGCACGCTCTTTGCCTTCTCGATTGATGCAAAGAAATGCTGCATAGCAAATAAGATTGCATATCAAATATTATTCACCACAGTTTCGCCACTGTAAAAATAGCATTTATTTTCTTTTGCTGATTTTATGTGGGGAAAGCGAAGCCACAAACAGTATCACCTATGTATCAATATATCATAAGGCTATAAATTGATGTAAGTTACGAAATGGTGGTATCACCTGGTCACGAAATGGAAATGCCTTCTTTTTCCCAAAGTCATAATCCTTAGGGTTGTAATGAATGAGCTCTGGCTCAGGGAACCCACCAGCCTGTAAAATGCCAAAACAGATCAAAACTCCGTTAGTAATATACTTTGCTCTCAATGTGAAAATGCAAGACATTATTAAAGGAATTTTTCTATTATTCTATGTGTGTCACCTTAAATATGACATGGCTTGAATTGCTTACCTTAGCACATGCTCTTGCTAGTCCATCAAAAGTGACATACTTCTCTCCTGAGATGTTGAATACTTGCTTGCTGGCCTTGTCATTACCAAGAACCTCAACAAAGGCTCTTGCTAAATCCTGTCATAATTGAACCATATTTTAGTCAGATCACAAAAGCCAGTCAGATCTCAAAAGCCATAAATTTACACTATCATATTAATTTCATTCACAGGAGATCATTCATAGGTCTTCAAAACCATCCTAGAAGGTAGTTTGAAGCAAATATTTCTGCTTTCAAGTAACAAAATGGAACAATGTAGGCATGATACAAACTCTGGTGGCAAGATGAATCTGATCAGCTAAAACAACAATAACATTGCAAGTTTTGTACCTTAACATGACCAAGTTGTGTTATCTGTATCCCTGAGCTGGGAATAGGAATTGGGCGACCGGCTTTCAATCTGTGGAAGAACCACTCTTCAACAGGGTTATAGTTCAAGGGTCCGTAGATGTAGACTGGCCTTAATGAAGTCCAATTAACATCTCTTGATTGCAGCAAGCTCTCTGTCTCAAGCTTTCCCTTGTGTCTGCTCTTAGGATCAACTGCATCAATCTATCACCAGGAACCAACGAGTTAAAACATAAATGAAATTAATTATATTAAGAAGTAAGAAATTTTTTAAAAAGAATATTAGCATATACATACAAGAAGTTTGAAGGATTAAATAAGACACTCCTATCACAATATTATGTTTAATGACTTTAACAATGCTACTGGCAACTGGGGCAGAAATGCCACAGTGTAAGGTAGGTCATACCACCAAGAAATAATTTGAAATCCTATATCGAATTAAGATCAGGCCACAAAAGAATTATGCAATAGAGAAAAATCTTATACAAGCACTACATTAGTCATTTGCGAAAAAATAATTTTAAAAAATAGCATAATTATGTAGAACATAATTATATGATCAATTACAGGCCCCAAACATTTGTCTCATCACAAACACGAAATCACGTGAAGAAAGGTGTAATAAAGTATAAACTGACCTCAGCGTGAGGCAATAGATCAGATTTGAGATACACACCAGCAGAAGAGCAGTAAATGTACCTGACATGTAGAACCCATATTAGATTATAAACAAAATGGAGATATAACATTACCATAGAGACTTTTTCTTGATACATGGTCAGAATTTTATTATCTATGATTTTTTTAAGCAAAGATATATCACATATAAGCTTATAGAAGCCTCCCCTTGGTAAATGAAAGAATTCAATATAACCTTTTTACTAAAACATCAATTGTCATGTAGATTCTGACTAAGCGTGCCCTTGTTACCACTAACTTTAATTCCACTTTGTCCTACTTTAGAAAAAGGCAAGTCGTTTTCATATTGATCTTCATCTATATGTCTGAAGTTTGAGTCATCTAATCAATAGCAAATTCCAATATCTACAGATCAAAGCAAATGAAGGGCAGGACAGAACGGTTGAAGGATTTATCTATACTTCAAACATTATCTTGATGCAGCAAGAACTAGAGAACTCTGAATCATGCCCCTTTTACAAGTGATTTTCTACATTGAATGCTAAATATAATGAACAAGAGATATAAGAATTGTGCGACCAAGAAAATTGAAATAATGAAATGCCATTTCATTTTAAGTTTAACAATATTTAATTCTTATAGTCAACCAGATAATGAGTAGAGCCAAGAAAGACTAGTCACATTTATAGCAGAATGAACTCTAAAATACATCAAAGACTACTAGAGCTTACTGTTCCAGATTAGGCAGGGCATCCAATATGGGCTCAACTTCACTTGCCTCTCGTCCTGAAATATATGCCAAAATTATGATTTGAATATCAAGAGTAAGATATATTACGAAATGTCATTTAAGGTGAACAATAAGCAAAGAAGTGTGAACAAGAAAGACTCTGCTCACCATTTATGTCATACACAACATCAAACCCTTGTGCTGAGAGGCTGGATTTTACAAATTCAAAGTCCTGCCTGTCTCCTTTCAAGTGCAAGATCTAGAAAACAAAAGATATTACACAGAATAAATGATCAAGGTTTGAGAATAACAAACATGAAAATTATCTGATCATGCCTTGTTAGTCCAATGTTTTCAGTTAGCATACCTTGGAAGAAAAATCAGCATAATCACCGTCTGATTCGCCAGGCAATTGTTGACTGATAGGCGCTTTTCCTCTTGTGAATAAAGTCACCTGCCGAATTCATCAGTTAATGTTCACTTCATTTAAGGCTTCCAGAATGTGCAGTTAATGAAACGGGCAAGTCATACCTGGTGACCCTCTTTGACAAGGAGCCTAGACAAAAACACACCAATGAACCTAGTGCCTCCCATTATCAGGATTTTCTTAGTGCTTGATGCTGAGACATAGAAAGACCCCTTTGGCTGCCATAGTTTCCTTTTCAACTACAACCAAAATCAGGCACGTGGGGAGTTAGGGATGAATGCGTGCTTTATTTGTCACTCTCATATATAAATTCTTGTTAACTAAGAGGAAATCATATGATTCATTCAGCTCAACTGGACTAATAAAATAGTTCAAGTAAGACAATACTAGTGATATATAAAACATGATACAACACATGTTAATGGAGTTGACTCTACGTATGATTGAATTTGAAATTCATTGAGGGACAGTTGTTCCATGAAATCATGGTCATGATGATATATGTCTAAAAAAATGAATGGATATGAGAGGAGGAAGGAATGAAGTGGAGGACCTGAATTTGAGTTTGAAGTCGGGTTCCACTGAAATCAGAAAGAGAGGAAGCTAAGGGAGAGAAAGAGAGTTGGTTCTGTTGGGGTGCCACAAGCCTTGCCATGCTTCCTTGCCCAGACAGTTGGTCTGTATGGGGCAGAGCTGAAATTTGAAGTGTTTTTCCCTCACCCAACCAACTCCCCACCTCTACTTTGTGCTCTCATTCTTGCCCTTGTGATAAGAGATGGACCCACCTCCACCTCATCCACAGCCTCTCATATCCCATTTAACATTCGTTTTTTCCCTTTGTTTGCACACATTAATTTTATGACCACATTCATTTTTTTTAAATAATAATTATAATAATCCACTTAAAAATTTTCACCACCTCTGCTGTGCTGGGAATACATCTCCTTAATAAATTTTATATAACTTTATCATATATTAATTTTATAATTGATAAATTTTATATCATTAATTAGATATTTTTATGAGTTTTATATCTGGTGGCACCTTTTCAACTAATAATGAAAATTAATATATGACAACATGTGTGTTTGGATTAAAGTTTACTAATTGATGTTTGCACCAACTTAATTTTGTAGAATTGATTTTAATCAAAAGTGAGTGGGTGCCAACATAATTTATGTTTAAAAATTTTTATTTAAAAAATAATTATATAAAATAAATATTATTTGAATGGTGTTAACTAAAATCACATTTGGACGATTAATTACTAAAATAGTTTATATTATGTTTTTTTTTTGACATGGATATTATGCTTTTAATATTACTCCTTTATTTCGTTTTTATTTTTTAGATATTTGAATAAGTTATATTAATATTATTAAAATAAATATTTTTTTAAGATATTTTGTAAATATTATTACTAAAATATTATAAATATTTTAAATAAAAGTATATTAATATTATTATAAATAAAATTATTTTAAAGATATTTGAATAACTCTTAATGTTAGTATTAAATTATAAATAAAAAAATGCATACAAAGTAATTAAAATAAAATTTAGCTGATGAAATTAATTTAGAAACTCGGGGAAATTTAAAATTTTCAACTCTCAAATTCTTTTACTTACGTTGCATATGCTCTCAGATATAGATATGTATGAGCTAAAAAAAAAAAGATAAATATGAAAGATTAAAATTAAATTCTTGTGTTAGAATTGGAAACAGTTGAAATGCAACTCAAAAGCAACAATTTGTTGCTTTAAACTCAAAGTGGATTGAAAGCTAATATTTTGTTGAATTGCTAAAGTAAAACAAATACCCAAACAAAAAGTATCAACATTCAATAAGTTTTAACCAAGATTGAGACTTCAAAACACCAAACCAAACACGTTCAAAGTCATGAAAAATTTTCACATGATATGATACCATTCCCGTGGCTCTCCTGCTTCCGAACAATGGCGGAGAAAAAGTGTCTTATAAGGCCTTAACTTTAATTTGATAATTAATAAAAGACTTCAATTTTATTTCGAAAAGTATTTGAATATTTCAAATTAAATAAAAAATACTTTGACAAATATTTTGTCAATTTAAAAAAATTGGGCCAGCAAATGGACCAGGCCATTCATCTGGCTGGCCCAATACTGATTTTTATTCTTTAAACACTGGCTGGCCCGATAGTTTGAGAGCCGACGTGGCAGCGAAGGGAAGGGAAGGGAAGGGAAGGGAAAAAGAGAGCCACGCTCCTTAGTCCCCTCTCCCTCTCTCTCTCTCTCTCTCTCTCTGTGTAGTTACCTTTACCTTTGCTGTTTGTTGCTAACAATCATTCCCAAGATCTCACATTCACAGAAATGGATTTCAACCAGGTATGTCTGTGAATTCTGAACTCAATGTTCTCTCCATTCATTTTCATTTTTTTTCCCTACTTTTTCTGCATTCCATTCTTTCATTTGGATAAATTTGCATTGCATGCGTGCCTCCATTGGTTTCCACTGCAACTATTACATCTCCCGTGTCATCTGCATTATTATTGGATCTGATTTGTTTGTTTTCACTTCTTCTTCTTCCAACCCTGCTCTTGTTTCTTACACGCATTTTCTCATTAATGTCTACGAAAAATAAAATTAGAAGTTGCTTTTTATGAGTCAGTATCTATAACTATTCTGTTCCCTTTTGTTTCCCTAATGAAATTATTTGCCGGACACATTTACGCATAGCTGCACCTAAATTATTTATACTTGTGTTCACTGAAAATATGATGGAACACCAAAGAAAACGGAAATGTTACATATGAAGGAATGCTCATATTATTGTGCACTTTTAGTTTTAGATGATTAATTTATCAAATTTTACTCTTTGTGCAGCCTGTAGGTGAAAACTACGCCAATCCCATTACGTGCTTCTTTCATGTTCTCTTCAAGGTTTTTAAGTTTATGCAATTGCGCTGTTTGGATATCTTTCTATTTCTATATATTATACAAGCCCTATGTTGCCTTCTTAAATTTTTGTGGTTGGCAGGGTGCAGCTTTGGCATTTTATGTTCTCTTTGCCCTCTTTATTAATAACTTTGTCATCATTTTTGTGGTGACTGTCCTTCTTGCTGCCTTTGATTTTTGGGTGGTCAAGAATGTGAGTGGGAGAATTTTAGTTGGCTTGAGGTGGTGGAATGAAATTGATGATCAGGGTGAGAGTGTTTGGAGATTTGAATGTCTCGACCAGGAGGTAGGATTTGCGTGTTTTCATCAGTTGCAACTTGCATGTTGTAATCTTATTTTTTTAAATAATGTCTCTAGCATGTGGTAATGTCTCTCCTGAGTTGCATAAGATCGCTATTGAAATGCGTTTAAGACACTCGCATCTTACATATGCTGTTTGTTTTTCCACCAGTCAATGGCTCGGTTGAACAAGAAAGATTCATGGCTTTTCTGGTGGAGCCTTTACCTTAATGTAAGAAAACATGGATTGGTAAAAGCATGTAATTGAGATTCCACTCTTATCTTTTGCCCTTCGGTAATGCGTGGAAAACTGAATAAGAGGGATGGTACATCGAATATTCAGCCCAGATCAAGCGTATTCAGATGGTTCATGTATTGCTTTGATGTAAATACTAAATAGGGATCAATGATAAAAATAGAGTGAACAATTGTCTTAAGCTTATTCTGTCCTTTGTGAATTGGCATGGCCGGGGTATGTTCTTTGGTAAATCTGCATAATTTTTCTTCTTTTTTTTCTTTTTGTGTGTGTGTATTCTTCTATAGGCAGTTGCATGGATTGTGTTGGCAATATTCTCGCTCATAAGGCTTCAAGCTGATTACCTCCTAGTTGTCGGAGTTTGTTTGACTCTCAGTATTGCCAATATTGTTGGTTTTACCAAATGCCAAAAAGGTATGCTAATTATTGATGTTCTTAAAATTTGTGTATCTTCTAATGGCCAAGAGTATTGGCCTTCTTCTCCGACAAGAAGGGTTCCTTTCTGTTTCATTTGGTAGTGCTTTACATGTTACTCAATGGACAAACTTGCAATGGATAACACTGCTTAGTTGTCTTTCAGATGCTAAGAAGCAAATTCAACAATTTGCCACTAGGACAATTGCCTCGCGGGTCACATCTACCTTCCAGTCAGCATTCAGTGTCGTCTGAGTTGTTTGCTATCAAACATGTAGAAGCAAGCAGAACAGTGCATTATTGAAATTTCAAATTAGTGAGATATGGCGACGGTTGGTGCATTGATGATTTTTTGGCCAGCGTCGGGTTTCTTCCTATTGGAGTAGGCAACTTGCATATAGAGTTACTAGACAGCAAATGCAAAATTTTGTACCTAATAATGTAATGGCTTAAGTAACACTATATGTTGTCAAATTACATAGTGAAACAATTACTCGTTTTCAAGTGTAAATCATGTTTTTCCTTTCAAATTTTTGTTTGCCTCGGAGGCTTAAGAAATTACATTGGTGGATGATATGACGATTTATCATCATGATTAACACAATGACCAAAATAAATCTAAAATAAAATGCTTGTGTTAGAATCACTTGACCAGAACTAACGGGATTCAATATAATAGAAGGGATTAATTTTCTGTATGTGATGAATTATAGTTTGAATTTGAGTTGGGACAAGTGCCTATATTTATTAGCATGTTGTGCTTCGAATATAATCATATCTAGTATAAGATACATGTGAAAAACTACAATTAAAAAAAAAAAAAAAGAATTGTTTGACCAGAAATAAATACAATTCTTGTATCCATCTTGTTAAGTTGAGGAAGCTATCTTAAAAGAAAATCTTACGAAATGTGTAATTAATTTTTATTGATATGATAATACATTATTAGATTATTAGATGATTATATAAAAGATTTGTATACTAGCAAGTCATCAAAGTTAAATTTTATATATATATATATTAGTTCTAAAATGAAAATTAATTAATTATGGACGCTTCAACTTTAATTTTTTTTTTTTTTTAATTCCGTTGCAGAGCAGCAAGTAATTAATTCTTGTATTTTACCATGCGAAATGGTTTTGTCGAAGGGCAATGGTTCATTTCACTGGTCTCTGAAAGAAGAGCAAAGAAGCTTAGCTTGTAACTACGCTGGTGAAAGAAACGAAGGGAATTCGTTTATGGCCGACGTGCCCAAACCTTGTTAACTAATATTGTATTCAATTATTATCTGCCTGCCCCTTTTCTTCTTCCTTGTTTCTCTCTGCCCCTTCTATCACTCTTCTCTGTATTCTACGAACTGGATTCAGATTTAGAGAGAAAGACATGTTGCAGTGCATATTTCTTCTCTCCGATTCCGGGTAACATTCACGTACCATCAATCCCCTGGAATATTCAATTCCCGATTTCGAATTTTCATTTTTATTTTAGCTTTATAAATTTTCACTGGAATTTAACGAAAGGTTATCGATCTCGACTCTTAAAATCTGATTCCGTAGAGAGGTAATGCTAGAGAAACAGCTCACAGGGCACCGCGTAGATCGCTCCATATGTAGCTGGTTCTGGGACCAAGCCATTGCTCAAGGTGATTCCTTCAAGGTATCTTATTTTCTTCCATTACTCAATTCCACGTTCATCCATAACCGGATCATATAATACTTTTCAGATTAAATCTTCAATTTTTTATTTGAATTTTTGTCTTGCCCAGCTCCTGTTTGTAGTTTTATTTAGGTTGTTCTGTTCTTTGTGTATATAGCAACTGCCAGTGATTGCTTCTCCTACACATTATCTTTTCCAAGTTTTTCGCGAGGGAATCACTTTTTTGGCATGCACCCAAGTTGAGATGCCACCATTGATGGCCACTGAGGTATATTATCGGTTTTTCATGCCCTTTGCAACTCATCATGTGATGGTATATGAATCATGAATGGTACTGTACTCTGTTTTTTAACTATCTGATTTTTCAGTTCCTTTGTAGGGTAGCCGATGTCCTCAATGATTATCTTGGGGGGTTGAATGAAGACTTGATAAAAGACAACTTTGTCATTGTATATGAGGTACTTCTCTGAAATAATTTCCCTCCCTGCAATCATAACTTTGAGAGGTAGTGGTAGACTTTTTCGTCAAATGAGATGTTGTCAGGCTTGCTTCAACTATTCTGAGTTCGCCTTGTAATGTTCACTCTGCAACTATTGCCAAAATGTTGTTTTATTATTGTAGCTGCTGGACGAGATGATAGACAATGGCTTCCCCCTAACTACAGAACCTAACATCCTGCAAGAGATGATAGCTCCACCAAATATTGTTAGCAAAGTCTTGAGTGTTGTGACTGGCAGCAGTTCCAATGTGAGTGACACCCTTCCAGGTGCAACAGCATCTTGTGTTCCCTGGAGAACAGCAGATGCAAAGTATGCCAACAATGAAATTTATGTAGATCTTGTGGAAGAAATGGATGCTACAATAAACAGGTCTGTATGCTCAAATATGCTCATTCTTATCTTTCCCCTTTTACTATTGGATAATTTTATGGGTGGTTTATTAAATTTTTTTTTTTTTCAATTATGGTCTTATTCACTAGTTATTTTGGAGAAATCTGGAAAGCCAAAGATTTCAAACTTTGAATCTAAAATGCGAAAAGAAATCATTCTTTGCACATTGAAGCTTAAAGTCTTATATATACACATACTAAATTTCCAATAAAATATCTTAGGCAAAGCTGTAGCAGGATGAAATCATTCTTATATAAATGGCTAGGGATCTGGCAGAGATGTAACAACAAAAGGGTGATGGACAACTGAAGTTGGCAGGGATTTTGGGAATTTTTTTAATAGGTTTTATCTTGCTGATTAATATGACTGTATTTCAAACAAGGAAAGGGTTGAAGAACCGGTTATCTTAAGATTCTTATGTTTTATTCCTCTTTCTTTTTCCATTGTCCCTGCTAAGCCTGTCACCCCATTTTGCAAGTCTAGTGAAGAGGATATTGCTGATTCTAGTAGTTTTGTACATGTGGAGTTTTATATAGCTGAATGTTATCAAAGATTATCTAAACTCTCAAGACTCCTCCTGAGTAGTTTGAATCTTATGCAGCACTTGTTTTATACTCACTGCTAAACAGTTCTGTTGATTTAGGGATGGAGTGCTGATGAAATGTGAGATTTATGGTGAAGTTCAAGTAAATTCCCATATCACTGGTCTCCCTGATTTGACACTTTCATTTGCAAATCCTTCAATCCTAGATGGAGTGAGGTTCCATCCCTGTGTCAGATTTCGCCCTTGGGAATCACATCAAATTCTTTCGTTTGTGCCTCCTGATGGACAATTTAAGCTTATGAGTTACAGGTAAGCTATCCAGCTTTGTGTTAATGTTTGAATTAGGATTTGAAATCTGCATTTGAAAAGTCAGTTTGGATAAAAATATAATTTTGAAATGTTGAGTTTCCTTCCATGGTATTCCCAATTTTCTCTTTCTCTCAAAAATCCTGGGATTTCACTTTTGTTTCAGGGTTAGAAAATTGAAGAACACCCCTATATATGTAAAGCCACAGTTGACTTCAGATGGTGGGACATGCCGTGTTAGTGTATTGGTTGGCATAAGAAATGATCCTGGAAAGACTATTGATTCAGTTAATGTTCAGTTTCAGCTTCCTTCATGTATTTTATCAGCAGACCTGACTTCAAATCATGGAACAGTAAACATCCTCGCGGACAAGGTACCTAATAAGCAGCAGTATTTCTGCTCATTTTTATCTATTGCAGAAACCGGAATGTTAAAATAGTCAAATACAATCTACTTTCCTCTATTTTTGCATGCAATTTGAAGCTTTCTTTATTTCTTATTTTGTCAGACATGCATTTGGACCATTGGTCGGATCCCAAAAGATAAAGCTCCTTCAATGTCTGGAACATTGGTGCTTGAGACTGGATTGGAGCGCCTTCATGTCTTTCCCACATTTCGAGTGGATTTTAAGATTATGGGTGTTGCCCTCTCCGGCCTGCAAATAGATAAACTGGATCTGAAGACTGTTCCCTACCGTTTCTACAAAGGTTTTCGAGCTGTTACCCGCGCAGGCGAATTTGAAGTCAGGTCATAATTTTGTTTTTGCCGTTGAGAAGTCATCTGAGAATTGTCATTATTCTAGATATGAAATTTTGCTGCGTGTGCAACATGGCTGGTTTCATTTGTAAAGTTCAGTAGTGTGTTCTTCTGGCTACAAATTATTTTAGTAGTGAAACAAATTCCGGTTGTCTGAAATATCGTGTTTTTGTGAGGCAGCATTGCTACTTGTATTTTGAATCTTTTTTTTTTTTTTTTTTAATCTTTAAATTGGCATTAGTGTGAATGAATCGTCATGTTTAATGCTTTTCAGACGAATGAGTGGTTTCTATTACTTTATCTCATCTAACAATCAACATTCAAACTAAATTTTTTACTTGAAACGGTATCATTTGAGTCTCTATTACAAAATGGAATTTACAGTGCAAACTTTCCGTTGTTCCAAGTGGGTTAAAAGTTCAGACGAATAATGAACAATGAACACAATGTCAACATTTGATAATCTTAATGAACAATCGAATTTGTAGCGTTATCATCACATCTCAATCTTCTAATTGGGCTGATGTCAGCTGCAAGCTCTCATTAGAATACAGAACGAGGTCACTCATTAGAATAAAGAAGAAATGTACACGGAAAAAAGAATAAGGAAATAAGATAAAATTAACAAGACCATAGAGCATATTAATACATTCAACATGCTATTTCTAGCCGGCAATCTTGTTTACTCGAAACGAATCCATGACTTGACGAAGATCACTTTCCTCCTCTGCAAACACATTTTCTGGCGTCTGCAATCTCAACTCATATAGTTGGTTGTTTTCAACCCCTAGAACAGATAGGTACCTCCGATCCCATTCCAGACGTACCAACCGGTCTTGTGGCATAACAGCAAGCTCATTGTTATTAGCATATGACTTTATGTTTACCTAGCAACAGAAACAACATATTCAATTAATCAATTCTTGTATGCAATAAGGAGAGAGAAGATGCAGCTGTTCTTGAGTAAAGAAACTCAGAGAAAAGATGGTGGAAAATGTATATGCAATACTTATCCAGAAAGATTTTATTAGCATATTTTTTTCTGCATCTCACATTTCATTGTATCATTTTATGCTAGTCCAACCAACTGGTTCTATCTGGCAATAGATGTTAGAGTCATCATTGCGAATAAAGCACAAGTCATGATGTTTTGAATGTAACTGTTAACCAACCTCAACTTGATAGTATAACTTGCCATCATCAGCAACTCTCGAAGATGTGGAAAGAATATTTGATTCACGTCTAACGCCAAGTCTTGTAGACATAAACTCAGTGAGATACTGCTTGAGCACTTTCTTTCCAGCTTCTTGGGGTGGACCCAAGTCTTCAACACTCTTGTATCTGGAAGATGAAGGGGAGGAAACTTCAACAGATATATTTTCATCAAGAACATAAGGGTCCCTGAAGAATATGTCAGCCCCAGCACCTCGCACTTGAATCCAGTTGCTTGGGTAGTTGAATGAATAACCGTCAAATGCATCTACATATTCACGGAACCCAGAGGATTGCTGAGCCAATGCTAAACCAGCTTCTGAGAGAATGTAACTTGATAAGATCAAGGACATTGCTTTCCTCCTTGGAACTGCAAAAGCTTTAGTCTGATTATATATTAGCAGATGTAGAATCAAAGGCCATATGCAGATGGCCCTGGTCAAGATGCAAAAAAGTAAATAACAATAACAATAGTGAAACTTATACATGATGGACAAATATTCTATGGAATGTATAAGTACACACTAAATTGTTATGCTGAGTTGCTATTGTTTGAACTCTGAGCAGTTCTTGTATTTATGCCTATTCTGGATTACATTCCCTCTTCCATCAGCACATGTTTCTCATATATCCACCACCCACACCATCTATCCTTTACGTTTTTCTTTTCAGTGGCAGATTATCTCATATATGCGATAATATTAAAGAAAATATATATATATAGGGGTTTGCAATAGAGATCACAGAGTCAAGTAGGTTCTATTTCTTTTGCAAGCAGCACTAACACACACATTGGATAGAAAATCACATACTGTAAGCCTGTGCTTTGCTATACTACAGCATGTAGATGCAGTACTAACATAGTGTTTGGATGGATGGCAGCTAATGGGATGACAAGGTCAATTTTATAAAATGTATGTTTGCGATTTATTAGTGAGAAAGGTAAGGAATGGCTAAAGAGGGATTATAAGACCCCTCCTTGCCATCCAAAATGCTAAATTTTTGTCTCCAAATTGGAGAGTTTGGGATGGACAAACATTTCTTATGAAAAAATAAAAGTATTTCAATCTTTCATTTTATTACTAATTATTAAACTCCCAAACAAGAATATTAAAACTCTTCTCCCTTCTTTCATCAAACTCCCAAACAAGGATGTGATATATATATATATATATATATATCCATTTCTTTTTTTTTTTCTTCATTCCATTTTATTATTGATCATTACTTGCCATCATAAATAAATCTTTCAAACAAACCCTTAAGATAACATAAAGGGGGAAAAATAAAAAAAAACTTAGGAGTATGAAATATTGAGTAGGATTACCGATTGGCATGTGGGAGAAACGGTGCAGGGGCAGCGAGGGGAATAGAAGGAGTAACTGCGTCGTGCGTGATTGGGGGATTGAAACGACGACGTCGTCTGCATAATGTATGGAAGTGGCGGCAAGGAGTGCAGTATTGTAATAGCATTAGCCATTTGCCGCGGAAGCACCAAGTGAGTAGAGAGAGTCACTCAGTGAGTCCACCCCACCAAATGGATAGATATCAGACAGATACACGAACAAGAACAGCCCCCCGACACAGACACTCGAAGGCTATCATCCTCTGCGGCTGTCAATAAAACTTATGTGCTACTGTATTAATTTTTTTTTTTTAATTTTTTGGTGGATTAAAATAAGTTATGGTAGCTTAAAAGTTTTATGAAAATAGTACGCAAATTTATGAAATCTAAAATAATTAGTCTGTCCATAAATAATTAATATATTTATTTACTTGAAAAATATGTTAAGAGGTTGATTTAAAGACATTTCACTGGAATATAAAAATGATCTCATATGAATGTAACACTTTATGAATAAGACGTATATGATATATATTTTTTAATTCTAATATAATGTAAAAGTTTTTATCGTATAGAAAACTATTTATTATATGTGATTTAGCATTTTTCTTATAACGGTAGTTATATTCTTTCTTAACATGTTTAGTTTGGTTTGAAAAGTCTTTAATATATCACGGTTTCGATAAAAATTTCTTTTGTATAGTTTTTTTTCACATCATGATTTGAGGTTTTCAAACAAAAAATAGAAAATATTATTATTTAATAAATCTTTGTAATATTAAGATTTTACAAATATGCATATTACTCATACTAATGATATGTTTAAATCCAAGAAAACAAATACTAATGATATGTTGGAAAATTCTTATAATATTTGGTTTTAAGTCCTAAAATAATAGCTAAACCGATTATATCCATTTCCTTTAAAATCATCTTCTGAAAAAAAAAAAAATCTTCTACGACAGAAAATAATTAAAAGTGATTTAGTGATAAGAAATTTAGATAATTTATATAGCATCTTATATTCAAATCTCATTACTATTAACTTGTTAAAAAAACAATCTTCTAAGGATACGTTTGATTGAATGAATTTCATGTATAATTTATATATATAAAATTCATTTATAAAAATTACATTTCATTTTCATTCCTCAACCAAAAATATCCGAAGACAGAGACTTTCCAACAGAAGGGGGGAAAAATGCAAAAAAATCCTCCTTGCTGAATGTTTACCCGAGCGCGACGGAACTTTTCACTGATCACAAATCAAAGATCATCGTCGGTAGTTACAAACTACTGCAAACTACAAACCCCCCAACGTTCAGGTAGAAATGGAGTTACCTAATTTTATGTTGGCAACTAATAGATCCTCCACATGTGGATAATTCACCACATAAATCTAAAATAAAATTGTTTGCCACAAAAGGTATAAAAGCAACCTGAATAGGTGATTCTGTGGTGAGAAATTAGAATCTTGGTTCCTAAGGCAGCATTTTCTCTTCCTAGCAGATCGCAGTACCGCATATACATGCAGAATAAAAGGCCACATTATTGACATTCTATTCTATTCTAACCATATCAATATTTGACAATCTTCTTCCTTTTCCAAAATCTGAAACACCATTTTTTGTACACCTCTGGTTAATTACCATTAAGCATTTAACATTGATAGATATAGAACCATTATCCCGCTTCCTTCAACATCTCTATATCAACCACTTGCTCATATTCCATTTGTGTTTTTCATTTCTTAAATATTATTATGAACACTATCAACTTCATTAGCATTTGCACCACGAAGCCATCGTCTAGGATTCTCATTGGTTGCAAGAATTCATCGTTTCTGGCAAGATGTCACCACACTCTTACTATGTCTAATAACCCGTCTGGTCTCAACCTTGATCACAACAACATTCACTGCCCTTTTCGCATGTTGGGGTTTGCACGAATAATGAACGGTAGCCACAAAGCTTTTGGGTTACCCTCTTCTTGTTTTGGAAAGTCAAGGATAACCCCAAGGCCTCTTTGTTCAAGCGCAATAAGAACAAACGGGGATGTCTCTACCATTGCTGAAGTTGCCTTCAAGGCTCGCAACATGTCAAGCTCCGTTGAGACCCGTGTCAATGACAACAATCTTGAGAAGGTTTACGTGAATGTGAAGCCACTAGTGATTGAAAGAACGGATAAAGATGAGAAAAAGGTTTCAGGAGAGGAAGAGTCTTGGTTAGGAGTCGGTGAGGAAGATGCAAGATCAGAGAATGCACGCGGTTTGAATAAGGCATCTGAGGGTGTTGCTTCGTCCAAGAACAGTGGTGAGGAGACAGAGGTGGAAAAAGAGGCGTGGAAGTTGTTGCAGGAGGCGCTTGTGACGTATTGTGACACCCCAGTGGGGACGGTGGCAGCAAATGATTCAAGTGACGAGCAACCCTTGAATTATGATCAGGTCTTCATTCGTGATTTCATCCCCTCTGCTCTTGCTTTCTTGCTCAAGGGAGAGAATGAGATTGTCAAGAACTTTCTCCTTCACACCTTGCAACTGCAGGTAAGTAATATACATGCTCTTTTGGTGTCAAGTTTGAACGCCGCCCTTTATCTTGCATGCTTCAATATTTTTCTTTCTTGGTGAATGGTATGAAGTGGTTTTGAACAAAGGGACATGTCCTTAGCCTTTTTCTCAACCTAAAGTTGCATGCAGCAACAGCAAAATTATGCTACCACTTGTTTGGCATCAACTCATCTTGTCATATAATATGTCACTTTTCTGTTTATTGATGTTTAATATGCACATCATTCGGCCTATTCAATTGCAACAGAGTTGGGAGAAAACAGTGGACTGCTATAGCCCAGGGCAGGGCTTGATGCCTGCTAGCTTCAAGGTTAAAACCATGCAAGTTGATGAAGAAAAGGTAGAAGAAGTTTTAGATCCTGATTTTGGGGAATCAGCAATTGGTCGTGTGGCACCTGTAGATTCAGGTTAGTATTTGCAATTTTTTTCATAATATGCCTGCAAAAGAATAATACTTTTTGAAGATTGCTTGTGCGTTGTAAACAATGGTCATTCTCAGAGTATTATTTGAGTAACATCACAAAATGAGTTGTTCCTATGCTTGCTTCTTGATAGGATTGTGGTGGATCATTCTGCTGCGGGCCTATGGGAAGCTCACTGGTGACTACAGCTTGCAGGAAAGGGTGGATGTTCAAACAGGCTTACAAATGATCCTTAACTTGTGTTTAACGGATGGCTTTGACATGTTTCCTTCACTGTTAGTAACTGATGGGTCTTGCATGATAGACAGGAGGATGGGTATTCATGGTCACCCCCTGGAGATTCAAGTGAGTGTAACCACTATCTGTGTAGGGGTTTTGAATGAAGACTGGTTAGGTTCAAATATGAGCCAAGTTAGATAGTTTATTATATAAAGTAATTATAAAGATAAGGAAGTAGATAGCAAATGATAAAAGATTAACTCAACTGAAGATAAAATGAAGCTAAACAAAACTAAATTTTAAGATAAAGTAGATTGTTGTTGTTACTCTATCACCCTTATTCAAACCAGAGGCCGCTATGCAAAAGCCAAGTTTGAATCTTGACTCCAGAAAAGATGGCTTGGTGAAAATGTCTCCTGACTGAGCCAAGTTCACAATGGAAGTGAAAAACTATGTCATGGTCAGAAATTGTCTTGCCAATGAGGACAAATCATTTCATAAGGTCCTGAAGTACTACATGTAATCATGAGAGGAATATTGGAATGTCAACCAAATCCCAGGTGATGTTTTCACATCTGTGGCCAGACTAATGAGGTTTTCAAGAAGACAACCAATGAGTCATATTCGAACAGAATGATGTAATATTGCCGGTAGCATAAAGAGATCAAACCTCTTGACAAGTGATATTGATTGGTTGAACCGGTTGAACTGTGAATTTGCTATGTTTGAAATGGCAAGAGCACAAAGGATTCTGACATTGAAATTGGCATTAGCCGTTAAAAAGCTATGCACTATAAAGATATTTTCAATGAATGCTAATTAAGCTCAAATTAAGGTTGGCTAATTTACTATATAGACAAAGTAATTATAAAGATAACAGATGAGATTACAAAAAATAAATAGATAAATAAATTATCTGATAATAAGATGAAACAAAATAAAAGTAAGTTCTAAGATGAGATAGTTTGTTATCCTTTCTGTCTAACTATATGTTTGCGTTCTTGTGTATTGTATCAACTATCAAGTGCTATATAGATTTGGAAATTATTCCGTTCTTGTGATCTTGTTTTAGTAAAATATTATTTCAATAAGATTCAATTGTCCTAGTTTATGGGTTACTCACTTCTGCTTTTATTTGATACATGTGTATATACTACAAGTGACATAAATATACCTTAGTTGAACTTGTGATGAAACTCTGCATTCAGATGATGTGGTTTCTGAATTCTACCTCTGTTGCTTATCTTAAAACTTTACATTTTGATTGACCTGTATTACTTTGCAGGCGTTATTTTACTCAGCTCTTCGCTCCGCCCGTGAGATGGTTAAGGTAGACGATAAATCCAAGAATCTGGTTGGAGAAATTAACAACAGACTCAGTGCACTGTCATTCCACATTAGAGAGTATTATTGGTTGGATATGAAAAAGATGAATGAGATATACCGGTATAAAACAGAAGAATACTCCTTGGATGCCACTAACAAGTTCAACATATATCCAGAACAAATTCCAATGTGGCTAATGGATTGGATTCCAAAGGAAGGAGGATATCTGATTGGGAACCTGCAGCCAGCTCACATGGATTTCAGGTTTTTCATGCTTGGAAACCTTTGGTCTATTGTTTCATCTTTGGGTACCCCAAGACAGAATAAGGCTATTTTGAATCTGATAGAAGCAAAATGGGATGATCTCGTGGGCCACATGCCTCTTAAGATATGTTATCCTGCCTTAGAGTCTGATGAATGGCGCATAATTACTGGCAGTGACCCAAAGAATACGTAAAAATTCTTACTTTAATTTTCCTTCCTTTTATTTGCATGTCTGAGTACTTTGATTTTTTCCTTTTTAAAATTAAAAATTACTTTGAAGAACTTATAGTGTGTGTAGTCAGAATTGCTTCTATGGTGTACATTTTTAACTGAACCTCCTGGTTAACTTGTGCAGCCCTTGGTCATATCACAATGGTGGATCTTGGCCAACCCTTTTATGGCATGTAAGTTTTTCTTGATGAAGATATTTTGTGTTTTAAGGAAAGTTCAGAATATGTTGTCCACTTTTTGAAATGTTATATTTATTAACCTTTTGGCCTAGGTCTATAGTCATGAAAAATGTTTGTCATTTGTTTTTTATTATAATAAACAGAAAAAAATGGGGAGATTATATTGAAGGTTGTTAGCTGTGGGAGATTCATCTACACAGCTAAATTTTGTTTTAATATCTTATGTATTTTCTCATGCATTATGTTCAGTTCACGCTGGCATGCATCAAAATGGGGAGAACTGAACTAGCTGAGGAAGCAGTTGCTTTGGCTGAGAAAAGGCTACCAGTTGATTCTTGGCCTGAATACTATGACACGCGCACAGGAAAGTTCATTGGGAAACAAGCCCGGCTTTATCAAACATGGACATTAGCTGGGTTCCTTGCATCCAAGATGTTCTTGAAGAATCCTGAAACAGCATCCTTGTTATGCTGGGAAGAGGATTTTGAGATTCTTGAGACATGCGTTTGTGCACTCAGCAAGAGTGGCAGGGCTAAATGCTCCCGCGATGCTGCCAAGTCTCAGATTCTCGTCTAATGAGGCTCTGTTGTGTACAGTCAGAAGTTTAGGATGCGATACTGTAAAAATTACACTGGAGAAACAATATGTTGCACATTGCTGTTGCTATGCAAAAAGAGGCTTCTTTTTTGGGATGAGGGATTCTTACTCATCTATCTGTAAATTTGTAAATATGTTCATGTTGGTTATTTTTTCATTATAGAATACTCCAGCTCCTCTGGAGCATTTTTGATTTCCTAGTTTCTTTGTAAGCCTACCTAAATTATTTTCCCTTATCCTTCTTTGTGTCTACTATCACAGCCTTACATTCTCCTTACCACAGATGTTGACTGTTGAGATTAGAGAAGGATATTCTTAGTCATCCGGTTCGTGTTGTTGTTAGATGATGCAAGTATGCTACTGTAACATGCATATTACAGTAACTAATAGGATTAGAAACACTTGAGAAGTACCTATCCTTGCTTATTCTCAATTCTTAACAGCAAACAGCTGAAAAAGTCAGCTCGTTCAATATGAAGCTTGGTCGCATGTTAACTTTCAAGAATTCCACAAAGTATACATTATACCATGAAACCTTCTAGCAGCTTATTGTGTTTTCAAGAAATAATGGATATCTCAACCACCAGAACACAGATAAGCATGAACATTTTTAGAAACAATGCCTAGTAACCGAAGGAAAGATATCTAATATCTTCCTTCTCTTTCAAGCAAGAAAATTAATCACCACTTATTACATATCTACTTTATTCAGCTGATGAAAATATTTCCTACTTGTCAAAAGTATGTCTAAACTCTAAATATTTGAAACCCCATATTTTACAGAAGCCCTCTCCGTCTCTTGTAGTCACTGATAGTTAACGTAAGAGCGTGCCTAACCCCATCATTCTCAGGGACCCGCCACCCGACCGTTGCTTCTATTTTTTGCTTCCTTGCCAAGAACCCATTTCTTAAACCCTGTGGTCCACCAAAATCCTTAAGTGCAGCAAGTGAAATCGGCAAGTCAAAATCATGCAGCATGTTTGATTCTGTTCCACGATCCACAGGGGCCATTGTATCCACCAACTTCCCAGCATTTGCAGCAGCTTCCAGTGCTGCTTCTGTGGCTTCAACCCCAACCACCTTTGTTGATTTAGATCCTCCTTCTTCACCCTTGGTTTCATCCCTTTCTCCTTTTCCTTCATTATTCTCCCCACCACGACCTTCTTTACTCTCTTTCTCTTTCCCGTCAGCATTGTAGTAATTCCTAGACCTTGTCCACCTCCTTGAGAACGGATCATACCCTTCCTCACCAGCTTTCAAATTTGCATTCACGTGTCTATGCTCAGACAAGTTTTTGAAGTTCTCAGCTCTGTTCTTTCTGTTCATCTCATCCAGCCTAATAGCCCTCGCATCGTTCTCGCGGGCTTGCCGGGTTGCTTCCAATTCCCCCAGCTTTACACAGATCCTTTCCACCTCTGCCTCATCATTCTTGCTCTTTGCTATCTCCAACTGCCTCTTCAAACGATCCTTCTCCACTGCAATGTTGAGTGGCCTAGTTGGTGCAGCTTTTTTCTCCTCCAGCATCTGCTTCACTGTGGCTGCAGAGTAAATGTATGTGTTGGTTTTTCTTATGGCTTCTCTCTTTTCCAACACATTCAGCTTACTAGGCATTTGGCTACAAGTTCTCTCAACTTCCCTAACCCACTGCCTGAGCTCTTTCTCCAGTGGCGCAGAATCTGAAACCACAGCCACCTGAAACCTTGCAGCTGAGCTTTCACTGCCCCACACACAAACCAGGTACTTGTGAGTCACACGGTTCTCTACCTTGTAGTGCTTATTTCGGTCACCCCCATCAACATTCTGGACCATGCAGAGCCTGTAGACAGGTCCACTCTCTGACCTTCCTATGCCAATCCTCACAAAACAGCCAACAATTAAGTCCTCAAAGAATGGCTCATTCAACCATTTCACAAGCCTTGACCTCCTTATGGTGATTTCCTTTATGTCCTCAAATGTTGGCATCTCTGATTCTCTCATGTTCTTATCATCATCACTGTCAGCCAACCCACCATCGTCAGATGAATCTCTTTCACTGTCAGTCCTAATTCCACTCTCACTCTGGCTAGAACTACTTGTACTTGCTGCAGAAGTTCCGGGTTTTTGCTTCATTGATGAGGAAAGGCCCTTGCTAGTTGAGCCTATTCTTGATGCACTCGCCGATTTGACGCGAGTGTCTAGGACTTGTTGCTTCATCCTCTTTGCGCGCAATTCACTTAGGACATCACCTTTGGCAGCTGTCCTCTCAGCATGCCTAGCTGAGGAACGAACCTTGGAAGATGATGGTGGAAGAGGTGATTGGTTATTGGTCTTTGAAGTTGCATTGTTGTTGTTGTTGTCGTCCCTCTTCATTCTAAGTTGTTCTTTGAATTCCTTTTCACCTTTCTTGGCTGCTCTATCAGACAAGATCATCTCCCTTTCGAGCTCGGTCATCTTTGCAAGCCTTTGCTTGTCATCTTCATTCTTGTAGAGGTCACTGCCAACATCAGATTCTTCACTGCTTTCACCTTCCCGAGAACCAACCCCATGCTCCATTTCTCTTCCTTCTCCTTGGTTCTCACGGTCATTGCTAATGCTAACCCTTTTGCTGAGGTCCAACCTCTTCTTCAGTGGAACATTTCTTGATGATGGCCTCTTGCTTGCAGCATTACCCTCATCGGAGTCTTCCCCTCTGGAATCACTTCCACCATCAGAGAATGCTGCAACATCACGTTTCGATCTTGGGTTTCGAAGCTTGTGTCGTTTTCTCACCGGGGAGCCGGTTCTTCCAGCTGCCTCAAGAAGCATGTTCTCCAAGTCTGCCATCTTCCTCTCTTGTGTGCAGTCCGAGTTATACTTATACTCCTACTGAATCAGACCCAAAGCCAATCAGTTTTTGGTTTAGCCATTCATAGAAATGTGACATCTTTTTCTTTTGCTGGTAATGTATGCCATCTTGTTTGAAACGATACCATTGACGTGTTTCTCTACTTAACTGGTAAGCAAAGGCATGTGTAAGAGAGAGAGAGAGAGAGAGAGAGGGGAAGGGAGGGTGGGGGGAATCAGAAGACAATAATATAGACTAATAAAATTTAACTTTTTGGATACAAGTGCATTGAAGTGATTCATCTTTAACGGCCACGATGTGCAAACCATGCATTCAGTCCAAAAAATTAGGAAAAGAAAGAGAGGAAAAAGAAAATAACTGAACCTGAGCCAGAGGCAATATATAAGGGAACGCCAAGATCAGGAACGGCTCCAGAATTCAGCTAGAGTTTGAGACGTCCTCCTTAGATCATTGTGTACCTTGTGCTGCCTATTAGTTGAGTGAGATACGATATATGTTTATCTAGGACTAATCAACATTAGAACTCCTATTTATAGAAACTAACTCCTATAAATACGTATAAACCTGCGCAGATGATGTTTGACTGCTTCAATCAGAACCGTAGAGGCGATATATTGCTATTATTATCATATATAACAACTTGGAATTATCCAATTACTATTCTCCATAAACAGAACTAATTCATCATAAATGCTATTTATACACAAATTTTAGACAACCTCATAATATAATTAATGGTAGGTGCATATTTTTATTGTTGGTTCAATTCTTTCGTTTACTCTTATTTTTTCCAAAATGTCTCTTTATAATGCATTGATCTGTTCAAATAACAAAACTGTTGCCTCATACAAGAATTTAACTAGGGGTAATGCTACCGAGTGCATGGTAGATGTTGACATGTTAAAATCAAACACTAGGTTGATTGAATTCTGATTGCGGTTCTGAATTTTGGAGGCCCAGAAGAAATCTCGGGTCATGACCAGAACTTGCACCAAATTTGACATGCATCAATGATTTTCAGCTTTGGGTCTGCATCCAGCATCCTCATCTTTCTTTGAGGACTTTTTTTAAGTAGGTTTTGTCTATCATAGACACTCAACTCAACAATTGACATAGTGAATGTGTGATTATTTGGGCCATGTTAAAATTGTTGGAAATCCGGGCATTGGGTTTTTAGCTTAAATGATTTGGACATTTTCTTGGGTCTGGCATTAAGAGTGTTGGACTTAACTATCGAACTTTGGTATGGATTGGATTATTTGATCAAAAGACTAACCTTGTGAACTTCTCCAATTCATACCTTATAAACCATTTTTCTTTCCTTCAACTTATCCACGTATAATATCAATCAGACAAGAGTGCTAGATACAATTTTTTTTTTTTTCTGGCATTTTGCTGATGTTGTTTACGATACACTATCCACCATGAACATTATTGATCAAGTGTTTGATTTTAACACGTCTTTTTCATAAAGAGGGTTGATATTACAACTAAAATCAATTAATGGTAGCATTTTGGTCGGAATTCAATAAATATAGCACGAAGGAAAGTGTGCAATAAATAAGTACCCCTGGCAGCTAAATTTACAAGCCTTGAGCAAACAAAATGTTTCCTGTTTTTAAGATCTTGATTTCGCAATTCTTTAGTTGAAACTTTTTTCAAGCATGGAAGTTGTGAACGCTGGAAGGAGCTAGAGATCGATTTTATTTTATTTTTTTAGAAAAAACACTGGTCACTCGACAGGGCTCTTACTCGCTGCAATGATGAGAGAAAAAGTTCACCTGCGGTCTTGCAAACAATGGTGATATGAAATTTAAAACCCTTTTGTTATAGTACTTGCTGGTCTATCTGAATCAAACATGAACTCATCTTGCCCCATGACTGCATTTATTTAAATCATTAGATTGATTTGGATATAATCCTCGGGGAGGAGGAGAAAAGTGAGTTTTAAATTAATCAAATTGCTGATTCAGGATACAATTTTTCCTCTGGTAATGGCAATTTTTGGTGCTGGATTTGCCATTAGAAGTTAACATTGTGTTCAGGACTTTATAATCGTATTATTTCTGAGGCTTAATAATGCTGCTACTAAGTCTTCTGAGGTTTTTCTTTTTTTTTTTTTTTTCCACTTATATGAGATTTTCGGTCTAAATTATCAGTGTTTAATAGTCTACTAGATTTGGATAATGGGTAGAGTTTTTAATTATTACTTTTTGTTCATTTTCAAAACATGAAACAGAGATCTTATTTAGAGATAGTAAGTGTCAAATACGTTAATCAATTGAAAGTTTATTACTCTTCGGAGGTTTTAATTGCATATTTTTGGAATTGCTTTTTCTTTTTGTCTAACTACATACAGTCTCTGTATTCTTTAAGTATGATGTTAATTCTGTTCGAATTAATTCATATAAACTCTTTTAACGTTACTTTTTTATACACATAATTCTAAATCAAAACAACATTTTTAATAGACCAAAAACTTTATGTTCATACAGGAGAATTTAGATCTTTTAAAATGTGAATGATTATAAAATAAAAAAATAAAAAATTATTTACCTTTGAATTATTTTAATAAAACTTCCATATAATAAAAATTACTGATTCAAAAATAAATAATCTATTATTTTATCACTTTACAATTACTCTTAGAGAATTCTAATCCAAGATGGAATTGCATGATAAGTGTAGCTGTAGCCGTCGTTGCTATTCCAGCAATGTCGGTTTGTTATGTCTCCCCACATTAAAAATTCTCATAATCCCGGAATGCTGCTCATGTTCTTTCTGTGACCTCTTGTTACGGTTTCTTTTGTCTACAAACAGCGCTTCATACCACCATACGCTTTTTATGTCTAATAATTTATAATGTATTTGGTTATATTTTTAAAGAGGGTTAAAATTTTTTTTATTGGTATGAAAATAAAAATATATAATAACTAATTTTTTTATGTATAAAAATATTTTTGTAGAACACTTTTTTAAACTCCAAAAATTTTTTTTAAAAATATTCTTAAAAAAAATTATTATTACTTTCACATCAATAATAAAAAATAATTTTATTTTATATTATTTAAATAAAAATTATTATTTTAAATTTACTTTTAACATATTTAAATTAAATATAAATTATTTTTTCAAAAATAATTTTTTAAAAAACTTGTTTTTTAAAATTAATTCTTCTAAAAATTAAACCAAATAAATCCTTAACTTTGGTGCTGCAATGTTCTATTAAAAAATATTCTAAAGATTGTGATTGATGAGATTTGATTAGAGTTCATAAGTGAAAATAGTAAATTGCAAATTCCATAGAATTTATAGGTTGAATATATTAATGGCATAAAGTACCGTATTGTAATAAATGAAAGATTAACATAGTTAAAAATAATTATATTTTCAAAAAATTGAAATCATTTAATAATTTTGTCAATTATTGTAAAATATCTTTTACGATTAATTTTATAAAACGAAACAACGAATAATACAGTTCAGTGAATCTGTTACTTAGAGCCTGACATCGTTTCTTTTTCTTGTTCTTCTCCTGATTTGGTTGGTTACCTGGACGCATAAGACGAGGTTAAACTTGAAAGTCAAGTACTCTGTATTTCTTGGCACACAAAATTAGCTTCCTTGACGCAAGAGCTTACTAGCCTCATCCTATACTATCACCCCTTAAAGCCAAATGTTAAAAAAACCATGGAATAATGATTTGATTCATTGAACATCAATCTTCTGTAAACCGTGAACAGCTATTCATCTCCGAAATCGCAATCGCCCTTTGATGCTAACATGTTGGGAGAGAAAAATTAAAGAGAAAAAAAGGAGAAAGAGAAGAAGGAATCTTTAAAACGAATGGTGGATATTGGAATTCATTTCTTTATCATTCCAGAACAGAACATAAGGATGGCTTGCTTGAAACTGCGCTGAATTTCAAAGGGACTAAATCTCATAAATGTAAACAACAACAACCAAGTAATGAATAATATTGAATACTTAACCCCAACCTGGTAATTGGGGATTCAGAATCAGACCTCCTTCACTTCCACGGCTCCATCGACTTGTGCGTTGTCCTTGACATCCTTGGAAGTCTCCTCAACCTCAAAGGCAGACACTGGAAATGACCTGAATAGCCCTGCGGGTGTCTTGAAAGTGATCTTGCCAGTGGGTGGATCATCCACATAGATATCACTCAGCGACACCCAAAGCAAGAGCTCCTTGGTCTTCACCCCAGTCAGCTTCTTGATCTTGCCATGCTCTACGTGTGCAGTCACCTCAGGTGCATAGGACACAAGCTTCCCAATCTTCTCAAACTTGTGGGTCCAACTCTTCTTCTGCTTCAGCCACACGAACCCAGTTCCCCTGTCATAGCCACACTCCTCCATGTCCTTCAAGGGTAACAGGCCATTGGGTAGGGCTATTTCCTTGAGAAGCTCCTTCGACTTCACTTGGCAGAGTTCATCTCCATGGTACACCTCTGATCTGCCCTTGATTTCCTCTGTGACTAGAGACATCTTCTTTTTTTGTGATATAATTTAATTTGGACTTGGACCTGCTTCTATGAAAATGTATATTTTGTTTGTTGTGAGAGGAAAGAACGATAGGTGGGGTTCTTATATAGTTCTCAGTCTATGAAATTGCCCCTTCCGTGTACCACAAATTCAACCAAAGCCACCGCGGTTCGTTGGTTTGTCATTAAATTCTTCAAAATTCTATAAATTACTTAAAGAAATATATATTAACTAGATCTATTTCTTTCCTGTACACCAAAAAGAAAAATATTAACTATTTTAGATTCTGGTTAATTGAAGGTTTTAAATTTAAACTTTGTTAAGGAATTAAAGATATAATTTATTAAACAAAAATAGAATGTTGTTTAGTTAATATATTATTATATACTATATGTTTTATTTTTTATTTTTAAAGAAAGTCCTTAAAATTTAATTTAATTTCAGTAACCCCGAAAATTTTAATTTGGTTATTTAAAAAAATCAGAGAATCTTATTCTATACTAGATCATAATTAATAATCGGTAGTTCGCACTTCGCTGCGATGCATAAATATGTCAGTGACTGAAAGTGAAATTATAAATCATAATAATGAAATTAGTTTAGCAATTATGATCATTATTTAGAAATACATCAACTAATTTCAAAATTTATAATATTAAAAAGCACTGTTAGGGATGGCACAAAAACTTTCGAGTTATAGCCGTTAATAGTAAATAAAAAAGAAAGCAATTGTTAAAAAAAATTATATAATATTGAAAGTTAAACTTAACAGCTAAGGAGTTCGAGAATTGAGGCTTTATTTTTCTTTGGTGTGTTGAGAATTGACACTTTGGATGTATGTCCGCTTAAAGTTTTCTTAGCATTTCTTAATGTTAGATATTGTCATTTCATTTAATTATTGTTTTATATTTTTTTAATTTTCTCTCTTCCATCATTTATTGGGCGCAATTTTATTCAAGATATAAGTATTAAATAATAAATATAAATATCTCTCTCAATTTGAATTCGAATGATAGTTCACCGCATTGAGAGAGGACTAATCCATTTAATTATATTCAAATTTTGTTCCCTCTTCCCCCATCAAAAAAAAAAAATTGTTGGTTTGTTTTGATTAATTAAGAGGATTTTACTTTTATTGCTTAAAAAATATTTCCAATAATTTAAATCATAATCACTAATCAAATATGTACTATTTGTAAATATGTGAAATAACTTTCAAACTTATAAATATTCAATTTATTTTCATAAATAATTACGAGAATTTTAAGCTGGTTGCCTAAGAAGATATAATACTATTCCATATAAAATAAAATAGTAATAAAAACAGCAGCTCGCTTTTATAACTTGTTATGAAATTTGTTGCTATGTTCGAATGCAGTATTGCTCAGACATCAAATATGTCAAATAAAAAACTTATAAAACAATGAAATATTAATAATATAAATTACAAAAAGCGAAAGACCAAATTAGAATAACAACCAACGAAAAAACTCGACAAATACTATCAATTTGAAAAATTCAAAGTCGGCTGCAGCAGAGATTGAAATGTATTCACACGTCTATACATACCATTTTACATACGTATGTATACACGCATATACATGAGCACAAAGTAATTAAGACTATGTGATCACATATTCTTAAAATTATCAAATAAAAAGTATAATTGAATGATTATTAAACAATGGCCTCAAATGGAGTACTGTTTCTCTACCCAAATAATAATAATAATAATAATAATAATAATAATGGAGTACTGTTTTTTTCTTAGTCGTTCAGATGCAGTACTGTTTAGCAACTGTCATTCTATTTAGTTGAGGGTTGAAATATGTTTAAACGGTCCTGCTTGACCTAATGACCTTTGCCTTTCTGGTAGATACGGTTGAAAATTTATGGCATAATAAAGGGGAATCGTTGAGTTGGGGACAGGTAGCAATCACAGTGAAATGTAGTTGGGAAGGTCACCTATTAGTATTTAATATCAGCCTCTCCCAAGGAATGGGCACCAACATCGTATTCATACCTACGCACCTTTGTTTTCTTCTTATTTTCTTTTCTTTTTTATGGTACAACCGAACCAACTTAAGTTTATAATTTCACTTTGGTTTCCTATCGTATACGGAGTTAATTCACTTTATTAAAAAATAACTTGATTAACTATTAAAAAATGAAATTATTTTAATTATGTATGAATATATGATTTGATAGAGCTGACTCATCATTATAGTTAAATTATAAAATTTTAAAAATATAAAAATAAATTAAGAAGTATTATATAATATATTTTTTTGAACATACAACATTAACATACTATGAATAAGGTATTAATTTAAGTTAATATAATTTACATTTTACTTAATTCGAAAAATTATATATTTTTTAAAATTATTTAAAATTTTATCAAGCTAGGCTAATGGGTATTTTTTTCAAAACCTTATCATGATTCAATTGGCTTTGATTTGAACCATGCTTATGTGAGGAGTCTTTTGATAAATTATATTATAAGTCTCTTGTAAATGCCCTTTAAATTTTGAGGCTTTACTATCCGATGATTGGTACTGAATCCACCTAACATTTTTTATATAAAATAAATAAATATATAAATGATCTTCACATTGGGGTTTGTAGGTTCCTATACTCCTTCTGTTGCATCAATTGTACTCAATTTAAATTAAACTCAGATAAGGGTGTGATCAAGTCAAGTCGGGTTGGGTTTAGGAGGGAAAAATATCCAAACCAATCAAACAAACTCAGATCGGATTGGGTCGGGTTTTTGACTTTTTTACCCCCCACCTGAACACTTTCGGGTTTGATTGGGTCAGATATTCGGGTAGACAGTCAATTTCTCTTTCTTTTTTATGGGTAAAAAATATATTGAAATATCCTATTTTGTGAACTTTAAATTGTGCTTTTGAAATCTGAATATAATCAAATATATTTTTTTTAAAATTACATAAATAATTAATAATTCTATAATTATAACCATAAAATATATTATACAAGCACGGTTTGTTATGCTCTGGCCTAAAAATGGTGCATAATGCACTTGAAGATCCAATGGTGAAGATAAATGGTCTATCAGTACTCTAGCACTATATGTGATGCACCATAGCCACCTCTTTCTTCTTCTTCTTCTTCTTCTTCTTCTCGTTCCCTTGACAACCCCCACCGCCCCTTACGCTCCCCACTGCCCGCCGCATTTGCCACCGCATCCCCCTAACCCGGCAACAACAACAAATCCTAGCCGTTGGAGATCCAGTTGTTCCGCATCGGAATCCACGCCCTTCGTGTTCAGCTCGATGAACTCCTAGAGGCTGATGTAGCCATCGTTGTCGCCGTCAGCCTCACGAATCATGTTGTCCAGCTCTTGCTCCGTCGCTAGTTGCCCTAGGCTCCTCATTATGGATCCAAGTTCCGGTGCCAAGATCTTGTTGCCGACACCCACAAATGCTCCCAGCTTCAGAAGCACAAAGCTCAGTTTCAGAAACACCAAACGACAAAACGGAACCAGAACCAGCAACAAAAATGACAAACAGCAACAACAACAACCCTTACGCACGATTCCGATGAGACAAACAACAGCAGCAACAGCAACAGCACCAATGAGGACAGCAACAACACCAACAACACCAATTAGAAGAAAAAGAAGGACGAAGAAGAAGAAGAAAAAATGAAGCACGATTCACTATCATTTTTTTTGGTAATCAGATTTTCCAACACTTCTTTCCAGTCATGGGCCGCTTGCAATAGAGGAGGACAGCGAAGGGAGTTGGTGCCAGGGAGAAAGATGGCTTGAGAAGAAGATTTTGGGAAATTTTGGGAAGTATTAAAGTGCATCACAAGGATTTGGTGCACAAATGTATCATAAACTTGGATTAATACAGCTCCAAGGTGCATATTACACTATTTTTAAGGGGTGCATAACAGATGTCACCTATTATATATCATATATTATATAATATCAATCATTAATAAATTTAACTATACACTAATATATAAATAGAGTCTAAGAGTTAATATATATACTTATATTTTTGTATATCAATATATAAGTGAATGAGTCATTATTTATAAAAAAAAAAGGAAAAAAATTGGGGTTCAGATCGGGTTTAATTAACAAGTTTAATTTTTAAACCCATTACCTAAACCGAATATTAGACGGATCAATCGAATTTTACTCGATTAAACCCAATTATTCGACCCTAACTGATTTTTTTGCACATGAGCTAAGTCGAGTCTTCGGATTCATGTATTGACCCATACCCGTGTACACCCATAAACTCGAGGATATTTTGGACCTACTAAACTTTTTGCCAAGTTGCCCCCTTTCTCTTTTCCCCGTCCTCTTTGCCTAGAAAGTAAGCCAGACCGTTCCCCATACAAAGCATTATAACATGCACGAATCGTTCAAAAACTACATTTTTGTTTTCTTTAGTTTACTTATCTTTTTTTGGATACATTTTTAGTTATTGGTATAGTGCGACTACAGCAATTAATTATTCAAGTTTGAGCACTCTCTCCCTATGAAGTATTTTTTTAAAACAAACGTATATTTACGTGTGAAAAATTTTAGCTTACTGAAAAGCATTTGTAAGTTGTAAGGAGAGATAAAAATCTTGAATACTATGAATAATAATTAATCTCATACCTCTTATAAGTGCCCTCTGATCCTAAGAGCTATGCCCAAAACTTAGTGGAATAATAGATGTTAAATCCATCTAAACTTAAAAAAAAAAAAAAAAAATCATAAACACTCAAATTTGACGTGTAAAATTATTTACAATATGTTAAAAACTCACATATTTCAAAAATAAAAATATCTTTGCTAATAGTTAAAATGCTTGTAGTCAATTGTGGTTTCTTAAGAATTAATCAAAAATCAAATCTTTTTGCGTATATGAAACTCTGTCAGTACTTTCTTGCAAATTTTATCGTTAAACAGCAATCACGTGGCTTTCGTAGCCAGATATTAAGGAAAACGACTGAACAACAAACAAGATTATAAAGTAGGTGCTGCCCAACGTGAATTTGACATGCAGGATTTCCAAACAAGGATAATTCATCGAGTTGTGTAACTCTAGGAATTAGGAAGCTGTCATGCAACTTAGCAAGATTTCTCTCTTCAAATACAACAGATCCGCTCTCCTTGTTCTTGAACCACTTCACGATATTTCTCCACCTATAATGTTGATGGTCGTTGCCCGTCGCTTGCACACCACATGGTTTTTCTTCTTTCCATCAATTTCACACCAGATCAATTACAAATTTATAGAGTGTCGGTCGTGAAAAAAGAATAACAAGTCATACACCCTCATCCCATTTTTCTAAAAGGAATTTCGTGTGAATTCATGCGTGTTACGCTACCTACACAAGTCCAGTCAGAGATAAATATTAGGGATGTGACACTATTGCCTTTCTATCGCCGCTACTAAATCATTTTTGGTTTTCCACAGATACTCTCAATCATGTATGAGACACAATTGAACACTAAACATGAGCTCGTAACTCCTAAAGGCAACCATATTCAAGACACGGTTGGACGCTAAATATGGGCATGTGACTCCTAAATCATTATAAGCCACTTATCCTCGTCAAAAATTCTTCAAGCTCTGATTGTTCACACCACTTCGCATCAGTGTGCAACAATCATTACTCTATGAAATATGAGGACTTTAACTCTCAGACTAATGCACGATCTAGAAAGTAGTGCCGATTACACATAGTGCATGGCAAATCCAAATACAACCTTTTTTTTCTTTGTAGTATAGATCTAACTGAAAATATGGCTATACCATGTTAACAATTTTAATGACTGCCGGATAACTATCACCCATGTGCCTGACAAAAAATCCTGCCCCTCGGCTGAGTAAACACAAATCTGTAAAATTCACTGAAAACGGGAAAATAGGAAAATCTAGGTAATCAACAAAAGTAATTAGGCATTACTTTATCTAAAGTTAAAACCACCTGGGGGGAGGTTCGGCTGGTCAGTCCCGAAAGAAAAACCTGCCTGACTACCATCCCCACCGTTCTGAAGAGTCTGTTCTTCTTCTAAATCATCCTCAGCCCAGTATCTCTCCAAAATCTTCACAGCCCTCTCATAAATCTCATTGTTGTCATGGGTCTGCAAATTTTCAAGCTTATCCAGTCCTTCACATTCATCAACCATTTGAGCGAAAATATTGATCCCATCATGGAGTCCCATTTCCTTGTCAGCTTCTCCAACCTTCAAAATGTTCTCCAGCCCCTCAAGGCAAACTGTCACAATCCTTGGGTCGGGACATGTCAACAGATCACATAGTGGCTTAATGCAACCTTGACTCGCCAGGAACCTGCAGCAATGTTCATCAAAACATATTGCAACAAAAGTAAGCATTAAAAAAACAAGTTTATCAATAAACCACAAATCCTAAGTTTGTCTATAATGCAGCAGCAGAAAAAATTTTCCCTAGACAGACAAGCTGTAAACCCAATACATGCACTCTTTTCAAGATGTTATGTTGCATTTTCTTTCTTTTTTCACCTGATAGAAGCCATCCATGTATTTACACCTAGAAGTATCCAAACGGGTAAAAATTATGATACAGGAAATTCAAACGTAATAGCAAAGTAAACCATACTGAATCTGCTCATGAGATCCTCCAGAAGTCGCATTGGAAATCACCCATGCAGCCTCCTTCTTGATTTCAAATTCTGCATGCTGAAGAAGATGGACGAGAGGAGGAATAATATTGGCCTCGAAGACAGCCTGTAGCAATAACCATACCGGTATCAGTTGTGATAAGTTACACCAAACAATATTTTAAAAGGTTTAATTGGTTTTATTAAGTAAATTTCCAGAAACTGCCATGGCCATGATGCATTATTCCATAAAATGCACTTAAAAATTAAAAACCTAACTTTCTCTCCACCTCTCAAGTATGCAATTTAAAAACAATTGTCTATCATAAACTCAAAGGAGAAGCACATAAGCTTCTTCACTCTTCAATCACATCTATTTCACCCCCATTGATGCAAAATGGAGTTCAGAGAAATTTTTTTGAACAAACAAGTAGTATTGCAACTTCCAAACATACAACACCTCAAGCAAAACATTGTGAAAAAAAGGGTTACCCTTCTACATTTAATAGAGATGAAAACAAAACCTCAAATAGTTAAGGAATAAACAATCAGAAATTGTTCACATTTTATAGCAGTAACTGGCCAACTTCATTGTTAACAATTTCCATATCAAACGCTGTTATTCCCCAGTAATTTAAATGGCCAGACAATACATACTCCAGCACCCAACCAATGCAGAAAAGAATAAATCAGTCAACCATTTCAATAATTATGACCTTCTCCTTAATCAATCACATGAAGTCAATGATAACTGACCAATATCATATAACCAAAATAAAGAATGGGAAAAGAGAGTACAAATTCTAGGACTCCACTAATAAATGAAAAAGTTCAAAATATTTTCTTTTCTAATTTTTTATTATTTTTTGCCGCCAAAGTTCAAACTCCTGACTTACCACTCTTAGAGCAAGGTAGATTAAGAGATCAATAATCCTTTCTTACCTGTATCTGAGCTCTATTTCCAGCTGTGATATTTGAAATTGTCCAACAAGCTTCTTTCTTGATGTTCTTTTTGTTATTTTGTGTAAGAAGTTGGTGGAGACAGGGGAGCACTCCATTGTCGATTACAAACTGAAATACATGACTTATTTAGTTGCAATGAATTTAAGGCGATAAAATAAATAAATTTTATTTAGGATGAGAAACAAGGAAAGACAAAGGGACAAAAATTAATAGTGTCAATAGTCAATATGACTCATTTTGATACCAACATGTTCTACACCCTTAATAATGACACCCTCAAGAAAACATTAATTAGGCCTAGATACACAGTAGTACCTAGCCCACATAATATAAAAGATAATATGGCAAACGCACTTTCACAAGAATTGGAAGATGAACACTGTTCTTTATACCTGAGTCTGAGCATCATCACCAGTGACAATATTTCCTATAGTTCGAAGAGCTGGTATAAGAACTGTAGGTGATGGATGCCTGCCAAAAGAAATTTTAGTCAGCCAGCCCAAATTGTACAACAACAGAAAAAGAAAAATAGAGAACACAAACATAAATGAAGTCACCCGTGAGTTTTCCAGAAGAAATAAGGACACACAAAAGGTATGAAGGCATCAAATAAATGCAATAAGAGGAGCGTAAGCTACAAAGAGCAGAGTAGCTTACAGCAGAAGCTCCACTAGCCGAGGGCAGACTCCTATTTCAATTACAGCTTGAATTTTTTCATTTGGGCCATCCGAAAGGTAAGAGAGAGCCCAGCATGCATCTGTTAGAACTTCCTCATCATTCAAGTAAATGAGCTCCAGCAGAACAGGCAAGGCAGGCTTTACCTGATAGAGATAAAACCCAATCTTTAATAACACAATAGTATAGAAGGCAATAATAGGAGAGGATGTGGAAGAGAGAAACAATTAACGTGTAAAATTAATTATATTTAGTTATTTATATGGGATCTTGCTGCTTCAAAAGCAAGATTATATGCAAATTTCCCCAACCTGTTCGAAAGGTGTTGGAGGCTTGCCACGGCAGAAATTAGATAAAGTCCATGTAGCATTCCTCAACAAAGACAATTTCGAATGTTGATTCAACTGAGACAATAATGGCAAGAGTGCACCATGGTTTAGAACAAGATCCCTACAACTTGGAGAGTCACCAGCAACATTACCTAAAGCCCATACTGCCTGCTCATGACATAAGAAAATAAAATTGTGAGCAGATAAGACTTTTTTTTTTGGGGGGGGGGGGGGGATTGTTGCCCCAAAAAAAAAAAAAGTCTAAGGCTTCTGATAACTGGTATCTAATCAGTCATTAACACAGGAAATTCAACACTTTTAACACTTAAAATCCAAGTGGACAATGGGTCTGAGGAAGACTCAACCTGTTCTCTGACATCATCGCTGCCAGAGCTGAGAAGCTGCACAAACAGGGGAACAGCACCATGTTCAATGACAACTTTTGTGTGCTCAGACGTTCCAGAAGCGACATTGGTCAGAGCCCAGGCAGCTTCAAACTGCAAATGGAACAATATTGTGTCAGTCAGGTTAAAACCTTCACAAAGCATGGAGAAAGCAAGACTAAAAGGGAGAAAAAATCCATACCTGCAATTGGGGTACATCAATCCTTCCCAAAAACTCCACAAACCTAGGAACAACACCTGCCTTGATGACCTCATCAATTGGAGGGCTGCGTTCTGAACGGACAAGCCAATGAAAGTTAAAATTCGAATGGGAATATCCCAGCAAAAGAATAATATATAAGAATAAGAACTATAATATGATTTAGACATAGTTAATCACATCTTATTATTTAGGCATAGGTGACAGATGTTACACCACAAATTAAATATGAGAATTGTATTCATACCAATTGATAATAGCTTTCTAAACTGAGTAGTTGCTTCCAATTGTGCAGTAGGATCGCTAGACCATACACGTTGTACCATCACAGGAATACCTTCCAACTGTTAAACAACATAAAAATTATTTTTACACACACCTTAGGTAACATTCTGAAACTTTAAGGTTTGAGGACCAGGACAGCAAGAGTTGTCTTATATATCATGATCCATAAAAAGATCAATATTATTGCTATGCTACACTTCAAAGACCAAACAAAGCTCTATCCTCTGATATATGTGTTATGAGTGGCTCTCGCTCTGAAATGGCTGCATTTTTCACAGCACTGCCCTAAAGCCACTTTCATTTAAAGTAGGTCATTTGGTGAATCCCAGACATCCTCTCAACTTAGAGCAGACGGATTTAGTATTAAGTAGCTTCTGTTTGCAGTGGCTTCGAATTAAAGAAATGGTGGAAGGGTTTTTATAGTGAGCTATTCATACCTCTATTTGGTGTATTTGCCTGGTACAAAATGCAAGTGTTGAAAAAAAAAAAAAAAATGCCCTAACATAGTGCGGGTGTCTTTGTTTTTTGTGCCTTGATTAGGAGGATATCTCCTTTGTCATTAACCTTCTTTCTTCTCTTTCCAAAAACAATCATCGGAACGTTTTGCATCTATGAGGTAACCTAGAAAACATAAATCCCAGCCTAGTAATGATTCCGTTGGTGTCCTCCGTCAACAACAGGTCACTACTCACTACTCATTACTCACAAAGATCTACAATTCGATAAACTATTCCCTGATTAGTTCTAATATACGCAATGCCTTTCCTTTCAGTAGGTCAGCGAATAGAATAGAATCGAATCAGGGAGAATAAGCAAGAACCAAATTACGATCTACAGTGTTCTCCTCATCTCAAGCATAATATAATATTGAAATCGCAGTGTTTATAGATTGGAAAGAGAAGAATAGAAAGTGATAGTAATTATACGCATACATACCCTGTTGGCGAGGAAGGGGGAAGGGGCATTATTATTATTGTTGGTTCCGGCATTGAGCAATTGAGGGTGAAGAAGGAGGCCCTCCCTTCGCTTCTTGAGTAGATTGTCCTCGCGCTTGTTCTTCCTGATCTCGACGAGGTTGTCCTCCCTCCTCCGACGAGCCTCGTCCGCGTCGACTCCTGTCTTGTACGACTTCTTCCTCGCCTCCGTGCGAGAGTTCGAGCTCGGCCGCAGAGACATTCTTTCTTGCTGCAATACGATGAGTCGATGTTGTTGTTCCTCCCTCCCTCCCTCACTCACTCACTCACTCACTCTCTCTTGTTTCTTGATTCTTGTTTTTTTCTCTGCTCCCCAACTGTTTGAAGAAACGATCAATCGAAGAGTGAGAGTGAGAGTGAGAGTGAGCGAGAGAATGAGAGGGTCTGTTTAACTAACAGGCCCAGTCCCAGAGAGTGTGTGTCTTACTCCCCCCTGCACCCAACCAATGCTGCTCTGCCCCCCCTCCTTCAAATTGCAACCAAATCCCCGAATGTAACTAACCACAAGGTAAAGTTTACTCTAGAAGATATTTTAAAATAATCTCTTTAAATACTACTTTTTGAATCATTTGTTCGCACTCTTTATCCGTAATTCCCTAACCTTAATCTTTCAATCCTAAAGCCTGAAGTATAATTTTCTTGAATATCTTTTGTTCGCACAATCGCACGATTTTATGTGTCAATAGACTGCTATTTTTCAATCTAAATTATTAGTATATATGAAGTCTACAAAATCCTCACTAATCTATTTAAAATTCAATTGACTCACTATAAATATAAAGTTCTCCACACTAATTGTTTTAAGAATAAAAAATAAATACATAAACCGATAATTCTTTTTTTTTTTGGGTCAACAATTCTAACATGTACGTATTTGATTTCGGATAGCTGTCTAAGAAGTGGACGCCCTTTGCTAATATTGGGCCTTCATGTTGTACGGCCGCATGGAGACTTAAGTATTAAGTAACACATAAGTCTCTGCTGTCCAAAAAGAAGAGAATGACAAAAAAAAAGAAATGAGCCCCCTTCTTTCTTTAATTATAAAAAACACTTATTCTGTCCAAAAATTAGATATGCCATTACAAGCGCCCGTGGAGACTCTAGCAAACAATCCAATAATCATTATAGGGAACACAGTTTAGCCATAGTCCGCCGCCACATTACACCTACGAGGAATAAGATTAAGGCGATTGGTATTTTTATTTGTCTATCTATATATTTTTATTAATAATTTATAATTTTAATTTTTTTAAATTACCCTCACTTAATAATTTTATTTAAATTAAACTTAATTAATTATATTATTGTTAATTTATCCATGTATGTTTTCGACAAAATCTTACTTATTTTCTATTTTTATGTACTAAAACTATTTACTCTTCTTTTTCTTCTCTATTTTTGTTTTTTTGGGTACATTTCTTTATCTAGTTTTCTTATTATCATCATTTTATCTTTTCTTCACAAGATAAATACAAACTAAACTTTAATAAGATTTCTCATTCAAATGGTAAAAATCATTTGTAGGAGTTGAGTTCTTATTTTAATATGCTTTCTTGAATCATTTCCTCATTTTATTCTCTTATTTTTCATTTATTCATATTTTATAGCGCTTTCATATGTAATGTTATTGAAGCCACAATGAACATTGTAATTTTCTAAAAATTGAACAATTAACAATAAAATTTGTTATTGTCAATAAAATAAATTTTTAAAAAATATATTAGAGAAATATTCTATTGCGATACAAACAAATGTTAATTTTAGTAAGAAGCAATACAAAGTCAGATAAATTGGAAGAATAAAAAGGCATTTAAGAATCACTTTTTTAATTCCTCAAACTATATAATCTTATAATAACTATGTTTTGTAAAAGACAATTCAAATATTAATATAATATATGTCATATTTTAAGAAATCTGAAATGTAATTTAGCACATTATTATATTATTGATATGTTAAATCATAATAATTAAGGTTGAATATTTTAGCTTTTTCAAGAAAAAGTATTTTTATTACAAGAAATGCATTAAAAAATTAAGAGAAATAGATCAATTATTTTTGAAGAAAAAATGAAACTCAAAAAAATTCGTTTTAGTGTTTTTTTTCATAAGCTAAGCAGATTACAATTATGTCCTTAATAGATCTGTTGTTTTAGTTTATGCTGTTAATAAGTTTTCATGAAAGAAATTAATAAATAATTAATATAATTATAATAATTCAACTTATAACATAAGTAAAATATAAAATAATTAATTATGTGGAGTCCAAATACATAAAAATTAATATATTTAATTAAATTTTGAAAATAATAAAATAAAGAGTATATAAGTAAAGATAAATTAGAAATTTGAAGTTATAAGTAATTAATAAAAAGTATAGATAGAAATTTGGAAGTGCCAATAGCCATACCCATAAAATTATAATCAAACTAGTTAAACTAAAACGACCAAAAAAAAAAAAAAGAAAGGAAAAGAAAGTAGTTCAACAAAAATACAAAACAATATTGATAGCCCTCTTTGAAATCTCCACTACAACGCTCAATCTAAAAAATATAATGTATTAAAAAAGCAAATAGTTGATTAAATTTTTTAAAGAGAAAAAAAGCATTTTATTATCCTAAATTATATGTTATATGTATTTTATCCTCAATATTTTGAAAATATACAAATTAATTCTTGAATTTTTTAAAATGTTAACATCAGTCCTTGTCTTAAATTTTCATCCATTATTAATAAAAAATAAGTGCATTATATCCCATAAACTTTAAGTCATATACATTTTATTCCCTAAACTAAAATATAACATGCAATTCGAGATTTTAAACTTTCTTAAATATTTGTTATTTTCATTAATAATAAATTAAAAAGTTAATAGAAGAATCAATTTGTATGTTTTCAAAATATTGAGATAAAGTACATATCACTTATAATTTAAGAGATAAAGTATTTTTTTTATATAATCTATAGTTCAAGAGATAAAGATTTTTTTTCTTTTATAATAGCTAAACTCACTGTTCACCTTAAAAAAACTCTGTTAAAAGAATAGGTTTTATTAATCAAGTTCTAGATATAGGAGATTCATACCTATACTTAATAGTTAATACACTTTTAACAATTTATTTATGGATAAGACTTGTATCAAGTTCCTTATACTCATTTCAACTAATTCTCAAATCAAATAATAACATGTGGATTTTTTTTTTTTGGAATGAGTATTTTAAAACTTAAAAGTATACATTTTTCTTAAGAAAAATATATACTTGTCATTATTTGATTTAAGAATTAGATAGAATAGATTCAAGAAACTTAATATAAGTTTTTTCTTTTATTTATTTATTTATTTATTTTTAAAATGTAGCTGTACACTTTATGCATTAGACAGTAGTGCCTATATACGTTTTTAAGTGTCTGCATAATTACAAAGGTTAAAAAAAGTTGTCTTCATAATTACTATATTTTTCATTTATAAGAATTGAAAATAGGCTATCGATTTTCATTACATGAATGCAATATTCTATTCCCTAGAAGATGGGATTATAGAAGGAGACCTAAATAAGAATCCACATTATAGAACTAAAACAAGAGCATTGTCAACCAATTGTTAAAATCAAAATCAAAACTCATTCCACTCCAACTGGGTTTAGAATTTTCATTTTTTGAATGTGGTGAGAGATAGGGAATGAATTGAGTTTTAATTTCTTTCTGTGAAGAGTGAAGGAGAAAGCGGAGAAGAAGAGAACATTTCCCCTTTCTCATGGTTGTGAATGGCACAAGGAATGGTGAGCCATCCAATGTGAATATTGGGCCCAGTATACCCAAGGTCCTAATCATCCTTCAAAGACGCCACGTGCGGCAACTCAGACTTCGGGCCCAATCCAACATATGCGTTATTATTGTGTTTGTATTATTTTGTTTTGCATGCCAACCCTTTTGTGTTTCTTACCTCGTTTTATCGTTTGCACCTTTCTGATCTCTCCAACAAGACACCAACGAGAAGTTGCATCTCGCTACTTTTATCATATTTTCCGTATTTCTTTAAGCAATGTTCTGATTTTTACAAATATGGTTCTGCATAATTATAGAAAGTACTACTGTTCATATAATATTTTTCTCACAGCACATTCACATGTGATGAGTCCTGCACAAAAATTAAATTTGCATACAAATATAAATGAGTAAATCTGAATATAAGAACATAAAAATAGATATATAAAAAATTCAGAACAAATTTAAAAGCTACTCATGTGATTGTGCACAACTATATGAATTAGAAAACGAAAAAGTGAAAAAATTAATTTTTTAAAATTTTATTTTAATATATTATTAATATAAGTTTGACTAAAATATTAATTAATCATATGTTATATATTTGTGACTTTTAGTGTGATTATTTCAGAGTTAAATATTTTACTAATATATATTATACATAATTAAATGGCATATAAAATATTTTTTACAATAACCATGCATTAAAAATAATCCTATTTTATTGTTAGCTACAAACTAACCAAAGAGAATGAAAGGAACGGGCTGTGGTGTGGCACTGTAGCAGTTCCACCTACAACTATACGAGTTTCATTTATGAACGAATGGCCAGTGGCATTCGTTCAGCGAAATTCGTTTTTAGTATTTTTTTATTTTTCCATCTACTTATCACCATCGTTCAACTTTATAAAAAATGACACTAATTGTGTGTGTCCCAGCGTCTATTTATTGTTTCCAGAATCCTTTTGGGCTGAAGAAACTCCAGGGACATGACACTGGATTTTTTTTCCTTGCTCAAGCAGAGAGCGATACCTCCAACAAGAAGGACATGTTAGCATACCACGTGTCTATATTTTATTGACAAAAGATATATTTTCCTTTTAAATACCATACGTCCAATTTCAAAAAGGGGAATATTTTTTATAATAAAATTTTCGTGAAAAAAATGAAAAAAAAAAGATATTTGTGATAAAATTTAAAAAATATGATATTTTTTTCTCCTTTTTTTTTTTTCTCTTCTCTTTCTTTCTTCTCTCAATTTCTGTCACTTACACACAAATACACAAAAACAAAAGACATACACATATTCATATATACACAGTAACATGCACACATAGCATTCGAGAATAAAAAAAAATTCATAATAATGATAAATAGAATCCTGCTGATACCATGTTAGATTCTTTTTTATTTTTATTTTTATTTTTTTGCAATTTATTATTATAATAGTAGATTTATTTTTTATTTTTTTGGATTACATCTATATTTTTAACGGATTTTTTTTGAAAACACTATATTTTCTTAATTTTTTTAAAAAAATCCATATTCCACAAATTACTCTATTAAAATCCTATATATAAAAAAATAGCCTCAAAAAAGATGTATTTATTTTTAGAATACTGTCATTACAAAGTTGAGTGTTTATATATCCGAACTTTTTTTTTTCTTTTAATCGTTGGATCAAATAAAGTTTAAGAAAATGTGTATGCTAACGTTACAACAAAATTAACAAAAAAGTTTGAGAATGGAACATCGAACAGTAGCACATTTGCTCGTTTTATAGTATTTTATTTATTTTCATTCAATAAAATATATGATAATTTTTTAACTCATTAAATAATCAATGTTGGCTATATTTTTATCCAATTTATTTTAGAAGTATATTCATTTTAAATGAGTTGTTCTGTTCAAATTTATTTTTTTTCTATTTTTTTTTGTTGAAAAATTTATAAGTTAACTTAATACTTGAGGTAGGAACATATCAAATTAATGCTAGGTTTTAGCCAGAAGAAAGGCAACATCTATAATGCACCTTATACACTATGGTGCATAATGCACTGTCTAATCCAACAATAGAGAGATTTAATAGTATATTGATACAATTATCCATTATAATGCATCATAGAATCTCTCTATCCCTTCTTACCCTCGGGCACCGCCTTTGCCAATGCCTACCCTTCGCCTTTGCCAATGCCTATCCACTACAATCCGTTTGTAGAGCCTCCTTCTATGAGTGGACGTGTTCACAAGTTCATACAAATCAAGAAGACTAGTTACAAGTTTATATGTTGCAAGCTATCAACAGCCACTAAGACCAAAAATGTCTCAGTTGCTATTTGGTCCTATCCGTGTGTGACTTGATAAGTACTTGTTTGCATTTAAACCAAAGTTGAAGGTGTTAATAAGATAAGATCTTATGTTGTAAAATTAAGATTGAATTTCACTTTTAGAGTTGAGAGGCATCAAATCGAAGTCGGCGAATGAAAAGGTAGGATTGAGTGAGATCATGCAGACAAGGGAGGCGGCATTGCGGCCGCAGTTCGACGTTGAGCCTGTGCTGCAGAACGGAGATGAGCCCCACGCCACTGAACCTCCACTGCCGTGGCGGGTCCGTTGCTAGTATTCCGCTGCTGGTCGACGAGAGCAACCTTGGCAACCGTAATGGCGATGGCAACACCGTTGGAGCTGTTGTGGAGACTCTAAAGGCAAACATACTTTGTCGGATTCGGCGCTAGGGTCAAGGAACCTCAACGGCACAGTGAGGATGGAGGGGAGAGCTGGATGAAGAGTTGATGGGGTGGAAGAGAAATAGAGAGGTTTTACGGTATACCACAATTATTTGGTGTACAAATACACCTAAATATCTTATTTATTGAATTAATAAGATGTATGGCGCATCAAACTTAATAAGGTGCGCAGCATACATCGCCCCAGAAGAAAACTGCCTTGCTTTCAGGGCTTTTGAAATTTGAACCTCTTGATTGGAAGCGGTGAAAGATGGTTTTTATCGTGGTAGGTTTTCCTGCAAAGCTAAGCACTTTTCTCAGTAATATAATATTTAATGGTACTTCATCGTTGGTCAAAATTTGAATATTGAATATATACGAGAACAACATACATAAATTTCAAAGCCCACTCGATGAGATTGTTAGTGTGTATTCACTCGGCAATCAGTGGGTGTTTTTAAACAAAGATGAACCCTCCCCTCCTAATGAAGGTGTGTCCGTTAATCTAAAAAGAAAAAAGCCCGCAAGGCCATAAGTTTTATATTATATAGCCGTCACTATCTGATCCTCTTTAGTCAGACATCAAAGATGACAAGCCTCAATACCAAAATAATGCTGCTTTGGGCTCCAAGGAAAGCATATAATTACTCCACAAGCTTGCCTGGGATGATAACATCATGTGCACCAAATTTGAGCTGCCTGAAACACTAATCAGGAGTTTGGAACCATGACACCAATGATGACATAGCATGCTTCTTTTTTTCTTTTTCTATTTCTTTTTTTCCTTTTGCTTTATGTTAAACTACCCAAAACATAGATTCATGAAAGACACTAACGGTCCCATTTACCTTGCTAAGGAGTTTAATCCCATCTTTCATAGGGACATAGGACATAAAGTAAACCCAATTTTCAGAGGCTATAACAAATTAAATATCTCGATTTTACATGGTGCAGAGGTGTATATGTTTTGAATGGACCAGTCTCCTTTTGAGAAGAGGGAGCGTCTGTATTTGAAAGAACAAACCCGAAATGAACTCTTGTACCTAATTTTATGTGCTAATTCTGTCTAATAAGCAAGGACGATAGATGTCATCAGGTTCTCTATTTTCCTTTTTATTGCTATAATTGAATAGCCATTGAAAGTTGAAATGCGTAGTCATTTCTCCTTTCCTTTTTCAATGCGTCTTGGTTATAAGGTCATTATGGTTGCAGGAAACAAAAAAGTTATAATGGAATATGGTTCACCGTTTATGATATATTTACGACAACGTATATAAATAAAATAAATAATATCTTTAGTCCCTTTAAAAATAGAAAAAAAAAAAAACAGCGACACTATTGAGTACAAAACAAAATTCGTACTGATATAAAGAGGGTTAAAATAACCAATCATAGCAATTTCGAAGATGAGAGAAAAATAGTTACATATAAAAATGTAATTTATTTCTTTATATTTTGTCAATTTGTACGTCATTTTTACTAAACTTTTTGCGCCATTTAGCACTTTTGATAAAGAAACAAACAAACAACAAACAACTTAAATGTAAGCAGATGGATCCATGTGAAATGTGTATGATGGCTCATGAGAATTACAAAGGTTAAATGAAAGCACACGGATAATGTAATTTTGTAGAAAATAACGCGGTCAGTTGACCATCAATATTTGTAATATACAATATCTACATTTTGTTTTTCTATATAAAATTTTATATCTTCACATTATTAAATTTATCGTAAATTGATGTAACAGTATAATAGGGCAGCAATAAAATTATTTTTACCAAAATTATGTATAAAATTATTTTTAACTTTTAGGAATATTGCCACATGGGGATGAGCACGTCACTATCTGGAACTATTGACAGTTGTATTGTCAAGGTTCCACGCGTGTCAGCCCTTAACAAGGAAAAGATGTCTTCACTCGTATTCACCCGCAGAGGTGGGGTAGGCCCCAATTGTCTAGGATCTGACCCTTATTTGTCTGTTCCAGGAAGAACAGTGTAGATGCAAATGCTAAAAGCCAATAACCATTCTCGTTCTTAATATGGCATGTGAGGTGTGAAGGCTTTTCTTACGATACTCACATTGAAAGTCAGTCACATGCAGCCCATTGTGACGACTGGAGCAGTGGGGGGCGTTCAAGGGGTTCGGTGCCCCCTTTGACATTGCGGGGCCATCTACCCACATGATTAAGATTAGAGGCTCGCCTCTGGCTGCTTTATAGTTTTTCTAGTCCTAACTTTTGAAATGTGGGGTTCTTCTCTTCCTATCTCCAAATATCCAAAACTGTCACGGCATCTTCCCCACTTCACCTTGATTAACGTACAAGTATGTACATACGAAACCTTACTATTATAATAAATGTTAATTCAAAACATAATAACTAAAAATATGCAAATACCATATATATGACACGTTATTAAAAGCCTCTTTTGCCAAGTACTTCAGCTAATACAGTTAATGGCATTTTTATAATCACTTTGGTCTGACAAGCCAGTTTAAGCAAGATGCTGTTATATATAAATCCAAAAGTGGAGCACTAATAAATGAGATGACAATGGGATAATGTCTGCTCATGAAGCTGTCATGGGGCGTGAATTGCTTGGGTCAGGCACCAAAGTAAGAAGCATTTCACGATTCACCTTGCGTGTGATTAGTTAGCTAATTGCCGATTTTGATTGATTATTGTCTGTGATGTACGACCCAAAGTGAATTTGGATAAATAATTGGTCGGGGAATTGATTCAGATGGAATGTAAAAGTGGTCATCCCGTACACCACTGTTTCTGTTGATTAATCACTGCTACCAAAATCAAAAAAGATCACAGCTACCCGAACGCGTGGGATGCTTGTAGGCACTCAATGGATGTGGATCATTATTTATTTATCAAAAGGTTTGATGCATGCACTGAATACTTGTGTACCTTTGAAGATGAGACAATGGAAGGCCAGGTTCGGTGCTGCAATCCCTAAAGGAGAGGGGACAAAAAACAGAGCAGCATTTGCGCTTTGCAATACAAGTATACTACTAGCATATTTAGATTCTCACTTAGAATTCCAAAATTATAATTTTAAGTATAAATTATTTTTTTAAAAAAAAACTTTCATCCAAATCATAATCTAGAGTCAAATATGCTATACAGCACAATCAATCAAAATCCCTACAATTTTATGGGTTTGAGGGTTTCAATTCAAGCATATTTGTAATTTTGTTTTTGTAAACAAAGATTACCTGTAATTATATAAGGTTGTAACTTCTAAGCAATTCAAATTGCCGAGTGAAGTGGATAACTTTTACGGTGAAGCGCTCAAAGTGTCATTAAAGTGATGGAAGAGTAAAACAAACTTCTTTGAAAAGTTTGTCCATTTTCGTTTGTTAAATAATAAACCTTGAAGAATAATTTTGATAGAATGCAATTCGACAACTAATCAAAATGTTAATAAAACAAAAAAATGGCAATAGCAACCTATGAATATTTCAAACTTAAAATTTAGAAGAATCAAATTTGGTTTGCTGGCACAGGTGACTCTGCACGTCTTAAAGACTGTTTTGTTTATGTGGCTCTTCTGAGGCCTCAGGCATTAAATTTGACAACACCTCTTCGCATCTTCCTCATTTTTATTTTATGAAGATTCAAAAAATGTAATAAAAATATGTGTCACGAAAAATAATAATAACTACTTAACACATTATTTATGTGAACTAATACACTAGGCATAGTTTATAATATTATCTAATTATCCTCTATAATTTCATTAATCGAAACAATAAAAAGCTAAAAAAGAAGTGGCGACAGTGGAACTCGAAAAATGCATCATATACACAATAAAAATTACATGAATCTGAAAACCAATAAAAACGATATATTGAAAAAAAAAAAAAAAGAAGAAGAAAGAAAGAAAGAAAGAAAAAGAAACACCTGGCGCGATATTATAGCCTAAGGCTAAAATAAACCACGCGAGTCAACTCGTTCGTTTTCACGGCCGAGTCAAGCAGAACCGAGTGACCCGCCGCCGCCGGTGAGTAGCTCGGCGAGTGCGGTCATGGCTCGCACCTGCATCTCCAACGCCGAGATGTAGTCGGTGGCTTCTTCTAGAAGGTTCGGGAACGAGAGCTTTCGGCAACCAGGGACTAACCGGCCGAGAAAACGAGCTTTCCTCTGCACCGCAGGCAACCTCCGGCGTATCTCCGGCGGCGTCTTCGGCAATCCGGTGGCTGCCTTGTGAACCTTCTTGTGCAGCCTCTGGAGCTTCCACCGGCTGAGCGGACTCGCCAGAATCGCGCGGCTCCACCGAGTCCGGCCTTTTGCCGTCGCGGCGAGAACTCGGTCGGCGGTCTCGCGGACCTCGCGGCCGGTCTTAGGCTTCGCCGGCTGCGGTGGAGGAGTACGGCGGAGGACGCGGCGGAGAGCGTCGGCGAGCTTGGAGGAGTAGATCCGCTGCTTGGTCTCGGATCTCCATGGAATGTGGCTGAGGGAATTGTTGCGGTCACCGATTTTTCTTCGCTTCTTGGGATTGGATCGTTGCAACGTATCTGAATTAGTGGAATCGACGTTTGGTTGCAAAGTCGACATCTATATCTGTGATTGAAGCACAGGAATTGAACGATAGAGATCGAAGTGGTGGAATTGTTCTGAGATTGAATTGGAATTGGAATGAAGAATAAGCGAAGAAGAAGATATTGATGTGTGTGTGTGAGCGAGACAAAGAGGGAGAGTAATGAAAGGAATTCACGAGGAACCACGCGTCCTTGTGTTGCTCATATTTATATTTATCTATTATTATTATTGCCTTTTGCGCCTTTTGTCTCTCTTTTGTTTTACTTTTAACCCCTGTTTTTGTCACCCCAGGTTATCTTTCTTTTATTATTATTAATATTATTATTGTTATTATTTTTAAGAATTTAATTGGTATGTATTGTCAGTATAAAATAATTTTATATTATCAATCAATAAAAATAAAAAAAAATTATGATAGGTCTCTCATTATAATAGATAATTATTTATGTGAGTTGATACTTTTTAATATTTTTATTGATTAATAATATAATGCATTTAAATTAAATTAAATTTTTAATATCTAACATGTTTAGATTACAATTTTACATTTTTGCTTGTAAACTTTAGTATAAGGGAATCGTATTGTAAAAAAATTGTATGCACTTAACTCTTCAATTATTGGTCTTATCAATTTACAGCTCCATGTTTAGCAGTGTGCATTTAACATTAGTCTCTATCTGGCTTATTAGTTAGGGGCGGATGTTGGGAGGTGGTTACTTTAGAGCATAGGGCATGGACGGAATTATTATGGAGTGTAAACATTTGAGAGTTTTAGTAGTAAATCAAGATAAATTTTAACAAATTAACACTATGCTTTTAAATGTTAAAATAACGAGATGAAGATAGTGACCTCACATGACACCTCTGATGAGGGAAATTTAGGTTTATTTGATTGGACAAGGTGGGCTAGCGGACAACTAGCATCAATAAATTATCATATTCTCCTGCATTCTAACCTGTTCGTGATCTTTTTCTTCAATTTCAGCCCCTCACCCTCTAGTTTTTCATTCCAAATTTCGGTTCAACAAACATTAAATTCGATAGTCACGGGAGAGAGGCACTAACTATTCCTAATTAATTAATTTATGGCCTAATAGTTCATTTCATTTTCAAAGCTAGTATCTAATCACTATCATTTGGAACCGCTTACGGATAAGATCTCTCACATTAATCATCTTAACGTGCTTGCAAAGAGAGTCCCCAAAGAAAAAAATGATAAGTATAATAATAAAAATTAAGCCTTGTCTAGAGGTTTAGATCTGATAATACTATTGCGTCCGTAAAAAAGGAGAGATAAATATTAGACAAAAGAAAAGATTAAAGCACTATTAATTTAACCATGGTGTCTACCTTTCATTTGCTGCAACATAATAGATAAATACTAATCTATTTTGATAGTATATAATTTTTTTGAGTTCCACGTCACTTGCAGGTAGAACTTAAGCACTTGTGTCTTTGCCTGCAGGCACAACATAAAAAACATTTTCATGGTACCTCAATTACATTATGTGTAAACTTTACCACATTGGAAAAAACAAACAAGATGGAGGTTCAAACTTCAAAGTATTCCAATCAAACAGCGCTTGAGCATTGCTGTCTCTTATCCAACGGCCAGGATCTATGGTCACACATGACCAGCTGGTCAGACCAATGATAAGGTTTTCTTTTATTTATTTATATAATTTTGGCAGGGAACGAAAAAAAAAAAACACGTAATTGAATCCATCACAAACCGGTGGCATGTGGTAAAAGCAACGGAAACTATTATTATAATGTTAAATTTCAGTGGGTCTCTTACCTTTATCTGCTAGGATTGGATGCTCACGCTTTAAAATTCATAAATTGTTTTTAGTCAATTTCATTTTCCTAAGAAAAATTGCCGTCGCTCTTCCTCTTATTTTGGCGGAATAGGCAGATAAAGCGATGGCTTAGTCCCTGAAAACAAAAACTCTTTTCAAGGCATTTATGCCGTGGCAATGGCCGATTGGAGTACGAAATGGTGTTGGCATCTATTCATTGGTCATAGACATGGGGCCAAAATTGTTTGTTTTCATTCTTGGTAATGATTAGAGGGGGATGCACACAAATGAAAGCCAAGACAGAAAAAGGGGACGCATGTGGTTGTTTTCATCGCACTTTCTATCACCGGGGCCTCAATTTAGTTTTTTTAATAAAAAGAGGAAGCTTTGGACTCGCCTCCCTCATACGGTGTGGCCAGGCTTCGTCCGCATTGGCCACACCTCTCTCGAGTCCGGAGAATATTGTTCTGCACAATATCCAGCATCATTGGTTCACACTCCATTTTGCCCACGACCTGATTCAATTGCTTGTATGGCTTTGAGAAGATTATTCTATTTTATCAGCCAAAAAAGAAAAAGAAAAAGAAAAAAAACTGAGATAGTTATGAAAAATTGAAAATAAATCTGAGAAAATCAGATCGGGCTCGTGTCTAAATGACATGCTACAGAACTTTGCGTCCTTGAAAGAGACATCCATTGCCGTATAAGCTCTCCAAAAGCCAATTGAAAATAATACTATTAAACTACAATGAACCTGGTCCAGTACAACGATTTTGGTCTTCAGCAAAGAAATAATCAACGGAGTACGCTTTAATCATGCTAATAACACTTTGTGAGTTAGACTGACATCCCTTCCTCTTTCTCGGAAACTTCACTGGCTGACAGAATACAAGTGTCCTAATAGGGAGCACATAGTCATGAAGCAAAAGTCGATTTGCTTATTAGAGTCATGTGGCTAAAATGGTCCAACAATCATCTTGGTCCTTGCATTTTATTCATTAAATTTTATCTATAATATTTTTATATAATAAAATAATTAATAATAATTTTTTTTATAAATAAAATTTAAGGATCAAAATGGTCCATAATTCAACAAAAACTATTTTAACACTTACTTCATACACTTTACCGATTGCTTTCTGTCCCTGTGCACCTTTTTAATTTGAATTTTCAAAAGTTAATTTGGTCGGAAATTGATCTTAACTCTGAGAGAGATAATCAAGTTTTACTTTCTTAGATTTGCTCATAATCTTATATCCTCCTGTTGGATTACCAAGATCTGCAACTAGCAAATCTGTTAAGTTAAATCCCCAGTGGCGAGATGAGACTCATTTATTTTATATGATATTTTGACTCGATGTTCCTCTTCCTGGTTAATAACAAATTGACTCATCAACATACCAATTTCACACATCCTTACGGGTAACGATATTCTGCAAAGAAGCCAACTTGCATTCCACTTCCTCTTTCTAGAACATTATGATAATTATTATTATAAAATAGGTCTCAATATTAGAATAACTTAAGCATATTTTATAAAAGAGTTTAATTGGTATGCACTGACAGTGTAAAATAGTTTTACACTGTCAACCAATAGAAATAGAGGAAAGTGAGAATTCATGGTGGGTCCCTCATTATAATGGGTAGTTATTTAGATGAGTTGGCACTTTCAACCATTTCTATTGGTTGACAGTGTAAAACTATTTTACACTGTCAGTGTATTTAAATTAAATTCTTTATAAAATCATCTTCACTTTTTAATTTCACTTATTCTCTCTTTTAATACTCTTCTCAGTTATTATTCATTTAACAAAAGCAAAATTAAAAAATAATAATAATTTTCACTAAATTTTCCAAAAGGACAAATAATTGCGACATAACTAGATTTTGGAGATACTTACCTGAGAATGAAAGTGATATGAGTGTGTTTGTTTGAAAATTTTCTGATAAAAAATTACTTTTTTCACGGAAAAAATCAGTTTTAGTATATTTAGATAATTTTTAAAAAATAATCAGAATCTAAAGAAAATTATTTTTAATTTTTTTATGAAAATTGAAAAGAATAACTTTAAAAAAAAAATTAATTTTCACCTTTTTCAATTACAAATAAAATTTAAACATCAAAATTAATTTTTTTAAAGGCTAAAATAAACACAACTAAAGTGGTGGTATAATCCAAAAAACCAGTTAGACCCAATAACCGCTTAAAACAGATGACATTCATTAGTTAGCGGTGCCTACTATGCCGAGAATTTCTTTTATACTCTAGCAGTAAATCACTTTTTACTCCATAAAACAAATCCCACCATTGATTTCTCTTCTCTCCCCTTTTCTATCATTCTCCCACTCACATCCAAAGGTCAAGACAATGCCTAGAAGAAGAATTTCTTCCTCTAGGAGGATGTATGTCTGACTCCCTCTATGCTTCCCAACATGATTTAATTTGACTAAATTATCATTTCTTTCTCATCATTAATTGTAGCTATTACACTTAGTTGAGAGAATACCAGATGAGAGAAGTTAAAAAAATTAACATTTTCTTAAAATTTTCAAATAACAGGTAATTTAAACTTTTCCCCCCTTAAAAAAACACTTATAAGTAGACGGTATCAACTTAAATTTACTTGATAGAGGATATTGATACAGTAATTAAGTATTAAATTGCAAAAATTCACCTGTGAGATAATAAATTGGGAATATACACAATACTGATAACCTAAAATGATGGTACTGTGTGATCATTAATATTGACCGTGACAGCGGCGCCAAAATTCACTTGCCGCGACCGATTCTCAGAATATTGGAAGAAGCGTTTACATGATCAAATATAAGGCATATTTATTTTAAATTTTGAAAAAAGTGATTTTAAAATTAAAATTTTATATATAATTAAAAAAGTTAAAAATTAATTTTTTTTCAGAAATTACTCTTTTCAACTTCTACAAAAAAAATTGAAAACATATTTTTTTGATATTCTGATTATTTTTAATAATTTATCCAAATATGTCAAAAGTAATTTTTTTAATGAAAAAAGTGATTTTTTGAGCAAAAAAATCTTATCCAAATGCATCCATAAGCAAATTACATGATCAAATGATAAGTATTTTAATTTGTTTAAAACTACGTTAACGTTTTGTTGGTAGAGTACTAAGCAATGTTAGATAAACAAGATTTAATAAGAATATACTACCTTGTTATGCAAACTTCCAATTCAAAAATGAATTGTGTGGAACATTCATCTCACAAAATTACTAATTAATGAATCTTGTTATAATGCTTGTTATAGGTTATAAAAGGTATTAGACGGGAAACAAGAATGGGATTTTCTATTTTCTCTGATAATTTGGATACGCAGATCATCATCCAACAAAGATGTGTCCTCATGGGATTTTCTCGTCAATATAGATGATGATCAAGCCTTGAATAAACCCTCTATCATCGTGCTTTGCACCAAACAACTAGACATTTGTTAGCCAGAGGTTTAAACTGGGACTTGGTGGAACTAACGCGTTTGACTGTTTTATCCCGTGTTCCACCAAACAAGGCTTTCTACTTTCCATACACTAATAAATTGCTTTGCTAGCTATGTAGGGGGCCTGATCTGCTTTGCCTCAACTAGGAATAAAAGTATATTACATGTCCAATTATTGATAACCCTACCATCATAATATGAATAAAACGCAACTGTGCAAGATTGTCTGCGTTGGTAGCCAATCCATTCCTTGCTTATCCACAAAACTACCATAATGATAATGACCTTATGATTATGTATAACATGAAAACAAAAATAATTTATTTAAAATGGTTACAAAATGAAGATGCCATCTTAAGAAGCGAGAAAGGCCAGACAAAAACCTTGATTTTGTTAATTTTGAGTTTTGACGTATTATATCAGAAAAGAGCTCATTCATGGCCCTCAAGCATTTGAATAATACGTATTGGTAAAAAAAAAAAAAAAAAAAAATGAGCAAGAGATAGAAAGGGTGCTAAAAGAACCTGGTTTAAGGTGTCACGGGGCAACTGACGGCAGAAAGGTGCTGTTGGAAGTTTTGGGCTTCACAAGATGGGCAAGAGTGACCTCTGCCTTGGTAGCGCCAGGAATTCCCTCTCGGAAGGGGACCTCAAACAGCAACGATTGGTACAAACATACTTCATCTTCCTTGCAATAGTAAACCTGCAATAATTAATATAACTTTGTTTCTCATTGAAGCTCATTCGGTTTGTCCATTACCATCAGAAGCTATATGAGGTGGATTTATACTTATAGCAGTAGAATACGCAAACAAGCTGACCAAAAATTAAAGTGAGAGCCAGCCACTATAGAATTGAGCCCCCACACATTAGAATCAGCAACTGCTAATGCTTCTATCGGTGTTTCTGAAATTAAGAAACATTTTCTTGCTTTTTTTTTAATTGAAGACGTTAAGTAGAATATCAAAGATCTGACACTTACGGTTTAAAGACTGCAAACTATTTTACTTCCGAAACCAAGTCCCGAGTTCTATAACGAGGCATACCTTGCAATTAATTCTTCCCATTGAAGCTGAGTTAGAGGATCTCTTAAAGTGAAGGGTTGCTGATCCATCTGGACTAAGGAATCCATCCAGAGGATCAATATTTACAGCATCTGCAGGTTCAGCATCAACACTAAATCTACTGCGTGCTTCCTGCAATGGAGTTTTAGGGGAAGTAGTCAATGACATATATAATCTTGAGTGTATGCAAAGAATTGGATTACAGTGTCTGAAAGAGAGAAGGATGATAAGGACCTTTGAGAAATGATACTCATTTGGTAATGATATTTCAATAGACAGGTTTCCCTCATTTGATGAGATAGCATCACCGGTAATGGTCACCGTGTCAGCTGATGGTCGTCTTCTGAGACGTTTAAAAGATCTCTTTGATTTAGGAGGTTGAAATCCCTTAAGCTCTAAGGTACGGAGCTCAGAGTCATCATTGTTCAAATCTAAATATCGGATTAAGCTGTTGTTTGTATCGGCTATGAATAGTCTGCCTGAAAAGGAAAACCAAAAATATTTCCACACTTGTGCTCATTTTGAATTTATTCATTTTAGACAAAAGAAATGGAGCAACATCCCCAAATTCCATGAACAAGATATGAACTTCTACAACAAGAAGTCAGTGTAGAATGTCATAGTCATGCATGATGAGATGACAATTTGTGCCAGGAACAATAGCCCAGCAGTACCCTGTCTCAACAACTCAATAACAGGTCATGCAGTTTACCATGTGAAGAATTAGGGAAATGAATACATAGGTGTATATCAAGTGAAAGCATTGTCCTTTTGTGAGAGGTAAGAAGAGCAAATCTTGACTATTCAATATTACATAAATGATCAGGAATCAGGATTAAAAGTCAGTAAGTTACTGAAAGGCTATATACTCTTATGAGTGCAACCTCTAATCTTAACCATGCTTGAATAATTCTTAGTCAAGATTTACTAACTTGATATGCTCCCTCGATGTAGATTTACAAACACATACATACGCATATATAACTTTAAAAAAAATTAAATTAGTTGCAGTAAAAAGAGCAGTACCATTGTTCCCTTCAACAATTCCTGCCGGTTCAGATAGCTGCAAGAACATTGACAAATATATTACCGTAAACCAGTATCTATTAGGTAAGCAATAATTAAATCCAGTCAACAATTTAAAAAAAAAAAAAGAATTAATTAGTTTCTCTTGATTCTGCTGATTCTTGTTTGCATTGCCATTTAAATTGGGAACAAAAAAAAACATCTTTGTTATATCTTCGAATGGAGTTATGAGAAGGTTGAGCTTAAGAAAACAGAACCATCCAAATATGTAGATGCTTTATATCAAATAATGGGTGTAAAACATATAAGAACAAGAAATAAGCCTAGCCCGGTGTTATAATCTTAGATATCATGGCTTTTACCATTTTCCCCCTTCAGAAAAAAGGCAGAAAATAAGATATCATCCTAGAAGAAACAAATTGAAAAAATAAACTAAGAAAAGTAAACCACATCAATAGAATAAATCCCTTGAAACCTGCTGCACATTTGAATAACGCATTACTATAATTAAACGACACAATATATTTGTGGACTGTGGTGCGTCTCTTACATCCCCATGGTGATCAAACAACTTGCAGAAGAATAAAAATAACATGAGTGCATCTGATATTCCAAACCATAGAGAATTGATTGCCCCTTTTCACAAAATTGTAATTTATAGTGCTTGATCAGTGATCATGCCAACCTATGCACTAAATGTTAAGTCTCCAAAATAAGTTATATCATTCTATCGTTGCAGTAATTGTTAGTTCCACACGTAGATGTTACATTGATGCATTGATGAGAAAGAGAAAAGGGATCTGGCAGAATGTCCTGCATTGCAACCATTTAAAAAGAGGATATAAACTGAATTTGTCTGGTTACAACATTTGAGGCTATTTGCTAGATAAAGGCACAGCATATTTTACCTACCTGAGCTGTTACAGCTGTTCCATCCCTGAAACCAGCTTTTCCTGTCCCTGCAACGGTGCTAACTCTTTTACTAGTTGGATCTAACTTCTTGATCTGGAATATTGAAACAAAACAGAGAGAAAGGAAAATAGCAAATTCAGTCACTGAGGGTATTGCAGCTAAAGCCAGGCCAACCAATTAATATACTGATGTTTTTCTATGTAATTTGTAGCATGTATGCTTCCAAGCCTCCAATAGAGAAGTTTGATCACACAAAAAGGTTACTTTAGTTATCTGACATTTGAAAAGTTTAAACCTGCAAATGCACATAAAATATTGATTCCTAATACCAACTAACATATTGACCAGTCAATCCTCGTGTTGAGAAAACAATACACCATTAAGAACGAGGAAAGAATTGTAGGAAACTTCAGCAAAGACTCAAAAATTTGGAAAAAATGGATGTAAAGACAAAAAAGAAAATGTAAAATATGCTAAATTAAAAATCCCTTCTTAAGTATTTGACAGGTTGAAATATACAATAAAAAAACTATGTTGGTGTTCTCTCTAAGTATGCTAGAGCCACAACAATTTCAAAAGTAACTCAGTCAAAATTATCTACTATCGATAGAGTGTCAAAAAGAGCATTAAAGCCTGATTTAATACTCTGAGATTTTTCTGTAAATAACTCTAATTGTATAGTTATTTTATTTCCTTTCCTAGCTTAGTCTATTTTAGGTAGTTCCTTATTCTCATATATTCTTTCCCTAATTTAGGCTACTGAGTTCCCTATTTTTAGTCAATCACTTGATGCAATTTCCTCTATAAAAGGGGGTGATCCCTGTACAGTTTGTGTATCAATAATATTTCACTTATTCCAACTTGGTACCAAAGCCAGGTTTGTGCACCTCTGAATTGCAGCCATGGCTGATAGCTCCTCAGCCACCAGCAATGACCAGAATCAATAGTCAACCCAGGAAAGGAACAATGCCACTCCCAAAGACTCATTGCCTCCAAAACAGGAGCAGAGATTTCTATTCAGCGATTCTCATTCTGTCCAAATCACCATGTTTTGGGTTAATGGGTCAAACTATCTCAAGTGGTCCCAATCTGTTCAGATGTACATCCATGGCCGAGGAAAGCTTGGATACCTCATTGGAAAGCGACCCCAACCCGACAAGTGGTCCCAATCTGTTCAGATGTCCATCCATGGCCAAGGAAAGCTTGGATACCTCATTGGAAAGCGACCCCAACCCGATGTCACTGACCCGCAGCATGCTGTGTGGGTTGCTAAAAACTCTATGGTGATGACGTGGCTGGTGAACTTAATGGAGGAGGATATCAGCAGCAATTATATGTGCTATTCCATAGCCAAAGACTTGTGGGATAGTGTCACGGAAATGTATTCTAACCTTGGGAATAAGTGCCAGATTTATGAACTCACCTTACAAGCTAGAGAAATTTGGCAAAGAGGTGACAATGTGACAAGATACTTCCACTTCTTGAAGTGAGTATGGCAAGACCTTGATCTCTTCAACACTTACAAGTGGAAATCAGTTGAGGATGCCAACCATCATCAGCAAACAGTGGAAGAAGGAAGAGTGTTTCAATTTCTTGCAAGTCTCAATGAGGAGCTAGATGAAGTTCGTGGCTGAATTAGAGGGAGAGCAACCCTACCTTCACTAGGTGAGGTCTTTGCGAAAGTTAGAAGAAAGGAAACTCGCAGAAGTGTGATGATGGGAAAGACCAAAGCAAATCCAACTCCTCCCGAGACTAATGCACTTGCAGTAAAGGTTGCTGGCCTTAAGTTCTACCCCTGTGAGGGACAAATAATGCTCTAGCATAATAGACTAAGACAGCCCAATTTTCAATATCTTAAACATTTGTTTCCAAGTTTATTTAAAAATGTTGATTGTTCCTCTTTTGAATGTGAAAACTGTGCTCCTGCTAAAAGTCATAGAGCCCTTTATTCCTCTCAACCTTATCATGCACCAAAACCTTTTCATTTAATCCATAGTGATGTATGGGGCCCATTGAAAATTACAACTCAATTGGAAAAAAGTGGTTTGTAACCTTTATAGATGATCACACCTATTGTGTTGGATTTACCTTATGCATGAAAAATCTGAGGTTCCATCTGAGATTCCTAAGATATTTAAATGTTTTTCACAAATGGTAGAAATACAGTTTGACACAAAAATCTCCATTTACAGAAGTGACAATGGCACTGAATATTTTAATAAGAATCTCAATGAATTTCTCCAAAATAAAGGCATTCAGCATCAATCTACATGCCCAAATACTTCTCAATAGAATGGCACTGCTGAAAGGAAAAATAAATATCTCCTTGAAGTAGCCCATGCCATCATGTTGGAGAGTAATGTTCTAAAATATTTGTTGGGCGATGATGTCCTAATGGCAGCCTGTCTCATAAATAGAATGCCCACTCGTATGTTAAATTACCACACACCTTTGGACACCTTCAAAACTTTTTTCCAGCATGTTGATTGCATACTGATTTGCCTTTAAGAGTGTTTGGTTGTATTGTTTTTTTGCATACACCCTCTACCTCTCAGTCTAAACTTGACCCAAGGGCTGAAAAATGCATTTTCATTGGATATTCTCCAAACCAAAAGGGTTATAGATGTTTTAATCCTAGCACAAAGAAGCTTCATGTTAGCATGGATGTTACTTTCTTGGAACATCAACTTTTTTTTCACAAAAAAAAATTCTTCAAGGGGAGAATGTGAGTGAAGACAATTTTTTGCATGATTTTTTACATGGCCATTACCCACTCCTATCTTACACACCGAGAATATAGATTTAATTGATCAAACAAATGAATATAACAAGGAAGAACATGTGGAAACAAGTCCTGAAATTGACAAAGGAAACCTTGCGCCAAACTTAGGTGGAGTCCAAATAGGGAAAGAAATACCACAGTCAAAGAAGGAGCTTTGTGTTTGTGCTCGAAAATATCCCAAAAGGACTAGGAATCAGTCCATCATCTCTACATTAAGCCAGTAGAAATCCTAGAAGGCAGCCTAGCAGAAATACCACAGGAACTTCCAGGTAACACTAAAATTCCCACTTCTAATATTGATCTGCCCATAGCTCTCAGTAAAGGAACTAGAACTTGCACCCAAACGACACCCAAAACTAGAACAAATCATCCCATTTCCAAATATGTTTCCTAGCAAAACCTTTCCTAAAAGCATTGAGCCTTTACCTCTAAAATTACAAATTTGTTTGTGCGTAGAAACATTGAGGAAGCACTAGATGATCGTATATGGAAATTAGCAGTCTTAGAAGAGTTGAATGCACTTAAGAAGAATGGGAATTGGGAGATTGTAGACCTGCCTCATGATAAAAAATAGGTGGGATGTACGTGGATCTTTACCATTAAGTGCAAGGCTGATGGAAGTGTAAAAAAGTACAAGGCTAGGTTGGTAACAAAGGGATTAACTCAAGTTTACGGAGTAGATTATTAGGAGATTTTTGCTCCAGTTGCTAAACTTAACTCTGTACAGATTCTTCTATCCCTTACTGCCAATTTCAACTAGCCTTTACATCAATTGAATGTAAAGTATGCAGTTTTGAATGTGGAGCTAGAGGAAGAGGTGTTTATAAGTCTTCCCTCCTGGATTTTGGGAAGAACTTGGAAGAAATAAGGTGTGCAGACTAAAGAAGTCTCTATATGGTTGAAGCAATCTCCAAGAGCATGGATAGAGCGGTCTGGAACCGCAGTAAAAAGACTTGGTTATATCCAAAGCAAAGCTAATCGCACATTGTTTTATAAACATTCAGCAAATAATAAGACAACTATCTTGATTGTATATGTGGATGATGTTATCTTGACAAGTGATGATAGCTTGGAGCTCAAAAACTTGAAGGAGAGACTTGCCAAAGTTTTTGAAATCAAGGAACTTGGCTCGTTAAAGTTCTTCCTTGGAATTGAATTTGCAAGGTCTAAGAAAGGTATTTTTATGAACCAACGAAAGTATATTCTGGATCTTTTAAAAGAAACAGGATTACTTGGATACACAGCCATTGAAACACCCATGGAGGCCAACATAAAATTGCAACTAGTTGAACCTGAAGATATGGTGGACAAAGGAAGGTACGAGCGACTGGTGGGAAGGCTAATATATCTCTCTCACACACATCCAGAATAGCCTTTGCTGAAAGCATGGTAAGCTAGTCATGCACCTATCAAAGTTTACTTTGAATGGCAAAAGATGTCTATTGCTTGAGTTTTCATTCAACACATAAAGCTAGGTACAGAGAATAATATGCTGAAATCTAGGCTAAAGTACAGGGATTTCTAGACTATTATGAGGTGATTCTAATCTATTCTATTAATGGCTGATTCTATCCTATTTATGGTAATACAATAGAATAATAACAGCTATACACAGTAATGCAAAATAATAATAGCTGTACATAAATATAATCTATATAAGGCAACATCCTCCCCCCCAAATCGATGCTGGTTTATCGAGAAACATCAATTTGCCCACAAGAAACTGATGGCATTGTCGAGTATGAGACTTGGTGAACAGATCAGCAACTTGCAAAGTGGTTGGAACATGTGGGAGAGAAATAATACGTGTAGCAATAGCTTCGCCGATGTAATGACAGTCCACTTCAATATGTTTTGTACGCTCATAGTAGACTGGGTTGGTAGCAATTTGAATTGCACTTGTGTTATCTGCATGAAGAGTTGTGGGGTTAGATTGTGAAAAGCCAATTTCAACCAACAATCCCCTAAGCCAAGTGATTTCGGAACATGTAGCAGACATGGCACGATATTCGGACTTAGTGGAGGATTTGGAGACACAATCTTGCTTCTTACTTTTCCATGATATCAGGGAGTCCCCAAGGAACATGCACCAACCAGTGATGGATCTACGAGTATTAGGACAGGCCGCCCAATCTACATCACTATATGCAACGAGTTGGATAGAAGAACCAGCAGAAAAAAATAAACCACGAGAAGCAATACCCTTGAGGTATCTAATGATGCGGCGGACAGCAACCATGCGAAGATGTCGAGGAGTGCATAAATTGACTAACCTGCTGCACAGCAAAAGAGAGATCAGGCCGTGTAATGGTTAAGCAGTTGAGACTTCCTACCAACTACCGATACAGCAAAGGGTCAAAAAGTTGTTCGCCCTCATCAACATAATACTTAACATTCACCTCAAGAGAAGTATCAACAAAGGAAGATTCTTGAAGACTAGTTAATTGAATTAATTCCTATGTGTACATATGTTGATGTAAGAAAATGCCAGAAGGGTCCCTATGTACCTCCAACCCCAAAAAATAAGTAAGGTTACCAAGATCTTTCATGTGAAAAGACTCCTGAAGATGTTGCTGTAAGTGGGCAATTAATAAAGAATCAGTCCCTGTAATAACAATATCGTCCGCATATACCAAAAGAATGACAATTCCAGCTGCAATTGTTCAAAGAAACAAAGAGGAGTCATATTGGCTTTGCACAAGATTAAATTGAAGCAAAGTGGAGCGAAATTTCTCAAACCATGCATGAGAAGCCTGTTTGAGACCATATAAGGAGCGATTCAACTTACAAACTTCTTTGGTAGAAGAGGAAAACAAACCAGGAGGAGGCTTCATGTATATTTCCTCTTTGAGATCACCATGTAGAAAAGCATTCTTGACATCGAATTGTTGAAGGGACCAGCCTTGTGAGGCAGCAATAGCAAGAATTGTTTGAACTGTAGTCATTTTGGCTACAGGAGCAAATGTCTCCTCATAGTTGATCCCATATTCTTGTCAGTAACCTAAGGCAACTAAGCGAGCCTTGTAACGATCCAAAGACCCATCAGAGCGAAGCTTAACTGAGTAAACCCACTTACAGCCAATGGGTTTGACATGACTTGGACATTGAACAATGTCCCATGTTTGATTATCTTGAAGCGCCTGAAGCTCCTCCTGCATTGCTTTTTGCCAACACTCATGTTTGGCTACATGTGAATAACAAGAAGGAACAAAAATATTAGATAACGTAGTAGCACAAGAGGTACACCGGTCAGGAGGGCAAGAAACTCGAGTAGACCGTCTTTGTACAATAGGAGCAGGATCAGTGGGAGTGTCTGTAGTTGAAAAACATCGTTGATACACAAAGCCAGGCTTGAAGTGTTGGGTAGGCGTCAAGGAATCATCAAATTGTGGAAGAAGAGCCACTTCAGGGGAGGAGCTATCATGAGATGAAAAAAAATACTGATTCTCGAAAATAACATTTCGAGAAATCCTGATTCTTGTAGAAGCAGGATCATAACAAACAAATCCTTTGTGATTAGTGCTGTACCCCATAAATGCACATTTAACAAATTGTGCAGACAGCTTGTGGCGTTCATGAGAAGGCAAGTGAACAAAACACACATAGCCAAAGGGATGTAGAAGCTTGTATTCAGGATATTGACCATAAAGACGAAAATAAGAAGAGTCAAGATTTAAATTTTGAGAAGGTAGCCGATTAATCAGGTAAACTGCAGTGGAGAGAGCTTCTACCCAAAATGTAGGTGGAACGGAGGATTCAAGTAATAAGGTGCGAACCACATCCAAGAGATGGCGATTTTTCCATTCAGCCAAGCCGTTTTGTTGAGGCGTATATGGACAAGAACACTATGAGAGAATGCCTTTTTGATTAAAAAAAACATGAAATTCATTAGACATATATTCGTCGCCAGAATCTGATCGAAGAACCTTAACAATTGCAGCAAATTGAGTTTCAACAAAAGCAAGAAATGTTTTAAACACTTGAAGCACTTCAGATTTGGATCGAAGAAAATAAATCCATGTAATTCTACTATAGTCATCAATGAACGTCACAAAGTATTTATATTGTGCATCAGAAATAACAGGAGAGATCCCCCAAACATCACTATGAATGACCTCTAAACAACCTGTTGCACGACTACTTGAAGTTGGAAAAGGAAGAATTTTACTCTTTCCCAATTTACAAGTTGAACAATCAAAATAGGAACGAAACAAAGAAGTCTGATCAGATTGTCCTAATAAACCAGAGGTGAACAAGTGAGACAAAATAGCCGGATTAGGATGCCCCAAGCATTTATGCCACGCTTCACTTTTATTGGCAACTGAAGAAGACAAAGCAACATGACTAGGAATATGCAGCGGAAAGAGTTGTCCAACTTTAGGGCCCTTCGCGATCACTGTCCCGAACACATAATCCTACACAGAAAAACCATCACGAGAAAAATGGACATCATAGTGATTGTCTACCAATTGACCAACAGAAAGAAGATTATGTGACAGCCCAAGTGATACAAGAATATTGTTGAAAGTAGGGGTAATATCTCCAACAGCAGAAATTGGAATAATATTACCATTAGCAACCGAAATATGGTCAGAACCATGATATGGACGGACATTTTTAAGGAAACTGTTGGAACTGGTCAAATGATTGGATGCAGTAGAATCAAGAAGCCAAGACTTAGTTTGTGGAAGACTTTTATCTTGAATCCCCAAAGCTAAAATAGCTGAGACAATCACCTGTTGCACCATTTCAGGCGTAAGAGCAGCAGGTGCAGGAATATGAGCAAAAGCAGGTTCAGGTGTGGCCACGTTTTCATGCTGACTAGCAGAGGAAGGGACAACATTGGCTTGAAAGGCAGTGGGCTGACGTCTTGGCGGGCGAATAGAGCACTCTTTGATGATATGACCTGGCTTTTTGCAGTAATTGCAGAATTTTTTTGTACAATTTGCAGCAATATGGTCATAGTTCTTACAACTGAAGCACTGAACCTTACTCATATCCCTATTGTTGCCTCTTCCCTGCGCTGCAAAAGCAACTTGGGAAGCAGTCAAAGTGTCTTGTTCAAGAGTGGCTTGGCTGAAAAGACGTTGCTCTTCACGAAGCAATTCAGCAAAACAAGTATCTAGGGATGGAGTAGGATCACGACTCATCAGATTAGAATGCACATTTTCAAATTTTGAACGCAGTTTCGTCAGAAAATCACGCTGGCTGGTCGCATGGACTTCCAACACAGCAGGGAGACTCTTTAGAGACCGAAGCAGACACAATATCAGAAAAATCAGCCTAAAGATTTTGAAAACCAGAGTAATACTGCTGAATAGACAAGCTGCCCTGAGTGTAGTTAGCAATCTCACACTCCAATTGAAATCTTCGGGCCGAATTAGTTTGATGGTAAACCTTCTTCAAATACTCCCACATAGAGTTGGCAGTTTTATGGGAGCATAGATGAAGAACAATTTGTTGATCACAAGACTCAGTGATCTAAGACATCACTCTAGCATTCTTTACACTCCATTGAGCCAGTTATGTAGGGTCCCGAGGGGCTGGTACAGTGCCATCTATATGACCCCATAATTCCTTTCCAGTAACAAATAACCTAAATTGAAATTCCCACAGGGAATGATTCTTCCCAGTAAATTTGACACATCCTAACCAAAGGATTGCCCAAGAAATCCTTTAATGGCATAACCAGCAAACTGTCTATGAAGGATATCTTCAAGCAAACTTGAGGGGGAGTGCCGATAAAGTGTCAAAAAGAGCATTAAAGCCCAATTTGATACTCTGAGACTTTTCTGTAAATAGGTCTGATTGTATAGTTATTTTGTTTCCCTTCCTAGCTTAGTCTATTTTAGGTAGTTTGTTATTCTCATATATTCTTTCCCTAATTTAGGCTACTAATTTCCATATTTTTAATCAATCACCTGATTTAATTTCTTCTATAAAAAGGAGGAATCCCTGTACAGTTTGTGTATCACTAACATTTCACATATTCCAACTTCTACCTTGTGATTGTAGCTATCTGCAATATAAACTTCACCATCCTTTGCACTTGTGACCCCCAGTGGATGTTGAAGGAGTACCTCAGAGCCTATTCCATCTTGATCACCAAACTGCAAAGGTTTGAAAGCATAAAGGTAAGTGTCAGAAAATAGGGATTTCATTCCTTATTGAATACTACATCAATGGGTGATATATATACAAGAAAACCTAAAATAGAATAGGAAATAAATTAAATGCTAAATCCCATGATTTGTGGGATGTCCTAACTGACAAAGGAAAGTAATTAAATCAGCCTAATCCTAGGGATACAATGCATGCGTGCTATAAAATCTTTCCTAAAATAGTTTATTTTTCCACACTCCCCCTCAAGCTGGTGAATAGGCATTCTCCATTCCCAGCTTGGATACAATATTATGGAATAGTGTACTACTCAGCCCTTTGGTGAGTATGTCAGCAAGTTGACCCTGTGTAGTTACATACGGCGTGCAAATGAGTCCACTTTCCAGCTTCTCTTTGATAAAATGTCTGTCAACCTCTATGTGCTTTGTTCTGTCATGTTGTACAGGGTTATGGGCTATGCTAATTGCAGACTTGTTGTCACAATAGAGTCTCATAGGTCCATCCCACTTGATCTTCAAATCCTCAAGAATGATCTTTAACCAAAGTAGTTCACACACACCTTGTGCCATAGCTCGAAATTCCGCCTCTGCACTAGATCGTGCTACCACATTCTGTTTTTTGCTTCTCCATGTCACAAGATTCCCGCCAAGGAAAGTACAACACCCAGAGGTTGATCTTCTATCAATCAGTGATCCAGCATAGTCAGTATCTGTATATGCCTCAAGTATTAAACCTCCATTTCTCTTAAACAGAATACCTTTTCCTGGTGTTCCCTTGAGGTATTGAAGTACCCGATAGGCTGCTTGAAGGTGGACTTCTTTTGGGCTATGCATGAACTAGCTGATTACACTCACTGCATATGCAATATCTGGTCGTGTGTGAGATAAATAAATTAACTTTCCCACCAGACGCTGAAACATTTCTCTGTCCACTGCAGTATCTTCTTCTGCTGTTCCAAGTTTCACATTTGGGTCCATGGGAGTGCTTACTGGTTTGCAGGCTGTTTTACCTGTTTCTTTTAGTAAATCTATAACATATTTTTGCTGGGAGATAAGAATACCTTGTCTAGAGTGGGCAACCTCAATTCCAAGGAAGTACTTTAGCCTTCCTAGTGATTTGATCTCAAATTCCTTAGCCAAATTCTGACTTAGAATTTGTTTCTCCATGTCATCATCTCCTGTCATTATTATGTCATCCACATACACCAAGAGTGCTGTTACTCCCCCTGAAGAGGAGTGTTTAATAAATAATGTGTGGTCCCCTTGGCTTTGTCTATATCCCATAGCCAACATAGCTCTTGCAAATCTTCCAAACCACGCCTGTGGCAATTGTTTAAGACCATACAAGGCCTTCTTCAATTTACACACAATGTTGGCATTCAAATTCTTCCCATAGCCTGGTGGAACCTCCATGTAGATTTCTTCCTCTAGGTCTCCATGCAAGAATGCATTTTTTACATCAAACTGTTGTATGTCCCAATCATAATTCGCTGCCAATGCCAATAAAACTCTGACTGTATTCATTTTTGCAACTGGAGCAAAGGTCTCTAAGTAGTCAATTCCATAAGTTTGCGTATAGCCCTTGGCTACTAACCTTGCCTTGTATCTTTCTATTGACCCATCTACTTTATACTTCACTGTATACACCCATTTACACCCCACAGGTTTCTTCCCTATTGGCAGGTTCACTAACTCCCATGTTTTGTTCTTTTCCAATGCCTCCATTTCCTCATTCATAGCTTGTTTCCACTTTTCATTGGACAAAGCCTCGGATAGGGTTGTAGGGATGGTAATGGTGTTTAGGTTGACTAGAAAGCTCCTATGTGATGGTGACAACTTATTAAAGGACATAAAGTTTGCAAGAGGGTATATTGGTCTTTTAGTGCACTCTCTTGTTCCTTTTCTAAGGGCTATGGGTAGGTTTTGGTCATCACTATCCACATGAATATCAGTTTCATCTTGCAATGAAGAGCTGGAAATTATTACCTCATTCAAAGACTCTGAGTTGGATTCTTGGACTTGTACAGGTTCTGGGATGGCCATCTTCTTCCTTGTGAACACCTTGCCTTTGCCAAATCTCAGATTCTTTAGGATGGGGTCAGTTTGCGGATTTTGGAGCCCAAGTTTGTAAGTGTTTTCAGGTTCAGAAGTGGGTTCAGGCATAAGTTCAGGTCTGGGAAGAGCAGGTTCAGAAGTGTTTTTAGGTGTAGGTTCAGGTTCAGAATTTTTTGGGGTATGGATAGGTTCAAGTTCAGCAGCAGGTTCAGGCAGTGGTGATAAGCTCAAATCCAGCAGAAAATTCTCCTTATCTTCCCTTGAATTCTCCCCCCGAAGATAAGGTTTAGTGAAGTAAGACTCCTGCTCATGGAATGTGACATCCATTGAGACAAAGAATTTTTTTTATGGTGGATGATAGCACTTATACCCTTTTTGAGTTGTTGAATACCCCACAAAAACACATTTTAGGGCCCTAGGATCAAGTTTCCCCCTGTTTTGATTGTGGATATGAACAAATGAGACACCCAAAAATCCTGGGGACAAGATTGTTGGAAGTGTGTAGGTCAGGGTAAAAAGTGGAGAGTATGTCCATTGGGCTCTTGAATCCCAAAACTCGGGTGGGCAAACAATTTATGATATGGGTGGCAGTGAGGATAGCTTCCCCCCAAAAGGACTTGGGAACATTTTTCAGAAATAGAAGGGCTCGGGTTTTTTCAAGAAGGTCACCATTTTTCCTTTCTGCCACTCCGTTTTGTTGTGGAGTATTGACACAAGATGATTCATATAGAATTCCCTCTTTTTGGAAAAAAGAGTTAAGGGTTTGATTGAAATAATCTCTTGCATTATCTGATCTAAATTTCTTGACACTAACCCCAAACTGATTTTTTATCATAGAACAGAAATTCGGAAGGACAGTACTAAGATCAGATTTGTGTTTGAGTAAAAAAATCCAAGTAACACGGGTGCAGTCATCAATGAAGGAAACAAACCACCTTGCCCCAGAAACATTAGGAATGGTAGATGGACCCCAAATGTCACTATGAATGAGATAAAAAGGAATAGAACTGCTTTTATTATTAATGGGAAAAGGTACACACTTGTGTTTTGCAAGCTCACACACTTCACAATGGAAATCTTCAACACTTAGACCTTTAAACAAGGAAGGAAAAAGGATTTTAATAATTCTAAAAGATGGATGTCCAAGCCTGTTGTGCTGGAGCCAAATCTTCTCTTTAATGCTGGAAAGAGAAGGCTGTTCTGAACTAAAGGAGCTAAGGGAATAGGGAAGGCTGCTCTGGCTTAGTGTTTCAAGGTAGTAGAGACCATCCTTTTCCCTAGCACATCCAATCATCCTCCCCGAATCCTTGTCCTGAAAAATACAGTAATTGTTTTGAAAAATCACAGTATAATATAGGTCTCGAGTGAGTTTGTGAATAGAGATAAGGTTTGTGGATAGCTTAGGGACATGAAGAACATTTTTTAATGTCATTAATGGACTTATTTTTACATCTCCTATGCCTGCAACAGTAGCCAAAGAACCATCAGCAGTGGCTATTTTTTTCCTGCTTGAACAAGGAGAATAGGTTAAAAAATTATTGCATGTGTGGGTCATAAGATCAGTAGCTCCTGAGTCTATGATCCAGGAATTGGCAAAGCTTGTACCCGAGGCACTTAGTCTAATTGAAAAAGGAAACTTACCTGAATAGGCCAAGGAACAAGTTCCTGAAGGTTTCTCAAGGCTGTTAATGAGTGATCTCACCCTTTCAATCTCTTCTTGGTTGAGGCTGCCTAGTTCTTGTGATGATGTTTCTCCTTGTGATACTGCAGCAACATGGGCCTTGCTGTCGTTCCTTGACTGTTCTCCTCGTTGACCCCATTCTCGCCTTGGTGGTTTTCCATTAAGCTTCCAGCACTGTTCACGAGTATGGCGTGGCTTATTACAGTAAGTGCACCATAAGTTGTCACGATTTTGTTTTTTGGACTGACCGGATTTTCCTTGTTCAAACCCTAGTCCTTTTTCAGTATTTGATTTGCCACCAGCCACCATGGCAGAACTCTCACCAATTTTTGGTTCAAGCATCAACTCCCTCCTACTCTCTTCACTCCGAACTATGGCTACAACTTCATTAAAATCTGGGACCTTTGCCTTGCCAAGAATTTGTATTCTCACCAGATCGAATTATGGGTTGAGTCCAACAAGAAAGTCATAGACTCTATCCTGCTCGATGAATTCTTTTATTACTGCTGCATCATCAGAACATTTGGTTTTTATTGCCCTGTAATGATCAAGTTTCTGCCACAAGGACTTCAATTGGTTGGCATACTTAGTGACTGTCTTGTCTCCCTGTTTTGCTGCCATTGTTTTCACCTTGACCTCGTATACCTGAGCAGCATCCTTGGCCTTGGAATAGGTTTGCGACATTGCATCCCAGATTTCCTTGGCAGTATTCAAGAACATGCATGTGTTAGTAATTTCAGGAACCATAGAATTCCACAACCACGCCATAATATTGGAGTCTTCTTCGTCCCATGCTTTGAATTTGGGGTCTCCTTTCTTTGGCCCATCACCTTTGATGTGGCTAATCATCCCCTTTCCTTTGAGTATGGTGCTAACAAGTTGAGACCATTTAAGGTAGTTTTTCCCGGTCAGTCTGTATGCAGCTTGAATGTTCTGCAATTCTCCAGACTGCTGATCTTTGCTCTCTGACATTGTTTGCTGCACTCCCTAGGCAATTAAGGCCTAGCTACTTTAAACAGGAAGGAACCAGCAATGAAGGCTGGCAGATATGTGGTAGAAACGTACAGGTTTCAGGAGAAAGGAGAGTAAGAGGCGGTCCCAAGAAAGAACCGCTCTGATACCATGTCAGAAAATAGGGATTTCATTCCTTATTGAATACTACATCAATGGGGGATATATATACAACAAAACCTAAAATAGAATAGGAAATAAATTAAATACTAAATCCCATGATTTGTGGGATGTCCTAACTGACAAAGGAAAGTAATTAAATCAGCCTAATCCTAGGGATACAATCTGTCTGTGCTATAAAATCTTTCCTAAAATAGTTTATTTTTCCACAGTAAGTTACCAGGAGAAAGGAATTATAAAGAAAGAGGTAATAAATAAATGAGTCAACTGTTAAACCTTTCTGCAGCTGTGTATGACGATTGAAGAATACTTGTATCATGTGTACTACAATGTTTTTTCCTTCTTATAAAGAAATTTAATTTATAGAAGAAAAATTAGAGGGGCTAATTTAAGCAGTAAACCTATATAATTGGCTTCTGAAATCATGTCAAAACTACCTTAAACAAATTGTCAGGGAAGATTGGATCACCACCAGCTAGCAAACGAGATCCTCCTGTTTTCAGATCAACAACTCGAATAGAACTACTCTCACTATCAGCAATGTAGATCTCCATTAGATCTTACCAAGAAAAATCACGGAAAATATTTGTTATTATGAATGGCAGCCAATGTAAAATTGAAGTTCAAGAGAATTGTCACTGCAGCATGTTACCTCGAGACAATGAAAGACCAGAAGGTTGTGCAAATGATGTGCTTGTAAAACTATCAAAACCAATTGAAAAAAAAAAATAGCCAGAAGTTGCTCAGAGTTTCTAGCAGAAAGATCACCAAACAGAATACATGAAATAAACTGCGCTTCATAATTTCAAATCCATGTTCCAAGCAAGCACAAATGCACATATCTATCTTAGAAGAGGTGAAAAACTAAAAGTAAAGTCAGCACTGACATTAGCATCAGTTAGGTATCCCCTTAAAAAAGGGTGATGAAAAATTCAGGGATGAGTTTTTCATATAAAGCTTATCTCCAAATTTTTTGCCTAAATTTTTAAGGGGACACCAAACTGACCCTTCAAACTTAAATTCAAATTGAGAAAGCAATTCTAAATTTGAACAATTTCATTTGTCAATGAGTTTTCAACAAGCACATCACTCACTGCCATGCTTATTGGCAACAACTATTTCTTAGAATGACAGTTTCAACTACGAGGTTACTGAAAGTGCTTCAAGGAAAGATGTACACTAACATCATAAGTAAAGATAACCATGACACAAGCTCTTAGTTGATTCATTCCAAACACCTCATAATGACAAGGAAAGATCAAATAATGACAGTGAAAAATGTTGAATCAACGTAGATAGCCAAGAGTTAAGTATAGATACATTACGGAAGAAATCAAAGTCAATACAAAATAAGATGGGATGCAGAAAGAAAGATCAATTTTGAACACAGTTTGATATTGGATCATATTAGTATTATTATAGCACAAAGATATGCACAACGACTGCAGAATAGTACCATATATCCTGAGCATCATGGTAGTCAAAAAGTTTCTAGAATAAAGTCCACAGATGAACTGAAATCTAAATAAAGTTACATCAGGTTGGGGTATCCTTGTTTGATGTGATACCTTGATCCATTTAGATTTCTTTCATAACCATCGCCACTAAAGACCTTCGTAATTCCATCCAAAATATTGTGCTCCCAAATCTGATGTTGGCCAGCCATGGCAATATAAACTCTCTCTTCAACTGGATGAAAGCAGACGTCCCAAGGGGAATTGAGAAGCTGAGAAAAGGAGAAAAATTGAGGAGTCTAACTTTGTGGTCCATCTTAGATTCTTAGCTATCTACCATTGTAAATGCCACTCACTCTTGCCAATCAATTTTTATTACCTGAGTGTCTCCTTTTCCTCCTCCAGTATAATCAGAGCCCTTGGTCCCATTTCCAGCAAGAGTACGCACTTTCTCATTAACAAAATCAATCTCCCTTTAAAACAGAACTAAAATGTGTTAGACCCAATATTAAAAAACTGTTTCATTGAAGATATACAATGGCAAATTATTATTATAGTTGAAATTAATAAATTGATCCATTGCTTATATGTAAAGTAGCATAGATGCTGTAACATAGATCACGAAAATGACAATCCAACTATTACTATTCTGAATCTATCACATACCTCAAAGCATGGTTTTCAGTGTCTGCAACATAAAGGATATTTTTCTTTGCATTATAAGCAAGGCCCTAGAAAAATAAGAACAACAAAATATATGACATTTATTAAGACAGAAAACTGTAGAGCGACTGCAATCCCCTATCCTCATATCAATGAAATGCCACAATTAAGCAATAGCTAAATACACTAGAAACTGAGTCATGAATTTTCCCCCCACCATTTCATACCTGAGGGCGATTAAAGGTGGCATCATCAAAGGAACCATCCTGCAAACCTTCCTCCCCACTGCTCCCAATTTGCACAATAAAGTTCCCATCAAGGTCGGTAACCACCTAAATACCAACCATGGCCAGGTGGCTTATTGATATTTTTAATAAAAGAATGCAACTTACTTTCAGAAGCAAAACGGAAAAAAATAGATCTGCCTGCATTGTCACAATGTACTGTAGTATGGCAATTTGTGATTTAGAGCTATGATGTATGATAATTTGGGATTTAAGGTTTAATTTATAAGTTATCTGGGGATCTGGGATTAAATTATCAGAAACTTGGGAATTCTGGGTTTAGTTGTTTGGGTCTTGTAATATCTTATCCATAGTTCGATTAGGACTATATTTCATATTTTGGATTAGGATTTCTTAAATTTGAGTTGCTTATGATACTAGACTTGTTTGAGTCACCTATAACTATAAGCCATATTGATATTATTTATCTCAAGGATATTTACCATTGAGTTTGGATAAGAATATTTTGTGTTTTGGTTAATCGTTCCTCCGTTCCTGTTCCATTATACAATAGGGGGAATGATCTTTTGTAATTGTGAAGCAATTAGAAGCCATGCCTTCAAAAGATATTCGTGATTCATTTCATATATGATTAAGATTTCTGAATTGACTTTCTGAAAGGTGTTTTGTATAACTCCATAAGGGAACTTGGGATTTTGACCACTGCAGGAAAGTGATTCTAGAAACCTGACAACTACCATACGTGATAAGTGGTGTTAATCTATTGTTTCAGATAGATGGTATGAGATGTAAACCTATTAACTTCATGGCCTAATTACTTCATTCTCGCACCAGGTAAAACCTGTACAATTATGTTTAGTGAGAGGACATGGGGAGAGAGAGAGAGAGAGAGAGAGAGAGAGAGGGAGAGAGCACACTCACTATGCGGTTATGGTTGCTGTCAGAAATAAAAAGCCTGTCATTGAGGACATCGATTGCTAGCTTTCCAGGAAACTTCAATGGAGATGCAGAAAGGCGAGGATCATTATCTTTCTCCAAATTCAATGTAATTGGTGTATTGTCCAACATGTTACGTTTTCCATAAAAGAGAAGTGCTGCCTCCACAAAATCATCAAGATCCTTTCCAAATCAGGAACAATGCAAGACTTGTTTTAGTCACCACAATGTAAGAAAATTAGTGGCTATAACAACAATGCCTACAAGTATCAATAGATGTCAAAATTATCTTGCATTAATTAAAAATATTACACCAAAATTTAAAATAAAATACATGCAGAAGAGACTAGAGGTTGTTATCACTACCTTCTTGCGACCTTCTCCTGCAAGTTGTGCAAGGAGCTTACCACTGGGGCCAATGATAGCAAATGTTGGCCATGAATTTATGCCTAACTTCCGCCAAAGGTACATGTCTCCATCATTCACAACCTACAACCAAGGCAAAGGAAATATTTGATGGAGCAGGCTTCATTAAGCAAGTGATCACAAACCCTGAAGTTTAAAACTAAAACATTAAAGCAAAGAACACAAAAGACAGAGCAGAATAAACCATGTCACAAAAAAATACTATTGGTTCTTCATAAGCAGAACAGATAAAAAGTTGAGAATATTTTACCAATGTTAAATTTTCCAGAAAAAGATAAAATACTTTGAAATATTAATTGAATTCCAACTTCAGTCTTACCGGGTGAGTGATGCCATAGCGTAGAACTGCATTGCGGATGGCTTCAGAATCCTTCTCATTATCAAACTTTGCAGAATGAACACCCACAACAACGAACTGGATAAACAAAGCATACATAAAAAATATTGCCCACTGTTTTTTTACGTCAAACATTAACTGGACAACTAACTCGCTATACATACAAAAGAATACTGAATAAACAAGAGAAATCTAGAAAATTTGAAGCTCATAAGTCATATCATAAAGTACTTTTTAATTGGTATGGCAAAATTTTATAAAGCAGGGACCAAAATCATGCAACATTTTATATCCAATATTGACATATGAAATGTTATGAAAAGAAATTACCGGCATATCTTTGTATTTTTTCTCCAAAAAATCTAGGTCTGGCAACACATGCATACAGTTTATACAACAGTAAGTCCAGAAATCCAGGAGAACAACTTTTCCTTTTAGATCCTGCCAAAAGATAGAATCAAAATCTAATGAGTTCTTGCAGATCTTTTCATCGGATTATAACACAAGCTGAACAAAAGTACCCTGCGAAACTGTAGCGGAGCCGTATTCAGCCAATCAAGTTTTGATGGAAATTCCGGAACAATCTGGGTATTTCCCCTTGAATAGTGGAAAGAAATTAATCACAAATATCAAGTAAAATTTCTCTTTCACAAGCTATAGTTGCTCACGGATGTTCCAAATGCCAAACTTCAACATTCAATCTACACTTCTTTTTCCAAAGAAGGAAATAACACTTACAATGCCACAACCACAAAATAATTGAAAATCGAAAATATATTCTCTTCATGATATATTTTGTACCATACTGATAAAAAATTAAGTTAAATATTATAAAATATGAGTACAGGGAAAAAAAATCATCAGAAAATGATGAGATAGAGATCCAACTAAGCACTAATTACCTGCTCTCCAGATCAGTTATGTAGTTCACAAATTGCTGGATCCTATCATGTCTTGAGTCACCTGAGAACAAAAACCAACAACTCTATGCCTCTTACTTCAACTTTTAGTGAGATCGAAAAACACAAAAAGATTGGAATATAAAAAGAAACAAGTCAGTACCACCATTGTTGACCAAAGATTTAATTTATACAATAATCACATACAAAAGGTTTTGCCAGTCTAGATACAGTTTAAGTTCTCAGGCTGACCGATTCTTTGACATGACCGTAAAGCTTCTGTCACTTATGGTACAAAGTTACATTTGGAACTCATAGCAGAGAGGAGATCTTTTACCCTTATCTAACATCTTAAAGTTTTGGATTGAGTAGTCCTTTAAGATTCATAACTGTACATAGCACCATCCGTGCCCAAAAGATATGAAAATAGATAAAATGGTGAAAGTCCACGACAGCGCAAAATATTGATTTCAAGGAATATCATTACCTCCTTTCTGTTCCAAGGATGGCTGGGTAACACCAAACAACAGATTCCAAAGTGCTTTAGGCGAAGCATATTGCATTGCCTGTAGTATAGCAGATACATGGCTAAGCATGATAGACTTCCAAGTCAATTGTATTACATGTCTATTATATTATTATATACTTTGGTGCTCAATATCATTGTACCTTCCAGTTACTTATGGTAAAAACAAGACAAGAGATAGCAATGCCCAGACTTCCAAATCTCAGTATATCTCGCCGCGAACCCTGCAACCTGCCCATAAATTATTTCTGCAACCTCATGATTGTAAAGCAACAAAAGCTCAGTTTGTTGTATGGGAAAAATACCGAGTGACAGACATTTTTCATGGTATAAAATTACATATACGGGAAAGCCACAATTCATCAGATAGGAGAATGTCACCAAACTATGTAACATCAGAATAACTTTTATGCAGATTCTCCAGTGGCTAATAGATGAATCATCCATTTGTTTTCATTGTGAACTGTTGGAAGATCTTGGTTATTATGTCAGGAAAATATCCAGATTTATTGACCAGATTTGTAATTGATTAGGATTAATTTTTTCCTTATTTATAGAGATTATATAGGTATTAATTTCAGTCTATATTTATGAGGAAATATTTCCTCCTTAATTCTAGGAGATTTAGTTTTTTTCTTGCTGATTGACCTAGGCCTATATATTGCGGCCTCTGTACATCCTTTTACAATAAGAAGATACCACTTTCTGCATGGTATCAGAGCACGATCTGATGGCAGAAGAAAATGGAAAACCAGAGGAAGGACCTCAGCTGGAGACTGGCAGCAGCTCTCTAGCCAGCCCAGTTGAAGGAACCTCACTTCCTATCACTGGCCATAAATTAAATGGTCAAAACTACACCCAATGGGCCAGATCGGTCCGCATATTCCTTCAAGGGAAAGGAAAGGAAGAATACATCACTAGTGAGGCCAAGAAACCAGAAAAAGATGAGGGCACACTCAAGAAATGGAAGCTTGAGAACAGCCTTGTAATGTCATGGTTGCTGAACACTATGACTACAGAAATTGGAGAAGATTTTCTGTACTTCAGTTCAGCTAAGGAGATCTGGGAGGCAGCACGTGAAACCTACTCAAATGTTGACAACACATCAGCAATTTTTGAGATTAAGAGCCTCCTCCATGATTTAAAACAAGGTAACTCCACTGTTACTGAGTATTTCAATACACTAACAAGGTACTGGCAGCAGCTGGATATCCATGAAGAAACTGATTGGAAGTGCCCAGAAGATAGCAAGCTCTATAAGTCTATTGTTGAGAAAGATCGTATATACAAATTCCTCCTTGGACTCAACAAAGACTTGGATGAAGTACAGGGTAGGATACTTGGAACCAAACCCCTTCCTAAGGTCAGAGAGGTGTTTTCTGAAGTCAGAAGAGAAGAAAGCCAAAGAAAGATCATGCTTGATACTCAAAACAATATACAAGCAACTGAGAGCTCAGCCTTGGCAGTGAAGGGTCACAAAGCTCAGTCCCAGCAGAAGAGATCAAAGCCTTGGTGTGAACACTGCAAGAAGACAGGCCACACCAAGGATACATGCTGGTTCTTGCATGGAAAACCAACAGATACTAAGCATCCTAGAAGAAGAGAAAATTGTGGAAATTCAGCATCTTTCCACACAAATGAAAGTGGTTTAGACTACACCGAACCAGAAAAAAACCCTTTCAGCAAGGAGCAGATGGAGATGTTGCAGAAATTACTCCAACAAACTTTAAAACCAGAAAGCTCAAGCGGTACTGCATCCCTTGTCCATAAAGGTAACCATTTATGTGCTTTAACCACCTACAAAGCAGGAAAATCAGCTTGGATTGTGGACTCAGGAGCATCAGACCACATGACAGGGGATATTACTAATTTCAGCAAGTATCTCCTTTGTCATGATAATTCCACGGTTCGCATTGCTGATGGTACTCACTCAGCAGTAATGGATAAAGGTTTAGTGACTATATCACAAGATATCACATTACAAGATGTGCTCTATGTTCCCCAACTTGATTGCAATTTACTGTCAATCAGTAAATTGACAAAAGACCTACAATGTGTCACTAAATTCCTTCCTTGTATTTGTGAATTTCAGGCTTTGGATTCGAGGAAGAAGATTGGCAATGCTGAGGAGTGTGGAGGGCTCTACATCCTTTGGGTTGATGACTCCAAGAGGAATCAAGAAGTGTCCAAAACTGCTTGTGCAGCAACCACACCCAAACCTAATCCTGTAATGCTGTGGCACTATAGATTAGGCCACCCAAATTTCATGTACTTGGAAAAATTATTTCCCTCTCTATTCAATAAAAATTCCAAGTTTTTTAATTGTGAAATGTGCCAAACCTCCAAACACACACGGAGCCATTATCCCACACAACCTTACAAACCTTCCCAACCGTTTTTCCTAATTCACAGTGATGTGTGGGGACCCTCTAGAGTCAAAAACATTACAGGCTTTAGGTGGTTCATCACCTTCATTGATGACCACACAAGAATCACATGGGTGTTCCTTATGAAGGAAAAATCAGAGGTAGCTCAATTATTCCAATATTTCCATAATATGGTAAAAACCCAATTCCAAGCATGCATTCAAGTGCTGAGAACAGATAATGGTCGTGAATACTATAACTCAGAACTCGGCTCTTACCTACAAATGCACAGGATTATCCACCAGAGCTCTTGTGTCAACACCCCACAACAGAATGGAGTGGCCTAACGCAAGAACCGCCATCTCTTGGAAGTTGCAAGGTCTCTTATGATAGCAACAAATGTGCCACATCATTTTTCGGGAGATGCTATCCTTACAGCCACTTATCTTATCAACCGGATGCCCTCCAGAGTCCTTAACTATAATACCCCACACACTACCCTCCAAAATTCCTTTCCCAACACCAAACTCATCACTTCCCTGCAGTTTAAAATTTTTGGCTGCACTGCATTTGTCCACAATCATCACCCCAACCGCAACAAATTAGACCCCACTTCAATACCTTGTATTTTCCTGGGTTATTCAGCAAACCACAAGGGTTACAAGTGTTATTCTCCCTCCACCAAAAATTCTACCACTATATGGATGTTACTTTTTTTGAAAATCAGCCCTTCCACTCCAAAACTAAAATTCAGGGGGAGAGGATTGATGAATTTCAGTTCTGGAAGATGGAAGGCACTGCTACACTCAAGAAAGAACAACATTCAGCAAATCAACATTATGAACCAAACATGCTCCCTACAAACATCCCTGAAACAGCACCTGAAATAGACTTAACAAACATCCCTACACCTGAAACAGCACCTGAAACAACCACTTCGGCACCACAAACAGCAGCAAGTGAACCTACTATTCACCCTCCTGCACAAGCAGTGAAACCACTCTTGACATATTCAAAGAGAAAGAAAACCCGAAAGGAGGCAGAACTACTCACACTTCCGCAGCAAAGTCAAGACTCTAACCGAATACCAGAGCCTAGAGAAACACTCCAAGGTAACATTTTCTCTGACCCTACAAACTCTGAGGATTCTAGTCAGGAACTTATTGATCTAAATATGCCAATTGCTATGAGGAAGGGTGTGAGATCTTGCACTCAACATCCAATTGGAAAGTTTGTGTCTTATGACAGGCTATCACCCAATTTTAGAGCCTTTGTGACAGCTCTTGACAGGATCCAAATACCAAGGGATATAGAAGAAGCATTACAAGATCCAAAGTGGGAGACAGCTGTAAGGGAAGAAATCCAAGCACTAAAGAAAAACGGAACATGGGAACTTTCCGACTTGCCTCAGGGAAAGAAAACAGTTGGGTGCAAATGGATTTTCTCTATAAAATACAATGCTGATGGGAATGTCAACCGATACAAAGCTCGCCTTGTAGCTAAGGGATTCACACAATCCTACGGTATAGACTATGAAGAGACGTTTGCTCCAGTGGCTAAATTGAATTCAGTTCGAGTCATCCTATCCCTTGCAGCAAATTTGGATTGGCCCTTACACCAGCTTGACATCAAGAATGCATTTCTGAATGGGGAACTTGAGGAAGAGGTCTACATGAACATCCCTCCAGGACTTGAGACACTTCAGTCAATGGGCAAGGTGTGTAGACTCCAGAAGTCCTTATACGGTCTCAAGCAATCTCCTCAAGCTTGGTTTGAGAGACTAACCAAGGTGGTCAAGGGAAACGGTTTCGTACAATGTCAGACCGACCACACCATGTTTGTCAAACACTCTAAAGAAGGTAAGACAGCACTATTCATTGTTTATGTTGATGATATTGTCATCACAGGGGATGACCAAGAGGAAGTTGAATGGCTCAAGAGGCTCCTAGCTAAAGAATTTGAAGTCAAGGACCTAGGAAACTTGAGATACTTCCTATGGATGGAGATTGCTAGATCAAGAAATGGAATTTCAGTATCCCAAAGGAAGCATACCTTGGACCTACTTAGAGAGAATGGAATGTTGGGCTACAAACCAGTGGATACTCCCATAGATCCAGCAAGAAAGGGTGGAGGGGAGGAAGAGAGTCCTCCAACAAACAAAGATCGGTACCAAAGCCTTGTGGGAAAACTAATCTACCTAACTCACACTAGGCCAGGCATCGCCTTTGCTGTGAGTATGGCTAGTCGTTTCATGAATAATCCCACCGAATGCCACATGAAAGCTATCAACCGAATCCTTTAGTACATGAAAGGAACACCAGGCAAGGGTCTACACTTTAGAAAACACTCAAATAGGGGCATTGAGGTGTTCACAGATGCTGATTGGGCAGGATCCATCACGGACAGAAAATCCACCTCAGGGTATTGCTCTTATGTGTGGGGAAATCTAGTCACTTGGAGAAGTAAGAAACAAGCTGTAGTTGCAAGAAGCAGTGCTGAAGCTGAGTTCAGGGCCTTATCCCATGGCATTTGTGAAGGAATATGGCTCCAAAGGATGCTCAATGAACTAGGAATTGTCCAAAATTGTCCTATGAAGCTGCTTTGTGACAACAAAGCTGCTATAAGCATTGCAAAAAACCCGGTACACCATAATAGGACAAAACATGTGGAGATTGATCGCCACTTCATAAAGGAAAAGTTAGACAGTGAGACAACCACTTTGGAATACATTCCTTCAAGCATGCAAACTGCAGATATCCTAACTAAAGGGCTCTCCAAGACAATCTATGATACTCTTAGGCCCAACCTAGGAATGGTAGATATCTACCACCTAGCTTGAGGGGGAGTGTTGAAAGATCTTGGTTATTATGTCAGGAAAATATCCAGATTTATTGACCAGATTTGTAATTGATTAGGATTAGTTTTTTCCTTATTTATAGAGATTGTATAGGTATTAATTTCAGTCTATATTTATGAGGAAATATTTCCTCCTTAATTCTAGGAGATTTAGTTTTTTTCTTGCTGATTGACCTAGGCCTATATATTGCGGCCTCTGTACATCCTTTTACAATAAGAAGATACCACTTTCTGCATGAACTAAAGCCAAAGACTGCTTGACACTACTATCAGGGGTGAACTTGTTTCCACTTTTCCAAACAGTGAACCTAGACTTTTTACAACTTCGTATTATTTCCTTTTTTATGAGCAATAAAATCTGAATTGATTAAGCCAATTCCTGCTATCAATTATCACTGCCAAGGACCAAGTGAACTTAAGTATCTAATTATGCATCAAATGTTGGCACATTGTGTTAGACACCAAAACAGGTAGAATACGTATCTTTATTGAACTGGAATTCCTACCAATGGGCTAGGAACCCTAGAAATTGGGGAAGAACAATACTGCAGAGGAAACTCTTCCTATGAGGGAGTTCTATAGCCCTCATTCTCTCCTAAACTAACCAACTGACAAAAACTGCCTCTCTTCCTTTCCCAATTCTCTCTTTTTTATTTCCTACAACTGAATTTCCCGCCCAAAGTCCCTTACTGTGAGTTGTTTACAACTGGGGCCATGCCTTGGCCCACACCCTTGTCTCGCCTATTCCTCATAGTATACACCTGGCCAAATCTTTGGCTCCTAACACATTATTGATGATGTTTTCTTATTAAATGGTTAACAGGTTTTGGGAGAACAATCTAAAAGAAAACATTGACAAGCAGAAATATTATAAACCCTTGAAGAAGATAGTTAGTAGAAATAGTAGTGCAACTTTACAATCTAAGCTTGGATTCTCCACAAGTAGTAGTTATCTATGCATCATAATCCCCACAATAGCTTACCAAAAGCAGGGCCAATGAAGCTAATTCTGCTTACCTTACAAACTTATTTTTGAAGAAAAGATTTAGATTTCAGAACATAGCAATGAAAAGAAAAACTACACAACATAAAACTGTCTTACCCTTCAGTTGAGAATATTCCCTTGTCGCTACCACTGGTAGTTTTTCCGACTCTATCATCTTTTTCTCCAGCAAGCATAGCAGATGAAGACTCTCCAGGATTATTTAGAGTTTCAGATCCCTGCAACCTCTCATCTGCAATGGCATGTCTAGATAAGACCCCATGCAACATAATATCTACACTCTTGAGCATTATCCACGAACAATTGTGAGGAAAACAACTATCCTAACTAAGGAATACTTTGATAAAGGAAACAGCTGTATAATATAAAGTAATTCACCCAGTAAGAAAGCGTGCATTTTGCAACAAGGGAGAAAGATTTCTATCACATGGCGTACCCATTGATCACGGTTCTTAAATTATCGAACAAATGTAGCTTTACCATTCTACATCAAAGATGGCAAAGAAAATTTGAAGGGAGAAAATAGATTTACAACAAACTCCCAAGACTACATACTATATCCAACAGAGCCTCCACTGAGAATATCATCAAGTGAAACACTTCCTATATCATCTCGGATAAGTGCTGGGCCAGCAGATTCCAAAGCCTCATCCGACAACGTAGTCCTAACAGCTATGCATCTGCAAACAATGAAAATGACAACATGAATAAATTTCACATCTTGTTTAAAGATACATAAGCATATAGTGATTTTGGAGTCTAGAAATTAATTTGAGTTGGTAGGTTCATGCAGCCATTAGAAAGCCTTTATTAACACAAAATACATAGAGGTCAGTACTTACCTCATATGTGCAGCCTTGGCAGCTTGAACTCCAGCTAGTGCGTCTTCTATAACTATACACTGGGAAAAGGTATAAGGAGATTACTTTTTGTATTTAAGAGAAAATAAAACCATCCTTTTACTTAAGGATATCAAACTTGATGGAATATTGATCTAAGCTTTGCAGTAAAACTTAATTGATGTATATTGTCAGTACTCTTGAGACTCAGCGAACTAAACTCACAGTCTACCTACTTAGTAACCCGAGATGCATTTTCACAGTCCCAAAAGTAAGAACTATAGACACTATTTTATGAAAAAATAAAAATAAAAAATAAAAAAAACTCAAGACAACTCAATTCATAGTAGCAACATTCAAAAAGTATATTACCTGCAAGTGAAGTTCCAGCCCAGTATTATTCTGAGTTTATGCTTGTCAATTATCATCAACATATTTCTGTTATCCTAATTAGCGACGATAAAACAAAGCCACTCTACAAAATCTATCACCCAAAAAATATGCAACTTAAGCCTCTAATGACAAGCTCAATCAATCTAGTAGTCTAGCATATACCTCACTGGGGGGCAGATCCAATATTTTTGATGCAGCTAGGAAAATATCAGGAGCAGGTTTCAAATTCTCAAAAGCATCTGCAGACACAATTGCATCAAACCTGAAAGAACATATACAGGTTTACAATCGGGACAACCTGGATACGGTGCAGTGCATGTTACAGTTGAAGTCAAGTTGATGAAGCCGGGCATGAAATGTAAGAGAAAATGTATGCAGTTTGTACTTCATTTAAATTAAACATAGTAAAACTTGGCATATAATATGCAGTAGACTTACAATTCATCTTGGATTATTATGGTTTAATGCCTCGGTATGTTTATAACTAATTGAAGAAATTAAGTAAACAGCATAAGAACAATACTGTATACTGTTGATTATCAGTAATAGTTAAAGGTTAATAGCTCTAGGTGCATTCAACTAGTCACTCAGAATGTTGACTTACATTGACAGTGGCAAACCAGCAGCAGCTAGATTTGCATCAACCTTAATACGATCAGCACTAGATGCAACAGCCACCTTAAGGCCTTTGCTTCTACACTGTTATATGGTAGCATGTCCTTTCTTAGTTGATAGATGAATCAGCAAGGCAATCAAATGATGTTAATTGTGATTAGTCTTACATACCTGGGAAATGAGTTCAAGGGCACCTGGAAATCCTATTCCGGAATCTGGTTTGGCATACTGAGATAATTACAACACTTTAGGCAATAACATGTAAAGTGAAGGAAACAAAAAGTAGCATCGAGTGAGATATAAATGGTTTACCTTATCTAAATATATTTCAAAGAACCTCTTTTTTGCAGCTTCAGGATCAAATCCTTTAACTCCCTTAACAGAGGCAACACCTCCCAAAAAGTTTGCTTCTCCTTTCATGTTTAAAAGGAAGCCATGAATAATATAAAAGCTTAATATTCAAATAAGCAACCCAAAGAAACAAACGGTGTCTGCCAAATAACATAATTAGAACAAAGCAAACAAAGAATGCAGTAAGACTAGATTTGTTACAAAGATAAGAAGAAAGCTTGCTTCCTCTTTTTGCTCTTTCATCTTGTTTTAAGATCGGAAATGGATGCTACCACATGCAATTGTTTAGTACAACAACTTTGTAATTTGATACAATCAAAACTAAATTGGAACACAACATCATGGTTTGAGCTGTGATGCTCAAAGCCCAGTGGTATTCTATCCTACCATATAACCTATTGACCGACCTTGACGTAATATTTTTATCCAATTATTTATGTAACCTCATGACTATGGGCCCCCTTTTATTTGTTTCTCTTGAATCCCCACTGTTAGGAACCCACACATTATTAGAGTGCATAGAAGAAAGGGCAACTGAGGAAATAGACTTAGAAAGAATTAGGAAGTAGTGGGGGTGCACATTTGTAACTGACTCTGCTGAGTTGGCATAGGGAGTGAGGTGAGAGGCTATATGTATGATGGGGGTGTGTGAAGAGGGAGGCAAGAATTGGACTAGCCATTTGGAAGAGACTAAGCTGCTATAGTGCTTAGGATTTTCTTTTCAATTTCATGCTGGCTTGTATCTTCTTCTTCTTCCTCAAATGATCCACACTGGTTCATCTTGAGGGTGTTAATAATACATTCAATTTCTTTTATTTTTCTGGTTCCTATATGTGGTTTCTATCACCCACCTAGTAAGAAAAGGCTTTGCTTTTGTTGATGTTGTTGTTATTTATTTCTCTTGAATAAGAGAAAGATATAAGTGTTCATTCTTCAATTAGTCGCCTCAACTTTGTTATTAACCCAATCAAAAATAATTTGAATCCTTTGTGATTGTTGAGATAGAGAGAAAAAGAGAAAAGCTTTGTGAAATTCGTGTGTCTTAACTACACAACGAAGACTGGAATATATAGACAATATGTAATAAATACAAAGATATGGAGAATATACAATTGCTCTAAATATACGATTTTAACTTCTAATTATCATCCCACTTAACATAATTACAAATATTCACAGATTCTAACACTCCTCCTCAAGCTAGAGCATATAGATCATATGCACCAAGCTTGTTACATAGATAACTTATTCCAGGACCTCTTAAAGACTTGGTGAACACATCTGCCAATTGATCATTTGAATTGAGAAAACTTGTGGTAATGTCCCTGAATAGAATCTTTTCTCTGATAAAGTGGCAGTCAACTTCAATGTGTTTGGTCCTCTCATGAAAGTTTGGGTTGGAGGCAATATGCAGAGCCGCTTGGTTGTCACAAATAAGTGTCATATGTCTAAGCTCCCCAATTTGAAGTTCCTTAAGGAGGTGCTTGAGCTAGATAAGTTCACACATGGTGGATGCCATGGCACAATACTCTACTTCAACACTAGATCTCGCACCCACATTCTGCTTCCTGCTTTTCCAGGAGATAAGATTGCCTCCAATGAGTATGCAATACCTGGAAGTACAGCGTCTACCAGTAGGAGATCCTACCCAATCAACATCTAAATACCCAACTACGTCAGCATGCCCTTTATCTTCATAGATAAGGCCCTTTCTTGGTGCTCCTTTGACATATTTCAAAATGTGAATCACATCTTTCCAGTGGCCTTCACATGGTGAGTTTAGGAATTGACTAACCACACTCACTGCAAAGGAAATGGCTGGATAAGTGACTATGAGGTAGTTTAGTTTCCTAATTAGTCTTCTATATCTTCCTAGGTCAGATAATGGCTCCCCCTGGTTTGGTACGAGCTTCACATGAGGATCCATAGGAGTATTAGGCTTTGCCCCAAAGAAACTTTTCTTTTGGGATTTCTATAGCATACTTTCTCAATGAGAGAACTATGCCATCTTTAGATTGTCCTACTTCAATACCCAAGAAATAATGGAGTTTGCCGAAGTCTTTGGTTTGAAAGTGATAACATAGATGCTATTTGACTGAGTTATACCATCATTGTCACTGCCAGTAATGACAATGTCATCAATATACACAATCAAATAGATATAGCCTTGTGAAGTATGACGGTAAAATACAAAGTGATCAATTTCACTTAGAATCATGCTAAACTGTTGAACCACCGTAGACAATCTACCAAACCTAGCTCCAAGAGAATGCTCAAGGCCATAGAGAGATTTACGAAGGCAATAGATAAGGCCAAAAGACTCCCCCTGAGTAACAAAACCAGGAGTTGCTCCATATAGACTTCCTCTTCAAGGTCACCATGGAGGAAGGCATTCTTGATGTCCAACTGATGAAGCGGCCAATGCCGCATAGCAGCCACTGACAGAAAGAGACGAACAAAAGCCATCTTGGCAACAAGGGAGAATGTGTCGCCATAATCCAGACCAAAGATGTAAGTGAAGCCCTTGGCTACTAGGTGAGCCTTGAGGCTATCAATAGCACCATCAAGACCAACCTTCACAGTATAAATCCACCGACAGCCAACCACCAATTTGCCTAGAGGAAGAGAGACTAGTTCCCAAGTACCGTTGTTCTAAAGTGCACACATTTCGTTAACCATAACTTATCTCCACTAGGATGAGACAAAGCTTCACCTGGAGATTTAGGGATAGACACAAAAGACAGAGAAGACAAACAAGCATAATGCAAAGAAGATAAACAATGGTAGCTCAAACCAACATAATGAGGAGACGAGTTATGTGTAGAAGGTATATGTTTACAAAGAGCAACGGGAAGATCAAGCTCAGGAGGTGGGGCTAGAGTCGATGTAGGAGTAGGCATTGGAGGAGAGTCTACAGCGGTCAAAACATGCTCTAAAGGTAGTAATGGGTCCGGGAGAGGCTGGGAGTCTAGTTCAGGTAATGACGGAGCAACAGGCTCAAATGGCAAGTGCGAAGTGCCTCAACGATAGTAAACATAAACTAGGCGAGCGAACGACAGTAAACGTGAACTAGGCGAGCTAAGAGAATAGGGTCTAGGGTAAGAGAGGGTAGTGGGACAATGGGTGGAGAGGCTATAGGTAAGGGAGATAAGGGCAAGAACTCAGACATAGGTGGAGGGCTTAGGGATGGAGACTCAAAAAACAAAACATCATCAAAGAAGGCGACATCAGCAGAGACAAGGTAACAACGTGGAGTAGGAGAAAAACAACGATAACCCTATTGTGACCTCATGTACCCAAGGAAAACACATTTGACGGACCGAGCAGAAAGTTTGTCAAGACCAGTAGTGAGGTTATGGACAAAACATGTGGACCCAAAAACATGAAAGGAAAGAGAATGTAGGTGTGTATGAGGGAATAACACAGAGTGAGAAGATTGGTTTCCTAAAACCAAGGAAGGCATGCGATTAATTACATAACAAGCAGCAAGGACAGCATCCCCTCAAAAACGAAAAGGAACATGCCATGAAGAAGAAGGGTGCGAATTGTTTCAATTAGATGGCGGTTTTTGCATTCAGAAACCCCGTTTTGATGAGGGATATGAGCACATCATGTTTGATGAAGAACACCATGAGACGCCATAAAAGTTTAAAATTAGTGAGATAAATACTCTTTGATATTAACACTACGAAAAGTACGAATTGAAACACCAAATTGAGTCTTTATTTCCTGATAAAAATTTGTAAAAATTGAAAACAACTCAGACCGATTCTTCATTAAAAATAACCAAGTACAATGGGAAAAGTCATCAATAAAAGTAACAAAATATCTTGACCCTAATGAGGACTCAGTACGACAAGGACCCCAAATATCAGAGTGAACCAACAGAAAAAGTGACGAAGCACAACTATTAACCCTATTAGGAAACGGACTACGGGTATGTTTCCAAAGTTGACATGACTCACAAGATAAACTAGACAGTTTAGAAAGACTTGGTACCATCTGTTGAAGCTTGGCAAGGCTAGGATGACCTAAATGAAAGGATCGGTGGAGAGGAAGCAAACATGGGATGAGTAGAAGAGCTAGTAGAGGCTGTTGGACTCACATCCACTGCCAATCGTCCGTCCCGAGCTCTGGTCCTACAGAATGACAGAGTCTTTAGTGAAAAAAACAATACAATTAAGAGAATGAATTAAACGACTAATAGAAAGAAGATTAAATAGAGAGTCAAGAACATA